>OX376223.1:4452378-5917338 GCA_947364205.1 Agrochola lota
TTGTAAATAGCGGTTTTGGTAAGTTAAAAATTATTAATGGCACGTTTAATAACTAGTTCAGCAGTTAAAACTAAGCAGTAAAGTAAACAAAAATGAGTAATAAAAAATAATGAAATGGATCAGTGAATATATAATTGAGCAGGAAAATAATTAAATGGGCAGTAAAAATTATTGAACGACCGGTTACGTGTGGGCAGTTATAAATCGGAATTTGTCGGTAAGAAATCTCATTCTAAGCAATTCTATAAACAATGAGGTGGTAAAGTAGTTTTCGAGATATAGCAGTGTGACGGATGGAACCCAAATGATTCACCAACAATAGACCATGATTTTTACCGCTCATTCAGTTATTGGACTGCTCAATTATTTTAAGAATTGACATTGTATGATAAAATAACCGACAAATTGATTTTTTAGTACTGTCCATGTTTTACTGTCGCAATAATTAATCAACCGCCATTAAATTAAATAACCGCTCAATATGTTTTTCAACTGATCATAATAACATGTCGAATATTTAAATAATAGCTCAAAAAATTGGTGTGGCTTAAACAAAATTGTCGCTGCAGTGCAAACTGAACTTTATTAAACTGGATTTAAGTTATCTTTTTAATTAAGAACACGTATTTGATTACATGTCTGGAACACAAAATGTGAATGCAGAATAGATTAATAATTTGAATAACACTTAATTAAATTCACATTAGCTCATCTGAGGTCTATTGTAATCCTTGTATCCAATTGAAAGTAATTTCCACTTAAACAAATATAACTTTAAGAAAGTGAAAATAAAGTTGATTTTAGACTGACTAGTACTGTTGAAAAAGTCATAAAAAATATGAAGTTGTAGCATAAACTGAACCTTATGTGTAGGCATTACAGTTGTATTTCCTAAAACTCGTGTTTGTTTACATGTTTGTCAAATAAATTGTGAACGCAGATTAGGAAGAACATTTTCCTTTTACCTTAGGTAGGTACGTAGTTTACAATGTGAATTGCTATGAATGCAGTTATTTTATCTGCCAACCTTGTCATTATAACAGTAATGACTTTGCTATCCTAACAAATATTATAAATGCGAAAGTGATTTTTTTTGTTTGTGTATTTGTTTGGTACCTCTTTCACATTACAACAGCTGAATAAATTTGGATGAAATTTAGCATATGGGTAAACCATGATCTGGAGAAGAACATAGTATACCTTTTATTCGGATACTCTCACAGGATCGAGACTTATGCGGGTGAATATGCAGGGTGCTAGATAGCTATTATAGACACTATGCTTTTTACTGCAGGTCTCGCAAGATAAACTCTGAACCTTGTGTGCAGCAATTATGGATTATTATCACTATGTGCAGCAAAAATAAAAGATTATAACATACATTATGCAACATATTTGTGTTACTGCAGTATTCTGATTCGAAAGAAAATAAACCATCATTCTGTTGCCCTTCATTTATTTTATCCCTATTTATTTGAAAGAAAATAAATAAGAAATTTTAATTTACTTACTTTATAATAAATAAGAAAAAAGAAATAAATGCGAAAATTTATTTTTCTTACTTTTTTGTTGTGCTCAATGCTCATTGAATTTATACAGTCGAATAATTTAGATTTTAGCGTTAGAATCCCTTAAACAGCTTTTGTTTAGGAATTTGAGTTTAGGGGATGTGGTCGACTATCCTCTTGCAAAAAAAAGTGTAAATAACGCAGACATCCTCTCATTGCAATTTACGAAGCCTGATATTGAAAAGTCAATTACATATTTCATGTATTTCCTGAAATCCGGTTTTGATGTTAGGGCTAAATTATCTAAATGAGCATCAGTTCTTTACTTATTATGTGCTAATATTTTAAGAATCAGCGAACTTACCTCAGAAAACAGCTGATCGAAGGTTTAATCAAACCCCATTTATTTCTATTTTATTTAGCCTTCAAATCGAATTACCAGTAACTGCCACAGAACACTATATCATTTTAATGTTGAGAATTCGCTAACACGTCACAATCATAACAGAAATATAGATAAAATCCATATAAACTCTTGAAAAACACAATTTCTGCATTTTCAAGGCGAACAAAATATTGGTATCGCGGACATATCTGGTATTGCCAATTGTCGGTACTGTGTTTTACACCATTATCGGTAAATGTGATATCGCTTTTTATTTGACACAGGTGCTTTATCGTATCTAAGGTAAAAAGACAAACGACATGCGGTGTCAGTTGGTACTGGATGGCCAGTACTCACACTCCTCGTCACGGCATCGTCGTGGTCAGTAGGAGTTCAGGAAACTTCTCAGCCATGGCAAACATTAGGATGTCGGGTGGAGTTGCCACCGCCAGATACATGAGTGTGCCAATCAAATTTTTTTGTTTTTTTTTGTTGGGCAGATAGTCCTTTTCATCTCTTCCTTCTTTTTCCAGATTGAGATTTTTAAGATTAAGGTTCTATGGATGTAGACGCCGCTTTGGATTCCTCCGTTTTTTTTTTTCTTCCATGAACTTCTCCTGGTTCAGTTTGATTTTATCTCCCTTATAGGTAACATCTATCCCTATTAGCCGTTTAGGTGTACCTAGGTCTTTTAACTCAATTTTCGTATTTAACAGGTCTTTTATTTCTTGGAGCTTTCTAGGACACGAATAGGCAATTAACAAATCGTCGACATAGATAATTATTATGATTTTAACTCCTCTTTTCTCTAGAAAGTATAGACATGGGTCAGCTTCCGATGCTTCGAAACCTATGTTCTCTGTGTCGAGTTTCTTGTACCATTGCCTCCTGCCTGCCTGTTTGAGTCCATATAAAGCTTTTATGAGTTAAATTTTCTTGTTTACTTTCAGTCGCCTTCTTTGGTATTCTGGGTTAATTTGCTTCGTTTGTTCTTCTTCAAAACAAAGGTCTTCCTGCCATACAGGTGAAGATGATGTCCACATGGTATTCGGCCTAGCCATTTCTTGAACGGTGTTTCGCCATTCAGTGCTTTGGAAGGGCTACGATTTATAAGGTAGTTTGCGGTTGCTACCGCTTCCGCCCAGAGCTTTTTAGGTGCCTTGGCCTCGATTAATAGACATCTGGCTTTCTCTACCAACGATCTGTTCTTCCCTCGCTAATCCCATTTTGTTGAGGGGTGTAAATTGTGGTCAACCTTCTTTGAATGCCATGCGATTTGAGAAAGTCATCGAATTCCTTGTTGCGGTATCCTGAGCCATTGTCGGTCTGCAGGTTTTTTATCTTCTTGTTAAGGAACGTCTCTACCTCATTTTTAAATTCTTTGAAAATGTTAAAAACGTCACTTTTTCTTTTAATAAAATAGACGTGACAGTAGCGACTATAATCGTCTGTGAAAGTAACATAGTACTTTGATCCTGCTAGTGTATCGCATTCAAAAGGTCCACAAACGTCGCTACGGATTATCCAGTTTATCGGTTGTATATAGATCATTATGTCTTATAAACGGTAATCTAGATAATGTTCCTTTGATGCAGGTCTCACATTTTTCCATATCTTCATCATTTAAGTTTAAACCATACATAAGGTTATCTTTGGCCATCTTCTTTAAATCTGTTTCATTTATGTGGCCGAGTTTGCGATGCCATTCCATAATGTCACTGACATTTTTTGGTGTGTATTGCAGTCTCTTTTCCTTCAGACTCAAAGTAGTAAAGCCCATCTCTCTTTCGAGCAGTCAGTGTTATTTCGCCGGTTTTTTCTACGACGTAGGCCTTTTCTCTTTCAAAAACAATCTTATTTCCTCTGTCCGTTATCTTTGCGACGGATAAAAGGTTTACTGATTTATCGGGAACATACAGGGTGTCATTGAAATTGTATCCGTGTTTATCGGTGCTGATTGTAACTCTTCCTTTGCCTTGAATTTGACTAGTATATTTGTCTGACGCCAACTTTAGGGTGCCTTTTTCAAGGGTCATGGTAGAAAACATCGATTCGTCACCACACATGTGTGATGAGCAGCCGCTATCTAGACACCAGAAATTTTCATCGGCATCTGAATTTATGGTGCTCAGACAAACGTTATAATTGTATTTGCTTCCATTGTCTTTTTCATTTGCGTTTTTCATCTTGCCCTAACATGTTTCGATAGTATGGCCATTCTTTTTATAGCTCTTGCAGTATAACTTTTGCCTGTTTTGCTTGTTATGATATGCTTCTGAGCTTTCAAACTAGTGGCTTGAAGTGGCTTCCAGAATCTTTACTTTTAGATCTTCAGGATTAGGCAGGGTGTCTCGAGATTCAATGGCTATGCTAAAGTTCTCAAAAGTAGTCGGCAAACTGTAGAGAAGCATTATGCTAAGCAGTTCTGGAGGTACCTTTATATGACGACACGGTTGGCGCAGTGGCTGAGCGATCGACTGCTGCGCAACGTGTCGCGGGTTCGATCCCCACACGGAACAAGTATTTGTATGATCTGCAAGTAGTTGTTCCGGGTCTGGGTGTTAGTGTATGTGAGTTTCTATGTTTGTAAACGCACCCACGATACAAGAAGAAATTCTTAGTGTGGGGCAAAATTAAAAAAAAAAAATTAAAAAAAAAAAAACATATCTGCGAGTTAGTCCACGATGTCCATGAAGTTATTTATGTGGTCACGTATATCTTCTCCTGTGGTCATTCACTTTAGAACCAACTGTTTTAATAGGGTAGCTTTCCTCGCAGGCCCAGTGCTTTGGTAAGTAGCTTTCAATTTGCCCCATACAGCTTTAGATGTCGCGCAGACTTTTATTTGTTTTAATTCAGACGGTGACAGTAAAAGTAAGATTTCAGCCCTTGCCTTCAAGTCCTCTTTGTTGAACGCCGATCTAGCCGCCGCATCCGTAGCTGGTGATAACGTTTTCTCGCCACTTACGATATCCCAAAAGTCATTTTTAATCAGGACCGCTTGTGTTTGCAAACACCACGTATCATAGTTAGACTTGGTCAAAGGTTCTAAGTTACGATAACTCGTAGTTGATGCCATTTTTCACACTTGCAAACAACCACGCTCTGCTACCAATTTGTGAGGGATTTATCTATTAGAATAACTCATGAATAAAGATATCGCTTTTTATTTGACATAGCTGTTATTCTAAGGTAAAAAGACAAACGACATGCGGTGTCAGTTGGTACTGGATGGCCAGTACTCACAAAATGTTTATTCAATTTTGTTAGTAAAGCTCGGATTTTCTAGAAACCACAAGTTTTTTTAATAAGCGCTTTATAAAGTCTAAGGAAAATACTGTGTCTGCAATTTAGTTTGAATATTTTGTTCATCAAATCATCTGTTTATTATTGCACTTTTAGGGTACCTTTAATAAAGAACTTGTAACCCTTTTTACAAGTCGTTCTCAGTTGTCATAATTTATGTCAATTGTCAAGATAAGGATGGCCGTTTAGATCAAAATGTCATCATTGGCATCAGTTTCCATTTTTGTATCAAAATGCAGGTCGTTTTTCCACTAGATTCCAAAAGTCGGTGATGAATAACACCGGACGGTGGTGGTTTTGGCTTTGAATTTTGTGAATATTTTATAGCGTTTCTGGGTTTTGGTCAATAAAAAGTAAATGAACATGTTACTCTGTTTGGTGATCAACCGAAGATCTTTAGACAGATTGATTTAAATAAAATCTTGGAAATTTATAAAATTAGCTTTTCTTTCATCTTTCAGTAAACAGAAGTTTACTAAAAGTATAGTCCAATCCAACATTAGTGATTTACTGAACAAAATGTTTTCAATTGTCTATGTTTGACTGTCAATATTGTCAAATCCAGATTCAAGTGTCATTGTGTCAAGTCAATACTCTATTCATAACCTAAAAGTAAAAAGTATTTTTTATTGAAGAAGTAAAGCAAGTTACTAACAAAAATGAATGGCATAAGAATTATCAAAACCCTTCCCCTTCAATGGCGTTCTTTTTCACGATGGTAAGGAGCCGATAATAAGTCTCATCAATTCATATAAAAATAGGTTAACAAACATAACCATCACTATTCGTTTCATAATTAGGTGGCCTTTACTTAAATATATTAACGAATTCATTGCGTGCGTCCCTTTTAAATGTACCTTGTGGATTTTATCTTTGTAATATGATTATTTCAGTACCTCTAACACTATGTGTCTGTGTCATATTTCAGTGCTATCCTTCGCCAAGAGGTAACTCAAGCTGCCTCTCCTCTGTCCATACCGGTACCGGAAGGCGTAGACAAACCCGTCTCTCCAAAAATTGAAAAGATTGTCTCTGAAATCACCAATCTAAACCTCCTTGAAGTATCTGAACTTAGTCAAGTTTTAAAGAAGAGGCTGAATCTTCCTGACGCTCCTGTTATGCCAATGGGGGGCTTTGCCATGGCCTCTCCTGCTGCTCAGGATGAGGAAGAGGCTACCCCTAAAGCTGTGAAGACTAGCTTCACTGTAAGTATTTAAAACTGTAAACCTGTGCTATGGATAACTTATAATATATTTGTCAACATTCTCTTACAGCAATTTCACTTATTATATAAAAATTTCAGGTCAAACTAACAAAGTTCGACGATAAACAGAAAGTGGCACTCATCAAAGAAGTAAAGAGTCTTCTAGAAGGATTCAATCTTGTGCAAGCTAAGAAATTCGTTGAAAGTGTACCCACCGTTGTGAAGGCTGACGTGTCCAAAGATGAAGCAGAGAAACTGAAGGAAGCCCTCAGCAAAGTTGGAGGAGTTATAGAAATAGAATAGATGCAATAGTTTAGGTTAAGGGATTTAGTGTGTAAATTAATTAGAAAATTACCAAAATAAAAATATAAAACTGCATTTGAATTATTGACTTTTTGTTCATTTTGTTGTACAATAGCTCAGTAACACACACTAGTTTGACTTTTTAATTTAATAGATTACCTATTAGTTATTGATGTCAAACTTGAAGATTGAGATCAATGATAAATCATGACAATTATTTCTGTAAATTGGATCAAAAATAAATCATTATGATCAGTGGGGATTTGGGCTTTGAACTTAAACATAAACATAACTGACGAAAGGTACAGCTCTGCTTACCCCTTTGGGAAATACAAGCGTGATGTTGTTATGTTGAGAAACAGAAAGTTCCCAAAAGACCAACTCAAACCTAAATTGTTTGAATTTCGTTTGGTTTCAATCGAGTTTCAATTACTATCATTCGTTTTAAAACTTATTTGACCCATAGTTCGAGGGTAAGCAATATTTTTGGAACTATTGCGGTAGTAGTAAACTGGTAGAAATCGTCACGTAACGAAAAAGTGTTTTGCCCGAAAAAGTCAGTTTCAAGTGTCTTGAAACTTGAGACCATTCTAAATGGCTCTGTATTAATAATTACATACATAATAAAGAGCGTAAGGAATTTCGTTCTTCCCGACTTTTTTTTGTAATTTCCATTGATCGTTTTCAATACAGTGACCCTGAACATCCTGAATATAAGGGTGAATTAATAAATGTACCACTTTAAGACCTTACTCCTATGATTCAATAATAATGTGACGTTATAAACCCAAACGCCTGTCGCTATTGCCTGCGCAACGTAGTTTACGCCGTCAACGTGCCTGTGGTTTATCAGAAGGTTTTGTCTATCTTAATGGCACAGGATAATAATCATGGCTTACCTACATAGAAACTCGTTTAGGTAGCTATATAATGCCCCCATTATTTACTTAGATTGAGTTCCAGTTTCCTCCCACACAGTAGGTACCTAGCCGAAGTATGTGTCTAGGTAGGTGGCTAAGTACAAGTTGCGTTTGCTTATGTAAATTATATTGCCTGAACGTTTAACCGTCTCAAGTAATGTGTAAACAAAATCTACATTATAAATGCCTATCTAATTATATGCTATCATATCGTAAGATATCGGCCACAGGTAGTGCAGTAACTATGAGTTTACAAAATATTTTGTTTCTTGATTAGATATGTAACGATCCATCACAATACATCTGTGGAGTTTCGCCAGAGCTGTTGATGGATGGAGAGGCAGGCCAAAGAAAAGATGGATGGATTGTGTGAGGAATGATAAGAAAGAGAAGAGATTGAATGACAGCGTGACGGTTGACAGGGGAGAACGGAAAAAGAAGATGGAACACGGGCGGGAAGATGATGATAAGTACCAGAAATTACCTGAAAAAAAACCTCTCGTGTTCTGGTGTGACGATATTATAAACACAAAAGACCCTGAGATTGCGGTCATGTGACCCGCGGCAGCAAAAGGTAATGGGGGCCTAGGAATGAACGTCGGAATATTTAGCACACTGCCTCGGAAAGATAAGGTTTTCTTTTGACTATTGATACAGAAATAGGAGATAACTACTTTATCGTCAATGGAAAAGCTAGAGCATCAGACAGACGAATAGTGCGAGCGAAGCGAGCAAGAAAACTTTTGCACCCCGCATGGTTTAATTTTTATTTGGAACATTTATACAGAAATAGCTTTGATTTAAATAATCAAAGAGAAATAGGAAATCCTTTGTCAACCTATAGAGAAAAGTTTGAAAATGCGGGATGCTAGAGCGAGCTCGAAAATTTTATTTAGCACCCCACGGCCGCACTTCAGATAGGTAAGGTTTTCTTTAAAGTATTCGTACATAAACTACTTTGAGTTACTTTGTCGCCTTACGCAGAGAAGTCTGAGAAAATGAGAATGTAGGATGCAAGGGCGAGCTTGAAAACGTTTATATTTAGCAAGCGTAGGGGGGGCCCAACTCCCAACTGCCTTTTACTTAGGTACTGAACATATTTTGGTTTTGTTTGTGATTTGGTTAAAAAATATTTCTCGAGTTTCCAGTACGCGGAGTGGATGTCATATCAATGCAAAAAAAATTACAAACATGTCCGAATATAGCTTTATACTTAATACTATAATATAGGCTCCTAATATAAATACTAGTTGGATAAAACATACCAGTTAGTATATAAACACGTGTAGAGACGGACGGACAGAGAAAAAACGTGACGACCATTATAATTCTCTGTATAGTTACTTTACTCTTTGATTATAATACAGAACGAATTTAGTTTATGGCCTTCACAGACTAGTTAGCTTCAGACAGGGCACTCTCATAGAGTAAAAATCGACTCGGCTAAGGTTCACATATCATGGATGACAGCTTTTTTTTTTTTAATGTAGTGTTGCTTGCGGCGCGGAATTGTAGGCAAAGGCGTGGTAAGGCGTCATCCTAAACGGTTTTTCTTGCTACGAATTGGTAATTTTAATTTCACTTTTAACGTATTGCAATAATTGCAATGTTTTTGCAATTATTGCAATATGTTCTACGAATAAGTTAGAAAGGGAATGGTGGGTAAAATAAAACTTTTCTTATTACTTACTTTCATCTCTTTTTATTTTTTAATTTTGTTTTATATTTATTCAATGGTTTTAATACACATGAGACAACAAAGGTTTACTTTTCAGTCGGCAGACATCTGTGCCTTTTAATATTTTAACATTACATTACATTTACATTTTTCTGTTTAACATTACACCAATTAAATACTGCTAATCTTAAATTCAATGCGAGAAAGCATTCAGAAACAGCATCCTTATGCAATTCACAATTGGACGTAGTTATGCAGAAATGTTCCAACCCACAAGTCACCCGAAATCGAGATAATGTGATCAAACTACCTTTTATGACACTTAGAGTCAGATTTGCAATAAGGTTCCAAGTTTTAAGTCTTATATCAGAAAATATTTTTTTCACTTACGTTCCAACCCACAACCTTTATCAAATAATAACTTGTGTAAATTAACTAGAACGTACTATGAGGACAGGAACATTTAATGTTTTACGAAACAGTATATTTATTTTGTTAAAACGCCACAACAATCTTGTAACGTTTTAGCAAAACCATGTTAAACCATTTTATTTTGGAACAAATGTTCCATGTATATTTGGAACGTTTTTGCAAAATTACAATAGCGAGGCATAAACGTTCCAAAATTTGTGGAACGTTATGTTTCAGACCTAAATACCATAATTTGAAAACTTAAAAGGTTTCATGAATTTTGTACTATTATTTACCTAAATAAAAAACCTGTTTCGAAAAAAAAATGTTTCAACTTTAAAGGGTCCATTTTTAACACGCTTTAATTAGCTTCATCCTTAATTAACTGTTTGCATACACGACCACTAAAAATAAATATTTATAACACAAAGAAAAAGTTTATTTTCTTTGTAGTTATTTACCAATAAAATATT
This sequence comes from Agrochola lota, assembly GCA_947364205.1. Lineage (NCBI taxonomy): Eukaryota > Metazoa > Arthropoda > Insecta > Lepidoptera > Noctuidae > Agrochola > Agrochola lota. Next base: position 4,462,567 of record OX376223.1, read on the forward strand.
ACTTGAAACTTTTAATATCATAGACAAAAAAAAAATACTAATGACATTAATCCGAAGTTATGCCCAACCGGGAACGCATCTTTCAATAACTTTTTACTAGTGCAAGCGAGACGGAGTATTTTCTTTTTGACATTGAATCTTATTTGAGTTTGAGTTCGCAACGGTCATTATTGAAACAAACGTCGTGGAAGAGGTAGTTTCCGTCGTCTTTTGTTTGCAATTAACCTTATTACGTTTATGACAGTGAACCGTGATTAATTTGTAGTGTACTGTGTGTCAATATAATTAGAATAAACAATGGAAGCTAATGAAGATGTAAGTATTACTATTAAAGGATTGTTTAATATTTTGTAATAAGTACTATATATATTTATGGTGATTAGTTTTATCGAAAGACGATTTTAACTAATTCTGGTTATTTATTTTTACAGATTTCATCATTAGAACAGTTATTAGCTAAAAAACGAAAATTAATGGACCTCAGAAACAAAGTTATCTCTCAAGGACAGATCAAAGGTCAAGTCGATGTTGCAGACTCCAGAGGTATGTTGGAATTTAGTTAAAGGCACATAATATATTTTATGAATTTGACGGCGTATTAACTTTATCGTATCGACATTTCTTAGGTCCATTCTTACATGTCTTACACATCCAAGCGGTCGACGAGTGAACATAATAAGTCCCGCAGAGGGAGTTAACGCGTTTCGAGTCGAAGATCGGTTTGGATTGCATGTTGCAATATGAATCGTATCTTCTGCATGTATTGTGTATATTCTTGTTGGTGCTTTGCTATGATATACGAGCATGATTATTGTTCTTGGTGGGGCTATCAAAAATATTTTTAATAATTTTATTATTTGCATTGGTTATACGACTTATGCTTACTAAATTAATTTACTGTTGTATGAAAAATATGTATATTACAAGGGATGGGATGGGATTGGATATGATGAGATATGTGTCAGTTTGCATATATTGTTTTTTTTTTTCAGCTGGCTCTAATCCAGTTACGCCTTATTCAAACACGCAGCCTTCAATCTCTCCTCCACCATATTCGCCACTTACTCCACTAAATTTTATGAATAAAAAAAGTACGGATAATAATTTACAAGGTAAGATGATTCTTTTAACATTATAAACCCAACAGTACACGTCCCCTGATGCAGATAAAATTATTAAAACCTTTAAATATATTTCCTACACTTTACCGACGTAACACCGCCGGTCGCAGTTAGTATTTATTTTATTTTATTTTTATTTGTATAAATTGTGCCAATAGATAAGTTACGTGAATATGTACATTGTTTTAGATACTTGTGATCCTGTTATTATACTACAAGAAATACAGAATGAAGTTTCGCCATTATCATCACCTCTTCGACCAATGTCACCAGAAACGCAACAACTATTTAATATGTTAGCTGAGTATGAACCAATTAACAACATTAACGAAAATAATGATATTTTAAAACACGTAGATGCACCCGACTATTGTGATAGTGATGACAGCCTTAGAGATCCGGATTATGTCTCACATAGCAAAGTAATACATATAGATGAGTCGACAACCTCTTGTTCGTCTTTTAGTGATAGTGTAGATCATGAGGTGACTAAAAATAAGAAATTCCCGTCAAAAGAAAAGCTCGACAATGAGGGTATAGAAATGCTAGAACCTAACAATGAAGAAACAACAGAACTTATTTCATCTATAAGTGACGAAGATTTACGATCTAATTTGGGAACTGGTAGACCGAAAAGGGGCCGTAAAAGAATTAATCCTCAACTTAGATCTGAGAGAAAACATAATAAATACAATAATTTAGAATACACGACCACTAAAAATAAATTAGTGAAACCAAAAACCTTTACTGAATATAATTGTAAATGTTTAAAAAATTGTGCTAGCTTGATTCCAATAGAGAATAGAAAGGAAGAGTTCGAAAAATTTGTGCGTCTAGGGTCCTACAATGCACAATGTGTATACTTAGGATCATGTATTAAAGAAGAAAATAAAAAACGCAGTTACACTATGACTAATGTTCCCGAGGCAAAAAAAAAGCCAAAGCAATTCATCCGTGTCTATTCTATTAATGGTACAAAGGTATGTCGTGATATGTTTTTAAACACTTATCAAATTACTACTCAAAAAGTTACCACTGCACTAAAAAAACTTAGAAGTAGGGAGCCCATAATGGATGGTAGAGGAGTTAGCACAGGTGGCAAGAATAAATTATCAGATGAAATGTATAATTTCATAGTCGAAACTATTTCAAAACTACCAAAGTATGAGTCGCACTACAGAAGAGAAAAGAATAATGACACGTTATATTTACAACCGGGGATGACATTACCTAAAATTTACGATATATATCAGCAGGAGTACACAAATACTTATGGTGAAGGGCAAAAGTGCGCTTCCTTCGAATCAGTCAAAAAGATTTTTTACACTAAGTTTAACCTTAGGTGTAAGTCATTAAAAAAAGACACTTGCAATAAGTGCGATATGTTAGCCATAAAAATTCAAAACGCTAACACCCTCGAGGAAAAAGAACAAGCTAGAACAGAAAAGACTCGACATTTAGAAAAGGCTGAAAATTTGAGGAAGCAGATGAACTCCGATTTTGAAGACGCTCGAAACAAGTCGACTATTGAATGTGTAACATTCGATTTGGAAAAAACTTTACCATTACCACGAATACCTACAAATGTTGTGTTTTATAAAAGGCAATTGTGGCTCTACAACAGTGGCATCCATAGTGCTTCAGATGACATTGGTCATTGTTACATATGGGTTGAAGGGGAAGCAGGAAGAGGTGCGCAAGAGGTGGGATCGTGCCTTATTAAATATATTCAAACTAAACTAAGGCCCACTGTTGAACACCTTATTCTTTGGAGCGATTGTTGTGGAGGGCAGAACCGCAACATAAAAATAGTTCTCATGTTGAAAGCACTTCTAAACTCACATGACACTTTAAAAGTCATTACAATGCGATTTCTTGAGTCTGGGCATACCTTCCTGCCTAATGACACAGACTTTTCCAAAATTGAAACTGCTCTCAAACACTATCAACGAATTTATACAGCCGAAGAATATATGTCCATAATTAAAACGTGTAAAAAAAGAAAACCTCTAGAAGTATTTAAAATGAATAAGACTGATTTTTATGGTACGGAAAAATTAGAAAAAAATATTATCAATAGAAAAAAATTCACAGACAAAACCAAAGTCAATTGGTTAAAGACAAAAGAAATAAGAATTGAAAAAGAGAAAGTGTCTTCAATTTTTATGAAATCATCATTTGAGGAAGATTACAAGGAATTAACAATTGAAAAAAAAATTAGAGGAGAATCACGAAATATTAACATGTCCGATTTCTGTTTGTTGTGGCCGGATGGTAAAGCCATTGCTCCAGCCAAATTAGCAGATTTAGAATCCATGTATCAGTACATCCCTGAGGATTGTCATAAATTTTATAAAAACCTAAAGAGTACGGAGGGAATCATAGATGATGTCGATGGGTTTGGTGGGGAACCAGATTTCGAAATGCAAGAGGATGATGAGTATGACGTATGAAGATTTTATCATCATCATCAGCCTATAGCAGTCCACTGCTGGACGTAGGCCTCCCCAAAAGCACAAGATTTTATACTGGTTTTTAAATTGTGACCTAGTAATAAAAAAAATCATAAGCAATTACTATTCTTTTATTTGTTGTTCAGGTTTTACATATTTATTAAAAAATAAAATTTATATGTAAAATTTAGATCATAAATATTAAGGTACAGATGGATAAAAAGTACCTGGAACGTTTGTGCAAAATTAATTTGAAGCTATGTTCATGTAAATATTAATTATGTTAAAATGTTCCAATACCAATAACATATTTTTTTCTTATTGTAAAGTGAATAGCCTAAAATTAAACATACGATTATCTAAACACAATATAATTCAACAATAAAACCTTTAGTATCGGCCTTTACTAGTTAGAATAAAAAAGAATACCATTGAAACGCGTAAATGCTTTTATCTCAAATTCAATTTACTGTGGAATGAAACATTTTCGCATAACTACGTCCAATTTATGAAGTCAAACATGTAGATTTGATATGATTTTTAATACTTTTTATAATAGGACTCTGTTCAGAATGATTTTCTAAGTATTTGTTTGCTTCTTCTTGCACGTGAATGGACATTTCGTCTTCCATGCCTTGCTGAGCTTTGAATGCTTTCGCTTCGACACAGTTCGATAGCTCAAAGGACTCAGGGGAACAAAGTAACTCAGAATCCGCAAGAGAAAGTTGTTTTAATGTAAAAAATCTTACCTATTTTTTCACAGCTTCAAATATTTGAGGATTGATACCTGATTCTATATTTAATTCAGAAATAATTTTGTTAAGCGTGTATTTGGATGGCAAAATAAATATTTTTAAATAAATAGTTTTCATTATTGCCATTGCTATCAATTTTTCTTCATCCGAGAATCGCCGACCCCTGGCTTTTTAGAAAACTGTTTAATTTGCATCCTCAAAAAAGCTTTTGCCATTGGATTTAATTTTTCAGTGAGCTTTACAAAAGTCTTTTCTGTTAAAATTTTGAATGCCTTTTTTGCTCGTAAATTGATATTAGCTGCCTTCTTGACTTAGTGTATTCCTTGTAAAGCCTAGAACAATGCGGCGACAGCTTATTTTTCGTATGTATGATACGCCGTCTTCTCTTTGTAGATGGAGTACAATGAACAACTTCTGAAAAATAAATAATTTAATTGATTACCATATCAAATGGTTTCCCCTATATACTCTGACCATTTAGGTAATTTAGTATACTATTACTATTTATTTACAAACAACCGAAAATCTACAATCTTACAAATGAATATAAATATAACTTAAAATTCACTAAATGTTCATTTATGTAAGGTTGCTAATCTTAGCTGACAGAATATAAATGATTTTCAGTTGTAGCAAAAATAGTTATGAATGACTAATATTCCTTCCTTCCCATAACTAATATTTAAACAATTTGTATTTCTTACCTACTATTGGTATGGTCCCTTAATGACTTTATGTCCACATCCAGATGTAGACGGCAAAGTCTGTAATGAAGAAATTACATCTGCTTCCATTTCTGAAATGTAAATTTATACTCATATTAATTATCATTATTAAAAACTTAACATTGAAGGAGCTTGCAAGAACAATAATATTTAAATTACAGTCCGTTGCACCCTGCACAATTAGTGCTGCCACCAAGATACTGACAACATGATTACGTGACCTATTTCCTTAATATAAGGCTCATCGATACGACAGACAAATGAGTGTGAACACCTATAGATGTAATAACAATCAAACATAAATTGTGTCTCGTCCACTGTCTCTGAATGTTTTAAATACTTAAAATCATTAAATATAACTGCTTAAACTGAGGGCATGCTTCTTGTTGAGAACAAAGTGTCTACACTAATAAACTGTACAAGTTAGCATGTAGTGCAGTAGTAAAACATGTACAGATCATAAATGAAATATAAATTGACTAAGTCATAATATTCAAATAGGTACGTACCAGAGTTGTTGGTTATTAATGCATCAGTTTGAGGGAGACCACTGGATATCTCGCGAGCAGTACACAACGTTGGATAGGCGTCGGGGCAAAGACGAATTATATCGCGCGTTGTTGAAAGAAACTTCTTTTCGAAATGATTTCGACATACAAACTGTTTGCGAAGTTTTTGGAAGCTCAAGCTTCGCAGTCTTTCACAGTGTAACCATTTTTTGAGTCCTATCTCACTTTTAGGAAACATAATGAAAACTGTCGTCCTTTCGTCTACTAGCACAAATCATAACACAGCACTTGCATGTTGCACGATAATATTACAGCTGCAGAAATCGAGAGGATAAGTTACGGAAATAAATCAACGTAGAATTTCACACGATCAAGGATCAACTTTGAAAAACAAACTTCAAATTCAAAAGTTTGTGACAGATCAACAAACATAGCGTCATTCAGGCAGAAGTACGGAAGGCGGGAGGGGAGGGAACTGTCAAATGAGATATGTGAACCATAGACGATACCATAGACATAAGGTTAGGATATTTTACTTGAAGATTACCCGACCTGATGGCCTTGCTCAGCTCGAGAAACAAGTTGTGTTTCCTATTTCGCCCTTGACTTGCAAGTGGCACCTATGAATTTATTACCTATTTAAAAAGTTAAGGATAGTTATTTGTTAAGGATAAAAATAAAAATAAAATAGACATTAGTTCTCCACTTGTTGTAATATTAAAATGAGCGTTGTGTATTTATTAAATTTCGTGTGAAAAAACTTCATTTGCGACGCGACGGTGTTTGGGTGCGTTATCAAATCTATAAAACGTTGATAAAAATGTAATCGGAACGGGGACAAAAAACTGCCAGTAATCATTATTACTCAGAAGATGGAAGTGAGCAACTACTTGAAAAAGTTCAAATTGCTTGTGGAATATATTTTTGAAGGGAAAGTGGTGTTGAACGAGATTACAACGGAGAAATTGCTGAACTTTCTAGAAGATCGTAGTGAAAATAGTGAGTAGATATATTATGTTTAATACTGTGTTTATGTGTGTTATAATTATGTTATCTAAGTATTATAACAAACGGTAGGTAACCTCAACTTATTATAAATGTTTTTAGGGTTCCTTAGTAAACAAGGAACCCTTATAGTTTCGTCATGTCCGTCTGTCTGTCTGTATGTCCGTCTGTCTGTCCGCGGCTTAGCTCAGAGACGGTTAGTACCAGAAAACTGTAATTTGGCATATGTATGCATATTAATCATGCCGACAAAGTAGACAAATTAAATCAAGAATACATTTTTTTTTTAGGGTACCTCCCGTACACGTAAAGTGGGGATGTTTTTTTTTCCCTCATCTACCCCATGTTGTGGGGTATCGTTAGAAAGGTCTTTCAAAAATATTGTGAGTTTGTCGAAACCATTTTTGGATTCAGGGATGCGTTTGCGAAATATTAAGCTTTTACTGAATTTTGTTAGAGTCATGTGTCTCCCCCCTTCTAGCTAAATGGTTGTACTTGGACTTGTGAAAAAATTCACAGCAGTAGTATATATAACGAAATTAAAAGGAAAACTATGAGATCTAAGTAGGCTGAACAGGTTACCGAGTAATAACCAACCAACTTAAATTTGCGGTTTGAAAAACATGATCTCCCATACATTCCGTATGGGAGAACATGTTTTTCAACTACAATGTTAAGTTTGTTTTGGGATAAATTCATCCCAACTACGGAACCCTTCATTGTGCGTGGTCCGACACGCACTTCGCCGGTTTTTCATAATAATATTGCTCGTAACATAATCATTGTCTTACATAAATACATAAGAGTTATTTATTGTTTCGCTAAACTAAAGGTTCCTGCAGACAGGCGCGACGGGACACCGGTAAAACATTTTCCGTGAAGTTTTATAGAAATTGTTCCACCAGTATCAGGTCGCGTCTGTCCGCGGTAGCCTTTATACAGAGTGTACCTACATACAGGATACAGAAAAAGGTTATTCTGTCGATCTTTGCAGATAATTTAGAAAACGTAGGATGGGAGAAATTCAAAATTCAAAATTCAAAAGTCATTTATTCAAACTAGGCGGAGAATCAGCACTTTTCGAACGTCAAAATTACATAAGACAGTCCCCCAAAACGCCAAAGAGCGAGTGAAGCGAGCGCGAGAATGTTTGCATGCTAGGTACGTTTATATTTTGTACTGGGACTCCAATTACAAACTGCCTCTTTGTTATTGAACATATTTTGGCCTTGTTTGGGATTTGATTAAAAAGGACTTCTCTAGATTTGGGGGACCCCAGGACGGGGGCTACGGGGAAATTTTTAAACCTTTTTTTGCGAGGCCCCCTCAGGCGCGAGACTGCCGACGTCGCCGGCGCCTAGTGCCGCCACTGCATACCTAAAATAGCAAAAATAAAAACAGAGATCTTAATTATTTTACAAAATCAATATGACGGAAATGTAGCCTACGTCACCAGTCGGTCGATTCTGTAAAAATATTAACGTGAAGCTTAGGTGAAGTGAGCGTGAAGTGAGCTGTCACTGCCAGGGTGTTTCTCATTTTTCGTGCATATTACACGTCCAGTAAAAAAATCTTTACTTATTCATTATAAATCTAAATTCCTTTTAAAGGAAACTAAACGTAATAAAGTTATGCTTACATGCATGTCTCATTTACAGATCCAAATAACGTAATTAATAAATTATACATAAAAAACTTTGTAAATTCTCATTTCCTTCATTGTCCATTTACTATTCTCGTAAATACATTTGTATTCTAACCAAAAATATCAATATTAAATATAAACAAAGTAACCATACCAAGAAACTGTATTAAAAAGCACATGTTTACACCTAAATAAATAACAATAAATCCACAATATAATAATATTTTATTTCTTAAAACTTTTATCATATATTTTTTCTGATTACCATCGGTTTGAAAGAAAATCTAAATTACAGTCTACGTAAGCCCTTAAAAATGCTGCTACCCCCCTTGCTGCGCCCCGCGCACGTCTCAGTCACCGAACAAACGTCGTAGTGAGTGGACGCTTGGTCGTGGTAAAAAATATTTGCGTGTGTAGTTTCGCGGGAGGTGATTATTCTGGAATCGTTCTCCTTCCTATCGTCCATATTACTACGTGAGTGTTTGTGATTTTGTTTACTTTGTAGCTAATTATTATTTCTAATAGTTACCTTCGTAGTTTAGAATATGCATGATGTTCGTAATAATGATATTATTTAGGAAAAAAATTGATAAAGGATTCAAACCTCATTACCTTCTTCCTCACTTCCTTCGTTTACCGTCGTTTTTTTGAGGGATGGTAATGAGGTCATAACGATGGCAATTAGAAACTGTTTTTTGTCAGTTCATTTTTGTTTTGTATTGTGCAAACCTTCTGACTAAGTTATATTTGTCAACTTCAGTGTGATCGCGGGCTCTAGTCCTACCGGTAATAATAATATTGTTACTTTTATTAATAATATAATAAAGAATCAATATTTGTTATTTGATATTGCTTAAAGATATTGGGTGAGTGTATTTTAAAACTTTTTATGACGCTTAATTATTAACGACAGGAGCTCTAATATTATATTTGTATTTTTACAGATTATTAGACATTAAGAATGCCAAGGAAAACCAAACAAACATTAGAGCAGAAACGAGAGCGCGATCGGATACAAAAAAAAAAAAAGTATGCGGAAATTAAGAAAGATCCAGAAAAGTATGCAGAAATTAAGTCAAAAGAAAGAGCAAGATACCTTAAAAGAAAAGAACAGAGAAAAATTAATAGTGCAGAAAATATGACACCTAGACAATTGAGAGTTCAAAGAAAAACATGGAGAGTTAATTCGAAACGTCATTATGAAAGAAAAAAGAAAGAAAAAGCTATTCAGCAGTTATTACTAGATAATTCTCCACCAAATAGTGACACTGAGGCACTCCCAGCTGAACAAGATCCTCTCGCTCGACCAGATCTTAGCCCCATACTTAGTTCATCTTTAAATGGTTTGAGTTCCGGCAATAGTAGTTCTTGTCAACAGTGTCTAAAAAAGGATGTTCTTCTGAGAAAGCTTCGCTACCGAAATAAAAAAGAAATAGGCATTTTGAAACGAGAAATTGAAAAAACTAAGAAACAGAAAGATGCCATTAGGAAAATGCTCTATAGAGTAATGAAAAATATGAGAAAAAATGCAATTGCATCGACTGAAGAAAAAATAGAACATCTGGTAGAAAATGTGAACATAGAAAAGCGTGAAGAAATAAAAAAGAAACTAATATTTGGTGAAATTCTTACAAGAAGTGTTAGGAAAGGCTACAAGTGCTTGAGAAGAAAAGAAAAGAAAGAGTTCTCTAATGTGGTTATGACAGAAAGAGAAAAATTCAAACAATATAAGCTATTGACACAAACAAAAACATTCACATTAAGAGATAAAAAAGAAAATAAAACAGCTAAGAGTGAAAACTTGACAGAGCAACTAATTTTGGAGTTTTTTGACGATGATGAAGTGACTAGAATTGCAGCTGATAAAAAAGAATACATAACTAAAAAGAAAATAAGGAAACAAAAAAGATATTTACCAGACACTTTAACTAACTTATATAAAAAGTTTACGCATCATTCCAATCTCAAGGTAACTTATCAAACTTTTTGTAAATATCGCCCGTTTTGGGTTTTATACCCAAAGGAGTCCAGCAGAAATACGTGTGCTTGCAAAGTTCACATTAATATAGATTTGTTGATAAAATGCCTTAATATAAATAAGATACTAAAAGAATCTAACGGGACCGGTATTTTAGAAAGCTTATGTTGCAACGTTAATGATGAAAATTGTTTGAATCGATCATGTGAAAAATGTCAATTGAAAAATTTAGATTACGCCGAATTCCAGAATGACAAAAAAATAAAATATTATCAGTGGTGCAGTTGCTCTGAAAAATACTATGTAAAAGATGAGGAGAAAACCAAATTAGTAACAAAAAAACGAATATTATATGATTTTCCACGAAACATTATACTCCAATTAGAAAACACTCTTGTGGGCTATATGAAACACTGCACTAATATCTTGACTCAGTATAGAAATATTAAAGAGCTTAAAAATAATCTTACTCCTCAAGAGGTAGTGGTTCACGTTGACTTCAGCGAAAACTACTGCATTAAATATAATGAAGAAATCCAAAGTTTTCACTTTGGTGGTAGTAGAATGCAGTTGTCACTGCACACATGTGTCATCTACTTGATTGATCCAGAAGTTGGAATTCAAAAACAATATAGCTTTTGCACTGTAAGTGAATGTACCCAACACGATGCTGCGGCTATCTGGGCACATTTATTACCGACTATTGGGTATGTATCGGAGATTTCATCCCAAATTGACACAGTTCATTTCATTTCTGACAGCCCAACAAGCCAATATAGAAATCGCTTTATTTTTTATATGGTTAGCCAACTGTATCGTGATTTTCCGCAACTGAAATCTGTGACCTGGAACTACTTAGAAGCTGGACATGGCAAAGGGGCGCCAGACGGAGTTGGTGCTGTTCTCAGACGAACAGCAGATCAAGTAGTCGGTTTTGGCGGTGACGTGGACTCATCAGAAACATTTTTAGCCTATCTTGTACCTAGAGTGAAGATTGAGATTCGCATTGTTACAAGAAGTGACATTGAAGCAAGAAGTTTTCCAACAGCCCTTAAAGCAGCCAAAGGTACAATGATGGTGCATCAAGCTCTTTGGTCATATGGGTGCTCTAAAATTACTCTAAGGAAATTAAGTTGTTTTCTGTGTGGCAATAAAGATATTTGTAGTCATGGCAAACATATTGGTCATTATGATGTTCCTTCTTATGAAGACGTCAATGCTAACCAATTCCAGACTTTCCTCGATGAGAATACAACACCAGAACTTATCCAAGAAATAAACGATACAGGTTTTGCAATTACTCGTTCCGACCCATCATTGATCAGCTTCGAAGATAAATCTTCAAACAAATCGTGCTCACCGAAAGTCAAGATACTATCGGATATTAATGTGACTGATTGGGTAAATAGAAAGTTTTATATAAATAAGGAGAGCATTGCTAAAATGAAAACAGATAATAATACTTATCAAACAGATTTTGAGAAATTCATTATCTGTAAGAATGATAATGAAGATGATGCCAAAGAAAATACAGACCAAATATGTGAGAAGGACAAGAAAAAAAGACTGCCTAATTTTTGGAGTGACATCGATGATGACGATGATATGAATATTTTTTAATACGAGAGATAAATGAAAAAATCTGAAGTTTTTTTTTTTTTTTGAATACTTAAATAACTTTATTCTTGTTTAAATTAATAGTGATTTTTTGTTTTTGTTAAGAAGGACTTTTGATTTTGATCTCTTGTTTCCAAAGATTTTATAAATATAGACACGTTAATTTATTAGAAAGGCAAGGAGAAATGGCCAATATTATGTTTTGATCATTAAGTACATAACTAGCAGGTAGTTTAATTAAATTGCAGCAATTAAGTTCATTGAATTTTAAATATTAAAATGCATCTTTGTATTTATAACAGTATGTTTTATCATTGCGTTCCGTTTATCTTCATTACCCTCGCAGTTCTATGCCTTCACATAACATCTCAAAATCATGCCCTTCGTATACGTTCTCATTACCGTCTCATTCCGATTTTTGATATCATAATCATTTCATTGTTATCTATAGAAGGGAGGTGTAAACCACAAAATATTGAAGGATTATACGTATATTAATGGTATTAGAAAAAAAAACAAAGGTATTAAACAATTAATTTGAAATTTAGAAATGTCATGGAATTTGCACGAATTACGCGAAATACCCGCCACAGAATCGACCGGCAGGATGCTAGGGATTAACACTATTGACAGCTCACTTCACCTAAGTTTCACGGTGATATTTTTACAGAATCGAACGGCAGGAAGGACCATAGTAACGAATCGATTGACACCTCATTCATCAAAATCGAATGAGTAGTTTGGGCGCAACGGAGAAACAAACGTAGGTAGATACAAACATACAAACATTACCCTTCCTTCTGGCCTTACCTTAGTCGAAAAAAACCCAATAACACTTTCCCCGACCTAGGAATCGAACCCAGGCACTTGCGACCACGAGAACTATGGGGCTCCCACATAGTCACATTCACGCAGTAGTTCCCTTAGGATCGTCCTCCACCACAGCCACACCCTTCCTGTAGGGTACCAACTTTTTTCCGACTCTCAATAATAACTGATTGCGTCGAGTTGACAAAATGAAGTGCAAGAGGTAGAGAAACGAACAAAAGGGTGGCAGTCGGCACCCTCCGCGCCGATCTCCGAGAGAGCGAAGCTGTGGAGCTACGCTATCTATCATAATTGCAGCTATTATTACTGTAGGTACTCCGTGATTGCAGCCTTCTTCGAGGTAATTGTTGGAATATTTTCGATTTTCTTCAATATGGTCGGCAACGTTAATACTTTCGTCTCCACCCATTTTTCATATCTACATATTGCAAGTTGACTCCAAGAGGGTAACCGGCGTTACATTTGCGCTGCAGTTAACCCTCGAGGAGTGTCACTGGCATTAGGATAAAAAACCATAAAATATACAACTCATTTTATTTTCACATTTTATAATGCCGAATTCGCTACGAGAAACCTATATTTATTGAGCCCACCGCGAGGGCTCCCGGCATCCCATATTCGACTTGAGTGAACCCTCCAGGAGGGCTCCCGGCACTCATACGCACGGATCAATCGAAGGTTACGCTACGCTTGCCGAGGTCAGTCTGTGGATGGGTGACCATCTATTACATACCGAGACTCCTCCGTGCCTAGGAAAGCAGTCCCGGCTGTCATTCAAAGATCTTTGGCAGTCGTTACGAGTAGTCAAAAGCCCGAAAATCTGCAGTCTCACCAATGGGTACCGTGTTACCCAATACCTGAGTTGTGCAGGTCAGATAGGCGGTCGATGTAAAATACTAGTATTCAGCTGCATCCGGTTAGACTGGAAGCCGACTCCAACATAGTTGGGAAAAGGCAAGGCAGATTGAGAAAGTATAGTATATAAAACATACATAAGTATAGTGTAAACAAAATGTAGGTACCTACCTATAAATTCAAGTTTTCATAGACCGCTTACGACCAGCCGCATCTTGACCGTGACTGAGTCACGTCGTCACGTCGGGTGATTCCTTTTCTAATCGGTCGTATCGGAATCCAAGTCGGGCTACCCCCAGCATGTTTCCCTCCTTATCTATTCTACCGCCTTATCTCTTCGCTAATCTAATCACCTCTTACGTTAATTATCACCAATCCACGACTCACGACTTGCTATGTCATGACATGCAAAAACTAGCTCCAGTCATCATTACACAGCTTTTTGGAAATTATAGAAAGAAGCACTTACCTATTGTATTACCCACAATGTTGTGTAAACACGGCTGCATGTACAATGAGAGGTCAGCTTATACTGGAAATTATAGCTTATTATGTAGTCTGTGTACCTACTCAAACTCACCTATTGTTAGATACCAATTCAACCTACCGGTCAAGCCATCTCACTGGACATGTTTGATTTTCGCCTGATAGATTGGTGATAAACAAGTTTTGAAATTTTCGTCGTGATTGGCAAAATAATCTCAGTGTTTACCCTTCCACCCATGCGGAGTCAAGCTGCAATTCAATAGTAGGCAGAAATGTATTGTAGCGGTTACACTAGATGAAAAAGTTAACTCTATCTTCCTAACATGCATTTTGTGTTTTGTATGTTCCAGGTCCTGGTAAATGTCTTCTGGAGAACCCCTGCTTTTCCGATGTCATATTTGATTCGGTCGCAAACCTAAAAAATGCTACGACGTCGGTCAAAATTTTCTTTATTGAAATCATCACGATACTCTTCAACAATGAGCTTCAGTTCACCAAAATGCAAATGCATGCTTTACAAGGTCAAGCTTTCAAAAATTGCATTCTCAACACGTTGAGCACGAAGATAAAGAGGCGTGGACTTCACTTGGCTTGTATCAAGTTTGCAACAGTGCACATAACACACCTTTCCGGATTGAAATTACTTGTAGACCATAAAGTGTGGGAATACATACTTCATCCGGACACCCACCGGGAAGCAATCCCAATTGCTAAAGAAGCCTACAAATTCATATCAAAACTAATAAGAGAGTTAAACGAATATGAAATGGAAGCAGAACTGACGCAAGTGTTGGAGTATATCGTAAAACCTATCATGACGAGCGAATATCTCACAGTAAAAGTTATAGATCATGAAATGGACGAAGCTTTTGCAGAAAAAATTGGTTCGCACATGTATGCGCTACTAAATATTTTAACCGAGATGGAAAATGCACCTGTTAACCATGTAGTGTCGATTTTGCGATCTTATTTTTTAATAGAGCGTCCATTAATGTTAATTGTGAGAGCAACAAGGTACTCTTGTTTGCTTGGACTTGTCAACGACATATGCCTTAGATTTTACTACTCATCTCATAGGCACTTGTTGTTCAGTGGTAGAGTAGATGAGTTTTGTAATGAAATGGCTGTTTTCTACCACAACAGTATATTGCGTTGCATCAAGAAGCGGGAAATCCAAGCTGTCACAGATTTCTCTATAAAGTGTAACATATTCTGGTCAAACTTCGAGAAGACTAACAAAGATAAATTACCTTTACCGCTTACATTTGAGAGGAACGGACAGAAATTAGAACTGTCCAATCAGTTCATTGTGTACTTGGTCGAGCCTCTGTTGATTTATGCATTTGAGAACAAGCCTGGGCGTACGCCGGAAGAGAAACACGAATTCCTGGATAAGTTTCTGACGAAGATTGGAAAATATTTGACAGAGCATATATTCACTGCTTGTTATACATACAGGATACTGATAGAAGCGAATGATTTAACAGCAGTCGCCATTGCGACGATTAGAGAACTATTTAGATTGAAGGAACGTCTAACAGCAGCACAAGCAGGTCTGTATTTTCAGAGTCTCTTCCACGTTTTGGATATTTACATATTGTCGGACGGCGCTGGGGGACTGATTCTAACTGAGAGCCCCATAAAGAGCCCGAACGACGTTAAACTGTTGTCACTGGTCCTGGACGCGATTCGAATGTTACTGAAGGAACACAAAATATTCTGGTACGAGAACGTCGAGATAGCCAGCCTTCAAGAAGGACTGATGAATTTACTGAAACAGGATATCTTGAATACAAAGGTAAATAGAATACTCATTTCCTTTTAATATTTAGTTAGTCTCCCACCCCATAAAAGTCATCGGCATTCGTAGCTCAAGTTAATCGAGTCGAATGCACCAAGGGTCTTATGTGGAAGCGTCTTTCCGCGCTGATTGGATGGTGGGCTTCTCCATAAGTCTAGAAATCATGTAGGTAATCGCCTGCCTATGTTTAGTGATTGAAGAACGAACAACCTGTATGGTGGGTTTATAATCTCTAAATCCTGGTCATTGACCCCGCACCATTTCAAAGGTCTGCTGAGAATGGGCAAAAGTCCACACGAAATCATACAGACCCATTGTAAATGATAATAAAGTGAATAATCACCTCGTAACTTCAATTTCAGCAAGTAGTCCAAGTATTAGATCTGATAGACCTGTGCATGAAGAAGTTCCTGTCTCCGAACATGACGCTACTGGTGGAGAGCCGGCAGGAGAGCACCCTGACAGTCATAGGGGCTGTGATGAAGATGTACATGCAACATGAGGACTGGGAAGTAAGGGACTCCGCACTGAACCTGCTGCTGAGTTGTACGAATATATCTTTTATTAGTGAGTAGTAATTCAATATTCTATCCATGACTTCTCAAACACAAGGAGACAAACGCTGAGAGACGAAGCAAGACCAACATTTGTTTAAATATTGTCAAAAACCATGATAACTGATGGGATTGGCTGACGGAAATAACTACAGCAAATCATATCTTTTCACATTTGTAGTAGTAGGTAGTTGAGTTGGAGTTCGACATGCTGATTAGCCTCTTAGAAACCAGGCGAAAGATACACAGAAGTCAAAACGCCACGTTAATGAACAAGGAGAATCCCAAGTCTTTCTCTCTCGAGTCGGGACTATTCCAGATTATGGCTCAAAAGTCAAAACTCTAGAACCGAATCGGATAACCTATAACTGATATCATCGTAGTGGTGTTGTGTCCTTATGCCCGAGCGATGTAAAAATGCACGGTCATGATTATGTGACGCACAAAAATATATACATGTATGACACGACTATATAATTGTGTGTTTTTAACACACTTCGAAAACGCGATACTAGGTGGATATCGGTGAAAATGCAAGTTTCATTTACAAACGAAACCACGTAAAAGAAACTACTAGGAATGTCGCGACTCATTTGTTATCCCGCAACCACGGGACCACCTTTTGGTACAAGAAAGAAGTTACTTAATAAGTATATGGCCATCTTTTTGATCAAGATGAATCTAGAATTCTTGGCAAAGAAAGCATAGTGGAGTCCTCCGCTTTTTACGTCTAGTCCCCACTAGACGTAAAAAGCGGAGGACTGAGTTTTGTGGCGTAAGTCAACAGAGTTTTTGACCAGTATTTAATCACGAGTAGTCTATTTTCAAGTATTTGGTGAGTAACACTAACCCAACAAAAAAAACAACGTTGACAAACCACTCAACAAAAACTTACTAGACTTATAAAAACATGTTATAGGCGCTAGCAGTTTCGGCTCCTTACATGTAAAAATATTGAGAAGGTTACGTCTAGGTCATCTAGTGACCTTAATTTACATAGCCAAAAACTTAAAAAAGATTTTCTCCCAATGAAAAAAGGCACCTGATACGTAGGTTTAACCGTTTAACGATTAAATGTTTCCTCACCTGTGGTTCGCGGACCACCGGTGGTCCGCAGGAGCCAAAGTATGGTCCCCGAACGATTTATGCGAACAAGGGTTTTCTGCTTTGTTGATAATTAAAAATATGGCCAGGAATCGATTGAAAGTACTAGTAAGTGATGATTTGCGTGTAGCTTGAACAATAATTATGGTCCTATGATTACCGAACTTGTGCAGAAGAGATGCAAGCTCAAAAATCATATTGATTCAAAATTTATTTAACATTCTACAAAAAGAAAAAAAAAAACTTGAATAATATTGTTATGCACGTTACTGTTGAGTTTTTGATTAAAGTTTTTTTTCGGATTAATTCAGTTTTTTCTTGTACATCGTGGTCCCTGCTAACAACAAAGAAATCAAAGGGGTCCCTGGTTAAGAAAAGGTTGGGAACCACTTAACCATTCATAGCCATAGGCACTTATATTATAACTGCCTGCACCAAAACTCATAAAACTATTAAAAACAGACCCGACAACGCATCAATCCCTCATTGCTGACAACACTTAATTGCTAGCTAGACGCTCTCCAGCTTACTCTCTCATTAATACATACAATAAAGTCTGCAAACTCTGTGAAATCAAAAATACTACCTCATTCAGTTGTAAACAAATAATAAAGACAATGCTGCAAAACTCTGGTCATGATGACTCGGAACAATTAATATAGATACCCTGACCCGACACTAAATGAAACGATATACAGTGCGAACAAATACGCACACATACGCACACACACACACACACACACACACACACACCACACTCACATCACACGCACGTAAAACACACCAGTTTAACCATACAACACCTGAAATCACCTCTCAAGTCCCACCCTGGAATTCGTACCCCGGGCCTCAAGATACATACTAATTGTCTAGTTTGGGGTTCACTGGCAAATAATACTTTGTAACAACTTGATGTTAACCTGAAGACTTGTTACTGTATTACCTGGACAATAAACTACCTATTTATATTTCTAACTGCGAAAGTAACTCTGTCTGTTAGGCCCGTATTACAGAAGCTCACTCAAAACTCAAGCATTACTTAAAACTAGTTTCAACCAATCAAAAGGCCATTAAACGAGTTTTAAGAGCCTACGGGCCAGTGA
The DNA here is from genome assembly GCA_947364205.1 of Agrochola lota. Lineage (NCBI taxonomy): Eukaryota > Metazoa > Arthropoda > Insecta > Lepidoptera > Noctuidae > Agrochola > Agrochola lota. The sequence continues at coordinate 4,481,106 of OX376223.1, forward strand.
CCTTTTGACGCTTTAACGGCTTAATGAATTTGCCTCACGAATAGACCGGGGTGTCATAGGATACTTTTCTATCCCGGTAACTATTACGTTCCCGGACCGTGGGGTAATTTCCTACCTCCACGCGAGCGAAACCGCGGACAAAAGATTTCCTAAATAAAAACCATAATTGTTTTTCCAGAATACATACCTTTACAAAAAGTGATCAGCGAGAACAACCTGATGATCTTCGCTGCAAAGGCGGCGCTGACTGACCCCGAGTACTACGCTCAGAGCACCGCGCTCATGTGCTTGGCAGCCGCTACGAAGATCGAGAGCATATGGAAGGAGGTGCTCGTTGATAACCCTCATATTTATGTAAGTTTCTGTGAGATCTTTTATTACAAGCCGTGTGCCCGATGGGGTTTCGCATCGGCATAAAATTAAATGACGACCTTCCCTTCAAACTTTCTTCCCCTATTTAACCCCTTTAGGGAGTGAATTTTCAAATATCCTTCCCTTGTGCTTATTTCATCCGCTTGTGCGAAACTTCATGCCTCTAGTTCCAGCGGTTTAGGCTGTGCGTCGTCTCTCAGTGAAATTTAAGATTTTTATTAAGTAGATTCCTTTCAATTCTTTTGTTATTGCTTTCTCTTACCACTTTTTCAAAACTGGTTGGTGCACTTAAATAAAATGTCAAGTGAACACATACTACGTTGTGTGCCATGGAAGGCTGGTTGACTAAGTAGCAAGACCTTAATATTGAGGAGGATTTAAACAGTATCTCAGCAGTCATCAGTAAAAATAAAGGAATAAACCCCGTAAATGAGGACATACGAACCTCGTAGGTAACTTTAAAACCTGTACTTTAAAAAATGCTTTGAAATTTCAGTTCCAACTCGTTTTTTTACTAAGAAACAATCCAGAAGGAATGGTGCGAAAGGAAGCAGCGAAAGTCCTGACAAGGGTCTACACGAACCAAAAGGTCACACCGAACTTCCAAACTACGTTATATGAAGTAATGATGGCCGCAGCGTTGGATGACCTACATTGGGAGGTGCAGTTGGCGGCTTTACAGTTCTGGAACCACGAGATATGTCGTCAACTGTCCTACAGGGGAATGATCGACGGAAAGTTCCCATCCGTCACGTTCTCAAAAGAGAAGAGGAAGATAATAACGTTACATGACAAGGAAATTCTACGCCAACTCACTTCAATAATGCACGATCTATCTTCCATAGGTTGCTTAACGGTAATTTACGAATGTATGAATGATGTATACAACATAGAAATTATGGAATTAGCCTACTGCATGGCCACAAAACTGATAGGAATATTAGATCAATATAAATTCGGAATAGTTAAAGATAACACTATAACATATCCAATGGAAGCAAAGGTTGAAGAGAATGACGAAGAAATGGCAATGGATTTGACTTTCACAAGTAATACGGATACCAGGGATAAGGTTATAGATAATATATTAAATATGGATCAAAGTCAGCTCATCATGAATCTACATGACAGTTATTTTCAAACGAAAGCCAATGAAATGGAAGAAGATCACAGATTGAACATTCCACGAAAAGTAATGATACATCCAAATAAGTTTCTAGAAACATTTAAAGGAACGGATTTTCGCTCAATCATAAAAGACAAAAAGAAATGGAATTCTGAAGTTTATAATAGTTTAGACATGTTGCTAGATGAAATATTAGATGTTTAAGTTTTAGGTTTAAGCACGGAGAGTGCTACATATTTAAGTTTCAAATGATCTAAGTATTTTGATGTGTATTATTTAGGTTGATCAATTTTTTAATTAAAAAAAATCAATGATTATAAAGAAAATATAATCTCAAGCTTACTAACAGTAACATTATTTATAAGTAACAGATAGAGTTTACATCATACCACTAGTAACAATCTAAAGAATTGGCTTCTTGATTCACCTCATATAAGCCAAGAACATCATCGAGAAGCGACGAAAAGCTTCTAATACCGTCGTTCCATTTTCTTTTATCTTCAATAATCTGCTTGAAGTCTGTATTTTTGATGTAATTAGTAAATAAGTAAGGCGATGCGAATTTCAGTAGTTTTATTTTTGGTTTTAAAGGTGCCAATGTATCTTGCGTCTTGGTACTTTGTAATGTCATGTGTCTTTCGTATATGCTTGCCAGTAAGTTTACATCGTCTACGTTTAGTATATCTTCGATAACGTTTTCAGAGTTCTGCACGTCCATCATCTCCACGTTATCATCAGTTTCTACTTTTTCCTCCTTAATATGGCCTAGGAGTTCTTCTACGCTAGTTATTTCTCCCTCTTTTGGTGTCAATAAATCTGGTACGTTATATCTTTTGAGAATATCGTACAATTCCTGTGCTATGTTTAAGGTAGCATCCATTATGCAAACTTCAGTTTGGTCGTGAAGTAATGTAACGAAGACGGTGAGGCATCCAATGGCTGATAGTTCGTCTAGAATTTTGATCAGTCTCTTCTGTATTTCTGCTTCGTTTAACGTGACAATCTTTCGAGTTTCCCTAGAGAATGTAACTGGGGGGAAGTTGCCATCAAGCATACCTTGTCCGTTGAGCAGGGAGTAGTAGACACGTTTCCAGAAGTTGAGGGCACTGATCTGGACTTCCCAGTGGAAGTCGGTGAGGGCGGAGGAGGCCATGTGCTCGTACAGGATCTGAGTAAAGCTGGGGCACAGCTTCATGTTCTGATACAAGTTGCAGAGGACGCCGCACGCTTCTTTTCTTACAATGCCTTCATCGTTGTTGCGCAAAATGTAGACTAATCGACACTGGCAAAAGGAAAATGACAGATATAATTTAAAAAAAAATGGAGTTGACCAAGTATGTTTTGTTCCAAAAGTATCTGTTGGTGTTTTACGTAATCTCTCACTAAAGGAAATTAGTAACACAATTCATCTGTATTTAGAAGGTTTCAACTAATCTCACCACTAATATTAATATTCCAACAATTGTTATTTGAATAATATGATTAAATTGTAATTGAAAAATCATAGACGAAAATTGAGGTTATAAACTTAACATCTGTCAAATGAAAAACATCTTAATGGTAAATTAGAATTTCAGGTTTAAGTACACAAATAGAGTGCACAGAGACTATTTGTAATTGGCAATACAAATTGGTATCCACAGCACGCGTAGCATGACAACCATAGAAACAGGTTTTCTACGGGTTTTGTCGACGGAAGAATAGACAAAATGACAGATTTTGATTGTTTATCTGTCATTTTGTCTATTCTTCTGTCGACAAAAGCCGTTTCTATTGTGGTCATGCCACAGATATAGATAGACCTAGATAACGCAAGATCACCCACGCACACTTCGCGTGCCGGGCATAAGCATAAAATGCATACCGTGGCCACTGTCGCGCTGAGTCTGCGCTGAAAAAAGTTAACGTTTCCTTCCATCAGTAAGTGATTTTATGATTAATATTATGCGTAATTCATTTTAAAATCAATTATTTTTACTCTAATACAACAAATTTGAGAAAAACATAGGTCATCGAAAGCATGCTGTATGTTCGTAATACATTGCAGCTTTTACTCGGAGCGGTTGATGTGACGTTCTATGTTAACAAATGATGAATATCAAAACAAGTGATACTATCGTATATCGCTGCGGTTTCGAAGTACAGGCTTTTATCATTTTTCTGTCAATTTTAGCGATTAGTGTTGTTCATCCTACGCAACACAAATCGATTCTCGAGAATCGATTTCGGAAGCAGAGGAATGATTTTGTATTTTATATTTATTATGTAGACAATTTTGATAAATAATCTTAATGTTTCGTGATTTTTGATACACATGATCCCAATTTAAAAGAACAATGGATTGAAGCGACGGGAAATAAAGATTGGTTCCCAAGAAAGTATAGCACTATAATTATGTTCGATACATTTTCAAGAAGAAACCTTTGTAGAACGGAAAAAGCGTTGAACATTGACAAAGCAGCATGTCCGACTATTGATGTACTGAAGATCACAACTAATGCAGTGACTTAATTGATAAGTTTCTGTAACTTTTCGAGTATTTTATAAAATGTTGAATTTTACTTGTACTTGTATTACAGAATATAGATCTGGGTCTGGGGGTGGGGCGAGACGGGTGCAACACGCGGCGGTATCTTTGGATCGATTTGGTTTTCCCATCACTAAATAGTGCTTATGACGTCAAAAAATGCCACGCATGGTTTTCATACAAATCGTGATACTTGCGTTATCTAGGTCTATCTATATCTGTGGGTCATGCTAAGCGTGCCGGTACGCTTTCTGATTATTTTTTTACATTTTCATCAGATACTTTGGAAACAGATTATACACGTTTTCAATTTATAAATCATCAGTTCTGTGTACCTTTATATCAGGATACTCTATGATCAACTGCTCCCACACAACGTTGATCCGGCTGGCCGCACCGATGCACTTGAGTGCCGACACCTGCACGTAAGGCTCATGGTCGTTGAAGGCGATCGTTGCTGCAACGTTGATTAGGTTGTTCTCCAAAATCTGCTTCTGGAATGGGGGGTACTCTGAAAACCAATAAGAAAGGGTCTATCAGTACCTACTCTGAATAAAGAAAGAATTGTTTATATCTCAAAGTCAAAGTCAAACAATTTATTTCAATTAGGCACATAAAAGGCACTTATGAACGTCAAATCTTGAATCCATACGGTAAATAATAAAGAGTATTATTCTATTCGATTCTACCAAAAATAGCCACTCTGAAAGTAATCTAAATCTTCTAAATTGCCTTACATAGTTACACACTTATAGATGGTGCCATCCACGAACACGTGCCCCACTCCGCTCCCTACTAAAATGCAGAGCTGTGTACTGTGAGCTGCATTTTAGTAGGGAGCGGAGTGGGGTACATGTTCGTGGATGGCACCATCTATACGTGTGTAACTATGTAAGGCAATTTAGAAGTGATTACTTTCAGGGAGGCTTTTTTTATAAACGAAGAAATTTTACATAGGGTGTCACAATGGGCGGTCTGATCGGTAAAAGCAATATTTTACAGACAACCTTGAACAAACTTTGAGTTGAATTATTTAGAAATAGCAAACTAGTCTAGTATGGTTAAGTTAACTACACGGAGGTACATCTTTCAGAATTTCTTAATAACTACTTATATATATATATATACGAATATAAGTTTATTTTACAATAACACAATTTAGAATAGGGAAAACTACACAAAAATACTAATACCACATACTTATATACGCGATGTCAGTGCAAATGTGCAACAATTCCAAGGCAGTGTCCCTTATCTCCCAATGTCGGTCTTGCATCTTCCTGTATATGAGCTTGCCTAAGTCGTGGATCGAGCCTCCCGGCTGAGAATCTACCAGTAAACTCAGATTTGGCTGCAAGAACTTCTTCACTGTTAACCCTATCACTTTTAAGGATACTACCACGAACTGAAAAAGAAAAGTTTTCTTATGTTTACAATTCTAGTATTCGAAGGCCGAGAGGAAAATTAGAGCGATGAGAACTAAAATATCCAAGGGAGTTTAAAAAAGGCAATAAATAAAATGTATTGTCAACTCACCTTGCAACTCAAGTTAGATCTCTCCAGATTGTTAATAACTATATTGTACAAACACATGATTTCTACACTCTCATGCCAATTAATGTTCCGATGTGTCACCAAGGACAGCACGTTGTCCATCACATACGTCATCACAAGGTTCTTCTCTTCCCCATCTTCGAAATTTTCCAATTTCGGGTCCCCGTTCATATCTAGCGGATTGTACTCTTGTAGGACGTAAAACAAGGCTTGAAAAACTAGATTTGCTTGCTCATCATTTAAATGATCCTTCAAATGGATGAGTTTCTTAACACATTGAAGAATTACTGCCAACGTGTCCAATTCTCCAGTTAAATCTCTTAGAGCATAAGCGGCCTTCGCTGTATACTCGCAGGAGAGGTTCAAAAGCCTCTCAATATAATCATGAATCCTTGCATTAGTCAGAGCTGATTGAGGCTTCCCATAAGTAACAAAAACCAGAACAGGGACTAAAAATACAAATAACATTTGGTTTTTCATTTTGATTCGCTTTTGATCATCTTCTTGGTACATACCAGGTTCCTTATCTTTGCACAACTTATTCCATATGATATTACAAGCAGAACAAAAGTCTAGAATCAATGATGCGCTGCGACGCTGTACAAACGATTGGATGATATTAAAATTGAAAGCTGCTACTTCAAGGAAATCTTCGGCACTGTAAAGTGTTCCAGGCAACATCGGTTTTCCGAGAAAAACTTTCGCGAGTGTCAACCAAAACATTAATTTCAAAAATACCAAAGCCAAGTCATCTCTGCGTATCCGCTCGAACGCTACGTATAAATAGGAAATAATTGAGAATTCCTTAATTAATATACTTATAAGCAAAGTTGTATTCTCGATTCGACATTCCTTGCTTACAGTAGAGAGCAGTATCTGTGCCGTAGGTTCTACTGCAGTACAAATTTCTTCTTCCTCTTCACTCGTTAGTGTTTGAATATTAATGAAATCGTATTTACTGATGGGTTGTATTAAGTGGTTGACTATTATTCTGATATTAACAGCATCCCCAAGATCGTTGAGTTTCCAAAGAAATTCTGACATGAACTTGTATATTTGGCGTACAACAAAAACAGTTGATTTCTCATTGCATAAACTGAGGATTTCCTTCCAGACGCCTGTTTCTAGAAGCCAAGCTATGCCTGAGTTGTGTTGAACAATATTTAATGCTGCTTCCATATAGGCTACTCTTATGCTGGGGTTGGTGTTTGGTGCGCAGATATCTTTAAAACCTGCGCGCATTCTATCTCCCTGCTTAGCGAACATTTTAGCAAAATGTAGCTCTTTCTGCGACACGATAGCGAGGACCCTCGTGAGGAACACCTTGACTGTATTGTGTGCATTGTCGGCATTGTCGAATGCTTCGATTATCATATCAGATAGTAAGGGTGCACTTTTGAGAAACGCTATCTCTGAAAAGAAAGATAAAGATATATATGAAAACAAATAATTAATAATCTAACCTCCTGCGATGATACCTCTACATAGATACAGAGGTTTCTCTTAACAAAAATATCCTAACCTAACCTAAACTTAGAACGACATTATTTTTAGCAAACTCTCGTACAGACGATTTTTCTTTTACCTAATGTTGATTTAACGAACTCTGACATCAATAGATCGCCTCGATGTAAAAAAAATTAGTAAGTAGGTACTTATGACTTAACATTTATAGAGAGCAAGTTCGGGCTTATAAGGCAACCTAAACTCGTCTTGTCAAAATTATTTCATCCAATAAGGATGACTCTGATGTTATGTCCACTTACACTGTGAATCATTGTCCAATAAATCATCTGAGCGTGTTACGACTTACCTGTTAAACAAAATGTGGTGTTAAGTTTTTTGTCAACTCATGATCATCTTCATACGAGGATTGTGCTAGGTATTGATAGATATGTGTAATGATGAACTGGCAGATTTTAGATTATAAAGGATGAATAATGCCAGGTGCCTGATTGGCATTGATGCTGGATTTTTGATCATTTTAGTTAATTAGGTGCTCAAAACCGGTTGCATGAATAAACGATGGGGTAAAGTTCTTATATCTAAACATTGTGACGTTTCTTATTTCATGTCGGCAAAGGGTTACACCCACCCCACATGGCATACTATAGATTTCATAACGTAAGGCCGCTATTACACTTGTAAGTTTTCCTCACGTAATTCGCTTATGTAATTAACTTACGATAAAGCAAATGATACATCTCCTGTAAGTAGTTTATCGATTCGTAATGTCTTCTTAAATCATACGCAGTGATAAGTTACTTACATAAATTTTACGGAAGCCACCGACAAGTGTAATAGCAGCCTAAAAGCCCTTAAAACTGTAAGTATTATAATATATTCGTAGATAGGTATGTACCTACCCATGGTAATTATATTTACAAACATAATTTAAAAAGATGTTTGGAAACCGCCTTTTAGGACTTAAAAATACCATTCTAAATATAGAATTTTTACTAAGTACACTAATGTTGTAAGAAGACGTGTGCAAAGCTTCATGAGAAATGACGATATGAAGTGAAGGAGGACGCGACGCCCGCTGACGTCTTTCTTAATATTATTAGCGCTCATGATTGACAAATCTTTTTTTTTAGGTAGCCGACACTGTGCCACTGCTGGGCAAAGGCCTCCCTCAAATTCCTCCACGTGTCCTTTATCCAAATAATTTATCAGATTTTTTAAATAATATAAGAACAGAACAGTCATGTAAAAAACATTTTACAAAAAAGAACAACCGACTTTCCGAAATTAAAGTATTTTTTTTGGAACTCAGTTGTTATTTTTTTGTACGTAAAAAGTTTTTATTTTTCACTTTTTATTTGTTGTACCTACCCCACACAAATTCGAATACCACTACCTGTTAGGTAAATAACATTGACAGGAACATAATTATCATGATATCATCCACAGACTTAGTGGGAAAACTACGTATTATTGAAGCTAACTCAAAAACTATTCAAGCTAAGTTAACACAATTTATATGGGATCACCTCGAGAGCATACCCTTTCAAACAAACCTCTGCCTTTTTGGAAGTTGGTTAAAAAGAGGATAAATATTAGGTTAAATTAAGTACCTAATATTTATCCTCTTTTTAACCGACTTCCAAAAAGAAAGATGTATTTTTAGGGCCAAAATATAATGCACATTATGAAAGTATGTATGTAGTTTGTTCAGAATCGTTTACTGAATTCCTTGGAATCACGCTAGACGAGAATTTAAAATGAGGACCTCATATATCATCTCTTGCGGGGCGGCTAAGCTCGGCCGCTTATGCTGTTAGAAAGATAAGACAGTTAACAGATGTAGAAACCGCGCGTTTGGTCTATCTTAGCTACTTCCACGGCATTATGTCGTATGGCATTTTACTGCGGGGCCCGACCCTGCTGACATTGAATTCATCTTTATTTTACAGAAGAGAGCTGTCAGAGCCATTTATAATATACATTGTGGCGAATCTCTCAAGGAATTATTTAAAAAGATTAATATTATCACGGTACCTTGCCAATTCATTTATGAAAATATTATGTATGTAAGAAAAAATTTACATAATATATTTTTAAGAAAATAAGTGATAGACATAATTTTAATACTAGAAAAAAAGATAAAATAGATCAACCATTTTTCAGATTATCTAAAGTACATCTTTTAGGGGGTACTGTGTTAAATGTTACAAGAAAATACCTGGTGATATATTACAATTAAGATAAAGAAAATTTTAAACTCATATTAAAAGTACACTTTGTAAACAAGCATATTACAAATTAAAGGATTTTATCCAAGATAAGAATGCTTGGAAACATGCTGGTCCCGCAGCTTATGACAAATTTTAGAGTCTAGATAAAATCAAACTGGTTGTTAATTAAATTGTTTTTTTTTTATTTTTATAACCCTGATTTTACATTTTGTGATTACTCACACACTGACTTATTAGTATTATTTGTTAAAATGTTAGGAATATCGTATAATTTTGCAATGTGTGTAAATATATGAGCTCCATGTATCTATAACATAATTAATTTATCTGTAATTGCTTCATTTTTCATTCTTTTTACCTATCGTGGTATTGTAATCTTATTCTAGATGCATCATCCTCACATATAATTATAAAATTAATGTATACAAAATATTGTAAAAGAGTAACGGTGGAGTTTCTTGCCCATTCTTCTCCATACGAAAACCATCCTTTGGAAGGGGCGAATAGAATAAATTCTATTTTTTGTAAATGTTGACTTTCAGAAGTGCCTTTTATGTGCCTAATTGAAATAAATTGTTTGATGTTAATTTTTGTGATCACAGTTTTATCCCACAATCAGTATAACTAATTTAATAAATAAACAATGTTTTAAACATACTTAATAATGAAAATTCAGTGTACCTAGCAAATTACCTAAAATTGATATCTAGTCGATTATGAGTGTACTGCATGATGTCGCGTCTACGTTTTCAGAGATACAAGATGATATTGTTATATTAATTTACCATAGATAAACACCTGATAAAATTTACAAAAATCACGCCTTCTAGTAGATTGTAAAAGGTAACTTGAAAGTGTTTTGGTTTGATTCTTTAAAAAAAGTAGTACCTACGTCATACCTGCCTAGTCTGTAGTTGGTACATAAGTGCCTTATATCAACAAGCCATCTGAGAACATAAATTATCATAGTTCTATACTAATATTATAAAGAGGTAAAATTTGTTTGTTTGTATGTACTACATACAAACAAACAAACAAAACTATGATAACTTATTATGTCCTCGTAATCTCCGGAACTACCAGTCGGATTTAAAAAAAACTTTTTGCATTGGATCATGGTATAATAATATACTTTGGATAGCCCAATTCTTGAGGAAAGTAATGGGTTCGCAGACGAAGTCGCGGCCAGAAGCTAATCTTGTATAAAAAATCGAAACTGGCTTTTATAGTATCAATCATGTCGGTAAGTATAGGCTGTTGCATTGGCAGTATTGACAATTTTTTTTTTAATGTCGTTTCGAGGTTTTATTTACCGGCTCCCAAACAGACGGAGTCGCTACAGGGTCATTCCACGATGACGGGTGTTACATTTGTATGCATTCAAACTTTTTAAATCCTAAATTAGAAGAAAAATATCTGCGTTTTGAATATAATTAAATTAATTTCAATGTTTTTTTTAACTAAAACTAAAACACATTATAAATTATTGTATCGTTTAGATGCAATAATAGATATAAGCCCTGTGACGGGTGTTACGAGTACTTTTGCAAAATATGCTACCTTGTTGACCAATCATCAGAGTTCAGCTAAACTGGAATATTTTGTCACAAAATTAATAGCTTAATAAAGAGTTAAAGAATCTTCATTTTTGATAATTCTAAGTATTTTGTGGATGTATTATTTTTTCATGGTTTTTTTTACAAGCAAAGCTTGTGACGTGTGTTACATTATTTGTGACGGGTGTTACGAGAGCGAATTAAACAAAAAAACAATTTCAATGTTCAAACAATTCAAGAAATTATGATTCTGCTTAAAAGTCACGTCTGATAAATCATTATCATCAACTTTAAATAGGCAATCTGATTTGTTACAGATTTTCATGAATATGACAGTTACCTCACCCTCCTCATTGTCAATTTTGTGAATGATACCCACATACCGATAATGAGCTTTTTTAATATCAAACTTCACCAGAATATAATCACCATTTTCGTAATGCTTTACAAATAGTCTGCTGCATTCTGGTGCTTGTTCATTTTCTCCAAGTGAATTCCTTTATTTTTAGCTTTTTCCTTCTTATTATTCTCACTTTCAGTTTCATTACTTTTTTTTAAATCTCTCTTACTTGTTTATCTTCGCTCTCTTCTATCTGTTTTCTTGAACTTTCTGCGTTTGTCTCATCTATGTCTTTCTTATTTTTACCTCTCCTATGATTTTCCCCTTCTGTTACGTTGCTTTTTTTCAGTTTTATTTTTTTGGTCATCATTTTTTCTTTGCTCTTTTCTGTCTTGTTTTTCTTCATTTTCTGAATGTGAGTATACATCTTCGTACGCTACTTTGTCTTTGAATAAAATATTTTCGGGTGCTTGAACTGCCTTTAAAACCTTGTCCCTTTCTTTCTCCTTTTTTAAGTCATACCTACGCAGTTTTTCGGGGTCGCTTTTTAATTTCTCTCGACTTTTCCTTTTTCTTGCATCTGCATCCATACTGTAAAAAGAAAATTATTCATAGCTGTGCCAAGCAAGTACTGCAAAGCCATTTTACAAACAGCTAATATGCGCTTCCAAATAAAATAATGAAATGTTATGGCAAGGCACATCTATACAACATCATCATCAACATATTTTAAGCCTATATTATCGAGTGCTGAACATATTACATTAACATTGTGCACTAAAACGATGTTTAACATTAGAACAAAATTATGACGGGTGTTACACAAATAAACCAGCCTATATTTTAACGCGAAGTCTTTTTAAGGCCACAAAAATACTTTTCAGGCGTTGTTTGATCAATGATCACATATCCTTACTTTCACAAGGTCAATACAAAAAAAAAGTTTGTATAACTCATGTAGGAGTAGCTTTTTCTTACATTTTGTGACGGGCGTTACACAAATACACGCGGTTACCAATTTATCAATAAAATTATTACTACTTACCTGATTAATTTCAATTTTTTCATAACAAATGTTAACGAGTCGTAGAATCGAAAACAAATGAAAATGGCGGTCTTTGATACGATTAACGTAAAATAAAAGTGTTTTTATTTTAGTATTTTTTTCCCCTTACGCTGACATTGGAAGCCTCTGAGTTTGAAGAAAATATTACGAAAATTGACATATTGATATTGATAAATTTCTTTTGAATTATGAAAATTGAAAACATTAAGCTTGTTAATTTTCTATTTTAGTATCTCTATTCGCAAATTTTTTTTTTTACTTCCTGGTATCGATTACCGCGGATTGACCCTACAGCTAAATAACACACGAAAAAAACGTTATTACGTAACACGACGCGGTTTGAGGTAATGTTTGCTTTGGTAGGTATAAGTTGTGTGTTGTTGATATCGTATCTTATCACAAGTTCTAACAGAGCTTGGTTGGAGACCTCTGTATGTTCTTAGCTTACACAGCACTTTCTGAATCGAAAGGTGCCGAATCATTACTGTATAACTACCTCAACTTGGATAATTTATTGACACAAGTATAAATCAAGAGAAGTAGGTAGGCATTTAAAAAAATATTTGTTTGGGTTTTTATTTACCTTTTTTTTTGAGCGTGGAAAATTATCAAATAACTTCTCCCGCTCTGGGCGGAGCGGGAGGGCGTGTCAGACTTTTACTGACTAAAACCCACCCGTGTTCCTTCAGTTGCCTGTACGTTGCCAGGGGCCACGGTATCCCTTCCGGATTTTCCCGCGACCCCGGCAGGTTTTATTTACCTGACATCAGTTTGATTTTTTTTGACCCGATCTTTTTTGACCAAATCATAACCCCCCCGTTTTGCTTACGGCGAAGCAAAAAGGGGGTTATGATTTGGTCATGTTATATGTGATGATTGGGTTATGATTTTGACCGGTATGTATGTATGTTCATCTGTTCCCTCATAACTTCTAAACTTCTCATCATAATTTGACAAATGAGGTATCGTGGGAAGCACCTTGGTCGTCTGCTCATTATAGTCACATTAAATTGAATATAAAGTTAATTTTCGAGAATTTTTCATGAATATTCAGAAAAATATGGGCGGTCACATGCCTATGGGCGACATTGTATAGTATAACGCCAAAATAATTTAAATAAAAGTAAAAGTTAGAAAAACTAAAACCAAACTGCGAAAATCCGGAGTAATCTGTTCGATTTATGACTCCGGATTTTTAATTTGTCTGTCTGTGATGTGTTGTTTTCACCTTTTTAGTTGATTTTTATTTCGTAGTTCGGTTTTAGTTTTTATAACTTTTATTTTTTCTCCTTTTGATTTACATTACTTAGAATTATTATTTTTCTTGTTTATACTATTTTTGTTTTGATTGTTTAAAGTAATAATTTAAAACAATCTAGCTTCTTAACTATAACTAATCGATTAACATACAATGACATGGCGGTGCAGGTGATTCGGAAAGCTGCAGTAGATAAGATTGGATCAACAGTATTCTTAGTTTTTAACCGACTTCCAGAAAGGAGGATGCTATGTTCGTGAAAGTTTTTAATTTTTTTATTTGTCCATCGATATTTCGTCAATTGTGGACCAATTTTGATAATTCTCGTTCGTTTTCATTTGGTATGTAGAGGAAACTAGCGCGGTGCGCGGTGATCCCATATAAATTTTATTAATTTTCCTTGGATAGTTTTTGAGTTCAATAATACTTATTTTTCGCACTTAGTCTATAGAATAGAATATTCTTTATTATGTACACCATAAAAAAAACAGATATAAATGTAGACATTTTACATAGGGTGATACAATGGGCGGTCTTATCGCTAAAAGCGATCTTTTACAGACAACCTTTGGATGGATTAAAGGGAGAAGGAGAAAATATGTTACGTGGCAGGAGGCTGCAGAAAAACCCAATTCTATTTGATGAAGTTTAATGTTAAAAGAGAAAAGTATTACAATTATATTCTATTTCTAACTATATTTAATATTGTATTATTTAGTCGACGATTGACTAAAGAATGTGATGCCCAAAACGGATGGATCGCGTAAACGGGGTCGCGCTCTACACGTGTTGCGGCGTCAGCTTTTAGGTAGCGCGCAGTTGTCGTCGTGTAGAATCAGGCCATTGCATACTAGCGATTTCCCCTGACTATTCCTGCGTAACACCTCTTCCCGTAGAACAGCGGCTATTGAAGACCTTGGTCGTAAATTGCGCTGGGAGATGATCCGTTCCATTCCCTTGAGTGTCTGGAACAGTATAGATGCCCTGTGGTTGCATCCCATTAATATCAGATTGTCTTCTCTTCAGATAGTATCTTCGGTACGTTATACCACCAATGAGTGCGCATGCACAGAATAATAAAACGTATAGCGGTATAGTTGTGTGATATAGACTGATATTTGAACTCGTGTCGAGATATGTTGGCGACTGCAGTGAAATTTCCTTATCCGTAGCGTGGAGATTGTCCAAGTTAATAGAGTTAAGCTTGAACAGTGGGCGTGTTACTGGGCTAGGTATGTCTTCCTTAGGGACGTCTATTATCTTCAAGGCTTGACCCCTCAATCGGTCGTTGACGTTTGATACAGTGAACTCGGCCGTCTTGATGAAGCAGTTATGGGGAATTACTGCAAGATAACTTCCTTGTATTATCTTGTGGAGATCTTGTTCGCAGGATAGGCGTATTTTTGTTGGAGCTGGGAGACTGATAGTGTAATAGCGATCATCAAGTTTCTCATAAGCCGGCCTCCGTAAAGATATGGTGATTGGCTCGCATGCTGAAATTCTCTGCTGCGTAGTGATCAGGGTTGCAATACAGTCCGGCGACGGTCGGCTGTGTATGCTGTATCTCTTCACATAGATACCCTTTAGTGGACTTCGGGCATCCAGCCTCTATGTACTTGAAATCTTTCGAATGGATAGCAAGGAATTGGAAATCAGGGGTAAGGATTTCATGATGCTTGTTGGGAACAATGGATATCTTATACAAATCATATACCTGGGGTAAGATAATAGGGAATTTGTAGACTATGACTATTTCGTTACCGTAATATTCTCGGGCTCCTATATCTAATACCTTATCACCACCGTAAACACTATGTAATTTATTGATTATAGACCTAATGGACTTTAATCTTATGACATCGTGGTGTGCTATGGACGTTCTTACAAATGCTAAAACATTCTGTAGCTTTGATATCTCTAGCGACGGCATATCAACGTTGTCGCTGATTATTAAGATAGTTTGTCCTAAATGGGCATATTGAACTAATTCTAGTTTGCCTTTGTCTAAACTCTGACTGATATTTCTAGTTAGAGCTGCTAATTTGTTCTGATTGTCTACAATATTATCTATTACCTCAGAGTGTTAAGTTATCCAATTCTTAGTCAGGCTCACGTGATTGTTAAATTCTGTTAATAATTTGTTTTCGTTATCCTGAAGCGATCTTATAGCGTTATTGTAGTGAACCGCATCTGTGTAATCGAGATTACCAGTTATACTTTTTACAACGGAACCGAGACCATCTACGAGACCTCTTTTGGTACGGCTAATTTCAAATGACTGCAGCTGTTCGAGAACAGTTTGAAGTTTACCTTTTAAATAGTCAATATGAGGTTCAAATATAGAGAGCGTTTTGTTGTTGAGGTCAGGGCTTAACTCATTTAGTTGGTCATGAACAGTAATTACCTTATCCTGTAGTTCCTGAAGGTTTATATGTTGTAGGAATGAATGATAGTGGGATATTATACTACAGGGGCCTAATTTGAAAGGACTTTGAATACCAGGACCATCGTCGAGATTTTCAAGTTTTATCTCCTGCGCTTGGGCTGCATGCAGGAGCAGGTGGAGTATCAGGAGAGTCCTGCAACAATTGGGCACTTTTAGGTACTCTCTTTAGTCAGGACTTAGCGATGGGTCGCGTTTCTTACGTGTATATATATGTATTGGAAGGTCTGCCATGACGGTGTCGTGCATGTAGCGGGGCGCTACTCCCGAGATTTATTGCGATTATCTATTAAGTCCTTGCGACGGATCAAACTGGACTCATGGATTAGACTATAGGCTTTAATCATTTTATTCTTATGTTCGGTGGTGTATTGTTGTAACACATGGGCGGTTAAATCTAAATCCAATGGATCACGTGGATCAAAGTGTCCTGTTATAACGTCAAGCGGTCTACATCTCGTTAAGCTGTGTATGGAACTATTATATGCCAAAAGGGCGTAGTTTATTAGGTTTAAAACGGATTCATTCTTTTGTTCTACTTTTAGAATGCGTAAGTGTTCTAGAATTGTTGAGTGGAATCTTTCTACGATTCCATTTTCATTTGGACTGTCAGATGCTATTTTGTGGTGTTGAATTTTGTGTAACCTTATGAATTCAGCGAATAGCTGATTAGCGAACTCCGATCCATTATCTGTCACTACAGTGTAAGGTAACCCATGATGAGTACAAAACTTAATTAATGCCTGCACTACGCTTACTGCTTTAGGATCTCTCAAGTAATAGACTTGAGCATACTTCGAAAAAGCGTCAACAATGGTTAAGAACTTTTCGCTCTGAATGGTTAATAAATCTAGATGAACGAGTTCAAAGAGATTACTAGGTGGGGGAACTAGGCGAAGTTGTTGCTTCACATGGTTACGGTCATATTTAGCTTGGCCGCAAACCGTACATTCGTTAATTAATTTTGTGATATGCTCTCGCATTTTCGGCCAGTAGTACTTATGAGATAGGACTAGGTGGCATTCATTTATACCCTTATGATTTGTTTTACCGTCATGATATTTATTAATTATTTCCTGCTGTCTTAAGTATTCCCTTACATTTTCCAGTTCTCTTTTTGTAAGCATAAGATTAATTGATGAACTTTTAAAGGTTCTTTGTATTATGGGGATTAACATGTGCATAGCTAATGGCGGATTTACGAGTAAGCCTGTTTTAATTTTTGGGTGAACATATTCTTTTATTGCACTAACGATATCTTCCTCAATGTTGGACTCTGATATTTGAACAGCAGTACGCGTATGAGTTTTGAAAGGTTTTGTGACGGCTGGTTTTGCTTTGATATCGCCTACAATAGTTAAGACTAACTGTTTGGTGAATTTGTTTAACGGTTCTTCCGTAATTGGGACTTCCAAGATAGGATTCTCATTTTCGATATGGACTGTTAAAGTTGCGGAGTTTTCCGCAGCCTCCGAGGCTGTCATCGTTCTGGAGTGATCAACTAATGGTTCTTTTTCAGATGGGTTTACGACTATTGAGCTTATCTCTTCATTATGAATCTCGATACGCGATAATGCGTCGGCGTTGGTGTTGAACTTGCCCTGTTTGTATATTACTGAGAAATCGTACTCCGATAACTTTAAACGCCATCTTGTGAGCCGTTGGTTGGGTTCTTTGAGGCTCATGACCCATTGTATGGGCTTGTGGTCAGTAAAATTTTTGAACTTTTGGCCAAAAAGATAAGGTCTGAAATACTTACAAGCCCACACAATAGCTAACAGTTCCTTCTCTATTGTGCTATAGTTCAGCTCGCTTGAATTTAAAGTTCTAGAAGCATAGGCGATAGGTTTATCGGAACCTATGGGACCCTGGGATAATACGACACCTATTGCAACATTGGAAGCGTCAGTGGTTAGTAAAAAATCTTGGGTGAAGTTTGGGTACTGAAGAATTAGGTCACTTGTTAGTAGGGTTTTGCAATGCTCGAAACAGTTGATATTATTTTGATCGCAATTTATTTCAGATCCTTTTTTTAAGCATTGAGTTAAAGGTTTTGTGATACGTGCGAAGTCCGGTATAAATTTCCTGTAGTATCCAAGCAGACCGAGGAAACGTTTAATTTCGGTCGTGGATTTGGGTAATGGATAAGTCTTTATAGCGCTAATCTTATTTGGGTTCGGTTTAACCCCGTCTTTACAAACAATATGGCCTAGAAATTCTGTTTCTAACTCAACAATTCAGATTTGTCCATCTGTATCTTGAAGTTAGATTCCCGTAACCTTTTTAAAACCTTTTCCAAATTAACGATGTGTTCCTGCAGGCATGTACTGAATATAATGACGTCATCTAAGTATACTAGACAGGCATCCTGAAGGTCTCTTAGGATATTGTCCATTACACGCTGAAAAGTTGCCGGAGAATTTTTCAACCCCATCGGCATTCTCAGGAATTCTTTTCTTAAATTCAGGAAGAGGTAAATTTAGGTAAAGTTATGGAGTAATTATTTTTACAAACGGTATCCGCATTGGTGACCTCAAACGGGTCATAATTAAGAGGTACATTAGAAAAGTATGTTTGAACGGCTTGGGGTGATATGAACGATTGGTTGGCTCCAGTAATCTATAAGAAATTTCATAGGCGGGTTGTGAATTTGTACGTACCCAAGTTGTCTCTGTATATTATTGTGTGTAAAAGTGATTCCTATATCCTATTTACAGAATAAACAATTTCATTTCATTTAATTAAAATTCACTTCTATTTTGGCTTTTCTGATCTCCGGTCCTCGGGAAAATTTTTATCCTGCGCGTGATCAGCATTCGAGTTAAGCTCTTCCACTACTGGGGATTCATATTCCTCATAATTAGTGAAATTATCCGGGTAGGCTTCATAGGTGTCAAATTCCGGGTGGTAGTCTAAATAGTAATAATCATAGTACGGTCCACAGCTACCTTCAAGGTTATTAACTTGACGCGGTTTAAAATAGTTGGTCGGCGGCGGGTTGCCAGACCTGCCTGACCTTAAAAATGTTATACGATAAGTATAAGATTAGATATAATGGGGACAGGGAAAGATATAAGATTATAGGACTATATAAGGATTTGAAAGATTCAGAGTACTTACAACATGATTTTCTTGCCGAATCGATGTATGGATTCACCTCTGCAGGATACTCGAGAATCGGTAAGTCACGCGGGACTTCGGTCCGATTTTAAGGGAAATCTTGACGCATCACGTACCTATTTATCTCGAATATCCTACCGACTGCGCCAAATAAGTTAGGTGGCAGCAGAGGATGCAGAATAACCCAATTCTATTTGATGAAGTTTAATGTTAAAAGAGAAAAGTATTACAATTATATTATATTTCTAACTATATTTAATATTGTATTATTTAGTTGACGATTGACCAAAGAATGTGATGCCCAAAACGGATGGATCGCGTAAACGGGGTCGCGCTCTACACAGTCTACACGTGTTGCAGTGTCAGCTTTTAGGTAGCGCGCAGTTGTTGTCATGTAGAATCAGTCAGGGGAAATCGCTTGTATGCAACAAGCGATTTCCCCTGACTATTCCTGCGTAACAGAGAGACAATACTGCAGGTAGTCAGTGGTGTACCATTTACATACACAATAAATACATACATCCATAAAGCATACACTTATCTATATATATAAATATACAATAATAAACATGAAACAAGATCAAGGAACTATATGTAAGTGTAAGTGTATGTTAGTCTATGTGGATGATGTTATAATAACTTCCTGTCACTGTTATTTACATAACAAATAGTGGTATTCGAATTTGTGCGGAGTAGGAACCACAACTTAAAAGTAAAAACAAAAACTTTTTCCAAAAGAAAAACAACCGACTTCCGAATTTTTATTGAATGAATTTTCACTTTGTAGTTATTTTTTGGAAGGCGATTTTTTTTTTTGCAAAAAAGTCTTTACCGACACGATGAGATTAGGCCATCGCATGATCAGTACCGGTACCTAATAACCAAAAATGTACCTAAAAACACAATAAATAGCATTCATAATTATATCATTAGATTTTGTAGTGATGTTTTTATTATGTAAGTATTTGTTTATTATTTTGTAAGATTATTTTGTGTATTTTGTCTATGGGCCTAAGTTGCCTAAACATAAGGTAATTATTATTAACAATCGGCGCTGATTGCATACCTCTTGACATTAGGCTTTATCGGATAGTGGAAAATGTTATCGGAAACCAGATCACGACATGAATTTGTTGGCATTAAAGTTTTTTAAATGAAAACGGGCATCGTAAGTAGGTAATAGATCAATTAGATGGCCGTTAAAATGATTTAAGGATTCTGTAAGGGTTATCAAGATGGCTGCTTTCAGTCCGAAGGTATTATTGTGTCCAATCAAAGGGCCAACTGTATAGTATGCTGACCCTTGAAACGCGAGATGTTGCGATGGGAAGAATCTGTCGCGTTGTGCATGCCAGCCTAGCAGAACATGTCAATCATTTTGGGATCTTATTATAATAACATTTTAGTACACCCAGCAGGGCAGCACTTATTAGACTAATGCTGATTGAAGGCTTGTGCAGACCAGCGCGACTTGTCACCCGACGCGACACTGGTTATTGTTATATTGTGAAGTTTTCTTAGAAATTGTATTGTTCGTGTCGCGTCGCGCGACAAGTCGCGCTGGTCTGCACAAGCCTTAATTCAAGGGAGTTCAAAAAGTTACCTATCTCTTGTTTATATTTCGACTTTGATGTAGGCATAATAATTTTATTAATAACCGAGTGTGGGTGGGCGGATTATTGGAATGGTACTTAGTTATGCAGGTTATACTGTAGCCTCATCGCAATAGATAGCAATATTACCTGACAAATGCTCGTTTTCACTAGCACTGGGCGACACTTCAATGAATGCCTAACTAAAAGCGCTCTGTTGGATATTCAACACTCGGTTTATCGCCGCAAGTGGAATATTTAACGGCGCGCCTTTATTTAGGCATTCAGTGCTGCTGAAAACGGGAATTAAGACACCGACTGTGCACTGTGCTCGGAACCAAGTTGGCATGTCTTCTCGCTACGCTAAGTTTTTTGCGTTCGTTATTTTACCACCAAAAGAGCGCAGAAATATGCCACTGATAATAGAAAATTAAGAAACCAAAAGAGGACTTTCAGGATATGAGTTAGAGCTACAAATAGAGCACTGTTATTAATTTTTAAAATTATCTGTCTTTTGAAATTTTTGTTAAATAAGTACATAAGCCCTATCCTGTATTTTTATAAATCGGGAATTAATCCAGCAACATCTAGAAACTGTGCCATCGCTCTAGCCAATGAGTTACATGAGAAACAAAGCTAAGCGCATATAATCAGCAGGTATTACACATTAAAGGCTCTTGCAGACCAGCCTGCGCGACGTGACTCGAAAACGACAAACGAAAACTTCACGGTTTATCAATAACCGGTGTCGCGTCGCGCTGTTCTGCGCGAAGCTTAAGATTTCACACTATATAGACATTTTATTACATTTCAAGGGCATTTAAAGAAGTATGAAATGAAAACAATGTCAATATTAATGGTGACTTAGCAATATTTATTGTTATGTTTTAGAAGTAATCTTGGGTAATGAGTAACTTTTAGGGTTCCGTACGTCCGAATGAAAAAAACGGGACCCTAATAGTACCTATAACTTGTGTGTCAGTCTGACAGGCAGGCTGGCTGTCCGTCTCTTACAACCAATTTGCTAGGAATCTACTGGACCAATTTAATTGTTTAGTACACATAGAATTTCTGTGTCCTAAACACGGACATGTAACGACACTTTTCGGGGCCAAATTGGAAAAAGAAAAAATGTTTTGCAAACTGTACCGCAAATAAAAGGACTTGTTGCGAGGATCTCAATTTTTTGTGTGGCATATCAAATGACAGGGTTTGTTGTAAGCGATAAGTCCCGTCACGGCGTCCTTACCTTCCGCCTGACGCAGGTCCTCACCGGACACTGTTGTTTCGGGAGGTTCCTGTTCCAGATAAACCGGGAGGAAACGCTCGGGGGTCACCATTGCGTGGATCGCCCGGAGGTCACGGTGGAGCATACGGTGGTCAGCCCGGCTTGGACGAGGCACCGCCGAGTCTTCGTGGAGGTGATCGGCGGCGGTGGTAACGTCTCGCGTCCGGCCCTGGTCCAGGCCATGGGGAGCGAAAGAGCATGGGAAGCCGTCACCTCCCGCGAAGCAGTAAGGCTCGAGAAGGAGAGGAGGAGGGGTCGGAACGCGTGTGGGGCTGATTCTTGGCCACCGTAGGCGCGGACTTGCGGACGGTGAGCAATGGGTAGCTAGCCGTCCGATAAGGGCCAGGCCCGGGTCAACGGCGCGTTGCGTTCCACGCGCGTCTCAAAGACATGCCAGCACAACTGACGGGATCCGCTAGGACTGATGCCTGCCGGAGTCGCGGGAAAGTCCGAAAGGGATACCGTGGCCCCTGGCAACGTACAGGCAACTGAAGGAACACGGGTGGTTTTTAGTAGTTCTATACTTATAGATTACAGGAAAGCCTGTATGAAGTCTATGGTCTTAAAATAACATGGTAAATCACTCAATATTGTGCATACAAACTCACATTTGCAGTTGGAATGTATGGGAAACATGTCTTCCAACTACAATGTTAAGTTTGTTCTTTGGATAAATTCATCCTAACTATGGAACCCTTCATTATTCTTTATCCGACACATACTTAGCAAATTTTTTCTTCTTCTTTCTGCTTATGAGAAAGGAAACATATGTACTTAGAATGATCCGGAAAATCCAAAACAAGACCATGAGAAGTAATGCATGTTCTAAACAATAATGGTTTCTATTTCAAATAATCTTAGGGATTATTATTTTATATATAACTATTCATAATTATTACAAATTGTAAAATCAGTAAACATAATTACAGATTTTTAACAGGATGTGTGGGTGTGTTCTCAGAAGCAGAACTTAACAATAAGGGCAAATTATTTATCAAGTCAAAGCGTATATGTCCTTATGAGGAAAATTTGTTAAATAATTCTCAAACAGCACTCAAACTGGTTGCATTATTATACATTTATAGCACTATCGGCTTGTTTATCAAATACAAATACTACATCTCTTGCACAATAGATAGACGACCCACCGACCGATTATTACATATCTACATTTCTCTGCTAGTTCTGTCTGGAACCTTATCCCACGTCTACATGTTCATGGTCAACTGTAAACAGTAAGGGCCATTTACAAAAATGTTAGAAAGATAATACATACCAGGATCGGCGCAGTTTGATAGTTTCGTGATAAGCCCATCGGCGTAGTAGCTATCGAGCACATAGTTCGGCTCGGTAAGTTTTTCAAATAACAACTTTATCTTATTTTGTATCTTAACACATTCCATCTTAGTGATTGTTTCACTGTAGTTAACATGAAGAAAAACCCTTTACTGTGAAGGCAGTTGAGTCAGCCGGTAGTAGAATACTCTTCATATAAGCAACTATAACAATCTAACCAAGAATGCAGGCTCAAACACAACAAAATAAATCTTCAAAAGGTGGTCACATCCGTGTTCTCAAGTGACCAAATGACATTGACACTCGTGATGATAAAAAGTTAAAAACGATGACAGCTGACCATCGACTATCATCCATTGTTTTTTATCTGAAGCCTAGAGGGATCATTGTATAATCGCCTAAATAAAATCTAATATGGTTTAACTTGCCATTGTATGTATGCACCTCCGTGGTTACTCTTGAATGCAGGACAATGTCGCTTTGCTTACAGAAATATGTTATATTTATCGAAAGCAAATGATGATACACACCGTGCACTGCGCTAGAAGTATTAATTTAATATTGTACAAAATCAGAATCGATTACAACAAGTGTAAAAGAGTTTTGGCTTTTCGCGAAAGAAGTTGCACGTATACGTGGCGCTGTGTAGTCGGATTTAATAGTGCTTACCTCTACTGTTTACTTGTCTCTATTATTTATTAATCTCTCTCGGTCCCATAGCAGCCGTGATAATTCTTTCATGGAAAGGACTTGGTTACATCGGCACGTCAAGTATTTTGCGAAGGATTTACCTACCTGTTTAGTTTTGTGCTCTTAAAACTAACTTTATAGTGTTTATTTTCAGATTGAGCTTTAACGACGAGATATTATTGTCCGTTTGCACTGGCGAAACATTCACATAGAAGCATGTTGAAATCTCTACTTTCTGTCAATGTTCCGTAAGTTTGACAGGTAATAGAGATTTCAACATGATATGTGAATGTTTCGCCAAATCCAAACGCATAGTTAGTTAATACGCGTTTTTAGTTTTAGTTTTTTGTTATGTCTATGGTCGTTGAGTGATGATTGTTCTAGAATTGCGTTAGCGCTTCTCAGCTTCTGCTGTCAAATTATTATCTGCAATCTGCAAGACAACTTGCTGTCTGCTGTTGAAATTGAACTGAAAAATTGTGTAAAGACTGTTTAAGTGAAACACGAGTGCTATTACTCAATTCAATACGAAGTGACAATAGTTGTGTTTTTTTATTAGTGCGTGAGATGCCTTTGAGAGGAAGAAGTTTCGTAAGTGATCATGTTATATGATATCTTATTTCCTTCCGATTTGTGGTGCGATGTCGTACGCAGCGTTGCTATCTCATGCATGTATCTAACACTGCTCCCGTCCGATGTCCGGGTTCCTAAAGACGCCCTTGACTGTAGTCTACACTCATCTGCATTATTGACATACTAACCTAATAATACGGTATATTCATGCGTAAAGTGCTGTGACGATTGCATCGATGAGTTTCAGTTTTGCTTGCTTACAGTTGCAGCACATTTTTGGCACACACCCAACTGTAGTATCCTTGACTGTGTAATAACTAATATATTAATTAACATTAATTTTGGGATCAAACTGAAGGTGCCCTAGAGGTCTGATATGGTGCTCTTCCACAGGATGGTTGATGCGTGCCTACTATAACACAAGTGTTCCCGAGTGCCTCCTAACAGCCTGCTTTTGAGGTTAGTCACACATTTTGTTGTCTCTCTGCTGTAGATAAACCAATATTTGAACAAGAATTGGGCATTCATTTGTGAAGTTTGCATTTGATTTGTTTGTAAAATTCATGTGGTGTTCTAACTGTAAATTGTGCTTAATAATGCATTTGCATTTTGTGCCAAAATTCTGAACTGTGAGTACGTCCTTTTTACAGTATTGCAAAGCCAAATTTTTGGACCATGAAACGTCAAATATTGATGAGTCTACACGTATGAACTGCGCTGCTCTATGTATGGTGGCAGTAGACTGGTGTAATGTTGGAAGCTATATTGTGCAATATACGTATTTAATGGCTTTATTATAGGCATATCTGCTGTTAAACTTTTATGTTCTAAAATTATTACTGTATATAAAGTCTAAAGTTTCATCATTTAGTGAAACTAAAAACATTGGCTACGCTATTGGAACTAAAAAAAAAACTGGTTTAAAAGTACCTTCTTTTTGAGTTGATGGTAAAGAAATGTAAAAATATTTTATTACGTTAGATGAGTTGGGCCCAGTAGGTGACCACCCCAATAGTATACCTTAATACCTACACACAACAATGATTGAGCAAAAACTCACACTATTCAAACACACTCACACTATTTCACTCTTCAAACAAGGATGTAAGTGCAGATGCAACTAGGTGACCACCCCAATAGTATACCTTAATACCTACACACAACAATGATTGAGCAAAAACTCACACTATTCAAACACACTCACACTATTTCACTCTTCAAACAAGGATGTAAGTGCATATGCAACTAGAAAGTTTTCTGTAGAAATAATAATGTATCTTTAAAAGAGAAAGTTCTGTTACACTACCATAACAGAAAAGAGAATTTTATTATTTACAACATTGTAAAAGTTAGTGGCTAAATTCTTTTGGTGTCTGGCCAAATCATTAACCTCTTATACATTCTTTTGTTTATTGAGAACTTGAATATTAGAAAAGAAAGTCTTGTTATTATGCAATATTATTTCTAAAAGAATAGAAAATTTATAAAAAAATAAAAATTGTAACTGCAATCAATCAATCTGCCTAGCCTTTTCCCAACTATGTTGGGGTCGGCATCCAGTCCAATCGGATGCAGCTGAATACCAGTATTTTACATGGAACGACTGCCTATCTGACCTCCACAACCCAGTAACTGGGTAATACGATACCCCTTGGTAAGACTGGTGTCAGACTTTCGGGCTTCTGACGACTCATAACGACTGTCAAAGATCCACGAATAACAGCCGGGACCAATGGCTTAACGTGCTTTCCGAGGCACAGAGGATTCTAGGTATGTAAAGATGGTCACCCATCCACTGACCAACCCCGGCAAGCGTAGCTTAACCTGATGGATCGACCAGTGCCGCTGTTGTTACTTAGCCACGATCTCCTCTAAAATTGTAACTGCAATAGGGTGATAATAATGTATTTTAGGTCTCATAGAATAAATGTATCTTTAATTAAACACTTAAAGTCATTCAAATCAAGAATTTGCTAACTTTAGAAACAGAAGTACAGCAAAAGATATAACTGATTGATAATAAAATTGTATAGGTATTAAATAGCTTTGTTTATTACTATATACTCTATGGTCATGGTTGGTCTTGCAGCTATCCACGAATAGATAAAGGACACCACCATTCCTTTAGCTTAACACAGTTTCTATAAAAGGAACTTATAATAAAAACGACCTGATGTAACATGAACAATATACATGTAATGTTTACTGTAAGACTATGTCACACTTATCTGGCTTTGTCCTAGGTTCGTGATCGCGACAAAAGAGACTAATAGAAGTGGCACGAATGTTCACATTTACTTGATAATGTGATATTAAAATCAATATTACCAGTTTTATTAATAGACAAGCCGTACGCCCGCCCGATGGACTTACCAATCGGTAAAAATAACAAAATTGTATACAAACTTTCATCCGCTTTTTAAACCCCTTTAGGGGATGAAGTAAGTATAAAAAATCCTTCCTTGGCTCCACTTTCGATGTATATGGAACTCTTGTGCAAAGTTTCCTGCTTCTAGCCATTTAGGCTGTTTTGTCTGTCGGTGAATTTATGCTTTTTTTAAGTAGCAGATTCATCTTCGTGTATTGTGGCGTTGTTTCTCGTCTCTTAAGTCCATAAAATCATCGTTTATAAGAAGTCTTTGTTAGCGATAAAACCACTCACTATAACATCCCATGTAATTTCGTTTCTAATGCTTTTTAAATAGAATATTTCTATCTCTTTAGTCTGTGTGTCCTACGTCGTATTATTGTCCTCCAGTTGATAGTTACACCATATTTATGGGAACATCCATGCATCTGGGCACACTTCGCCCAACTTTATTTATACTCTGACTAAACTGATTGACATTTATTGCTGCCTACACAAGTATTCTCTACTAATAATAAATATCGTTACCACAGCCATGTATGCCGTTCAACTCTTGATCGGTTCTTTCCTCCTATAGCAACGGTGCTATCAAAATATTGATGATCTATTGAGTCGTTGGTACATAACGAAACCAGATGCGCGAAAATATGATTGTATGTTTGATAATGTCAATTTCAAAATTTTCAAATATTTTTATAAGCTTATGCAGTGCAGGCCAAGTCTTATAGTAAAATTTGTTCATATTCATGAATACTGTAACTTGTAAAAGTTACACAAACTTTTACAGGGCCACAGTTACTTTGGATGGACCTCTGTAAAAAGATCCCTTACGAATATCGTCATTTCACGGGCGATGAGCAAATCTTAGAGTTTTATAGATTTCTAATACTCTACCGCGGTAACCAACTTCTAGCCAAATACACAAAATAAATGAAAGTAATAATTGTACGAATCACGACATATACATTGACGTCATGTTCCGACACTCCGAGAATTGGGTTGGGCTAACATTTTTGTGCCGGGCACACTCGATTAACTGTTATTAGGATATTTACATACGCAACTACGTCCGCAGACGACATGAATATTTTGTTTTACACGCGATATAGCATGAGTGTGTCTAGAACGTTATGATATATCGTACATTCCTATTATCTGATAGAAATGTACGTCGTACGTTACTTAATAGTCGCCAAGTCAATAATCACGCTTTTTTAACAGGCAAATTGTTGCACTTTAAAGTTATCAGAAAACAGAACGACCCTTTTTCCCTCCTCTACTGGCTTTTGAAGCATCATCCAGCTAGATCAAGTGAAAGCATTTTAAAATTCACCTATTCAGAGGTTGAGAATATGCAATTTTTGAAAGTCAAAAGTTAAAACAGTCCCCAAATTGCCCACCCTTTGCAACTTTCTAGTGTTTAAGCTGAGAGGACATGTCATTGGAGTGTACTGTACCTATTCTCGGCCCAAAACCACGCAGCACTGCAATGATAAAATCATCAGTCGTTGAAATATCCCTATTTCAACTGAATTAGAGCAACGCTTTGTAATCTAATCAATAAGTCACAGTTGACTCATTTTCTTACTAGGTTCATAATATTTAGTGGGTCATTTCGCTGCATAAGCGCACGTAGACAGATCTGCAACACAGGTGCCACGTAGCACATGACATGTGATGTCACTAAACCGTGGTTGTTGCTGAAAGCTGCATGTTCCTATTTGAAATGCAATTTACTTCCGCTTCTATCCAAATGACAAAACTTTTTTTAGATGGAACTGTGCTAACTTCTCCGTCCATAGGGTATTTGGACTCTCTTGTCTGGTCTTCAGTTTTACAGCGGCGGTCTTTACGCGGTCCATCCTTAGCATCTGATGCGTTCAAATGATAAATGTAAACCAATATTAGGAGGTGAAATTTTCTTTTTGCTTTTAAGTGGTAATCTCTGGTGGTGTTAACTACTGATCCATCATCATCTTCCTGTCAACCGCCACGCTCTCATTCACACCATTTTATATCTTGTGGAAGTACTGATCCAATTACAGAAATGGTGTCACTTATAGAAAGTTATACTATTGCAGATTGCCCTACCATATGTTTTAAGGTAGAGGTATGAGGAACAGGGTGTAAAGTTCACTCATCCTCTGTAGAAAATGGCAGTTGCCCGCCAGACACAACAAACGTTTGGGCAGAGGATCCTCCCACACCACCACAGACAGTACACCACAGTATCTTCTACGCGGGCACTAGTAGCTTGGAAATCTACGGTACAGTTTTGGTTAATGAGGCAAAATAAATGGTTGCCATCTTGTTTAAAGAATCATTTGTCATCATTTAGTTACGTAACCGACAATCATGTCCAAAACGCTTGGTCCGTAGGTGTTAAGCTACTTTCAATAGCTGTTCTCTTTCCGTGTTTACGGAGACGTGAATAAATTACAGAAATTAATATATCTCCTTATTGAACAGTTCTTAAGTAATATCCCGCAGAGTTACTTTATTTATTTTGCAATATTATTTATTGCCTGCTACTAATATAGTAAGTGACCTGTAAAGAACATTAAGTTTAAAGTCCTATATTTGTTACAAACCGTGTGCCCGATGAGATCTCCAATCGGCAAAAATGACTTTTACCTTACAAACTTTCATTCCCTAATTAGCCCCTTTCAAATTCAAAAATCCTTCCTTAGTGCTCGCCTTCGTTAAATACCAATAAGGAACGCTTTTGCAGCGGTTTAGGCTGTGTTGTCTTTCAATTAATTTAAGCTTTTTTGTAAGTAGATTTTGTTGCAGCATAAACTCACAATGGCCGATCGGGCACAAATCAATATTTTTATAATCATTGTCCAGTAAATCATCAGTAGAATCTGATTTAAACTAGTTTGCGGTAATTCTCAGGCATCGTTTTATCCTCAGTAATTTATTGTACCACATAAATCATCGTGTAGGTACCTATTCGTTTGCTTGCTAAATGCATTATGCACTAATTCCTATGCATATCTTGCACATAAGATGCGCATAATAATCTCGTCGACTCAATAAACGTCGCAATAAACTGTTTAATATCGAGGAGAAGTATTATAGCAATTCATATAATTGGTGTGCGTCTGCGCAACTTGAATCGAATTAAATTGTTTCATACAGTACTGTTGATGGTGGAATGAATGCAAAAGGTACCTTTGCTTAATTTCTGACGTCCTGCAGGGACTCTTTTTGTTTCTTTGGTGCTTATATTGTGTCAAATCCAAATTGTTTTTGACAATTGAAACCTTACTTCGATCCTCAATACCTGTCTCAAGCAAAATGATTATGGTTCATTATGCCTACAAAGGTATCTTGAAGGTCATGTTCCGACAAGGACTTTTCAGATTGCGACTATTTAGTTTGCTTTTAATAAACGAGGCATGGCATGATCTAGCTAGAGCACCAGCTAGGTAAATCTAAATATTTACCTAGGCACAACAATGATAGCTTTTGTACATAAAAGCGGATGTCGGCCACAAATTGACAGATGTTGGATCGTCCGCGTACAATAGTGATTGAACGAAACGAAAATCCTTTCATCAATGTATTTTTTTTTTCATCGTGTATTTCAATAGAGTTATTATGCATGAATAGGCTCAGCGTTGTTGCATTTTTTCCGGCTATTCCTGTTCTGTTATACGATTTCTTCCCACTTGTCAGGAGTCGGATCTAAAAAAAATTTGGTTTGTCTAGTGGCAGAATAGTTTGGATGGCGATCGATGTACACATTTTGTCGGGCCCGACAATCTCTCCAATTGAATTACTTAGATTTAATATTAGGAAGGAACATCGATTAAAAGAATAGAACTGGCTGTAAGTAAATCACAGTCATTGTATCGAGCCTGTAGTGCCGAGTACAGACAAGCCATCAATCATAAATATTCTCATTACCTCCATTTGTTAGCGCGACACACTGATTCCGCGCCATTCTGCGCTCGTACTTATCTCACCTTGAATGTCTTGTTTTTCTTAGAAACCGCGAGGTGCTTCTGTCATACAAATTCCTCGCATTTTGTTTGTTTAGCTCGCATACTTAAGGTTTAGCAACAAATTATTGTGGTGTTTTAAAGCATAAGATATGCAATTACTTATGTTTTCGTAATTTTCTTGCTAAGTACTTCATTGGTTTCGGTTGCTGTAATGATGCAAGCTCGTAAGCAAAAGGGTGTAAACTGAGTAAAGCTTTGTGGGCCAGAGGTCTTTAACCTATTGAGTACCTCCAATTCACTACCTCATTTGCTACGGAAATGGCTCCAAAGTGATCGTAGAGGAAACAACATAAAAGCTAGATACAAGTGGATGGCCAATTTCCTTACTGGGTCAAACTGACTCTTTCAACGTTTATTGTTCCTTACAACATTGTTGATAAACAATCTGCAAACTCGCTTTGATAGGGCATTGCAAGTTGAGAATTCGGTTCTGGGGTGAAATGCTTCATATTAATTTTAAGGATCGATGTTTGGGGTATCTATCTATGCTTTGTGCTGGTGATATTCAAAAGAAAATTGAGTTTCCTTCTACCATATTTAATGATTCAGAATCGTAGCGTCTATGTCCCTACGTTTAAAAACACGTTAAACACTCCTACAAGCAAGTCGCATGTTAATTAATGAATTCAACGAAGATCGGAATCGGAAATTAGAACTCTCATTCGGCCAATATTCTTTTATTTGATACTGTTTGTTACTTCCGTATCACACGGTGCAGCTTTGACACTCAAAAATACTCCTCATTACTACATGAGTAATCTTAGTCGCCGCCTCCCCAGAAGTAATGAATGGTTTCACCAGTGCCCATGAATTTTTTGGCTACAGTGGGCGTTTTTGTAGGCGTATCATTGCTTCAGCCATACATCAATATGCCAATATTTTATTACTTGCTTTGTTTGAACAACGCTGAAATCTCTGCCTCTGTATTTGGCATACTGACTTGTTGGGCCTCGTAAAATTGTTTAGACGCCAATAAGTCGTAAACCCGACCTATTTAACCAGTCCATGAATTTTATTGATATCCAAATATTGTGTCTGCTTCCCAATGTGTGCATCGTGTCTTTAGACTTCAATTAATGGAGACGCAATATTTACTTTTAGAAAAGAGCATCTACAAAAAATCAAGGGCAATCGTTGCTCATCACTTTGTCCCCTTCTAATTTTTATTCTGCGTTTTAATTTTTTTGCTGATGTTCGTGAGTTAGGTTCCACTTACTTTGTTTAAGTACTCCTCCATCAGCTTATCTCTCACTTCATGTCTTCATTCACTTGAGCTAGCTATCAAGGAGTCGTAGTCCTGATACGATCTAACCATCGACTCCCAAATTGAGGGTATTAACCGTAGATATTCCGTCATTTGTCTGTTTTCTGTAACTTTGATGGCTAGCTTCAATGAAAAAGCGTAACTAGAAAATTTCTATGTTTAGCCTCATAAAATTATTTACAAACCTTATGTCCCTAGTGTTTCACCTCCAATGTTAAGCTTTAAGTTGAATGTCTTGGAGAAAAGTCGTAAATGCTCCTGACTTAGAAATTACCTGCTTTTTTTAAGTCAACGCTCGTGATTTCTCGTTGAAACTACGATGAAGATAGGAAATCGTAACCGACATTCGACCTGCTTTCGGTTGAATGGACTACAAAACTGGTTAGCAGGTAGTTTGGAAACAATTTGCAGCCATTTAACAAGAGTGCTCCCAATTTGCCCACGGGAGTGTGGCCAGGAAACGATTTCTGTTTTGTAGCGGTTGTAAAACATTGCAGTTGACCTATATTGTGTTACTGCATATGTATCAGCATGGCGGCTACGTCGACTACTCATTATGTCACTGGCACATACTACGGTGTACGAGTTATTGTAGTCGTAGCATACACGCGAAATGCTTTTGCCTTTCCACTGGCACTTACAAAGTGCATTCGCGCGGTCTGCATGCAAACTGGTCATAAGAAGTGAATCGCATTTGCTATCTGAATACTGATCGCTTTCCGCAGTTGTTGCCCGACTTTTACTGCTTTAGCGGCGAAACAAATAAATAACAGATTTTCCATAACCGAATGAATCGTATTGCCCGGTTTCGGAGTCACTTTTAACGGTGGCTTATGTTTTCGTTAGCGCTATTGGTTCGATAACTCGTGAAATTGCGTTTCCGAACACCGCAATGTAAGATTTTTAACTTTTAAGGTTAACTTAACTGACCAATGTGTGCCGTTTATCGGTTCGATAACTATATTTGAAGTTTCATTTCATAGACTACATCAACTTTTAGGTTATACTAGCGTATATTATTGAATTAAATTGCCAGTGAAAGCTAAATACATATTAAACATTATTAAAAAGAGAATACAATGAGTGTTAGTATAATGAATACGAGCAGTTCGGAAGTACTGTAGGTAGTTTATTTTTAATATATCAGTAAAATTTAATATGAGACATCGCTTTGTTAAGAACACTGTGATACACTTATGTGATATTATCAGCCCTGCTCTAACTCCCGTTACGCATCGCAAATATTCATCGTCTGTTTTGGAATACATTTTTATCATTACGATTGTACGCTACTTTCAAAGCAAGCAAGCAGCAAATAATTATAATACCATGTGCGAAACAAAAACAATGAAGTGAAACTGGAGAAGAAGAAAAAATGACAATGATCCGCCCATAAATAACGACATAACATCTTTTTTTTACTAAAACTGTCTTAAGAAATGAATTTTAGACGCGATATCCTATACAGAGCCATCTAGCGGCAACTAAGGAACTAGTTATCGGTTCCATAGTTATTGAATGGTCTGTTGCGTATTCAGAAACGCAGTGACAGTTAACCGACGTTTATCTTAAGCTTAACTTTAATGAATCAATAGCTATTGAGAATTTATCTGGGGAACTCAGAAACCGGGCATGATGCCCGGTTTCTGAGTTCCTTGGCATGCTGCGAAAAGACTGATTTCAAAAAGGTTATACGAAGTTTATTTATCTTTATGCAGAAATTCGATGTTTATTTAACAGTAGTTTTGGATTTGCACAAGATTAATGTTAAAAAAAGGCTTTTATTGCTGAAACACACTATTCCAGACTCTGTTTATGTACAATAATCAATGAATAATCGCTTGTTGAGTCATATCACATGTTACTACGACATATGTATTGTTTTAATTTCAGTATAATTCATGTGCTGAGTAGCGTTAAATGTTTTAATTATGAGGTGTCAGCTTGGGGCACATGTTATGATTTCGAAATTGATTGCTCTCCTGATTTATGATATGATTCTCCGTCCTGATTACTTTTGGCTTAAGTTTAAGTATGTACTCCATCAACTTTAATTGTCCATGAATTGACAACTTAATTATTGATTTATTGTTTGGATAGTTAAGACTGAAAACACGCCAATTTCTCTTCAGTAGTCATCAATCTCATTAATGTACGCGTAAAATATCTTGTACGGTGTTTATGCGTACTGGAAGAAGTCGTCCCACAACTGCGTAAAATTGGACTTGGCACACTTTGTTGTTAGTCATACTTACCTGTAATGTACTGCGACTGTTCATTGAGTGAGATTGTGTAAATTAACGAATGACCACAGCCTGAGTTATTCACGAATTGATCATCAATCTGCCTACCTGCATCTGTTTAGGGATTGCGAAGGGGAAAATATTTTACAATCAGTTGAAGATCTCTTGGATAAAAATTGTAATCCTGTATTTTTCAAGTCTGATATTGTCATAAGCTATTCTTCTTCTTAGCGGTTCAATCTCAAAACGTTCCAATAAGTTATTGTAACATGTCCTAAGATACGCCCAGACTCAATATACGTTAATCGCCCATGATAATTTCAACAATCAAATTGAACAATTTATTATTGTTTATTGCTGCGGTTTGGTTGGCGCCCCGCTTGGTTGTGTATACTTTATCAGGCGCCAAGAAGGATTAGTACCTAATTATTCAGTTATTTACAAAATTTATAGCTTCGTGCTATTTTTCTAATCCATTATTCCAATTCGCGAGTTAATTGTTCTAAATATTTCTACAATTTGAAGATAAGATTCGTCTGAACACAAAAAAGTCACATACAAATCACAGTGACGTGTATCAAAGCCTTACTTCTGAATCAAGAACACGTACACACGGCTACACATCAAGCTATACATTTCCAGTTTATGCTGATCTAGCATTGTATAGGATTTCCGTACAATGCGAGGTCAGCTTATACTGGAAATGTATAGCTTGATGTGTAGCCGTGTGTACATATACCAACATAAAGCTGAGAACAAATTATCGGACGCGTCCGTAAGCCGCGGCTGAGAGTCGCGGCTTATTTGTATCTGCATAGTACATTTAGCACTACCCTGTGCAAACTATCGGACGTAAGTCGCGGACGTGCCCTAGCGCGTTCGGACGTGCCCTAGCGCGTTCGGACGTGCCCTAGCGCGTTCGGACGTGATGGTAGAAACTGTCAGCCGCGGCTTACGGACGCGTTCGATAATTTGTTCCCAGCTTTACTCATGCATCTCTTGGTTTGAGTCAGTCTGGAATTTTGGATAATTGATGTTTATTTCTGTAAGTAGGAATTAACAAGTCAATAATATTGAAAAAACTAGGTGAGGGCGGTGTGTCCTATCTAACTCTAAGAAGACACACCGAATCAAACTCGGGAGTTGACAGGTGGAACATTCTGGCTGCCATCAAATTTGCTATGTCACGACCTATCCACGAGATTCTTGTCTTAGAGACCTTGGCAACAGTTCGGTCAATACTATGACTCTGAGACGAAGATGCAAATGAATTCAATTCATTCTTGAATCCAGTGTACTAGTTGCAATAAGTACTAAAATGATGTTATATTTTTTCCTTGTTGATGTCAATTGTAATTCTTGACGCATAATTATGCTAGCACACGTAATTTTGAACAGGTGATACATAAATGTTTATTATTCAGCGCGTAGGTGGAGGTACAGGACGCAGTGTCATCTAATGCTCTCACAGACTGGCGCGACGCGAAAGCGCAATGCGACTGTACTCGTATTACAACAATTTCTATGAAAACTTCATGGAAATTGTTCTACCAGAACCACGTCGCACCATCGTGTCGCGCCTGTCTGCTCCCGGAACCTTTACTAGCACTTTGTCACTGATTTCGTCCGCGTGGATTTCAGACTTGAAAAGGGGTTAAAAGTTTGTATGGGAACAAGCTTTCATCTATTTAACCTCTTTTGGGGTAGAATTTAGAATTTGTGTTGTATATTTTCAAATTACTCATTGACTTTAGATACTTAAAAAATTACGTACTTTCATCCCCTATTTAACCCCTTTAAGGTCAGAGTTTACAAAAACCGATATAGGTCGTTTCTATTTAAAAAAAAGCTGCTGACTAAATTAAGAAATTCTACGTTTAGTAGTTTAGGCTCTGCATTCTGGAATCAGTCAGGTCATAATAGTACTTTTATTCAAAGTTTACTGTATTCTTGATAAACAAACAATACAAAATTAGCATAGACAGAAATTAATTGTTCATTCAAGAAATTATTGTCAGTCGATGAATCAAGAGTTCTAAGAAATTCGCGTATTTTATTACAATTTAAATGACATCTGTGCAGTATTTAGAACAATGCACAGAGCCGTCGAAGCATGAAGCGTGTCGTCGCACGGGTATGTTGTGTCATACAAAAACAACGATATATTACTCACACCACACCAGAGTATATCTATTTCGTACATAGACTCCGATATTTATTCTATTGACAGTCACTTGACGAGCCAGCAATGGGCAGTTTGGGGCATTGGCACGACTGTATTGTTTTTTGCTACTAGCCTCGAGATTGGCGTCTGCATAGGCGTGTTACCGTTTCCGTGTGGTGCCGGATGTAAAGAATAGTACCATCCCATTTCTTCCCGTGGGTCTCGTAAAAGGCGACTAAGGGACTTACTAAAGAATGGGCAGCAGCGTTCTCTATGCATTTTAACACCATACTGCGATCGCCAACCCGCCTGCCAAGCGTGGCGATTATGGCAAACCCCCCCCATTTGGGGGAGGCCTATGTCCAGCAGTGGACGTCTTTCGGCTGAAATGATGATGATGAGGCGTGTTACGCTAGCCTCAAATTGATCACTGGAAATGAGTGTTTTTATTGTAACCCACTGTACCTGTTATCGTTAGTCATATGTTTTTCCGTCATTTATGGTTAGTCAATTCCACTGCCATCAGAATATGTTTAGGTTGTAAGGTAATGCATGAGGAAAATAAATTTGTTTTCTGCTTTCCCTAATGTAATTATAATATCAACAAGAACTGGTGATCAATAAATCAACTCCTTAATCAAACATGGAGCAGGACATAGTGAGACAAGATTCATTAGATATCCGGCTTCATATACTGATTACATAAGCCATGCTAATATAATACGTAATAACACGTTTCATATATGGTATGAACACAACAAACTGCGCAAATGTGTACTGAATACTGATCATTTTCTGAAGAGTTCTTAGGGGATAGCGAGATAGATTGATTATAGTTAGTAACTATCAATTACTTTCTTACATAGAGCTCAAGAGGTTTAAATAGAAACATTACAATTTAGCTACTTCACTGACCTTAGAGAACCATACTACTTAATGAGTTTAAAATCATGATTTTACCAAGAATTCACAAAATTATCAGTCTAGCCAATTCATAGAGAAAATATGGTGGCCAATTTCTTTTCTTTTTTTATTTCTTTTAGAAACGAAGCCATTTCCATATTTTGAAAATGATCGAAACCACGAGAACGGTTAATATAGCAGCTGATTGGTAAACTTATCATTGTCGAGTAGAATAATGAATGTATCCCGAGCTTGAACTCTGAAAGCTTTTATCTCTGCTGAGTAATTATAGTCTTAATTGAACAATTAATCAAAACAAAGTTATTTTAGAGTTTCTCAGACTCAGTTATCGGTCATTTCCCTGTATGGGCTTTTCTTAACTAATCTGCTTAATCATAGCGATAGCAACATGTTAAAATAGCAATTCATACGCCTATCGTGGGTACGGCGAATGAAGCATTGTTCGTTATCCCAGAAACTTGTCTTTGCGTTTGTTATTAATTGTTAGAGACAAATAACAAATAATTGGGCCATCTAATTCAGAAGTTCAAGGGCAATAAATGACAATTACACCAGTCGTAAACTTGATCGGCGGTGACTGATTGATTCGTCACGGTCCGATAATGGAATCAACCGATTTCATGCTACTCCTTGATGAGGAATTAATTGAATGATTAAAAGCATAGAACATTCTAACGTTTTTCTTCTGTTGTTTAATCACGACGATTTCATGCCTCTGGCTTTTCTGGTGTTATTAGAATTACCAGTCCAGTAATAAATCATTTAATAATACTGGCTGTACAGTACTAACACAGCACAAATTAATGTCGAATATTTTGTACCGAACTATCAAACCAGAAAGATGTGCAGTCAATTTGACGGACGACGTTTTTAGAGATCCAACTTTGAACCACAAAATGATTTCCGTTACACACAACATAAATAAATCTGCGTCGTAGCCACGACCGCATTTTAGGACGATTCCAAATACGTTTACATTGTATACAATATCGGATCGACGCAAGCGCACGTAACATGCGAAAGATTTGACAGATCTGGAGTACATAAAAATTATGTTCTTTTTCGTGTAACAGCATAGACTTTAGAAATATGTATTTAGGTTGACAAAAATTATTTCAATGTCGATACGAGTCTTACCCAATAATACTCGTACATTGACCTGTTTAAATGTACGAAAAGATGGGTGTTAAAACCTAGGAGCTAAGAACTCTTGTTTGGAGAATCATATCTACATACCTAGTTGAATTTCGTAAAAATGAGTTCACTAAAAAGGTGATAAGAGATTTATTTTTCAATGTTAAATATTATTGTGGCTTTAATACTCAAATATCGCGTGATATCATTAGCATGAATTCGCAAATAAAATGAAAATATTCCGTGACACGAGTACCTTTATAATAGCGCGCAAGGTCGTCCAGGTAAATTGTGTTAAGACCTAAAATATCCTATGATTTGCCGTACGACAGAAATTGTGTAGCTTCAAATAAATGACCACGCCTGTTTGCTGTTGTCATTTAATTGTCAATTTCATAGAACTTAGGCGTACTTATGTTTTCTATGAGAATTGCGCGACGTAATTTTTGTAGTATATGAGTAATCTAAGCCAACTGAGGAGCTCGTGGCTAAGTAATAACAGCCGCACGGGTCGATCCATCAGGTTAAGCTACGCTTGCCGGGGTTGATCCGTGGATGGGTGACCATCTTTAGATACAGAGACTCCTCCGTTCCTCGGAAAGCACATTAAGCAGTTCGTCCCGGCTGCCATTCGTGGATCTTTGACGTACAACAGAAAGTCTGACGACCAGTTTTACCAAGGGGTATCGTAATACCCAGTTACTGGGTTGTGGACGTCAGATAGGCAATGGCTCCATGTAAAATACTGGTATTACTGGTGTTGGTATTGGTAGTACCAACATAGTTGGGAAAAGGCTAGGCATATATTATGTAATCTCAGCCAAATGGCTACGAAAATAATCAGTAGAAAAGTCAGTTACGAAAAGAGATAAGATG
Source organism: Agrochola lota (assembly GCA_947364205.1). Taxonomy (NCBI): domain Eukaryota; kingdom Metazoa; phylum Arthropoda; class Insecta; order Lepidoptera; family Noctuidae; genus Agrochola; species Agrochola lota. The sequence goes on from OX376223.1 coordinate 4,520,591, forward strand.
AGCAGCGACAGTAAAATTATAAAAATGTGATCTTAAAATCGAAGAATAAAGCTTGTGTTACTCAAAGTCTTTTTATGAGCATGACAGGAAATGTAATCTAGACGATGAAACAGAACCCCAGCGACGATGAAATAAGCGACCGGAATAAAAAGACAGTAGGTACGCTATCGGATCTATTTATCATCATTAACACTAGTTCTCGCTACTTGATATGCATTAGGGTTGAAACACATTATTTACTATTTTTATGTAAACACATTATTGTTCCTCATTTTTCCGATTGGTAAAGTATCAAATAAGTACTTAAAATTAAATTGGCAGATGAATTTATATAAACTACACATGCAAAAACATCGTACTGAAAAGCCACTGCATATAAAGGATACTGCATTGGGTTATGCTGTTCTGTACTTGGACTCAGACGTCTGATACTGCAATCGATAGACCATCAGTGAGCGGGTTCAACGTCTTCTCTACTGTTGCAATCTGCTTCCGAAAAAGATTAAAGTCGCCGTTTGCCGATAGTAAAAAGAATCGTAAAACTGGCCCCAAGGTTAAAACATTTTCGGTAGACACAAGGCATGGTTAACTAAAACTCTTTTATATCGGGAACCCTTGGTTACCACGCTTACGTCAGATAGAGGGAAGGTAAAGGAAAAGATGCGAGGCGAACAGAGGTTCTGGAAGGAAGCTAACTTTGCCGATATTATGTGCTATGAAATAGGACGAGACAAATGCAATTCCAAACCTCGATTTGCTGCTAAATGTATTCCAATATACAAAAACAAGAATAACATGTAAACCACGACAGATAGAAACCAATTATTTCTGACTTCATACTGTTGACCCTAACCGCAAATCGCTTGCAACACTGCAGTGTTCTATCGAGAAATAACATGCAATTTGTGCGCGTGGGTGATAATGAATCAGTACAGTAGTGGGCTGCTCAAGGACTTCCCTTTTACTGCACCTATGGAGGAAGAGAATGAGAACGGAGCACGTGCCGCCGTGATCGCATCAACCTTTGAGACGTCTCGCGTCGCTTACATTATTCTAAGATATGTCCCGCAACAAAGTAATTTTCAATGAAACTGCAGCCGAAGGTTTTCTCTTAATACAAAGATTTTAAATAATTTACTGCTCATCTACATATAGAAAGTTTACAGATAGGATATTGCGTTGCTCTCCAGTCAGTATAACCAACATTCACAAGCCAATCATCGCTCAGTTATTTGGGAACCCACTGTGACCCAGTTGTTTGCTTAGTTTACGTTATAACGATATATTGCGGTCTGATTTCAGAATGCTGGATGAAAATATTTTAAGTTATTAATTTACAACTAGAGGTTTTAGTGATATATTTACACAATAGCACCGACATTCATCAATAAAGATTGCAATAAAAATTTCAAGCGAAAAATAAATTCAATGTTTTGTCTAGCTTTCTAATGATGATAAATAGATTATTTGCGACAATTTTCGTATGCTATCCAAGTGTCTGCGCATACGCTCTTGATCTTCATCTAGTCAAACGTTACCCGTGACGCAAGGAATATAATTTGTGTAGTGTTATTCCAAAAGTTCTATTTCGGTGGTTCGCGGCACCCACCCACAGCACATGCAAATCGACGCGCAGACGTGAACTACTGAGCGGTGCTGAGACGGATATATAAAATTCAGTGTCGATCCCAACAGCTTAATGTTAATACGGCAGTTAAAAAATATAATAACGTGATATAATTCTGTGACAGTACAATATGAAGCGAAACGTGAGTACACCACAGTCATTGGTATCGGTGCGATCGCGCGGTGGTACAAACAAATTATAAATAGCTTCAAATATTGTATTTGTTGGTAACACCGATCACAAATGCTGCCAACGATACAATGTTTTGTTTACGCGCTTTAATTAACTGATTTAATTTTTTTTATTCGTCATCGATAATACTATGCACTTAATAGACACGTATACGATAGATATGCATGTGACATTCAGACGAACCGTGCACTATTTTCTGGATGTTGCTCTTCGCTTTGTCTCTAACATCTTATCCAGGGGTCGATTTGTTTTCATGTTACACAACATTATTATATGAATCGTTAGGTATTTGGAGCGAGTTGCCCCTCCTACGTCTCCGTGCGTCCCACTTCGCTTGTTTATTGTATTTTGATTAACCCTGAAGTATTTCTAGTTAGACGTTTACCGCAAATGCATTCACTTATTTTCCGAATGGTGTTAAACTTGTAAGTTTCTTCCCCCATCTTTTCTTAGTGACTTTATGTAAGTTTCTTCCCCCATCTTTTCTTAGTGACTATCGGTGTAATCAAGATTTCATTAAAATGTTTAAAAGTGTGGTAATTGTAACTCTTGTTTTGTTAGTCAGTCTCATTAAAAACGTTTAGCCTAATCACGGCTACGCAATGTGAACTATCGATGTTCGCTTCCTGTAGGAATCCTGACATTAAAGCTGTTAAAAATAGCCACTTTGCTGCATACCTGTTCAAATTGGCGTTCATGAAAAAATGTACAGCGCAAAGCACTGACGCTGCCATATGACGTGTAAACATTTTCTTTAACACTTCCTTTTCTTTGTGCAAAAACCTTGGTTAAAACTCGGTTTTAAATTGTTAATTTCGATTGATTAGTCGTCCTTTTTTAGCGCAGGAAATTAACCAACTCCGTACGAATAAAGTTGAATGAATGAGAAACTTATTATTCCAGTTGCGTGCTCAACACCATGTGAGATACTCGGTCAACGACCATGCATTGATTGCCAAATAGCAGTCAGCTGATAATAGTCTGTTAGATAACAACACAGTGTTTCGCGAATGTTTGTTTAAATGCTTCGGCTCGCGGTCGAAGCATTTACCCAATTTAATATAGTTTTCCAAATCATTTGGATCACAAACCGAATAGTCGTGGCAGTAGTTAGCCAATTGAAGATTTTGGCGAGTGGAGGAAGGTCTTAAGAATGTTGGCTTTCCAAGCCTTGTTCTATTTAGGTTATTTTATCTTGTTGATTTTCTCCCAAAGACATCGTCATTTGGCTGACGATTGAAACATTGTATCTACCTTGAGCAACGAACAGACCGCCTCTGCATGTCTGGACCGCGATGAAGACATATTTATCGTGTAGTATAATAATACTAATTTAAGTCGTGAGATGCGCGAAAAGCGTATAATATTTTTTTTTCTTCCAAGCGTTCCGGCTGCTCGCGTCAATGTTAGCATGTAAACAATTGTTTAAATAATTATGTATAATCGCTTTATTACATTTATGTTCTTTGTTCATAGCTGTTTTACTTAAATTCAACCAATTATTTCTCAAAAATACTCGTAGGTTATGAATTGTAAATGAACTGTGTATGCTTCCTAAACTGGCTATTTAAGTTTTGTCGAATGCTTCTATTGTTATGGATTTTACTACTTGACTCTTTTTATTGTTCCAAACAAACATAAGTATTTCAACGAATGTTCCAGATTCCAGAGTATTCCAGTAGTACTCGCTAGTCAACTGGATCAGTCTCTTTACTAGAAAACCACTTAATTATTATTTCGTACCGTATTTAAAATTACATCCGCTCTTGCAATCTTGATATAATTTTCTATTATTCACCTGAGTGAGGGAGTTATATAAATAATCAAATTATCAGTATAGTGATAAGTGAGCACACTGACGGATATTTCAAGAAACTGGAATATTCGAAAATCTTCCCTTTTAAAGTTTTCAATGTCGCGCAAACGTTCATACTCGGACATCTTTTTCAAAAAAATATAAAATTCTGTTTAATTATACGTAAAAAAAAAAAAAAATATTATGTCCATCCATATCCATACTAATATTATAAATAAGAAAGTTACTCTGTCTGTTACGTTTTCACGCCTATTTGCTTATTACGGCGAATTAGGATCGAAACCGTTAAGGCGTGAAAAGCTAACAGACAGACATATCTACACAGTTACTTTCGTATTTATAATATTAGTATGGGAGTATGGATTATCAATGAGTAATAACAACCTTCGTGTAGCTGTTCGGCTGTCATTGTATCTAAAAACGTTTGTATAATAATATATGATTATAATAGCAATGATTAATAGTACTGCATCTATTATAGCCCTGCGGTATTTTTGGCAGCCAGCTATTTATAACGATATGTCACCTGTTTTATTTCAAAGTAGAAATTCGTAGTAATTGTGTTTCTGGAAACTTAGACTAGACCAGTGGTCGGCAAACCGCGGCTCGCGAGCCGCATCCGCTCTTTGGCCCATAGAGTGCGACTCTGTACAAATTTCGACGAGTGCGAGCGTAAATACGCGCGGGGGTCGCGGTTTCGGTTTTGAAGCAAGATATCAAGTTTTATTCAAAATTCTACTATGTTTTAAAGCTTTAATTCCGAACTATTTTCACCAAAAATTAACAGGAAATTCAAAATTAATCATTTACTTTTAAAGTTTTCCAAGGTTAACTTGTTAAAGATGCCTTCATCCTATTATTATCAGGTGTTATGATGATGGCATCCTACTTTTTTTAGGAGCATGTTAATTTTAGAAAGCGTTGTGGAGTGAAAGAGGAACGGAGTTTAAAGGATTAACAAAAGTGTATTAAGACAGTTTGGACACACAGAAAGGATTGACTCTCATAAGAAATCTTAGTCTTTATAGTATTGATATTTGGCTCTATTCACTAATGAGTTTGCCGGCCACTGGACTAGACCTATAATAGTCATGGTCTTTTTCAATTACTTCGGGAAAAAACTAGCGTAGGACATAGATATTGGTTTTGACTATGTCCTACACTAGTTTTGGCCCTATTTGTTCATTACTCTTTAAGAGTAGCTGGCCGTAAGAGAAAACTCTGGTATAGTTCACGGTTCGAGTAGGTTCTATCTCTATAACTATGATAAACAGTACTTTATTCCTCAAATTGTGCATGGTGTACTAGCTCACCAAAGCTAAAAGATTGTGCTGTACGAATAATATAGTGCTTCAACGTCAAAGTGAACGAAAGCACGAAACAGAGAAAGTTTATTTGAAATTCAAAAGGAGTATCTCTTGATTCATATGCGATAGTGAAAACCAATAAAATATTAGACAACCAATAAATATCATGAGTATTGCCGCAAATAAAACATAAACTTCCAGAGTTCAATAACTGCTTCGTTGTGAAGTACGATAAAAGTTCAAGATTTAAAACTAGTTAATTTGCAACCCAAAACAAAAGTTCTTTTAAAATGGTTTTTACTAGCTCAAGTCAATTACCAATTTTAGAGAAAAGCCACCAGAAAAATAACAAACAACAATAACTACGAACAAAAGTTGCATCCTCACAAAAGTATCTTAATATTTGTTTTCATACAAAAAAAATATTTCACATAAACCTACATGGGCACATATGAAACGTCAGAAGCTAGGTGCACGGTTCTAATTTGTCGTTTCCTATGGAGAAGAGCCAGCAAGAAACTCCACGGTTACTCTTTTAAAAATAATGGGCTTTTACAATACATATTTTCAAATAACAGTGTTAATAAGTATTGGAGGACAGTTTAGGTCTTTCAACAAATACTTAACAAAATATAAGATGGTCAATAAATATTGAAGATGGTCACGAAGCTTGTTACCCATTTTAAATTAGAGTAATTTTAATTTCACGTCTGACCAAAAAGGACCTTTTACCTTTACCATCCATTTTATTAAAGAACAATTGAAACGTAAATTAATGTAGAGAGGTTGTATGAATGCAACACCCCAACATTAATCAGTTGGTTTATAAGGCACACTGAAGGAAAACTTTTAATAAATTCATACAAGCTGTTATTGTGAAATTCATTGTCCACAATGATTCACACGTGATGGCCTGAAAATTTATAATGTTTGTTTTATTTTTATTTATCATATTCACTCCATATATATATATTTTTTTTTTACTAACTCCTCTTTGTCACACAATTGCCCACAACTTTTTGTAGAGCGTAGGTGCTCAAACTTATCGTCATTGCTATCGATCGATCCTTCTCTAGAAGTTTCGACAAAGTTCCAAAGGGGTTGCATCTGTTTTGCGCACCGGGCGCTTTGCACCCTACATCTGTTCAACCACCCCGGGAAGCTTCCAGACAAAATTGACGCAGGCGCGATGGGGAAACCAGACTTTCTTTGTCATGTAACACGTACATTGCCGCTTTTATACAACGAACTCAATCTATAAGCCTTTTGGTGCGAACGGACGCGCCCATGTATATCGTCCAACAATAATACTCTGACGAGAGTTTTTGTTGTCTGCGATACGGCGACGTTGCCGAGTCGTTCTCGAACCCTCCGGACGGTCCGCGAACTCGTGGCGCCGCGCTCCCACACGCTGTATAAATACGATTGTACGGCTTCGATCGCCGCAGTATAAATCGAGACAAAGTGACGAACGTTACTCCAAGTACGTCAGTACTTTCGCGTTATTTACTTGTGAAGTGGTTATAAGTGAAACATTCCAGTGTTTTGTAATAAGGAAATGGAATCCCCAGTGGTATTGGATAAACCACCGGAGTACCATGGCACTGAAGTAAGTTTTCTCAAACTTATCAGCTTACAATCATTAGCAAATTTGGAAGTTCATTTTTATTCATTCATAAATTAAACATTGGTTAAAGCGATGATATTATCTTTCGTTATCGTTTCCACAATGCACCTGAACTGCAACTTGCAAGGAATAACCTTTAAATTTCACAACAATTGGCATTTCAATGGCGGTTGCTACTACATAATGATCATTATCACTCACTGATAATAATAATAATAATTTAGTTCAACAACTTCAACTTGTTTGAGGCTGAGACTATTAGTATTAATTTATGTAAAAGATTTTGATGAAAGTGATTTCTACTATATACTCAATGCTATTTAAATTGATGATCTAACACAAGGACTTGTGTGAGAAAGCCGAATGACCCGCAGAATGTTTCCTTGTTCGTATTAGTAATTGGAAACTGGCCAGGTGGTGGCATGGTCAAAGACATTGCTTGTCTGGAGCACAGGTGTTACCTTTGCTCAAATTATTACTTTATGACTAATGCCTATTTATATAGAACTCATTTGTATAGCTATGAATGAAAGTGCCTGTTTGCGTTAAATTGGCTTAAAAATTATATTTTAGGGTATTTGGTCATATCCCCATTTACTATCCAAATATCTTCTCAAATATGTAAAACTTTTCAGAAAAGACAAGGCAAAATAATTAATTTATAATATTTATTCCTTATCTTTCACTCCTTCAGTGCCTTGACTCACTTGATGCGCGATATAGCCTTCGTGTAAACTTCACGAGTTGAATTTCTTTTAAAAGCCCGTATATTTATACAGCACTGGCGTCTGCCTTCGCATATTTGCCTACAAAAACGTCCATAACTAACACGAGATCATTGTAAACATTTCGACGTCATGCGCCGAGTCTCGTGAGTCAGAGGCGACGCCGACGAGGCGGTTTGGTTTTATCGAAATACCATGTATAGCGACTACCTACGAAAAATATTTTCTTTAGCCATCTGAAAATCGCAGAATATTACATTTTGTTTCCAAAGTTAAAGTTAAGACTGCGGTTTCGCAGACAAACAGATTTATTTTTAGTAAAAAGCACCAGACTCATTTATATGCGGTACAAAATTAACGTTGACGGAAAGTTACATCAAACAATTCGAATAATCAATATTAATTCCATAAATTATGAACGAAAATACATATTCGGTCATCGTCTTTGGTCAGCGTTATTCTTGAGCGGTTGGTTCGTCAAAGTTCACTTACCTTTCGTGGTTCTGTTAATGCTAAACCCCTTCTGTTTTGTTTATCTGTAAGTGCACGCTCGCTCTAAATACTCTCCCAATAATAGTGCTTCACTTTGCGATATGATTCCAACAGGGTTTCGATTCAAAACGACGCCATCATTTAAGTGATATTCGTACATTACGACATCACTTTCATGTTTGTATCTACGTGATATTCGACTTTACAAATGTAAACAAAATACTTCCAGCTGTGACTGCTGCTATTTGTAAACGTGATTTTATTATTATCATTCACTCTTATGTTTTGCCTTGGACTTCGTCATTGGGTCGTCCTTCAGACTTGGTGAATTGAAAACACGAATTTTCTTTGGCCATTTTATTTGTTATTTCAAATGGCTGGCTCTTATCATTCAAATAACCAATCAACGGTCTTCTCATCTTGAAGAGTTAACAAACATAAGGCATGTAATAATTTACTCAAGCTTATGGATAACCGGTCTTCCGACTATAAAATTATCTTTGTAAATATTCAGCTAAGTTAAGAAGGTGATGTCACTGATGTCAGTGTGATCTTAGGCGGTAAAATGTATCGTTCACGTACATAAGCGGACTTTAACGTTGTGCCTTTGACGGTGCGTCACGCGAGCGCCCACGAGGATTATGTCCAATGCAAATTTGAACGAACGAAAGAAACCTACTTGAGATTGGCTTTATTAGGAAGGTAATAATCACCGGATGTTTTATATAAGACCTTAAAGAGTCTTAGAGTAGATATAACAGTTCCATCCCACGCCTTGATTCATGTTTCTGTTTATGGAGATTAAGTGGGTCATCGTAATATGATTATCGGGGAATTGATCTTAAGCTGATAAAATTTTAATTAGTCTTATTTATGGGGTATTGAGTTTCAATATTTGCCATAAAAGATGATTTATGAAGTTGTAAAATAAAAAGACAATAGGACAAAACTGAAAATAAAATAAATAAAACTTGCGAATCAAGCACGAGTTACAGGTGGTATTTTCGGCAAATTGGCAAAAACTTGATTGATTTTTTGCACGTCTCATCTTAATCTCTTCCTAAATAATGTAAACGTCTTCATTTTTGCTTGTCTCTGAGTTCAGAACAGAACGTTGTAATGTTCGGCGGTCAATGACCTCACTTGCGTCACCCAACTCCGTGATTATGTCTCAAAATATTATTGGGCACTTTATTCCTAGCGCAATATAACGATAATGCGAATACAACATGCCATTTTTATATTAGACTGCGACAACTAGACGAGACTGCACGGAATTAAGTAATTTCAAAAAACATACCTGATCTTAAATTTGTGAAGGCTTCTCTCTAAAATCTTCTCGATTTTAACGGTATTCTTCAGTTCTTACTATGTAACAGATGCTTCTGTCAAGTTCTGTCAAGCATAATTGGAACAGATCATGTAACATAGTGTTTAATACATAATAAGACGAGTTCTAATGAAGATAACTGACTATTAGCTCATCGCCTATAAATGGCATACCTCTGTCTTATCTTAATTCTGTTTAAGTGCAGTTTCGGATGTGTAAACACTTAAGAACCCTCAATTACCGTTATCTGAGTTACATCATCTTGTTCATTTATAATTATTTATAATGATATTTATTGGTTCAAGTGCCACGTGAATCTCGTGAATAAAATTATTTTTAAATGACCACAATGGCAGCATTACTAGCTCACGCGACCGTCCACGTGCCCCTGATCCCGCCAGCACACGTTTGCTACGTATTTCAACAATCGTCCACAATCGCATGACGCAACTATCTCCATCGGTTTTTGTTCACTCCAGCCCACACGCTGATGTCACCGTTTACAATCATCAGTATCGCTTTGCTTTTGTACATTTCGTGCCACGATGCCGCTTTCCTAGCACAACAATATACATTCTTGGCTTATTCCACGTAACTAGCAATATTGCCGGTATTGTTGGTCTAGCATTCGGTTCGCGATCTATTATGTTGATGATGTTTTCATTGTTTCTGTGACTTACTTCTGACATGAGTCTTTTTTCGATGGAAGTAGTTAATTTTGTTTACAAGAAGTTTTTGGCAAACGCTTTGAATTGTTTCACAACATATTGAAGACGTCGCGAAACGATTTCTAGTCTTGTATTTATCCTCCCACTCAAGCGCACAATCTTAAATTGAATCAAACAAGTGCTAACAGTCTTCGCAATTCCGAAATGTGGTTAGCTATTATTAGAATGTATCCCCAAACCTCTTAACTTATCTTTGGAGATGCATTCCATTAAAAAAACCAGCCAAGTGCGTGTCGGACCACGCACAATGAAGGGTTCCGGAGTTGGATTAATTTATCCCAAGAACAAATTTAACATTATAGTTGAAAAACATGCATCTCCCATACGGAATGTATGGGAGATCATGTTTTTCAAACCGCAAATTTAAGTTGGTTGATTATTACTCGGTAACCTGTACAGCCTACTTAGCTCTCATAGTTTTCCTTTTAATTTCGTTATATATACTACTGCTGTGAATTTTTTCACAAGTCCAAGTACAACCATTTAGCTAGAAGGGGGAGGGGACACTTGACTATTACAAAAAAAATCAGTTAAAAGCTTAATATTTCGTAAACGGATCCCTGAATCCAAAAATGGTTTAGACAAACTCATAAATTTTTTGAAAGACCTTTCTAACGATACCCCACAACATGGGGTAGATGAGGAAAAAAAAAAACCTCCCCACTTTACTTGTAGAGGGAGGTACACTAAAAAATTTTTTTTTTTCATTTTATTTTACCACTTTGTCGGCATGATTAATATCTATACATATGCCATTACAGCTTTCTAGTACTAACCGTCTCTGAGCTAAGCCGCGGACAGACAGACGGACAGACAGACAGACAGACGGACATGGCGAAACTATAAGGGTTCCTTGTTTACTACGGAACCCTAAAAAGGACTAAAATAAATTAATAAATTACGGAATCAGAAAGTTTAAGCCTCGTTGCTTATTACGTTCGAAGGATAAAAATCTATTTTATAATCATAAAGCTGCGAGAAAAGATCAAAGCGAGATAAATTCCGGTAAATCCTCGTATTTATTTAATGTTGTTGGTCACTAAAGTTATCATAAACCAACGATGGAGCTATGTTAATTGACCATTTTTTGTGTCGAACATGTCAAAACCAAGCACTTAATGAAATTATTAATATTTATTCACACTGCTTAAATCATTGGAACATTCGTTCGCGTAATGATACCGTAGTATCAAAATACGAAAGTCTCAACTGTAAGGTCACTTCCTCGGCCGTCCTTGCCTTATATGGTTGTATCTGGCGACGCAAATGTGACTACTATGTACCTTTTCTGTTTTGACGTGTATTCTGTCTCATTCGCACATAACTACTGGAGGAGTAAGGTGGCTCAAAGTATGGAATCCACTATAGGTACATGCACTTGCCGCTTTACATATTTATAGGCGCTCCATCCGGATACTTGCGAAATCGATGCAATAAAATATGAGCTTCCTGTATTGACGTTCCTTTAAGACAATTTAAATGATGGCAGCTTTGTCTCGAGGATGTTTTTTCAATAAAGGAAAATTAAGTAGCTGCGTTAAACAATACAATTCGTATAATCATTCAACAACGGATATATGTATGTATCAGTCTAGGAATTACAAAGATCACGTTGTGAAGTGCCGCCTCTGCAGGCTGGCCATGTGACTTCTTATATAAATCAGCTCAATTATAGAATTCCATTTAGCCGATACACATACCTACTAATACTAACATAAGGAATAATGGAGGAGCTCGTGGCTAATAAATAATAGCCGCACGGGTCGAATCGAAGGCTAAGCTATGCTTGTCGCAGGTGGTTCGTGGATGGGTGACCATTCATTACATAAGCCGGTTGTCATTCTTTGATAGTCGTTACGGGTAGTCAGAAGCACAAAAGTCTGACAACCAGTCTTACCAAGGGGTATCGTGTTACCCACTAGCTGGGTTGTGGAGGTCAGATAGGCACTCCATGTAAAATACTGGTATTCAGCTGTATTCGGTTAGACTGGAAGCTGACCTCAACATAGTTGGGAAAAGGCTAGGCAGATTGATTGACATACCTACCCTATGTTAGGGATAAAGCTAAATTATTAAGTCATAATCGACACGTGCGAACTTGACGTTCCTGATTATCGTTGGTATAATGACGATTACTTGTCATTCCGATCTTGAAGCCGGTTAGTCATCGACATACAATAAATTGCTTGTAAAACCCATTGATGAAATCCGTTCAAGAAGTCTTATACCAATCAGAAGTAATTTTAGCCTGCTTGCACTACAAATATCTTAATACGTTTACCTCTAAACGTATTTAAAACATGGGTTTGTTTGTGTCAGTTGTTCGAAAATGACAGAGACAGAATGATGTTTTAAATATAAAATAACATCACGCTTGTATTTGTCTCGTAGGGTTAAGCAGAGGTGTACCTTTAGAACATCCACATTTCACCAGTTTAATTCATTTGTGGTGCAAACGGTAGTTGATAAATGTCTCTTATACGTTTAGTTTCCTTGAAGAATCAATAAACTTAACTATTTATGTTTTTGTCAACAGCGCGGTTTCCCGTTTGACGAGGAGGAGGGGTCGGGCGCGTGGAGCGAGCTTGCGTCGCGGCACCCTGATATAGCGGCGCGTCTGCGACAGCGCCCAGCCACTTGGGCTAGGAAGAGGCGGCCTTCGAGCCAGGACGCAACAGACGGTACGAATTACTTTATTTCATTACGAAAAAAATAAGAACGAGCTAATTTCCCCATAAGACCACTTTTCTTTTTATGAGCACAAAGGTCAGATGTCTCACATACATAAGTTACTAATCCTTATATGTATCTGTAGAGATGTCTCAAAACATCCACTGAAAAACGACCTCTTTTGTAGGTGTGCTTAAAAGACCTTTCGTAATTCCAGATTTCGGCGACGGTTTCGGTGGCTTCGATAGATTCCCCTTCGACGACATCCCGCCAGAATTCAGAGAACACTTCCCCTCACATTGGAACCGCAGATTTGGACCCCGCGACGAGCAGCCGCAGCCGCAACCAACACAACAACAAGTGCCGCACCCGCCGCAGTCACCGCCGGCGCAGCAGCAGACCGCAGCCACACAGACTGAACAAGAACCTCAACCAGGCCCTTCAGAACCCGAACCACAAACGCACCTACCACAATACGGACTAAGAAACACAGTCGATCTCGGCCAGAAAAGCCCCGCCGACCCTAGCCTGGTCGATGCGGACGACAGAAATCAAAGGTCTATGTCAGCGCCGCCAGACAGTAGCGCACCATCTAACCAAAGCTTCAAAATGAGTGGACAGAACCACCAGGAACACCCGCCACAGCACGGCGAACAGCACTCCAACGTGCGACACATACCTATATTCGTGGAGGGCAGGGACGAGCCTGTCATTAACAAATCAGTCGACCACGGCACGCACTTTGGTGAAACTAAGCCCGCGTACGTGCCGCCTCCCCCGCAGCCGCACATCGACAGAGATCAGTATTTCGCAGACGACGGCCCCGTTGGTTACCACCATCCCCCTAACTTCGCGAGAGCCTTTGGCACTCCTTTCAACAAAGGATTTAGACAGGGGCCGCAACCATTCACACAGCAAAAAGCGTATCCGCAGGCTGCGTTCGCTCGCGGTACTTCGCCGCAGCGCGCTCAATCACCTAAACCGCAACCGCCTCCGCATACCGAAGAACAATTTGTGAAAGTGCCAGTGCACCATGAACAGAACGCACCTAAGACTGAACCTCCGTCCAGAACTCAGCAGCGGCCGCCGCAGCAGCAGCAGCCCGCGCCGCCGCCGCAACAGAAGCAAGCCCCGCCGCAGCCACAAGCTGCGCAGCGGGAACAGACCCCGCCACAACCCAAACAAACCCCAGTCAACGACCCTATTACACAGATTCTTCGTATTCAAACAGATGTACTAAATCTTATGACTGAGGTCGAAAACTTTGGCGGTGCCAAAAATGATAAGAAATACTTGTTCCTAGATGAAATGCTTACTAGGAATCTCATTAAATTAGATACTATTGAAACTGATGGCAAAGAAAACATTCGGCAGGCTAGGAAGGAAGCCATCAAGTGTATCCAAAAATGTATAGCTGTATTAGAAGCCAAAGCAGAAAGTAACGCTGCCGAAAAGAACCAACCTCAACCAACAGATGTAGAAATGAATGAAAATGCCGATACACAGCAGGCAGCTGAACAGGTTACGGAAAATGGTGAGGTTGAAATGAAGGAAAACACCAAAGAGGAGGGCCAAGGCGAACCACAGGACCTAGCCGAACAGCCGGCACAAGTGGCCCCAGAAGTGGAAGCGAAGACTGAGAAACCACAGGAGGTAACGACAGAGGCGAAGGTCGAAGAAGTTCAACCTGCAGCGGAGCCAGCCGACAACAAGGATGCTTCACAAACACAAGCGGCCGACACACGACCAGAGGACACACCTCCCGAAAAAACAGCCGAAAATATTGAACAAAAACCGGAAAGCGAAGACAAAAGTCCCAAGAAGGGCACTAAAGTTGTAAAGAAACGCAATAAAAGCAAAGAAAACAAGAAAGATATACCTAATGATAGTCCTAAGCCAGAAGATAGCAATAAGGAAGAAAAAGTGGAAGAAAAGAAAGAAAACTTAGATATAATGCAAGTGGATGATAAAGGTGATAAGTTGGAGCCACAGGTGATGGAAGTAGACGGTGCTGCTAGTCAATAAAGTTAGTTCGCAATAGTGAATTGTCTCATTAGTTACACACTCGTAATCCACGCACGGGGCCTAAGAGTATGCCTTCCTTAATCTTCGTGTTAATTATATTGTGCATAAATAACACAGGTGTTGACATTGTATTGTTTATGTTTGTACATTTTACGTTTTTAATATTAAACAAATGTGTAAAGATATTTGTTGTCCTCTAGGATTTGAAACGGTCTCCTTGTCTCCTAATATTTAATTAATTTATTGTTTATCATCACTTGATAACACAATTTTCTGAATAAATAATGAATCCGTTTATAAGTGTTTTATTATTGACTACACAATACACATATTGGATAATACAAAATATAATTAGCTATATTACATATCATATATTACTTAAATAATAATTTATTACTCCATGCTGGTAGGATAACTTTATCACAGAATGCAAAGCACATGGAGATAGTTTTCAAGTGTATATACTTTTTCACACTACAGTCACATAGAATATATATCCATTAAATCAGTCTGACAAGCTAAATATACACATGCATGTGCAACAATCACTTACTAATTATTATTATAGAACTAATCTACACAATAATAGAATATTGAAAAGTTAGTTTTTCTTTGACTGTACTTATTTAATTTCACTTTGAAAACCTAAACTACGATTACATAAGCATGAAGCGCGGAAGTTCGAATTCGAAGAATGTCTACATAAGTGATATTTCAATTCAGACCCGTAGTATAGCTTGTCCACTCTGAAATGTGGCGCCCCACTACCGTATTACCGTGCGTGTGCGGTGTTGGGGGCGCGTCATTTCAAAGTGGACAAGCTTTAGATCGTTACGGAGTAGTACTTCCACGCCACACAGTACATTATATATTGTTCCACGCCGTGGCATACTACAGAGCGTTATATTATTACATATACGATATACATAAATTAAAAATAAACGATATCGCCAGGCATGTTACTATTCGACCAAGACAGACAGACGGTGGAATGAAAGTCACCTGTCAGCTAAAGCTGGGTTTCCACCAAAGCTTTACGAGAAAGCGGATTGATGAGTGAGAAAAACAGAATTGCTTCATGGATTCGTGGATTTTTGCTCGACCACTCCACCCCCACACTTAAAAACTCTCAGAAAGCCAGCTATAACGCCATAGGTCCTGCATTCTTCAAATATTTGTGAATAACGTCATGACTGCCAGTTCAGTTAACTAATTAACTCGATAATAATACAAAATAATCAACTCCAATATAAAGCAGTCTCACTCCCATTCCTTCATAACCCTGTCCCAATCCTCATCCGTGATGAAAGGCTTATCAATACAGTTGATCATATACTCGCCGCAGAAGATACACTCACTGGCGACCAAGTCATCGATTTCGTTCCTCAGGATTTCTCGTAGAGGCAGACCGTTGGTGTGGATCGTTGTTAGCTCGATGTTGGATAACACGGATAGTTGGCGTTGGAGGTCTGATAGCTTGTTGCGACGGGCTGGTGCTGCGGGGAAAGTAGAGGGTTAGGCAGTTAATGGTAGGTATCAGAGGACTAGAGACAGGTTAAGAGGTAAGGTAGCATATGAACTACAAAAACCGCCCGTTCTTCTACGACATAAAGGCGCTGTCAATGTCAAATTGCAACGATGGACGTGGGGTTTTGACTGCACATATAATTCATTTTATGTGCAGTCAAAACCGCATTTATTCATATAAGACCGACACCGATAATACGCTTAACCTAGTGACAGTTTATTTCGACAATCATTTGTTCGAATCACAAAACAAGTTCTCGGTTTTTGCCATGCGACTGCGCATTTGCTACACTGGTTTTGTAATTTATTTCATAGAAAAAGCTTAAGCATTTCCAAGCTGTTCCATTTGGAAGTAGGATATGTGACAATATTTTGAATGAAATTTTGTATGAGATGAGGTGATATTTTGAGTCGACGACGCCCGCGGCCGACGTGAAACGATCGACGCAAGAAAAAATGAGGTTCCTATTCAACCGACTGCCAGAATATAACGACCTCTACATTATACGTACTGAGTATAGGCAGCGTCTCGTGCGTGAGGCAGTCACTGTGGAACTTGTGTCCGCAGGGGAACAGGTAGAAGGGGCGCAGTAACAGCGCGATGTCGCACAGACAACACACGTCTGACACTAGCACGGTGACGCTTCGGTTGCGGAACGACTGGATCTCGGCGCGTACCTGCAAGTGAAAAAAAAAAGAATAAAGTAGAAAAGTTACGAAAGTTACAGTCAGCGTCTAAAATAGGCGGACGAACAGACTGTTCTACAAGGTCAGAACAGCAATGTATTAATGTTAGCATGCACATGTGACGCAGCATCTTGATTAGACAAAGAAGTTTTATAAATTAAACTATATCTCAATCGCACAAGGTGTGTTTCAGAATGAACAACAGTAACGACAACCATCGAACTGACAATAACTTTGAACATTATGTATTCGTTCGTCCCTTTTTTGCTAGTCTGCAACCACAAGCTATAACCATAATTAAAAACAGTTTAACTTACATATTCAGCAGATGCGATCGCTTCTTCCATTTCAGTCTTCATTTCTTCAATTTGGTTGTTATTTTCCTGTACATAAAAATATAATATTATAACATAACGTCACGACTGTATTCTCCGAACGGGGGTAGGCATATATGTATGGTACAGCCACATATCGAATAAGGTATAGTCACAAATTAAATGTATTTCGTGATAATGTAATGTAATTAAATGTTCTTTTATATATTAGCTTATTAAAAAAGAGTCTCGGAGAGGAGAGGGAGAGAGCGAGAGAGAGAGAGAGGAGAGAAGAGAGAGAGGAGAGAGAGGAGAGAGAGAGAGAGAGAGAGAGGGAGAGAGGAGAGAGAGAGAGAGGGAGAGAGAGAGATAGAGAGAGGTGGAAGGGCATAACGCTTTTTCCTTGCGTGACAATAGGGATGATAATGAAAAAAAAATTTTTTTGTCCATCAAGAATTAATTTATTGGACGTTTTTTCACAAATTTTTTCTTTTTTTTGCGTTAACTAAAGATTACAGCAATACATTCAGTTAAAATGTGCCATGACGTCACGAGTATGTACTTGTGACGTAGCGACCCCCACTCCCCAACTTTAATGCGTTTTATCTAAGTAATTTTCTATTAATATGATAAAGTAAAAAATATGTGTTTAATATTTTTTTCTTATCTGACTGACGGACTAAATAGTACCTATTTCTCCAGTCAACTCCAACCGCAACCCGCGTTAAAGAACTTCGTTCCAAAAAGACCTTGTATTTAAATCCAAAATAGGTATGGTGGTAGAACTAGAGAAAAAAGTGCGACGATTATAGGCTGTCAAGAAGACGCTAGATTAACATTTATGATAGGTTACCTGCAAGGACTCGCAGATAGGTTGTCTAAAGTGATCAATGGTGACGACATCGCTGAAGAAAGGCAGTATGTCCTCTATTTTAATGAGCGGACACTCTTCGAGGAAACTCATCGCTTTCTGCATGTCTTGAGTCTTCGTGATTACGTTTTCAGCTGAAAAAATAATAAAGGAATGTTTAAATTAAGTATTAGTTATTTTAAACACATTCGAGTTTTAATTCATTATAGTGTTTCTAGACAGCGAGCAATGGAACGCGTTTAACCCACTGATCGTATAAGGAACTCGACATTCTGTTCCAAAACTCAAATTACTGATGGAACGAGGCTGGCCACATCTGTGGCATGCCAGAGAAGTTATGAGCGAAAATAACAACAGTGGGTCCAGGAAGCAAACAGCAACGCGGCAGGCCCAGGAGGAGATGGCGGGACGAACTCGACTTTTTCCATAAGGATTGGCACCGAAACAGCAGTAGTTAGAAGGATAGAAGGGAGGTCTTTGCCCTGCAGTAGGACACAAATGGCTGATAATAATAGACTACCAAAGTGCTGTCGACAGTACATTAAAATGATTTAGTGTCTATTTATACTATCGATGGCATCTTTATCGTGTTAATGTCCGTATAATCCACAGCACGACGGATTTAGGCACTATACTTGGACTTTTTTTTTATCAAATTCAGAAAGTTTTGCTTTTGGTAGGCAGTTGCGGGTGATACCTTAAATTATTTTCGCATATTAGTTCAAGACCCCATTGCTATAGTTGTAGTACGGTAACATTATTTTGCTTCGAACTGTCAAGTTACTGAATACAATAAAAAATCCAAGTATAGAGTCATGAAAATCGCAAATGGCTTGTACTTTGTAACTCAAGCCAATAGATTTTGGGGTTGCCTTTGGTAGAATTATTTTATTTAGTTTAGGGAATCTATTGGGATACAGTTCGTTCGTATCGATTACTGAGTGAATTATTATGATACCATCTGTTTTGCATAATATTATTGTTTCTTTCCCATAACCTTATAAAGGTTAAACGTTATTTTATTAAACAACTGACACTAATATTGTTATGTTTTCATGGTGGAGTAGTATTTATTAAAACTAAACAATAGCTGTCTCTTGAGCTCGGTTTTCTCCGCCATGTCAGCAATGCTCTTGGCGAGAGTGAGGGTTACTTGCAGCGCTAGTTCCACCGCCGAGACCCATAGATCAAGTAGTGCTGCTAAACAAACACACGCTTCTTATTTAAAAAAAAAACTCACCAATATTAAGCCACAGCTGTCTCCTGAGCTCGGTTTGCTCCGGCATGTCTGCTATGCTCTTGGCGAGAGTGAGGCTCACTTGCAGCGCTAATTCCACCGCCGAGTCCCATAGACCAAGCAGTGCTGATAACTTCACACATGCTTCTGATAGGTTCTTTTCGCGACATAACCTGGAATTCAAGATAGCCGGTTAAGCTTTAATCTAGCTATTGATAATGCAATATAAGAACGCGCGTCATGTTACTCTTATGACATTGTAATAAGGTATAAATTGGAATGATTGACGCACATGTAGCATCTGTATTTTCCTACTTTAGCTGGTCAATTATCATTGTCAATTACTTTTGGTCTTATGTCTAATTTTGAACGTTACGCAATGGAGATAAAGTTCAAAATGCACAAAAACGTGACCCCAGGCCACGACAAGAGGAAGATCATATGAAAAAGGGGAACTGTGTCAATGTTCTATGTATGTACGCAAACAGGATGAATAACATTTAATAATATTGCCAAGTCTAAACTTACCTCAAAGCATAATGCACATCATAATTCACCATCGTAACATCCTGTCCTTGTCTCGACAGATACATCATCAGCGCCTCGTGGTCATGTTCCACATACAGCGTCAACAAATAGTTATGTATCGCCTTATCCTTCACGTTATAATGCTGCAGAATAAACTCCAAGTATCTGATCACTTCAGACAAATGTTCTTTGTCGTTCTTACAAGATAAAAACGCAGGCAGCAAATAAGACGGGCTCAATCTCGCCCCTTGAGATATCAAAGCGTTCACAGTGTGCTTCGGCGATTCCTCCATTAGTACCGGAGCAAAATGGTAGAACAACTCCGGTCTCTTCAATGTTTTCAGGGTCTCAATAGCTTCTAAGTATGATTTCTTATAAATATACTGAGCTACTACATTCTCGTAGTCTTCGTTAATAATTGTTAATTTGATCAGGTTTTGTTTGTCGCCGTGTGAAGCCATGAGATCGTATACCACAGATTTCACGTGCTGCATACATTTTGCAACTTTTGGATGCAGTAAAAATATCTCGAAGTTACTCTGGATTTGGTGGTATTCTTCGGAATCTTGCTTCCCTGTTCGACGTAGTAAACCTAACTGAGATAAGTACAACTCAGTCATCCAAATAACAAGCATAGAAATCAACGTTTTTTCATCTTCCTTTAAAGTCTCCAATCTCTTCCCTAAGTAAACTTTCAAAGCATTGATTTGCTCTAACTCCAAAAACTTGAGGCATATAGTTTCGAAGCTTTTTTGCGTGTCGGCAAATATTTCTGCGCTCCTCTCATAACTGCCTTGATTGAATAGTAGTTCGGCCTGTTTTACGTTTATAACGTCTATGTGCGCAGGATTATTGTAACAATACTCTTTGGCTAGATCGAACTGTCCTTTATCAGAGTAAATGATCCATAGATTCCTTTCCTCTCGAACCACTTTGTATCTGAACACACATTTGTCTGTGATCGCCCATATGGTTCTCTTTTTCGTGTCCCTCACTATATTCTTTAGTTTTCCATGGGCTTCTGAATACCTATCTTCGAAAACTAATTCTTGGCTTATAAGTGAGATAACTTTTACTCTGTCGGAGTACATAAGGAGTACATGGAACTCCGTAAGGACGAAAGATAGAGGAGCGTTTTCCTGTTCATCGCCATCAGTAGGATAACTGATGAGTGCGCCTTGAGTGAACAAGGAGTTTGAATTCTGTTGGGAACTTGGGTCCAACTGTAAAAACAATTAATTAATTTAATACTTATTGATGAAGCGTCTCACAGAGAAGAAGCCTCTAAAATTGAGTCTACCCGGAATTTGGCTACGGTTTGGCGCCTTCAGTAGCGTCCATCATCCTGTAACATGCCGTCAACAGGACACGCAGGACTCGATATTAAATTATAGGCTGGTTGTGTGAAAAGTGTGATAACTGATAGGACAAAAATATTGTTCAAATTAATTGGACGAAGTACATATATATTTTGGTTGTAACCGTTTATGACATGTGTTTGTTACGATAATAGCAAGAGTATAAGGAAAATTTTACTATAAAATGAAATAATAATGTAATCAATGTAATGCATTGTTACGTTGAAACTTCAATGTTGTATGGGTATTCAAAAGTCATTTATTCAAACTAGGCTGAGAATCAGCACTTTTCGAACGTCAATTACATAAGACAGTCCCTCAAAACGCCCACCCTTCACCACTTCCTAGTGCGTTAGCTGGGAAGAAGTGGCGCAACAAACTCCCCAGAAGCACAGCTGTCTGTTCAGTTAGAAGAACAATGAGTCATCATTGTCCTTAAATACCATCATTTAAATAGCCAAATACCGTTCTCAATTTAAAAATTGAATCTGTCAAGATTCGATTCTTAAATTGAGAACGGTATTTGGCTATTATAAATGATGGAATTTTGGAGGGGGGTGTATACAGAGACTTCTATTAGCTTCTGCTTCGATAAAGTTATAATTTTTATGAACTGTACCTGTACTGCAGGGCAATGGTCTCGCTACCGTATTTTCATTTTTCTCCATCATTTGAAACTTTAGTCCAATCTTTTAAGAAGGAGTGTAACTCATTACGCAATCTCCTTCTGGACCTACCGCATCGTCGGTTCTTGATGTTTGGAACCCAATTCTATTAGATAAAGTATTGAAAAAGGACTAGTTTGTACCAACCTGTCCATAAAATATCCCAGGCTCGGTCAACCAAGCAAATGTTTTAGGTACTGCATTTTTATCAAAGAACTGAAGCTTCGAGTATTTCAAAGTAGATGGGATTTCTTGGAAGCCAGTTTCAGGTATAGTCAAATATGAGAAGAAAATAGACTGTAACGAGGGCTTATCATCCTTCGTAATGGCATGCCCCATGAACTGATACAACCTAGTTGGTGTAGTGATAAATATGAAGTATTTACTTGTGTTATTTACTCTATGGAACTGTATGCCTGTTATTGGCATGTCAGTACCTTTGCCGATGTCGAAAATCTGAAAATAGAAATGGTTTTGGTCAATGTGTGTGGGTTTTTAAAAAGATTAACAATCGTAAGCTTTGAGGCACAAGATTAATAAAAAATAAAGTTAGGCTATTCTATAGCAGTTACTTTATACCTCAGAATACAATCTCTCTAGGTATTTACAGTATGGGAAAGACAATTACGATAATAGTTAGCCACAACAATAAGACTGCTGTTGCTAAGTGCCATCCAAGCCATAAACCATTTATTTTACTTGGAACTGCTTGATATTAACAAAAAGGTCAATATTTTAGAATTAAATCCAACCAATGTACAGCACACCTTGGTCAGTACAACCTTAGCTCAGTCTAGTGGAACCTTGATTTTCTTCAAGCATCTAATGGGTGCTACACACTTTGTTCGGGTCGGCACAATAAATTCGGCAGTATTTGTTGAACGACCCAGAGTAATTGCTATACTACACATATTTGGCTCGTGTCGATCGGTAAGCTCCGTTCGGCATCTACCTTCGCTGAATCATGATCGGGTCGGCTCGACACAATTCGAGCTAAGCCGAGCGGAAAATCGAATATGTAGACATTTATATATTCGATTTTCCGGCCGGCTGTGCTGAAGCAAGTGGATCGGAACAAGTGTACACACTTGCCCAGCTAAAAGTAAAACTCCAGAATTTTTCATTTTGCAAATCTAAAAGGAGCCAGAAAATAAAGATTCCACTGTATTATAGTCGATCTCGTAATTGCTCTATCACATAGATTGAATGTCAGTTGCATCTTATAACAAAATAAACTATTTGTCGTATGACAGTTAGATAGTTCCTAGGTTAGGCGCGGACCACAGAAGGGACGTGAGACGAGGACGGGACACAGAGGCGGCACGGACGAGATGCGAATGCAACTTTTCTAATGATATATAAAAAACGAGGCGCGGACACGTACGGGACGAAAACGCTTCGTACTGTACTGAAAAATATTTGTAAAAATAAAACACGTGCACGTCTCGAAGCAATGCACCTGACTGACCTGTCCGTTTTGTATCGGTGATCACCCCGCGCCCTCACCGCAACCCCCTGCGTCTGCGCCTTGTCCGCGTCTCATCACTTTAGTATATTTTAACAATAGGACGCAGACGGAAAAGCGACGCGCCTGCATCTTGTCTTTTCCGTATATTTTGTACCAGAGCACAAAACATACGAAAAAGACAATACGCAGGCGCGTCGGCCAATGATCAACGACCGTTGTCGTTGATACATTTTTATGAAGAATGATGAAGATACGTGAAAAGGACGCTGTATCTGTGTCCCGTCCTCGTCTCAAGTCGTTTCTGTGTGGCCCGCGACTTAGTGAATTTACTGCAAATTTTTTGTCAAAAGTGATAAAGCATTTATAAGCGAATTGGGATTACAAAATAAAAGAATGATTGAAAGCAAAAATGTTTGTTTACCAAACCATCAATATCCTTGCTTCCATACAGAGGAAGGTAACTAGGCAGCTTGTGTGAGAAATTAACAAAATTAAAATCAAATCATATTAATTCAGATTAAACATATATAGATTATAGAAAAGTGCAGTGATTCAAATAAATATAAAATTTGTGACAGAATAATCCCTTTTACCATAACCAAAAAACTAAAAACCCATCTGGTGAAATGTGTGATGGTATCATCACACATTTCACCAGATGGGTTTTTAATTTTGATGGCATTATTTGCCCAACAATCAAGTCTGCTAGTGATAATCTCCTGGCCAATTAAAAATCAACAAATAATTTTTACTTTACTGAATATCACTAGCAGGTAGCGTTCTGTAGTTTTTGCCTAACTCCATGGGAAGAAGGCGTGAGTTTCTGTATGTATGTATGTTGGTGTGAGCAAATTAAAACGTCGGTATGCAATGTTTTGTGATGTCATCGCCCGACTTAGTGAATCAGGCGAGTTGTGGAAGGGACTGGCCTTTATGAGACGACGCACTGAGCAATGCAGGACATTCAGATTCTAGGGAGCTCTGTCCATAACTCTTATTGTGACATGGATCACGCCTGAATCACATTTGTTTTGCTGTTCAATGAAATTAATTTTGCTTTAAATATTGATTCTCTTTTCATTAATGGCGAATGAAAACCCTCAAGAACACATGGATCATGTAAAAAGCAGGTCTCCTTAAAATATACTTCAATCTGGCCACCCTTGTGCGGAAATGTATGTATAAATATCACTAATAGCTATATAGAATAAAATAATTAAACTTTTGTAAATGTAACACCTAAAAAATTAAGAGTTTTCGTATGAATTCTCTTACCTCTCTCCAATACTGGTTACTGGCCGTAAACATCTTGTCACTATCCGCTTCCAACTCCGTCTCAATGATATGCCCCTGCGATGTACCAAGCAGTATCGGACCCGTATTCATCTCTGAAGTGTTTTCCCAATTCCAACCCACTTCCGTCACTTCATAGTTCTTCGATTTGGTAACCTGTTTTGACTTAGAACTGTTTTGATGCAAGTATATGAGCTCTGGGGACCCATCTTTTTTGTTTTTTGATGAGAATGCCATGAGGAGGTGGTGCCCAAGTGGATCTAGGAAGATGCCCGTTAACTTGGAGTTTGGCTGGACGAATTTTGAGTATTGGATTTCTGAAAATAATTGTTTAGTTGGTTTAGTGTCTTACATAATTGAAATATACAATTTTATCAAATTTTTATATACATGGATTTTTGTTTTACCTTGACCACAATCAGGCTTCTTTAGATTGAGCCGAAATAGATTCCCATTAGCCATCGCGAGCACCAGGTAATCGTTAGACACCGCAGCATGTGTTATCAGATCTGACAGATTCTTCAGCATCATTTTATTCTTGGAAAACATGGGCGTATTATCTTCCAGTTGCATGTTTATATATCCCGAAGATACCATTGGTTCGGACATAGGTTTAGGTCGCTGGGAACCCTGCGACGCTTGCTCGTACTGGTCGAAAATCGAAGTCATGTTGACTGGAAGAATGGGTGTTGTTGAAAACCACTGAAACTTTTCCTTGTTTTTGTTCGGTAAATACTGTTAATTCGCAACGACACAATCAAAACGACAATTAGAGCACATTATCTAACTGCGAATTCCCAGTTGAACTACTATTGGAATCCGTTTATGATTTTTTTTTTATAAGAATACAAATTCGAAACATTATCATCGAACTTCGACGAGACGACGACTGTCTATTAGTGTCACTGTCAATCGATGAATCAAAGTGTCAGTGTCAGTGTCACTGTCTGGCATAAAACAAAGTCCGCTTTCAAAACGTAATCGCACCATTAATCGCACACAGCGCTGACATTATTAATTTATTACGATTATGACAACTGAGGGCTGTCAACAATTCGGAACCCTCGTGAACGCTCTCACGGTGCTCGCTCAACGTCAAAACTTGCATATCGTACGTATATTTGTGTTTATACTACACATTTCTTCTTCTTCGTTGGTTAGGTGGCCACGGTAGCCAGCAGCACAATTTGGAAGATGCCACGTTTGTCTAAAGTTACGATTTTTTTGAATTGATTTTCTTTATTTTGCATAAAATATGGTACAATAGGTCTTAACTTAAATATAAGAAGTTCCACATATCTTGCTTACTTACTATTTCAGCATGCAAAAAAATACCTTATAATAAAATTATATACACTTCACTTGTTACTATTGAGATCATGAAGTAAAAAATAAAAATAAAATTAAAATGTTGCGACTCAACGATGCGACTCAAAACAAAACAGCACAACTGTCATCTTTGACAGCGCTCACGGTAATATTAGTACAACGGCATGGCCGGCGTTATCGCAAGATCGCGCATGTCATGACGTCATCTACGACGATTCACAATACATCGTTATCGCGCTCAGGCTTATTCGGTACGGCTGTTAGCACGCTCAAATCGATTACAGCGTAACTCGGAATGCAGTCAAAAATTGGCCTAAAATTCCAATTCACTCCGGAGTACACATCGGAGTACTGGGAACACAGAAACGCAGCAAGTCCCCAACCCAGCCCTTAGGAAGGAGGTGAGCTGTGTCGTGGTGGTATCGTGGAGCTTAGTGTTGCGCGTCGCCGAGTCATGCTGCATCGTGTCGTGTCGCCATTCAGCGCGTCGTGTCTTCAATCTGATAAACTGTTATTTCGGTTACAAGAACATATAATAGGATTACATCTAAGTTAGCCATGTTTGCTAAAGTAGGGGTAGTGGCCACCAGTGGCCACGTTTATTGAAATCCATTGAAATTGTAAAACAGAACGTTACGTTAGTAATTTGTCAGAAATGAAATATGTCAAGTGTCAATGTCCTGTCATTACAAACGAAAATTGTTGATATATTTGTCAACATTGATTTGATAAAATGGTTCTTATCTTCTGGGTTTTACGGCCTATAATAAATATGATCTTAAAATACTTTAGTCACACTAAAACCAGTAAAAAAAACTGAAATATTGCAGTATTATTGCTCTAATCGGTGTTTGAAGAAGTGGTTATTTGAATGAATGTAATTTGCTACTTTACTGTGCTATTTACTTGCGCATTCACTTGAAATTCGTGACACAATTTCGGGAACCGGTTTTTAGAAGTAGTGAGGTACTTTTGTATGTTTGTGTGACCTTGTTGGTTTATCATTATCATTCGTATCGCAATTCGAGTGTCAACTGTGAGTTACCAGAGTTAGTTCGTTTGTACTGTTTCGGTGATATAACATCAGTCCTTATCTGCATTTTAAAATGGCTACAAGTACGCTGTTGAAATCCTCGAAACTAGGCAGTAAGTACAACAAGTTTATAAATAAAATTAAACTTTTATTTTAAATTTGATAATTTATTGCCCTTGCGCATTTGATTTTCAATTAAGTTTAAGGCCTAATGTAAATTAATGAAACTTGTGTGAGTGGCAAGAGGTTAGTTAATTATAGTAATTTTAGTGTTCGTTTTAATAAATCTAAATAAAATATTTATAAAAGTAAGAAAATCATTATAATATGAGTAAATCACTAATCACTAAAGCTTTTCAGTTTACTCGCGACAATGCCTGAAGACTCTGTCTCAACACCGCTCCTTCACAACACAGCTGACAGAGCAGCAACAATGCATTCAAGAGATGGCGAGAAACTTTGCCAGTGAACACCTGAAGCCTAATGCAGCCAAACATGACATGGAGGCCAGGTTCCCATTTGAACCTGTGAGTATGCTTCATTTTTGGCTATAACTATTAACCATATTTTGTAGATGTAAAATGTGGCTATTATAACTTATAAATAGTTGTGAAACCAATTTTACTGTATGAAAATTACTCTCAAAATCTGGATCTTGTAAGTATAGCAATTATATTTAGTTGCCATAACTTCTTTTAGACGTCCTAGCATTTCTACATGCAGGTTGTGCTTTTTATGATCTGGTCTGTGCCTCTAAAAAATATGTGAATACGTTCAGCTCCATACCAGAATTCTAACTAATATTAGAATTGCGAAAGTATGTTTGTTTGTTACGCCTTTTACGTTAAAAGGGCTGAACGGATTTGAATGAAATTTGGCGCATGGGTAGTGCATGGCCTGGGTTAGGACATAGGATACTTTTATCCCGATATTCTGACGAGATCGAGATTTATGCGCGTGAAACCGCGGGGCGCAGCTAGTAAAAAATCTTTATTCCCATAAAATTCTATGATATCATTCTTCTGACATAACATTTAGTGTTATCTTAAATATAATTTGTGATTAAATCTAAAAAAGATCAGATACAATACTTGACTATTATGATGATTTGAGGTACCACGCTATGGTTTGTTCATCACTGAATAGGCTGATATAAAAAAATATCTGACAGATCTCTAGATCTGCCTGATATTTTTTTATATCAGTCTATACAAGAGTTTTATTTATCTGGTAAGTAGTTATTATCCAGAATTCTGGTCAGCAACAAGCTTTTCCAATATTTAAGGTACTACCTAGAGTGTTACATACTGCACTGCCCAAATGGTTTAAAACAGGAACTGGGAGGCTTACCTACTCTGCATTGCCAATATGATCATTTCTATGGTGTTGTTCACTAAAGGTCTTCATAAGTTCTAAAAATTTGTCTGCTCTACAATATAAAAACGCAATGAATGTTGTTGAAATGTCAAAATGAACCAGATTGTGATTAATCGTGTGTTACGCAATTAGGGTGCAGAATAAGCTACTTAGTAAGAGGGTCTAAAGGCAAAACAAACATTAAGATTCGAATTATAACCAGCTAGCTTTTGCCCGCGGTTTCGCCCGCGTGGAGGTCCGATATTATCCCATGGAAACTTTCTACCGGGATAAAAAGTATCCTATGTCCAGTGGCGGATTTGCAGTCTTGGCCGCCCTAGGCCCCAGGCCATGGCCGCCCCTTTCTCAGCACCCATCATATAGACTACATAATGAATTTACTTTATTGCCAACTTATATCGAAATCGGTTCAGAAAAGTTAACGTCGGGTTGGCGCCGCGAAATTCTTTGACGCGTTTCAATTAGTTATTTGGTCATATTTTTAAATGTTTTTAAGTCATTATTGTTATAAGATGCGGTGCAGTGCGGCCCGCCATAATGTGCGCGAACGTTTAGAACATATAGGTACTTTGAGTTATTTCTTGTTATCATCAGTGAATTTTTTGTCACGATTGGCCGCCGCTAATATCTGGCCGCCCTAGGCCCGGGCCTACCGGGCCTTAGGGCAAATCCGCCACTGCCTATATCCTTACCCAGGTTACGGTCTACCCGAGTGCCAAATTTCTATCAAATCCGTTCAGCCGTTTTAGCGTGGAAGCCTAACAAACTCACTCACTATCGCATTTATGATATTAAGTTAGGATTGTATTTATTAAGTGACAGTTACAAAACAAATAAATTTTATCACATCATCGCACACATTCTAGGGTCAATAGAAATGACGTTTATAAGAAAATCGAAAATAAATAAACATGTTATGGTCAACACATTATTACGCAATTGCCAGCCCCGTATATGTACCTACACAGTTTGAAAATACTATACCTAACTGTAGAACGTAGTGATAAGTAGCTAAGTAACTAGATAGATTATCTGCCTTTTCTATAACACGTGTATGTCGGCGCATCAGCGTCGTCGTTGCCAGAGTCACACATATTGGTTTGCACCAATATATCACACAAATACACAGCAATAGGAAATAGCAGGAAAATATTTAAGAGAGTACAAAGAAAATACCTTACTTCAACTTAGGGTGTTTATTCCATGAGCAGCTCTCAAAGAATGTCTTTCCATTCATATTACAACAGTATTTATACACAAAATTACCGCCAAACTTTGCCGCCAAATTTTAGCGCGAAACTTTACCGCCAGAAACAATTTACATAAATCAAGCGGATATATGAGTCAAATTATGTCCTTTAATAATATAAACTCTAAAGGAAATTACATTTTAAATAATTCAAGCGGATATCAAGATAAATCCATAATAATATTAACTCTATACAATGTTAAATAATTCAAGCGGATGTCAAGATAAATCCTTAATACCAACATAGAAACTTAAAATAAAGTCAACCGGAAACACAATATTTTAAATAAATCAAAAGGAAGTAGGTAACATAATATAAACTTATAAATTCGACCGGAAACCACAATATTTTAAATAAATATCATGGCAGTCAGATCAAGTGCAAAATAATCAAAACAAGCTTAACATTAATATCAAATAATGGTTTGGCGCCCATACGGCCATTCTGATCCAGCGCGCTCTCTGCGCTGTAAAACGTTATAGATCACGGCAACGGCATCGACCTCGGGCTTAGCCAAAAATACACGGCATCACCCGCCTTGGATCTAGCCATATCACATGACATCACCCGCCTGGGATATAGCCCCCTAGCACGGCATCACCCGCCTTGGATCTAGCCATATTACATGGCATCACCCGCCTAGGATATAGCCCCCTAACACGGCATCACCCGCCTTGGATCTAGCCATATTTCATGGCATCACCCGCCTAGGATATAGCCCCCTAACACGGCATCACCCGCCTTGGATCTAGCCATATTTCATGGCATCACCCGCCTGGGATATAGCCCTAAGACCAGGAAAAAGGATACACATGGTGGCCAGCCAGTGTAATAGGGAGGAAGGTGGAGTAGCTAAGATATAATTTACAAATCATCCGCCCATACGGTTGGTTCATTATCATTGTCATCCATAATTGGATCATTTTGAGCCAGAGGTGCTGGTCTCAAAAAATCATGACTAGCGATCTTTTCGGAACATCCCCTTAAATTGACATGCTTTACTTTGTAGCGATTATTAGGCAATACTTCTAAAACTTCCATAGGACCTTCATATTTAGGACCAAGTTTAGTCGTATGTCTTTCATGCTTATGCATTAAGACAAAATCCCCCTTTTCAAAAGGCTTGATTTGAGCTTTACCTTTGTCAAATCTTAACTTGTCCCGAAATGATCGCTCGTCCATCCTTAATTTACATAATGATCTAACAGTATTAAGATCTTCAATTGGTTCATCATTATCGATTTGTAAGAGCTTAATACCCGATGGCGAACATTTTTTCCCAAACAACAACTCAATGGGAGATCTTCCCGTACTTTTAGAAACGGTAGAATTAATAGCCAACTGTAAATCTTCAATAGCAGTATGTCACTGTTTATTAAGCTCCATAACTGACATATTATCTTTGATGATTTTCATAATACGTTCTACCTGACCGTTTGCCCGACTAGCAACCTTTAGCTACTACGTGGTGTTGAATACCGAAACGATTACAAAAATTCTTGAAATCAGATGATGTCATACTTTTGTCCTGATCTGTTATGAGCCTATTTGGAGTGCCGAAAATAGAAATTACTTCTTGCAAACAAGATATGGCTGTATCAGAGGTTCGATCATTGGTATAAATTAAATGAGTATATTTTGTAAAGGCATCAATAAATACAAACGCATATTCAGCGTTATTACGTTTACCGTTCATAAGTCCAGTTATGTCGGCATGTACGGTGTGAAAGGGAACTGCAATTTTATCTATAGGATGTAGGGTAACTTGTTTAGCACCCGTCATACCTTTGCGAATTCTACAACTAACACAATTTTCAGTAAACCTTCGAACTAATTTTGACATATTGGGAAACCAATATTGCTCTCTTAATTTAGCTAGAACCTTTTCCCAACTGAAGTGTTGAAGATTATCATGATAGTAAGAAATCAGATTCCATCTATAATTACATGGCACAATAATAAGTTTACGAGTTTTATTTTCTATTTGAACTTTACGTCTAAGCAATTTATCTTGCGATATGACATAAGTATCCGCAATGTCTTTTGGGATAGTATCGGAATTAAGTTGTTCAATTAGGTTTTTAAGAACTGTATCACGTTTTTGACCTATTAGGAGCCAGTTATGATCAAGCGTAGAAGCATTTACTGAAAATTGCAACGAAATATTATCTTTTGGAATTTTATAGGGGCTTGCTACGGGATTTCGACTAAAAAAATCGGCATGAGAAAGCCTGTCACCTTTCCTATACTCAATATCAAATTGAAAAGTTTGCATTTAACTCCCGAAAGTCAATGGGACTACTAAAAGGGGATGAGTTGTCTCGGATTATACCGTTTTGTTTAAGATCGTTTAAAATGTCTTGTGACTTTTTCGCGTTCCATTGGCGACAATCTGTAGGGTCTACGTTGAACAATTTTATCTTAATTCTTTAGTCTAATAGTCAATTGACCAGTTTTTACCTCAGAAACTTTATTACCAGAAGTGAAATTGTCTTTAAATTTGTTTAAAATTAAATGTAATTTTTCTAATATGGTAGGGTCAGCAAGGTCGGTATTTAGTTTTATTTCCGACTCTGCTAAAGAACATTCATTAATAATAATATTTCTCGAGACAGTCATATTTTTATCTATTAATGTGATAGTAAGACCCGGAATTTGCACTAAATCATAGCCAACTGAAATATTAAACTGGGTTTGTTGATCTTCGACAACAAATAGTTCTAATTCTACACTAACTTGATCGATCTCGACAATAGCCGAGATACTCTGGGTACACATGACATTCACGCCGCCTATTCCCTTGAAAACTGTATTGACAGTCTTCCTTTTACCCGGAATCGAACCAGAAATGCGTTTACGTACTAACGAACAATCTGCGCCGGAATCAAATAGGCAAGGATACGAATTAGCTCCAATTTTGACGGTAGTCGTGCAACGATTTATAGGACCACAAAAATTTACTTAGATTTATTTGGATTTTAGATCGGTTGACTTCGATCTTTCGTCATTTTGCTTACGGAAACAAGTTTTCTCTAAATGACCCTTTTTATGGCAATAGTTACATTCAATGAACTTACGGTTTTCTGGCGTAACCTGAGAGGCTGATTTTGCGGAAATATTAGAGTCTGTATTTTGTGTTGTTTTTTCCTTACAGTCACGAGCTCGGTGACCAGGTTTTATACATTTGAAACACATTGGCGACTGACTTAATAACGACTCATGGGTTTCCAAAAGCCGGGGTTTTTTGTTGAGATGATTTTTGTCAGTACTGTCATTTTTCGGTCGGTCACGCTTACGAAAAGTTTTCAGAACGGAAACTAATTTGGGCAAAGAGTCAGGCGTATTACGTAACAATTCACATTTCACAAAATCAGGGTAGATACCAGTGATAAGAGCATCAATTACCTCGGTGTCCGCAGCTTCGGGCCGCACTCTCTTGAACAGCGTCCATCCCGTGGTTGCGTAGTCCGCGTAGCTGCTCGCCTGCTCCGACGTGTCGCGCCACCGCTGGACGTCGTCAGCATACCGGAACTCTTCGCCGAACGTCTGGATCAGGTCTTGCTTAACTTGCTCCCACGTGGTGGATTGAAGGGACCACGTATCAGCCCAAGTCTTCGCTCTTCCTTTCAGCTGCAGTATTGCCTTCATGCGAGCTTCATGCGGTGATATGCCAATAGTTGTAATGGTTTGGTCAACATTGGCACACCAGTCCCTGATGTCATGTGAGCGCACATCGGGATCGAATGGCGGTAGGTAGAAATTGCCGCGATCCCGTGAAGGCGCTGGAGTAGCGGACAGCGCTGCGGCCACGGCGCTTGATGTGGCTTGCTTCGTGATTGATGTCACCAGACTCATCACTTGCTCCATCGAGAAAGTTGGGTCTGGCTGGGCGGTCGGCACTGGTTTGCGGACCCGGAATCCAGAAGACCTCAGTAGGGGCGAGGTGGATCCCACCGCTGCTGTCGGCGCATCAGCGTCGTCGTTGCCAGAGTCACACATATTGGTTTGCACCAATATATCACACAAATACACAGCAATAGGAAATAGCAGGAAAATATTTAAGAGAGTACAAAGAAAATACCTTACTTCAACTTAGGGTGTTTATTCCATGAGCAGCTCTCAAAGAATGTCTTTCCATTCATATTACAACAGTATTTATACACAAAATTACCGCCAAACTTTGCCGCCAAATTTTAGCGCGAAACTTTACCGCCAGAAACAATTTACATAAATCAAGCGGATATATGAGTCAAATTATGTCCTTTAATAATATAAACTCTAAAGGAAATTACATTTTAAATAATTCAAGCGGATATCAAGATAAATCCATAATAATATTAACTCTATACAATGTTAAATAATTCAAGCGGATGTCAAGATAAATCCTTAATACCAACATAGAAACTTAAAATAAAGTCAACCGGAAACACAATATTTTAAATAAATCAAAAGGAAGTAGGTAACATAATATAAACTTATAAATTCGACCGGAAACCACAATATTTTAAATAAATATCATGGCAGTCAGATCAAGTGCAAAATAATCAAAACAAGCTTAACATTAATATCAAATAATGGTTTGGCGCCCATATGTATGTACTGCAGAATGTTTTATCGCAAGATTAAATTATGGTGATGCATGAGGTTATTGATACCACCTCAATATACTGAAAACAGTAGGTACTTTTGATTCCCTCTATACGGTTCCCGCCGACAGGCACGGCGCAACAGCGACGCCATCGCGCCATCTGGTGGAACAACTTCTATGAAAATTTCACGGAAATGTCCTACTGGTGTCGCGTCGCACCTGTCTGCGAGCCTTTACTGATTACCTTAGGTAGGTACTAGCGACCCGCCTCTGATTTGCATGGGATGGTTGCAATGTTCACATGCCAAAACTTCAAGATTTCTGTAGTATTAAATTAAATATTTTGGCGTTAAGGTGATTGATGTGTGTGTATGTATTATCAGAAGGTTCGCCAATTGAAAGAGCGTGTTCTCATTTGAAGCTTTACTGAACGACTGGTGACTGGTGTTGTATGACACTAGGTTGAGAGGACTTATAATTAACTTACGAGCTACGTCATACCTACATTGCCTAAGACTAAAGATATTTAATATTTTATACAATAATTGCTCTAAGTAAATGATGCTGTAAACCGCATCAAAATCCATTGTACCCGCGAAAGTAAAATAGTCTTACGTTTTTTGCAATTTGCAGGTCAGTGTCAGGTTGAATTGCATTAATTTTTCATGAAATCATGACATTTGAGAACAAATCTAACTTAGAGAAATGTATTAATGATTCTATTTCGCGGGCTACCTGTGCCCATCCACCCCACAGAAAGACATGAAAAGCTACTTTTTATTATAAGTATAGGTAAAAATAAAGGAATTTTATTTTTTTATTTGGTCGCCAACAGAGCTTAAACAGGGACAAATACAACTGTCCGCTTTCAATAACCACCACACACACCACATCATTCACTTATTATCTTAAGTTAACACTAACAGCAGGAAGAAAACTTTGAAATAAATCAAAATACAATAAGTATACGGAAATCATACAAAGGAAAACAAAATGAAAAGCAAAACAGTAACTATGTGGGTTTCCGTTTTTTTTTTTTGTGTCTGCAACCTAGGGCTTATAGCATCAGCTATTTTTATCAGCTATCTCGTACAGTCACCAGCATAAATATATGACTATCAATTGAAGGTATAATTATATATCGATACTTATCCGGTAAAAATATGTGATGACTTACAGCCGGCATATTAATCGTTTGTCAGTAAAAGCATAAGTATCGGATCGGACCGAGTAAAAGTATCTGATAATACACGAAATCAAAATTATGTGACATGTCATCAGCACAAATATCTATCTACTGTAAACGCATAATTATCGTATCGCATATAGACTGCATTAATATCTGACACTATTTAAAGTCAAAAATATCTCAACATTCCGCAAGAATGAACTTTATATGCCTAAACATAGAGTCGTAATTTGAACGAAACTGTATGACGCTATATTCTCGAAAAGAGTATCAATCTGTCATTTGGTAGCAGATTTCATTGCTAAAATAAATAAGGAACTGTTGATGACAGCATTTGAAACACGAAGAGTTTTTAGAAAGGAGATTGCATTGGTTATAAATGCCTTAAATGGTATGGTGGTATTTATTGCTTATAAATATTCAAAATAAGAAATTTCGTTTCCTTGATTGTAATGTCAACTGTCACACACAAAGGATTGAATATTATTCTTTCGCCTGGTCTAGACTTGTAAGATTGCAATATAGTAAAATAACTACCTATAGATTGAATTCTAATATTGAACGGTTTACCCCATGGCGACTTATAGAATCGATGCCCACTTAAGGCATAGGATTGTATCAATGCACGAAGACAATAAATCCGTTCAAGAAATTATAGATGTATTGGGAGAGACAGTAAGTTATGTTGTCGTTTAAAAAGATTCAGATTACTTATTTAAACCAGTAGCACATACATTACTCTTAATTGAGGGTATCTACTCATATTCATTTCAGAGGAATACCGTTAAATTATGGATTAAACGCTGGGAAGAGGAAGGCAATGTCGATCATCATAAAAGTGTAGGTCGCCCACGAAAAACCACAGCCCTTCAAGATCAAAATATTGTCAGCTTGTACGATGACAATCCCACGACTTCAACCTTGACAGTCGCAAATGACAATGGGCTTTCTCGTGATAGTGTCCGTCGTCGGCTCAAGGATGCTGGCTTGAGGAATAGAGTTCCAGCTCGAAAACCCGTGCTCCTACAACGACACAGGGATCCCCGATTGGCGTTTGCCGAACAATACATACATTTTGATTTTAGAAATGTCACGTTTCTTGATGAAAAAGTTTTCCAGTCAAGCGCGGGTGGTCGAATCTCATTGTGGAGAATTAATAATACCAGCTATAACGAAAATAATGGCATCCCTAATAAAAGATCAGGCCGCATTTCATGCGGAGTATGGGGCTGGATGTCGTCTGCGGGGCCTGGAGAGCTCTGCCAGGTTACTGGGCGGTTAAATATCAGAGTAGTCTCTGCTATTTAACCGCCCAGTAACCTGAGATTCTCAATGATGTTCTGTTGCCATCATTGCGAATATGTTACCCAGATATTAATCCGGTATATGTAGTACAGGACAACTGCTCGTTCCACAACAGTCGTATTGTGCGACACTGGATAGCCCAGCAAGAGAGAATTGCTCCTGGACGCTTCCCACCCAAAAGTCCTGACCTCAATCCCATTGAAAACTTGTGGGGGTTGATGGTACAACAATGGGACCCAACTGAAGCTAGAACCAAAAAAACACTGATCCAGTATTGCTTTGACATCTGGGAGTCCATGCGGGGATTGGACCATTGTTACAATATGGTTATGTCAATGCGGAATAGGCTCGAGGACGTAAGACATGCTCTGGGCGGTTATACTAAATATTAATAATCAGTTTAAACAGGATTTTATGATATAGTTTGGTTAATACTAAATAGAATGTTAAGTAGGTACATACAAGAATTTATTTTGTTTTTGAGTTACTGAGTAAAAATAAATGTGAAAGTTTGGATTTATATCATCGTTTTTTTTATTACACACTGTTAAAATGTACATTATTTGACACACTTGACCAGCTTACTACGCAGTCGGATCTTAGGCAGATAATCACAACACTAATCGACGACTCGTTTCAGGAGTACCTACCAATAACGTTAAGTATGCCCTTCGATTTCACATGGTTGTTAGTTACGAATTTCGGGTTCAAATTATTTCGAGGAATTCACAAAGCTCTCAGACTACTCGCAATTTTTACAGATCGACCAGTAAAACTTTCACCACAAAATAAGCATAATATGTGTTATGATTCTAGGGCTCATATTACTTTGGTGACGAGCTCTCCAAACAATTAGTTAGCCTTTTATGAATTGCTTCAAAAAGCAACATTGGAAATTATTTGACTCATTGTCGAATCTGGCAGTTACAAAACGTGAGACGGCGACATCAAATGACAGGTTGATACTCTTTTCGAGAAGCGTCATACAGTTTCGTTCAAATTACTACTCTATGTTTAGGCATATAAAGTTCATTCTTGCAGAATGTTGAGATAATTTTGACTGTAGATAGTGTCAGATATAAATGCAGTCTATAAGCGATCCGATAATTATGCGTTTACAGTAGATAGATATTTGTGCTGATGACATGTCACATAATTTTGATTTCGTATATTATTAGATACTTTTACTCGGTCCGATCCGATACTTATGCTGTTACTGGCAAACGATTATTATGCCGGCTGTAAATCATCTCATAGTTTTACCTGCTAAGTATCGATATATAATTATACCTTCAATTGATAATCAGATATTTATGCAGCGCTGCCCATAGTCATATATCTATGCTGGTGACTGTACTAACCAGGATTAAGAAGATGGATGAGCATACTTACTTAGCAACCGTACCTCCATACTAACAATTTCACATTAACAGCGCCTTTATTGCGTGGCAATAAGGCCGGTTTTCGTATTTCATTTGTTACTATCAGCTATCTCCTATTAACCAGGATTAAGTAAGAAGATGTATAGGCATCCCTAGTATATTCAACAGCAAGTTTATGGTAACAATTTGACATTTACAGCGCCTTTATTTCGTAGCAGTAAGTGCCATTTTCATTGTTCAGGTATTACTGCTGACGACACGATAAACGCAGGATTACTCTTATCATTTTGTATGAGTGAATGAACGATATTTATTATGATGTCACCAGTTCAAATAAGTTAATGCATTGCTATCAACTTTCTGCATATTGAGTTTATCAATCTGACGAAAATACATGCCTTTCTAGAAGGTCAGGAAAAAATTGCAACAGGTGGAAGGTTGGATATAAGTAGAAGTACATCTACTATACATTGTAACAGTGAATCAATATTCACGCCTTAAGACCTAGGCAAAAAAAAAATGATATTCGGATACCTAGCTCATGATGACCTAATAACTCCTCCTCCTACTCCTCCTTCTGTATTTTGTATGGTGTGCATAATAAAGAATATTCTATCTATCTATCTATCTACCTAAAGAGGTGCCATATAGAAAATTAAATTTTAAAAAAACCGGCCAAGTGCGTGTCGGACCACGCACAATGAAGGGTTCCTTAGTTGGGATGAAGTTATCCCAAGAACAAACTTAACATTGTAGTTGAAAAACGTGTTCTCCCATACGGAATGTATGGGAGATCATGTTTTTCAAACTGCAAATTTAAATTGGTTGATTATTTATCGTTAACCTGTACAGCCTACTTAGCTCTCATAGTTTTCCTTTTAATTTCGTTATATATATACTACTGCTGTGAATTTTTTCACAAGTCCAAGTACAACCATTTAGCTAGACGGGGGGGGGGGGGACGGGACACTTGACTCTAACAATTTCTTTTAGTTAAAAGCTTAATATTTCGCAAACGGATCCCTGAATCCAAAAATGGTTTAGACAAACTCACAATAATTTTGAAAGACCTTTCTAACCTAATGATACCCCATAACATGGGGTATACAAGAAAAAAATAAAGCTTCCCCACTTTACGGGGAGGTACCCTAAAAAAAATATTTTTCTTGATTTTATTTTACCACTTTGTCGGCATGATTAATATGTATACATATGCCAAATTACAGCTTTCTAGTACTAACCGTCTCTGAGCTAAGCCGCGGAAAGACAGACGGACAGACAGATTGACATGGCGAAACTATTAGGATTCCTTGTTTACTACGGAACCCTAAAAAAGGGTAATGTCGCGGGTATTCTGGTTACAACACAAACGACAAACGTCAACACATGTTATTTTTAAGTCCCATGTAATATTGGGTGAGCCTATTGCCTTTAATCGGATACAAATACAGACTCGGGGCTGCTTCTGAGAAATTCCTGATTGATAACCCAATAACACTCTACCTGACCTGGCAATCGAACCCAACATAGGGTCAGGTGTCGCACTTGCGACAACGATAAATTGGGGAAAATCGTATTAATAAAAGTAAAATCTAAAGCCAGTGTAATCCAAGTTAATTCGCCTTAATATAATTCTATAATTCGCTGACAGATAACGCACAGCCTAAACCGCTTGGTCTAGTCTAGAGGCATGTAATTTTGCATTAAAAGTTCATAAAAGTCTGAAAGAATATTTCATAACAATGAAAATTAAAAAAAAATGTGTGAAAACGCCGTGTAAAAATAAAGATAGTTTCTTTTAAAGCGATTCCCATAAAATTTTAAAGCAATAAAAAAAAAAAAACTCGGTAACTATCAAGAATAGCGGAACATACATTTTTTATGACGTCACTATTTGGACCAACTTGTGTAACGAAGCTGAACACTAAAGAAGCATATTTGAAAATTCGATAAATAGGGGATGAGAGTTTGTATGGAAGTTCTTCACAACTTAATTTTTTGAAACCAATCCGATAAAAATACTTCTTCTCTTCCAGATCAAAAAGCTCGCAAGCTTGGGGTTGATGGGTGCTTGTGTCAGCAAAAAACATGGCGGCTTAGAACTGGACTACCTGTCTCTGGCCTTAGCTGTTGAGGAGCTCTCCCGGGGCTGTGCAAGCACTGGCATGGTCCTCTCTATACACAACTTCTTGTACCTCAACCTGGTCAATGAGAAGGGAACTGAAAAGCAGAAAGAGATATTCTTGAATGACTTCGCTAAAGGCGCTCTTGGGAGCTTCGCTTTAAGTGAACCAGGTATTATTTTTTACGTCATTAATTATACATACCAACCCGCACTGGGCCCGCGTGGCCCACTGAGAGGGCCTGCGTCCCAGCAGAGGGAACATTATAGTTTGATTATGCTATTGCTAAATTATACAGAGTTTAATTGAAATTACTGAAAACCTGGAAAGGGGTTTTTTTATCTACTCGAACAATTTTTACTATGGCACAAAACCTGAAATCGTGAAAAAATATCAGTTCTTTCATACATTTTTCGCGATTTCGATGTTAATCCCGTGTTAAAGGTTTTTCTTGACGATGTGTACAATGGTTTAGGTTTTCAGTTACATATTTCAGTTACACCTCGGAAAGAAATAGGGATTATTTAAATTGAATGAATTAGGATTAACGCGATTGGTTGAAAATTATGACGTACCCAACTACCCAAGTTGGTGATTCATATTTTTTAAGTGTCATTAAAAATGACAGCACATTATACTTGAACTACAAACATCGCCGTCATTGTTACGACTTATAGGCGCTATCAAAGTCAAACGGTTACCATAGACATCCGGTTGGCTATATGTTAGTGCAAATAATCACATAGTGCCACCACTGAAGCCCTTTTGATCGACGCGACGCTAGTGTCTATGTGAGTGCATGACATTGCATTAAAAAAAGTAGTTTCACAATAGTTCCGCCAGCCCATGGTCTAATAAAACAAGGTCTGGCATTCCGGGACTAACACATGCTTCCGTCATTATCCAGTTGCCACTCTATTGCAACAAAACACGATTAAGGAAAGATTATCAGAAACCAAAGCTTTTAAATTGTCGTTTTCAATATAAAAGTAATTCAATTTAAACATAAACCAACGTAATTATTAATTAAAATCTCATTGTTTTATCGGATTCGCACAGGTAATAAAGGTGGTTGGGGGGTTATTATTTGTCCGAAAGGGATATCGCGGCCCCGGCACACGGGCAACGGAAGGAACACGGGTGGGTTTTGTCTGACACGCCCTCTCGCTCCGCCCAGAGCGGGAGAAGTCATATGATGATTTCCCAGCCTCAAAAAAAAAAAAACGGGGTTATTATTACAAACTTCTGGTAACACAGATGTGATGACGTAGACTTGTGTTGCCCACGTGACCACTGTGTTTCGGAATGCCATACCTGGCGAAGTATATTATTATACCATGCGCCAGCCTTTTTTCGTGGCGCGCACTCTTAACTCATTGTTCGATTCTTTATTTAAATGTCGACCTCAGAACATTGAACTGATTTCCCCGAACTTATACCTATGCTAATCAATTACAATGTAACAGTAATAGTTTATTATTGACTGTTAGATAACAATGTGAACTTATAATTAGCTGTATTTTATTTTACTCTTGTTACCGTAGTCACCTGCCGCCGTAAAATACTTGTCATAATATTGTGACATCGATCGCAATGCTTACTTATAAACAAAATAAGAATAAAAATACAAACTTGAATTAATTGAAAAACACCTAGGCCAAAATCCAAGATCACAAAAATAGACTGGGCTAAGCTTGAATTCAGAATCTTAGTTATTATTAAGTTTTGAAAACACAAACTCAATGTCATAATTATGACAAAGTTCAAATTACATTGCAACATTTTTTTTTAAATCCTGTAAGTACCTACGTCACTCAAGAAACAACTAAGACACTGCATTACGCTAAAGTAGATAGTCGAGTAAGTGGCAATTGATGTAAATTACTAATAATGTAAGATCTGCAATAAATATGATTGGCCCTTCCAGGCGCGGGCACTGACGTCGCGGGAATACAGACCACAGCTACACTGGATGGCGACTACTGGGTTCTGAACGGCAAGAAGACGTGGGTCACCAATGCCATTGAAGGCAAAGCCCTCGTGACTTTCGCCACCATCGATCCAGGACTCAGACACAAAGGGCTCGCTTGTAAGTGATTTTTAGCAAATCATTAAGGATTTGTTATGGTCCCGAATCATATTTTGATCAAGATAAAACCTGACACTGACCCACAAATTCCAAAAAAGTATGAAAATTTTAATTACTGCGGATCCACCATAAAGGCTTGTGCAGACCAGCGCAACTTGTCGCGCGACGCGACACCGGTTATTGTTGTATTGTGAAGTTTTCTTAGAAATTGTATTGTTCGTGTCGCGTCGCGCGACAAGTCGCGCTGGTCTGCACAAGCCTTAAAGTAAAGAATAATTTGTACTTGAGGACTAAGATCAAAATTTTATTGTATATCTAGTCTAAAGTTTACTTTTTTTGGTGATTTAAATTTTAATAACAACAGCCTTAATCTACTAGAACTGGTGTGATCATTAAAGGTAAGTAAGG
The DNA here is from genome assembly GCA_947364205.1 of Agrochola lota. Taxonomy (NCBI): domain Eukaryota; kingdom Metazoa; phylum Arthropoda; class Insecta; order Lepidoptera; family Noctuidae; genus Agrochola; species Agrochola lota. Next base: position 4,563,151 of record OX376223.1, read on the forward strand.
AACGAAAATCAGATCAGAACTATGAAAAATATCTTTGGTTTTTAAGTTCACAGCACTCAATAATGAACTTCACGATATAACTCGATCCTGACTTTTCAAATTTTCTCCCTAGGAATAAGTATTTTTATAAGGTTCCATTTATACAGGTTTCCTGATCCCTATTGAAACTGATGGCGTCTTCAGAGGGAAGAAGGAGCGCATCATGAGCGTAAGGTATGTGTTAAAATCTACTGCAATTACACCTATTAACACTGCATGCATGCAACACAAGTTGGAATGGTCATGAATTATATTTATTTGCTTTACAAAATTAGGTGGGCATTCTAAACATACAAATAACTTCACAAGGGTTAATGTTGGTCATAATGGTAGTAATTTAATTATTATGAGTTTGCTGCGATTTTATCACATCAAGATTTGGTCCAGACTTCGGTGGTCCTTAGTGTGTGGCTAAAATAAATATGCGATATTAAAATGCTATAACAAGAACAGTACGAGTATGTCTGACTTGTATACAGTACATTACTACCAAATACAAAAAATAAAATCTTTGATAAGTTACTTCCTTGGCTGCCATGTGTTGAAGTAACAAGTTCGTTCCATTTTTAAATAACATGACAGATATTATGATACAAACATTGTCGGGCGGGGACGATACATTTTTAACAAAAAACGTAACTCTATCACAATTTTGAAGTACGTACACTGCTTAATTTAATAATGTATGTAATACTTAGTAATGGCATTTTTCTCAAACTCGAGCATTATTTTGACAACCTTCTTCGATATAAATCGAAAATGTTGTACTGGTCAAACCCATGCGAGCAGGCGGCCGGGAATGTTAGTATGAAAATCCATATCTATCGTGTTTAGCGGCCGAATAATATGACTATGACAACTCATAACTGTCGTGTAATTTAAAAATGGAACGAACTAGGGATGCCACGATACGTAAGGCTAATACGATACCAATACGAATGACGAATACATCGTAATGGCTAAATATGATAACGAATTACGATAAGAATGCATTACGATTTTTGTTTAATAGTATTTTACTGAAGCTTTGTTTGTACTAATTACTTTGTACGTTATTATAATATCAATAAAATAAAATTTTATAATTAAGATTGTTTTACCTTAGAGGGTAGAGGGTGTCTTAATTATGCTCATGATTATAATTCTATGAATACATATTTTTTATGGTCGCGAATAATATTTTGATCAAGATACAACCTGACACTGACATGCAAATTGCAAAAATCGTAAGAAAATTTGAATTTCGTGACCTACCACGCGGATCCACCTTTAATTTACGCGTTAAGCGTTTTGTTTGTAAAAAATATTGGAAAAGAATGAATCGTAAATATCGTATCGTAATGTTTACGATAGCGAATGATCATTAAAAGTTACGATAATCGCCGGTATACGATTATCGTATAAGTATCGTTGCATCCCTACCATCGATGATTTACATCAATGATCCCTACTACGAACTTTTTACTTCGACCGAACCAAGGTTACTTTTCAATGATTGTATTTAAATTTCGATTTGGTTTGCAAATAGAGGTGTTTAAAAAAACTGCCCAAGTGCGTGTCGGACCACGCACAATGAAGGGTTCCGTAGTTGGGATGAATTTATCCCAAGAACAAACTTAACATTGTAGTTGAAAAACGTGTTCTCCCATACGGAATGTATGGGAGATCATGTTTTTCAAACTGCAAATTTAAGTTGGTTGATTATTACGCGTTAATCTGTACAACCTACTTAGCTCTGATAGTTTTCCTTTTAATTTCGTTATATATACTACTGCTGTGAATTTTTTTCACAAATCCAAGTACAACCATTTAACTGGCAGGGGGAGCTTAATATTTCGCAAACGGATCCCTGAATCTAAAAATGGTTTTCACAAACTCGCAATATTTTTGAACGACCTTTCTAAGATACCCCACAACATGGGATAGACGAGAAAAAAAAAACATCCCTACTTTACGTGTAGGGGAGGTACCCAAAAAAAAAAGCAGTTCATTTTGTTTTACCACTTTGTCGGCCATGATTAATATGTATATACGTATACATATGCCAAATTACACTTTCTAGTACTAACCGTCTCTGAGCTAACCCGTGGACAGACAGACGGGCAGACAGACAGACAGACGGACATGGCGAAACTATAAGGGTTCCTTGTTTACTACGGAACCCTAAAAAAGAAACAAATGAACATATTGGCGCGTGGAAAATGATCGTGGTTCGTCATTGATTCTATTTTGTGGTTCATATTCATGGCTGGGTTTTGAACATGCATATATATTATTTATTTATAGGGGTTTGTCATCGTTGGGTCTTACCATCTTTCATACATTCGTTCATGATTAACTTTATTAAGTAAGTATCCACTATTTTATTCATTTACCAAATTCATTTCAATGATTAATATTCTACTGACAGAAAACGCGCAGCCTAAACCGCTGTGTTTAGAAGCATGAAATGCACAAGAGTTTCTTTTATAACGAAAGTGAGCACTACTACTGAACTGTACTACTAAGAAGCATATAATTTTCCCACTGCTGGGACACTGGCCTCCTTTCTTTGAGGGAGTGGGCCGTAATCCACCACCCGGTCCCAGTGCGGGTTGGTAGATGTCACATGTCTTTGATTTTTTGGCTCTGGGACATGCCGGTTCCCTCACGATGTTTTCTTTCCCTGTTTTTAGAGCAGTGGTGATGAAATAATTTAAACAACGTAAAGCGCCTGGCTGGGTTCGAATCTACGACAAGTCGTTAGTCGCGGCCGTTACCGCTGGGCTATCACTGCTCTCTATTAAGAAGGTTCATCCCTTAAAGCTAAAAGGGTTATAGGGGATGAAAGGAGAAGGCTCGAAAATACCCCACGTCTGCCAGCAAAAAGAAATATCTTAAATTATCATATATAAAATATATTTTAAAAAAATGAGGTAAAATTACAAACTTCCGGTTTTAATGCTTATTGGATAACATACGAAAATATAGGTATCAAAGAATCATATAAAACCGGCCAAGTGCGAGTCGGACTCGCACACGAAGAGTTCCGTACCACCGTACAATATTTAACACTACATTTTCTTTTAAATATTTTAGTAAATAAAAAAAAATCTTGTATAGAGACTCCCTTTTAATTTTTAACTTTATTTTATTTTTATTATTTGTTATTTAGGGGTATGAGGAACAGGGTGTAAAGTTCACTCACCCCCCATAGAAAAGGGAGGATCCTCCGACCAGACGGGTGTCGTGTCTGGCGGGCAACTGCCCAGAGGTTGAAGTCGGGAAGCTTGTATATATGTTTATCGCGCGGTAAACTCTAATTGCGCGATGCAGGATTTGTGTGACGTCAGGATGTTGTGTGACGTCAGGTCTTTGATGCGTAGTTCGCATGTAGCGATGTAGATGCCGCTACAGCGGCAATAGAAATACACAATTTTTGGTTTCAACCGTCTACCTATTACGGTTCATGAGATACAGCCCGCTGACAGACAGACGGACGGACGGACAGCGGAGGCTTAGTAATAGGTTTCCGTTTGGCACTCTTCGGATACGGAACCCTAAAAAAGATAAATAAAATAGACAGGTACACTGCACCCAAGAATCTACCATAAAATCAAACCAGGAAACAAAAGGAGCTTATAAAATAAATTTAAAGCGAAACCCTCAGGGCAGCGACCGCGTGCCCCGTGACCCTGGAGGAAGTCCGCATTCCGAGAGACTACATCGTGGGGCAGCCGGGCGAAGGGTTCCGCATTGCCATGGAGCAGCTGGACCAGGCTCGTATCGGCATCGCGGCGCATGCTGTCGGTGAGTGACGTCACCAACATTCAAAAACCCAGTTTCGTGTGGTGCCGGTCGGAAAGAATAGCACCATCCCATCTCTTCCCATGGGTGTCGTAAAAGGCGACTAAGGGACTCACTAGAGATTCGGCAGCAGCGTTCTCATTTAACACCGTACTGCGACCGCCAAGCGGGGTGATTACGCAACCCCCCCTTGGGTAGGCCTATCTCCGTAATGAATATTATTATAATCACTTCTGTTTTTTTTGTGAATCCTCATCAGTGTCTAATAGTCTGTCAGACTCTTAATGGCTAAAAAACAACGGGTGCTCTTCCAACTACCTTTGGCTATATAGTCGAGGTCCAGTCAATCAAGACAGGCTCCAATCAGTGACGGACTAAGCCTGTCGAGGGCCCGGGGCGGCAAAACAAAATGACGCCCGGGTCTTCTCTGTTTATGTAGGTATTTTTTGTAACATTTTGCAAAAAAAATATAATGACAGCCAATAAAACAAGTATAACGTGTGTAATTATAATGTACCTACACCGTGGACCTCGCAAACAGAAGGATTATTTTTTTCAGGCAGGTCTCTTTTCGTCTCCTTTTCGTTATTTGCGAAAAGCAAGAATGTAGGGGAGAGAGCAATGCGAGCTCGAATTTTTTTGCACCTTGTCTCTAAATTCCTGGTAAGGTTCTATTGCACATCCTTACGGAAATAGGAGTTGCCTTGTCGATTTATGCAGAAAAGTTTTAGAGTTAGAACAATATAATTGAATACCAAGCGGAGCGAGCTCGAAAATTTTAACACACCGGCTTGTGTAAGGTTTTTTTTTTGAAAAGTCGTACGTAAATAGGAGTTCTTTTGTCGTCTTATGGAGAAAGTTTAAAAATGTAGATTGTAGCAAGCGAAATGAGCTCGAAAATGTTCATCCTCAGCCTCCAACTCTAAACTGCTTTTTACTGAATATATTATTTTAAGCGTATTTGGGATATCATTAAAACTACTTCTTAAGATTTTGGGGGCCGCTAGGACTGGGGGCCCGGGCCGCTTGTTTTGACATTATTCTGGAGTATTTAATTTCTACTTCTAATTGCTAGCTTCAGATAAACCTACATGGGCACTTATGAAACGTCACAAGCTAGGAGCACGGTTCCAGTTGGTCGTTTCCTATGGAGAATAGCCGGCGGAAAACTCCACGGTCCATCACCTTATGCTGTATGCTGCTATTATAATTTAATAGCAGCAGTCTTATTATGCGTAGGTATCGTTCGCGCATGTGTGGCAACATCATATAAACTATTTATTTGATTAAATTTATCAATGAGAATAGAAAAAATATCCGTAGTCGGCCTAGACCCAGCCCAGGTGGGGGGGTCATGACTCCCATGACCCCCCGATCCGCCCTTGCAAGGACGTTAGCGCTCGTACATATATCCTTACCACCGGCACACAAAATCTCTTTCTTATATCCATTGTGACCTGTGTCGAACTCTGGAACCAACATTTACACTGGACACCTTCAGCCAGTAACCCACACAGTTAGTCTGTAATAAATTAATAATTCCTACCACCTAGTTTATGGCTTACGATTGGAGAGACCTATGTCCAGCAGTCCACTGCTAAAGATGTTAATAATTAGCAAGCAATGTATAGTATCTAATTTGTTTTGTATTACTACAGGTATCGCCCAGTCAGCACTCGATACAGCAATCTCCTACGCTAAAGAGAGGATAGCTTTTGGAAAACCACTATCGAGATTGGCTTCTGTCAAGGTAATATACTATGTTTGACATTAATTACCCTTATAAGTAAATAAGGGTAATTAATGTCCTTATAAGTTAATAAGTTTTATAGCATTGATAGCCTAGTGGTGTGACCGTCGGACTGCCGAGTCATAGGTCTCCAGTTCGAACCCAAGGCACGCACCTCTGACTTTTCGGATTCATGTGCGTATTGTATAATTATTACTTGCTTTAAAAACGGTGAAGGAAAACAAACCTGAATAGGTAGATAGTCGAAATTTTCACAGATTGTGTATTTCTATGGCGCTATAACAACAAATAATTAAAATAAAACGGGAGCCCATACAAGAAACGGATCGCTTGTTATAAATAAACATATTTTACTATATTATGAAAAATAAATAAATATATTATACCCTTTTTTTCAGGACCGCCTCACTGACATGTGTATGTTAGTCGAGACCGCTCGTCTCGCGACGTACCGGGCGGCGGTTGACGTGAGCACTAAGAACAGTGCGATGGCCAAGTACTTGGCGGGACGGAACGCCACCGCTGTCGCAGACCACTGCGTTCAGATCCTCGGGGGTCGCGGTCTGTCTGTTAAATACGATGCTGAGAGACATTATAGGTAAACTTATATTTATTTTTATGAAGATATTCAAAACTTAAATTAACTTCAGTATTGGTCCATTATTTGCCATGTCTTGTGTATCGTATATCTTTGGTTGGAGAACCAAAATAAGTAAATATATTCTTTGAAGAGGCAGAGTTATATTGCACACCCTTCCACATTTCGTTAGTTATCAACCTCATCAACCGAGCACAAATCAAAACTCCGGGATGCTATAGTGCAAGGCTACCCGTCAGCATATTTGAATTTTCCCGCCAACTGCGGTCAGCTGGTCAGCGATTGTCTACTAAGAACAGATTTCAAGATTTCAAACCAGATATTTTGCCGTTTATGAGCCCATTCTCAATTCAATATCCAGCTAAAAATAAAAGAAATCCAAAGCTACACTTCTCTGAAACAGATTTTTACTGAAACAGTTTCTTCATAACTATAGTCTTTAGAAATGTTCATAAAATTTTGGAAAATTGTACCAAAAGAAGATTTTCCTGCATATTGCATTGTAGATTTTAAGCATATTTGGTTCTACATTTTATTCTGTGAAAATTTGTTTTCAACTTTCAGCTTTGCAAAAAACAAATACCTACTGTACTTACTTCAATACAAAACATATTTCCGGCTTGATTTTACCATTGATCTGAGATTTGCTGCCAAATATTGATAAATTGTAAGCCCAAAAAAACCCTCTTCAAAGATCTCATTGAGTAACTAAAAGTTTTTTTTCATGTAGGCAAGTTTTATTTACAAAATATGGCCCATTGGATATCAAGAATTCAACATTTTGTACCAAAAAAAAAAAAAATAGTCAAAGTAAATTGTAGTTGTTGTTGTATTGTAGTTGTAAATTAATTTATTTATTTAAAGTTTTCATACTCAAAAAAGTACTGGAAGGACTTAATGCCTTAGGCATTCTCTACCAGTCAACCAAGGGTGGTAAAGAGATTAGATGGCAGGAGCTTTATTTGAGAGGAACAAAGAAATTTAAAAAATATATTCTAATGCATTATAACTAAAATAGGTACAACAGTACATAAATAGCTTACAAACTACATACACATACATACATAATTACTAAAATATATATCTATATTATATATATACATATATACGAATTCAAGAGAGAGAGGTGTTGAGATGACTCTGCTCTATTCATTTTGAAAATAACTCCGTAATTTCCGCTTAAACGCATATCGACTGGTGGCCGTCCTGATATCAAGAGGAAGCGCATTCCAAAGAAGAATGGACTGAATATGAAAGGAAGAATGAAAGAAGTCAGAAGTATGAGAAGGACAGAGAAGGAGAAGTAAATTGGTTGAGCAGCCTTGCTATAGTGCTACTGAAGAAACCCTAATGAAATTAACGGGCGAAACTTCACCAATTTTTTTTTCTTTTTTTTTCTTCTGATAAGTTAACGATACCTATCACGTCATATAGGCCTCCACACCTTTGTCCAGCAGTTGCCGTCTTTTGGCTCAGTGATAATGACCATTTCTAATTCTCGTTCTTTTCAACAGGGACGCAAGAGGCACACAGATCTACGGCGGCGTGACAGACATACAAAAGAGACTGGTCGGCCACTACCTGTTGAAGGAACACAACGCCCTGTGATGCGATGCCGGTAAACTTGTTCTAGTCTAGTTAGCTATACATAGGGTCCTATCGAATTCCTGTAATTGGGACCTATTTCGAAATACTTGCGTTTTGAGAAGAATGGCAAGTCCCCCGGCTCAGCATCGCGGTTTCACGAACGCATTTCAATTTCAGCATTCTTCTTTAGTTTTATCACAGAAAAGTACAGAAGGCGCACTCCGCATTTTAGATATGAAGCTACGAGTACGCGGCGGGCTCGTCTTGTCGGGCCAATTCAGTGAGCTTAACGTAGTCGGAAGATATAAGAGTTATGCGATAGAAAGAGAGGTGACTTCGAGGTGAATATTACTGTAGGTAATTAGTGCTGTGCGACCTAAATTGCACTTTATTGTGTCTTAGCAAGGCAAGAGTCGCTTTTTATTTACATGATTTTGCGGAGTTAACCATCTGTACTTATCTGTGGTTTTATCAACGACATCAAAATTGAGTAGATTTTGGAATTCAAAGCTTATTACACTACTCTGAAGCTATAGCTATAGCTAAGTTAGGCGAGTCAGTATCAGAAAAGATCCTGATTCCTGACTGGTTAATTTAAATCCCAACCATCCTACTTCTTCTGTACTCGCTCCCTTTTTTTCCTTATGTATGTATTTACCCTTTCCTTATTTTCTTTTCTGTATCCTAAAGGTGATTGCACACATATCCGAACTAAACGAAACGAATTTTAGAATTCTTTATATAAAATTCTATGAAACCTCGCACCCGCGTCGAATCTGGAAGACCGTTCCTAGCGTTCTCGTTGACCTCGATTCGTTCGACGCGTTCGGCTCGGTAAAGTGTGCGTTCACCTTTATGAGAAGTCCTAAAACAGGGTAGTGTATTAAGCTGGTCGGTGTGATTCAGGCACTACACTTCACACTATATTTAAATCGACCATAGATTTTTGACAGTTATATTATCTGAACATCAAATTGGTAATGTTTTGTGTTGAATATAAAATTAAATTTTGAAAACTCTAACATGGACTGTGCAGAGCTTTGCTATCATCAGTCAACGTAGGAACATGCCAATGAAAATACTTCATGTTTTCCTTGTATATTTTTTATCGGCTCAAAGGACCAATATTATTTTCTTATCAAAGCTTGTCTCTATCAAGTTATTTATTACATACTCAATACATAAATTAACTTGAATATCCTAAAAGACTAAACTAAAACGCTAAACCGCATAATATTTTATATGTTATATGTCAGTAATCATACAGATTTTATATAGGAATAATAATTTAATTGTTCAATAAATCAAAAGAACATTTATAAAACTGATATTAAGTACATTGATACAACAGTATTTGTACATGATATTTATGTGTTTTCTGTATTAAGGAGCCATTTGTAAGGAAAATTGGACGTTTCGTAATGAAAAGCGGCCAATTCAATATTTAAAGTCGCCATTATAACTGTGTCTCTGTCTCTTCAAACTTGATTGTAGCGACAGAGACTTGTGAGAACGTCTGAAAGTTATGTGGCGTTTTAGAATTTGTGAGATAATCGTGTTTGTTTTCCTTGAGCGTAACATAATTTAATCAAAGATTTTTGATGAGCATACTGGCTAAAGTGGACTCTAGCAATAACTAATAAATAATTGGGAAATGTCCAAAACATTTTGCTAAATTATTTCAAAATCCATTTTAAAATACGCCTCGGTTGTCACGAAAACATTTAATTGACCAAAAAATATGCTTCTTGTGTAAACCTTGACATCTTTTTAACTCTTACAGTTTGTTATCTCCATATAATAATAGTTTTAAGGGAAATCGCATTTATAATACGCCTTAGAAAATATTTCTTTGTACTTACCTTTAAATGGAACATTCCATTTTAGAAAGTTTTTTTTTTTTCGGGAAATGTCCGAATATTGGTTTCAAAAACTATTTTTAAAAGGTGCTGAATTTGTTATTTTGATTGATTTTATTCGTTTTAGGCTACAAAATTGCTAGGTTTGTACTTACTTATCTTTATCGAAATTTTGTTTGCATAATAGAGGTATTAAGGCAGATCCACACCAGCGCACGCGCACGAACAGTGTAGTTCGCGTGCATCTTAGAAACATAATATGGACACTTTTGGACATGTTCGCGAGCAGTTAGCGAGTAGTTCGCGTGCAAGTTTAATGTCCTCTCGCAGACACAAACAGTACGGTAAACGTGTATCTTAGGAACATAGTATGGCCACCTTTGGACATGTTTGCGAGCCGTTAGTGAATGGTTCGCGTGCAAAAGTCAGTCAATACACTCGTTTGCGAACACATCGCGTCCATGCCGTGTACATGTGCTTCCTTGGACTACTACTGTGCTCAGTAGTTTAAGACCATCCGAGGCATGTGTGCGAGTAGTGTGCACGGTTCGTGAGCGTGAGCTTCAATTGCGCAGGTGTGGATGCTTGCACGCGAACCGTTCGCAATATACGCACGCGCGTAGAATTTGACGCGTCCATAGCCATTCGAGGCGCCTAGCGTGCACAGTCCGTGCGCGTGCACTGGTGTAGACCCACCTTTAAATATGTAAGTCCTGTGGGGTAATTGCGTAACACACTAACAATTGTAATGCCTCTCATTTTGACAACATTCATTGCGTTATTCACATTGTCGAGCGGTTGAATTTTACAAACATGAAGTGGATTCGGAATTTCTTTCAAAATTCTTCGGATTGCGATTTGTGTGTTACGCAATTGGGATGCTGTTTAAAGTTATCCTACCTCGTCGTTTTTTCGATGGCACACATGGCAGGAGAAAGTGACTGATTTAGCATAAAAGTTAACAACTAATAGACATACGTACGTTACTTGTCCATCGCATAATATACATATAATATAGTAATCAGTCTGTGTTGTTGTTTGTAACTTATATGTACCACTAAGTTCTAGGGGCCACATTTTGATAATTATGTATTCTATGCGTATAAAATTTAAAATGTCGAAACACATAAGTCTTCATAAGTATAATAAACATTTTCATTTGTTCTATATTATTATTACGTATTTTACTGTTATACATATTTTATTAAAAATATATTTTTGTACTATTGTTTTTTATTTATTTATATACTTAAGTAGTTTTTTAACAATATGTATAAGCAGGGATTAAGATTAAGTAGGGATGTGTATGTTTTAAACAGATTTATCGTAGATACATTAAACACTAATAAATAATAGGTACTAGAATATAAAAATATCATGTCTCTGATCTGATTCAACACAAAAGACCAAAAAAAAAACAAATAATTTTCTGGTCCTCAGAGCCGAAATAAATTGTATAGTTGCTAAAACAGATTATTGGGCTACTACATATTAGGTAGCTTTGATTATTATCCAAGGATATTTTATATCCAATACATGGATATTTTACAATGCCTTTTTTATCAATACGTATCCCCTTTATCACTAGCACTATGTATTATACTAGCTTCTGCCCGCGACTTCGTCTGTCAAATCCGACTGGTAGTTCCGAAGATTACCCCCACATACAAAATTACAAACAAACAAACAAACAAATTCTACCTCTTTATAATATTAGTATAGAAAACAAAGTCACCTCGCCGCAGCTATCTGAACGCCATAAACTCAAAAACTACCGAACGGATTTTCGTATGGTTTTCATCAACGGACGGAGTGATTCATGAGGAAGGTTTAGGTTAATTCATTAAGGGTTTGTGAAAATTGCTAAAGGGTCGGAAAAATCATGCCGACTGGGAGCTTTACTTGCGTGCGCCGCGTAGAGTTCCATGAAAACAATGTATTACGGAATTAATAAATTGTTTACCTGGATTAACACATAATACGTTTAATCCCGGTAGTGCGTTCCGGTGAGATATTTTCCAACATCCACGCGGGCGAAGCCGCGGGAAAAAGCTAGTAATATTAATAATAAAAAGGTGCATAATTTTATTACAGCTGCCTACTGGGTCGGTCCTATCCTTTTGTAGTCTCTTAAATTCGGTAGGGCGAATTTGCACATAAAAATGCATCATTTAATCGCCATTAACCCATTTACACCAGCCAAATATCAGTGTGGCAACATTTTCCTGGTTGACCTAGTTTTCAACATTATTTTGAATTTTTCCGCGCTGGTGTGTAACCTCATTTATACAGACGAGTGTGTCGTATCAACTGAAAATAAAAAAATTGCCTTTTTAACAAATAGGTACAGGAGCACGTGACTTGGCAAGGTTTTGGCGCATTGGGAGTAAGTTTGCGCATGACACATAGTGCAACAAAATTCAAAATTCAAAAGTCATTTATTCAAACTAGGCTGAGAATCAGCACTTTTCGAACGTCAACATTACATAAGACAGTCCCCCAAAACGCCCACCCTTCACCACTTCCTAGTGCATTAGCTGGGAAGAAAAAGTGGCGCAACAAACTCCCCAGCAGCACAGCTGTCTGTTCAGTTAGAAGAACAAAAAAAAAAAGATTCTATATAATAGTATTCAATATTAGTATTAGTTATATAATAGTTTTCAATATTTTAACAAAAAATGGACGCTTTCATTGCATGCCATTATTCTATGGTTATTGCCATAATTTATTTTTGAACATGTCTGTCAGCTATACAAGCGAAAACAAATTCTGCGCATCTACGATTCTTGCCAAGTTACGTGCGCGCGACTATACTTAGCGTATCTTTTAAAACTTATAAATCCCAGGGGTTAAAGAAGAAATCACACAAACAAAGAGTGCCTACAAGATAGATAAAACATTTATTCAAATGTCTAATGTCACTGTTTGTGCAAATGTCAACAATTTTCGAGTCATTTGACATTTTATAATTTTATTACTCGAAAATGGTTGACATTGGCATAGGGGTTATCAGGGATCATTTGGTTGCAAATTACCTGTCCTACATCCCCTTCACGGATTGCCGACATATAGCCAATAACCCTGTATATTAATGTGGGTGAGCCAGTCATACCAAGCATGACTGAAACTAATATAACACAAAAGAAGCTGAATGTCAAAAGATGTACAGTTCGCGTCAGAAAGAACAATCCTTTAAAGGATACGACTTAGAACAGATTACAGTGCCACGATTGGGTGTATTCTCCGAAATCGGCTGTTTTGTTTCTGAATGAAAGAGCACTGTTATTTATACCTTCAGTTCTATTCAATTCTACCTTTTGTTCTAATTTTTTTCATTGATATATAACTCAGTAGCAACCCTAATTGCGTAATACAAGATCAATCAGAATCTGAATCGTTTTGAAACAGATTGCTAATCCATTGCTTCATAAGTTCTAAAATAAAATTTGTTCAACAGCGTAAATCACGCAATGAATGTTGTTGAACTGTCAAAATGAAACAAATTAGTCGTAATCGTTTACGAAAATGTATTACTTAATTAGGGTACTGGAGTCTAGATTCGTGTCCGATCGATGGCAATTGGCTCACCTCCTTTTACATGGGACTTAAACATAACTGGTGGAATGTGGTTGTACCGGCAACCACGACGTGTATGACCAGATGTATGAATTTAAACGAAGCAAAAGGAGTATGTGATCGTAGCAGGTGGTGTTCTGTAGTTTCTGCCAACCCCTCGTGGAAAAAGGCCTGAGGTATGTACCTCTGCCTAACCTTTCTGAGACAACAGGCGTGATATTATGTCATGTATATTATGTCATACCAATCTAATTCCTAAAACAGATCAAACCGACCTGCTCGTTATAGTATCACATTATATCGCAATCTTTCCTTGGTCGCATGTCATTGTGGTCAATGTATCTCGCATTACGGCTGCCTACGACGCCTCGTATTATTCTATCATAATACACTTTACCTACGGATAGTTACTGGCTATCAACTAGTTACCGCGGTACCACCGTACGTTACGTGCCTGACGTGCCTCTTAACAACATTTGTTTTAGTTCAGTGAGCATTTATTTGATATAAATATTTGTTTTTTTTTATGAGTGAAGTGGTGTATGTGTGTTTCCGTGATGTTTTAGTTAAAAAAGTGACAAAAACTCACCTCACCAGTATGATTCCCGTCAGGAAGCAGGAAAACGTATTTAATGAAAAAAAAAAAAAACATAACCTGATCGCCGCCAACCTTTGTCTTCTATAAAGTTTAAGTGATTCATCCTTATTCCTACTTCATTGTATCTAAATAAATACAAGTAACAGCTACTTATCTGATCTACCAACCAGATCATCTGTTACAATAGTTAGCTCGGAAATACTGCGCGATATCGACCATGTACCGACACTCAAGACATTATGTTTAGAGTTGTAACGTGTTACAAATACCTTTCCTCAAAGGACCGGTAGCTTTCATACCATATAGGACCATGAATCACATAGAGTTCGTATTAATCTCCTATTATCTTAGTGTGCGTCATTTTCAGCAATGTACACACACATCGGCGATGCCGATAAGACAACGATAGGGAAACTTATCATTCCACCGCGATTACGAGTCGAACGCAGATGGGCCTGTGTCATCATTTTTAAAAAGTAAAAATGCGCGCCCTTATTTTTTTGACGTTTCTGTTTTTAATATTAAAAAATGGAAGTAGTCAAGACGTTATCGAAGAAGTTTTTAACGAAGAGGTGTTAAAACTTATTAAGTTATGTGATGTTTGTACGTGCAGTGAAATTCCCGATATCGATGGAACTCATATAGTGTTATACGTTCAGTGTTCTGAGTTTGATAGGATAGAAAATGTTGCCGACTTGGACAAGATCGCCTGGCCTTTAAATCCAAACGGATTGAAGATATCGGCCACTTTCGACGGACTGGCACTGTCTACATTGGGAAAGTAAGTACTTAACCGTTATGTTAAAGTCTAAATATATCGTACAAAAAGTTTCATTAGAGCCGTTAATCTTCTCCCAAATTCAGTTAATCCGGAATGCTTCTAGCAGCAATTAATGTGGGCGTAATCGTTCTACAACGTTAGGTCAATGTCCCAAATAGCGCAGCGACAATTTCTTAGACCAAGTCGTAAGTTCGAATCAGGAATGCTGATAAAAATCTATTTGGTCCTTTGGCCCGACAAGTGATGTCATTCAGGATACCGGGAATTATAAAAATGGCGGTAGTCACCTGATAGGAGTACCTGCTTCATACTCGGAAAATTTCAAGTAGGTATATACAACCAGAAACTATACATATAAGTTTCAGATAGTATTTCACAGGTTTCGTAAACGTGTGTGCACTTAATGAGGGGTAGTTTGATCGTAAATGTGTGCGTATGAGCCTGTATGCACAGAGCAGAGGTGTAGTTTTGGCATGCTTCACTACATCGTTCGAAGCGCTATGTCTTCGTTTTTATTTGGTCTAAGATTTCATAACATAATCAGAGGCAACATATTCCAACACCGTTTAACCATTTTGGTATCATGATTTTGTATAAGGAGGTAAAGATAGGTACTTAGGCACTCCAACTTCTATATTTTTCTTTCCTTTCAGACAGACAGTCCTGACCCTGAAGATGCATAATTTCGTTTTCACCTTGACTGCTTATCGCCACGTTCGCTACAACTATAATAAAACTACGCTAGGTACATTATATTAAAGGGCATTGAAATTGTGTTTACACGCCGAGTATCTTAATCTTTGTTTGCTTGAGCTCTTTTAGTGAAAACCATATCAAGACGCTGGGTACTTGCCGGTAGATGAAAATAAAAGTCATAGTCAACAAGACTATAATTATAATTAGTGCAGATAATTTTAAAAATTGGTATGATATTGTAAAATAGGTAAATATGTAGTTCCTTTACCTTTTTAGTCACTTCAATCTTCAAATGTCTATTGTGACTTAAATTACGTTCAGTGAATGAATTAACTCATGAAGTTTGCTCTAGCCTACCCCCCCCCCCCACCTACAAATACAAATTCTTAAGATTCTTAACCCTTATTCTCTTCCCCGATTGCCACAACTTCCGCGGAACCAATCAATCTGCCTAGCCTTTTTCCCAATTATGTTAAAGTCGGCTTCCAGTCTAACCGGATGTAGCTGAATACCAGTATCTTACATGGTGCAACTGCCTATCTGACTTCCATAACCACTTCCGCAGAGGAAATACTAGGAACAGATCCCAAGGGAAACATACACCTGGCTTAAGTCTTATAATAAAAATAAGTAATTTCTCGGTAAACTCTCACAAACAATAAATATAATAATTTGATATCGTCAATTTAAGATTAGATTACAAAGTAAAGGCCCTTCACGAAAATGCGACTCAACTGAAAACGGAATTAAATACTTTACCGCTTCCATTTAAATTATCAACTAAATAATGAACATAATATTCTAATAATTACATTGTCATTTTAACATTTACCACAATTTTATCGCCACTCAATTATGTGCAATCCGATTGTCAATTATTCTTAAGTGGTCTCTTATCTTGTGTTGTGACATCGTGTCTGTCTCTCTGTGATTCGTTATTTGGGTACTTCGTACCGATACTTTCAACCATTGGTCCTAGGTGCGGGGTAAAAAGTTATTCAGTGGTTCTATGAATGCGGCTGTTCTTGGTCCATTTACCCAGTTGATGTTGCTTCAATTCCCTTTCTTCATTCAGCTGGATTATTGACGCCCTGCACGCTTAGCATGACCACTGTAGAAACGGGTTTTGTCGACGGAAGAATAGACAAAATGACAGATAAACACACACATTCTGTCATTATGTCTATTCTTCCGTCGAAAAAAACCCCTAGAAAACCCGTTTCTATGGAGGCCATTCTACGCGTGCTGTATTCCGCAGAAAATACTTATTCAAGAAGTGAATTATCTTAGGCAGAAGTGTAGGGGAGGTGGGCCCAAAACGGGTACGCTAAGGGAGATGACCAATAAAAAAAGTCCTAGAAAAGAAAATTAAACTTCTATTTTTACTTTTCAAAAATTAAATAACGAAGAATCTAAATTAAGAACAAACATAACCATTTTCTTTATAATTCGAATAAAAACAAAACACAAAAGAAAACCTTCAAACTACCCGTTTTGCCCCGTTTTGCCTAAAACGGGTACGGCGTTTGGGCAAAACGGGTATGGGGTAATAATCGAGATCAATCCACTTTTCAGCGAAATTTTGTTAATTAACTAATTCTATAATAATAATCTATTAAGTCTTCATTTTCATTGCACTCTTCATTAGTAAACTTATTGTATTTTCTTGGATCATCAGAAATCAACTTTAACGTCTCAGATATTAACTATAAAATTAAAGTTATTCCTGACAGCCGTCACAGTAATAGGAACCTCTACCAGAATATGCTGTGCACGCCTCGTGAGGCCACATTTTGACAATCGTCACATTTGATCCCAGGCAAATCTGGTACCCGATTTACCCCTACCCGTTTTGACCAAGAGCAAGTTTTTAGATTTTACACTTCATAGCTTAAAATTAAAACACATGTAGGCACAAGTTTTCGAAGATAAAATAGCAAAATCATAGCGTGAAACTTTTGAGAACATATCATACACCATTTTTGAGTAAACACAACTATTACTAAACCAATATTTTTTTGTAAAAATAGCAAAAATACCTTTTTTATCTTACCTTGAAAACGCTTGTATCACAGGAGCGAGCCGACTGTATGTGATTGCCTGATTGGTTGATGCTCGAGACACCACACTGCACACACACATTTGCAATTTTACTTACGGCGCGCAAATTTAAAAGTCTACCCGCTTTAGGTGGGGTACCCGTTTTGGGCCCACCTCCCCTACCTACATAGTACACCCACTTCTGCCTAACCCTTCGGGGAAAACAGACGTGATATTCATGTTATGTTGTGTGTGAATTCTCTTAAGACCCTTATCTAAATTTTAGTACCTACTACCTACCTATATCCATGGTATAATAATATACTTCGCCAGGTATGGCATTCCGAAACACAGTGGTCACGTGGGCAACACATGTCTACGTCATCGCATCTGTGTTACCAGAACTTTGTAATAATAACTCCCAAACCACCTTTATTACCTGTGCGAATCTGATAAAACAATGAGGTTTTAATTAACAATTACGTTGGATTATGTTTAAATTGAAATGTGTCGTTTTATTAAACACACGAAACGACAATTTAAAAGCTTTGGTTTCTGAAAATCTTTCCTTTTGTTTTGTTGCAATAGAGTGGCAACTGGATAGTGACGTAAGCATGTGTTGGTCCCGGAATACCAGACCTTGTTTTATTAGACCATGCCTATATCTATCTAGCAACTGTTCAATATTTCGTAGTTTTAGTGTTCAGAGTTCATGGCCCTTTTCTGACCTCTTCCTTTAGATACAGCATTAATTGTCAACAGGACTTCTTCATTTTATTTTACCTCTCTTCCGGAAACTTCCCAAATTAGAGGAAAGCGGCCATTCGTTGACAAGGTCGTTCAAGACCGTTAGTATTAATTACTATTGTCATTTATTTTAACTTTTTTTACTTAGTGGAAGAGACGAAGTCTTACAATAAAAGACAGTCTCCTGATGTAATAGAGGACAGATTGTTTATTCGATCGATCGTCTGAAATACTAGTCTTTGCACAAAATTAAACTCATAAATAAGAGTCTTGCAAAAACTGACAGTCTTGAGTAGTAGTGCGCTTTGAGACAGTAGTTTAGAAATAAGTAGTAGAATATCAAGTTATCTATTGAAAATAAAGAAGTTTCTGCCCCCCCCCCCCCCTATTGCTTTAAACTTACACTGACTGTGTACCTACCTAGAAATCCTTTAGAAGAAACCTTGAGCACGCCTTCAAATTAGTAACTGAATATCGTGTTGACAATGTTAGCCCTTATGTAAGTTACGACGCGACATTTTGTTATCAGATACTATATAATTATATCAGTAAAAGCTTAAAATAGAACCAGAAACTCTTACCTACCTTCTGTAAAATTTTAATATACCTGTTTACCTACTCAACTCTAACGGCCTAGGCTGAAATAAGACTCAAAAATTCAAATATGGACTGTTCGACCAGAATCAGCAGATTATGGTGATTGTCATAATTAAACCAGTCACTACAGGTTGCATCAAAAGTGCATGCACGAGTATTGGTAAATAGGTAGTTCCGGCGGAAGTTCACGGCATTCAGCCCCGCGATTACCTTACTAAAATGTAAATACATATTAGATACCTATGATATAAATGTTTCTAAAACTGCCTAGCTAGTCCAGCTAGTGGCAAAATAGGGTCTTGCATCTGAATTTTCGCAATGATAGACGGAAGTCTGGATGTGTGCATGACGGGTTAATGACAATAGCCTCGTTATTGGTTGTAAGATATAAATTTAGTGGTATGAGCAACAAGGTGTAAAGTTCAAAGTCGAAGTCAAATCATTTATTTCAAATAGGCCCTTGCAAGGCATTTTTGAATGTCAAAAATTACAAAAAAATTGAATTGATTCTAGTCGCCCCTTCCAAAAGGTAGTTTTCGTATGGAGAAGAATGGGCAAGAAACTCCACCGTTACTCTTTTAAAATGTTTTACAATATTTTGTATATGTAGGTACATTGGTTATATAATTATATGTGAAGACGATGCATCCAAAAATAAAAAAATAAATTACTATACCACAATATAGGTAAAAAGATTTTTTTAAAGAGAGCAACAACAGATAAATTAAGTACTTATGTGATAGATACATGGTTCTCACATATTTACAAACATTGTAAAAGTAGACGATTTTCCAAAAAAAAGTTACAGTTAATAAGTCAGTGTGTGAGGAAGTAATCACAGAATGTAAAATCAATGTCATATAATAAAATATAATAATTTATACAACTTAAATTAGCAACCAGTTTGATTTTGTCTAGATTATCCTATGGAGATGGACCAGCATGTTTCCAAGCATTCTTATCTTGGATATAATCCTCTAATTTGTAATATGCTTGTTTACAAAACGTACTTTTAATATGAGTTTTAAATTTTCTTTCATTTAATTGTAAAATATCACAAGGTATTTTGTTGTAACATTTAACACAGTACCCCATAAAAGATGTATGTACTTTAGATAATCTGAAAAATGGTTGATCTATTTTATCTTTATTTCTAGTACTAAAATTATGTCTATCACTTATTTTATTAAAAATATGTAGATTTTTTCTTACATACATAATATTTTCTTAAATGAATTGGCAAGGTACCGTCATAATATTAATCTTTCCAAATAGTTCCCTAAGAGATTCGCGACGATGTAAATCGTAAATGGCTCTGACAGCTCTCTTCTGTAAGATAAAGATGGATTCAATGTCAGCAGCCCGTCCCCACAGTACAATGCCATACGACATAATACTGTGGAAATAGCTAAAATAGACCAAACGCGCGGTTTCAACGTCTGTTAACTGTCTTATCTTTCTAACTGCATAAGCGGCCGAGCTTAGCCGCCCCGCAAGAGATGTTATATGAGGTCCCCATTGTAATTTCTCGTCTAGCGTGATTCCTAGGAAAACCGTTTGATTAATAAATTCCAGTTGTTCTCCATTCAATGTTCACTCATCCTCTATAGAAAAGGAAGGATCCTCCGACTAGACGGGTGTCGTGTCTCGCGGACAACTGCCCAACGATTGATGTCAGAAAGTTATTATGTTGATCGCGCGGTAAACTATGCTTGCGCGATGCAGAATTTGTGTGACTTTAGGTCTTTGATGCGTAGTTCGCATGTGGCGATGTAGATGCCGCCACAAAAACAGATTTCAAACAGGCTACTTGAGAATGTATTAAACATCTCTGCCTAACCCTTCTGGAAATGCAAGCGTTATGTTTCTAAAACGGAGATTAACCGACATCTCTCAAAATCCTTTCTGTAAATATGTTAGGTCATTATCCCGCGTCGTCTCAAGATTCGCCGGCTGTCACATCAATCAAGCGCAGAACCGTGTCACCTGCGTTTGTTTTGCGAATCATCAGCGCGGTGTTGGAAGGAAATGGCCGACTTGTCATATCAGAGTTTAGGCACCCACCTACTTCTGGTTACCTAGTTAACGAGTCAATTATGCTATGTGGTTTTATATTTTAATTTGTGTACTGTCTGCGATTTGTTTCGGAAATAGGGATGATGCCTGGTTAAAAAAAAAAATCTAATTAGTCCGTCAGTCAGATAATAAAAAAATATTAGACACGTATTTTTTGTTTTATCATATTAATAAAAAAATACTTAGATAAAACGCATTTTAAGTTGGGGAGTGGGGGTCGATACGTCACTAGTACGTATAAAATCTACATACTCGTGACGTCATGGCACATTTTACCTCAATGTATCGCCGTAATCTTTAGATTACGTAAAAAAAGAAAAAATACGTGTACAATATTTTTTTATAATATCAAAGACGGACTAAAAAAAAATGTTTACTCATCATCCCTATTGTAATTTACAATGCGATGTTATAGGAAAACAAATGCAAAACTGCGATGGTTTGTAGAGGCTTTCAGGATGTGGTTCACAATTCACATGGTCAATTCTTGCGGGCCCGATGGACGATATTTCTTATCGCACAGCATAAGATTGACATAAAACGATGCAGCGATTTGTTCATCTCGTCCGTTTTATAACGATTTAAGTTACTTCATAATTACAGCACTAAAGATCTATTTATACCTAGGTATTAACAAAATAAGCGTAATTGTTTAATGAACTATGGTAAATTCCGATTGCTTTCAACAAACGAATGAAAAGTTGTTGATTTTTCATATTTGTGGTTTTCCGCTCCTAATTGCTGGGCAAATAAACGTGAGATAAAAATATTAATTATGTAACTATACGCAATATTTACGCATGATAACTGGTGTTAAGGTTGAACTAGTCGCGGGCTCGAACTCACTGCTGGGCGTAGCCAAAAAGCATTCTGTATCACCTGGCATCGTGTCCGACAGAGATAGTATCAGTGACGCGCAGTAAGATGCTAGTCTACACGCATAACGTAATCTGTGGCACAACGTCTAGTTGGCACGCACGAACGGGACACAAACACCGTTCCGAACTATTTTAGTAAAACGAGCGCGTAAAAAAATACGAAATGTCCTTAGGAAAATTGAGTTCATGAAAAAACCACTGCATAAATCAATTACAAATAAAGTTTATTGAACTCTTCTATAATTGAGCTGTGTCGGTGCCGACTTTGTTTTGGAGATTTTACGTTTCTTTTATTACTTATTTATGCCCAAAGTTACGTTAAAATTTGCATTTTAATGGCACTTTTGAATGGCTTTTTATTTTACTATTCTGTTTCCGCACAGACAACATTAATAATGAGACAAAAGTTTAACTTTGGATGAACAATGTCAAACAGTGGACTAAAACCCCCTCGAAATTAGTATGGAAAAAATATCAACAGTTCCACCTTAACGCGTGATAATTATCTAAGGAAATGTTTTATTTTTACGAATCAATTAACCCTATGGATGTCCCCTGATAAGTAAGTATATGAGGACCAAAAGTTTAAAAGGACGTGCTTATTGGTCTTTCAGTCCATTACCTACGATCAGGACGAAACCTTGCAGGCGAATCAGTCGTAATCGTGTGCTGTCATGATTGAAATTGATAGTAAAATATCCTAGAAACAAGTGTTTAAGTCCGGACAAATGTGGTCATAGTATTAAACAAACTAGTACCTTGAGTCCTACAGTTTTCCGCCATAGAGATAGGAAAAACGTCATGCAATGATGCGTTTGACTGTGAGTGATCACCAGTGATCGGAGTAGGTAGATTGAACTGGGGTCATTGATCCGAAACGTATATATTACTATGGATATTCCTCCGGAATTGGTGGATTATTAAAAAAAAACCGGAACTTATGTAGGAATTGTATTCTGCCAGAGTGGAAGGAGTCATTTGATGATTTGCCATCCTCAAAAAAAAGGTAGGAATTGTAATAAAATGAGCAATTTTATTCTTTATTATTCTTCCTATTTTTTTTTTTTGTCACGATTGACAAAACCCAACGACCAATCAGAACAAAGGATCATGGGTGGTACAATAACCGGTTATCAGAACAATGCGTACGCCCGCCGACGACATGCCAGGTAGTTCACTCGTTTACTTCGGTTCGTAGAGTGCGCATCTTTGTTTGTTACTGTGTTGTGAAAACGTTACTTGACCCTGGCTTGTGTACATACTGACTTCTGGAATCTGCTCTAAACCACGATTTGGCTCGAATATACGGCTAAAAATAAAAAATAAATATTAAAGCTTCGATCGGAATTCGATTGTTTTTATTATTCAACAGATAAATAATGAATTAATTTAGTTTTGATAACTTCCTTTAAATTTTGAATTGAGTAGTAATAATATCACTACCAACATTAACAATATTTAATTGAATCCGGAAATACCGGAATTACTTTCCAGAAAAATAGCTTATCCATGTTATTCTTTCTGTGTGCATTTATGATACAGTACTAAACATCAATCTACCTACTCCGATCACTGGTGATCACCGATAGGCCGAATTAATTGGTTAGCCTTGTGGAGTTGTTGCTCTGATTAGGATTTATGTAGTTTTTAACTACTTCCAATAATTACAGCATTGTGTTCTATATTTTTCAGGTTGCCGCCAAATTCACTAGTGGAGACGCTGAGATTCACAAACAACGCCATAAAAACATACTGGCCAGACCCTTTTAGTGACGTTCCAAATTTGAAAGTCCTGTCATTCGCGCACAACGAACTGACCGAAATCACACCAGACCTATTCACGAAAATCGAAGGATTAGAAGATTTAGACTTGTCACACAATAAGCTATCGGATTTCAATCCTTTAGATTTTAAACATCTCCGTCATATAAAAAAGTTAAGTTTACAAAGCAATGATTTGAAGAAGATTCCCCTGGATGCGCTACAGCCAATGACTGCGCTCGAAGACCTGGATGTGAGCAAGAATGGCATATTCGACCTGCTACTACAAAGGAGTGATGTTGAAAATATGGCGCGACTGAAACGGTTGAATTTAAATGACAATAGAATCAGATCTATTACGAAGGGATCGTTCCCTGCTAATAACAGCCTGTAAGTATTATTTAAGTTTCCTTCTAAAGGTATAGTCAATCAGTATCATAAATCTACGGTTTGATCAACGTGGTGAAGTGACGATAAAGGATCGGTCAGCGAAATAAGTAGATTAACACTGATATTTAGGGTTCCGTACTTCAAGGGTGCTAAACGGAACCCTATTACTAAGCCTCCACTGTCCGTCCGTCCGTCAGCGGGCTGTATCTTGTGAACCGTAATAGGTAGTCAGTTGAAATTTTCACAGATTGTGATAATTTAAGATTTCTATTGCCGCTATATATAACACAAAATAAAATATATTTAAAAGTTAAAGGGGGTCACCAAAATGTTTTTTTTTCGGCGTTTTTGCTAAATATTGTACAGTGGTACGGAACCCTTCGTCTGTGAGTCCAACTCGCACTTGGCCGGTTTTATTTTTCACATCATCTAAATTGACCCACAATTAGCTAATTATAAATTAATATTCTTTTAATTTTACTTTTGTTCCGATGTTAATTAAATATTAGCTCATTAATTAAGATTAAAAACCGGCCAAGTGCGTGTCGGAACACGCACAATGAAGGGTTCCGTAGTTGGGATGAATTTATCGCAAGAACAAACTTAACAGTGTAGTTGAAAAACATAGTTTTGCTACTGCAAATGTTTTTGGTATGTATTTTTGTGGTGTAGAATAAAGTATATATATATATATAAATAATGTACGTTGGTCGATTATTACTCGTTAACCTGTAAAGCCTACTATAACTAACTAACTAGCTGTGATAGTTTTCTTTTTAACTTCGATAAACTGGGTGGATTTTTGAGATGGGGCAGTAAGGGCAGCTACCTTAACCGTTGTAGCCACAGGAAAACGGTCTTAGGAGACTGTGCTTAATGTTTTGAGATATTTTGTAAAAAAAATCAGTCGGCAAGAAAATGAGCGGTTTTCATAAAAACTTTTTTTGATACCAATCGATCCTGTTTTTTATAAGGATCAAAAAAGTCTATCGGGCAAACTGATGTTTAAGTACTAGAAAAGACAGAAATCGCAAAAAAACTTTTCCCATACTTTAGGTAGGAAAAAAACTCCAAGTTACTTTTTTATGATGGACAGACTAGCCGAAAATAAACAAAAAAAAATCTTGATGACTGTAGCTCGAGCTTGGATCATCACAGCTCAGTTTTTGGTCCATCACCGAGCATTGAAATATAAACCTTATTTCCATTGGATAAGTATTAAATTCAATTGATAAATTTAAAATCCTCTGTCGTACCATCCGCCAGTCTCCGCAGGCCATGATGGTGTTATCACAGCCAGTATTATTAAGAGGCAAGATTGTAATACCAACATTACATTATTAGTAGCTAGTCATACCGCCCACAAAACTATTACTGGCTAGTGTATGACTGTTGTAAAACAATTGAATCAAATAAGCGACTTAGATACAACTCAGAAGACAGACCTAAGCTGAGTACAGAGGAAATAATTTTTTATGATGTGAAACTGCACTTAATGACACTCATAATAAAGTATGTTATTTAATGTCACACATATTTATTTTTGTCGTATTCCTTGCTATTTTTTTGTTAAATTAATTAAACTTGTCGACCGAGCTCTGCTCGGGTGAAAATAGATAAACATATCGTCCAGGTATACCAAAGTTGTATCACATTCCCGAGGCTGTGAAAATAGAGAAAACGAGCTTTCCCAGATATGAAACCCAGCTAGATACATTTTTCGCCCCCGTAAACCCCTATATTGCAACTTTCATCAAAATAGTTTTACAAATATATGTATAATATATATATATATTTAGGGGTATGAGGAACAGGGTGTAAAGTTTCATCCCCCATAGAAAAGGGAGGATCCTCCGACCAGACGGGTGTCGTGTCTGGCGGGCAACTGCCCAGAGGTTGAAGTCGGGAAGCTTGTATATATGTCCATCGCGCGGTAAACTCTAATTGCGCGATGCAGGATTTGTGTGACGTCAGGATGTCGTGTGACGTCAGGTCTTTGATGCATAGTTCGCATGTAGCGATGTAGATGCCGCTACATATATATAATTTTAATAGTTAGACATTCACATTGTTATTGTTATATTAAAGATGCAGGAAATGTGTCTTCAGAAAAAGAACTATGTATTGTGTTTTATCTTTGTAGTTTAATGGTATTTACTATAAAAATATTATTAAACAGTAGTCCACATTTTATACAAATATAAATACATAGAACGTTGTTAGGAGGACCGCTGATGTATCGATATCAATCAGCTAATAGATACCACATATCGGTCTACATAAACATAGGTAGGTACTCACTTAGTTCTTTTTAATTCTATGCCTTATCAGATTTATACACAGTTTAGCTTGTGTGACTACGAATTGTGTGATAATAACTGATAATCTAGATACAAAATAAACACAGATGGTGTATGTCTATATTAGCAATTAAATAAAAAAAAAAAAAAAAAAAAAAAAAAAAAAAATATAATGAATAGTTATATGTATTTAATTTTTTTTTTTTTAATTTTTTTTTTTATAAAATAAATGTATTTTCTTTCTTTTCTTTTCTTTCTTTCAATTGTTACAGTAGCTCAATGGCTAAGGTGGGTCTGTGACTCGTTCGGTAGATAGTCAGAAGCGAACCTGGTGCATGCATTTATGTGTGTGTAAAAGTGATTCCGATATCCTATTTACAAAATAGGAAATTCAATGAAATTCTTGTAACAACCTATTCCAGACCAGCGGGGTAATTTCGTAACACACTTACGGTAGCAATTGGCTTTCATTTTGACAGCTCAATAACATTCATTGCGATATTTACGTTGTTGAGGATCCGAATTTTTCAAACCATTGAATTAGCAATTTCCTACAATTTTTTTCGGATTTTGTTTGAAAGTGTGTTACGCAATTACGCTGGGAATCGAACCAAGAAACCGTTTTTTTTTTTTTTTGAGGATGGGAAATCATCAAATGACTTCTCCCGCTCTGGGCAGAGCGAGAGGGTGTGTCAGACTTTTACTGACTAAAACCCACCCGTGTTCCTTCCGTTGCCTGTGTGCCGGGACCGCGATATCCCTTTCGGACAAACCCGCAAAACCAAGAAACCCTCGCTCAGCATTCGCGGGTGCGACAACAGAAAACAAAAATGTGTACTTTTTCTTCTAATTATAACGTACTCCCCTTTTCAGGGAACTGCTGGACCTATCAAACAACATAATAGAAATAGTGGAAGAAGAGTCTTTTCTCACATGCACGAATTTAAGAGAATTGAACCTTGCGCAGAATAACATAACGTTTGTTTTCGCACTGCCACAGACGCTGCAGATTGCCATACTGAAGATCAACACTTTGTACCATTGGCCCAAGTTTCCCAGTGGTATTAAGTATATTGATTTGTCGTATAATAGATTGTCGGATTTGTATGATGAGAATGCAGTGAATTTTGACAGTTTGGAGGTAAGTTCTACATTACTGAGTATAGTTTGAAAAATAACTCGGTACTAGGTACTGAATACTAGAGCCATTAGCTAACGAAAAATGTCTCTAAAATACTGCATATTGACCACGGATTAATTAAACCGACTTAATAAAAAGAGGTTCTGTATTAGACCCGTATGTAAAATTGTATGTACACTAGACATGCGTCAGATATATCAAAACGTATCTTAAATCGCAAATCGTATCGCATCGATAATCCAAACTAGACAAACCGATTTCACAAAACCACAGCAAGAGTAGATTTGCGTAAGCAAGTATTTTTTTAGGTTAGAATAGTTTCGATCGATGCACTCAATAGAGACGATCAAAACTGCGAGCCGGAGCCGCTCCTGAAATCGATTTCTAAAAACGGATTTTGAAACGATTTCAAAATCTAAAATCGGATATTTAACCATTTGCTTAAAAACCCATAAACGCCCATGTCTAATGTCCGCGGGTTTTCTGGTAATCATTCATATAGTCATACATCAGTTAGAACAAAAATATGACATGCAGAAATACAAAAAAAATTAAAGTAGATATTTTAATCATTTAAGCGGATTTATTTCAATAATATAATAACATCAAAAACTTAAATTTCCAGGTACTAAACATTGGTGGAAACCAAATAAAGGAATTGAACATAGAAAAGAAACTACCGAACCTATACATTCTAGATCTATCCTACAACTTAATAACCGAAATACCAAAAACAATAAGCACTCTATTTTTTCCCAATTTAGAAGAACTTCACTTTGATGGCAACCCCATGGAGACGGTTTATTTTAAAAATATAGTTGCTCTAAAGAGTTTGTATATGAATGAGGTGAAAGCTTTATCGGTAGTAGAAGAAAAAGCGTTTAGCAATGTGGTGGGGAGAACGGCAGATGAGACAGAGAATGATGTTAATTGTTTCTCTCTTTATCTCTCCAATTGTCCCTCTTTGGGGGAGATTAAGGCGGGAGCTTTTGATGGGACGTCTTTGTGTATGGTAAGTTGGAAAAATCTAGTTTTCTGTTCAATCAATCTGCCTAGCCTTTGCTCAACTATGTTGGTGTCGGCTTCCGGCGTCTAACGGGTCGTCCATAAATCATGTGAGGCTCGAAAGGGTGGGAGCGGGGGTTGAAAGTTCCTAAAAACATCACGTGATTAATGGACGACCCCTAACCGGATGCGGCTGAATACCAGTATTTTACATGAAGCGACTGCCTATCTGACCTCCAGAACCCAGTTACGGTACCCCTTGGTAAGACTGGTTGTCAGACTTTCGGGCTTCTGTTACAACCCGTTACAACTGTCGAAGATATACAAATGACAGCCGGGACCGACGGCTTAACATGCTTTCCGAGGCACGGAGGGAGTCTTGGGAAAGATGGTCACCCATCCACGGACCAACCGCGGCAAGTGTAGCTTAACCTGATCGATCAACCCCGAGCGGAGCGGCTGTTATTACTGAGTCAGAACCCCCTTAACAAAGCATGTAGTTAACAGGGCTATGTTAACCAAAACAGCGCCAAAACATTTGGCAGTAGCAGATAAACTTTTGTGGCTAAGTTGCTACAAAACCTCCTAATAAAAATTATAAAAAACCCAAATGTTGTATAGAATAAAATATTGGATTTAATTACCCTTTCAATAGTATAAGTTTTCCTAATATTTTTCTAAACCAAAACTCACTCAAATCATTGCCATTTCAGCTGGATATAAGCAAAAACAATCTCACCTTCCTACCGAAGAGCCTGGTCGACTGGTCAGCAGTGAGCGAGGGTGTGAACCTACAGTTCAACCCCTGGAACTGCAACTGTGACATGCAGTGGATAGTGGACGAGCTGCTGCCTCAGATGTACGCCACCAAGCACTCCCGACTGCTGGCTGAACTCAGGTATAACATAACATCAAGCGTATATTCCGTAAGGGTTTAGAGGTATGAGGAACAGGGTGTCACCTCTATAGAAAAGGGAGGATCCTCCGACCAGACGGGTGTCGTGTGTGGCGGGCAACTGCCCAAAGAAAGATGTTGATGTTATATATGTCGTTCGCGCGGTAAACTCTAATACGGATGACGCATAGGTAAAAAAATATAATAAGATAATATAAAAATATTAGATATGTTTTTTTTTGCTTTATCATATTAATAAAAAATTACTTAGATAAAACGCGTTTTAAGTTGGGGAGTGGGGGTCGCCACGTCACTAGTACGTATAAAATCTACATCCTCGTGACGTCATGGCACATTTTACCTCAATGTATCGCCGTAATCTTTAGATTACGTAAAAAAAGAAAAAATACGTGTCCAATATTTTTTTAATAATCTCAAAGACGGACAAAAAAATTTTTTAGTTATAATCCCTATTGCGCGATGCAGGATTTGTGTGACGTCAGGTCTTTAATGCGTAGTTCACCTGCTTCGGTGTGGGTGCCGCCACAAGAGTTTAGATTACGTGTCTTCTCTAGGTCCCATAAAAACAGAAGTTATAATGTATACCTCTCTTCCAGATGTGGTTCTCCCCGTGCGTTCGAGGGTCTTCGTTTGGTACACTGGTACAACTGGACGGAGCGCGCCATGTGCCGTGACGGGAACTCACGCAGCATGCATGGGAACTATATGGTCAGTATCAGCGAGGCATAGTATACTCATGCGATTTTTATTTTGATCTGATGATACCATGACCTACTAATGTAATATTTGTACTGTGATAATTTACAATTAAGTTTCTCGGATTCTCGTCTTACTTGAACGCAGCTAATCATCTGCCTAGTCTTTTCCCAACTATGTTAGGGTCGGCTTCCAGTCTAACCAGATGCAGCTGAATACCAATATTTTACATGGAGCGACTGCCTATCTGACCGTCAAAACTCAGTTACTGGGTAATACGAAACCCCTTGGGTAAGACTGGTTGTCAGACTTTCGGGCTTCTGACGACCCGTAACGACTGTCAAAGATGCACGAATGACAGCCGGGACCAACGGCTTAGTGTGCTTTCCGAGGCACAGAGGGGTCTTGGTATGTAAAGATGGCCACCCATCCACGGACCAACCGCAGCAAGCGTAGCTTAACCTGGTCGATCGATCTGTGCGGCTATTATTACTTAACCACAAGCCTCACTTGAACGCAGCTACTATTTGGAAGATATAATAATGTGCTCTTTTGTTTTCTTGAATAACCTACAAAATCCTTAAGGCAATAAGTGCCTTGTGACAAAAAATACGAACCCCTTTCTCCGCTTAATTTTACCTAAGTACCTTATTTTTCTTTATTACAATTTTGGAGGAGAATATTTTTATACTACACAACATCACGCCTGTAAATCCTAAGGGTTGGCAGAGATGTACATGACTGTAGTACACCTCGATCACTCTCATCTCATCTTTTATTTTTTATTAGCCGCACCCCGCGAATATCAATTCCCACGGGATCAAGACTTATGCAGGCGAAACCGCGGGGTGCGGCTAATAAAAAAATAAAAGATGAGATGGGCATAGGCCCTAACCTAGGCCATGGTCTACTCATGTGCTAAATTTCACCCAAATCCGTTCAGCCGTTTTAGCGTGAGAGCGTATCAAACAAACGAAGTCACTTTCGCATTCAGAACATTAGTAAGAATAGTTAGGATACTACCTATCCCTAACATTTGTTAACCATATTCCGCATCTAAATCTTTAATTCTTATTACAGCTGGAACCTTCAACAGAAAATGGCTCATGGCGCTACAGCTCGCTCACTCTAATCCTAGGCGCCTCCATCATAGTGTCTCTCCTCATAGCGATAGCACTCTCGGTATACCTGGTCAAAACTCGGAAGAAGTACCGCATCAGACAGGCAGCGATGAGGAGGAAGAGACAAAGTGCCACTGATATTACTAATGGGAATAAGGAGCAGTTTACTACGCTGAATACTAGTAAAGTTTAAGAGCATAATTCAGAAGTATTCAAAAAAGTTAATAATAATATAAACTTCGGCCGAATTGTCAAGTGACACTCAATGATGAACTTGACGTTTTTAAAATTATTTTTAGGACTAATCACCTTAAATTGATAGTAGGACTAACTCGACTTTCAGAATAAACGCTCTTATGCCGCCACAAGACCGTTTATCTGAAAGTTGGCAACGTCGCAAATAGCTGTCAAATATTGACCTGTTTTGATTAATTTGGCAGTATTGAAATATGAAATATCGCTAACCAGTGACCTAAAATATGAATAACGAATTGAAATTACAACACTGAATTTGATGTTGTAACTATTTTAGGGGGAAAAAGGGCATTTGGAAGGTTTCCAAATGCTATTTTTACATCTAAAACTAAATATTCGGAGTTACGAAATTATGGTATTACGATATTAATTATTGCATTTCATAACAACAAAAATTATTCATAAAAACATTTACACACACATATTTTCATACAGTATATATATATATTACCAAAATAATCAAAACAGGTAAATATTTGACAGATATATGCGACGTTGCCAACTTTTAGGATAAACGCTCTTAATATCGATTCAAATTGAGTTGCATTTATAAATTTGGCTGAACATTGTAGTATTACAAAATGAATGTATTGAAGAGAGAGAGAGTGAGAGATGACTTCCGGTTTCTGAGTCAGATTTATTTTCATGTTCAGAGACTTGATCATGCTTTCAAAAACGTTAGTGTATCTTATATTATACATAGGTATTAAATCATTTATCCCTTATTTGGGCAAGTCATTTTTATACTTAAGTTAATAGTGTATTAACCAAAACAAAAAACCAAAGTAGATTAACTTTAAGCTAAATAAATGCTGTAATGACGATGTTTGCTACTCAAAATACTACAGTCCAGCCGTCGACAGAATGCGTTCCTGGCAGCTGTCAGTTGGACAATTGACTATGGATCAAATTCGCAAAACACATATTGGTTAGTATAGAACTGACAGGTGTCAAGAGCGCATTCTCTCGACGGCCGAACTGTAATTGTAAATACGTCATGTATATTGTACAGTTGTAGTTTTCTTAGTAATAAGTACAATTTCATTGCCATTAATGAGTATTGTGTATGTAGGTTCATAACACACTTAAAGATAGTTAGAATATGCTTTATAGTACACCAATACTTTTATGCCTGACCACCACAAAACGTGTTTAAAAACAGAATGCGTTTAAAAAAAAAGAAAATTCGTTATACTTTTCCTGTTTATTCTGTATGTAGTTTTTTTTTAAGGATGTCGCGTCCTGTGATTTACAGAATAAGATTTACAAAACGCAAAAACGTTCGCTTATTTTATGAATCGATAGAATTTACGTAAGTTTCGATCAAAAATCATTTTAACGAATTACATGTATAGCTTATCGGTCATAGTTACGACTCATCCAACAAGAAAAATACAGTTTACAGACCGTTCACTATATCTTGTCGTAATGTTGGCACCATTGCTTGTCAAGCTGTTTTCCATACTAATAGAGTTCAACTACCAATCACATGACTGCAAAATTCACTGCTACCAATCGCGTCACGGGACAAGATATAATGAACGCATTGTACTTGTAAAATATTAAGTAGTAAATAAAATAAGTTGTATAAAAAAGGTTTAATAAAATATTTATATTAAATACAGTAGTTTTACATTCTGAAAGGGTTGATAACATGGCGTATGGTGGCTGGTCCGTTCCACTTGCCCTTCAGAAGCCGGTGCCAATACAAGTATGGGAGTAAGTGTTTGTTCATTTGATAGAACATTCGACGTTCTTTAGACTGGAAATAAGGTTTGAATTATTTGATGAAATACCCTGTAAGCTTATATGGATGCAAAGTGCGCTAACGGCTTAGGGCCTGTTCCACGTCTTCAGCCCGATTAGCATGACCACAATAGAAACGGGTCTTATCGACGGAACAATAGACAATATGACAGATAAACAATCACAATCTGTCGTTTTGTCTATTCGTCCGTCGACGAAACACGTTGAAAACCCGTTTTTATGGTTGTTGCGCGTGCTGGATAGAAGATTTCCAACATATAAAATAAAAAATTTGGACATTACATGAACTTATTTGCAAGATAAGTAAACTGAAACTAATCTAGACGTGCTGAAATCGGCTTACAGACAGACACAAAGAATAATTTTAACAGTAAAATATTAGGTTTGTCTGTGGATATCAACTATTCTGCACAAGTCTGCTGTAAGCTATTATTTTATTTGGGTCAGTATTTTTGTAAGGGCCTATTTTTCAATCCTCAGATAAAGAATCGAATAGCGTTTATTCCATAGATGGAATGATTCTGGATTTTTCAAAAGTCAGATAGTATCTGAAGATTAAAACCCTCAACTAAGGAATAAAGTAAACTGTCCCTTCAAGCCTCAGTTAGTACCATAATCTAGGGAATAAATAATGTTTCGACGTTTGTTTTGCTTGGAATTTCAATAAACATGGATGTTTTTGATTCAATTGACGATAGTTTTTTAAATGTCTCCAAATATATCACTTTTCTTACGTTTTCGGGACGCCATTATTTAACAGTTTAAGTAAAATATTTAATAAATCAATTAACTCTAGTTTTGTCCGAAGCTTTCCTTAGTGTTGGAAATCTGATAAAGTAGTATGGATGTTGCATTTCATGTTTATTCTAATGTATGCCTTATAACAATGTCATAAGAGACACTGGACGCGTGGATTATCTGAATCTGATTGTAGCTCACCTGATCAAAAGGGAAAGTCTCCCAAACCTTCTTGTCATACAGGAACTCTGCGAGTATGCCTCTCCTGTAGGACGTGAGGAGCGGGCAGGCGCCGTACCCATTGTACTTGGTGGAGGCCCGTTTGCCGGCCATCACGTTGCCAAGGTTACGCTCTAGAACGTAGCTTTGAGGACCTGGTAATTTCATAAAGAGTTCCAAACATTTGTCACATATTGGGTATGGTCAACACATAGAGATGTAAGTAATAAATATATTTTCGTACCACTTGCTCAAAAAAGTGACATTCTATGCCACAAAAAGCGAACATAACAATAGTCATTTTTGATCTGTTAAAAACAGGGAAAGAAAATTGTACTGAATTTCATTCATCCTCTAGGGGGAGAATGTGATTTAAATTTGGAATACTTATCGAAATTTATACTGAACTACATCTGTGTTTACACCATTGAGTTTGTATATAAAGCATGCAAGCACATCTTTATGAAAAAGGAATACGCATTTATTATGAAGTTATGATTATTAAATAAAATTACGAAAACCGACGAGGCCGTATGAGCTTGATGCCTTTGCTTTTCCGACAAAAAAATATTAGTCTAGGAATTTGCCGCGTTTTTGTTTTCTTCAAATACATAAACGTTAAGTTTATTTAAATTTATTTTTATAAATAAGTTAATGTTCTAAAAATACGTTACGATGTTAAATCAAAGCGACAGTGACAATGAATTGTCGGATTCCATCAGTGCAAATGCTGCCGTAATTATAAATAATTTGCTTCCAACAGAATCCAAGGAAAATTATTTAAAAACTTATGAAGAATTTTCAACGTGGAGAAGTGCGAAAGGCCTATCAATTTCAGAATCAGTACTTCTTATCTATTTTGATTATTTATCCAAGACAAAGAATCCGAATACACTTTGGTGCATAATATACTCAAAACTGAAAGCCACAATAAGCATCAAACACAGCATTGAAATAAATAGATTCACGAAATTACTGGCTTTTTTTAAAAGAAAATCAGAATGGCATTGCGCAAAGAAGTCAAAAAATTTTTACGACTCAAAATGTGGAAATTTTTTCTTAATGAAACTCCTGACGAAATGTTTCTGGCCACAAAAGTAAGTATACATGATTTAACTATGAATATTTCGTATCTTAGTAATGGTAATTATTCTATATATTTACCTGTTTTTTATCTTTGTTATAGGTGGCCTTAATTTTTGGACTCAATGGTGCTTGCCGCGGATGTGAACATGTAAACTTAAAGGTGGAGGACGTTGAAAATCATTCCAATGAGTTGCTGTTGATTAATGTAATGGAAACTAAGACAAAGAAAAATCGGTAATTCATTGTACAAGGACAATATACTAAAATCATTCATAAATACCAAGCATTACGTCCCACCAACATGGAAAACAATAGATTTTTTATAAACTATCGGAATGGGAAATGTACTCGACAAGCCATCGGCAAAAATAAAATTAGTAATATTCCAAAGGAAATTGCTAAATATTTAAAACTTAAAGATGTTGAACTCTACACCGGTCACTGCTTTAGAAGAACTTCGGCGACTTTCTTGGCGGATTCAGGGGCGGATATTACGTCAATAAAAAGACACGGTGGTTGGAGCTCTGATGGAGTAGCTGAGGGTTATATCGAAAGCTCAATGGCGAATAAAACCATATTAAGCAGTCAAATTAACAAAAATATAAAACTTTATCCCTATCCCTATCCTTAAGACCAATGTTTCGAATGTTACTTTTACTTTTAATTGTCATTATTTTTAATAAATGCTTATCTCATATTATTACTGTGTTATTTTTTTCGCAAATGGTACGAAAAGTAGAGTATTTTCCTCGGTGATAAAGCTGTCTTAGTCTTGGGTGAACTTAAATCCCTCGCTACACTCAGGACTCGTCTTAAATCCCTCGCTTCGCTCGTGATTTAAGTTTTTAACACCCTCGCTACGCTCGGGAGTAAACCTCGAGTCCTTCGTTACGCTCGCGATTTAAATCGTCACCCGCGACAGAAGACACTGCTTTATCCCCTTGGTTAATAATCTACTATTAATGCGCCCCGCGGTTTCGCCCGCATAAGCCTCGATCCCATGGGAATATCGGGATAAAAAGTATCCTATGGCCTAAGCCAGGTCATGGTCTACCCATGAGCCAAATTTTATCCAAATCAACTCGCTTTCACATTTGTAATATTTTAACCGTATGTAAGTGCCGCGTCCTTACGGCTATACGAAATAAAGGCGCTGTCAAAGTGAGATTTTTACCACAGACGTAGTACTATCGTTACTATTATAGTGTCCGGCCGTTGATATGGCACATCGAGTTTTAGAAAGTTCGACTTTTTAGAATTCGATGTACCGTAAAAGAAGTTCATATCTAACCAGTTTGAAAACAAAATCCCGTGAACACGATGACCACATCTGTTACCGGCCCGGTTTTATGGCAGCCGAGTGCTGCAAGCAAGAATAGTCCTTACGGTGGTTAGATATGATCTTCTTCGATGGTACCATACTTAGCGCTCGGTTACTGTATCTGCTCTACAATCTCTTGGAATGATGAAATCACTTTCATTTTGTCAATTCAACAATAAGTAAGTACCCAATATTTGCGTTCATGGCATGGCGTCATTTTTGCTGTCAAGCTTATAAATTTTTCAAACAACTGCACATGGTCGGCAAATAGCCGGGCGTAAAAATCGAATATACATTATATTATGTAGTTGTAGATAATGGTCGGGAAAAGCCGCTTGGTTCAACTCGAATTGTCCTGAGCCGACGCAACATGATTAAGCACCTAGATGCCGAACGAAGTTTGCCGATCGGCACGAGCTCAATGATCGCCTAATATGTGTAGTAATCTCTTCAGGTCAGCTTAGTTGTTCGACAAAAACTGTTGAATCGAATGTGCCGGCACCCGAACATTGTGTGCAGTACTCCTTACTCCAACTGATTTACGCAATTAGATTCGTAGAGAGTTCGCTTCCCACTTACCAACAGCAGCCGCAGTCTTGCTATTAGGCGTACAAGTGCAGTCTCCCAACCCGAACACATTGGGGAACCGCTTGTGCTGTAGACTGTGGACATCTACATCCAGGTAACCAGCCTCATTGGTCAGAGCCTGGCATTTGATTAGGGAGCACGGTGGGGACATAGGCGGCGTCACGTGGAGCATGTTGTACGGGAAACTTATTGTCTGAGGCAGAAGGGTTAGATTTGAATGAATTTATGTTGGGTCACAAAAGGTTCCAGTTTTAAGAATAACGTCTAGCCTATTATATCGTGTAACATATTTCTCAAAGGGGTCAGCAGAGGTGTTTAATACACCGACATTTACGACCAATACTTAAAATACGCGTTTTGACGTGGAGTTGCGGACACTAGCCGGTATTAATTAAATATGCCCCATGTAATACATACGGGGCGTTTCAAGATTAATACAGTTAAATCATTTTACTTATTTGTAGATGCTTTGCCTAGGTCTTTCCTTCCTCATGTGAGGAATCTATGTGTTTGTAAGTTGTAACCACTGAGCTGTTTCGGGTCGAAATTAAAAACTCCAGTGTTTTAACTTCATTGCCAGAATCTATTTTTTTTTTTTTCGTTAGTTTAGTTTCGCTTAATTTATTTAGATACAATCCTTGGATCAGCAAAATCGTCAGATAATTGCAACCCTGTGAAAACTTCCTTCCGTATATGCCTATATACTTATCTACTGCAAAAATAGAATAAAACCTGCGTCTACTGCACTACTAACCTCTCCGCCGCATCCCTGAAACAGCTCCACTGGGTGTGACCTTTACAAGATTAGTGAAGTATTTGAGCACAATGCCCCGGTTTAGCGCCAACCTCTTCAGAGGTACCGCATTCTTCTGGACCTACCTATCTACTCACAAGGGCGTCGCCTAGCAGTGCAGCAGCACCCCCTAAAGATTCAAAAAATTGTGAAATACAAGGTATTTTAATGTAAAAAAAAACTATATATCTATAAAGCCAATTTTGTTTATTTGAACGACTTTTATTTGGTTTTTTAAAGTTCCATATCTCCTAAACGGGGTCAAATCCGGAGTCCGGGGTCGTAATATTCATGTCTATGTATTGGTGGTAGGCCGAGTTATAATACCTGAAACACAGCTCCACTAAGCGTGACCTCTACAAGATGAGCGCAGTAGTTAGGCACAATGCCCCCGTTTAGCGCCAACCTCCTTTAAGCAACCGCGTATTTCGGGGCCTACCAATTTACTCACACTACTAACCTCTCCGCCAGCTCCTTGAAACACGGCTCCACTAGGTGTGACCTCCACCAGGTTAGCGAGGTAGTTGGGCACAATGCCACGGTTTAACGCCAAACTCCTTAGAGCCACCGCGTACTTCGGAACGCCGAATATGGTCTCGGCTCCCGTGTTGTATGTTATGTTCGTCTTCTTGATGATTTTGTTCTGGAATTACGAATTTTAAGAAAGGATACGATAATTTTATTTGGTAAATAAGAGTACAAACGATACATGGTGACAAAGTAAAAAAACAATAACAAGTCCAGTTATATTTTACCAGTAGCCATGCAAAAAATTGTCTAATTTAATTGAAAATAAACTATCTAGAACATTGCATAACGTAAAATAAACTAATCGACGAAAACA
This sequence comes from Agrochola lota, assembly GCA_947364205.1. Lineage (NCBI taxonomy): Eukaryota > Metazoa > Arthropoda > Insecta > Lepidoptera > Noctuidae > Agrochola > Agrochola lota. The sequence continues at coordinate 4,601,700 of OX376223.1, forward strand.
ATACCAGTCGGTTAATTAAATAGGTAGATACTACATCAAAAAAATTTTTTTGTAAAAAATTCGCTTAAACTTGTGGCGGCATCTACATCGCCACATGCTAACTACGCATCAAAGACGGATGAAGGGGATGGGGATATGAAATAGGAATGGAGGAAATAAGATTATTTTCTCAGTATCAACCCGGGGTCTGGATTTATTCCCGGTTGATGGCAACAAGCTCACCCCCCTGTGAGACTTAAACATAAGCCCCTCTCCTTGAGAAAGCCACTCAAATATCCCGAAAGCATTTCTAAGGTTTGACCCGAAAAAAAGGTAAACAAACTACCACAATATGTGGTAGACGGCAGATATTACTGCTACTGCCCTACCACGTGATAATAAGTACCTCTTCACAAAGTGACACACCTCTAAGGAAGCAGGCATATTTTCCTTGAACCACAGTTTCTTGTGTACCTACAAAATCGTACCATTATGGGAAATCCACCCTAGAAAGTGTTTTGTAAATATTTACTATAGGACATAAAACTTCCATTAGATCATTACTAACATGGGAAATGATTACTGTCTGACTCCTTGTTCTGCCGGTCACGTCCACACAATTTATTTAATTATATACCTACCTTGCGGCTTTCCTTGTGATATTTGTACCTACCTACCTACTTATAACCGTTTTCTTTCCTGAATTACTGAAAATTTTCCCGAGAAATTTCTGGCCAAAAATTTGATATGTAAGGTCTATTTAAATTCTTGTTTCCAATTGATGTTATATCCACTTAAACAAACATCAACTTTATGAAAGTGTAAATAAAGTTGATTTTAGACTGACTAGTACTGTTGAAAAACTCATAAAAAATATGAAGTTGTAGCGCAAACTGAACCTTATGTGTAGGCATTACAGTTGCTCTTCCTAAAACTCGTGTTTGTTTACATATTTGGCAAATAAATTGCGAACGCAGCATAGATCTCTACAGTCTCGCATACAAAAGTAGTATTTTATAAAAAAACTCGAATCTAGGGTAAGATTCGGCCCTCAAACATAACATCACGCCCCCCATCTGTATTCGCTGAAGGGGTAGACTTAAGGCGTTTAATAACCGGATATTTTACCATGTTTAAGATTCATGTAAGGAGACGAGTCTATTGCCAAGACAGTAACCAGGCACAAATGCCTGATGGAAAAACCCAATAACACTTTATCCCACTTGGGAATCCAACTCAAGACCCCATGCTCAACAGTCACGCTAGCGACCACCAGACCAAAAAGCCAGTCCATACCCTCAAATAATAAAATTTTCTCAACGAACCTTCCTCCAGTGATCTTGAGCCAAGAACATGATCTTCATAGCAGCGCCAGAACACTTGCCACCGATCACAGGGAACGTGAACAGCGCATGACCTCCGGAGAAGTTCTTAATGGTCTGCCAAGTCTTCCTGCAGTAGAACGGGGAGTAGATGGTGGAGACTGTGCTGTTAGGGTCGTCCAGAGCTTTTTGAAGACCTATGATCTGGGGAATTGAGGGATAGTGAGATTCAGTCATCAGATAATAAAGACGGCTTCGATGCTGGTATAAATAACGCAATGTTAGATCGAGTGAAAACGCTGAGAAAATATGGCGTCTAGGTAAGTAAGTACTTACATCATTTACAGTCACAATTTTTTTGGCTCTGGACATTTTTCTTAAGCTAGTTTTTTTTTATTTACACCATTCGAAAGAGCGAAAACTTCTGAAAAAAACTGTATACTCAACTCATTTTGGGTATTTTGTCCCTTACCTCAATTGAACATACGGTCGACGATATATACCCCGCTCCCGCGCCTCACTTCATACCACCAAGGGTCCCTTTGGTGGTATGAAGTGAGGCGCGGGTGAAACTGTACGTGTAACTCACTTTTGCGCAGGTGAAGGTCTGCGCTCAAAATCCGTGCCGATAATTGTATATTACGTTTAATTCTCTTGTAACTAGGTCGGATAGGGCCTATAAATAAAAGTTAAACTAAATTTAACTCTGTTAAATTTTTGCCTGAACCGTTATTGCAAAAAAACTTTTATTAATATCTTGCGCTAGTACAATATGTTTAATTTTGTTGAATAGCGTATTAAAATATTTAATTAAGTAATTCAATGCAAAAAAAACTGCTGTTAATATTTTTGCTTGAAGTACAATTTAAAAAATTCGTAATTTTATTTTTATGGAAATTTCCGTGGACAAAAATGTTTAATTCTGAAATAATTTATTAGTTTTACGAATTTTTTACATAATATAACCAAAGTTTTCCTGTTAACTATTTTGCCTCAATTTTTATTCACAAAAATTTGTTTTTGTTTTTTTTTCCCTTGATGCGGTCCTGGAAAATGTTTATTTTTTTAATATTATTTGAAGAGCTAAGTTCAAAAACACGATTCAGGAAAAAAATCGCTGTTAGGATTTAGTGCAGGGTTCACCTAATTTCCCCGGCCTAATCCCGTTACTGGATACCACAATACCCCTTGGGTAAGTAAGACTGGCTGTCAGACTTCTTACGACCCGTTACAACTGTCAAAGATCACTAACACTGAGGATTAACACTGTAGGAAGCATCTTCTTTTCATCGGGCTACTACATGAAGCAGGTAGTTACCCAAGGGTGCGACTGAAATTTAGTACATACTTACATTTATTTTTTTAATCTTTCATAGCTATTGCACGGTAATTACCTTATCATAATCATTTTTGATACCAACAGCGACGACCATGAACTCGTAGTATATTTTATCGCCTTTCCAGGTATAAACCAGGTTCTGGCAGGGGTCGAAGTCTTCAGCTTTGTCATGAAGCCACGTGACGCTTCGGGGCAGGAGCTTGGGAGTCGGCTTGTATGTTTGTTCGAGTGTTCGTACGCCAGCTGCCACGAACGTGAACCCGGGTTGGTAGAAGTGAATCTGAGGAATAGAAATACCGGAAATTATTAAGCAAAATGACAGGTGTGCATTATAATACCTTCGAGCGATGATACCGAATGTAGATAGAAAGACAGTTTTTAACCGACTTCCAAAAAGGAGGAGGTTATATGTTCGTCGCGTATGTATGTTTTTTTTTTTTTCAAACTGATCCCTGTGTTGAAAAATGGTTTTCACACACCCACAATATTTGATGAACGACCTTTCTAACGACACCCCACTCCGAGGGATAGACGAGAAAAAAAAACATCCCCACTCTACGTGCAAAGGACGTAGAGTGGGGATTTTATTTTATTTTAATACCACTTTGTCGGTGTGATTAATATGTATACCCATGCCAAATTACAGCTTTCTAGTACTACCAGTCTCGGAGCTAACACGCGGACAGACAGACAGACGGACATGGCAAAACTATAAGGGTTCCTTGTTTACTACGGAACCCTAAAATGACCCTCTAGCTAGACCCAGCGAATTTAAGATTTCTATTAAGAATATATATTAGAGTACGTATTACCGTAGACGGCTCCAGTAGAATGATGCATGGCTTCTTCATCCTGCGGGCGAAACGCCACGCGACGCTACAGCCGCCCGCGCCTCCTCCAACCACCAGCAGCTTACATCTGGTAGATACACGTAGTAATCATTAAGTGTCTACTACGTGTTAATCAACCTTACACTAGACCAATTGGGGCAATTTTAAGATCTTTAACACTATAATAACATCATCATTAAGCTCCCGCTATACGTAGGGACTTGTATGCCTTTCTTTTTTTTTCAGGATGGGAAATCATCAAATGGCTTCTCCCGCTCTGGGCAGAGCGAGAGGGTGTGTCAGACTTTTACTGACTAAAACCCACACGTGTTCCTTCCGTTGCCTGTGTGCCGGGGCCGCGATATCCCTTTCGGACAAACCCGCAACCCCAGCAGGCATTGGTCTTTCGACCCCGTCGGTTGGTGCTGACATCTCTAGGGACTTGTATGCCTACGCTTCAATTCAATTCAATAGGAATGACAATGTTTTTTTTGTCCGCTATGTAGTTTCTTAAAAAATATTGGACACGTATTTTTTTACGTAATCTAAAGATTACGGCGATACATTGAGTTAAAATGTGCCATGACGTCACAAGTATGAAGATTTTATACTTACTTGTGACGTAGCAACCCCCACTCCCCAACTTGAAAGGCGTTTTAACTAAGATTTTTTTTATTAATATGATAAAGCAAAAAATACGTGTCTAATATTTTTTTATTATCTGACTGACGGACTAATTTGTTTTATTTTTACCCAGGCATCATCCCTATTCAAAATATTTTATTCCACATAAACCTACATGGGCAATTATGAAACGACAGAAGCTAGGTGCACGGTTCCAATTGGTCGTTTGCTATGGAGAAGAGCCGGCAAGAAACTCCACGGTTAGGTACTCTTTTACAATATTTTCAAATAACATTGTTAAGTATGGGAGAACAGTACGCTAAAAGTGTGCAAACACTTTTAGCGTACTTAATGGTCTCCTATGGCATGCAAGACGATGCGGTTAGCCGGAGCTTTAGAAAATATACCTACAGAGAGAAGTCACACTACCACAACTAGCTTCCTTATTTACAACCACCATTAACTTTTTGGGAAACTGTCTATAGATAGTGCCATCCACGAAGACGTGTCCCACTCCGCTCCGCTCCGTGCTAAAGCACACCTTCCAGTACAGTAATCGAGGAATGGGGCGCGTCTCTGTGGATAGCACTATCTGTAAGTACCTATAGATACCAATATTTCACTCTACTTGATCTGCATCATTGTTTTTATGGCATTTTGCAGGCGGTTCCTAATACTTACTTGTATGTTTTCCTTGCCTCGCAGTGCCATCGGACCGCATGTTTAGTGTAAGGAGCGAGCCTTTTGAAGACCTCACTCATTTGTGACATTTAATTTTATCTTTTGTTACAAATAATCATTTCGCCATATTTACTTGTTAATTTTGACTAGGAAGCCAACTAGATCTGTTCATGGCATGAATCTTTAGTATTTTCACATTAAATTACAAATATTAAGACAAAGTTTAGGTGCACTATAGGTACAGCTCTGTCTATCCCTTTGAGATATACAGGCACCTAATTTTAAAACATTCTTTTTTCGCGAAGAAAAGGGGGTCAAATAATGAAATAACACGCAAAAATATATTAGTCAATAACGTGTATAACTTTTATATAACAATATAACGAATGTATACAAAGGCTTATTATTTACATATAAACATTTATTTATTACATAAACGAGTCGTAATGGACATTTGATTATCATTATGTGCTTACAAAATAAATATACAATATACACAGATATTTTTCTAAACTAAATCCACTCAATCCATGCCTTCATAGAATATTTAAAAAAAAACCCGCGTTAAAAAAGCTAAAAGTTTCAAAACATAGAAAAAAAAATCAAAAATCCAATCAAATAAATAACAGAAAACAAAAAATAAAAATATATATTACACAATGTGGAAAAAAACCCTGTCCGATTTTGTTGTCAATTTATGTAAAAAAATAAAGAAAAAAAAATACCACGCATTTTTTTTAAAGGTTACTTTTCGCGGGGTAATACATGGGGTGCGGGCGGTTGTCTTGCAAGTCAACATATGACCCCTGTTGGTAATTTGCAAATTTTTAATGGAACTGGGATCATTTTGGTAGCAAAAACGTGAATTTTAAATAGCAATAACTTTTTTATTTTCAATAATAATTAAAAAAATCATTAGTTTTTGGTAAAGTTATTGCAGTACCCTTTATGGATCAGTTAGTGTTTATTTTACACATTGTATAAAGCAATATTTTTTTCTTAAAAAATATTTAAAACTTCCATCAGCTCACATCAGAACTGTTCATTTCAATATTCGCGAGTTTACTTCCAGACACGTTTCCTCCACACATACTCACTGATCTACCTCCCTCGACGCGCGTCACAGTACATACATAGATATCATTTACTCAGTAGTCCAGTGTCAGTCTCGGAAAGGATTCAATATTCTCCTAATGGTCTCCGGGCCGTGGTAATATCCTTTGAGCATGATGTGCCAGTATATGAAGGGGAACAAATCCCTCTTCATGTAAAACGCTATCCTGCTCTCTTTTGCCTGTAACAAAATTGAATTTGAAATAAGCTCTGCGTCTACACAGGATGTAATTGAAATCATTACCATTTCTTAACTTATAAGCAGAGATCGGATAATCGGATGCATATTTACCTAAAGTTTTTGGCTAAGAAATTAGGGCATCTTCTATTTTTTTTCTTATTATTAATCCCGGAATTCCAGAAAATCCGGGAATGCGCAACTAATCGGATACATGATATGGAAACGAATTATAAACCCTCTTATGAAGTGTACTTCCGCGGTATAAACATAAAAAAAAAAACTGCAAAAAAAAACACAAAACTCAGATCATCGAGTTTTTTGTAGCTATGGGCTATGCCAGTTTGGCAATCTACTTTAAAACATTAGCTAGCATTTCTATAGTCAAAAAGTACTAAATTGATAAATTCCGGAATCGCGAGATTTTTATGATTGATATTAAAGTGCTTTCCTTATTAGTCAACACCTGAACGTAAGTAAATATTCGATTCTAAAATTAGAACTCAGATGTCGATCCCGGAATCCCGGTATTTTTTCGATACAAAAGTGCATTCCATAATAGCCAACATCTCAACTAGCTACGTCTCATTAATACCCTAGAGTTATAGGATATCAAAAGGAACGTTACGTTGTACAAGTCAAACTAAATTAGCTAGCGAAACTCTGCGGATGTGATTGATATCGTTATCTACACGATAACATAAATACAAAAATTGATTTGATGTATTATTTTAGGGGAAAACTGTTTTATTTTGTTTTATCGTGTTTAGATATCGATACCCATCACGTTTGTGAATTTTACACAAAACGAAAACAGATTTTTTAAATTGATATTTCAAGTGACTGACTCCACAAACAAAAAACATCATCAAATTATGTATTTTCTTTTTCGTTTCATTATGTTTAAATAACGATACCCATCTCGTCCCCGGAGTTTCGCTAGGTAATTTCATTTAACCCTGTAGGGCGGTGAAACAGGCTATAATAGTTATTTCAAAATTACCTGATTAAAAGGCATGGTCTCTCTGACGACGCCGCCGTACGTGAACTCTGCGAGTATGCACGTGTTGTATGACGTCAGCAGCGGACACGCTCCGTAGCCGTTGTACTTCATCTTGGGCTCGTCTTTCTGCATTGTGCTGAGCAGATTGTGTTCTAGCACGTAGCATTGTTGTGCTAATGGAAGGGAATATTGCTTCATTACAATAAGGTATTTTCATGGTAGGCATGGATGATGATGAAGGCTTTGTCATTAGCAGTGATCGGAGTAGGTAGATTGAACTGGGGTCATTGATCCGAAACGTATATATTACTATGGACATTCCTCCGGAATTGGTGGATTATTAAAAAAAAACCGGAACTTATGTAGGAATTGTATTCTGCCAGAGTGGAAGGAGTCATTTGATGATTTGACATCCTCAAAAAAAAGGTAGGAATTGTAATAAAATGAGCAATTTTATTCTTTATTTTTTTTATTATTCAACAGATAAATAATGAATTAATTTAGTTTTGATACCTTCCTTTAAATTTTGAATTGAGTAGTAATAATATCACTACCAACATTAACAATATTTAATTGAATCCGGAAATACCGGAATTACTTTCCGGAAAAATGGCTTATCCATGTTATTCTTTCTGTGTGCATTTATGATACAAGTACTAAAAATCAATCTACCTACTCCGATCACTGGTCATTAGTCTCAATCTGGCTAGCCTTTTCCCAACTATGTTGGGACCGGCTTCCAGTCTGACCGGATGCAGCTGAATTATTTTACATGGAGCGACTGCCTATCTGACCTCCACAACCCAGTTGCTGGGTAACACGATAACCTCTTGGTAAGACTGTCAGATTTTTTGGGCTTCAGACTACCCGTTACGACTGTTAAAGATCTAAGAATGACAGCCGGGACCAACGGTTTAACGTGCTTTCCGAGGCACGGAGGGATCTCGGTATGTAGAAATGGTCACCCATCCACAGAACAACCACGGCAAGCGTAGCTTAACCTGATGGATAGAACCGGGCGGCTGTTATTTACTTAGCTACGAGCCCCCTTTTCATTAGTCTGAATTAAGGAATCCTAATTATGATTTAAGAAAGTGTAATAAAAGTTAGAACGGTTAGGATTCTAATTGGCAAAGAAAATACAGTCAAGAATCTTGCTGATCTCGCCGACTAAATCGATTAAGAACTCAGAAAAAAAACCGCACTGGAATTGTACTGGACCATCCGAGTGGGACCTACGAAGCCATTGCTATTATTTAAAGTACCTAACTAAGTTCACACTATAAACGAGTTATAATATATTGTATTTCGGCATCAATATTCGTAGAACTTTGCACTTTGCGATACTGAGAATAAAACTCATTTTTCAATGTCATAATAAAATGTTTTGCTGAACGGTACTGAAAGGTACTCACCGATAGCAGCAGCAGTTTTACTGTTTGGCGTGTTGGTGCAGTCGCCAATGCCGTATATGTTGGGATATTCTTTATTTTGCAATGTGTACATGTCGACCTCTAGGTAACCGAACTTGTCGACGAGGCAGGTACTGTTTCGTAGGAAAGCCGGCGTGCACATCGGCGGCGTTACGTGCATCATTGAGTAGTCCATCGTAACTTCCTGTTGAAAAAAAAATTGTTACTCTTTGACAATAATAATTACGTGTTAAGCTCGAAGAACAAATCCGGTTATTAAAAAGTATTTTTGTTCCTTTTTGTTGTACTGAGGGGCAATTTCCGTATTTTAAAAAAGGTTCGCTTTATAATCAGTCTCAATCTTTCAAAAATACCTATGATTTACTGACATTTTTTTAAAGGTTTTGACATTGATTGCGGCTGAGATTAGATTGCGAATTTGATTCAACGTGCGTCAGAGCCTTTTGATAATTTTTAACAGTCTGTTGATCCCCATATATTTAACTCGGATGTAGTACCTGATCGACCGAGCTGAGCTCGGGTCAAAATAGGCAAAAAGGAATTTTCCTAGATTTGAGACTTAGCTAGATACATTTTTCGCCACCTAAACCCCTATATTGCAACTTTCATCGAAATCGATCTTCTATAACCTATGTTATTCTGTGATAATATGGCATTAAAATGGTGCAATTTTTTTTTAAATCGCACTAATCGTTTTTGAGTTTATTCTTTACAAACAAACATACAAAAAATCTAATCAATTCCCTTTATAATATTAGTTTGGATATATATAATTCATACAAATTGCCCATTTAATACTATAGGATATAGCTACTTAATAAACACAATACATTATTTATAATAAAATTATTTGTTATAAATTAATTGTATTGTGGTGAAAAGGATATTACAGGCAAAGTAATTTCCTTTTCACTTATTCATTTGGAATGTCCGAATGACTCCTAGTAGGTAAGTGTCTGTATTGAATTCCGGTTAATTATATTTATTAATTTAATATTTTATTGTACACCACATTGCATTTTTAAATTATTAATGTAATTACAATACTCATGCTTTCGTCAAGTTTCTAAGTGAGGGACATATTTCAATTCATCAGCACGCGTAGCATGACCACAATAGAAACGGGTATTGTCGATGGAGGAATAGACAAAATAATAGATAATAAATAATGTTATTTTGTCCATTGCGTGCTGATGAATTGAAATATGTCCCTCACTTAGAAACTTGACGAAAGCATGTCAACCGATTTTGATGAAATTATTCGATTTCATCAAAACGATTCAATTTAGGTTACCTATGTTTATAAACAGTACAAACTACTAACGTCAGCGCCACGCCACGTCACGCCACCAAAAAGGAAGGCGGCTCGGAAGTTCTGGCAGCAATGTATATATCGCAGCCAGATCTCGCACGATTCATTGTTTCATTTTATTTTATGAAGGCATTGGATATAATATCATCATCCTATCGACCTCAATAGACGTGAGAGTTATGACAATAGAGTGAAAAGGTGACGTTAGAAGACTATTAGGGTTGTGGGCATGCCTATCGTGCCTACAACGGTGGATCCGCGCTTGCATACCGGCGGATGCTCCGGTGCTGGCGGACGGTCGCAGTATCGCAGAGGATTTTTTCTTGTCAGTGTGCGCTGGCGCGCATGGCGGATAGAATAAATCCTCGTCGATGCTCTCCCCTGCCGTCCGCCAGTGTGCGCAGGCCATTATTCTTACCTTAGAATCATCATCTCTATTATAGAAGACCGCTTCTTTCTTCTCGTGCCTAACTTCCTTCAACACCGTCTTGTAGTTGACGTTGATGTTCTTCCGTTTGACGACCTTCAGCAACGCTTCGGCATACTTCGGGACTCCGAAGATCACTGGCAAGCATGTGTTGTAGATAATGTTCGTTTTTGAGCGGACGTTCGTCTGTGAAAAGAGGGTTAGTTTTTACTTTTTATAAATCATCATGCTGCGTTCGCGATGTAATTTCCAAACATGTAAACAAATACATGTTTTAAAAAATAAACAACTTTAATACGTATACGTAAAGTTCAGTTTGTAATACAATTTTAAACTATTTTAAGACTATAGACACACCTACACACACACACGCTAAGCTAACTATAGGTACACATGTAACATAAATGTAACACATCGACACCTGATAAGAAAAACATTGTACAATTTTTTTCTAAGTTTACATGAGAGTGAACTACATTTTTTTGGATTAAATATCGTCCTATTGTTTTCGTTTTATACATATATTTTTGCGTTCTTTATAAACAAAAAAACCATGTTTACGTACATCAAACAGAAACCTGTTTTTGGTCAAGCTACAATGTTTGAATAATTGATTAGTTTAAAACAACAACATTATATGTTGTTGAATATTTTTTATTTTATTTTTTGAGTTCATTTTAAGTCAATATCATGGTATTTATTTTAACATTGTTACTAAATCGATTATGATGGTAAAAAGCTTTTTGTTATTTGAAATACAATGTTTTTAAGACACAACCGATTTATTTCGAATTACAATGAGTTTTTTTTTACTATTCTCAAATCCGGCTTCCGGACTGAAAGATACCTTTTTTTTCCAATTAATGCAGTTATGGTATATTTCGAATACATTGCAAAATGAGTTACAATGTTGTTCTTATCAGGTGTGGACATATACAATAGGAATAATAAAATATTGAAGTCAGTTTACGCGCATTTAACGCAGTAATCGGCTATAAATTACGAGTTAATAACAATAACTGTCAAAGTGCATGACAGTGCATCGACGAATATCCAATACGATTTGGAACTCTGCCATGACAGTTTGAATAAATAAATTTCTATGAATACATTTTCCGCTCAAGAAGAAAAATCAAGAAGTTTCCATAAAAAAATCTGTAGAACTATGATCGACTCGAACGTGCGACTGTAGAGCGTAGGGTCCAAGATACGGTCGTCGCGTCGGGCAAAGTATTAAGCTAATAGGTAGTGTGTATTACTAACATCATATGGACGGGTCAAAGTCTGACATAACGTTTTTTTTTTAAATTAATTATTTATTCAAATAAAACAGGTAAGATTAGAGATTTAATTTTATATTTATAACAGTGATACTAATCTTGTATTTATTTAAAGTAACTAAGTACCTTCTATTATTCTAAAGTCAGAATGACTTGCCAATGTGCGTTTTTGTCAATAAGCTCATTATTTTTTTTTATCCTTCTATCTTACATAGTAATAAGTAAATATAAAACGCAACGTCTCATTGTCTGTCCATGCTGCGATTATAACTCGAGAACCATTTTGTTTTTTTTTGTAATTATGATATTTCTTGGATTCATAGATATATTTTTTCTTAGCTAGGCTTCATTAAGTATTCATAAGTCCTGAAAAAGGAATAAGCAATCACAACAATCCTAACTAATATTATAAATGCAAAAGTGAGCTTATTTGTTTATTACGCTTTCACGCTAAAACGGCTGAACGGATTTGGATGAAATTTGGCACATGGGTAGTCCATGACCTGGAATAGGACATAGGATACTTTTATCCCGGTAGTACGTTCCCGTGGGATAATTTTAGATATGCACGCGGGTGAAGCCGCTGGCAAAAGCTACTAAAATTATAAATCCACTAACTGCGCCCCGCGATTTCACCCGCATAAGTCTTGATCCCGTTGGAATATCGGGATAAAAAGTATCCTTTATCCTATTCTAGGTCATGGTCCACCCATGTGCCAAATTTCATTCTAATCCGTTCAACCGTTTTACCGTTAAAGCGCGTAACAAATAAACTCACTTTCGACTTTATAATATAAGTTATATAATTAAAGCACTATATTTTTGTCGAACTAATTCAAACTCACTGCTGAGCAAAGGCCAAAAAACCGGCTATAAAAAGGCTATATGGGAAGACCCCATAGCCTTTTTATATCCGCTTTTCTGCACTGCGATCGTGTTTGTCTACATTGTTGATATCAACAAGCTTGAATCACACACTATTAGACAGAGGACATGAACATTTTTCCTGTTGTGAAACGATGTAACAGTTATACTATTTACGAGCCCAGACTTCCATTCATAGAATTATTTCCATTGAAAATAGGAGGAAAATTCTCTTCTTGACTCACATAATTCTTACAAATATTACGCGCGTTCTATTGTTAGACCATAGACGATTGCATCATTTTGTTAATAATTGATAAAATGGTCACAGGATCGACTAACGTCCTATACTTATTTATGATCTTGAGGGGCAATTCCCGTAATTTTTAAGAACGTTTACAATGTTATCTCATTCGCAATCCGTCAAAAATACATAATTTACCAACATTTTTACAAGTTTGACAGATCGCAACTTGAATGTGAACGTTTTTTATGTACAAGAATTGACTTTGGATGCGCAAAGGTTATAAGCGTAGCATTCTACACTAAGAAAGGTTTCCTGTGTAAAAAAAATATCTTTCAGTGGTTTTAAGCTCGCTTTTAACTAGCATCCCAACTGATGGTAAGCGATAATGGACCACGCTCGCCTAAAACCTATTGACTCGTGACTTAAGGTGCAGCTAAGTTAGATATGTTCCATAAGAACAAATCTTTTATGGGAAAGTTCACAAGGAACAAATCTAACTTGTTATGGTTGCGAATCATATTTTGATCAAGATACTAACTGACACTGACTTGCAAATTGCAAAAAACATAAGAGAATTTGAAAGTCGGACAGGCTACCACTGCGGATCCACTTTAAAGATTCCCAGATCATAGCTATCAGGGAAAAAAAAACCGGAAAGTAGTTCTAGTACTAAGCGGTACGCATAATTAATGAGTGCTTGAGATAAGACTTGTAATATCTTAACGCCCGGTTTCTGGACCGAAAAACAACACAATAATTTGCTAACAAATTGTCAAGCGACCTTAAACTGTTGTGAATAGTTGACTCAATTATCTACAGCCAGTCGGATCACTTGACTTGCGTTTAATTTTGACGCGTCGATAATTTTTGTTCCAGAAATCGGGTGTAAGCATGTGATGTGCGAAATGCTATGAAACGCAAGACACGTCCGAGAAACTAGATAGCCGATATTGCATTGCACTTGTACAGGTTACCGCTTAAAATCAGCCGAGACAAAAAACAATCTGCATTCATAATATGTACACACATGCTTGCAATAACAAACAATACGAAAACAGGATGAGTGGTGATGTGTTTGATACAACCAACATATTGCAGCATTCCGCTGCCAAATAGGCCTCTTTACACGCGAAAAAGGCTGAACATGTTTTATTCGTAAAATGTCGTTACGACTAACACATTTTTGAATTCGGTTTTGTCGAAGTAGGGAAAAAAGATTGGCAGTTGTTTGAGGTCAGTCACCCACTGACCTGAACAGCGTGAATCGATTTTCCATAAATTTTCCTTGTGTTATATCGCTAGTGAGCAGACATGTAGCTGTCTTATAGTATTCTATTAAGGTTCGTCCAGGGACCCGGATATTCATCCCGTAAAAGGTATTATCCGTACCGACATGTGAGTATTCCAGTTGTCTATCACTCAGCCCGCCCTACGTAATGTCGCCCTTCTTTCGGGTCTAAAATGGTGTTTATTTCGGATCCAAACAGAAGAGGCCTCGTTGAGGCTTCACCCGCCTACGGACCTGTTACTATACTACCAGGGTTGAGCACAATTTTTTTTTGTATTTTTGCCTGTGTTAATTAATTTAATTCTTCTGAATGACTGGTACTATCCAAAAAATAATCAAAAAGTTTGAAGGTGTAGCGCAAACTGAACTTTAAAGTGTAGGTATTTTTTTATTTTTTTTCCAAAATACATGTCTTTACATGTTTGGAAACTAAATTGCAAATACAGAATCTATCTCCTGTTGAATCTCAAGTATGCTCTTGAAAATCAAGTTTAAAAAGAAGCCGTAGGTACATTTGTTTCTTTCTTTATTATTATAGATAATAATAAAGAAAGAAAGAAAATGTATTTATATAATCGTAAAACATACCTTATTAAAATAAGAGTCCGCCAGATATGCAATCTTCTGCGGCGCTCCGGGGCACTTGATCATCGTGTCCGGGTAAGTGAAGATCGCGTTGCCGTTTTTGTGTTGCTGCATGTTTGCGAACGTCTTCTCGCAGAATTGTGGGTCGTATATCGATGAAACAGTGCTCGTTTTATCATGTAACGCCTCATACAGACCGGGTACCTGGAGACAAATAGGAAGGTTTTAGTATCAGGATTCTAAAGATAACTCGTTGAGCTATAATAGCTGCAAGCCTACTTGGACCATCTGGCGCAGCCGTGAGGCGCACAATACTATTTTAAGTTTTTTCTGTTCTTTGTTTTTGTGTGAATATTGTGTGTCTTAAACCTGGGTCAAATAAATTTATTTTCTTTCTTTATTTCTTTTCTTTCAGGAATTTCTCAGTAGATGCCTGGAGTCTGGATTTGTGCCCGGTTGTTGGTTCGCCCCCTATTAACTGGGACTTAAACATAACTGGCGCAATGTGGGTGTATTATAGGTACACCTCTGTCTTACCGTTCGGTAATTTCAGGCGTGGGTTTGTTTTGATCATAGTCAGTTCTACCTTTAGACCCTGGCCAAAATCCGAACCGTGTGTGGCCTGAAGATCGATCGCTTACAACGACAACCGGAGCGATTCCAAATATTTCATCGTTTCCCTGACTTTGTTTAGTTGAAACAACTTTTTAATAATCATAGTATCAGCCTGTCCCATTGTAGGCAATTGGCTTCTTATTGAGGTGAAAATATCCTCTATGAGTGTCGATACTGAAATGTATCTTCGCCAGGCTTACTCAACGAAGTCAGTTCCAGTATCATCTCGCTAGCTGGCTTAGGCTGCGGTCTATCTGACCACACGCCGACCGCGACCGACGACGTGCAGCCATCCGTCACCGACGACGGCCGAATGTTATATGTTCGTAAATACAAGGGCACGGTCACGGCGGGCCACGGCGTGTCGGTCGTCCGTCGTGACATCACCACACGCTGTCGTCTGACATTTTAACGAAACCTTAGCCTAACTTAATCCAAATCAGTTCCCGAGAAAATGGCACCTGATTGAAATTGGTCCTTTAGTACAATCTCTTTTGTTCTGTTATTTAAAGTGGTTCTGTTACTTTAACCGCATCTGTAGTCTAGTGGTTAACCACCTTTCTCAGACCCAGAGGTCCTTTTTTTTTTGAGGGTGGGAAATTATCAAATAACTTCTCCCGCTCTGGGCGGAGCGGGAGGGTGTGTCAGACTTTTACTGACTAAAACCCACCCGTGTTCCTTCCGTTGCCGGTGTGCCGGGGCCGCGATATCCCTTTCGGACAAACTCGCAACCCTGGCAGGAGACCCAGAGGTCCTGATTCCGTTTCCCAGGAGGGCAAAATTTTCTGCTCGGTTTGGTTGGTAGATCTTGTTCTAAGTCCGCCTGGCTAGCTACCACCATCTTATCTAAGTTAGTCGCCATAACAAGAATGTTAACAGGATTGTTGTGTTTCGGTAGTTCTAGGTAAGATAGCCAGTTCCTTTGTGGTTGGGGATTCCGGATGAAGCTCGCTTCCACCTTCGGCCTGATCATCACTTACTATCAGGTGAGATGCAGGCCAAGAGCTTCCCCGTAGTGAATAAAAAAGGTGCTTAATCAAACTGCATTGACTTTACACACTAAGGTCATCTGAAGTATTTATACATTTGGTTTTATCATAAAATAATACACGGTCATCACACACACATACGCCACATGCTGTCGGTGGGTACGTTACATGATTCAGCAAATGATTCTAGAGAGATTTAAGTTGTTCACCAGTAAAAAAAAAAAACTGCTCTACTACTTATACAATTTGACCGTAGGCATTGCACTTTTGTATGAAACAGCATTATTTTTTATAACCATCTAATATTTGTACACTAGGGGGCTATAGAATCATGTACTGAATTAGAGATCTCGCGCACTAAACGGCCACAACACCGGCCAGTCGTACCCGTCTAGTGTTATAGTCTGCGGCTAGTTGGCCGTTGCGACCAAGTGCGCGATTCGTATCGGTTTATACTCGTACAATGGTTTTCCTGGTCGCTGCGACCACTGCTTTGTGGTCGTGGCAGTCTAGTGTGCAAGACCCCTTAATGGTAACAGATTGCGGGTCAGTGTCCCACCCTGTATAGTACAGCGTTCATCATTTTTACCTTTTTATAATCATTTTCTAATCCGACCGCTATGATGAGGTACTCGTACTTAATTTCATGCCCCTCTTTCGTCTTCACCTTATTGCAATCAGGCTGAAGACAAGTTGCCATATCCCTTATCCATTTAGCACCCTTAGGGAGAACGCTTTCCGCTGACCGACGAGTATCGTTGACTGTACCAACGCCAGCACCGACTAGGGTCCATAACGGCTGGTAGTAATGTTCCTGGGGACAAAATAACAATTATGAATAAAATCATAATTCTGACAAAATAAAAATTTTGAACAAAATATAAAATTACAAAACACCACGCATTTGCCGAAATGTTAGGCAAAGGTGTACCTATAGTACACTCACATTTCGCCAGTAATAGGGGGCCAAGCCTATTGCCATCAACTGGGCACAAATCCAGGCTCCGGGCGGCTACTGACAAAATCTTGAGGGAAAAACGGGAAAAACCCAATAACAGTTTGCCCGACCCGTACCCTAATTGCGTAATACACGATCAATCAGAATCTGAATCGTTTTGAAACAGATTGCTAATCCATTGCTTCATAAGCTCGAAAAAATCTATTCAACAGTAAATAACGCGATGAATGTTGTTGAACAGTCAAAATGAAACAGAGTAGTTGCAATCGTTTCAGAAAATGTGTTGCGTAATGAGATAGCTGGGACTAGACCAACGAGGCAGTCAGGAGACAAAATAACAATTAAACAAAATATAAAATAGGTATAATCCATTTGAAATAAGAATAGACATTTAACTAAACCTTTTTTACAGTCCGTTCAACCGATTTTGACTTCTATTGCATTGGTGGCATGACAAAAAGCAGCTGCAGTAAATAGTTGGTATTGTATACACTTTTTTGCTTTTAATTCCATCCTTATGCCTACGGTATAGAAGTCAGAATCGGTTGAACGGACTGTAAAAAAGGTTTGTGTAAATGTCTAATCTTATTTCAAATGGAGTATAGGTATATTGGAGATTCGTACTTCGTACAGCAAAAGAGATAAGTACGCAAGTATTAACCTATCCAGGCTGCTAACTAAAGCTACTTTTTGTTTTGTCTGAATTGAATTATTAGTAAAACATCCATGGGCAAGTTTTGTTATAAAATTCGTCAAATTTCCCAGGCAGTATATAATCAGAATTTCTGCAATGTTTTAAAAATACCTTCATGCATTCGTTTGTAAAAACAACGGCCTGGGAATATGAATAATGAAGAACTTAAGGAAACCATATTAATACCTGCATGACGCACGTGTTAGACTGATGTAAGTTATAGAGTAAGTAAACTACTTTACATGTATAGGTACATATCATTAGCATATAGCCTAAAACAGCGAATGTTTGTGCAGTATACAATACAACCGCAACGGGCTGCGGCGCAACGCTTTTCATACAAAAAAGTGCGATGCGGCTCGCCTGCAGTGTGCGTTGGTTCATAGAAAATGTACACCTCGATTCAACCTTAACGGCGGTTCGGAACATGAGGCGAGTCGCTGCGCAGTAACGAATTCATGGCTCAGCGGGGGTGAGGGGTGGGGTACTGCGCAGCGAGTAGCGTACTTCCGAGCCGCCATTATGTTAGAATCGAACTGTACGAAAGATATGAAGGAGGATTTTTGCAATGCGTTGCTTTGCGGTGCGGCCCGCCGTAATTGTACTAGTCTTTAGGCTAAGCGCGCACTAAGAATTTTGATCGTTGCGATTATTAAACTGGGAAATAAAATACAAACGAAAATAAATAATACGCGTACTCGTAAACGATCTCTTTTCGCAGTGCGCAGACTCTATACAGGGTGGCAGGGAGACATCAACGCGAAAAGTGATACCATGGATTCAGTACATGATTGTGAACCACCCTGCGTTGAAATTTTTCGTCAGTTATTTAAAAAAAAAACTGCTGCTCCATACATATTGACCGCGTAGGTATTGCACTTTTCTAAGAGACAGCAGACTTTTTTTTTAATAATCGACGAAAAATTTCAGAAATTTCAGAAAGGGTTCAGAATCATGTACTAAATCCATGGTATCAGTTTTCGCGTCGATGACCCGGCCACCCTGTATATTGTTATTGTTAACAGATAGGCGATTATTATCCGCAACGATTAAAACTCGTAGTGCGCGCTTAGCTTTAAAGTCTATTTAATCCAAACGAGCGAATGCCCGTCCTTATTATTTTTGGGTAAGAAAACGGGGTCAGAGTATGTTTTCGTTTATCTATCCAAACTAAAATGTCAAAATTATTAAGAAAGAAAAAAATACTTTTGTGCTTGTTCTGGTTAAGTTCGTTTGGTTTATACTAGGGTTGCCAACCGTACTCTAATTCATAGAATTGCACTTTGTTTCCCGTAGGCGTACTTTATAATCTACAAAAGGAATAAAGTACGCTAAAATACTCTATTTATTTTGACTCTCACTTTGAATTGAATTAATTCAGCATTCTTCTTTTCTTTTCTTTTCGGTTAGAAACATTTTTTCCTTTGGCCACTCTGGGAAAGTGCCCCAGGGCCCAAGATCCATGGGCTTCCTAGTTCCTGCCAGCGGCTGCAGAAAACCTAACCTATTCGAGACGGGTGACAATAGGTTTAGACGGCCAAATTTCGGTCAAAATTGCAAACTGGCGGGAAGACAGAAACGGGCTTCGTTGAAATTGATAATAACTGAGTACCTTATAATTTTGAAATCGGAACTAGTAGTCTAAACTCCTAGAGTTGTACAATAATTTAAAAAAAACCACAAAAAGTTGTTATTATCCTGTTTTATAAATAACATAAAGTTATACTCTTTTTTATAAGTCTGCACTCTGTAATTACCCTCTCTGAAATCAGAAATACTTTATTTTTTCTAAATAAAGTTGGCAACCCTAGTTTAAACCCACCTTTAAATGTATCTCACTACGAAGGGGACTCAAATTACACGCATCCCATTCGTTCTACTATAGCCATAATAGTCACTGCAATATATTGCTGAATGAATATTATTTGAAATGCCACTAATTGCCTGCTCATGAACTTGAAATGAATTCCTGAAACATTTTCCTTAACGTTTCCATCTGTTTAGGGGCGTCCATTATTTACCTACGTGGGACGTTTAGGGGGGGAGGGGTCGAGCCGAATCTCAATCATATTCGTGTCATGGACTCGACAAATTGCGACTAATTGGCGTCAAAATATGGGAGAAAACACATCTTCGCTAGGTGTCCTAGTTTTTGAGATATAAATGTGGCCCTGTTGGGGAGACTCTCTCCAGATCGGCCACTTATAAACCATTATATCTTTTGAACCAGTGACCGACAAATTCTGATATTTGGCGACGAATTTCGACTAATTAACGAATTTTTTTTTGTGTAGTCAAAATTAAAATCCCTGATGGTGGCCCTGCCAGAGTCAATGACACATCATATTCACGTCCGGGTCTCGAGAAAACTGAGTAGGTAATTATTATAAAAATAATAAATAATATAATTTATATTTTTTTATAATAAATATCTTCTCAGTTTTCTCGCAATTTTACACTGTTTCTTACGGAAAACAAAAATAACGTATTGTTTAAGAGGTAAAATTTGTTTGTTTGTGTGTTTGTAAGCAAATTATGTTTATTTAAATAAATCCAACGCAATCAAGCACAGATTAACGTACTCGTATTTACACAGAAATACGTATTTTAACAATCTCACGTGAGATAAATGGGGGCGGAGGTCGAGCCAAATCTCACGATATGTCACCAAGGGGGTCGAAAAATAGCCGTTATCGCCTCTTGCAATTAATAGACGTGTAGTGTTGTTGTGTTCTTTAGATTCAAAGGCCTTTCCTAGATGGGTCATAATTTGAAGTTCCATAAAAGTGTAGCTCCGGCCAACATAATAACAGGTTGAACGCCGAAGGCCAAAAGTGGTTTTCCCAACAACCAAAACAAACTAGCCGCATATACGCTACTCATTATATTTATTACTTTTGAAAAAATGGCCTACTACATTAGGTTGACAGTACTCCAAACATCGTTTACAAGATCGTTTACCATTCATCTGCGAAAACATCGCCCCGTCACGCACGCGTCCAAGAGAGCCACGAGATTGTGCAACGAATGTTGGACGCATATATGCACATCAATCATAATATTTATCATATCATTAAATCTAAGAGTCATCATCACAATTCGCAGAAATAACCGTATCCAGTTAAATTCAGGTGTTCACATTTCCTTCCTCACAATTTAATATCATAAATTACCTGTTATTATACCTACAGAGGAAGTACCTACATTGCTTTTGAAATAGGAAAACAAGTGTAGGTATTATTAATGTTGCCCAGACTCCAGACAGACCACTCACCACAGTACTATTGCGGTTTTCCTGTATATTAAACAATGAATGGTTACATTACTTATTATTATTAATTAACATAGCTATGAGGAGTACTCTAAATAACTATAGGTAAAGCCATATGTTTCATAGAACGACACTGAAGACCTGCATGGTTATTAATTTTAGCTATGTGCATTTAATAGCTATTAGGTATTCATTTAATATAGGAATATTTACAACCCATTGTTAGATGTAGCTTCGATGAATGAGCACTTGACGATAAGCGAGGGGATTCACGGTCTTGATAACAAATATATCGTTATTCATTCAATTTCTTTTACAACAGTCACACATTGAAATATGATCACTTATTTCTTATATCTATGGTCACACCCGTGTGTATTGCGAATTTATGTAAGTACTATGTTTCAAAGTCTTCATTCTACGTGCATTACAACATAGAGACAGCATTTACTCCTCATAAAAAGGGTTTGAAATACAGGTGTGTCGGAGTTTTCCGTTGCATAACAGATTGCTTTTGGTCTACCGGTCAAGTCCGGTTTTTTCTAGTTTAGGTATTAACCTGAGTTATAATTTAATCTGTATCTAATCTCATAGGTTATCATTGATATGCATGCTGTAATGTAGGTAGTACCTATATACGCCGATGTCTTGACCAACGTCCATCGCGTAAGTCTATCGCGTTAGTGTAATCGCTTAGGAACGATGAATTTGGCTTATTATAATACACGTCGTCAGCGATAATAGGGCATGATCGACGTCTGATAGGTCGACTCCTCCGTGCCTCGGAAAGCACGTTAAGCCGTTGGTCCCGGCTGTCATTCGGGGATCTTTGACAGTCATTACGGGTCGTTAGAAGCCCGAAAGTCTGGCAAACAGTCTTAGCAAGGGGTATTGCATTACCCAATTACTGGGTTGTGGAGGTCAGATAGGCAGTCGCTCCATGTAAAATACTGGTGTTCAGCTGCATCCGGTTAGACTGGAAGCCGACCCCAACATAGTTGGGAAAAGGCTAGGCAGATTGATTGATCGACGTCTGATAGATCTTATTAAAAAGAACATTTACGTTAGATAAGTATATCAAAATAATAACAAACTAAGTTTACTGTTTACATAAAATGGCGTCTATTTATCAATATGGATGGTAGGGTGCAATGCACCCCGAGTTGTTTGTAGTTTTAATAGTTGTATTGTATCCAAGAACTGCTTACCTTGCTTGGCTCAAGGACTATCACAGAATCTTTCGGCAGCCTCCTTGCAAACTTAGCAGCCATCGTGCATCCTCCCGACCCTCCCCCCACCACCAGTAGTTTGCATCTGAAAATAAACATTAAATGAAAATGTTGTAAAATAAAGTAGCAGCTGGATGATGTAGCCGAGAATCGAGTAAAGGCTCCTGCAGAATGACGCGACGCAACACTAGTAGAGTGGTCGGCAAACCACGGCTCGCGAGCCGCTGCATGCGGCTTTTTGGCCTATAGATGCGGCTCTGGACAAATGTCGATGAGTGCGAGCGCATATACGCGCGGGGGTCGGGGTTTTGGTCATCAAGCAAGATATCAAGTTTTGTAATTTCCGAAGTATTTGCACCAAAAATTAACAGGACATCAAAAATTAATTATTTACTGTACCTTTCAAAGTTGTCCAAGGTTAACTTGTTAATAAGTAAGATGCCTTCATCACAATTATTATTATCAGCCGAAATGATGATGACCATGAGCGCATCCTACTTCTTAGCAAGTTAATTTAGGAAGCGTTGTGGAGTGAGAGAGGGTTCCCAAACCTCTTTCACTCCACAATGCTTCCTCCTTCCAACGTTTTAAGAATTAAGAAAAGTGTATTGAGACAGTTTGGACGCACAGAAAGGATTGGCTCTCATAAGAAATCTTAGTCTTTATAGTATTGATATTTGGCTCTATTGACTAATGAGTTTGGCGACCACTAACCGAAATTGTTCTATAGTAGAAATTGTTCTACTCGAGAGCATTTTCTATGAAAACTTCATGGAAATTGTTCTACCAGAATCGCACCGTCGCGTCGCGCCTGTCTGCTCAGCCTTTATATGGCGTGTTGTTGAAGCGCGGAGTGCTATAGGCTGATGATGACGAGGACGACAAAAACAATTACCTCTGTCTGTTTGTTACCTTTTCACGCCTTGGATTTGGATAAAAATTGGCACATGGATAGACCATGAGCTGTATTAGCAGTGGCGGATTTGCAGTCCTGGCCGCCCTATGCCCCAGGCCATGTAGTATGTATCAGCTGCCCCTTTCTCAGCACCCATCATATAGACATAGACTACTTAATGAATTTACTTTATTGCCAACTTCTATTGAAACCAGTTCAGAAGTTTAGTTAACTATGAGTCGGGTTGGCACCGCGAAATTCCATGACGCGTTTCAATTAGTTATTTGGACATATTTTTAAATGGTTTTAAGTTATTATTGTTATACGATGCGGTGCAATGCGGCCCGCCATAATGTGCGCGAACGTTTAGTAGATACTTTGAGTTATTTCTTGTTATCATCAGTGATTTTTTTGTCACGATTGGCCGCCGCTAATATCTGGCCGCCCTAGGCCCGGGCCTACTGGGCCTTAGGGCAAATCCGCGACTGTGGATTAGGGCATAGGGTACTTTTAAACCTGATAGTAGGGTTCCGTTGGGATAATTACCAGGCTCCACGCGGGCGAAGCCGCGAGCAACAGCTAGTACAATATAATTAATAGCTTCTGCCCGCGTTAGATTTCAGCCCCCAACCCTTCGATCAATAATGCACTAGATACACTATCCCATACAAAAGTTCTCTTAAAACTGTCGCCAATTGTGTTTACGTAATTCTATTTTTAAATAAATATAAATTCAACCTTAAATAAAAGGCTTAAAGTTGTATTCACAAAGCTATGTACAAAAAACAATAAAGTCAAACATACATCAAAACAAATTCAAACTTACTCGCTTGTTTTAAAGTTCGAATTACAAAGTGCTAATAAAAGCAATAAAAATTTACGAATGAGGCTCGCCGCTTGGACAAGGAATGAGTGGAGTCGAACTGTGTA
Source organism: Agrochola lota (assembly GCA_947364205.1). Taxonomy (NCBI): domain Eukaryota; kingdom Metazoa; phylum Arthropoda; class Insecta; order Lepidoptera; family Noctuidae; genus Agrochola; species Agrochola lota. The sequence continues at coordinate 4,625,786 of OX376223.1, forward strand.
ATATTTTTTTGTTTATACCTTCGATCAATAATAGTATGTACTAGATTTCAAGGATCAGGAACAAAGATACGTCGCTCAAGTGCCCACGTTTGTACACACTTTATATGTACATTTATATTTATTTCTATGAAATATAGAAGAAAAAAAACAGTTATACTAACAAATACAGTTTATTATAAGCCTTGACACTCAAACATAAAGTTTAATTACAATGGCAAAATGAAATCTTTCTGTCGTCGGAGAAACAAATATTTAATTACAATGGCAAAATAAATCTTTCTGTCGTCGGAGTAACAAATATAATATCATGTCGCTTGAAAATTAAAAGTAATTTTTATATTAGTTCAAAATTTTTTTGTCGGGTCGCTAGGAAATCTACAAACAGAAATAAAATATAAAATAACAATACTACACCATGCATTCGCTGTTGCAGAACAGTCGATGTTTGTTACAATAGTTGGTGCGTTGTCACAAACATTGGTCAAACAATCATAATATTTGCTAATTGATTTATATTTACTATTTAATTCTGTTTTTATTTTATGAAAAACACTTACTGATAATAAACATACCAAAAAAAAAAAATCCTTCTAAAATCTTGGTGTCAAGGTGGTTATTTACAAATATTTTGAACACGTACTGGGGCATTTTGACGTCTTAACGTTGGCTATGATTGGACCATACTAATTTGAAATAAGACCACAACCGAATCTGTGCTCTTATTTTTCGTTCAGTTTTTGAAGCGCTTACCGGGAATCTAGTGCATTATTGATTGAAGGTTCAAACAAACAAAAAAACAAAGTCTTCAGCTTTATTATAAGTATAGATATAGGTTTGTTGTAGTTTAATGTTTTTATTTGGTAAACTCTTTTTTTAAGAAAATAATGTCAATCGTTAGCTAACTATAACATTATATTATTTTTCATCCTAATTAATTATGTTACTTTATTGAATTTTCCTTGTATTTTGTCAATTCTAGAAAGGTTTGAAACAAAAATAATGATAAAAAGAGATACTATACTGGCTCTAATTTTATTTGTTTTTTTTTACTTAGATGTTTTTTCAAGAAAGGGTTAAGTAGGTACAAGAATGTTGTTATTTAGGGTAAAGTAATCTGTTAAAGCTTCATACATTCTTTTCTTACAACTTTTACAATTATTCTTATTTAAAAAGTGTTCCATAGTCAACTTCTTATCTAGCAAAAACACATTCAAGCAGTTAAAAAAAAATACTATAATATTACTTAGTTGTTAAATAACTGAGAATATTCAAGTTGGTAATTAATCTGTGAAAACAGTGTAATGTTTTTTGGATAGAATTATCTTAGGGATCTAAAATCAAATTAAAATGTTTTCATAATAGTTGTTTTGATACCGAAGTTATTATATGTATACATATAAATGATAAGACAATGTTATTGAAATATGCTTCCTTACAAAGGTGACATTTTAACCAGGTGAGAGAAACAGCTCAACAATAATTATCTTTCTGCTGATATCATTTTGTATTGTATTGATTCCATAATTAATTATTAACTTTATTATAAACCTACGGTATTTGATGTATCTATAACTAACTGCGCCCTGCGGTTTCACCTGCATAAGCCTCGATTCCGTAGGAATATCGGGATAAAAAGTATAAAGTATTTCATCCAAATCCGTTCAGCCGTTTTAGCGTAAAAGCGTAACAAATAAACAAACACAATTTCGCATTATATTTAGGATTATTTTCCGTCAAAGATTGTTAAAAAATCACCTACGTTCCATATCTATAAAAACATCAAGTGAAGTGGAGGGAGTGTAAAGTTTGATAAATACGAATAACTGTGATTAGATTGGCAAGTATTATAACTATAAAATTCACATAGATACGGCGTATAGTGTCCGGCACAATTAGTAAATCAATTAGCACTAGTACTCACGAATATGTAGCATTATTTGTAGTGGAAACGGAGAAACTTCTGCAAATGCCCCGGGTTTCGACCACGGTAAGCTTTCGAATGATATTCATATTTCCGATCAAACCGCACAACAAGCGCCTGGCTCTGTCGCTAGCACATTAACGTAACGATGATTCCGCTCACAGTAGTTAAGTAACCGCTGAGGCGATGACTGTGCTGCGTCCAGTTGCGATAATTTGTTGATGTTTCAAGAATATATGACCTTGTTGACGTTACCATCTGCATTTGCACTTGTCCGACAAAGTGACATTGACAGCCGTTGACTTGACATAGACACTAGACAGTGTGTTTGACAGCATATAACTTCAATTTTTGACAGCAATAATGTTGTACTGTAAAATGGGGCGAATAGAGACAGTTTTCAACTTCTACACTGAATTGCTTACATATTTTGAATGTAAGCTGTTGTTAAAGTACTTGGATATTGTGAGTCAACATGTAAAAAACAATTCATTCTTCGTTTATTTGGAAAAAGTAGGCAATCTCTATTTACCTGGAAACTGGGGTACTTTACCTACATCTGTATTACCGCGTCAGCGCTATTCAAATAAATGAGTTTGATAGGCTCGTGAGTAAGTGGGTCGATTTTCAAGGGTAAACAATGCTTCCCGAGGCTGGTCTATAAATGGGTGACCATACTTTAATAAATTATAAGCGTTCGGTATTCTACAAGTATCAGCACGAAGAGTGGCGTAACTTTAACGGAGGCCCTGGTGCAAACTGGAAATTGGGCCAACATCTCACCAACGTGGTTTTTGTTTTTTTCGGGTATTATATATTCGGATTATTATTTTTATAAAATTTTTTTATGAAATCATCAATGTTAATTGCGTAACATAGTGTCACCGCAGCCAACCTCTCGGCTGCGGTCACACTATGTTACGCAATTATCATTTATGATTTCATACAAAAGTTTTATATATAAATTCGTCTGTATATAATGTCATGCCAAAGTGGTAAAATAAAATCATAAAAAATACATTATATAATATGATGCCTCTCGTAAAGTGGAGATTTTTGAAGTGAAACTTCTATATAGACGGGGGTATTAGGATTTTTCTGTCACGAAAAAGCATTACGGCCGCTTGGAGGGGTAACGATATATCGCGTGGTGAGAGGCGACAGCGGCGGAGGGAGAGAAAGGCTGGCGGCGGCGAAGAGGGCAACGGCTGTATTATGTAATGCGCAGCCTCGCGTAGAGCGAGGATAGGAGGGACAGCTGAGCTACATTTTTTAATGTTCCATTGTATGTGTATAATTTTAGAGTAGACTATGGATGTTTTTTTTCGTTGCGGATTGAATTCAGTATTTTAGGTTTGCAAAAAGCATTTATTAAAATGTACCTAACCAAATCATAATTTGCAATAAACCTGCGAAAAAAAAAAACATGTGTTTTGGGACAGTAGAAGTGAAACTTCAACGGACAAGCGGAAAAACGAATCGCAACGGACAAGTGGAAAAACGAACGGCAACGGACAAGTGGAAAAACGAATTGCAACGGACAAGTGGTAAAACGAATCGCAACTAAATTTTAACTTGAAGTTTTACGTGGTGTATACGTTTTATTGTCGTGTTGTTTATCTTATCAAACGAAACAATTCAATTTATTTATAAACAAACGTAATTGTTAATTAAAATCTCATTGTTTATCGCACTCGCACAGGTATTATCGGTGGTTGGGGACTTATTACTACAAACGTCTGGTAACACAGATGTGATGACGTAGACTTATGCCACCCACGTGACCACTGTGTCTCGGAATGCTATAACCAGCTGGCGAAGTATTTTATTCTATCATGCCCAGCACTAGATCTTAAATTTGTCTCCTTTGGCCGATTTCCGAATTAGAACATATTCGCTCACAGTGCTGACATCAATCATTTGCGTTCCGATTTTAGTTATCATGATTATGACAGCAGAGGGCTGTCAACAATCGGAGCGCTCGTAAATGCAATCACAGTGCTTAGCATATTTATTTGTGTTTATACCACAAATTTCTTCATCTTTTCTGGTTAGGTGGCGAACGGTAGCCAGAAGCACAATTCCGAAAATGCCACGTTAGTTCTATTCTATTTTTATTAAATGCCAAGTAAAGCCGATCTCGACTATTCTGCTCATCTCTAAAGTGCAATGAAAAACAAGTGTGCATAAATAAAAAAATAAAAAATAAAAGATTTATCAATCATTGCCACGCTAGTTAAAATTATGATGCGAGTCAAAACAAAACAGCACAACTATCATTTTTGACAGCACTCACGGTCAAATTAGTAAAAGGCAAGGTCGGCGTTATCGCGATGGCGCATATCATGACGTCATCTATGACGATTCATCGCACGTCGTTGTCGCGCTCACTCTAATTCGATTACAGCGGAACTCGGAACGCAGCCTTTGTCAAATAAAACAAAAATTAAATTCTGTGCTGTTTTGTTTTGAGTCACATCATACCTTTAAAATAATTTGGTATTTTCAAAACTGTGTTTCTGGCTACCGTACGCCACCTAACCAAAGAAGAAGAAGACATTTGTGGTATATACACAAAAATAATTATGTTATGCAAGTTTTGACGTTGAACGAGCACTGTGAGCGCGTTCACGAGCGTTCCGACTTGTTGACAGCCCTTAGCTGCATAATAATGATATCTAAATCCGTACGCAAATGATTGTTGTCAGCGTTGTGAGCAAATATGTTCTAATTCCGAAAGCGGCTTCTGTTAGCCAGCCTGTCAAAACAAAAAATGGCGGACGACGACGAAATTGACATTTTAGGAGATTTCTCTTTTAATTCTTGTTTTGCTCAAAATAGCCAAGGAATGTGAGTAAATTTATCATAAACATTAATTCCTATGTAGGTACATATTATAGATTAAGTGATTTGATCGGGTTACGCAACGTTATGCAGTTGTTTACAATGTTTTGTTGACACCAATTCTTCAAACAAAACAATGATTTTATCAAAGTCTCTTGTTATAACGCCTCCGATATAATTCAATATATTGCAACAGCACGTTATTCTAGACGTATCACGTATTAAACTCAATAATCTTTGTTTTTAACCATAACTTATTTGGTTTCGTAAAAAATTGCGTATCTGTTGTCTTTAGCCCTTCGTGCTCCAACAGAGAAGACACGGTGCATCCTCAGTGGCTGCTCGACTCCACAGAGACGAACTGGTACGATAAACAAAGTAAAAGGTAAGTTTTGCTACAGTTGTAATTCAGAAATTCTTTGGAATGTCCCTGTGATGAGCCAAAACTTTTCAAAAGGCTTTTTATTTTATTTTTACATCTTTTATCAGTAATACCTCATGCCTTTGATTGTACTGTACTCGCAATAAAATACCATTGGTTGGTTATCAATTTATATTTCTGGCAGTGGTTAATTAACAGCTTTACACATTGATTAACTTGGAAATAATCAAACAGTAACATAATTTCATTGTTTTGGTAGATTTTTTGCTCTTCATAGATAAGTAGCTAACTTATGTAAAACTTATATTTTACAGGTTTATAGAAGGCTCTCCAAGGAAGCTTTATGGGAACAATTCTTTAGACAAGCACTACAGTGATATACACACTGCATGGAGCCCGACAGAGAGGGACCTGCTCATTAAGGAAATGGTCAGAATTTGAGCCACTTTTTCTATGAATAAAGTTATATGTTTACATGTCTCAAATGCAGAATATTTTGTTGATACAGTTGTATCCACCAAATCAATAACTATATTCAGTGCTTAAAAATTGCTACTGCCATCTATAAGCAAAAAAAAAACTGAAAAAAATAAGATTAAAAAGTTAAATATCCAGATGTTTTTGCAAATGTCAGGCTTTTTGTGAGGACTTGGCAAATTTCGAAATGGTAACCCTAGCTGAATACCAGTATTTTACAATCTAAAACAAAAAAATTAAAACTATATGTATTCATTTTATTTTGCTATGAATTCCTATAAAATTGATGAAATCACATCTTATACACTTAAACTCCTACACCTGGAACCCTGACTGTCATGTGACTGAATGTTTTCTTAGGGTTTAATTTGGACCACATACTTTTTATTTCCCCTAATGCTCAGAGGTTCAAAATGATGCAAATTGACTGTCATTGAAATAGCAATTTTGTTTACAGGCAAAGTATGGAAGGAATGTACGCAAAATATCACAGACATTGAAAACAAAGACTGAAGCTGAAATACAGGCATTGATTGAAGCTGAATATGGTGTCAACTTAGAGACTCCATCATTTGGCCTTGACAAACCAGAGGACCATGAAGATGTGCCAGCAGTTGTTCAGGAAGAAATAGTAACCGATGACATGACCAGTATAAATAATATTATCAACATGGTTACCACTGGAGCACCAACTATTACAGTACCAAAGAAACCATTCAGGAAAAAAATTACAAACTCAAAAAGTTTACTAAAACCTGACATATTGATAGATAAGAAGGCTGAATTAATAGCAATAAATCCAGCTGAGATATTATATGAAGATGACTTGATAATTGGGTCAACAGAATCTATTGGTTCGGACCTAGATTTGAGTGATATTGTGTCTAAGAACATCGGTAAGTACCAGGCAAAAGTAAAGGCTGACAGGAAGATTGGTAACCATAGAAGAAAAAAGTCTAGGAATTATGACAAAGGTGGAACTAGGAATAAAAGTAAGGAGTTATTGAAGTCACCTCCTGGGAGGCAGCGGAAGGATTCTAGTTTGTCAGAGGACAGTGTGAAAAGCCCTAAGATGCAGATTGTCTTGGGGTCTGGACTAGCTTTACCAGTTTCTGAAGGGGAGCAAGTGGTGAGTTCTTTTTTCTTCAACAAAAAACGTTTTTCCATTCTAGGCAATTTCAAATCCCTAACCCATAAGTCAATGTGTATGCATAATGGATGAAGCTATTGTAAAAGGCGGTTATCTATAAAATGACTTAGGGTATGATTATATCTTTGAGTCATAGTTTTTATTTCAATTAAACTCAAGAACTCTGGCCAAAATATTAGTCAAACTGTAGGCTCTTGTGGAGAAAAAAAGACAAGAATCTAGATTAACCTTTTAATAAGAATTTTATTTATGTTTATGATACAATTTAACTAAATTACATTAGAATCGCATCGTATTCTTAGCAGTGTGAGCTTGCTTCAATCGCTTTGTTTTTCTCGGTGACTGAATCTCTTTCTTCCGATTTACACTACACATCAGTCAGTCACAACACAACACAACGACACTATACAGTATACACTATTCATTTGCACCGCTTTCTTGCCGTAAATTATTCACCCTCCGTTTTATTTCTATTAATACCTTTCGTTATAGCGTATTATATTCTTTGAACCACACTAAATTATAATTTCTATCAATCTCCAATAGATATTTCTTGTTAAATAAAATATATCACAGAACATTTATACTGTCGTATGCATCGCAGATTCGCAGCCACAGAGTACTTGGAGTACTTGCAGTGCGCCCGCGTCCCTTCGCTTGTCACCATAGATAATAAATAGTCTATACTATGGACAAGTGATGTTGGAACGTCGGGCGTGTATAGATTAATTTATTTATTACTTAGTTTCAGTTTTTATTTGTACTATTTTATTTCTTATTATTTTTAATGCTTTATTATTTGGTCTATCCCTTAATGGGATTTATCTATGTCCGTAGATTCGTCAACAGATTAATAAGGTCCGTGACATCACAGTGGGCCCTATCAGAATACCAGCGCTGCGGTATTTATTTTTAAATATCGCCGCATTATGCTGAGATAGTGGCCTTTTTGGCCTCGCACAGGTCTTTACTTTTCTGTTTGTTTTTTAATTTTATATTTTTATTTTTTATTATTACTTACTGTTTGTATTTCCTGTGCGTGTCCCAAATAAAATATTTTTCTTTCTTTCTTTCTTTCAATCGCTACAGTCTTCATGGTAATTATTAATCAGAAATATTGCTCCACAGATAAAAATCGAGAAGAAGAAAGACTCGGAGCCTGAGAGCGACATAGAGATTGACGTGGACAGTGACAGTGAGAGTAGCACACCCAAGACTACGCCTAAGAAGGAAAGCAAAGCTAGCGAGGAGGCCCCTATAGCCGTGCCGCTCAGCAGGTTCGAGCCCATGCGGAAAAGACCTAAGAAAATCAACCTGGTAAGAATATTGTCATATTTATAGAAAATGTTTTATAATTATATCACACATGACCTGCTGTATTATGATAAAAAGTTACTTGTTTGCATCTGGAGTTACTTCTGTCATGCCAGATAGTTCATAGCATTGAAATTTCATAACCACGTCATTCCATGTCACAGGACGGTGGTGGCGGCTACACTATAATGCATACTGAATCAGGCGACCTGTATACAGTGGGTGCTGAACCGAGAAGAGAACGAGCGCCGCGGAAACAACCCGTACAGTTGCTGCATTGTCGTGTTTATAATGCTGAGAAACCGGTCAGTAGCACAAATAAGCATATGTAATGAAATTATGTTCTTTCTCAAGCTTTTGATTGCATTGACCATTATATACGAAAGCATTTTATCTCAAAACATTCTGTTAATAAATAAGCCACTTTGATAATTTTTTTAGAGACCAAATTACTTTTTATTAAAGACATAAAGGTTGTGTAAATATAGCAATTGTAGCTGGTTATTATTGGCGTGCCCCTTGGGTTTATTCTTAGCCCTATGAAATTCTGTGTGTTATCAGAATGTCTTAAATTACAAAACTGTACAGATATTTCTCATTTCATGGTAATTTCATACAATTACTAGCAGACAAAATAATTGTAATTTTCAGGCGCCGTTCGATGTCCGTGTGAACGTGTCAACGCTTCTCCTAATGGACGGTCACGCGCACACATCACGCGGCGAAGTGATGGGACTGTTGGGCGGCTCGCTCAGTGAGGCGGGCCGCGTGTGTGTGTGTGTGACGGCCTACCGCCCTGCCGCCGCCGCCGCCGGCAGTACGCACTGTGACATGGACCCCGGTAAGAAAGTATTGAGTTAAACCTAAATATACACGCACATTATGAGTTATACAAAATAAACTCTTTTTAACTACGAGATGTGTAGAAATAAACACGTGTTTACCTGCAACAGGAATTCAGCACACTTTTAATATTTTATGAAAACGAAGGTTCCATCAATCTGATACTAACTGATAGATGAACTGTAGTTCTACTAAAGTGGGCTACACATGTGCAGTTATAACTGTTCCGTTTGTCTATTCGTTGAATCGTAACGTGTGTAGAAAAACTGTGCAGTTGAACTGATAACTAATCAAATTATCATTATATAAAACAGAACAGTCAAAACTGAATGTCTGTAGCAGGAAACTGTGCAGTTGTCAGTTTTGCCATATCAACCCTAGCAAGTACTCTCATATTTTTATTCCAGACGGTTCCACGTTTTCGTATCTAGCGCAATTTCCATGTGACAAAGCCGAATCAACGAGAATTTTTAGATGAATTTATAGAAATTTATCTTTCCGAACATTGCTTATGGAAAGTCAAATCGAAAGAGTACCACGACCGCGGCAAACGTGAAGCAGCATATGTAAAACTATTGTCGAAGCTTCGAGAAATTGATACTACAAGTGATAAACGCCTATTAATAAAATTGTATACACTTCCCGTCTTTTTAGGCCATTTTTGTTATTTAGTTAAATATTTCTGTTCTTTCCATCGTAGTTGTGAACATATATAATCTTTCTTTTTATTTTGTAACAAAATCAACTAACGATATCTAAAACGTATTAACTTTAATAGCTCTGCTCGTGCTGTGCACTTCAGTGACGAATTCACAATACCTAAAACTATGTGATTTTTGTATGTGTATGTTTTAGTGAGTAAGTCGTTGAGGTACCTTACCAATAAATAAATAAACCAATAATTGCCACGGCACCATCCATCGATGCCATGATTCCACAGACATGTAGCTACGAGCGCCAACGGATTATAACTGAATCAACAAACGATAAAACTCACTTTGTATAGACAAAAGGGGCGTCAGTTATAACTGCACGTGTGTAGTCCGCTTTAAAGGTTGCTAACTTATTAGTAGGTACAAAGATCATGGTACTTATATGCCAAAACGGAATTGATAATTTATGTAGTGAAATATTCTGAAGAAAAATTATACTTAAATCAGTCAGCGGATCCACTACAACAACATTTTATTTTTGAGTCCTTTAGAAAATTGTTATATTGTAACAATATTCTAAAGGACTCAAAAATAAAATGTTATATGTAACCTTAATTCGGTTCTTGCAGTATCCCAATCCCGCGCAGCCGAATCCCTCCGCTGCACAGGCCAGCTAGTGTGCGGCTGGCACCACTCGCACCCGCAGTTCCCGGCGGCGCCGTCCGCACAGGATCTGACGTCACAGCGCGGCCTGCAGAGGGCGCTGGAGTGGGCGCACGTGCCCTTCCTCGGCTTCATCACCAGCCAGCACTGGCCCACAGGCAGGACGGCCTCGCAGTACCGGTGAGCTATTGTTTATTTTATTGAATAACAAGGAAGCATCCCATCAGTTCTAGCAAGAATAATTTCGACGTTTTGTCGTAACGTTAAGATATTGTTGATGTCAGTGAATTTCAAGTCGGATTTATAAGAATGAAGATTTTATTCATATTCCTGTGCGAATAATAAAAAACATTGCACAATACTACATGAATGCACTGATCCTCACGCTAGGATTCCCTGTCGTGAGTACCAGGGTCATAACAGAGAGATTTCTACAAATGAGAAAGAACATAAAAAACAAAAACCTTCGTGTTGCGAGTTGTGGTGTGGTGTGGTGCAGTGTGGTGTGGTGTGATGTGATGAAAAACATTTGAAGTTATAATGACATTCATTATGTTGTGTAAAGCTATAGTTTAACCGTATTTCAGTCAGTTTACAACAAATGTATCAGAACCCAAGACTAAGATTAAACTTACAGGTTTCAAGTTGCGAACAAGCAGCTAAGATCTATTTATAACCTTGTTTCCAATTGATGTTATTTCCACTTAAACAAACATCAACTTTATAAAAGTGTAAATAAAGTTGATTTTAGACTGACTAGTACTATTGAAAAATTCATACAAAATTTGAAGTTGTAGCGCAAACTGAACCTTATGCGTAGGCATTACAGTTGTTTTTCCTAAACCTCGTGTTTGTTTACATGTTTCGCAAGTAAATTTCGAACACAGATTAGGTAGATACTAGATAATGACCAACAAAAGCTCAATATTACCATCTATCTTTCTAGTTGTATCCGCGTCGAAGGCGACGACGACGCAGAACTCCCCACTGGCTTTCAAATCAGCGTGAAACTGTTAGCAGATCTCACACCTGACAACCTGCCGACCTTCCTTCAAGAGTTGCGTGCCGTGATGATAGATAACCTCAGCAAGAACGAGTTCAGTGTCGACTTAGTCAAGGATGTGTGTCCACAAGCTGGGATCACGTATTTAGAAAAGGTTGGTATCTTATTTTACTAAAACTCAAAACATTTATTTCAATTAAACCATTTACAGGCTGTCAAATAGTCGGTCAGTTAGTCAGAAAGTTGAAGCTAGTTGCCCATTCCAAAACGTACATCTTTATGGAGAAGAACGGGCAAGAAACTCCAAGAATACTCGTTTAAATATAGATATTACAAAATCCTGGGTACATTATTCTTGTTGATTCAATATGTGAGAACAATGTAAAAAAAATATCAAAACAATTCAAAATATAAGATTAAAAATAAGCCCTGGCAGATCCGAATAAATGAACATGACGCTGGATCAGGACCATCCAGCTCAACCATTTTCTAGGAAATCGAATGATCCAACACACTCGCCACCATCAGCGAGACATTTAAGTGAGCATGACATACTCTCAACTGCCATGCTCTTTCAAGTCAACATACATCTTAATAACATAATAAATTACTCCATGGTACTCACATTTAAAAAAATTGAAAAATAACTTGTAAGTTATAGAAAAATATAGTTTGAGAGATTTTGAGAATGTTTACTACCAAAAAGCAAATCATTAATATCTATTGGAGTATTCAACAATTAAAACTTGGTTAAATAAAAAAATAAACATTAAGTTCGTAATGTCAGAAAGACATTGGAAGAATCTGCCTCATTACTTCCCTCCTTGGTCAAACGGTTCCAAACGCGACTGCTGAGCGATCCTGGGTTCAATCTAAAGGTCGAAAAAGGTATTATCGTAATTTATTTATTTAAAAGATACATTATAAGCTTACCATGTCATGTCGCCAATTACGAGTATATTATGCTAGAAATAATTATCACAAAAAATCAAATCGTTATAGAGTTTATATTAAGCTAGAAATAATTATCATAAAAATTAAAATGGTTATAGAGTTTTTCCAACTGGATCTGCCCGGAGACTGGATTTGTGCTGAGTTAGTGGCCGTATAGTTGTTTAGTCACCCACATTTCGCCAGAAAGTCATGAGACTTTCTATAATAGGCTCAACCCACAGTTCAACCCTACCCCTAGGTTAGTTCAACCTGTGGGTTGAACCTATATTAGCTAGGACTTAATTTTTAAATAAAGTTTTATTTTCGTTTTTCTACAGTGCATATCAAGCGCATCTCACCACATGCGTTCAGCGGGCTATGACGAAGCTGACCCGTTCGTCGAACAATTACTACAAGGAATTAAAGACGTTTTCAGATAGAAAACAAATGTCTCTTTATGTGGATTTCACTCTTTACTATGTATCTAGTTCTACTGAAATGGAAGACAAGAAAAATTTTTTGATTGTTAACATATAATAGTTCGATCTTGTTCAACGTTTTAAACCTGAAACAAACTGATAAATATGGGAAGTAACATGTAACATTACACCTACATGTGCAAACATCAGTAAAAAGTTGAGAATGTGACTTTGGCAGAGTGTGAGCACGTCAGTCGTTAGCCAGATTTTTGTGACAAACGTCAGACGAAAATTTGGCTAACGACTGACGCGAAAGTGCAGACTGGGCATTTGAAGGTTTTTTTCCAGGTCAGACAGGTCATCCTTGCACAAGCATGTAAAACATTATATGTAGATCAATTGTATCTTGTACAAAAGTAGTTAGACTTCAATAAATAAACGATTTTAATATTGTGATGCAGTAATGTCGTTATGGCACCAGTGTGGTTATAAAGTTACTTCTAGAAACTCTAATGTGCTTGCTGAATGTGATAAATACCTTCGTTTTAGTCTCCTGAATATTACTTTAGTTAGATAATATAAGCTAAGATTGGTGCTCCGGCATCACCTATTGAACATTTGTATCTGTCGTGATTTCCAACAGAGATGTATAACTGTGCGTTTGCACTGGCGAAACATCACAACAAAACATGTTGAAATCTCTAGATCCTGTCAAACAATGTGTGGAACATTGACAGAAAATAGAGATTCCAACATGTTTTGTTGTGAATGTTTCGCCAGTGCAAACACACTGTCATACGATCACATTTTGTGACTTATATTTTAAGGTTAACTTCAATAGATAATGTGATTGTTAAGACAATAAAGAGTAAGTAAAATAGACCGAATTTTAAAGAATGCTGTTAGTGCCTGCGAAAACTGGCGGATTTCAGGGGAGAGCATCGAGGACAGATCGAGGAGGATTCCTCTATCCGCCAACGCACACTGACAAGAAAAATTATCTGCGATACCGCCGAGTAGCATTGAAATATAATAACCTTACTAGCCTAACTAACTTTACTAGCTTTACCCGCCCCGACTTCGCACGGGTAGCACTAAACCCTACCTACCCTAATTTTCTCACCGTTTAAACCTTCCCTGGACTATGACAAGCATTTCAAAACCAAAATCAGCTAAATCGGCCCAGCCGTTCTTGAGTTATAAAATTACAACGAAAAGTGGCATTGATTTTTGTAGATATAGATTTCGTTTGGATAAGTATTAAATTCAATTGATAAATTTGCAATCCTCTGCCGTCCCGTCCGCCAGTCTGCGCAGGCCATTATTGTAACTTCCTTTCATTGCATTAGTGACTAAAGCGCGCTTCGCTAAATTCTATTATTTTAAGTAACTTATTGATTGTTATTGTATAAGTTCTTTTATTACTTTGGCTATTCAGTATTATTTATAAGGAGGTCCCATCGTATATCTTCATACATAAAAGTTTTATTTTCTATTCTCGTATTAGGCCAATAGTAGCCTTCAGATAATATTTGATCCATCTGGATCCTTCGTGCTTTAAAAAAAGTAAATTTTTAACTATGACGTCTAAAAGGAGTAATGTTTTGTTATTCTTCCTATTTTAAGAGGGATGTAATTATATCAAATTAATTATTAAGTCCTCATTTAAATAAATAAAAGATATTTCGACTGGAAATCATATTGTGTTATTGCTGCGACTGTCGGAGCTCGCCCTGCACTCGGCCCGAGACTGACGGGGTGAAATAATTGCAATAAAAATACGTTTCAGCTTACCGTAGGGTAGCTCGAACGTCCGGCCACCGTAGGAACGGGCTTGCGGACGGTGAGGAATGGGTAGCTCGCCGTCCGATTAGGACAAGCCGTTCGATTCTGTAAAAATATCACCGTGAAACTTAGGTGCGCGTGAAGTGAGCTGTCAATAGTGTTAATCCCTAGCATCCTACCGGTCGATTCTGTGGCAGTGACAGCTCACTTCACGCTCACTTCACCTAAGCTTCACGTTAATATTTTTACAGAATCGACCGACAGGCCCGGGTCGACGGCGCGTTGTGTTCCACGCGCGCCTCAAAGAGATGTCAGCACCAACTGACGGGGTCCGTAAGGGCCAATGCCTGCCAGGGTTGCGAGTTTGTCCGAAAGGGATATCGCGGCCCCGGCACACAGGCAACGGAATGAACACGGGTGGGTTTTAGTCAGTAAAAGTCTGACACACCCTCCCGCTCCAACCAAAGCTGGAGAAGTTATTTCATAATTTCCCAACGTCAAAAAAAAAAGGCGTAGCTCAAACGTATTTACAACTTTAACCTATTTTTGTTGTATGGGCGAAAGCGTCAAGGTGGCCCGCGAAATTAAAATTCATAAAGTCAGTATCATGTTGTATGTTGATCTAAATATGATTCACGTTCACGGCCGTATCAAATGTTTATTAATAGAATTATCATAAAAATCATCAATATAACTCTAAGTTCGTGTAATCCTATTGAATGACTATTTCATGAAATCATTACATTTATTTTAGGATTAGGAGTTCTATCGCCGATTCTAATAAATATTGTTCTGTAAAGCCATATTTGTTACGGTCGTGAATCATATTTTAATTAACATCAAATCTGACATTGACGTGCAAATTGCATAAAACGAGAGACAATTTGAGTTTCACGCGCTACCTTAGCGCATCCTCATCGAGTAGAGAACATTTTTTTTTGAATCTTCAAAAATGATGAAATAGTGTGCCATAAAAGTTGTTGCTTAGACCATTTTTGTACGAGCTCTATCTCAACAACTAAACTGTACTATACACAACCGTGTATATATTCTTAGGGTATATTTAACCGACGAAAAAAAAGGAGGAGGTTCTCAAGTATTAAAAAAAAAAAAATGTTTTACTACACATAACTTTTTATTGAGTAGAACGATAATTTTTTCGTTATTTTCATATACCCTACGGTATATCTGGAAGTTGGTCCCATTAAAATCCACCCCGAAAGGTAATAGAATTGGGGTTGATTGATTTTTCACCTACTGAATTTTCAACTGCAAACCGATTCTGTTACAATTTCGCGCACATAATGTAGTTCTGATAACACAACCACATTAAAGACTTGGGAGTGGATCTGATGATGGAGACGGAACAGTCGCGAGAGGTCCTCAGCAGTTTACAGCAGCTACATCATGTTTGGGCTTATTTCATTCACCTTGATGAGAACTAGATCTATTTTAGCTGAGTATGACTGTCATTGAGGGTCTGACGATGGAGACGGAAAGCTGTTGATGAAATTCATTACTTGACGAAAACAATAAATGGTAACTTAAAGGCGAAAAATAAAAAAACTTTTTTACAAAATATAAAATTGACGCAAAAAGACAGAAAAAACTTAGTAAGTTGTTTGCAAATGTAGGCGGCGTCAAATACACATTCAACGAACATCCATCAAGCTACCATTTTACGCTTTAAGCGTAATTAATTTGTTTGTTTGGCGCCGTCTCAAAAATTAAGTTTAGGAGCTTAGTTATACTAAAAGGTTATTTTTTTTTATATTTTTCGCTTATCAGTTTTTTTTTGCGTCGGTTAAATTTTTTGTAAAAAGTTTTTTTTATTTATAATGGATTTTCTATAACTGCAAAAATAACTTTGTAGTTCATAGTATCATTATAAAATACAAATTTATCTTTGAAATTTCTAAAATTTTAGTGGAAAAATAGTAATATTCTTCGTTTAGTATTTTATATTATATTTTATAATATTATAAAGAGGTAAAATTAGTTTGTATGTAGGGGTAATCTCCGAAACTACCAGTCCGATTTGAAAAAATATTTTTGCATTGGATAGCCCAATTCATGAGGATGTTTGAACGTCCGTACGAAGTTGCGGGCAGAAGCTAGTCATTTAGTATTTTCATTTATTTGCTAAATAATGTACGGTGGTACCGTGGCGTGGTACGGAACCCTCCGTGTGCGAGTCCGACTCGCACTTGGCCGGTTTTATTTATTAACTCAAGGTTTGTGACATATGGGATGTTTTCGGTTACAATCGCAGTAATAAGTTTGTATTTCAGTTTTTTCGAGAAATACAAACTTATTGCGGTCGGTAAAATCAATACTGTGTATGCTTATTTATTCATCCTTACTACGGAACCCTTCACTGTGAGTGATCCGACACGCACTTGGCCGGGTTTTCTCCACCAGTTATTAAGTATTTAGCAAGTAGGTACTGTATTTCTAGAAGATAAAGGGTGATCGATTATTTGTAAACACGAAATGAAAGTCAAGAGCATATGGCACAGTTCCAGTTTATTTTTTAAATGTTACATGTGCTAGATAAAAAAATAATACAGTCCGATTAGTGAAATTCTTTTTACTATTAACCATCGACCGTTGACGAGCAAGCGGCCGTGTGTCGTATCGTTGCTGAAATTAATACTTAGGTTTTATTACAAATCGTTTATCTTCACATCCGTACACTCTAAATTGGAAAACATTATATTTTTTACAATTTTAACAAGCATTTTAACCGACATAGTTTTGAGCCCTTGGCTTAATTCTGCAGGTATCGACTCAATAGTGATTATAATCGAATCGATTAATTATTTTATATTCATATCGATGGTAATCGATGCACGTATCGAAGTCGACACGCGCAGACATGCCTCTGTTGGACCTTTTTGGTAGCACAAAGGTACTTTCACATCGTAAGTGCCTTGTATAATATAATTTAAAAACGATATAGTAATTCATCTATTTATACAGTCATATTGTCAAGTGGCCGGGCATCGCACGGTCACTGTTTATATTACTGGGCACTATAAAAATGTACTGCACATCAAACACAAAATATTACGATTTATTTACAAATATGTAATGATGTAGAGAGCCGCAATATACGCGAACCTACAGCTTAAACGAATTGGCAAGCTTTGAACTTACAAATAAATGGAAAACACACTGGCAGTGATATAACAATGTTGTGTTAAATAAACACAAAATTCGAAATTTGAGCGACGTCTAAAATCCGGTGAAATTGGCACCTGGAGTTATTACTTATTAAAACACATTCTCTAAAAGTCCGAATTGATAGATTACCTAAACCATAATTCACACGATCGTGATTTTTTGTGTTTGATGATTCGCGCCACAACGCAACCTTAGGCAATAAATAAAAAAAAATGATTTGTTTAATTAAATTAATAAAAAATAAAGAGTTCGAAACGACCGTAGCGTTACTTCTATATTTACAATGTGTTAACTTACAACTAATTAGAAGCATCAACTATGAAAATTTTATCAACATTGAAGGCACATGATTCCGCACCCGATTCTCGTCATATATGTGCAAACATTAGGTGCACTCTTCGCTGGCAACATTCCTCTGTACTTCTATTTTACATGGCAACACTGCAAGTTATATCGTCTGTCGAAACTTTGTAAAGAAAGCTGAATGGGTAAATAATTTTAAATATTATTCCAATGTGGGATAATTGTGGTTATAACTCGTAAATATCTATGACACGTACGTTCTGTGTGTTTTGCAAGAAGTTTTGACAAACAATACAAACTGAACTGTTGGTACATAATGGACCGGACGTGACATGCTAAATTACCTACACGATATTATACAATATGCGAAATAAGTACTGGTATCAAACTGGCCGCGTTGCATGACACTCGCTCCGAAGTAACAATGTATTCAAACATTTTATAGACGAAGCTAGTAAATTAGGTAAACAGCTGATAATTTAGTGATATTGATTCAGATGGCAAGTTTCATGCAACGCAAACGTAGAATATTTAATATAATTGAAGTTGACTTAGGGAAACTCAGTCTGGCAATGATATTATAGCAAAGTACTTTGGCTCAGTCGCCGACACAGTTGTACTGTCAGTTGTAGAGAACGGGAAGAATATGAGAACTAGTAGCAGCCTTATCGAGTTACTGTACCAGTAATGAAGAGTGATATCATTTTGGGGTAATCGAGTCATTTGAGTCAGTCTCCTTTACTAATCAGTTTCAGAAGTTTAGTAAAAACTAAGTTGTATAGAAAGATATCTAACAGAAATAAAAGATCCTCCACAGTACAACCGTGCAGACAGCTGAGCTCGGCTAAGACCGGTCGCAATACAGAATAAACATAAATTTATTCTTACAAACTATTTCGCTAATTAGTTCTATTCACAGCTGCGGAACGGAAATTATTTATATAAAACATGTCTCCACTTATAAGTGCAGTTTAATTCATTACATTGATATTTGATTGAGATCCCGTCGTGCGTACGATTTTTGTCAATAATTTTGAATTGAACGGCAAAGTGGTAGAAAATATACTGGCGCATGGCAGTTTATACATGTAAATTTTCCTATAATAAGACGTAACGATAACAAACAAATATCTCGATTTGATCATTCGATATTGTAATCGATAAATCGATAATTTACCTTCTACATGTAGTTATAAAACTAATTGTACTTTGTAGTAAATAAATACGAGAAGCCAGTCACCAGCATTTTTTGCACCAGTTTGGTAAAATTTCATTCTCCCACCACAAATTACGAATCCCCAATTTCAACGAAACTATATTTTATATTTAAACAGAACACGTCATTTTACATCTAAAATATTAATTTAAAAATATACAAACTAAGCAGTCATTCATGTAACACTAGGAATATTAAAAAAAAATGTTTGCATACCGTCATTCTGCGATTTAAAAAAATATCGTACAATAGTAAGCGTACTCAACTAGCTCGTAGTAAAAAAATAATTAAAATTAATTAAAAAAAGCTTAAAGAGTCAATGAGGAACAGAATTTATACAATGTCGCAGTTATACCTATTACGATTATACTTATCGTAACATTTTTAAAATAAATAATTTATTTAATCTATAGCCGCCCTGCCGTTGCTGTACAGTATTTAAAAAAGTTTATTATCAGTTTTCGATAACTTAACCTTATTAATTATAATAAAATCAATAATGTCACTGGCTCACATATAACAATCATAATATATAAGCCATGAGACAGGGCGACATGTAAAGGGGATAACACACTGGCGCATACTCAACTCGCAGGCGTTCACACTGGCGGACAGTCATACATCGATGTAATGTCGACCGGTTCAGTTATTTTACTGGCGGTACTTTTCATATCGCGGATTTTTCCACTGTTACTTGATACTGGTATTATCATTTCAGTTTTAACACCACGAAAATAAAAAAACTATCATTTTTCTAACAATAAAGAACACTGACACGTCATTAGACCAACTGAATTAAACCAAAAGTTATGCTTAACTTGAATATAATTTAATTATATCTTTTACTTTCGTGGCATTATAACTGAGGTGCAAGATATGCGGCTAACAGACTTATTGTTATCGCTCTAGGATATTGCTACTATGCGATCTAAATAAACTTCACTTAGTGAAACACTTTCCATGCAAAACTTACTTAGCATAACACAATTATTGATGGAAGCTGCCTCAACCTATTCTAATAATATTTTATTATATTTGTTGCAACTACATTGCTGTAGATCGAAGTTGATGGTCGACATCGATGTAATGCATGGCAGTCAGCTAACGTTCTCCATCGATTATGTTTTGAGGTCATCTTTATCGACCTCAATCTAGTGTTGCACTTTCTGTCAACGTGGCCAATCTCATCTTAATTTAAATCGCATAGTAAGTACAAAAAATTAACAAAAACAATCCTTTCCTGTTGACATAATAAGTAGTGTCGTCCTCACCGCGCAGTATCCGACGTGTCCGAAATGTCCCTAGTGACGTGAGCTAGTCGACACTCTTGACGCGCGCCATGACCTTGCCTTCGAACATGGGGAGTGTATCTGAATCGATGCTCACCTCCTCTTGGATCACGGTGTCTAGATCCGCGCAGTTCGTTTTGAAGAAGTATCTGGAAGAGGGAAGCCGGGCGTTTTAGCATAGATTACTAACAGATACTGCACCACATCCATACAGAATTCAGGTAAACTATGATAGAATATCAGCTTTGCTTGCCGCGATGTGTTAGTATTATGATAGAACAAAATAATGTATAATTTTGTCCTGTACCTACCGTAATAAACGAGAGGTTTGTGTCGTTTTGGCCAGAGTAAAGGTACACATTACATATTCTATGTAGAAGTACAATGACATCCGATGCAGAGGAGAGGAGATAATGAAGAGAGGATATTTTACGCCCACCGAAGTATTTAAGAATCACTACAGGTGAAGGAATCCAGGAATCCATACCTATAGTTGCCCTTCCTGGGCAGGTAGTCCTTGAAGGTCCGGAGCGTGAGCGGCGCGGCGGGCACCTTGAACCGGTACGGCACGTGCTCGTCCAGGAACGTCACCACCACCACGGTGTGCGGCTCCGTGCCCGCAGCGACACTGCCGCCGCCGCCGCCGCCGCCGCTGGCGCTGCTCGACTTGCTGCCGCTGCCACTGTGGGGAACAAAACTTGCTGTAAACCTAGTTCTATTTGGCGATAAGATGCGTGATAGCTCGATCATCACCTGCCAAGCCTTTTCTATGCCCCGATATATGGGGTCGGCTTCCAGTCTATTCAATTCAAAATATTTATATTATTTGATTGTTATTTTTGTCTTTATTTCCAAATCTAACTATTGTTTTGCATGTTATCGTGTGGAAAACAAGCTCATGGCCCACCTGATTGTAATTTTACTTTACGTTTGTACACCACTATTGTAATGAATAAGTGAGTATGACCGTACCGTGCACTGCGCGGCAGCTTGTCCTTCCTGCGCAGCTCGTCCCGCTCGGCCGACGAGGCGCGCGAGTGCTCGCGGTGCTGGCGCCGCTCCAGCCGCTCGCCCTCTGCCATCCACAGCAGGATGCGAGGCTCCACGCCACCTTCCGACACCACGGACACGCCGCTGTCTGTGAGCTCCGTTACTGTCTTCTTGGAAAACGATCTGTGGAAGGTACATAGTAAGTTGTTAACTGCAGGAATCGAATTATTTTTATAAGTATATGAAAATTATAACAATGAAAAAAGTATTCAAAAGGTGAAGTTAATACCATCCCATGAATAAGGTAGGAATTCAAGAAAAAAACAAAGTTAAGAAACAGGTTGGAAATTTTGTTAGCCGGAACATCAAATCTTGCTGAAAACAAACTCGCACAGTTTTTGTTTACCATGAATACGAAATTTGATCATGTTGTTAGCAACACTGCAGAAATGCCCGAGCCAGCAACATAAAAGCATGTTGTTGAATCAATGTTGTGCAATTTTTGTTTAAATGGCTTAAAAAATCATGTTCATATTGACAAATTATCATAGGTAAGTAAGAAATATTTAGTGTTATTATTTATTATTTTGTTCTAAAAAAAAGGGGTTTCTTTATGTATCCATACCTGCGCGTCAATGAGTGCGGATGATGCAATGAATCAGGTGGCGCATCATAGTGTCCCGAGTCAGCCGACAGCGCAGAGGGCGCGCGCCGCGCGGCCGGGTTGTGCGGCGCGTGCGGCGCGTGCGGCGCGTGCGCGTGGTGCCGCGCGCGCGCGCGCCGGCCGCCCGGCGGGGACGCGCCCGGCGTGCGCTCCGACCACACGCGCGACACGTGCTGATCTGCGGGAGATACACCACGAACTTTAGTATTAGTATAGGATAGATCAGAAAAAAAAAAAACGATAACCATAGAATTAATTTTCTTCTGTGTAAGAGTACAGAGGGGTTTTCTTATGCTAAGTCACGCAGCGACTACAGTCACCGGCGACTTCAAAATGCACTTCACATCCACACAGATTTTGACACCAGATTTGTTGCTAGGAATTTAAAAATAAGCGTGTGGGCGTGCAATTTCCAAAACCAATCGCTGGCGACTAAAGTCGCTACGTATGTACCTAACATTAAGCATTCCTCTTTGTATTTTTTTAAATTCTTGTGTTACATGAAGTCAGTTCAAATGGTCAAATTGAAATAACATCTTTTCGGCACTCCACCACGAAATCAGTAAGTTCGCTCTTGTATACTGACCGAGAATATCTTGATCGTTGTCGTCATCAAGCTGCAACTTTTCGCGAATCGCCGCCGCCACCAGCTGCGGAGGTAACACTTGACTCGAAGCCTCCTCGCTATCACCCTGTACACACACAAAATTTATTTAATTACGTATTTTTAATTTTGGCTTGTTATCAGGCCTCAAATTGACTGTTTGCAGGAACAAGATATGAAATTCTTCCATTGTTAAAGGAGGATAGTCTGGCCAAACGGATGATATATCTAGCGAGCTACGGCCCAATGATTGTGTTGATTGCAAGGAATGCAGATTTCATTCTAGATAAAGTCAGATTTCAGGTTATGTCGTCATTTGAAAATTGTTGTTCGCTGTCTGTGTATGTACGAGCCAGTAATTCGCAAACAGTAAAAGTACGTTTATGAGTACCAAAGTAACAAGCACGCAATTCAGTCGTAACTAAAACTCCGTCAGGCGCTAGTGTGCGGATTGATCAATAACAACAAAACATTAAGTGCGACTCAATTAACTAAACAAACATAAGGTTAAGGTTAACTGTTTCCACAAATAAACTATTCTACTCGATGTAACTCTACCTACAACAACTACCGGGTTATCCGTCAACGACGAGAAAACACCAACAGTCTGGTTATCTAGTTCCAATATATCAGGCTACATGTCGCTCCACCCTAATTTGTGTAGAAAACAGTTACAAGATATCTATGAAAGCTATACACAATAAGCGAGCGAGTCTTACACATAGATAATACACTTAAATGTCTTACAGTATTAGCATATGATGTGTAACATCTGACATATCACCTCGTTAAGGTCGTTTCTGACAGCCTACTGTAACACCGCGCGCGCTCATTGGTCAAAACAAATAGCGTGCGATTCCCCGGGTTCCTGTTACACACTTCTGTCCCTTTTCACGAAATCACTCTCACAGATTGCAGGAAAGCGAGAGGAAAGATGTAACAAATCAAAAAGGCTATTAGACTACTTAAAATATAAGAATCCTGATCAGGATTCAGGAAAATTTGGAAAGAGTTAGGACGGTTAGGATGCTAGTTTGCCAGTCAGAATGGATCTTGCCGTCCCATCTCACATAGTTTAAATCATTATTAGGATTGCTAAATTCTGAGTAGTGTGATTAGCTCTTAAGGACATGGACAAGAAACTGACCTCGGCGATGCGCCTCTCGAGCCGCTCCTTGGTCTCCTGGTCGCGGCGCACGCGCTCGAGCTTCTCTATGAGCAGCGGCGCGAACTCCGCCGGCGGCAACACGCGGAGCTGCTCCGACTGCACACGCAGCGTTCTGGGGATCACCTGGAAGGAGATAACAAAAGTTTTTAGTCGTTATAACAGTTTTTGATTAATACTGGCAAAGATGCTAATAGAGAGGTCAACGATAAGGCAATCGGTATGTTTAAATTGATGATGTGCAACTTTATAGAACAGACAATTCGAAATACAGGCTGTTTATATTCTACAAACGACAAAATTATATTAAAAAGTTCTTTATATTATCGCTATATTAACGAGTGAGGGAATATTATGACTTTGCCTGTCGACAGGCATTCTTAAATTGAATCTGTACAAAAAATTAAGCTGAAGAGTTTTTGTGTTTGAACGCGCGAAACTCTGGAGCTACCAGTTGGGTTTGAAAGAATCTTTTTGCATTTTATAGCCCAATTCTTGAGGAAAGCTATAGGAGGCTATGTAATATCACGCCAGTGTCCTTAGAAACGGAGCATTAAGAAGAAAAAGTCAGAACAAAAGCTAAGCGAAAACGAAGTAATAGCGCGGGTGGGCGATGCGATGCGACGCAGCAGGTCGGAGGACAAAGAAATTTGACGCGGTCGAAGTCGCGGGCAGAACTTCTCATGTTATACCAGAACATCAAAAGAGTTTAGTATCCACATCCACACCTCCATTTTGTCTTCTATTGAAGTGTTATTTACTGTGTCACCTTTAGCTGTTTATTCTTATATTATACAATTTTCATTGGTATTAGAAACTACTCGATTTATGTGCAAAGTATATAACAGGTGGCGTCCTGCACTTGACTGTTGAGGGTCAGAAAAATGGTATTAATCTTAGTTGCAGTGTGTTTATTGATAATAAAAGTCAACAATGCGAGTCGAACGTGCCTTATCAACGGATGAATTGTTACATTATTAGATATTTACCTGAAGGGAATTAATGGGTATTGATAACTTTGATGTTCCGGATTAATATAAATTTTATTGTATAGTCCCCGCGCGACTGCTAGTCTCCGCCTGAGGTATGTGAGAAAATTGGCAGACTGTGTAAGCTTGGCCTTTGTATACCTCCTCCGTCTCACCGCGCAGCAGTGACTAGCAGTCGCGCACGGATTATAGTTGACGTTGGTGTTCTTATATTACTACTAATAGTTGTACCCCGCAACATCGTATGCGTGTTTTTTAATTCATAATTTTTTATAGAAATATTTAGGATGAAAAGTAGCCAATGCAGCCATCTTACTTCCAAGTTCCAGGCTCCCATATTTAAATCTGTCAAATTTCTTAATGATAGGTTCAGTGGTTTAGATGTGAAAAGGGTAACAGACAGTTACTTAGGTAGTAGCTGGCGCTGTCGATGGGACATAAATGAAACCACAAGTCCTATTCCTGTGATGTGATTTTATTTTTTAACGAAAATCTTGCGATTATTAGACTATCGTGGCAGTGAGTGTCTTCTTGCGGTGTCTGCAAGAAAAAGAAAGATAGCAATACTCCACTTTTCAGTAAGTTGGCGAACAACTGAATCGCCGGCAATATTTCTGGTTTATAATGTCATCTTACCATGGCAGTATCCTGTTCCTTGTTGATGACAGCGTGGCGGTCGAGCCCGTGCAGGCGCGGTCGGTGGCGCGACTCGCGAGATTCGCGCACGTTCCGCACTGACATGCCATCGCTAGAGAGGGATGGAAGATACGGGTTAGCTATGTGTGGGACTGAGACGGTGTTATCGATAGTGCTGAACTGAGTTTTGACAAATTTTATTTTAAATTTAATATATTTACGAGATTTTAACGTTAATTTAAAAAAATCAAATGTATAAAATACTAAAAAGATTTTATTGATTTCTGTAATAAAAGGGTGGGGCATTCTTTTTTTTTAAATCGAAATATCTATCGATAATTACTTGGATCTTTTTGCAATTTTGTTATTACAATCATCGGTCTGATGCAAGTTAATTCGTTTCACACGGATGGGGTCAAAATGATAAATTAGTGCTAAAAAGTTAAGCAGTTCTAAAGCTCAAAGGTACAGAAAAACTAAAGATACTTTCTATATTACAGAATAAAAGGTACACTTACTTCATCGAAGTATTGTTTTTTTACTTCCAAGGAATTATGAAATTAAATCAACGACGCGGAATCGTTGTTCACGTGACATTAAAAATAACGGGCCGAATTATGCCATAACGAACTAACCCACGCGGCTGCATGGATACGTCATCATAACATAACATCACGCCTTGTTTCCCCGAAGGGTCGAGCAGAGGTGTCCCTATAGTACACCCAAATTTCACCAGTTATGTTTAAGTCCCATGTAATAGGGGGTGAGCCTATTGCCATCAACCGGGCACAAAACCCATACCCCCACCACCCATACTCATTAGTACTGCAAAAATGATTTGATTTTAAACCTATTTTATTAAGCTTAAGTTTGAACTGTTGGATAGTTTAGCAAAAATACCACATAAAGAAAATGGATTAGATTGACTTTCATTATCTGAATTTTGAGGGAGGAGGAATAACGTTCCTCCATTGAAAAGGGAGCATTATCTAATTGGACGGGTGTTGTATCCGGGGGGCTATTACCCAACGGTTGGTTTTGGACTCTTGTAAATATACTGATCGCAAGGTAACTTTTTATAGCAGGCGTGATACAGGATTCTAGGGCGGCACGTGTTGTCGTCATCTGTAACTTGCGCAGTAAGCAAGTTGCTACGTTGTTTGTATTTCATATGTCGTGTAGGTGTCGCTACATCTATTCACGAATTATTGCGAGATTTTGGGTTGGTTCGTTTTGGCGTAACTGGTACCAGTGATACTCACACAGCTGTCGTCGTACTGCACACCGACCGCTTGCGTGCTGCGTATATACCGAGTCACATAACACTACATGTACTTACACACTGCTGCCGGACAGCGACACGGCGTCGGAGTCGGTGCGGCCGCTGCTGAGGCTGGCGCGCTCCGAGTCCTGGCGGGACGCGGGGCAGTAGCCCGCGTACGACACGTGCGCACTGTACACCGACCGCTTGCGGTGTCTGCCGTGCCACCGATATACATACGGGGGAAATGGAGGACCGGAGATGGGACATGAGGGGTAAACGAGGAACAGAGTAACGCAGAGAACACGATACAGATTGATTGACGAAACAAAGATTATTGGTTGTCAAAATAAATGTGTTTTTTTGTGATCGCAATTGATTTTGATAGTTATCATGATTAATGGAATGGGAAAAATATATGTTCAAAGTAAAAATTGACAAAGATCGATATATTCGGGACATAAAAATTGCATTTTATCGTCAATCAGCAGGTTTCAAAATTAGGAAGGTAGTAGGAATGGTAAGTATGTATAAAATATGTGAGGTGGCGAGACAGAGCGTTTAGCGTGTAATGCGGCGAACGCAGCAAACATGCAGCGCGGAACAAAACATGGGGGCAAACAATACATGGGTACATCAGTCAAGCTGACGGAGCGAAATTAAAGTAAATAGGCTAAGTGCTGGGTCGCTCATGCAATGCTGGGGTCACACTTCATGAACTCGAGGACTAAGGCGGGTTGATCAACTTTGTTTTGGACACGAGCAAAATACGGCAAAATAATCTGTTTAATTAGTAAGCGAAACTTCACAAATGTGATGGCTATCAGTCTCTAACATCGTAAAAACGAAAAAAAAAAAAACAAAAATACGATTTCTTAAAGCCATTCTTTTAAGTAAATCGCTGATTACGGGGTGTTATAACACCCTTAGTCGTGCGTTAGTTACTTCAAATTATAATTTTATTTTTTTTATTTTTTTATTTGACGTTTCACATGCATACATAAACTCACACCTTCTTCCGCTGGAGGTAGGCATAAACTACAGAACGCCACCGGCTACAATCCTTACATACTCCTTTTGCCTGTTTACGTCCCATACATCTGGTCATACACGCACGTCGGTTGCGAGTCCTACGCACCTGACCTTTCTGAAGAACATCACCAACAAGGTCACTAGGCATCCTCCTCCTGGCGTTTCCACTCACATGTGCCTTGTAAAAACCTTTCTTTCATGTTATTACATGCCAATAACCATCACGTATGTGCAAGTTTCGAAGATTAATTTAAATAGCCCTGTATACAGCAATAGGGATGTTGACTGGGTAAAAAAAAAAAAACTATAACGTCAGTCATATAATAAAAAAATATAAGACATGTATTTTTTGCATGGTCATATTAATAAAAACATATTTAGATAAAACGCATTAAAGTTGGGGACTGGGGGCTCGCTACGTCACAATTCAGTATAAAATATCCCATTTTAATTCAATGTATTGCCGTAATCTTTTGATTACGTAAAAAAAGAAAAAATACGTGTCCAATATTTTTGAATAATCATTCTGATGAATAAATAAAAAAAAATTGTTAACATCCCTATTCTGTCTGGTTATTTTTTTTTTTTTGTAGCGTTAGGTGACCTTTGTTATCACTAAAATAAGGTTCATATTAAAATGACTAACTTTTTATTGGTGCTTCGATACAACCCGCCCTATGTCAATTATGAGTATATTTTGATACGTCAATATTATAAAATGTTCATTTGCTGGTTGGAGAGAAATTTTGGTTTCTATCTATAGTGATCAAAACTGGATCTAAAAAACTAGGCCAAATGTAATTCTAATAATAATTACGCTTTGTACTCATAACTACTTAATACAGGTAAAACTAGAAATTAAACATTGATAACAATAATTACAACAACTCTACTTTGACTAAACGAGTACAAAACTACAAAAACTTGCAATTGATTTTCAAAAATTAAGTTAAAATAAAAAAATAATCAAATGCATTTTTCTGTAAACTTTTATCTAACAAAATATCTGACATATCTAATGATGCACTTACATGGGAAACTAAAATTGCGCAATTTTTGGCAGTTTTGACACAATCTTAGTTAAAACGCATAAATCTACTCAAAGCATTTATTTCAATTAAAACCATTTCAATTGTCAGTTGGATATGGTCAGTCAGAAAGATGAAGTTTAACTTTGCTCAAATTGTTCAGCGTTGCCTAGACGTCATATTGCCAAGAACCGCGCAATTAATTGCCTGCGTAAGCGCATATATATCAAGTCTATTCACAACGTCAACATCTAAGGCCTTTACTCTATACAATAAGTGAGCGAGGTGTGAATAAAGCAGGCTACTCACGGTGCGACATCGGAGTGCAGCCGGCGCGACTGCGTGGCTAGTAACGCGTCGTGTGTCAGTCGCGCGGCGGGCGCATTACCCGTACCCAGTTCTTGCCCTTCGTGTAGGGTGGCTAGACCACCTACAGCCCCCTGTCGGGAAAGTAAAATATGCTGCAGTGATGTATAATGATAACCGATGGGTCAAAAACTACTGTTACTTGTGACTTTTACGAATGGGTCAAAAATGATATTGAAGCTTTTTTGACGGACGCGTACCGTACTTAAAAAAATACTAACAAGATGTGGTCAGGTACGTCCGGTATTCAGATCTAAAGAGCACGTCCGATATACAGATCTAAAGAGCAGATTTAACGGCAAACCTTTATTTTGAATAATTATTAGGTCACATTTTCTGAAAGAGCTGCGTAATTACTTATTCGTTGTTGCTGTCGGGTTTTTTGAGGTTTACCATAAATAAAGTATCTAACTTTATTTATATTAAACCTCAAAAAACCCATCCAGAACTAAACTTTTCTTAAGTAACGTCCACATAAAATAATATCATAAATTTATATAAAAAAATAAGAACAATTCTTACCTCTCTAGGAGGATGCGGCGGCGAGGCGTCTGGCGATGACAGCGGTTGCGTGGCGGCGCTGACATACGACACGTACGCGTCCGAGCGCAGGAACGATTGGTACGTCGTCTCCGTTATCGCACGCGTCACCTACGATACCACTATTGCGATTAAAAAGTCGGAAGATGAACAGATTTCTTGACCGTATTTTTGATAACTAATGGTTCTGATATGCAGAGCCAAATCAAATTATCTGGCGAGAGGCGAGACTTCACAAAAGCGATAGTGCAATTACGATTCGTTTGTTCAATTAATTTTGAGGAAATTGATAGTAAAACGAAAGGCAACAAAAAATTCACACGTCATTTATCTAAAAACTTTGAATAAGATTTTTTGTTTGCAGTTTTGTGAGTGTTTTGTTGAGTGTTGAACTCTTTAAAATATCTTTATTATATCTGAAATCGCCAACCTCGCAACTTCGTGCGTGTATTAGACCTCTCTCCCTCTTTGTATTAGAAGAGGCCTTTGTCTTGCAGTAGGACAATAATAGGCTGGTATTATTAATCTTATTCCTGTAACGACATACCTCCTGCTCCATATTGTCAAATATAGTCTTCTCGATGTTGGAGCCATCCTTGAGGCTCTGCTTCACTTGCGTCTTCAGCTCCTCTGGCATCGCTAGCTGAGACTTGCGCAGGAATCTGATCATACATCAACTATTTTATAAAAGTCCTGCTGACTGTTTAATTATCTCTATAATTAATGCTATAGAATATGGGGCGCAGCACAAATGTAATACCCGACGCCAAACAAGTATTCATAGGCCAATTGTCGAAACGTGGCGTTACGAGATGAAATTGGTAGTCAATCAGCATGCTTTACTTGACTTTGCGTGGTATGACTTGTTATAAATCTGTATCCACCGTCATACCTTCCTTCAATAAGGATTATAACATAAACAATTGATCCAGGGTAATAGCAGCCGTGGTGTCATGTCTATAAGGTCTATACTCACTTATATATAGCTGACACGACCTGTCGTATCTTGGAGGGGTCGCACTCCTGGCGCAGGCCTTGCACGGCGAAGTAGAAGTTGAGGCGGTCCACGTGCAGTCCGCCCGCACCGCCCACGTACTTGCGGAACAGACGCACGCCTTCCGCGTCCTGAGGGGGGCGAGAAACAGGCATTTTTAAAGATTGACCAGCCAATCTATTCTGTACAAATGTCACAATTTAGAAAAAGTGAGCTGTCATTCCACCTGATACTAGGTATTGACACTGTGGCGGAATCTACAACGCAACATGCGAACTATGCATCAACGACCTGACGTCACACAAATCCTGCATCGCGCAAACAGTTTACCGCGCTATCAGTATATATTTATAACTTTCCGACATCATTAGTCGGGCAGTTGGCCACCAGACACGACACCCGTCTGGTCGGAGGATCCTCCTTCTTCTATAGAGGATAAGTGAACGTTACACCCTGTTCCTCGTGTTAAACACTATTGATAGCTCACTTCATCTAAGTTTTTACGGTGAGATTGTAACGGAATAGACCTGCACCTCTTTGAGTATAGACTATATTTGAGCTCAAAAGAAAATTATCAAAATTGCCAGTGCCATTTTTTTGAGCGGGCATTAATGTTACTTAAAAAAATAAGTCAATCAATCTGCCTAGCCTTTTCCCAACTATAATGGGGTCGGCTTCCAGTCTAATCGGATGCAGCTGAATACCAGTATTTTACATGGAGCGACTGCCTATCTGACCTCGGATAGGCAGTCGCCTATCTGACCTCCACAACCCAGTAACTGGGTAACACGATATCCTTTGGTAAGACTGGTTGTCAGACTTTCGGGCTTCGGACGACCCGTAACGACTGTCAAAAATCCACGAACGACAGCCGGGACCAACGGCTTAACGTGCTTTCCGAAGCACGGAGGAGTCTCGGTATGTAAAGATGGTCACCCATCCACAGACCAACCCCGGCAAACGTAGTTTCACCTGATGGATCGACCCATCCGGCAGTTATTACTTAATACGAGCTCCTCTAGTTAAAAAAATAAGTTAAAATTAAATAATAAAATAAGTTTTATACAAGGGTAAATCAGTTCGAACTGAATGTATTATTTATACAAGTTAACTTTTAAAAATGAAACAATAGCACAGATGAATATAGATGGGACACTCCGCATTTTAAGTATGAAGCTACAAGTAGGTACGCGGCGGGCTCGACTAGTCGAATTCAGTGGGCGTTACGTAGTCAGAAGATATAAGACTTACGCGATAGAAGGAGAGGCAACTTCTAGGTGAATATAACTGTCACAACTAGCGCTGTGCGACCTGAATTGCACTTTATTGTGTCGTAGCAAGAGTCGCTTTCTATTTAAATGGTTTTGCGGAGTGTCTCATCTGTATTAATCTGTAACAATAGGGCGAAATCTGATAGGTACTAAATTGATCTAAACTGTGTATTTAGTTTGGAGAGAAAGTTTATGCTAACACAAAAATACCGCGCCATACAGTTGATACAGGCGACTCTTGTAAAACAGTGGTTTAACTATACATTGAGAAGCTCCTTCTCAATATTTAAAAGAGCACAAATACCAACTACAAATACTAAATATACGAACCTCAAGCAACTCGTGCAGGCTGCGTGCCCAGCGCATGTAGGGTGGCGAGGCGGGCGAGCGCGCCGAGCTTCCCGACGAGCCTTCCGTCTGCTCGCGCCACGCCATGCTGACCCTGGGAACGAAATTTATATTAACACCTGCCGGCGCCGGTCATGAGAGGGTCTCGCAAATTTTTACTTAAAAATGAATCAAAGCAGACCAGGAAAAGTTTATTATTCGGGGGTATTTATTATTCCTGTTATCGATGTAGGATAACATTATCATTCTAATAAGAGCACCCTAGAAATTCACGCACCATTCAGAAGATTGATACCTATTTGTTCTCTTCTTTAAATCTAAACCTCTGCTGGCGACTCGTTGCTTTTGCTATGACCTTTATGCCATCCACAATATTAAAATGAGAAAAGCCTGAAGAAAAATACCTAATTGGTATATTGCTTGAGGAAGTATCAAATTTTGACTCACTTGGACAGATGTGGTTGTGCGAACACATATTTAGACTGAGATTTGCTCTTCTCCTCCCCAGAAGCCGGCGGCAGCGACGACCTGTCAGCAAGCTTGTGCTCCCAACCTGCACACAAGATATCACAATTCACACATTTGTCTAACCCCAGGCTTTAAACATCGTATAGAAAACTTGCGTGTGCAGTGTGATTTACCATAACAAAGGGTCAGTAATTCCAGATAAAATATCCGCGCACTCAAAAGCTCCCAAGCAGAGTTACAGACAGATCAATTCACCATCACCATTTTTTGCAGCACCAATTTAAAATAAGCGTTACCTTGCGGGTGGCCGCCTATAGGAGTGTGGCTCATGGCGCACAGGCCCTTCTCCCACCCGCGCGCTGCATGGCGAGACACCACCTGCACACAAAAATTCATAACATTAATACTTCACTAAAGATGAGATGATAAAAAGGTTAATAATTCAATCTAAGTAAAGGCAAGACAAAAAGGATAAATTTTCCAAGAAACGATTTTCCAAATAATTAAAATAGTTTATTGTATTTATGTTCTTTCATCACAGTTCCACCACTATGATTTACCTCTGGTGCAAATTTTCCTAAGATATATGCTTTATCAAGCCGTTTTACACCCATTCTTAATAACATAGATCACAAAAACTTTGAATGCACTTATTTAAACCCAAATAATCACAATTAACACTGTAATCTGGATGGATAAGCTTATTGAAGTATCAATAACTGACAAAAAACTGTATGATACCCAAACGTTCCGTTCACACATCAAAATGTTGGTTCTGCCGCAAGAACCGCGCACCAAGCCTCAGAAAAAATCAATATGGCAAACAATAAGGATCATATCCAGTGTATTTGATTTGTATAAGTTGAAAAGGGACAGCAAACAAAAAATGAGACAGCGTGCCGAAGTCAAGAGTCTCCGGCATCGATCGGTGCTGGAAGGAAACATCACATCGGAGCGTACCATGCTATAGAAACTTATTGTGTAAGCTATACCATTACATATTAATCCACTTAGTATAAGGAATAACATATCATATTTCATACCTCTCTTTACAGTAAATAAAAAAATATTACCACATTTATAGGGAACGGAAAATATTAATTTTTAATTTCTATTCAACCATCCCTAAGTATTACAGTAAAAAGGGACAGATCATAATAAGAGCATGTCAAAACAAATTAAATCATAACTTCATGGTTCAATAAGCAAGTTATGAACAAAAAAATACATAATAGGGTCATAAAAAAACCATAAAGGACCTTACCATGTTCATTGTGCTTGAACAAACAATACACTTCTGAGTTACACCAGTTTATAAAATTATTTCTGAATATTATAACTTGATGTTAATATTCTTTATTGAGAAAAAGTTCCTTTTTAAGAACAGCACAACTGCACAACGCTACCGCAATGGTCCGAGTGAAAGATCCATACAGGCTGAATGTTCAACACAATGGGGTACGGACTAATCTCATACCCTTATATTTCGTATAGTGGTTGTACTTATTATAGGGTTTCATTATAAATATGAAATCAATAACTAACTTTAAAAAAGGTTTGAAGATAGGGTGCACAAAACTTTATGAATGTTTGTTGTTATACCTAGAATGTTGTAGTTATAGCATGAAAATACTTACTTTTATAATTTTCTTGGATGAATAAAATGAACTTTTTCAAATATTATGGGTAGATGATAAAAATATGTTATGGAAAGTAATCATTTTACAGAAAGGAAATACTACAACTGTAACAAGTGTTTTGAGCAGGTCATGATGCCAGGCGTGTTCCGAAGCGTCACATAGTACCAAATTCAACAAATTTTCATTGAACATGACGAGCATAAACACAGGAAACAACTTGTAAACAAAGGCACAGCTCGTAAAAGTAACGTCGCGGTAACAATCACGACGTGTAAAATTATCAATAAACTATTAGAAACTAGAGAAGACCTTCAGTTTTATCTAATAGCAGATCATCACCGACAGAATTGACGGCAATAAATGCTATTTATGCCGAAATACCATGCCGAAACCCGGAAGGGCTATATTTATACAACGATAATGAGAGAAAACTTACATGAAAACGAATATTCTTACTTAGCACGTAAGTTTTGAAGGCCGATCCAAATGCTAACTGATGATATTAATTGAAAACTTTCTTCGAATTAAATAATAAATTAGCTTGAATCCGTTTTGTACACAACAGCGAGTTTGACGTTTGTTTGACAACCAGTCACGGCAGACAGCTGTAGTCTAACGCCATCTTTCGACGACGCCATGAATCATATTAAACACGTGCGAAGTATTTGTGACAAAAAGTGCCACTAGATGTCGGTAACTGTTCCATGAGTTCGTAAGCGCGGTAAAAATAAAACAAACTAAAATATTTTAACTACTTTTACGGAGGACGGGTCGGGATTTTTTTGGTTAATAAATGTGCAAGTTTCTATTAGTACCTGTGTAGCAGCTTAATGCCGCTGCATTTCGATGTTTTGTGTCTTGTCTATCTGCTTCGTATTATCTGGAACAATAAAAAACGAATGGTCAGAAAACCAACTGTACCTATGATGGTTCCTACGAACACAGGAATATTTGAATATTACATTTTTTTTTAAACCTATAAAACCATACTGAATACAATTTTCAATCAAAGTTTGCGATGAAGGTATGTACTTAAGAAGCCTACATACCTTAAGTACTTAAGTTATGTAGGCTTCTTTAAGTAGGTGTATCGCGACGTCATGATATTCACCTTTTGAAGGCGAATTAATTTGAGGATTCCAACTCGATTTACAGATGAAATGAATAGATAGATATCAAAGACGTTTCTCTGAGTATAGCTCTGATATTTGATTTCCCGAAGATCAGACAGACGGCAAAATTGATTTGTCAAAATCTTGTAGGTATGTATTGTAATTTGACTGTCGCGGGGGGTCTCAAATTATTAATTTAACTCAATACGTATATTATGAAAACAGACCACTTTTGAGCATAGGTAGGTACACCGAATGGCTATTTAAACCATGCATCGATGAGGACTACAAAATAATGATATGACATGACGCTATTCTTTTTAACGAAGGAGGGGACAGCGACTTCCTCCTAATTTTCCTATCCTACACCTGTCTTTACGATATCGACACCCGCGGAAAAAAGGCGAAAGTATCGTCCTTCTTACCACTCTCGGAAACCACTAAAATGTAGATGCATGCGTGAATTACCTGAAGTAATTCAAAATTTAAGTTAATCGAGTAATTCACGTTTTTCGTTGAAGCTCAGCACAGACTATTTGAAAAACTTTCACCAAATCTCAATTAAGTTACTAAAAAATAAAACATGTTTTCACGTAATATAATTGACACATCCATAAACCAAAATATAAATGTTGAAACAACTTAATAGCGTGTACATTTTGTCTTAATATATTTTGGTATTAAACTTTTACTCCCTCGCTAATAATGCTTTCCACGTTCGCGACTGATCTTGTATCTACACCACCGAACATCCCTATAAGTTCATTAACTGTAGCGATTAATCGACTATCGATATCGATAAAGGCCCGCCCCCAAAGCGTCATTAGCCGAGAGCACGCACTAAGCGACTCTTTGATGTGCGCAAACTTTTCGTTTCCCTTTGATTGGCATAATGGAACTGTGCGTTGTTATTACACTAATTGAATTTTCGCAAAGTCCGAGCCGTATTACTGGAACGGATTTAGTAACATTCTGTTTGTACCTGTGTTCATATGCCTGTGACTGTTTATTTGATGTTGTATGATGATACATTCTATTAGGATGTTAGGTACATGTGTTATTAATCCTGTAACTTAAGGTATGCAATCCCGATGTCTTTGAAGAAAAATCTTATTGCTTATATCTTCAATTGTGATATGGTTTTTTTTTTCTTCATTTCATGACTGTATTTTTACAGCAGCAGCATTTAAGCAAAATATTTAACACCTCCCTACCTTCAAACTTAATTAATATACTTTAAACATGATGGACCGAGGACGTAGCTATAAAAACTCAATTTCACTACCTACTGTATCATTCAGTAAAGACAAATTCTCTATGAAGTGAAGTTAAAAGGGAAAATACGACTGTATGATTGGTTTTACAAGTCAGCAAGATCAAAGGGGCAGTAGTCCTTTCATTTTGGGCCGCCGTTCGCGGATTACATTAAAAAAGAGAGAAAGAAAATGTAAAAAGTTAATTATAGGTATTTAAGTGAAACAGTCACAGATAAAAGAATCACTGATTACAGGCTAGACCTAAATAAATCCTTTGAAGAGGTTTTGCTTTTTTGGCGCGTGGCTCACGTATTAATACGACTTGTATAAAATTACTTACACCCAAACAAATTACTTTCCTTTGAAAGTACTTTCAAGTCTATTTCGTATATTTTCGTAGCAGGTATTTTGTATTATAAGTTAAAATGTTTCTTTCTATGATTAGCAGCAGGCTGTTCTCCTTTCTAAGATAGACTCACGAATGGTGAAGGGACTGATGGATATACAGAAGCACGAAGTATGTATGCGTTAAGATCGTCTTTTTCTAAAAGAACAACAATAAGAACTCAACAAAACACAAGTCGCAATCAATTTACTTCATCAAATACCCTATCACTTAAAAGTAGCGAAAAACCTTTGAAAGCGGTCCCAAACTCCCGTCCCGATACATCAATAATAGTAACCACCGGTAACAAGAGATCAAAATGATAAGGGTTCTGATTCATCGTATTAGCGTTCACTCATCAAAGGGGCTCGGCCACTTTGATCGGGCTGCTTCCTGAGAAATTCCTTTGGCACTAAACAACACACTAATCAATCCGCAGGGGTACACGGTACCGTATACCCAATCGGAAAAGGCATTAAGGGCAATAGTTCCAGCTTGCGGTAAACTGTTTGCGAGCGAGGAGGTGGTGTGGAGGCCGGTGGGGGATGTTCTCGCTGTACATCAAAGGCGGGCGAGACAAAGCTTGAGGAGCCTTTTAACTTTATTTAGCGGAGTGGTAAGTTTAGCCGGTCGCGAATCGCGCAGGTTAAAGAGTTAAGGCTTGTGCAGACCAGCGCGACTTGTCGCGCGACGCGACACGAACAATACAACTTCTAAGAAAACTTCACAGTATAACAATAACAAGTGTCGCGTCGCGCAACAAGTCGCGCTGGTCTGCACAAGCCTTAACACACTCACTTTGAGCCGGCTGTGGGGAAGCGGTAGGGCTGGCCGCTGCTGGTCTAAGGAAACAACATGCTGAACCTTATGATGATATTATAGTATGTATTTAATAAATTGATGGGAAGTTGACAAAATATTCATTTAGCAATTAGTATAATTGGCAATAATTGTTGCAGTGGCAGGACTACTGATTGTCCTCTAAATGTTAAATTATCCCCACTAGAAAGAGCATAATTATAATGAATACATTTTATTAAAAACGTACAGCATACAACTGACGACGTACTTTACATTCGGGTCAATAATTCCTCAATGTTCTCAGCGTCCAACGAGAAGGAAAATCCGTCAAACAAAATTAATCCATCACATAATTTAAAAAGCAATTAAACTTAGATGGACGGTATCGTGCGACCGGTTTGTCGTAGGTCGTGGTTCGTTGTCAACCCTGCGCGAGGGTGGGGGTATCAAACGGGCCGCTAATGCCGCCCGCACCGCGCCGCGGCGACGCTTTGTCGGCGCCCTTTGACTCGCCGATGATACCGCGCACCACCTAAACCTGCAACTCTTTGGATACGACAATGTGGGGAGTTGTGATTTGTCGCACCTCCCGTGACGTTGAGTGTCGAGTTGAGTACCGGACGGGGTGTTAAGGAGTTGTATGCCTTACGAATAACAAGAGAATGGGTTAGACTTTCTTTGACAGTGCAATTTGTGGAAAATTTGATTCAGGTCTTGACCTCCGGGGAATCTCCACTCTCCCTTTATATATCACGTGTCTTGTTTGAAAGTTTACTTTGTCACATTGACTTGTCGGTTTTTAGAGATTGGCGCACGATCTTATCGAGAAATGATTTTATCGTACATCCAACCACCACACCATCGATCCACATTTAATTTTCAGCATACAGTGAGGCGAAGCGTGAGGTCTAATTCAATTAAGTCTTAAATTAAAACGTGTTCCGGGAGGAATTTATGACGACTAAGGGCGAATGTTCAACTTTTTCATAAATAGGCTACAGGACTGGCCAGTGTAAAGACTAAAGAGCATCGATGTCACGTTTCTAACGAGACTGCTTTAATCAATATAGCATCTGCAGCACTCACTGCTATTCTTTATTGACAAGATATATCTTCAGAAGAAGGTAAAACGTTGACAAGCTTATGACCTTAAGGAGTAGTAGCGTCATATTCTGTGTTTTGATAGACTCCATTATAATGTGGAAGTAATCAAGTTTTGAGTTAATAGGTGTGCAAGAGTGCGTCATCGTCGATCACAGCAGCGCTTACCACCAGGTGAGTAAGTGGATCAATGGCTACCTAATCTATTAAAAAAATAGTGATGTTATAAAGGTTTCGTTTTACCTTTTAAGGTTCGGAACCCTAAAAACATCGTGGATGTCAATTCGATAGTGATCGGGAAGATTGGGCTTTAACAAAAAATGCCATTATTTACTTTACCAAAAAATAATACCTTGTGACAACCGCAGGGGGCGGTCATCAACAAAGCAAAATGCCTAGAATTTGCCTTTTCGCTCTAGTTGGAGTCTAGACCGGTAACAATCATTTGATTGGCGATGCATACCGCAAGGGGGGCGTAGATAAACGTCGTGAGAGCAGCACTATTGTCGCTGTCACACGTGATTGTGTGTGTGACTGCACATGATAAAGAATTCTATGGTAGTTCCAGCTAGACGAAGCTGTGTAGTATTGTGATGCCAGAGTTCATGTGAGAGTCCAGGAACTTTGGGGTATGAGGCAGATGTGATATGCGCTGATTTGTCGTCTATCTATGAATGGCCATCGACACAATTTTTGATAGTGATAGACACACCTCCGCTTTCATACCGTAATTTCTTAATTCAGCTCCTTCTATAGTGTTACAATTACAAGAGTTACATTTATTTTATTTGACCTAACAAAAGCCAAGCCTTATTGATTCCTTCATACTAATAGATAAAGCAGTTCGTACATGCATGCTCATTTGTTCATTACCCCAGCCATTGGCCGTATTCCATTTCCATCTATCTGGGCATTGACAAAGAACCTTTAATTAACCAAAATCTTTACGTAAAACAGATCACCTAACGTACATAGTTAATAAATCCGATCATTAAATGCAGAGAACGGCGCAGCAGCGGCCACAACGCCTACGTTGATTACCATAAGCCGGGACAAAGCGACGCGAGCGCCCTTTGACGAATTAGCCCCCACTAACATTACCTATGTCCGTCCTCTGCCGCGGCCGCGAGCTTTGTGCCTCAAACGTCTAAATTTGCATTCGATTTTAAGAAGATACTATTATTGATAGACTCAAAGCTGCATAAGTGTTCTAATTAGTGTTCACAATCACAAAGTCAAATAACGATGAAATCCTTTAGGTAAAATTCGATCAGGCTGATTCTTAAGAATTTGACCCAATGTTTTTTTTCTTGGTTAAGCAGCCAGCTCATCTTCGGATTCTTGAAGATTACTGCAGTATTCCCTAGTGACAGGTTGACCGGACGTGAGGCATTATGTTTAAACTCGACATCAGATAACGAAATTTTAAGGTGCTGTGTGTTTTGGGGCTTGTCAGGTAGAAAGAAAGAAAAGCTGTTTAGTGATATGATCTAAATATCGGATTGCACTGTTTTTAAGTTCCGACAAAGGCGTATTTCTAGGATACAAGGAAAGGAGAATCTTTCGATGTAAACTCGGTTTATTTGCTAGCTAGTTAAAGCAATGGTCAGCAACAAACCACCGCACCAGACGTTCTGAGCTCACAGGTGGTAACTGTAAAGTCGCTCGGAACTCACTCCTCAATTTTGATTACTTGCTAGCTCCGTATCCGCACTTCGCAAACGCAACTAACACATTGGTTTGTGAAGTAACCTTTCTAAGCCATGAGAGAGACGTCAATCTGATACTGCAGCGATATTAACAGTTCCGATAGAAAGTATTTTGAGACATCTGTAAGTTTTTGGCCATTACAGATTCTTCTGGATTTTTTTACTTCCAGAATCCAACTAATCTCAGACATTTTCCAGTTGGCTTCGTACAATGTTTTATAGTTAAGCCCAATGCAAAGGGATGAATGAATCAGCCATCAGATTGGTTTTCAGCACCAAAATGCAATTGTCTTTGAACAATCACCATCCACATAATATCAATTCCCGACATCTAAGAGGTCCTCTGCTAATGTAATAGTTTAGCGTGTTCCTTTATAGTACCGATTTTAAGTAGATGCGTGTCACGTAAAGTGAATCAGCCGGGAGGCGTAACGTCATTACCGATAGGCACCACATAATGAGAATAGTATTTTGTATACGAGACTTGCATACGTAAAGTAATTTCCTTAGTCAATTATATCTAGGCCGTAATGAAGTCTTCCTTCTCTGAGATACAAAGTAACAATAATTAGGTTAAAGGTAATTTATAACGAGCCTACAACGATTGGTGCACTAACAACTATAGATATGGACAGTCTCTTGACAGGCTCCGAATCCGTGAGTTTGTTCTAAAAGATGATGGTCACTGCTGGTTTAAATCAAATCCTAATGTAAACGAAATTTAAAGCTTACACCTCATGGGACGCCTTAGTAAGTTAAGTTTATGTTATGTTGTCTAAAATCTGGGACCTGATTCACCCACGTTTTTAGGAACAGTTAGCAATATTTGCTAGAATATCCATTCAAATCGTTCAAAATTCCGCTATCCGTAAAAATGCAGTTACTTCACGAGAGCCGTGTCTGCGAGCACATTCATGCATAAAGCTGACGGGCAGTATGACGCAAATTCCGTGTTGCGGAGAGCGCAGTCGACCGCAGCGGGCCGCTGCCGTACCGTCTGCAGCGGATATGTCGCGGTCGCCCGACCGAAAGTTCTGCCGCACGCATCTTCGGCCACCGGCCACAGCCACACCGGCATCGATATAATAAATTCTATTTTCGTAAATATCCTGCATTTTCCGACCAACAGAATATTTGGCAGAATCTTGGTATTCTGGAAATTCAGTTTGCGGTTCAATTTTTATGTTTTGTTTTTTTTTCGACTTTTAGACAAAACAACTGTAAATTAGTGAGGTGATAAATCGTGTTCGCGAGATTATTTTGTCTTCGAGATCGTAAAACTTCCTTTGATCTTAATTTGGCCCTTGTAGGTGTTAATTTGCGAATAATAAGTGTAAAACACTACAACGTGTAAATTACAGTTACTCGATACATTTGTTTTGTCACGTTCTTTTATTCGCACAAATCTGGGAATGATATTGATACTGCTTCAAAGGTAGGTAGTATATCTGAGAAGAAATATCACTCATAATATAGTTGCCACTTAGGTGCTAACATCAAAACGTTCTTGAACTAATTTACCTGTTCCTGCAGTTTTCCAATTGAGGGCGTCCAATCGAAGGTATTCAAGTGTCACGAACTGTCTTCGCCTTCAGAGTCATCAATTTGTACATTTGCCTACACTTAAAGGAAATTGACCGGTGTCGTTAAAAATCCACATAAGTAGGTACAACTTCGTGTACATCAGAAGGATTTTGGGCTTTATTTGCAACGACAAAAGGTGCTAACTCAATTTATAGGTGTACACAAATGATGGGGAAAGTCACGTGTCGCGTCGCAGGTACAGCCAAATTTGATAGAGAACTATTCGTGCGAAATGTCTTATGAAATAAAGGATAAATTGTCGCGGGGGAATTGAATAAAGTTCTAGCAGGAACGGAAACGGGGGCGTAAATCGTATAAAACGTGTTATCCTACTAAGCAATTCTGTTGTAAAACGCATTGAAATTGATGATACTATAAAACCAGGATTCAATCTTGATACTAACGGAATATATGTAGAGAAACCATAAAAGTTGAGAGTTCAAAACGAAACCATTTACCAAACACAAGAAATGTTATGTTACCACAACACCGATGAAAAACAACGACAAGCAATCACAACAAGAGAGCGGTAAACAAAACCGACCCACCTGACATTTCTTTTATCTCTTCC
This sequence comes from Agrochola lota, assembly GCA_947364205.1. Lineage (NCBI taxonomy): Eukaryota > Metazoa > Arthropoda > Insecta > Lepidoptera > Noctuidae > Agrochola > Agrochola lota. The sequence continues at coordinate 4,668,682 of OX376223.1, forward strand.
TCTTTAATATCCCACTCAATCAACCTAACATTCCTCATTCCTTCACTGCTCATGCAAAAAGCACGTCGTCCCAAGATTCGTACGTAATTTGCGAAACAGATTGGTTCGTCCCGTTGTCCCGGCGCGACAAAAGCCAGGTCCGCCCGAGGGCGATACCTCCACTCAATAGCATTGTTTTTCCGATTACAGGCCTGATTAAATGTCTGAAACGTCTCAGGTGCGTCGCTAGAGTGCCCAAGATTGGGTAAGGAAATATGAGACTGCGAAATACGGGACTGCGAAATACGGACACGTGTTTATAAATAGGTACAGTCGTAACGGGAAGTCGGAAAACGTGACGGGAAATTAGGGAGACTTTGATTTTTTAGGTTTTAACACTTTTAATTAAAAGATTTGGATTTTTAAGGAAGACTTTTGATATGGCTGAGTATTATTTTAATTGATGAGTCCTTTTTTTCGATAAACAAGCTATCTGAAGTCAAGTTGTGCTCTATTTAATTTCAATATTGCACCTTTCATTTTCAAAGAACGGATACCTATGTAATCCGTTTTTTTATATCGCATATCGTCCCCAAAACTCAACGACTTTAAAATTTAGAGTCCTCCCACGCAAACCGGGGCACCTGAGAGCTCTGTCAGGTTCGCAATCACCCGTGGAATAGGGTCCCGTTCCTCAGGCTTCTTGCATAATGGACGTGCCCCCCCCCTTAATCTCGTGTGAACAATAGTGCCGTCTGGCCGCGACGTTTTGCATACAATGACTATTCGCGGCGGGGCGCGGACGGCCCGAGAAAATGCAGCTGTCTCCAACGCAGGAAGGGGCTTTTTCAGATGGAACGTCTCTAATTTGAATCTCAACGTCATTTACGCCAGGATTGGTTTGCGGTTATTTGTGTAGAAAAATAAAGGGAGGTTAGAGGCAGTTGGTCATTGTAGGGTTTGGAATTTTGGATTGAAAAATTTGATGAAAATAATATAATCGCTAAGGCCCTTCAACGGTAGGTGAGGCAAATTCCTCTGTTGTAGATTTTTTTTTCCGAAAGCTTCTCTATTCACCCTTCAAAATCGATAAATTTTCCTAATCTGTGGCCCCTCAAACAAAAAACTTTAAAGCGTTTAATAGGCATTTGTCTAGCAAGCTCTCCTTTCCAAAACAGACCGTTAAAATTTCCAATTTGATCAAAAACTATCGAACTACGGTAAAACCGCTGCCCGTCAAAGGACAGGTTATCCGACAGAACACTGTACAATACATTTTTTGCGACCACAAAGTTGATTCAGTTTTTATCGGCACGTCAGTGAAATGGACATGTTCGATGGACGAGCCGCGTGGGCCGCAGCGCGGGACAGGCGGTCAGGCCACGTCTCCCTGCGGTCCGATATGTATTGGAAATTGGAGACAGGATGACCAGTACGAAAGATAACGACTTCTGGACTCTGTTACACTTACATTGCATGAATTCCATGAATTTATTCATATTTCTGGCCAGCACGATGGTAAAATCAGGTAAGCCGCAAATTCAAGCGTGTTGCCAATTTAGCATCGTGAACAGGATGGAAATCATGAAATATAAATGATATAATTTATTATATAAATCATTCAGTAATGTAATTTAAAGCACATCATTATTATTACATCTGACGTTTTACATTAACAATATTATGGCAAAAACATCATTATTCAGCATTCGAAAACATACCAAATGAAATGAGAACAGTGGTTAACTAAGCCAATTGTGGTCTAATTGAAAATTTCAAATCATCCGTCGCACTCAAGCGTAGCAGGATCTGTATAAGTAAGAAAAAGAGAAAATACGCAGAGATTTCTTATTTCGATAGTCTCCGACGCCCGCGAACAACCCTCAGCGGTATGGATGATTGGATTGATGAATAAAAGATTCGTCAATTTGTGTAATAGCCCCGTGGTGTATTATGCAGTAGTCAATTTAATTGTTCCGACTGAGTGGGAAGCGATGTGGTTTCCACGTTAGATATTTTAATTAATAACACTGGTAAGCAACTATTTCTTTTAGTGCTCTACCTACAATCAGATTACGATTTAATTGAATTGAAGAGGATAGGAATAGATAAAAATATTTAAAAAACCTATCTACCCACTTAAGTGTTCTATTCTTTCACTATTATTTACTCTCTGTAGTTCTGTTTATACCGTTCCATATGAAACTTAATTCAAGTCACGATAGGAACATGTAGATTAGATAACGCATATAATTTCTCACGCTACTAACACAAAGTAACAAAATACATTTAAAAAATAATATAAATTTTCTAAATAAATCTCCATAATAAATATTTGCCACTCATATCATAAACAGATCCCCTGCGCATCAGTTCCGCTGTCTGCAACACGGAAGGGGTGAAGTGTACCCAAGCAAACAATTGTAATCGACTCTAACAAATGATAAAATTTTATTTAGTCATCGTCAGGGGAGTAGAAACTGACAAGCGGTATTGATGTACAGTTGGAATGCATTCCAAGAACCTCCTTTAGTGACTATACGAGTACTTGACCAAAAAAATTACGTATGAAAGTGTCCTAAAAGATCTACTTACAGAAAAAAAAAGTCGTTTCATTTCATTAACTTAGGTCACGCAACCGATCTTGTTGATCGGCTAATTATTTTACCAAGTCCTGCGGCAAAACAAAAACAGGAAGGACGAGAGGTGTATTCTTAACTTATCCATATTGTAAAAGTAAGAAAAGTAACGAGACTAGATACCATACTTATGTCATCACTATATATTACTTTAGAAAATAAAACCCTAGAATTGACACAGTAGCCGCTATGTACATGAAACAGTCTTACCATCCGTTGACAATTTCCGAAAAGTTCATCTTTCATAGAATACGAGCCGTATCGTAAAGTTGCCATTATCATAGTTCCCATACGCGAGAAGCCTGAACACTGAGTTTCATAGCGTTCGTAAACTAACGTAACTGATTTTGAACAATGGCCAAACGATGTTTCAAAACGTTTTAGCAACATTTAATTGTGCTCGCTAAGATGTCTCTTGAACTTTCTAACTTTTATCGACCATTAACATGTCACAGATTTGTAAGTTACATTTCACAAAATTGCAAACAATTTCAGCAAAACAAATTGTGTATTCTGAATACGTAACGTTATTTTAATACAAGCAAAAAAAATTAACAAAGTTTCAGAAATCACAAAAGCAAAAGTTACTCATATTCATAATGTCACTGGCTGTAATGGTACTGGGCTACTATAAAATCCATCAATCATCCACATATGATACACAACAAACCTGACCCCTTCATTCAGCGCCACTTGGACGACAATTAGGCACCCTTTTATCTTCACTCCCCGATCCGCAAAACAAACAAGTTCAACTCCATAAAATACCCTGTAATTTAATACTAGGTAGTAGGTACTTTTAATGATATACATGGTAAACGTAGATCGTTCAGGAGGCCACCCGCTGCGCGGGCCGACAGCTCTGCGGATGACATTAATGACATTCACCGAGGGACGCTCATTGTCAAACACATCTAGTCTATTGATATTACTGGGTTTATATTTGTATCGTCATCAGGTGTCTGTGAAAGTTTATTAATATGACGGCTGTGTGGTTGAAATTAACAGAGCGGAAGAGCAAAATTGACTCGTCTCATCGTGAACGGTTTGGTAATTTTTGCATTCTTAAATTCACTGGTAGATTTGGTAGAAAATTAAACAACTGATGCCCGTTTTCACCGACATCCCCTATACTACCACCTAAGTATGGGAGCCTTAGCTTAAAAGCTCCCCCAAACTAGCCCCTAAATTAAATTTAGTTTCACGATCATTTCTATCACTTAACTAGGGGACACATATCTATGTGACGTTTTGTATTCGATAATAGTGACTGATTCGCCTTTAAACTTATCGATACTTTGAAACAAGATAGCTTTTTATGAAATTCTCTAAAGTATACAATAAATGGATACAGTTATTAATAAATCATGTTTTGATAGCAATTATAAATATTATTTCATCCATATTTTTAATTAATTTCAATTTTTTTGCTTATTTAGTCTGTGTATACATAACAAAACCTTGTGTGTTACCTGTGGTCTTATTTATATTGACACTTCTTTCTTTTGTGACGTTTTGACATAAGATTTGATTGTCTATTTGTTGTGACTTGTGAGGGTACGTTGCGTGTTAATTCACCAATTTCTACGCGTTTTTTTTTCTACTGCACCCTGGTGCTTTCTATGCCGCAGCCAACAAATGATTACCCGTATCATAAAACCGCCATGCTATAAATAACTGATTTATTGGAGATATATAATTAATTCTGAAATAATCATTAATATGCGAATACAATAAGGACAGAAGTTCCTCACAAGTGTATGGTTTAAATTGATTGTTAGGTATCGACGAAAAAATACCACGTGCAAACATAACTTTTTTTTTTACGATTTTTTATTGGATACATATAAAACTACTACTAGTTATACCTTTTATCAGGAAATTCTATGGTGTGTTTAATCTTTTCCAATAAATACAACACTGAAGCTTTACACAGCCTATATCTCCAAAAAAAGTCAGTTTCTTGATATGTTTTGGTCTACGGCTGTTATTTACGTTGGATACTGTAGAAACAGTTTCAAAATTTTCCATAAATTCATACGAATCACTATCAATCTTCGTTACTTGAGAGATCACTTACGTATGTGCCGGTTTATGGGCCCACATTTCGACCACCTAATTTTAGGGGACCTTTTAACGTTTAACTGACCCCTTACTGTTGGTGAAACAGAAACCACCTTCTAACAGCCCCCTAACCATTCTTAGGGATCCCATAAACTTAGGGGATGTCGGTGAAAACGGGCATGATACAACATTTACACTTAGTCAGAATGATATCATTTAAGTAAACCTATCCAGTCTCACAAAGGTCCAAAAGAGAAGAAATAAATTTTAGTATTACCTCATTTACCGACAGTCTCATTTCGCATTTTCTCAAGGAGCTGTATAAAATATTTTTCAACAATATAGTGCTTTAGTCCGGAGACGACGTGCCAGATTACACTATTGTTGCCTCGCTGCAAATGGACGCAACTCTTTTATACAGGAAAATTGCTATTATGTAATCCTATTAAATTGATATGAAGGACCTCCTTGAGACTGGATCGGGAATTAGATGAGATTTCATTGCCAACTATACTTCTATATAGTTGTAGCAGTAGCATTAGTTCTACTGCATGACAATCTTATTGGCAAATTAAAAAGTGTAATGGGAAAAGGAATGCGCAGTTTTGAATAACGAATGAATCTCCTAATCCTAACTTATTCTGATGATATAGGTAAAACAGTTTACCCATAATTGGCATTATTTTGATGAAAACTTGTGTTTATGATCAAAGATATGGTCTAAGCGTTTTGGCAAATCCCATAATATATTTTAGTCATACATGGATGTTTTTATCATCTCTTATCCGAATACTCTTATTTCCATCACGTTGTTTTGAATGGTAATTTTTTTTGGAGCATCAATAATAATGTCAATTTAGAAACAATGCGCCCGCGTTTTCTTTGCGACAAGTTTTTAACACAATTGCCCTAAAAGTTTACTGTTTGTTAATACGCACACTTCCCCAATGGTAGCTTAACGGTATCGCTAATCCCTAAACAACTGGTACCGTAGTAATTTTTATTCATTGTGTTCGTTGTTATTTGCACTGATTTCAAAAGATTGTTACTTGAGTTGCAAAAAAGCCTAAACGGAATTTGGCAGACAATCTGTTCGTAATTGATGACTAGATTTAAATTGACGAATCAGAATAGTAATGTAGCAGCTATCGAAAGACAATCACTTAAATAGACTGCGTTATGTTCTTAAATACATATACTTTTCATTAGACTTCAGTCTTCCAATACTCCACTCTCTTTTCCTTCGCATCTAGTATAAACTTATTTGCCTCTCGGATTTCTAACTAAATCATTCCTATCCAATTTAGAAGAAGCGTATTTCCACTTTCGCTGTACATTTGTTTTATAGTGGTTTTCCTAATAACGTAGACATCAGAATGAGAAGTGCATCTCAGCTTTCCGTATTGGTTCAATGTGATTATGTGTCGTGATTGTGTTTCCTTTCCACCGTAGACCTACGTGGTAGTTTTTGCCGTCTTGAATTAGATTTCGCCAATTTAATTCCTAAGGTGATCTTCTTACGACGACATGAGCTGCCGATACGGCAATGATAGAAGTGAACACACATACTACTGTAAAATAAAAATAAAACGTATTTTGGTATGTCCAAAACTGAATACACATCGCTGTTTACCTCTTTAGTATCCTACAGTGTGTAATCAATTAGGTTCATAGCATGACAGTTTTTAGTCCCCAAAACTTAAACATGACTACAATTTCCTGACCAACACGGAATTTCATACCTCCTGTAAAAAAGTAATTACAAATGCATTCCACTGAATAAATCCCGGATAAAACCGAGCGCGACAGACGGACTGGCCGCAACACATTACCGTCCCATTCAATAACAATAAAAGTCGCGTCGCTCAGAGAAATCTATTACCGCTTCACTCGATACGTTTTTCATCTAAAGCATTTATTTATAGCGTAATTAATGCGTCGCCGGCGCCAGCGCTAAATACAATGCTATTTGTGGAGACAATACATGGACGCCACATGGACAAGGTAATACAGGAATATAGTTACTTATGATACGTTATAGAAACGATATAAATATTACCAAAACGAACGAACGATATAAATGTTAAAAATGTATCTGCTATGAGCAAGTATTTCTTGATTATTCATTGCACCTACAACCTGCGTCATCCTTTTGAGTATTCAGTACATTTTAAATGCTTTCATTTGATTTGAACCCTTTCAATTGTTTATTGATAGACCCTTAAACACTTAATTGACAAAACCTTTTTAAATGTTCTCTAACCCAAAACCTTCTTTTTCATATTGGCAGCCCTGTAACAATCGCATGTAAGTTTTCAGACACGACACAAAAAATTCAGTCTGGACTTAATATATCGCTAGTTACCCACATTACTCTTGTTGCTAATGACGTGTGCTAAATAAGTCAAGCACTTAACTTACAGACAAATTGGTATTTAAAACTGATTAATTTATATTTGCCGTCATCGGGGATCCCTCTGTCTTGCTAGTTTGTTTTGCAACATTTTACGGGTTGGGAAAAAAACGTTTAAATAAGAAATTGCAGAGTTATTCTTTTAATGGAAACTATTTCTTTAACGGTGTTTTATGGATTTCAGGAAAAACTACCACTTTCAGAAGGATTTAGTCTTGTTAGTGTTGTGTTGATAGGTGCCTATTCAACTGAAACTAAAACACCCTTTGTGCGGAAGAAATCTGACTAAGAGGTGAATTGCAGGCCTGTGTCCTTCTCCACAGCTTTATCTTGAAGACAGACAAGATTTTCAATCAAATCAAAGGTTTTTGCGTACTTTCTAAAATACATTTTCTATTTTTTTTTTTTGTCGTCAACAACATTTGGAAAATTAGTAAAACAAATCAAGGAGCCAATCATCAAAGGTTGAGCTTACAATTTATGAATATGCTATCATCAAGCCTCATTAAAGTCGGAGAAGAGAAAATGAAATAAATGGGAACAAAATTAAATGAGGAGCAATTCATAAAACGGTCGAAATAAGTCGCTGTCCCAGCTGCCGAGCGATCGGTTAGAATTGTAGATGAAAAAAAAAAGTAATTCTGTTACCGACGCGTCGATTTCAATTGTCTCCGGATCGGATAAAAAATTGACAAAATTAGTTGGGTACATTTATTTGCTGATTATCGGATTTATTAGATGACGTGTGCCGGAATCCATTGCCAAAGCGCAGGCAGAAGGCTATTCTCTCATTTATTTCTTAATTTCGTGACAATTATGCTGGTAAGAATGAATGAAAAATATTTTGCACGGGAATTACTTATCTTCAGTCCAAGTTTTGAAACCTTAAGCTAGGGTTTCAAACTATTTCGACGACTTAAAATATGGTCTGTCTGAATTAATTTCATACAGTGCTTTAGCTTCAGTTCAATCCTTAGGTGGAAAAGCCAGCTAATGTTTATTTGCGGATTCCGGATTACAAATATTTTTATAGTTCATGCAAACTCACTGCAAAAGCTTCTAAGGATCAACATTTGTCCCCCCAAGGAGGAGTACAGCATTCATCAGGGAAGTTAGTAACAAGTGGCTACACTATTCATAATAAATGTTATTTACATTTCTAAGGAAACTCATGGACGTTTCTTAAGTATTGAAAAGCACAATCGCCAACAGAGCGTCGCTGAACTAGGCTGCAATGCAGCGCTTAAACCGGCTGCAATATTTTCCAGCGCTTAATCGGCATCCAGGTGGTGAACGTCTGTTGGCGCACTCCACGGACTAGCGTACCGTTCCACAACAGCACTCCGCTTTCACGTCTCCCTTCCACGGGCATTATGCCTCTAATGTCACTTAATTTGCCGTCTAGGGCCTCCTCACGTGAATGCAGCCTACGAGAGCCGGTTTAATATAAAAATTCGCTTTTTTACTGCCTCGAAGCGAGATTTAACGTTAAACTGTTGCCTCTTTTGAGAGTAAACGCGTAGAAGTAATGGGATTACGAGATCGGTAGTTTTGGAGTCGAAAGGTAATTAAATTATTGTATGTAAAAATATTGGGTTCACGAGTGCTCGGTGGCTCGCTAGTTTCAATGGTTGATGGGTTTTCAGATCGAGAGGTGCTACAGTTCAATCGAAGTCAAACTTAATTGCGTATTCATGTATATTTTTAGAATTTATGGAAGTGCCCCTTTATCTTAAGTGAAACGTAAATTTTTGTTTTTTGCTTAAACTAAAAGGAAATTTTACTTGTCCGTGCAGTGGTTGTCGCAGGAGAAAAGAGGACGAATAAATAAGGAAAAGTAATAATAACTCATTGTAAAAATGACGGCTTAACCATTATAACCGAAAGAGCTGAATCAGCAACACGCGCTTTCGCCGCACACATGGACGAACAGTTTTATTCTTATCCTCGTAAAGTTGAAAATTGAATGTAACATATTACCTGATTGTGCTTTCATCACAAAAGCGATATATAACTCGTTATTATGTTGTTAACGAAATAAATCCGCAGTGTTCCAGATTGCCGACGCGACGGATTACTTTTAGGACGTATGAAATAAATTGGAAGCCGTAGGTTACAATAAAAGCTATAGTTGCAACCAACTGCCATTGTCTGCAATTTATCGGAAATTGACGTTGTAGCCAAATTTAATTATTTTTGTAATGGGTTTCTCTGGTACAGTCAAGAGCACTAATATGTATACAGTTAGCAACCTTTAAAAGTGATTTTCTCCTACTGTGTTGATAATTTTATGTAGTTATGCACACAGTATTTTGGAACCCACACTAATATGAAATAGGTCTTATCTCAAAGTTGCAGTCAATATTCCACGAGAAAATCGCTTTTGAATTTTGCTCTGTACGTGTGGACGTAAAGAATAGTACTGCTATCGGCAACCCGCCTGCCAAGCGTGGCGATTATGGCAACCCCCCCCCCCCATTTGGGGGAGGCATAGGCCTCCCCCAATCAATCCCGAAAGATGTCCACTGCTGGACATAAGGCCAGCAGTGGACATCTTTCGGCTGTTATGATGATGAAGTGGTTACATATTAGTGCTCACGACCTACGTTATGAATTCAGTGACGAAAAACAGTTACACTTATGAGGATTCCTTAAGACACCGCTTGTATGAAGTGATCAGGACTTAGCTAATTAAATCATTTGAAATGTATAAAATACTAGCGGTTGCCCGCGACTTCGTCTGCGATCCAGGATGAAAAGTAGCCTATGTCCTTCTCCAGGTCAAGGTCTCACCCTGGGCCGAATTTCATCCAAATCTGTTCAGCCGTTTTAGCATGACAGCGTAACAAACAAACTCACTGTCGCATTTATAATATTAGGATTAGGTTGCAAATCCAAGAGGTTAATTATAGTTATAAGATTGATTTATTCTGGCTTCTATTTTACTTGCGCGTAGATTAATTCCATCGGAACCCAAAATAAATCATGCTACTTGAACGACGGCAATTTGTTCATATCACAATAAATCACAATTCAATTGGCTTTCAATTTCGCAATAAGTCTGCGTAGCATAAATCATCACGATTGGCTTAAATTAGATCTTACCTTTAAATCTTAGCTGAATGGTGCCGTATATGAGGAGAATATCATCCTGTAACAAAACAAATAAAAGTAAGTTTGAAGTCTCTTTGATATTGCATGGCATAAACTTTTCTAATTACTAAATTAATATTGAAGAGAGAGTGCATGAAATTAGAAAACTATTTTGTATGTTTATTACTCTTGTCAAAGGCGCCGAGAATGTCCCTATTATTTTGCCCGAGCATGCTAATATCAAGTGCTCCGGTTATTTACATACTCAAAAGGGCATTTCTTTTTTAAAGAAACATCAGTTTGTCAACCCAAAACTACAAAGAAAGAAACTTAGTGAGGAGATAATTATGAAAGAAAGAAAATACATTTATTTAGCACAGACTGAAAGGCACACAGCACACCGTATTCATAAGAATATGAATATTCATGATAATTTTAGTGCCTGGAAAACTTGTAGAGCCCGAAGATTGTAAACATTTCCAGAGTCAAAAATTAAACCTCTCGATATATTTTAAATGTACTTTACTGAACTTGTTATTTTACAAGGTAACCTCGTCATAACAAATCAATAATGTAGTTAGGGATTGAAACCCACTCGAATACTCCATAGAAGCCGTAGAATCCATCCACGAAAAACCGTTTAAAAGACATAATTTTTGTAGTGATGTATTGAAGCTATCAAAATTTTCCTGTTATACAAGTCACTAATATTATTTAGATTCATCATCATCATCATTTCAGCCGAAAGTCGTCCACTGCTGGACATAGGCCTCCCTCAAATGGGGGGTTTGCCATAATCGCCACGCTTGGCAGGCGGGTTGGCGATCGCAGTATGGTGTTAAAATGCATAGAGAACGCTACTGCCCATTCACTAGTAAGTCCCTTAGTCACCCACGGGAAGAAATGGCATGGTACAGTCACCGTCAGATATATTGTAGCAGACAAGGTGACCAAATACTTCTGAACAATTTAAAATGCCAATATGTTCCATACACTACAAGTTTCCATTAATATCTGAACATTAATTACTTCATTAATATCTGAACACGTATAACGTCAAGTGCATCTACGCAGATGGGGTGGTCATAAAACTTCCGAAGTTTAAGTTATTTATCACTTTGTAGTGTTTTTTTGGAAGTCGGTTGTTTGTTTTTTTGTATAAAAGTTTTTATTTCTCGTTTTCTAGTGAGTCAGTTTTTAATGTATCTAAGTTGCAATAGCCTAATGTCAACTGCTCATCACCTTTTACAAAATATTGCTTTTCGCGATGCAGGGATAATCGTTGAGGAGTTTTCCTGGTACTTCGCCATTAGCTCCACTTCTCCGTATGTATTGTGACGACTTGACGAGCATAAATTGCTTAATTAATTGCACGAGTTACTATAAAAAAATTACCAAATCGCTATTGGTGTTCCTATAATATTTGAAGAGTCCCTCGATATCTTCAGGATCCCATCATCAGATCCTAGACCACCTCGGAATTATACCCTTTCAAAAAAAAAAAGAATTTTGCAAATTCTTCTCTTTAAGACAGAGTTATGACCAGTGATCGGAGTAGGTAGATTGATTTTTAGTACTTGTATCATAAATGCACACAGAAAGAATAACATGGATAAGCCATTTTTCCGGAAAGTAATTCCGGTATTTCCGGATTCAATTAAATATTGTTAATGTTGGTAGTGATATTATTACTACTCAATTCAAAATTTAAAGGAAGGTATCAAAACTAAATTAATTCATTATTTATCTGTTGAATAATAAAAAATAGGAAGAATAATAAAGAATAAAATTGCTCATTTTATTACAATTCCTACCTTTTTTTTGAGGATGGCAAATCATCAAATGACTCCTTCCACTCTGGCAGAATACAATTCCTACATAAGTTCCGGTTTTTTTTTAATAATCCACCAATTCCGGAGGAATGTCCATAGTAATATATACGTTTCGGATCAATGACCCCAGTTCAATCTACCTACTCCGATCACTGGTTATGACCGAAATACACAATTTTTTTTATTTTACAATGCATTTGCTCGAAAAGAGCGTTTTCCAAGCAATCAATTTGTGCGTAAAGTGTCACTTTTTTTCACTAGTTCTTTTTAATTTTTTGTTTTTTTTTAATTTTTGAGGCCGTCGTCAACCCGTCTCGTCTCGGAGATTTTATTATTTGAGAAAAGTTTTTCACAAATTAGTATTTATAAATCAGATGATGATGATGACGATGGCGATGATTATGACGATGGTCAAAATCAAAAAGTCGAAGTCGAAGTCGAAATCGAAGTCGAAGTCGAAGTCAAAGTCATGAATTTTGGTTTTTATCATTTGTATACGTCGTCGTACGTTAGATGTTACACATCGCAGGCGACTGCCGTAAGGCTCGCTCGTTTTTTTTTTTTTTCCTCGCAAAATGCATAGTCAAACGTATGATATACGTGCGTAAGATGATTTTCGACTCGTGTCGACTTATACACTCGTCGGAAATCACCTACCTTCCGCACTTATAGCATAAATAACTATTACAATGCATTTGCTCGAAAAGAGCGTTTTCTAAGCAGTCAATTTGTGCGGAAAGTGTCGCTTTATTTCACTAGTGCTTTTTTACTTTTCTGTTTTTTTATTTTTATTTTTGAGGCCGTCGTCAGCCCGTCTCAGAGATGATGACAATAACGATGGCGATGGCAATGGCGATGGCGAAGGAGATGACGATGGCGATGACGATGGCGATGGCAATGGCGATGGCAATGGCGATGATTATAACCAGTGATCGGAGTAGGTAGATTGAACTGGGGTCATTGATCCGAAACGTATATATTACTATGGACATTCCTCCGGAATTGGTGGATTATTAAAAAAAAACCGGAACTTATGTAGGAAAATATTTAAATTTAAGTGCAACAATTTATATCCATCTATAAAAGATCTAGCTATCTAGCTATCCTAGGCTAAAAATAAAAAATAAATATTAAAGCTTCGATCGGAATTCGATTGTTTTTATTATTCAACAGATAAATAATGAATTAATTTAGTTTTGATACCTTCCTTTAAATTTTGAATTGAGTAGTAATAATATCACTACCAACATTAACAATATTTAATTGAATCCGGAAATACCGGAATTACTTTCCGGAAAAATGGCTTATCCATGTTATTCTTTCTGTGTGCATTTATGATACAAGTACTAAAAATCAATCTACCTACTCCGATCACTGATTATAACAATGGTCAAATCAAAAAGTCAAAGTCGAAGTCAAAGTCGTAGTCGAAGTAGAAGTCGAAGTCGAAACATCGAGTCATGAATGTTGTTTTTATAATTTATATACATCGACATAAATTATGTTAGATGTTACACATCATAGGCGACTACCGTAAGGCTCGCTCATTTTTTTTATTTCCTCGCTCAATTCATAGTAAAACGTTGTATGATACACGTGCGTAAGATGATTTCCAACTCGTGTCGACTTATACACCATTCGAATTGATAGGAGTCCTTTTGGCAGTTGGTTAAAAATACAAATATTTTATCTATGTTGTCAATTTTCTTATTACAATAACTCTTTTTTTTATTACAACATCAGGAGCTATTTTCTTTCAATAGTTTGACATTAACATATCAGTTGTATCCTAAACAAATGATTTTCTATACAATTTTTATTCCCTCTTCATCGTATTTATACCACAGATGTTAGCATTTGTTTCTGGTTCGTCTTTTATATCATGCAGTAACGAATTAGGTAAGCTCAGTGTTCGTCTGTGTAGATACAATTGACGTTGTAAGTGTTCAGATATTTTTGGTTAGTTGTTTGTATAGAAATTTTTGACAAGCATCTGCTCAGATATTAATAAAGTAATGAATGTTCAGATATTAATGGTAACTTGTAGTGTATGGAAAGTTCCATACACTACAAGTAAGATTGAAATTTTAATTTGTTCAGAAATATTTGGTCACCTCGTCTGCTACAATATATCCGACGGCGACTGTACTACTATTCTTTACGTCCGGCACCACAGAGAATATTGGTACGGAATTTAGATGCTATATTAGTACTATTCCCATGAATTTTCAAAAGTTACGCTTAAGGAGATAAAAATTTGGTGATGGTTTAGAGATGGAGCACGAGATCTTGACAGTCAGTCGACAGCCTGACCCACGCGATCAATTCAACCATTGTTGATTTGCTTCCTCGGAAAAATTTAACAGCTGTTATTTTAAAATTTTAGTAAGTAGGTGTATGGAATAATCACCAGATTGATTCTAATAAATAATCGAATTCCACTGCGACAAACAGGACAGACACCAAAAACGATTTTTGACTCTTTCAAAAGAGAACTGATGCTTCCATCAAATATTTTGTGCGGCTAAACATACTCAAGAATAATTCAGTGCTTCCCTTCGTTCAATGGTCGAACAAGAATTCAACAGTAAATTCCATAGGTGTGTAATGCGGACGGCTAAAGCTGTGTAACTCTCACTTCTCATAGTTGCTATGGCCATAAACCAGTGTAATGTGGATACTTCGGCTGGCAGCATTTTACGAGCATCCACACCCCATTGAATTTCTCTGCCGTGTGTCCAAAAAGTATGGACTTCAGATAAAAATGTTGTTTTTATCTGAAGACTTTAGTTTTTGTCTGAAGTTCACATTTGGAAAAATGGCGACAGCTTACGAATACGAAAAAAGGTTTATATTTTTTGTCGTTAGCACAGTATTAGAGATATCCTATGGTTATCATATCATTCAAATGTTTTTTTTTCTCCAAAAGTTCAACAAGTTCACTTCGAAAACCAGACAAATACAATTTCAGGAGTTGCTTTTTCAACAGAAATTCAAGCTACAAGCGACATTAAATAAACAGACGTTATAATCCACAATACGTATAATAAGTAACAATCAGTTAATGGTAGCAGGTAATCCAGCATTATTTGCAGTGCCATCGAGTCGCAGCGACAGCCAACAATCCTGGCCGCGCATTCCGCTAGGTACACCATTCCTTTCATAGTTATAGTCAAGTACCAATGACACTCAGTTGTAGAGAGATAAGTGAGATATAAACACTGGTGTACTGATTTATGTCTGAATAATGCTGCTAATCCATTAATCCAATAAAAAGATGAGTAGCAGCCTTGCGGGTTGTTCGGATAACAATCAAGTGCTATGAAAAAAAAAAATGTACTAAAAGATTTTGGAGCAGGCCATGAGTAAAACATATTTGGAAACATTCAGGTAAACAAATTTTAACCCGATTATCATGGTGGTGCCGTTAAAGCTTTCGGATAGAGAATACATTATATTTGTAAAGAATCATGGACTGCAGTACAAATAACGACTTGTTATTGTTCTATACGATTATTACATCTTTGGAAATTCTATCAGAAGTTTTGGAGCGGAGTTTTAGGCGTGAAAGTAGCTGTTGTTGACTCTAGAGAGATTTTTAAAGAGATTACAAATCCTCTAGGGACAGGCTGTGTTTTAGCTTATAGTATGCGAAGTTTGAATAATATCTTCTCAGTCAGCGTAAGGACTTTGAACAGCAAACCGGCAATAATTTAAAATATAAAATTACATAAAATATTTGCAACGTGTCGTTTATCAGGCATGAAACGTTAAGGCGGGAAGCGGCGCTGGCGCCGGCGGGCCGAGGTTCCAAGCCGTCCGCGTGGGCTGTGCGCACGCAGCCAAAGCAAAAAGCCGCCCGGACACTGCGCTGCGGCATTCCTTATCCAAACCGGTCTTCGTTCAATGGATGCCGATTGTAACAACTCAAACAAACTAAACCAAACCTTAACATTGCTATCACTAAAGTTCAAGTTTTGTTGATATGAAAAAAGGTTTAGCAGATGCGAGAAAATTATAATCATATTACAGGAGTAATAGAGGACAAAAAGTTGAATGATGGCACAAACGCAGAATATCAAATGGAGGTTATATGCCTGGCGTATTAAATCACAGACCAGTTGATGGATGAATTGTAAATGAAAGGGAGAGCGATGATAAATACAGAATCGTAGAAAATGTAATATCAGGACTCGAGACTTAAGGAGAAGCTGTTTTGTAAGTGATTGAAGCTTCAGGATTTGGGAAAATAATATTATCTGGATGACATTTTAACGATTTGTAGTTCGAACAAAGATATGGAGTCTGCTCAAAATTAAATTTTAAAGTTGTTTTTTCACACAAGTTGAGCCTAAACAATATTATGATGGAATATACAGAGCGCCATGTCTGTATAGAGTTATAGTAGCAAAATCTAATTAAAAAACCTCAGTTCCTGTCTAATTTAAGTTGGACTCATACCAGACGAAGTCTGTTAAAAGTAAGCCTTGATACCACATATTTCTCTTCGTAATTTAAGATGAACTACAAACAATGGGTCCATAAAGAATAAACAAAAACCATGGTGATGGTTTATCATGAATGCTCATACAGGAATCCTAAAACAACGGAGCAGATTAAATAACGAAGACTAAACAATACACTATAGTTCAATTAAAGGGGAAACAAGGCAAACATTGAGATGAGTGACGTCATACAGGGCTAGCGTTTTAGGTAGGCGGGCGGCGGCGCACGACCCAGGGACCTTACATCTTTGAAACTTTAGATTCCACACTTTATGATGTAGGCGATACAGTTGGAAATACGAAAATCGAATACTGAATCTATTGGTATTGGCGTCGGTGAGGCCCCAATTCGTGGAAGCGTGGCCGTCGTCGTCATAAACTCTTGCGCACAATGCCAACACCCCTGCGCCCCGCGATAACTTGTGTTGGATTTCAAAATTCCAAACTGTTTTTTTAGAACTTGGCTTGTTAATGCGCTTTGCCGACGAGTTATCGACTTTGTTAGACATTGTTAACGTTAAGGAGTTTTATCACCGTATTAGAGTGACGGGGTTCACTGGTTTAAAGACTGTCAACCCACTTAGACACCGATAAATGTTTGAAAAATACTTAGTACTTGAGATTCTTTTGCATTTAGACACTTTGTGTAAATTATTTGGCAATGAAACGTATGATTAAATTTGAGAAAATGAGATAGAATTATTTCTCTCTTTAGAGATTCGGACAAAACGTTCCCAGAGTGCAGTAGTACTTTCTAAGTAACCTTTAGTTTTTCTACAATAAGGCACCTAATTGTTTACGAATACATATATGAAAAGCATCTTTTGTTTTTAAAACAAATATACAGAACACAAAGTAACGTTTGCTTTCCCATTATTAACAATATGTCTACAGTGAAACATTATGAAACGGTGAAAAAGGCAATTTCCAAGAAATAAGAACACAATTGCCAGCTTTGTGTTGAGAAATTCGAGTTTGGTATAAGTTTAAAACTGGTTTTTAAGGCTTCAGAACTTTTGAGAAGCCTACTCGGTGTTCTTGCGTCTGATATTTCAAAATTTTACTTTTAGTCCGCAGTTGTCGAACATGGAATGTTTCATAAGCATGACGAGACATGCGATGGACTCCATCAGCAAAATTAATTATAGTAAAATAATTAGAATTCTGAGATGATATTACAGCCCTCTCAGTTCCAAAGTCCATCAAAGAAACTTAGTGTCGTTTAATTAAAGGGATTGACAACATGGGTGGTGTATACCAGTACGTATGTACAAACATACCCATGCGATTAAAGTTTCCTAACAGTTGAGCCGCGTAAGTGTGTGCCAGCCTTGCGGGAGTTACAACTTGATAGGACATTCCGTATTAATTAACTAAATAAGTCTGGTACAGCGGAGTGAGTTTGAAACAGTCGACGGCGTTGGCGACTTGCGAGTTGTCAGTCGCGTGTCAATAAGACAGCCTGAGACACGGCGGATTTAAGTATGGGGCCGGGGGCGCCGGGCGCGGGCGGCGCCACCCCAGTGTGTGGTTTCCTTTTGATGTCATCTTCGCGCAAACTTTGCTACGGATCGGCTTTGAGATAGAGAGACGGAGAGTGACTAATTTGGCCCAGCATTTGATCTTGAGAACTCCAATGTGTGCGTCCCGCTCGCACTCACCGCCCGCCGCCGCCGCCGCCGGGAAGCTCTTTGCAAAATTTCGCTTTGATCGCAAAGTTAAATTATATGGGAATTGAACATTAAATGGATACACATGTGAAGCAAGGACGCGCGCCGCGCGCTCCGAACAAGCGGCTCCGGACGGCTCCTCGCGACAGGAGCCAGCAAGGATCACGACCGCGAACGCTAGGCCGGACCGCGACTCAGCCCAAATAAAACACCCGCCGTTTGACGATTACGGCGACTTACATAAATAATGAGCGAGGAGTCACTTTCAAAGTTATACATTTGTGAGAGCGGCGCTTGTATTTAACTCCGCCTAATTTGCCGCGAGTACGCAGTACCTTTGAGAGCTCCGTTTTTACTAGTTTACGAAACAGATATTTGCGCCCGCCTTTCCTTTGATACGGCACTTTGTAGAGCATTTTACACGAGTTTCTTTTGAGGCCATTCAGACGGTGAGTAACGAAAGGCTGTCTTTGATAAACACGTGCGAGGACTCTTCAGTACTTATTAGGGGTGCTCTCTTTGAAAGTGCTTCTTGTGAAATCTATTTGAAACGTTCACAATATCAAAGCGGGCCCGATGAAAGCTGCGCTAATTAAACTGTCACTAATAAAATTATGCGAAAAATTGAATCTACGAGTGTTTTGTTCGAGCTAAAAGGCTCGTGTAATTTTAATATTTCATTAGTTTTATGAACACATTTTTACTGAAGCTCGTGTTGCCTGAGCTAAAATTTGTATAGACAAGTCGGCGTGGTACTCGGTTTGAGCGTGCCTTTGTGTTTTAGCGTAAACTTGTTAGAGGAGGAGACATAATCTCATATCAATTCAGCGAAGCCTGGATAGTCTTGTGACGGGGAGAGCTATTAGTAGGTTATTAATGTTGGGTCACACACTCGTGTAAGTCAAAGACGAGTCCGCAAAGTGGCGCCTTTGTGCGCGGCGTCGGCGTCGGCAAGCGGTGTGCGCCGGGAAACGCTCCGTGTTTCAAGTCGCTTCGTGCGACAACTCTTTGTGTAGCGACGCCTTTACAATGCACCGCTGCAACATAGCGCGCACAGTTTACAAACATCGTCATTAGAAGAAATCTTACGTAAGCGTAAGAGTTGAATTCCAGATGATTCGCAAATTTTTATTTTGATTCGCAAATAATGATAAAAATATATATATTGCTTATTACAGCTAAATATAATATATTTATAATGGGCAATAACAGACGCTGGAGGAGCTTGCGGCTAAGTAATAACAGCCGCACGGGTCGATCCATCAGGTTACTCTACTCTTGCCTGGGTTGGTCCGTGGATGGATGTTCTCTTTACATACCGAGACTCCTCCGTGCTTCGGAAAGCACATTAAGCCGTTTGTCCGGGCAGTCATTCGTGGATCTTTGACAGTCGTCAGAAGCCCGAAAGTCCACCCAAGGGATATCGTATTACCCAGTTACTGGGTTGTGGCAGTCAGATAGCCAGTCGCTCCATGTAAAATACTGGTATTCAGCTGCATCCGGTTAGATTCAGTCTAACCGGATGCAGCTGAATACCAGTATTTTGCCGACCCCAAGATAGTTGGGAAAAGGCTAGGCAGATTGATTGGGCAATAACAAACGGCCGTAGGTAAATTTAAATCCCAACACAAAAATAACAAGCGTATGACACTGAATTTCCTTACATCAGTGGCCCGATTTACATCAAAGACGTTCGATAGACTTTGATGTTTAAATCGAGAAATGTCTTTAACTAGTGCCCTTGTCATGTTAATAGCATGGGTGGTGCCGTAGTCACAGGCAACTTTGTGCGGCCTCTTAACGACAGAACTTGGCACAAAGGAACGGGTGCAACCCCGAGCGTCACAACAACTGATGAAAAACTAACATTAACCCAAACTACACCACTCAACTTGTTTTACTATCAAACAATCTTAATTATTCATTTCAATAATAAAAAAGTATATTAATCCTCGTGAGTAATGAGGTTTTATGCTAAAAACGAGTATGAAACTGATAACTCTGAACCCTTTGACATTAAACAAAGTTAAGGAGTAGGTAATAGAGACAACTTTAAATTCATTATACGTTTCAAATTGCCTTAAAGCCATTACCCGATTATTAAGTTGGCAAACACAAAGGTCGACAGCGATATTTATTAGACTAGTATGTAAGCTAGATATGAAAGGTTCTATAAATATCAAAGGAATAGTACAAAGGAAAAAATATAATCAAATCTCGAAATATAAGCGCTTCTAAGAAACACTCGAAATCAAAGAGACACCTAATTTATAAATTGCAATTACACCGGCAGTCGCCGGAGTTCGGGCACAGAAAAAAATTAGAGAGAACAGATTACGAACACTAAATTTAATTACAAAGCGAACTCGAATATTACAAATTGGAGAGGATAAACGCGACAAAGTAAAAGAGAAAACACACCCAAAAGGAAACTCGTAGCATTGATATAAACGAAATTTAAATTAAGTACAAAGGGAAAGAAGATGAAAAAAAATCCTTTCATTGAAAGCTCTCACCCCCGGAGTCAGAGGGCCGGGCGGCTACATCAAAGACACCTACCTCCCGTCTCTAGCCTTATCTGTGCGAAACCGAGTTTGGAAATTAGCACACAGCGATCCTTTCTGAGTCTCGTCTGCGGCTCAAAGACGCCGCGTGCGCACCCTTTCAGCAGCTTTTAGCATTACGCTTTCATGAAGGGTTTTTTGTATAATTTCTGTTTGTAGCTAATTGATATATTTTATTCAAGTTGAGGCACGGAATTGGCTTTATTTGAAGACTCGCAGGAGAACGTCATCTAATCTTAATCGAAATGAACTCTCAACAATGCCAATGTTCTTTATAAAATTCCAGATACAGGCGATGAAATTTAGTTTAATCTGATCTGCGATGTCTTGTTATTTATATTAAAGCTTGTTTTTATTTTTATATTTTCGACTAATGATATTTGTACCTACTTTTTGGAATTCTTAAGTCCTGACTGAGATTCCCTTTACACTTAGCCGCAAAGATTCGTGTTTATTTCTTAGGGCTGATTTCTTTAGTCCGAGGAATAAAATCAACGTTTGTCGGATTTTGTAGGTAAAGAAAAACTGTCAAAAACTAATTCTTTAGCAAATTGACTACACACTTATACTGTCCGTATATTCAAATTTGACAGTTGTATGAAATGGCTTTATCACAGGAAATTGACGTAGGGCGCAAACTTTTTAAGAATGATTTTTTCATGCTTTCCGAAATGTGTTTACAGAACAAGGTCAGGGAAAAAAAATAATTAAAAAATTCGGCTTCAAAATTTTCAAACGATTCTTTGTAGTACCTATTTCTTTCTACCCACTTTGTTCCCAAATCTGGCTATGTTTCAGGATGAGTCGAATACGGATAATAGTCTATTTTAAATATGAATAATTAGAGTAAATGCAAACTTTTCTTGAAGTTATTTAAATAATACAGAACTTTCAACAAAAACAAATAACTTTCATATTTATGTAGATTGTATTTGATTGATTACCTATACAACATAAGATTATTAAAAGTATCTTTCTATTCCTGTAAAAGATAAAAGATTGAGACTCGTTTCCTCGCACGCACCAAAGACGCGTTGATGTCTTTTCTTGAAGACCGTGCCCTAGCGTAAATATTACTTCCAATGATAAGATTTATCGTACTTATACCTCTGCATGTATAGTGTATAATATTATAAGTACATGTATGTATGCACGACGTTGAAGATCTCTTTAGTAATGTAATTTATTTGTTTGTTTTTTAATAACTACTAAACAATGAACAAACTATAAAGAACATGTAATGTTTTAAAAACAGCTCTTCGTATACGAACTTTTAAGCAACAATAAAACTAAAACAACTACTTTAATACAAACAATACTCTATAAATGAACCAAGCATCAAAAGTGCCACTAAAGCGAGAGCAAGTACATTAAATCTATACAGTAACAAAACAATATTGTCGGAACATGGAATACAGCCGAACTTACGAAACAATAGACGCATTCAACTAACTATTTTAAATAACGACTAAATTCTGACAAAAAACTTGCCCACCACCAACCGAAGAGGGATGCCGACACAGCACACTCGATATGTAACCCTTTGTTAGTTCATTCGTTATTTATTCGTTCAGAAAAGTTCAAATTACTACCTGTACTAGGTTTAAAATCCAATTAATTTATCGTACAATCCAATTATGTTAAGAGATAAACACTGACCACTGACAACACACTACTATACTTCTAGTAAACATTGATTTTAATACATTTAAGTTAAGGTAACACTACTTATGACATAAAATTCTAAAGTTGATACTATTTCTAAGTACGCGATCGTAGCGCGGAAAATTCACCGAAAACGATAAAACGCTACAGCACCCACGGCTGCCGAGGAGCAACTGTCAGAATTTAGCACACAACAGTGCGCGCGCCGCACGTGGCCTTAAAAGTGGGCGGGGCCAGGCCAATCCAAGCCCTGTCATTGGCCCAGCGGGCCCTTTGATCAGCCGCCGGCAACTAACTACATCGCTCTGCGCCTTAATCTCGGTAGTAACGTCCTTTTAAAACAGGTAATTTTATTACAAAAATGTAGATACTTTTTATGGTCAGTCGAGCAAACGCTGTGGGCTGGCAAAGGACCCCTCGGCCCCTGCCGGATGATATTTTCCACATGCAGGCGCTGAATGCAATCCCAATAATACATTACCGGGTCAGTTACAGTCAAAGGATGAAAACGCTACCTTTTTTCAGCGACGATCTACGTTTTGTAAATTTTACGCATCTCTTTGAAAACAGCGATACATCAAAGATGCGAAATTAAAAAAAACTTTTGTAATATACAAAGGATAGTTTACATAAAATGAATGATGTAATTGAACACGATACCTCCTTAACGTTCAAAAGAATATCAACATTTTATAAGCCACAGGCATTCCATAGGATGATTGAAGACATTCATGTTTTGAAGTAATTTTTAATTCATTCGGCATCAAAGTTCATGCGTGGGATGTTTGCTCTCATGAAATTATTTCTTTGTAAAAACATGCTGTGTATAGCAGCTAGATGTGAATTATGGCCATATTAAGGAGTTGGGTATGTATTCTATTCTTAACGATATTATGAGTATTTGATAAATAAACATGAGAAAGTAATTAAGTTTGCGTAGTGCATCGTGGGTTTATGAACCGCCTCGGGCTGGTGGCTGCATGTTGTCGTGTTGCGGCAGTTCTCAGATCCGCGACACGATAGTTTGCCGATGCGCTGCGATTTCTGTTATTAATAAAGCGCGCGTGTGTGTGCTGCCGGGTCGGGCTGCACCCGCGGCGCCGGCTCGTCTCGCCCTGCATTATTACTCAGCTCCCGACACACTCGCCCACACTCGCACACAGACGCACACAGCCACATGCTTGCCCGCGCCCCACATATAATGTCAAAGGGTGAGCGCGCCGCCTCACAAAGCGTAAGTGCAACCACTAAAAGCCAATCCTAAGTTTTATTGATACACATTGTATTGCGACAAAGTCTCCGTCGGCCGGGCCCGCCTCACCCCACGCGCCGCACAAAGACAATATCGCGACGTCAAAGGAGCGGCGTCCCGCGGCCGGGAGGCGCCCGCCCCGCCCCCCGCCGCCGCCTAAAGGAAATGAAAAATTAAATTGTCAACACATTTAATATCTGCGAAAACGTGCACGGCGTTGCCTTTGAACACGCCTCCTTTGCGGAACCTCAGCGGCTCCAGCTTTAAGTATTAAAATTTCAGTCGTAAAATTGAAATTCTGTTTAAGTTTAATTAGACGGCGCTGGCGAAGTTCGAAGTCGCATTAGATCAGTAGCGCTAATGAGGCCCGCGGTGAGCACACGTCACAGGTGCGAGCGCGCGGCGACGAGGGAGGGAGTGGTGTGGCGGTGCGGCAGGGAGGGCAGCACCCCCTCGCGTTTGATCGGCGCCGCCGCTTTGACAATTATTAAAATTTGCCTCGTACCTCTCGGGCCTCATCTTTTTCCGTCGCCTCGATTACGCCACGGGTTTGTCTCATTAGGGCTTTTGTATGGTATCGCGGGTTCCCCTTTGATGTGAGCGTGGAGGCGCGGGGCGGCCGCGGTCCACCTGCACTTTTATTGTTCCCGACCGGCCTCGAATTTGCACGCTCCACTTTGAGTTGTCTCTTTGCGATTAAACCGCGCGCCGCTCTTTGACCTCTGAACATTGGAACGATAACTTGGCAGCTGTTGGGCTGCACAGCGGAACTACCTGCGCCGTGTGCGTTTCGTATGTCCGTTTGTATGTAAATTGCCAAGTAATGAGTTTTAAGTAAAATGCACATGACATTTTGTCAGGTCAGCCATAAAGTCGTTAATATATCGTCAAAGCGGTATAGCGGCAACGTGCAGTATCAACCGCTGTTTGTTGGGGCGGGTCGGGGCTGCGTCGCTTGTGAACACTCGACACCCCTTTATTACTTCTGTTCTCTTTGTACGCGCACTATCATCATCAAGCATACGGTCCGAAATTAAGCTTTCATACAGTGTCAGTTTGTCGCCTTTTCATTGGCGCCCAACGTTGGACACAATATGATAAATGCAGTTCTTTGAAATGAAAGGACAGATAGAATTTCTTCTTCTTGTTCATTTGTTTGGTAAACTATGCAAATTATTGCTTCAGAGCTAAAAAAGGTGTTAAAAATAGCTTTTTGTTTGTCTTTAGAAATGAGTTTATTAACCCTTTTTTGAACCTTAATTACCATGGTACCACCATCCATACACACTAATTCATACAACAAGTATTTGCGTTGGCCAGTTCGCACCGTTAGATGGACGTCGTCGTCTAAAGCAACCGAACACTTGGAGCTGTTCATCTTGCACCCACTGCGGCGTTCGCCAACCAAATTGACATCACAGACCTGACTTCAGCCGGAAACTCTAGAATCCTAATTAATAACCTTCAACTCCTTCCCGCCAAAGGGCAATGGAGAGGACTATGCTTGAGTTTCCCTACGTGATCGAATCAGAAATGAAGAGATCCGTAGGAGAACCACGGTAACCGCCAAAGCCCGAAGAATTGCCAAACTTAAGTGGCATTGGGCAGGGCACATTGCTCGTAGAACAGATGGCCGATAGTCCCGAAAGGTTCTGGAGTGGCGACCGCGTACCGGAAGACGAAGCGTTAGAAGGCCTCCCACTAGATGGACCGATGACCTTGTAAAGGCCGCAGGAAGGAATCCGCTCGATGCGGTAAGCACAGAATCGGTCGAAGTGGCGGTGCTTGGTCGAGGCCTATGTTCAGCAGTGGACGTCTTTTGGCTGAAATGATGATGCTGATGATGAATGATGAACTCCTTCTAGTTTTTTTTTTTTATATATATATATTGGCGCCCACCGTGGGTCATCATGATGTATTAAATGATGAAAGTGAACCTAACGGTTACGTCATGCAAAAACCACTGTGCGTATTTTAGAAAGTAACAATTTTAATTATAATAATAAAAGGTAATTGCATCAGTAGCCACCGGATATTTTTAGATTGGAAATAAACATGATGCTCATACGTTGTTGGCGCGCAACTGGGGACAAAACTGTCCCACGTTGGGCGCGAATCTGTTTAGATTAGACTCAATGAAACAGAATTCGTTCAGTCTATCCTAAACTGTTTTTGGAGCTTCCTTTGGCTAATTGCCGCAAATAAAATAAGTAGCAATAATTGACTGAGATAATTCCATAACCTCTAAACATAAATATTCTGATAACCATCACTCATACTAAATCAAATGTGTTCGAAGCTTCAATTGGGGTTGTCAGTGGTTGGAGCCACGAGTCAAAGTTAACGCGAGGGGCTCGAGGAGACAAAGCTTTGTTGTGCCGAACACAAGCGCGCAGCCTTTCATCTTGCGCCGTCCGCGTTCTTCAACCGCTGAACTGACGACACAGGGTTTACACCAGCCGGACACCGGTGGTTGATTTTGAGGCGAATTTTTGCAAACTTTTATTTAGTACAGTATATCTATAACCATGTATATATAGACTTATGAGGGTGTGTGTGTCATATGATGAGGATATAGGATCTCATGGGATCAGGAGACGATGTCAATGAATGTTTGCAGGTGAGAATAAACATATTGATAAAATAATTAACGAAATAAACCCCACCCCAATTTATATGGTAAAAGGTTTTTCTTCCACACTTTTCTTCAATGAATATAAAAAATATGATGACAAAATATTTCCTCGTCAACCCTGTTGCTAGTGCATTCCGTTTGATGTAAAAGAGTATCCTTTAGGCGAGACGCTTTTCTTATTATCAACTTGTCCTTTTAATATAAATATTCTTTTTCTTCATGAAATATGCGTCAAACGTTATTTAATCGCATGATTAGATCTTATTACAAAAGCTGTAACAGAGTGGCTATTGGCTATCAAGACTTATATTGGCATGTAGGTTCATGTTTAGAGATTTCAGTATACCTACAGTCACATCACTAGACATCGGATTATATCCACTATCAAAATGCCAAAATATGCACTAAAAAGGGCAGATATGCACTAAGTATGCATAATCAAAATACTATTTATTATTAGAATTTACGTTTATTTTCACAATATATTTATATAAAGAATACATTATTCCTTCAAGACCCGGGTTTTCATATAGAACAGCATTTATTTTGCTGAGTGCGTGTGAGCCGCCCGCGCGGTACTTCTCGGCTGCAGCACGCCACCGTCCCCGTTCCCGCGTAATACAATACGCCTAACACATTTACTTAAGTACTGAAACAAGCAATATCAATGAAAACTACTAAAAAAATATAAAATATGCAATAACGTTATGTAAATAACGTTCTATGCATTTGCATATGCAAACATGCAAATGCATATAAAGGCTTGTGCAGACCAGCGCGACTCGTCGCGCGACGCGACTCAAACCATGCAATTTCTAAGAAAACTTTACGGTATAACAATAACCGGCGTCGCGTCGCGCGACAAGTCGCGCTGGTCTGCACAAGCCTTTATACGATATCTACACATCACAATATAGTAGAAACGGAAAGCCATAGCCAATTTACGCCATAAGTCACAGAGTAGGTACCCATAACAATTTCACAAGCAAATTGCCTATATTCCATATTTTAAATTCCACAAAAAATTTCAATATACTGTTTTTCTACAACAGCAAGCAAATAAGAATAGCAAAACAAATGCTACATTGGATTGCCCCGCAATATTTCCTCGACTTGACGGCGGGCTCGCGACTCAGATTGAAATAGTAATTTGGGCGGGCCGCACTCCGTTCAGCTAAGTCAATTCAGCAAGGAATGCGATCGCGCCGATAAAATTCGCGAATTTTGTTGGATACTGTCAATTTTATAAAAAAATATATGTGATAATCCATCCATCCAACCTTGACTTTGGACTACCATATTCGTCACATTAGCAGCATCCAGCTCGGCTGGATCCTCATGGTGAGAATTTGTAAAAAAAAACCATCATAATCATTCCAGCTGAAAGATGTCCACTGCTGGACATGGGTCTCCGCCAATCGTGGCCACATTGACCGGTCCTGTGCTTCTCGCATCTATCGGTATTCTGTGGCCTTTACAGGCCTTTTGAAAACAATACTTACTAAGAGGTCAATTCATGTCATAAGACAAGCATCAGCCCTTAACAGTCCACCACTGTACTATTGTGTAAGCAATTATTGTAGAATATTTTTTTGTAAAACAAGAGCAAAAGCAGCATCATTGGAAACTGCTGCTCATTTTCAAATCTATATTGAAATTTAAATTTTACTACACCTACAGAGAATGACATTGCAGGAAACGAATAATCCCTTCTTTAAAAACACTTGTCCAATATTAAGTCTTTACAAGCGTTTTGGCATAACATATTGCCCACTAAATTATTGAACCAACCAACCACGTTGTTCCATTCGAAAACTCGAAATGCACGCCAATATTCCGAAACCATTCACCAGAAATACAGTTCCACAATTCTTTAATCTCGTCAGTACATTTTTCTATCCATCAGGCAGATGTTACTGGGGGATTGAATAGGCAATGCTCGATGTGATAAATTCGGTTTGTGGCGGAGGCTCGGAGGCGAGACGGCTCGGCTCGCTCGCCTACAATCTACATAATGCAGCATGCGGGCCGGTAGACATCCACGCCTAAATTGCATTGTTGTGTTCATCCCGTGATTTCAAGTGCTTGAAGATATCTGCCTTCGTATTTTTATGTAGAATTTTCGGTGTATATAGGTATAAAGTATAGTTTTGAGGAACATCAAAATATATTTTTTAATTTATTAATGTAGGCAATAACAAAGTGGTTGATGGAAAATATAAAATAAACAAAACCAATCATCAGCAAGCTAATTAGTCCTTACTCATTATTTTTGCGCTCTGTGGTAATTGGTAAAGTAAAAACGATTATTATTGCAGCACAAACATATTGAAATTAAATTACTGAAATTAATTTCAACATTCATAAACATCAGTGCGTACCTACATATTTCGATTACACAAAGAGCTTGTCAAATACCTTATTATGTTGGTACGGTGACAATTCTCCAGTGGATATTATCAAAGTTATCGAAGACCGGCTCGAGTGGCAGGGAATGATGAGCCGAAACTAATCCAACTTTGTCTAGTTTAACGGCAGGTGGGTGTAATCAACTGGGAGATACAGAACCTTCACTGATACGTTTACATATACATATAGGGATATTGACTGGGTACAAAATAACTATTTAGTCCGTCAGTCAGATAATAAAAACATATTGAGGCACGTATTTTTTGCTCTATCGTATTTTTTTTAAATTTAAAACGCGTTAACGTTGGGGAGGTGGGGCTCGCTACGTCACAATTCATTATAAAATTACCGGACAGTGACGTCATGTCACATTTTAACTCAAATGTATTGCCGTAATCTTTTGATTACGTAAAAAAAAGAAAAATACGTATCCAATATTTTTTAATAATCTATGTGAGGGACAAAAAAAATTTTTTTGTCGACATCCCTATTGACAAACTGTACATATTTAAAATCATGGATCTTATTAAAGATTTTAAATCGAATACAAATTACTGCAATTTTTATACATACTCGCAACGCCATTTAGATATTTTTTCACAGAGTGGCAGATGTTACAGAAAATACAGCGATTTTAAAATGATCGATTCGAATTGGAAATGCGCGCATAACTAATTCGTTAAGCCCATTATATCAGCTCCACCAATAGTTTTCTCTAATAATATTTTCCCTTTACAAAAATTCTAAGAAAGCGACATGAAAAGAAAATAGATCAAAGAAAACAAGTATTCATTAAGTTTGTAACGTATTCAGTTGCTACAAAAGCCCTGTATTCTACTGCCCTGTCATTTACTTGTGACAGACGGTTGTTTGAACATGGATTATTTAAAAATGTGCTGCCTAAGGGCTATCACTGTCACGTCGTCGATCGAGGAAATACCACTTAGAACTATTGCTAAAGAAGACGTTTGGCGTAAAGACGCCATTACGATAGCTTGTGGTGTTATCACTTTTTTGTCTTATATGCGAGAATTATCAATTATACTTTCACGCTGACTTAGTAGTTAAAGTTAGTTAAATTAACGTGACATTAGACGTGTTGAAGTACACTGAAGCATAAAAAAACTAAATTCATAGACAATAACTAGATCTCATTCAAACCAATTTGCGGTGGAAGTTTACATAGTAATGTACATCATATATTTTTTTTAGTTTTATCATTCTCTTATTTTAGAAGTTACAGGGGGGGGGAGGGTGACACTCATTTTACCACTTTGGACGTGTCTCTCGCGCAAACTATTCAGTTTAGAAAAAAAATATATTAGAAACCTCAATATCATTTTTGAAGACCTATCCATAGTTACCTATCCATATCCCTACATGTATGAGTTTGATGTTTTTTTTTTAGTTTTAGTTCTAGGTATGGGGAACCCCCAAAATGTAGTATTTTTTTTTTCTATTTTTGTGTGAAAATCTTAATGCGGTTCACAGAATACATCTACTTACCAAGTTTCAACAGTATAGTTCTTATAGTTTCGGAAAAAAGTGGCTGTGACATACGGATGGACCGACAGACAGACACGACGAATCCATAAGGGTTCCGTTTTTTGCCATTTGGCTACGGAACCCTAAAAAGCATGCCAAGTGGAAGCCGACACCATTTCCTCATACCACTTCGATTCCATAGACGGGGCGAGTCAAAAGGCTCACTTAACCTTAGCGAAACTCAATAATTTTCACTTTAAATAATAAATTCCCCTTTGAAGCACACCGACGTTGAACAACTGATTCAGGGTTGCCATAATTTTGTGAGCTTAATTGGATTATAATCATAAACGTGTAATTAATAAGATATTTTAACTTAGAATTTCTACGAAGAGAAGGGTTCTAGACTGCATTGGCTTACAAAAATGACTTCGTTGTGACATGATCACGTATTGCTTCATAAATAACAAATCACGAGCGTCAAAGTAGAAATAGAAGCTACTTGAAGGAAAAATTGACGTGTTGGCAAAATGGACGAGATATGTATTGTCTGACATCTCTGAAAACATAAAAATTATCCATAACTTAATACCATGATGTCTCAAGTGATTACAATCTTCGTTTGCGAGACAAGAAAACACCCACCAGCCCTAAAGCGACAATATCGGTGTTACCAGAGTAGTGGAATCCCTATAATACAGACAATTGGTTTGAAAATGTCGACAAAGGGCCATCCTGCCTTTATTAATTCTTAGTTTTTCTTCTTTACAGGTAAAATACTGCTTTGACTTCATTATTAGAATGCGTCTCATTAAATCGTCTCTTTATATACTTACATAGGTACACATTTGGATACTGTACTCAGAATAAAATGTTGCATTTTATCCGTGTGTGGGCCCAAAGACAAATGTATTTCGACGTAGGTACAAAGTTTGTAAGTCGTCAAAGACAACTCATTAGGCACTCTACACACCAAACGGCGGAGGCATCTATAAAAAATTCAGCAGGTCCTTACATAAAGGAGTGAACATTCTCATTTATATCTCCCTTTGAACTTCAGGCTTTTTCTTTTAAGGTACATATACACGAAACGACTTTTCAGCGACTCTACAGAAAATAATTTAAGATGAAATAAACTTAAGTATGACTGAAACGCAGTGACGAGAACCTTATCGAGAATAATTATTATTGAAAAGAAAAAGTGCAATGTTAAGTAGCAAAGGCGTGTGATGAAATGTTTTGGAGATATAAAACATGAATATGATATGAACCAAACTAACTCATTTGGATGCATGTAATACTCAACACAATAAATAGGAAGATCACTCTAAGTATTTTATGAACGCAATGTAAATGACAGAGATGACGACTAAAGGAGAAGTATGGAAGAATACAAGTGGCGCCGACACCAAATAAATCGAGATAAAGGTATAAGAATGATGAAAGTAAGTATTACATACTTTTTCCTGCACATACATTGCACTCTTTCCTCAAGTTTTCAAAACCATAACATATACAAGGATCTTAACAAGATGTCGATGAGCGAGTCGTGTCGTGTCGTGTCGTCGAGTAGAGAGCGGATCGTGTTGCGACTTTGTAATTAAATCATTCCTTCGTATTAAATCGACCTCCTTTGATACCTATCGCTTGTATTGAGCCGTCGAGTGCCCTCCACCCGTGACTCCCCGACCTCGGCTTTCATCATTTTTTTATTAAAACTCCTTATAGGAAGGGGTTGAGGGAGGGAGGACTCCTTTTAAAATCCTATTCCGAAAGCTCAAGTTTCGCAAACAATTTAAAAAAAAATGTAAACATTGAGTGCAATATTTCACACGGAATGTGAGTTGATGTTGATTTAACAAGGGTTAGGGTCGTAGTGAATGTGTGCATTGTTTTCAACAACCCAATCGAAATGTGCTACAATAGTAAAAACGCTCAAACAAAATCAAGGGAAACTAAAATTAAATTCGTTATACAACGTAAAATAAAACTTCTCTTTCTAACCAGCGTAGTATTATTATGTAAGAATATTTCGTCTGGCTAATGGAGTGGAACGCTTAATTTGTGTTGTGGCTTGGTCGGTTTGTTCATAATTAGTTTAATATTCGGCGGGCGAGCGGGAAAAGGCACCTCGCGCGGTCGGTGGCCGCCCTGCGCCACATCGCGGGCGCAACTATCGAATTAACTAAAATTGCATTGTCAACGGGAAACAGCGATGTTGTCAAAGCACGTTTTAGTTTGTGGTCCTGACTGTGGAACTTTACTGTTACGTTCAATGGGACCAGAAATCTCTAAAGGCCGAAAAAAATCAGGCAGATGATCCAGGATGAGCCATGAGAAACAGGGAGTAAGTATCAAAAGTCTTTCATCCTTTTTCGGATCGGAGAGAAAAACGAAAGCAGCCGTAGACATTGCAAACGAAACCAGACTTCATAAAAGAAAACCATCTTTCTGTATTCCCATGAGACGGGAAATATTAAAATTGTAGAAAAAACTACGACAATCAAAAGTATAGAGACACCCAATGGATGTTACGCATCGGTTCAGGCTTCGGCGTCTCATTCTGATCTTGTGGCAAACAAAGAGCGGCGTCAAAGGCTCTGTGTGAAAAGGAATCCAGTGATAGAGGCAGTCAACAATGGGCCAGATAACGGCCGCGCCAAGTGTCACGCTCAAGCGATTCCTGAAACAATACTTGGGAGCGATGCTAATATTAAACTGTATTCAAGGCATGCAGAAATGCTAAAAGTTATCAGAACGTTTTCTAAAGAACTCTTTAATTTACTGAATCTCTTCGACTGTCGAAGGTTAAACTTGATGCAATTCAACCGATATTAAGCCAAAGCAATAATTCAGGATCTGCGTTTTCTCGGCATAAATAATCTCCTGTTGACGAAATTATTTCCTGTTCACTTTACTTGAGAACTGCTGTTAGCAGTTAACATGGAATTGTTTTTCAAGTCTCAAAATTCTACATCCAATCCAATCTTCCTAGCCTTTTCCCAACTATGTTGGGGTCGGCTTCCAGTCTAACTGGATGCAGCTGAATACCAGTATTTTTCATGGAGCGACTGCCTATCTAACCTCCACAACCCAGTAACTGGATAATACTATACCCTTTGGTAAGACTGGTGTCAGACTTTCGGGCTTCTGACGACTCGTAACGACTGTCAAAGATCCACGAATGACAGCCGGGACCAACGGCTTAACGTGCCTTCCGAGGCACTGAGGAGTCTTGGTATGTAAAGATGGTCACCTATCCACGGACCAACCTCGGCAAGCGTAGCTTTACCTGATGGATCGACCTATGCGGCTGTTATTACTTAGCCACGAGCTCATCCAGTCCTATTTTAAAATTCAAGTCTAAAGACTAGGGACCATTATGAATAATAGACCCTTATTATAATAAGTTGAAGCCCATGTGATAAAAATCACAAGCACTTTGTGTCCTAAATTGACCTGCTATAGAAGCGTATGGTAAATTGGTACCCCCTGAAATATTTTTTCGCTGAAAATCCGCTGTCGCGTATATTTGGCGCGGGCCCGTGTTGTCGCGACGCGGCGAGGTGGGCTTCCGGCGTCGCTTTGTGCCGCATTGATACAGCGCCGCCGATAAATATTGTGGCGAGCTTTGAGCGGCGACGCGTACACTCAACCCTTTATATGTATTACGAGATCTTTATCTAAATCTTTATAATGTTATTGTTTTATACATTACAAAGAGCGGATTAATTAAGAATTGATGACATATTGCGAGGAATAATGCAATTAGTTTATGGCTAATACAGCGAGAACAATCCTTGTTCAATAGATAAAAAGAGTTGTTTCATATGCGAATTCATTATAAATGACAGCAAAAACAAAATAAGGCTCAGAATTCGGAAAAATATATACATATAAGTACCAATAAAGATACCAATATATTTTAATAGCAATTACGTCACTGATATAGCAGTAAAATTTCCAAGAACCATGAAGTCATGTCTCGTCGCTATCCCAGTAAATAGAACCCGAAGGCAATTAATATTCACTTCTTGGAATATCTTGGAGACTCAATCGGAATTAGTTTGATTTGCCGCCTGATGTAAAGCGGAAACCCTTAACTTTAACCATGTTTTCTGCGATTTGTGATATCCAATCTCAACTTCATGGAATTTAATTAACTGTAACTACTTACCTGCATGTGAAATTCAAAACATGTTCACTTACTCAGTGGCAATTTTTTCTACAGATTTGCTAAAAGGCTCGAAGAGTATTATACCTTTTCTTCATCTTCCACAAACCCTCAACACATTTCCAAACAGTCATTTCCTGTCTTAATGGACTACATTAATTTATAACTCTCTGTTTCATTCTGCTATCTTAAAATTAAATAAATCATTATTAAATTTAATTCAGCTTTAAACTTTTCAGCTACACATCCATGTACTTATCGAGATCATGTATCCCAACTTGTATCGGTGCTCGGTGACTCCACGGCTCGCCCAACTCAAATATCATAAGTCTTCGTCTGAGCGGTCGCTTTGCCCCGGCCCCCGCTCTGCAAACATCTGTCGACAATCGTGATCTACGTCTCCAAGCCTTTGACGAGGCGACAGATTGCGGTGCGGTGACGAACCTCGTTTGTGTCATAAACTCATTTCTGTTCCCATATCTGTGTGTTTTACTTTGCTTCGGCTTTATGGACTGCTTATTGGTTTGGTTTAGCGTTGTTAAGTTATGTAATTAGTTTGCTGGAATTAGCTTGTTTATGGAGTATAATATCCTCTTATTCATTCGATTCTGAGATATTTTTTAACGGCCTGATAAATTACGTCACCTTAATTAGAATCATTGCTGAAAATTGGAATAGTTCTTGAAATTCAAATTATGTATTGCTCATGTAAAAGCCATCAGTCACCAAACTCGCAAATAATTTCGGCGAACATTGGCCATATGTCCTGACATCACATACCTCATAGGGGTGGCTCTGAGCTCTGAGAAACTATTATAAAATCTGCTTTAATAATAAATATGCTTTTAGAACTTATATCATAGCTGGAAATTTTACTCAGCGTACGTCAAAGGGATGGAAGCTAGTTAAATGTATTAAAAATGTTGTCAAAGACAAAAGCTAAGAGAAAAAGGAGTTCACCGGTCCCACACGAGTTCTTGAGCACATGTTGATTAGTTGGCACGTGCAATCGCATAGCGGGTAAGGTCAGCAAAATGCGGTAAGCTAGGGTTGTCAACATTTTATTAAGTGATAACCATTACTCATTTATTGATTTGTTTAATATAGGTAAACATAATGAAGAGAAATCAGTCTTTTCTCTGGAAGTTGATTTTGAACCGACTACAAAAGTAAAAAAGGGTGTGATGACTTGTAGAAAGTAGCTGTTGGTTTGTACTAGACAGAATGCAGAAAGATACAAATTTATCGTGTAACTTAACGGGAATAAGTCTGTATCCAGAAATACACTGCAACAGGTCATAATCTGTATCTAATTGAAAAATCTACAAGATATTTCAGTATAACATTGTTTCAAATTATGGTTTAATACTCGCAATCAATGGTATTACCGCACTTTACGCCTATACAGCACACGTTCTCAATAAAGTCATTAATTCACAGTAGCGAGTGATATTTCAAAAACGACAAATGGCAACCCTATGTGGAGTGGCCAGCGGGCCGCGCTGCCGACAGTACCGCGGCGCCTTTGTGTCTCCGCTTTGATCTCGCGCGAGTCGCCGCCTTACACCAGCTTTGATTGATTTCACGTTTTGTTAATTACATTAACACTGTCCGTAAATAGTGACATATATTTTGCGAGTGCCAAGCGGGCTGGAAATAATATGCGCGCCAAAAGCACGGTACGTTTGCAGAGTCGGCAATGCATGGCAATAATGCATTGGCGGTTTTGCGAAACGTTCTGTAACACGGCTGTATCACGCCTACATTATTGGTGATATCGGAAATGCATAGAACATCGATATCTCCTATGCGTAACAGTAGATATGCTTTGTATAGGTAATTAGTCAGGATGTCTTTTTCAGCATGTAGATGTCGCAGATGGATTGTTAAATCCGCTGTTTTACGTAACCGCTAGCTGTTTTACAAAACATGTTTCGCTTTGTTTTCATCGTTTAGCGATTTTCCAGAAATACTGAACTTAACACACAGAATTGCATAAACGTTTTGCATTTATCAATGCAGATCGTAGATTTTAGTTCTAATTTTTGACGGACGTGGTTCTGCGCATCATAACAACAATAATGACGTCCGAAATAATATGAGTGAAATGCTAACTCAAGTGAAAACAATGCTTTTAAGGACAATTTTAACAAAAAACAATCACAGAGTTTTATGAAAGTCAGTCCTAAAAATACTAAATACCCAAGTAACTGCGACCAACATGGAAGGAGCGCTCGCCGGCTGCTGCCGCAGCACTGGTCGCTTCGCTCGCTCGGCTCGCGCGCGATTCGTCCCTGTTCTAGCCTAAAAAAATTGGTCAGGGTACCCTAGGTTAGTTACTGCGACCGATTTGGCATTAGAAGCCACACCAAACGCTTATTGTGACTGCGCTAAATGTGGGTAGCCGTTTTGTTAAACGTAACGCAATGTCACGTCGTTTCAATTTTTACAAAACGGAGATGTTTTGTAAAACATCTAACGATTATGTAAAACAGCGGATTCGACAACCCATCTGTGACATATCTACATACATACTTACAATTTTCCTGGCTGAGAAAAAAGTTGCGAAAGACAAAGCTTAGTTATAAACTAAGCAGCATTTAATGACATTAATAATGGCTCCACTGCGACTGCTGCGAGTCTCCGACAAAAAGCTCACGTTTGAGTCGCGTTGTCGCGAGAAGTCGCTCAAACGTCGCGAGTCGCTAATGAGTCCGCGCCCTCGCTCGCCGCAAGTGCCGACGAAGGCACGTGCCGAGCTTTAGATTTTTTGGCACTCACGTATATGCCGCGCAAGGCTAGAACGTAGGGTTAGACGAATGTAAGTTTAAAGTGAGCAAGCTTATATTTGCTTTGGGGTAGAGACTTCATCAGGAGACAAGAGAGGACCCTATCTTATAATGTGATTGCATAGCTATATCTATCTCACTATCTGCATGCGTACCTACATACACTTGTTACTTTAGGTACCTACTTCAATTTAGTTATATTTTAATAATTTTCATTGTTTTAATTGGGTACGGTATAGGTAGCCAAATAGTCTTTCTATACGGATTTTTTAACGATATTTTTCAAAATTCAGTACTGAATATTTTTCTCTAATCATATATTGGACTAGTTGGCATCCCTGGTTGCCAGATAATTTTTGGTGTGTTATTTTGAATTTCATTCACAACATCTCTGACTTTTGACTTCGTCTAGAATTCGTTATTTTTTTGCGGTTTGATATTCCCACTAAGGATGTAAATAAAATATTGCTGTAAGTGGAATAATATTACCCCTCTAATTTAGGCTACTATAAATTAAAGCATCTGATAAAAATATTGAGTAATCAACCGATAAAAGGGAATAAATAATACAATAATTAAATTGAAACATAGAAGTGATGTTGTTTTCTTTATTTATAAAAAAGTGAAATCTGCAACACGCCAAAAAATAAGAACAATCGAGCAACAGAAAAAAATATCCCAAATCCCGGTATAGCGACTCAATATAATTGGTGCGAAGCGCATCGGTCACGGCCCGAGGTGCGAAACGTCATGCACCCATGAAATTATACAAATAAATAGCGGTAAAGATAATAAATTACAGGGAAATTGCTAATGATGAGCGGCGCGGGGGCCGCGGGCGGTGCATTAAGCCGGCGGCAAACATCAAAGGGCCCTTTGACCGAGCCGACACTCCCACACCCTCCCCGCCCCACGACTTTCACGAGAGCTACGAACCGCAAGTCAGATCATCTACAGTAAATTAATTTGCTTTTATAACTTTGTGTTTTAATTAAGCAAATGTATCGTATTAAAAGAGGTATTGTGTCATTTACGTCTTGTTGGGTAAAGTGAAGCCACACGTATGGGACTTTGGCGTTGCTAATAGTGGTAACATGCACAGCTCATTTATCAAATATGCTGGAAAGAGCATATCTTTTATGCCATTCAAAACTAAGCTATACACAGCTTGCATCAAATCTGTTGAAACTAATTACAATTTTAATTAGCACTCTTTATCCTGTGCGAACATTGGTCACTTGATTAACAATAACAAGTTCATCCTGTTTACTATAGAGTTCCTGTTTACTTTATTTCTTGAGATCATACAAAGACCAGTTCTAGGAGACCTTTCAACCTCCATAAGTGCATTAAGTGCACGATTAGACCATAAAGGCTTGTGCAGACCAGCGCGACTAGTCGCGCGACGCGATGCCGGTTATTGTTATACCGTACAGTTTTCTTAGAAATTGCATTGTTTGAGTCGCGTCGCGCTGGTCTGCACGAGCCTTTATGTGGTGAGTTAATTTATTTACTTGTCTTTCAAACGTAGTCAGTTTACTACAGGATGTAGATACTGCTCATCCACTTTTAAAAGACCTTCATGTGCCCCAAGTCAGTACAGGATAAGCCAATTTTTACGCAATCGAAAATAAAGGTAGGTAAGTACAAATAAATCTGTCTAAAACACACAATCGAAAGGCCAATTAAACTTTTGTAAATTAGTGGAATCAGGGCTCTGTAGAGAATCCACTACGCTATAAGTATTAAAATTTTTACTCAGTCGAAAAAGTGCTCTGAAATAAAGAGTGTCCAACCTGTCCTACTGCTACTCGCCTGTTCTACGTTCGCTACCTACAACATACCGCGAGCTACTAACACTAGAGCGCGACGTCTGAGCTACTGTTATCAATTAATCAAACCATAGATTCGTCTCACTTCTCTTTTTAAAACGCTTCCTGCGACCGCCTTGACACCTTTTTTATAACATGTTTGTTACGGAAATAATATTTAAGTTGAATAAAGAACGTAGAATTGGTAGGAAGAAGTTGCGTGTTAAAAAAAAATGAACATGACGAAAGCCACGCGCGAATTGCCTCTCGAAGTATCGTAAAATTTGCAAACGTCAATATTTCATTACACAACGCCCGACAATTGACAAAAAAAGTATATAAAATTCCCTGGCTCATTCATAATTTGCAAATTCTCTTGATCATTAATGAAATGTGTATCATCCATCATTCATCAGAAGTAATTCATTCAAACTTCCCATCAATGAGTAGGTACAGAAAAAGTGCACGAGCAAAGAACAAGATGTGAAGATGAAAGACCAATCTTAAATTGATCCAACAATCCAGTTTTTGTTTAATCTCATTGAAGTCATCATTCGGTTTTTGCCACACATCACGCAGATCAAAGCAAAATAAAATACATCTTAAGATGTTATCCAGTGTAATTCTGCGTATCTTCTCATAGAGTACGCCGCGTCGTCGGTCGTCGCTCGTAGCTCGATGTTAGTGGATGGGCGGCGTGCCTCGCATCAATGCCAACTTGTGAACTTCAAACTTCTAAACGTGTGAAGTGTCGATTTATCTTCCTTTCCACGAGTTTTGTGACATTTCTGAAGCTCTCATTAATATATCCGAGTTTCTATCAAAGGCGAACCGTTGCGTCACACCAAATATTCCTGCCAAATTATAAATGTAGTACAAGTTTGCCACATTGATTGATCTTGTTTATTACTTACATCTTCTTTTACACGCTTGTTCTTGCGAAAAGATCAAGCTTTAATAACAGAGATGTACCTATTTCAAAAGGTGTTACATTTGGCAATTCTATCCATGTAATTAATTTTCGGTATATATCTATTATATTAATACGATTTTCTTCAGCTTTATAGTGGCGTAGGAATCCTGCGATTTGTGGTTCTAAGGTATTCAGTCCATCATCCAATTTTCTTAAGAGCAAACGTTTCGTAGAATTGAAGTAGGTACAGCACGAAACCTAAACAAAATTATTAAAGGAACTGAAGCGGTCTTCAAGAAAAGCGGAAAGTTTGTATTTAGATAGCAGAAGTTGTGATCTAAATATATTACTAAATAGCTAAGATATAACAACAACTATATAGCAGCCCTAGGTTATTCTTCAATATTTTACAAGCCTGCGATTCTGTAGTATTTTAACCCGTAGCGAGCCAAACTAAATTCACTGCGGTTCATGAACAGTACTTTCCTCCAAATATTCCTCAATCCGGTTGCACCGAAGCGTCCAAAGCGGGCAATAAAGAAATTTCCGCGCACGTTTGCATTCCACGATTCTATTTTGGTCGGAGTTGTCGAAAACTGTCTATAGTTGAGGTGCGAGTAACTACGTTGGTACAGTGACCGGCACTCCAGGGTATCGTTACCTCGGCGCTCGGCAGCGGCGGCCCATACACGGCGGGAGTGCGATAACGAGCCACTCCACGCCCGCGGCTCCGCGCTAAGCGCACTGATTCCACTGCCATCGTGTCATACACAGACTTACTACACCTCTTTTACATTTCAACCGACTGTGAATGTTACTGAATCTGATAACTTCACAGTTCACACAAGCCGTGTTGCTTTTGAAAAAAAATCAGTTACTTTACAAATTGCAAGACAGAAAATTTTTATTTCCTTTGTACGCTTCCATGAAAAGCGTAAGTTAAAAAAACTGAGATAAACTGTTAATTTATCTACTACCGTAGTCAAAGAACCCTGTGTAGCAATGAGATAAACTCTATCTGATGGAGACAACCCGACTTATTTCTCGCGGTAATCCCCTCAAAGGCGATGAGCAAGAAAATCTTCAAGATAGAATTCACATAAAATATAAGTAAGTAACTACATAATGGTGCGAACAATACATGTTGCGTTGGCGAACGATCATAAGTTCCAATTCGTTGTTTGCCACCGACACTTAAATTATCTGATCTGTAAATCCGATCCATTAATTCAATTAGATGAACAAAGGAATGTTCAAAAGACCAAACTTTTGACTTTGATCGTCCATTGCAGCTAATTGGGAAACGTTATTTGTCAAAGCTGATTCAGTTAATGAAGCGTTGTGTAACTGTCATGTCGCTCCGTCACCGTCTGTCAGACACTACTATCAAATAACAGAGAGCTACTACACGTGCTCATAAAAACCATCTCTATTTACATTGTATGAGA
The DNA here is from genome assembly GCA_947364205.1 of Agrochola lota. Classification (NCBI taxonomy): domain Eukaryota; kingdom Metazoa; phylum Arthropoda; class Insecta; order Lepidoptera; family Noctuidae; genus Agrochola; species Agrochola lota. The sequence goes on from OX376223.1 coordinate 4,710,022, forward strand.
ACGCTTTGCAATGAGATTTCATTTGCATGCGTTTTGTGAAGTTAATGACGATATAAACTTCTCAACTGTGAAACAACACATGAATTGCTACGTTTCATACTTCCGTGGTGGAGTAATTTTGATCTCATATTCAAAATATGAACAATTCTACTCTATCTTTATCTGCAAAGATACAGGGTTTTAGCAAAAGTGTCTTCGAAGTGACAAAAAGTTACCAAGGACAGTGTCCAAACGATTTAGCAATTCCAAACCCAAGATTAACATTATATATCTGGGTTCCACGTCTAAATCTGGGGGTTAACCAAGACATAATGAAGATTTTGTATTTTGAGAATGTAGGGCCTCCACTCGTCCAAAAATATAATCTCTTCAACAGTACTGAAGCTACTCTAAAGCAAAGTGGAGATAGTCATCACTAAGATGAAATTTTCATCAGTATGTTGTGCTCTACAAACGTCAAAGGGTTTTATTCACATATTTCCGTAGAACGAAGTCAAAGAGAAAAGTTTAGAATATCGGTCAAAGGTATTTAATTAAAACCTTGCTGTTCATTTAATAAATAAGTCTTTAGATAATTTTCTAGCTAATTAAATATTGGATTCTTGGACGCATATTTCATACGACTATTATTTTTAAAAAATAAACTCGTTTATTTCTAGCATGATTCTGGAATTCGGTTTCTTCTTCGTTCAATTGAACCGAATGCAGTTTTTTTCTTTCACTGACGTCTCAATTAGTTTAACTATCTTTTTTTTTATCTCCAATGTTGTTTTAATGGCAATATTGTACTTACACTTCACCAATAATAGACTGCTATTTCTAATTTCCAGTTAACTGCAACAATGGCACGTAGGCACGCAGCTCCTTATTGGGCACGGCTGCACGCCAGATACAAACGTCCTCCATCTAATGCTGTGTAATTGGCGTGTTCAGTCCAGGGCACTGCTGTTTAGAACACTCCGACTGAGCACCATCGGCCACTGCGCGTCGATTGTCCTGCATACTGCACATTGTTGAGAAGAAGTTATTTCTAAAGTAAATTGTGTTGCCTTACTTGCGTGGCTTTGAAAAATACAATTGGTATTCGCCATACATCTTTGATTTAGACATTTCTTGTACGATTTCGGAAGAACTATAGGTATTTAGAGATGTAACGCGGTTTATTTAGCGTATTATTTTCTCTTATAAAATGATGACTCTAAACGTAAATAAAAACATTATTCGGAATCTTTGTTTCATGTAATCCAATTATCCTGTTTCAGTCTATATAAGAAACTGTCTGGGGATCCGGATTTATGCCTACCAGACACAAGATATCCGATACTCTCTTTCAAGTGTCGCCAAACAACAACACACTCCTGTTTCTGGTTACGTCTACTGTCCAGTGTTCCTATTATTGAGCCCTTACATACGTACGTGAATAACAGACGCATCCAAAGCGTCTCAGACTCTCAGTTCAATATCAACAGTACACAAGCGAGCAGAGGGCCGTCTGTCGACGCAGCGGTCTACGCCTCAAGTGACACTAGACATCGGCAGCTCAAAGGCGAGTGTTTGCCCCTTTGTCTTACCGGGCAATTAGTGCAGTCCGTTCATTTAATTCTATCGGTCGATTAGCAACGGAGCCAGGTGGCCATTAATTGTTCGCCGCCAATTTGCGTTGCGTCCCTGGTTGGGCGCCAGTCACGGCGACGCACAAAGTGGACGAGATAGCGCGGCGATTCGATTTGATATTACGTGTGCATAGCGAGATGGATATTACGTATGTGGAGCTCTGTAGAGCTGCTGCAGTCGTGATTTATATTGAGATGTTGCTGACTGCTATTTGATTTGATGTTTCATTTAAAAGTAACGATCGATTACGTTTTCTGCCTTTAATTATATTACTTAAAATTCATAATATTTTACGAAAATCAATTAGAATGCAGGGTATTTAAGTGAGCAACATTACTTCACTTGTCAATATTAGACCGTCATCTTATAACCCACTTGAAGTCGTGATTTATATTGAGATTTTAGTAGTAGGTAAGCAATTCTAATTCAGCTCACAGTGCGGAGTGCAGAATCCTTTCAAATCACGATCCCTCTCCGTATTTATCTTGGCCATCAGAAAAAGTTGGAAACTTGGTAGATCAGGCCGGGTGGCCCGCATGCAGACTTCTTAGTAACTTTTATGTTACAAGATTGGATGAAATCATTGGATTGTATACCAATTGCACGAACTTTCTCATATAAACTCAAGATTGAAAATGATGTTTGTTTTTATTAGAGCGCAGTTCTGAGTTTTTTTTTTGATCTTAGGTGTTTCTTTCATGTGTTGTGTTGTGTGTGAGTAATCTGAATGCATTTCTCATTGAACCAAAAATAGTTTTTCATCGTGTTCAGTCATGAAAATTGTAGACATTCTTCCTGAAAAGTTCGTAATTTCTACTTCGAATGGTAAAACGCAGTGAGTACAGACCTCAAAAGAAATAAGCCAAAATTTAAATACGAGGAGCCTTTAAATAACGAACAAATACTAGAAAGTACGATCTAGTAAGAGCTCTGACAACCAAAAAAGACCTTTTAAATACTTCCTACTCACTTTGAGTCCACTACTTCTCGTTGGCAAGTCAGTAAAGGACAGTAAGTCTCACTCCTGCGACAAAGCTATGAATCGTCCCCTTTAGCGATCCGTCTCGATTCAGCCAATTACTGAAACGTCGCAACTGCCTACTATTGCCGACTCAAGCAGAATTAACGGAATATTTTGAGATTTTTTTTTCAAAAGGATCTTCCTACATTATTTATTTTCTTGCGAACTCCTATTTAATGTACTTCCCTTTTACAGCTCGCTCCAGATTACTTTATTTCGGAGAAATCCTTTAAGTTACAGAGAGAACGTTGAGTAAAACAGTGACAAAAGTTGGTAAGACGAGATAAGGACATTGGATTTGTGAAGTACATAATTAAATTAAAAGTATTCCTATGATGTTGAGGATGACGGAAATAGATCAGAAACGAGTTTTTATAAAGAAGCACGTGTAAGTTCTAAGCTAATATATTGATTATACTTTCATAGAAAAAGAAGGTAACAGTAATTAGTTGGTCCTCTTGTGCCGTTTATGCTGCAAAGTAATCAATGATACCATAAACAAATTAATTAATAATAAGAATAATTAACAATTAATGAATATCTTAATAATAATTAGTAACTTCGGGGAATAAAGGGTTTGATGTTATATTATGTGTTAAGCTTCGTACAGATTGACTCTAACAATACAATTTCTAAGAAAACTTTACTGTAGAACAATTACCGATGTCGCGTTGCGCCAGTCTGCACTACGCTTTAATTAATATAATAACTCACGTATTTTTCAGGTTTGTCCGACTAATCCCGTACTCGAAAAAAGAGCTCCATCAGGGTTCGAAACTAGTCAACGTAAATAAGTGAGTAAAATGCAAGCTTATAGTAAAATAGTTGTAAATCAAAGAAATATTTACACCGAATGCTCTACGCATCTCATCCGAGCCCGTATAGGCAGGTAATTAAAAAACCAAAATGTGATACACCAGTTTATTTTAGTCGGTTCTAATTAAGGGGAGATAAAATCGACTAAAATTATAATATCGTATTTTTCGTGTCGTGCACGAGAGCATCAAAGCGGCGGTTGCGCCGTTGTTCCGCGGGACGGCGGTATTAGCGCTCTGTCGCATCTTCAGAGGGCGGCGAGATCAAAGGATAGGTACACAGTAACCGCTCCCATTGATGTCGCGCACAAAGGGAATTGATTGTTGCAAACCTGCTTTTTTTTAGACGTATTGATGACACATTCTGTTTTTTTTTTGTTTTGTTTTCTGTTTTACGTACGTGTTTACAATGTGCGATATTGCAGAGAACGTGTGGGATACTTGAAGTTTCTTTTTTCTCTATTGTTAATGGGATTTTATGCTTTTTATTCATTGCATTGATGTTGTGACTGCTATGATAGTTATTTTAAATCACATCAATTACAGATTCATTAATGTAATATTCATGAATTAATGATTTAAGTAGATCAATATTATTATTATGAAGTGAGTGTAGTTATCAATGGAGTAATTAAGTACAAAAACCATGAAAGCAGTAATCATTTATAATTTTTATCAGAGGAACCGGACCTGACCTGAATACTGAATACTAACGGAAGTTCAACTTATTTGGCATCTCAATTATTTTACTTGAAATTATCAATGAAATATGAATATCATAGAGATGAAATTAGATGTAAACAAACGAAATTATAATAATGTTATGAATGAATGAGACATAATTAGGTCAATTAACAATATTTGTTGATATTCGGAACAAAACTTCTTATCTTAGGAAGGAACTTTTATTTTATGCTACAAATAGATAATTAGGTTTTCTTTAAAGAAATTGTTCATTATTACACCCAAATAAGTGGGAAATCAGTCCAATTTTTTAACTAGAGATAAAAAATTCTCTGGTTTGTAAAAAAAAACATTTTCTAACTGCATTATGACAGTCTAGCAGCAGAGTGCAATTATTGCCCATTTGATTCAGGCCCCAAGTTAAAATTGAAAATTCGCTTTGTTTTTCAAACAAAGAAAACATGTAATATTGCTCTGAACTAGACTACTTCTTTACAGCATATGTAGGAGTCAATAAAACTATGGGACTTAAGAAAAACTCAACAAAGTTATCATGGTTATTTCTGAGTTAAATTCTGCCATTTTGTCTATTTATATTACATAATAGATATATTATGAATGTACAGAAGTATACACAGTGAATAACAGGAAAAAACATCTCAAAGAAAATAAATGTTTGTTCCCAAGTTCATGCCTGTATACCAGCAACAGCAAAATGTTCATAGATGTCAGTGTAGTCAGGAATACTAAAACTTCAGGAAATAACTTTATTTCAGTGTTCAAAAAATGCAAATCATGAGAAAAACTTACTAACAAAACAATAATTTCAAACTTTTCTCATCAAAATGATGCATGTTTTTATAAATAGAGCTGTATCTCTCATCCTAAAGGAACCTCACACATGAAAATATGAGGTCAGTAGGTAAGTAGGTAGGTACTTCACAAGTTTGTAAACAAAAACTTTTTGTAAGCATCATCCCGCCACGAAATAACCAAAATCATGTGCCATTCCTGTTACAATAACAAAACTTGTACAAATGTCTTCAATACAACCTAAGACAAGATCCTAACCTTACAGTGAATTATTTATAACTATTACCTACCTGTGCATACTTGATGTTGTACCGAATATACTATTTGAGGCTAATTGTAACTTGTTGAGACGTAATAACACATGTTATCATCGAAAGCGTTAATTTTAGAAGTCGTAATAATGGAATAAGCATCAGTTTCTTACCTCGTTGACACCTGAACTCCAAAGTGATCCGAGAGTTCGTTACAACTTCACACACAAAACTTCCAACTTTTAATGTTCAATATTTACACTAGACAATACGTACACACTGTGAGTTAGTTTATTTCGAGTTTTTCAACTTACAAACAAGCGGATAACAACATTATCACGTAGAAAACAAAAATTTATTCACACGCTTGACGTCGCTTTCGCCATGGTGTTGATGCACTTTGGCGCGCTCTCGCGGCTTCTTTCTGAACTATCAACGTAACGTTTCATTCAACGCAATACCAAATGTTAGGAGTGCCATGCATCGCTTCTTGTCCAACACTGTAGATTACAGAGACAAAAAAATAATTGTTTGCCCGATAGTGTTCTAAAAGTATGAAACAAATCATTTAACGAGTGTTCGGTCCAGTTTTTTGTGAGTCGGCCGCCCAGTTGCTACCTATTTTAAGACGAGAAGTAATAGGTATACCTGCATCAAAGGGCTGTGATTGTGGTGCATCCATCGCTATTTCTTTTTCTTGCAGTCAGTCACTCACCTGTGTACAAGTTTACCAAACTCAAGAATGGGAAATTTTGGAATGAATCTGCTTATAAGAGGCTCATGGGACCAATCGTTAATTTAGATATGGTACTGTCAGACTACCCCTATATATAATGTACTCTGTGTGTCAGACGCTTGCGGTGTGTCCAAACATTCAGCGGCAACAGCGCGGCAGCAACATGCGGCGTTTACAGGACACATTTCTGCCAATTTCTGCCGCGCTCTAGTTAGGACCAAACCGAAGAATGTTTGCGCAGCACATCCGATACACACCGCGCACTTCAGTTGGCAATATCAATCTGCCTAACCTTTAATAATTCCGCAGAAATACGTCTAGACACAATTAGTGGCGAATGTTTCCTAAAAAAAATTGTGCGCGGCAGGTAAACAGAAGCGCTCGCGCGCGGCAGTCGTCCAAACACCGCACGTGGCAGCCGCGCACGATTGCCGCTCAATGTTTGGACACACCTATATAGTACATAGGTTGGTTTCATTATCCTCATAGTTAAAACAGGATGGTGGTGCCGATACTTCTGTCGCATGATTCTCTATTGGGTGCCATACAGGCAAATTTTTTACTCTATATATGTCCACCTTTTTATTGTAAAAATATCGAGGGAAAAAGGCGCTGAAAACCGAAATACAGGCATTGCCTAGTTCGGTTGCAGTGGCTACATCCATGTAATTAGAAATTAATACTGCCAAACTATTTTTCTGTAACCTATTACTTTTTGTGAATAAAATATTATTATTATATTATTATTACCTTCTAGTAAAATGAATGAAGGTACCTAATAATGCTTTATTGCCTGAGGGTAAGCTGGGCGCGGTGTTTTGATCTTTAGACCTTGCCACATTTCACGATATGTGCGTAATGCGTAGATAGAGAATAGCTAAAGATACATGCGGTAATGAGATTTAATGCATCAAATTGGCACTGGCAATATATCCAGCCCATTAATCCATTGTAGAGTCTGTCAAGCGAGTCGAGTCCACAACCATTTTACTGATTTCTTATAATGGCAATACTATTATCTGTCAAACAGATTGTCACAATTTCTGTTCTAACTTCGAAGCATTCCGGTTTTTGTTGAATTTTTTAATGTTATAATGCCAAAACCTATTAAAAGTAGTGTCAGGAGCCTGCTGTTTACAATGATTAATAAATATAATCATGTAAAGATTGAATCTGATGACGTGTTAACAGAAAAACGACGACTTTTGGATGAAATTGTTTCAACAACAGGTAGGTTGGCTACAAAATGTTGATACTTTTAGCACAATTGTCTAATTTTGTTTATTTTACTATGATGTGATCACGATTTCGGTTTTGGTTTAGATTCAGACGTCGTATATGTCGGCGCATCAGCGTCGTCGTTGCCAGAGTCACACATATTGGTTTGCACCAATATATCACACAAATACACAGCAATAGGAAATAGCAGGAAAATATTTTAAGAGAGTACAAAGAAAATACCTTACTTCAACTTAGGGTGTTTATTCCATTAGCAGCTCACAAAGAATGTCTTTCCATTCATATTACAACAGTATTTATACACAAAATTACCGCCAAACTTTGCCGCCAAATTTTAGCGCGAAACTTTACCGCCAGAAACAATTTACATAAATCAAGCGGATATATGAGTCAAATTATGTCCTTTAATAATATAAACTCTAAAGGAAATTACATTTTAAATAATTCAAGCGGATATCAAGATAAATCCATAATAATATTAACTCTATACAATGTTAAATAATTCAAGCGGATGTCAAGATAAATCCTTAATACCAACATAGAAACTTAAAATAAAGTCAACCGGAAACACAATATTTTAAATAAATCAAAAGGAAGTAGGTAACATAATATAAACTTATAAATTCGACCGGAAACCACAATATTTTAAATAAATCAAAAGGAAGTAGGTAACATAATAAACTTTTATCAATTCGACCGGAAATACAAGTATTAATTCAATAAATATCATGGCAGTCAGATCAAGTGCAAAATAATCAAAACAAGCTTAACATTAATATCAAATAATGGTTTGGCGCCCATACGGCCATTCTGATCCAGCGCGCTCTCTGCGCTGTAAAACATTATAGATCACGGCAACGGCATCCACCTCGGGCTTAGCCAAAAATACACGGCATCACCCGCCTTGGATCTAGCCATATCACATGACATCACCCGCCTGGGATATAGCCCCCTAGCACGGCATCACCCGCCTTGGATCTAGCCATATTACATGGCATCACCCGCCTAGGATATAGCCCCCTAACACGGCATCACCCGCCTTGGATCTAGCCATATTTCATGGCATCACCCGCCTAGGATATAGCCCCCTAACACGGCATCACCCGCCTTGGATCTAGCCATATTTCATGGCATCACCCGCCTGGGATATAGCCCTAAGACCAGGAAAAAGGATACACATGGTGGCCAGCCAGTGTAATAGGGAGGAAGGTGGAGTAGCTAAGATATAATTTACAAATCATCCGCCCATACGGTTGGTTCATTATCATTGTCATCCATAAATGGATCATTTTGAGCCAGAGGTGCTGGTCTCAAAAAATCATGACTAGCGATCTTTTCGGAACATCCCCTTAAATTGACATGCTTTACTTTGTAGCGATTATTAGGCAATACTTCTAAAACTTCCATAGGACCTTCATATTTAGGACCAAGTTTAGTCGTATGTCTTTCATGCTTATGCATTAAGACAAAATCCCCCTTTTCAAAAGGCTTGATTTGAGCTTTACCTTTGTCAAATCTTAACTTGTCCCGAAATGATCGCTCGTCCATCCTTAATTTACATAATGATCTAACAGTATTAAGATCTTCAATTGGTTCATCATTATCGATTTGTAAGAGCTTAATACCCGGTGGCGAACATTTTTTCCCAAACAACAACCCAATGGGAGATCTTCCCGTACTTTTAGAAACGGTAGAATTAATAGCCAACTGTAAATCTCGAATAGCAGTATGCCACTGTTTATTAAGCTCCATAACTGACATATTATCTTTGATGATTTTCATAATACGTTCTACCTGACCGTTTGCCCGACTAGCACCTTTAGCTACTACGTGGTGTTGAATACCGAAACGATTACAAAAATTCTTGAAATCAGATGTCATACTTTTGTCCTGATCTGTTATGAGCCTATTTGGAGTGCCGAAAATAGAAATTACTTCTTGCAAACAAGATATGGCTGTATCAGAGGTTCGATCATTGGTATAAATTAAATGAGTGTATTTTGTAAAGGCATCAATAAATACAAACGCATATTCAGCGTTATTACGTTTACCGTTCATACGTCCAGTTATGTCGGCATGTACGGTGTGAAAGGGAACTGCAATTTTATCTATAGGATGTAGGGTAACTTGTTTAGCACCCGACATACCTTTGCGAATTCTACAACTAACACAATTTTCAGTAAACCTTCGAACTAATTTTGACATATTGGGAAACCAATATTGCTCTCTTAATTTAGCTAGAACCTTTTCCCAACTGAAGTGTTGAAGATTATCATGATAGTAAGAAATCAGATTCCATCTATAATTACATGGCACAATAATAAGTTTACGAGTTTTATTTTCTATTTGAACTTTACGTCTAAGCAATTTATCTTGCGAGACATAAGTATCCGCAATGTCTTTTGGGATAGTATCGGAATTAAGTTGTTCAAATTAGGAGCCAGTTATGATCAAGCGTAGAAGCATTTACTGAAAATTGCAACGAAATATTATCTTTTGGAATTTTATAGGGGCTTGCTACGGGATTTCGACTAAAAAAATCGGCATGAGAAAGCCTGTCACCTTTCCTATACTCAATATCAAATTGAAAAGTTTGCATTTAACTCCCGAAAGTCAACGCATAATCGATCAGTTCCACCTTTTTTTTTTTTTTTTTTTTTTAACTAATAAAATGGGACTACTAAAAGGGGATGAGCTGTCTCGGATTATACCGTTTTGTTTAAGATCGTTTAAAATGTCTTTGACTTTTTCGCGTTCCATTGGCGACAATCTGTAGGGTCTACGTTGAACAATTTTATCTTAATTCTTTAGTCTAATAGTCAATTGACCAGTTTTTACCTCAGAAACTTTATTACCAGAAGTGAAATTGTCTTTAAATTTGTTTAAAATTAAATGTAATTTTTCTAATATGGTAGGGTCAGCAAGGTCGGTATTTAGTTTTATTTCCGACTCTGCTAAAGAACATTCATTAATAATAATATTTCTCGAGACAGTCATATTTTTATCTATTAATGTGATAGTAAGACCCGGAATTTGCACTAAATCATAGCCAATTAAAATATTAAACTGGGTTTGGTGATCTTCGACAACAAATAGTTCTAATTCTACACTAACTTGATCGATCTCGACAATAGCCGAGATACTCTGGGTACACATGACATTCACGCCGCCTATTCCCTTGAAAACTGTATTGACAGTCTTCCTTTTACCCGGAATCGAACCAGAAATGCTTTTACGTACTAACGAACAATCTGCGCCGGAATCAAATAGGCAAGGATGCGAATTAGCTCCAATTTTGACGGTAGTCGTGCAACGATTTATAGGACCACAAAAATTTACTTAGATTTATTTGGATTTTAGATCGGTCGACTTCGATCTTTCGTCATTTTGCTTACGGAAACAAGTTTTCTCTAAATGACCCTTTTTATGGCAATAGTTACATTCAATGAACTTACGGTTTTCTGGCGTAACCTGAGAGGCTGATTTTGCGGAAATATTAGAGTCTGTATTTTGTGTTATTTTTTCCTTACAGTCACGAGCTCGGTGACCAGGTTTTATACATTTGAAACACATTGGCGACTGACTTAATAACGGCTCATGGGTTTCCAAAAGCCGGGGTTTTTTGTTGAGATGATTTTTGTCAGTACTGTCATTTTTCGGTCGGTCACGCTTACGAAAAGTTTTCAGAACGGAAACTAATTTGGGCAAAGAGTCAGGCGTATTACGTAACAATTCACATTTCACAAAATCAGGGTAGATACCAGTGATAAGAGCATCAATTACCTCGGTGTCCGCAGCTTCGGGCCGCACTCTCTTGAACAGCGTCCATCCCGTGGTTGCGTAGTCCGCGTAGCTGCTCGCCTGCTCCGACGTGTAGTCGCGCCACCGCTGGACGTCGTCAGCATACCGGAACTCTTCGCCGAACGTCTGGATCAGGTCTTGCTTAACTTGCTCCCACGTGGTGGATTGAAGGGACCACGTATCAGCCCAAGTCTTCGCTCTTCCTTTCAGCTGCAGTATTGCCTTCATGCGAGCTTCATGCGGTGATATGCCAATAGTTGTAATGGTTTGGTCAACATTGGCACACCAGTCCCTGATGTCATGTGAGCGCACATCGGGATCGAATGGCGGTAGGTAGAAATTGCCGCGATCCCGTGAAGGCGCTGGAGTAGCGGACAGCGCTGCGGCCACGGCGCTTGATGTGGCTTGCTTCGTGATTGATGTCACCAGACTCATCACTTGCTCCATCGAGAAAGTTGGGTCTGGCTGGGCGGTCGGCACTGGTTTGCGGACCCGGAATCCAGAAGACCTCAGTAGGGGCGAGGTGGATCCCACCGCTGCTGTCGGCGCATCAGCGTCGTCGTTGCCAGAGTCACACATATTGGTTTGCACCAATATATCACACAAATACACAGCAATAGGAAATAGCAGGAAAATATTTTAAGAGAGTACAAAGAAAATACCTTACTTCAACTTAGGGTGTTTATTCCATTAGCAGCTCACAAAGAATGTCTTTCCATTCATATTACAACAGTATTTATACACAAAATTACCGCCAAACTTTGCCGCCAAATTTTAGCGCGAAACTTTACCGCCAGAAACAATTTACATAAATCAAGCGGATATATGAGTCAAATTATGTCCTTTAATAATATAAACTCTAAAGGAAATTACATTTTAAATAATTCAAGCGGATATCAAGATAAATCCATAATAATATTAACTCTATACAATGTTAAATAATTCAAGCGGATGTCAAGATAAATCCTTAATACCAACATAGAAACTTAAAATAAAGTCAACCGGAAACACAATATTTTAAATAAATCAAAAGGAAGTAGGTAACATAATATAAACTTATAAATTCGACCGGAAACCACAATATTTTAAATAAATCAAAAGGAAGTAGGTAACATAATAAACTTTTATCAATTCGACCGGAAATACAAGTATTAATTCAATAAATATCATGGCAGTCAGATCAAGTGCAAAATAATCAAAACAAGCTTAACATTAATATCAAATAATGGTTTGGCGCCCATATATACATGACATTGAATCTCAATGGGGCACCTATAAGTGAAAAGTATTATAAGAGATTGTTGTCATCTTTTTTCAGCCACCTTGGATGATGAATTAATAAAAAGCACAATTGATAATTTAGTTAAGAAATTCATAGCCATAGATGAGAATAAAAAAATGAAATCTGAAACAGACTATTTGACAAAAATTGCTGCTATGACAGGTTAGTACAGATTTATTTGTTTACATTGTTTGCATTTTCTACAAATATTATCATAAAATTTGTGCGTTTGATACTGAACTGACATATTGAACTTTCAGATTTAAGTGTGAAAACACTGCGAAGAATTAAAAAAGAAGGTGCTATTAACCAAGGCGAGTGGAACACACCGGGGAAAAAACGTCCACGACAGCCAACTGTAGCCAATCTGGATAATTTTGACTTATCAGCCATACGCAATAAAATTAATGAATTTTACTGTGTGAAAAAGCAAGTTCCAACTCTACGAAGTTTGCTTGCAGATTTAAGAGAGTCAATTGGATTTACTGGATGTCATGAAACATTGAGACAATTATTACTCAAAAATGGATTTGAATTCAAAAAAAATAAAAATGAGAGATCTCTTCTTATTGAAAAGTATGAACTAGCTGCATGGCGACATAGGTATCTCAGAGCTATTGATGAAAAGCGGAAACAAGGAAAATTAATAGTTTATCTTGATGAGACCTATGTCCACCAAAATTATAAAGTTAAAAAATCATGGCAAGGGCCATCAACAAGCGGTGTAATTGACAAAATATCGTCAGGCAAAAGACATATTGTTGTTCATGCTGGATCCGAAAAAGGTTTTGTTCCCAATGCATTATTGGTATTCAGTACTAAATCAAAAATGGCAGATTATCATGATGATATGAACAGAAATAATTTTATGAAATGGTTACGTGAAAAATTAATACCCAATTTAAGTCAGCCCAGTGTCATTGTTATGGACAACGCTAGCTACCATGTAACACAAATAAATAAGCCACCATCTATGAATGATTTAAAGGCTGACATTCAGAAATGGCTAACTGAAAATGGAATTCATTATGAAGAATTCTTTACAAAGGCTGAGCTTATGTGCCTTGTGAATGAACATAAAACAACTCCAATGTATGAAGCTGAAGAATTTTTGAAACAACATGGCCATGAGGTTTTGAAACTTCCGCCATATCATTGTGACCTGAACGCAATTGAACTCATATGGAGTTTGGCTAAAAGAAAAATAGCCAGCAAAAACTTAGGGATTCCAGGTAAAGAAATGGAGAACCTTATAAAAGAATGCTTTAATAGTGTCACAGCCAATGATTGGAAAAAATGCACAGATCACACTATTAGTGTCGAAAATAAGTATAAAGTAAGAGACAGGATATCCGAAACCGAGTTGGAACCCTTCATCATTTCTGTGCGTAATGATTCTACTGACAGTGATTTCTCATTTGAAGGCATTGAATTTCTTGATTCTGATTTTAGTTCTGATGAATAAATACGTACATTGAAATGCTTTTTTTTTAATTTATCCCAAGTAATTTTTTTATCAAAATTCAAGTATCAACAAGTTTTCAGCGTGCTATATCAGTGTTGACACCTGAAAGATTTTTGAATTTGCCGCCTTTTTCATGGGACTAGACTCGCTTGACAGACTCTAGTTGTAAAAGGATCTGGTGGCGTGTGGCCAAAATCGGAACTAACGCCGCCATCTCGCTTTTTCAAAACATTTTCACCATGATATAATAATAAAGACCATGATTTTCACAATTTACATAAAAAAATAATGTTTACCAACAGCGCTCTCCCTGGTCAGTCAAGCGCTAAGAGATCCTTGTAGCATTTGAGAAGTAAGTATCAAAATAATTAAAAAATATTATCGTATAAAACAATGTTTTTGTTGAAATAAATATTTATGATTTGTTGATTTAATTTGATTTATTCTTAATAGGTGTTATCACATAGGATCAGCTTTTATGAGCATCTATGCGTGATTCGACGTGATTGGGCGTCTTGTTGCATCTGTATATTCCTGAATTACAGTCGAACTCTACGGCGACTCAAATGACACAGAAGTTTGAACACTAAAGATTTCGCTGCTTCTCTTTACATAATAATAGCTCGGTCACACCATTGTTCAAATGGTGTTCTGGATAAGCGACAGTTCAAGGGAACGCGATCTCTTTTTCGCTTATAGAGGTTTCTCACTAACTCGAGTTTCTAGCTTATAGGCACAGGAGCGGCCTTTCTCAAGTTTGAGGCTGGTAGGGAAAGGTTGAGAGGAACAAAACAATGTTAGTTCCACGAAATTTAAGAGTCATAAATAGATGTTAAATGACGCTCGACTGTCGCTTATAAAGGTACAGGCAAGTAGCAGTCTCCGTTATACGACCACGACTGAAAAGCGGCTTTCTCTTATAGAGGTGTTCACTCATGAACCTCTATAACTGGGACAGCTTTAGAGGGTTAAAATTATGGGACCAGGCATTTACTCTCATTTATAGTTTTCTCGCTTACCCAGTTCTGACTTACTCAGGTTTGACTTATATACTGGTGCCCATTCTATTTCAGTTATTTTCATAGTATCATGTCTTACGGTATTTTACTATGGGGACGGGCAGCAGACATCGAGTCTATTTTTCTCTAAGGGAACTGTTTAAAGATATTAATATCATGACGGTACCTTGTCAATATATCTATGAAAACATCACGTACGTTAGGAAAAATCTAAGTCTTTTCAGTAAAAGAGGTGATAGACACAATTATAGGACTAGAAATAGGGACCAATTGATTCAACCGGGTTTCAGACTGGCTAAAGTAGACTCATCCTTCATGGGGTACTTTGTTTGAAATGTTACAATAAAATACCTCCCCACATACTCCAATTGAATGAAACGAAATTTAAATCTTGTTTATAACGCACACTATGCTGCCAAGCATATTATAAGTTGGGGGATTACATCGACGACAAAAATGCTTGGCTCAATGCTGGTCCAGCTCCACAAGGGCGCATAAACTAATTGATTAGCATTCCAAATATTGTTGCAGCTGCTGAAGATTGTAAAACTATCTTTAGATTGTATAAATTCAATCTCTTAGTATTATATAATTGCATAGCACATGTGTGAGCACTATGTCCCTACTTTACAGTTACCATTTACTGGGTACGTATTTCATTGACTTGAGTGTGCCCTGGCGGTTGAGAGTATGTCATGCTCACTCAAATGTCTCGCTGATGCTGGCGTGTGTGTTGGATCATTAAGTTCCCTTCAAAATGGTTGAGCTAAATGGTGCTGATGCATGCGTCATGTTCGTGAACGGGCGCCGTCAGTGGGGACTGGTCATCTCTTAGCTGCACGTTAAAAGCGTCAGTAATAAAAATAAAATCAAAAACAATTCAAAATTCAAATAAGCCGTTTATTTGAATTTTGAATTGTTTTTGATTTTATTTTTATTACTGACGCTTTTAACGTGCACGTCTTTTTACATTGTTCTCACATGTATAATTACAACATGGATGATGTAACTAATATTTTGAAAAAATATTCTGATTTAAAAGAGTGTCCGTGGAGTTTCTTGCCCGTTCTTCTCCATAGGAACCTACTACGCGTTGGAATGGGCAATTAGCTTCATATCCGACCCCTTGACAATTCAAAAGTACCTGTAATTGGTTTATTTGAAATAAATGCTTTGAGTTTCAGTTTGAATTTGATTCTCTTGTCACAAATGCCTCTAAACTAGACTAAAAATCACTAAAATTTAGTTTATTCCTGTCAAACGACGATTTCCCATTCTGAAATAGACTAAAGTGACACAACTATATTTTAGTTTGCCAGTACTGAGTGTGGCAGTAAGATAGTACTGAGTTTTTAGTTAATTGAAAATGCCAATTTTGCTATTCTGAATTTGACATTTTTCACCTAAAATTTTGATTGTAAAATACCAAACCAGACTAAACGTAATAATTTTTAATCGCGATTAAAAAGGTGTGGTATAAAATAAGTTGTCATGAACTAAAATTCACACCAACATCTCGACTTCACATGCAAAAACAGTACTGTATTTTTTTTTTCTTTTGCTTATATCTCGAAAATGGTGCGTCCTATCGCAAAAAAAATGAAAATTTCGACACCAATTTTTCACCTTCTTTTTTTGAGGATGGGAAATCACATGACTTCTCCCGCTCTGGGCAGAGCGAGAGGGTGTGTCAGACTTTTACTGACTAAAACCCGTGTTCCTTCCGTTGCCTGTGTGCCGGCGCCGCGATATCCCTTTCGGACAAACCCGCAACCCCAGCAGGCATTGGTCTTTCGACCCCGTCAGTTGGTGCTGACATCTCTTTGAGGCGCGCGTGGAACACAACGCGCCGTCGACACGGGCCTGGTCCTTATCGGACTGCGAGCTGCCTATTGCTCACCGTCCGCAAGCCTACGGTGGCCGGAAGTCGGCTCTCGACTCCACACGCCCGGGGCGTCTCCTGCGGCGACTAGGGCCGCGAGGGCGTGCAGCCTGCATCTCCCTCGCGCGCTCCGCCTCCTCCTTCGCGAACATAACTGCTTCGCAGAAGGAGGTCACGGCCTCCCATGCACTCTCGCTCCGAACCATGGCCTGAACCAGGGCCGGACGCGAGAGATCGCCGCCGCCGATCGCCTCCGTGAGGACACGGCGGTGCTCCGCCCAAGCCGGGCAGAGCTCCACCGTATGCTCCACCGTGTCCTCCGGGCGATCCACACAGTGGTGACACCCGGGCGTTTCCTCCCGCCTTATGCGGAACAGGAACCTCTCGAAACAACCGTGTCCGGTGAGGACCTGCGTCAGGCGGAAGGTGAGGACGCCATGGCGCCTCTCAAGCCACTCCTCAAAGAGGGGACTTATCGCCGCAATTGTGGCGTGCCAAGCGCTGGGTAGCGACAATCGCACACTCGCATGCCGCCATGAGATCCCGCCGGAGCTCTGTCCGCTGTGCCGTGATTTCTCGCGGCAGCGGAGTTACACCCCGGCGTTTCGCCTCCTCGCGCAACTCCCACATGTGCGCGAGGACAACCCTTATACCCCTAAACCTGAACATGTAGGCAATATTTTTTCATGTTTTCCATACAAAAAGTGAAAAATTCCATATAAAACACGTCGCGGCGGCACCCCCAGCGCGCCTCCGGCCCTAAAAAAAAATCACGGTTTAGGGCAAACCACGGGTACCACGTGGATTCGCGATTATCAAATTCTATTTTAGTTGTGTCAAAATAAATTTTTAGTTTAGAGAATTTTATTTGCAGAATAGATATATATTTATTTATACATATAAGATTCATAGCCAAAAGTAAGAAATTTTAGTGATAGTTTAGTTCGGTGTACAAGAGAATCGGCACCAATGCTCAGGTTATTACTCTGAGGTATAATGTGGTCTTGGTATATTTTAGATTTTAGTGCGCACCAACCACGTCATGGTACGCGCAAAAAACGCCTTAGGCCGTTTTTAACCCAAAGCGTATAGTCGACCCCCGTCTATTCTATAATAAATTATTTGGAAGTTCGCGCGCTCGCTCGACCATACTCAAGGAGTGTTTTCGTGGTTCCTTAATTGCGCGAGCGCCTGCCCCGCGAAATTATAATTTGCGTGTAATTTTCAACTCCGGCTGGAGCATCTTACCTCTCTGTCTGCGCTGTTACCCTTAAAAGAGCAATGGTCATAATAAATTAAGTATTATTTAAAAAATGCTTTATTTTTATCCAGACAAGTAAACAAACATAGATTAAACTACATCAATTAGACTGGAAGTAATGTGATACTGCCACACATAACCTAATGTTATTTACGTCGACTCACTACATAATTATAGGACAGAAAACATCGTCATAAATGGAACCAAAATGTTTCAAACAAACAGCATTATTTTCGCACAACATAGAAAAGAGTTTTTTTGCTACTGTTGTTTTATATTGAGCAGGTACAAAACAGCAAACAAAATCATTCAAACTAAAAAATAAAACATGCCAGCGATGGCGCCTCACTAAATACTACAAAAATGACTAAAGCAGCATGGCTGTTCCTTATAACGCTACAATAATAAATTAACTATTCAATCGTAGAGAAAAATCAAGTCATTGAGGTAATTTCTTACACAAGGAACCTTACATTTGAAAAGAGCTTAAAGAATCACACTACTGAAATATTTTACGTGCGTAGTGAGTTAATAAATATGTTTAAAAAAAATAATAAGCATGGGTCAGTGATGTAGGTCATTTTAAATCTAAATTAATTTGGTTTGCTCACCTAATATACAAGTAGTTAATATATTACTTTTCCTTCCTAAATAACTAGATGATAATGATAAAATGTTATCTATCAATATTTGAACTTTAGGAAAGTGTTGTGAAGCTATTTAGTTAATTAATGTTATCTAAACAGCCTGCTCGTTACCCACTCTGAAAGTCTCTATTCTAATTAAATATGCATGCATACTTTGACCTTATTGCCTATTTCAAATTGCGTTAACATACATACAGATGTACCAGAAAGCTGTGGTCAAATTTAAGGGTGTGTGGGTGAATTTAGGTGTGTGTGCACAGACCATCAAATTGAACAACTTTCTCCATGGGACCAAGATGGAAAATGCGAAAAAAAGTCGGCCCTCTCATACTAATGGGTTGAGGTTTTCAAGTTTTGTTTGGGACAATTGATAATTATTTCGCGATTACGATGTTGAGAAAATTGTTCGTTTTATGGTCTGTACCACACCCTTAAATTTGACACCCTGTATAATATACCTGTTACCTAACTCTAATATTCATGAAAGCGTGGCATGTAATTGACGAAGTTTAGAATGCACAGTGCACTTTGATTTCATAAGAAAACCAAAAAAACTTGTTTACAGCATTAACTGTAACTACGGCCGATGAATCATGGCCCGTGCGAACTTTGCGCAGAAGTCTGCGCAATAACATTTTTTATGAACCAAGTAGTGACATGAGGCGTGAGTGAGTGAGAGAACATGCGCGAAAATTCGGAGAGCCTATATTCAGACCGGCCATGATCCACCTGGCGTATTATACTACTAATGTTAACTTTTTTGTTACTGTACTCCATTATAATGTTGAAATGTGATGAGACTATAATCTAAGAACTACACAAATATAACAAATACAAGATTCATAGAACAATTACTAAGGCAACTCGCTAAAGCTGTCTGTGTCTACACCTATATTAAATCTACTAGAATGGGTCAGCCTCTTCAAACATAGCGACCTAGCCTCAAAGAGATAAACTTTATAAAATATAGTTACAATTTACAGTGAATTTGTTTTCTACATTCTTTGAAGGAAGGTCATAGTTAGCTGCGGTCGCACTGGCATTCATTTCTGAAACGCCGCTAAAATGTCATTGGGGCAATAAAATTGTTTCGAGTACAGTGCAACGTATATCCACGAAGACGCGCCACACGCGTGTTCCAAATCGGTTACAGTACAGTAATCGCGTTTAGGAAGAAGAGTAGGGCGCGTCTTCATAGATGGCACTATCTATAGTCATAGTTACGTCGCCTAAACATGACCAGTGCGACCCCACGCCAACTTAGTACATTGTACAAATCGCCTACATAACATGAACTAGGATTTTACAAAAACTCGATACATTCTCGAAATATTCTAACATCAACAAGTATGAAAAAGTGTGTAAAGATTGTGGCACTTGGTGTTCGCCTACCTACTCGCATACGAAAAAGATGTGAGTTTATCGATTTTTTAATAAAACTACAAACATTTTGAATCATTTTAGAGTGCCTGCTTGCGGAATTTAGAGCTTATAAATTATAAGATAAGCGTTAATCAAAAAGTTGTATTTATAAAAGTTGTAGGATAATCGAAGAATTCAGCATTTTACGAAAAGCCTTACAGCGGTTATTCGCAACTTAAATAATATTAGCCGTATTTTTACGGTGATCCTTATAATTACGTAAATTTTTAAATTTCCAAATATCAGGTCTATTGCAATCGTCCTAGGATTTCCATTATCCTGCGATATTAATAAAAAATATTTTTTTCGAAACGTCACTGCTAAGCGCTCATTTTGTTGAGTCCTTTGATGAAGTTGGTCATGTCATATTCCTCCTCATACTGCTTATCATCCCACAGGTCGGGCAGAGTCTCGAGCACGGACTTCGGCGCACCAGACGGGCCTGCCTGCTGTTGCGCGGGCGCCGCACAGTTGCTGCTTGATAAGTTGAACAAGTCAAGGAGCTGGTCTGTGCCCATGGTCTCCATTGCGGCGTTCTCGCTGCTTATAACTGTGTTGGCTGTTAGTAGCTTGAATTTTTGTAGGCTGTGGAAGAAATTGAATAGTGAGTATGTCGGTTGATAAAGATTATCTTAGTTGGTCACAGATGCAGATGGTTCACGCCGCAAAATCATTTAAATAAAAAGCGAGTCTTGCTACGACACAAAAAAGTGCAATTCAGGTCGCACAGCCCTAATTACCTTCAGTTATGTTCACTCTCTTACTATCGCGTAACTCTTATATCTTCTGACTACGTTGCGCTCACTGAATTGGCCCGACAAGACGATCCCGCCGCGTACTTGTAGCTTCATACCTAAAATGTGGAGTGTACTATTCTGTTCTATAGTAGGCTAGTTTTCGTATCTCTACGACAGTGCGCGTATCTTTCATGTTAAAACAAAAACATATTATTATATAAGTTTTCTTAGGGTCGTGTATTTTATCTCTACTCTCACTCGCTGATAGGAGGCCTGTGCCCGAGCAGTGGGAACATTACAGACTGAAATATTATGTTATTGCCCAGCCTTTTCCCAACTATGTTGGGGTCGGCTTCTAGTCCACCGGATGCAGCGGAATACCAGTATTTCACATGGAGCGACTCCATCGAACCTCTACAACCCAGTAATTGGGTAATACGATATCCCTTGCTAAGACTGGTTGTCAGACTTTCGGGCTTCTGACGACCCCTAACGACTGTCAAAGATACACGAATGACAGCCGGGACCAACAGCTTAACGTGCTTTCCGAGGCACGGAGGTGTCTCGGAAAGTAAAGATGATCACCCGTCCACGGACCAACCCCGGCAAGCGTAGCTTAACCTGATGGATCGACCCGTGCGACTGTTTTCTAAGCTAATATTATAAAGACACAAGATTTACTTTTTTGTATGTTTGTTTTCGAAACTATAGCTGTTTGTAAACGGTTAAACGGATTTGGATGAAATTTGGCACATGGGTAGACCATGGCCTAGGTTAGGACAAGGGATACTTTTTATCCCGATATCGAGGATTTTGGATCGAGACTTATGCGGGTTGAAGCCGCGGGGCGCAGCTAGTATTTGATAAAAATACTCTGCACTGTTACATTTTCACAAAATAAGAAAAGCTAGTATAATAAATTAGGACACAAGCTTACACGACGAGGACTAGATAGGATATATTCAACAAAGGCTGTTTTTCTAGCTCCCATGATTTATAAAAAAACATTAAACATCAGTAAGATCATAAACTCACCCCATAATCTTCTCCTCGAGCGTGTCCCTGGTAATTAGCCGGTAAACGTTGACGACCTTCTTCTGTCCGATGCGGTGCGCGCGGTCCATAGCTTGGAGGTCCTTCATGGGGTTCCAGTCGTGTTCTACGAAGATCACCGTGTCTGCGCCCGTGAGGTTCAAACCAAGGCCGCCCACCTGTGCGGGAAAAGCAAGTATTAGTCATTGTTACTTTTTTTTTAAAGAAATCCTTGTGTTCACTATATCAAATTAATTGCATATTAATACAGTATATATAAATACATTTCCAGATGTTGAGTGAATGCGCAGTTCACTTGGGGAGTCAGACAGTTTGGGGAGAATGAACGAATTTGTCGGACCCTCGACTAAAGCCCCTACTACCAAGAGTGCCACGTCTATGTTAGCAGAATTCTCTGGCATTTCATCAGACGATTTACTCCAATTTCGAAACGACATGATTACTTTACGAAAACACTCGAGGTTTGTTGTACAAATGATTGCTGTCTACTCTCGTCATAGCATAATTTATTGATAAGAAAACGAGGTTTTCAGAATTTCAAATCTAATCATTTATAATACGGCCGATATAACTTGGCAGATTCAAACTTCGCGCTGAGGGCTGCGTAGTCATGCCATGAGGCGAGTGTGAGTAAGAGAACATGTGCGCAAATTCGTAGTGCCTATGTTCAGACCTGCCAAGTTACATCGGCCGTATTGTACTTTTTTTAATCAATGATTACAGACTTCCTGCACCAAGCCAGGTCTGTCCCTGTCCTATATATACATTTGTCCTCTTCACCGTATCCGACGACAGCGACCCAAATAAATTTTCTTTCCTTTCGTGAGCTTTCTGATGACTATAGCAGAACTCTATTTGGCGTTGTCTATAAGTAAGTGGTAAAGTACTAATGAACTTACGGCAGTAGTAAGCAGCAACAGATCAATAGACACGTCATTATTGAACCTCGTAACAATCGCATGCCTCTGGTGGGGCGGCACACTTCCATCAAGCCGTAGGTACGTGACGGCCGGCAGGTGGCGCTTCAGTAGGTCTTGTTCTACGATGTCCAGCATCTTCTTGAGTTGGCAGAAGACGAGGGCCCGGTGTTGGGACACGATGGCTTCGGGTTCGACGTCAGAAGCTGGCGTGCCGATGCCGCAGTCGAGGAGAAGTTGTCTGGGGAAGAAGAGTAGTAGATTAGTATTCTGGAACTATGTCGTTATGAATTTTCGTGCAACAGCCTGGAGACATGAAATGTGACTACTGCGCGACTTTCCGGCGCCTGATCTCTATTCAGTCCTGTTTCTAATAACGACGAGAGTGAGAGAGGAGAGAGTTGAGAGTACACCTGTGTTTGCGCACATTTGGGCACAATAGTATCTCTTTTGTTGTTGGCTAGTCTGTGATGATATTGGCAGGCGTTACTAGAATTCTGATAGTAGAATATTGATGATTATACCAGGTTTAGGAAAGATTTTTAAATGACTAGATTACTTCTATCTAAGGTTTAAATATTGCGGATTGACAGCTTCTGTATTAGAAAGTATATGAAGCGTAACAAGTTATCTGACGATTGAAAAGTCGGCCTATATAATAATATACTCACTTGAGTGCAGGCAGCTTGGCAGAGTGCTGTATGTCATCCAGAGTGGAGTGCTGCTCGTGCAACTGTTTGGCAATAGCACGCGCTTCGGGATGCTCCGATGTTACGACTAGCTTCGGGTGGTTGCACACGTTCTGTAGGTAGTGGAGAGCCTGCGAGAATAAAGATATGGTCAATACGTGGGTTGCGTTGTATGATAGGGTAAGATTTACACAATGTCTACATTTCTTTCTGCAGTTACCAAGTTATAGCAGGTATGCTGGAACAGGTATCTTCAGAAATAAGGATTATCGTTGTAGTATACTTACATTAATGTATACTTTACATTTCTGTTTCTTCAAGTCGTATTATTTGTGTTCACTAATAGATAAATAACTCGGCGAAACATCTACTATAGTGTAGCTGATGATGAACGTGAAATTAGCTGCGTCAGTTTTGACTCGATTTGAAACGCAATTCAATATGATATCGCACTGTGGTTATACCTACAGTTCACTTTTTTCCGACATAAAATTACCTGGAAAACATGCGTATGATGCGAGGTAATGCCGTGCGGCATGTGTTCCCTCGACAAGTCTTCATAAAGTCTTCGCTGTAGCGGACTCAAATCGCAGTAGTAGTCCTGAGTTATCTTGGGAGGTAACTCCTTTAGCACGTCTTCCTTCATGCGACGCAGTAGGAATGGTAACACCTGGAGGATATAAAATAAACATTAAAATATTTGAACATTAAATTTATAGATTGTCATGGTATGAATGAGGAAAATTTCGTGAGGAAAGTTTTGAGTGTGAATGTCGATGGGTATAAGAGTAGAGGAAAACAAAAGAAACGATGGATGGACTGTGTGGAAGATGATATGGATAGAAAGGGAGTTACTACCGAGATGGCGACTAATAGAGAAGTATGGAAGAAAAGGAACATGTTGCACCGACCACAAATATATTGGAATAAGTGCAGGAGAATGATGATCATTCAACCTTATAGTTTTTTAAAGGTTAATCTAGTCTCTTTCCACAGAATATTACAGAAGGCGCACACCACATTTTAGATATGAAGCTACAAGTACACGGCGGGCTCGTCTTGTCGGGTCAATTTAGTGAGCGTAACGTAGTCACACGATATAAGGGTTACGCGATAGAAAAAGGGGCAACTTCTAGGTGAATATAACTAGGTAATTAGTGCTGCGCGACTTGAATTGCACTTTATTGTGACGTAGCACGAGTCGCTTTTTATTTAAATGATTTTGCGAAGTGAACCATCTCTATAGGTCTGTGCTCTTGCGCCAGTTGTGAATTTGACTAGTATTTGTATAACTAAACAATTATATTCAAACAAAAACACAAATTAATTTCATTTCCCACTGCTGGGATTCAGACCTACACTCCGTGCGAGAAACCGAAGCGGACACACGACGTAGTGCGGGTGGATTTAACATGTCTTAAGAGATTTAGTTCTAGACCATGCCGTTATTCCTCACAATGTTTTCCTTCACGATTTTAAACCTTTCATCGACTCACCTGTCGATGTAACGCCTCGCAAGCCAGCGCGCCGGCCTGCAGCTGATGCGGCGTGGCCTTAGCGTCCCTCGCAGCGAGGATAGGTCGCGAATACCGCGCCGTGAACTGGCGTTCCGTGCCTAATAGACCGGGCATTAGGAAGTCGAAGAGGGACCACAGCTCTAGCACGTTGTTCTGTAAAAAAGACAAGACATTGTACGTTTTCAACCAAGTTTTTGAAGTGAAAACTTTTTTAGACGCGTTGTGCGATTGGCAGGGCATGAACTTATAGATACGCGTCACCGACATGCTAGATGTAGATGGCGCTAATACCAGTTTTAAGTTTATTTTTATTAACGTTTAAGGTTATCCCCCGATTTCATAAAACATTTTTAAGTGTTTGATATGTTAATCTGCTGTCTAATATTACGTTGTTATGTATTCTGCGCGGTACCAAAAATCATTCTAAAATAAAAATATACCACTACTGTTTGACTCGACAAATTAAAAAATCAAAAAGATTTTCAGAAAACGGGTACTGCCAAACGTGCATCTGTTATTAAAAATTATTTTCTTCACTTCACTATATCATTATTCGAAAATATGTTCCAATTACCTGAATCGGGGTCCCCGACAAAATCAGCCTATGATTAGCAACAACTTGCTTTATAGCCTTAAAAACCTTCGTCTTTCCATTCTTGATGACGTGTCCTTCGTCCAATATACAGTAGTTCCACTTGATGCTGCTGAAGAACTCGATGTCCTTCCGCACGATATCGTACGATGCGACGATAAAGTTGTAGTGTTTAACGTGATGACGTAATCGCTCGCGTTCGTACGGGATCCCCACGTATTGTAGTGGTTTCAGGAATTTTGATGGTATGAATTTGTTGACTTCAAATACCCAGTGGCCTGTAATGGAGATAAATTATTACTATAGTATTGCAGGTTATTGAAGTGAAATTGAACAAACATTTTGAGAATATTATCATTGTTGTTTGTGATGTGTAACATCTTTCCTCTCGCTTTTCTGCAATATGTGGGAGTGAATTCGTGAAAAGGGACGGAAGTATGTAACAGGAAGTCGGGGAAGCGCGCGCTATTTGATTTGACCAATGAGCGTGCGCGGTGCAAGAGTTGGCTGTCAGAAACGAGCTTGACGAGGCTCGGCTCCATTACATTAGCTTATTACCTTAATGTTGCTTATGAATAAGGTGAGATGCCAGATGTTACACATCATATGCGACTACTGTAAGGCTTTTTTTGTGACAAGATTTTTCAGGATGAAAGCAACCTGCTTTTCTGCCAATTTTCAACAAAATTGATAATTTGTTTATCAAATGTACAAAACAGACACAGACCGGGGTTTCGCATTGCAAAATTAGGGCAATATTAAAAACGATAATTCAAAGTATGTAATGAGCTTTACGGCCGCCTCTGTCGTGCCCTGCAAGGACCCGATGTTAATTTCTTGGGGAAAACTGAAGGTGTTGTCTATGCTCATCATCATTTGCCAATCCTTTTACCAACATAGTTGGGGTCGGCAGTCTAATCGAATGCAGCTATATCAGTATTTTGCATGAACTATTTTTATTTTACGAGTATCGTTATTTTATTCACCAGTGAGCGTCGGCGGGCAGACGACGAGCGAGGGCAGCGCGGGCGCATGCTGCCGGGTCCTCTCCCAGTGCGAGCCAGCTACCACCACTATGGACTGCAATGTCTTGCCCAGACCCATGTCATCGCATAACACGCCGTGTAGCTTGTACTCGTAGAGGAAGCGGAGCCAGTTTACTCCAGCCTGGAATTTCAAAAGAGAATAAAAATTTCTGTCCTGGCAGATTGTGTGCTGTCAACTACATTCTTTGGAAATCGTTCCTTCAACATTGCATCAACAATCGGTCCTGTGCTTTACGAAAAAGAATCAGTTGTTCCATACATTTGTGTTCACTAAGAGATCAACAAAATGTAAGGCAGAAACAACAATTTTTTTTCGATTTGAGGGTTTTTCCCGCTTTAAAAGTAAATTTTGATAATGATGTTGATGAATACATAAAACCCTTTTCAAGTAGTATAAATAAGTACAGTATTCAATCTTCATAGAAAACGGCCGAAACGACGCGCATCGAAATCTCAGTGTGTACGCAAAGGTATCGAGTGCGCAGCAGTTACGCGGACGCGGAAGGTTTATCTAACGAGCGGCCGTAGGTTATGTATGTTATGGTGAACAAATCACACCCACCTGTTGATAACTCCTAAGTTCAGCCGACACGGGCACAGGTATCTTGTAGTCCTTGATAGTCTTGGGGTTGAACAGTTGTTCCAGGAACTGTTTGTCGCTTCGTCTTCGAGCCCTCAGTTCGGGAGAGAGGTCGGGAGGTTCTGCTACGCCCCCGTCGAGAGGCATCAGTTGTATGAGGGACGCGAAGCAGCGGGTCGACATTATGCGGACGGCCTCGCAGTGGTCGCTCATGCGGCCTGTGGAAAGATAAAGTAGTTATTGTTTTGCTGTCGTTGGATGATGATAAAATTAGTAAGTCATCAAATTGCAAAGACTAAGAACACCGTTCTATTGAATCAGATTACTGCTGGCTTCCCAACAAAGTTGCGTGAGGAAGTGCTGTGCCGAACGAGGAATGGCCCTCTATCTAGCAGAATTTTGATGCTCCGAAATTTATTTGGCATAACACACTTGGCATAATCTTCTTTAAACGAATGTTTTAAAGGCATAAAAAATATTTGAACTAATTATTGTTTGGCCGAATGTTTATATGTCCGACTTTACAATGGCTTACCTTTAAGATGGCAGAATTACCTTTGGCAAAGTTAAAATTCCGCATAATATCGTTTAGCATAACGTTTATTATTTCATTAAAAAATTATTCCAAATAAAATACTGCCAACTCTAAGTTGGCAGTATTTTATTTGGGATAATTTTATTAGGCATATTTTTATTTGTATAAAATAGCATTTTTAACCTTAAATAAAAATATTGTCTTAAAAAGTCAATACTTTGTGCTATAAAAGGTAGTGACAGAAACGAATCGCTGCAAAACCGACTCCACGTAGTCTTGTCTGCCCTAACCCTAGAGTGTAATTTAAGCCCGCGTAGGCGCGGAGGAGCGAGGCGGGCCGCGAGCTGAGGAGCAGGTGGTGAGCGTTAACACCATCTGCGACGACAAGCTCGCGTGGGACCGCCGGAGCCCCGCAGCGCCGGAGCCGTGACAGAAACCATGCCTTCTGCAAGTTGCATGCTGGCTTGCTTGCTGCATGCATGGTGCATGCTTGTTTGCACGCTGCATGCTTGCATGCTGCATAATGTGATAGATGAGTCTTCCAATTATTATGGATATTAAATGTATGTCAAAAGATCGAACGGACGAAGAACCGACGGTCACAAAATCTTGACGACGTTAACAGCTCTATTCTTCAAGTCCAAGATTGGTTTACGGTAAATAATTTGGTACTAAATAAAAAAAAAACCAAATGCATTAGATTTAAATTACCTAATGTTAGAAGTAGCGAATGTGACATCATATTGAATGGAGAAAAACTAGAATTTATTAATCAAACCGTTTTCCTAGGAATCACGCTAGACGAGAAATTACAATGGGGACCTCATATAACAATTCTTGCGGGGCGGCTAAGCTCGGCCGCTTATGCTGTTAGAAAGATACGACAGTTAACAGATGTAGAAACCGCGCGTCTGGTCTATTTTAGCTACTTCCACAGTATTATGTCGTATGGCATTTTACTGTGGGGTCGGGCTGCTGACATTGAATCCATCTTTATTTTACAAAAGAGAGCTGTCAGAGCCATTTATAATCTACATCGTCGCGAATCTCTCGGGGAACTATTTAAAAAGATTAATATTATGACGGTACCTTGCCAATTCATTTATGAAAATATTATGTATGTAAGAAAAAATCTACATATCTTTAATAAAATAAGTGATAGACATAATTTTAATACTAGAAATAAAGATAAAATAGATCAACCATTTTTCAGATTATCTAAAGTACATACATCTTTTATGGGGTACTGTGTTAAATGTTACAATAAAATACCTTGTGATATATTACAATTAAATGAAAGAAAATTTAAAACTCATATTAAAAGTACACTCTGTAAACAAGCATATTACAAATTAGAGGATTATATCCAAGATAAGAATGCTTGGAAACATGCTGGTCCTGCTCCATAGGACAATTTAGAGTCTAGACAAAATCAAACTGGTTGCTTATTTAATTATGTATTTGTTATTTTTTATAACACTGATTTTACATTCTGTGATTTCTTGAACTCACACACTGACTTATTAGTATTACTTGTTAAAATGTTAGGAATATCGTATAATTTTACAATGTTTGTAAATATGTGAGCACCATGTATCTGTCACATATTTAATTTATCTGTAATTGCTTTATTTTTCATTCTTTTTACCTATCGCGGTATAGTAATCTTATTCTAGATGCATCGTCTTCACATATAATCATATAATTAATGTATGCAAAATATTGTAAAAACATTTTAAAAAACATTTTAAAAGAGTAACGGTGGAGTTTCTTGCCCATTCTTCTCCATACGAAAACTACCTTTTGGAAGGGGCGACTAGAATCAATTCTATTTTTTGTAAACTTGACGTTCATAAGTGCCTTTTATGTGCCTAATTGAAATAAATTGTTTGACTTTGACTTTGACTTTGATTCTAACTGTAAACTTTCTGAGATATGATAGTTCTGCCTTTTAAAAACTATCGATATTAAATGTTTGCCAAAAGACGACTCTGACTGTGTTCTTTCTGCTATATGATGGTTCTACTTTTTAATAATTATGGATATGAAACATATGCCAAAAGATGATTCTGACTTACAAAATTGTGAGTTTTGAATTTATGATAAATGAGTGTATGCCAAACAATTTTCTGCAAAATTAAGTTTATGCTATCCGCTGTTATGCAAAATAATATTATGACATAAAAATTTCTGCTATAAAGGGTGGACCCACGAGGAATAAAACAAGAATAATGTTCAAAATGTAGCTGTATACCTAAAATGCGGAATGAACCATCTATATTTTTCTGTGACATAAGAACAACTTTTGTTCCCTACTTTTGCGTGCTGCCAATAGGAACATTCATCATTGACCATGGACCCTTTTTTGCACCCAAACTAGAAACTTTTACGCACATTTAATTAAATTATTAATTTTAAAATTAGTGCTACCTTTCCAACAGTGTTAGAAAACCATGCTGTGAGCAAGGAAAAACCCACTATAAGGCTGCTTGTCCATTGGAGCGGAGAGGTGAGGAGCGGAGTAGCGATTTGCCAATATTAACCAATGGAATTGCATAAAACCTCCGCTCCGCTTCAGTAGACAGGGATTTGCGAACTAGTTTAAAAATTCATACAACACCGGGAAGCGGAGTGGAAAAGCGAAGAGGAGTAGCGGAGCGGGGAAACGGAGCGGAGTGGAGCGGAAAAATACGTGAATTCGGTCTAACTCCGCACAGTCCGCAACACCGCTGCGCTACCTCGCTCCGCACAGTCCGTAACTCCGCTCCGCATCAATGGACAGACACTGTCCGCAACTCCGCTCCACTCCGCTGCCATTCTCCTCTCCGCTGCCTTGCTCCGCT
Source organism: Agrochola lota (assembly GCA_947364205.1). NCBI lineage: Eukaryota > Metazoa > Arthropoda > Insecta > Lepidoptera > Noctuidae > Agrochola > Agrochola lota. The sequence continues at coordinate 4,740,483 of OX376223.1, forward strand.
TCAATGGACAGGCAGCCTTAGAGAGGGTTTTTCCTTGCTCCCTGCATCGCTTTCCACCATCACTCCGCATTTTAGGTATGAAGCTACAAGTACGCGGCGGGCTCGACTTGTCAAATTCAGTGGGCGTAACGTAGTGAGAAGATATAAGAGTTATGCGATATAAAAGGAGGCAACTTCTAGGTGAATATAACTGGAGGTAATTTAGTGCTCTGCAACCTGAATTGCACTTTATTGTGTCGTAGCAAGAATCTATTTTTATTTAAATAATTTTGCTGAGTGAATTATCTGTACTAATCTGTGCCTATGTTAAGAGATGAAGAAGATAGTAATTTTATAATGACTTACCCAATAAAGGTATGACTAGTAGCACGATATAAGGTACGATTTGTAGTTGCAGCGCGTCCACGACCCGCGCCAACGACTCTGCAGCGCCGCAGCGGACGCTGTCGCTGCGGACGTCACTCAGTGCGGGGATTAACTGGAACAAGAACATACAATTAACTTTCTGTCAGTTGTGGGTGGGAATAGCAATTTATTTGGGTGAATATTTGTCAGAATTCTCGATTTCCCTTTAATCCCATTAGGACTTATTCACGTGAAAAACAAAATAACATATTTTAATTTTTTTTTTTAAATTTATGAAATGAGTCATTCTTTTGATAACTGTTGATTAAGGTTTTAGAGGGTAAGGACTCGTGGAAATGTTCCTGATTTCTCGTTCCAACAAAGCGTTTACTTCATGTATGACGTGGCCGCAGCGCGGCGCCCACGGAGCCGCTCACTGCCTCGAACACTTGCAGGCGAGTTATTACCTCATGTATGACGGTGTGCATCACGGCGGGATAGCCGGCCCGGCACATGGCGGCCAGCGCGCGCGCCGCCATGTGGCGCAGCGCCGTGTAGCGGCTGCGCGCCAGCGCGGTGGCGGCGCGCGCGCAGGCCGCCAGGCGCGGCCGCAGCGCGGCGCCCACGGAGCCGCTCACTGCCTCGAACACTTGCAGGCGAGTTATTACCTCATGTATGACGGTGTGCATGACGGCGGGATAGCCGGCCCGGCACATGGCGGCCAGCGCGCGCGCCGCCATGTGGCGCAGCGCCGTGTAGCGGCTGCGCGCCAGCGCGGTGGCGGCGCGCGCGCAGGCCGCCAGGCGCGGCCGCAGCGCGGCGCCCACGGAGCCGCTCACTGCCTCGAACACTTGCAGGCGAGTTATTACCTCATGTATGACGGTGTGCATGACGGCGGGATAGCCGGCCCGGCACATGGCGGCCAGCGCGCGCGCCGCCATGTGGCGCAGCGCCGTGTAGCGGCTGCGCGCCAGCGCGGTGGCGGCGCGCGCGCAGGCCGCCAGGCGCGGCCGCAGCGCGGCGCCCACGGAGCCGCTCACTGCCTCGAACACTTGCAGGCGAGTTATTACCTCATGTATGACGGTGTGCATGACGGCGGGATAGCCGGCCCGGCACATGGCGGCCAGCGCGCGCGCCGCCATGTGGCGCAGCGCCGTGTAGCGGCTGCGCGCCAGCGCGGTGGCGGCGCGCGCGCAGGCCGCCAGGCGCGGCCGCAGCGCGGCGCCCACGGAGCCGCTCACTGCCTCGAACACTTGCAGGCGAGTTATTACCTCATGTATGACGGTGTGCATGACGGCGGGATAGCCGGCCCGGCACATGGCGGCCAGCGCGCGCGCCGCCATGTGGCGCAGCGCCGTGTAGCGGCTGCGCGCCAGCGCGGTGGCGGCGCGCGCGCAGGCCGCCAGGCGCGGCCGCAGCGCGGCGCCCACGGAGCCGCTCACTGCCTCGAACACTTGCAGGCGAGTTATTACCTCATGTATGACGGTGTGCATCACGGCGGGATAGCCGGCCCGGCACATGGCGGCCAGCGCGCGCGCCGCCATGTGGCGCAGCGCCGTGTAGCGGCTGCGCGCCAGCGCGGTGGCGGCGCGCGCGCAGGCCGCCAGGCGCGGCCGCAGCGCGGCGCCCACGGAGCCGCTCACTGCCTCGAACACTTGCAGGCGAGTTATTAGTTCTTCGGCTACACTGCATTCTTGTTGTTCTAGCTCTGTGGAATTGAAATTTCATATAAATAAGCGCAATATACGCATAACAACACGCTTGGAGTCGACCGAGATGGACATTTAACCAGTTACGTTTAAATCCCGTGTGAAAGAAGACCAGAACCACGACGCAGCATTCTGCTGTCGCTTATCTGTTGTTAGAATCAGGTGTAGAGTTATTCTTGAATGCTAGCTCCCCACATAAACCCTGAATCGCGGATGACTTTAAACACGCCTTTTGCAAGGAAAAATACGGAACCTCTATTATATTCTCTACACTGTAGTTAAAAGACCACATTTTATTTTACTCACCACTATCAGTCAGCACCCTTTCGAGCGGCTCTGTGATAAACTCCCATAGCTTGGGCAGCTTCTCTGGTAACTCGTCACCAAAGTACATCGCTAAACTCGTTAGAGCTAGCGTAGCGCCTCGTCTTTGTATTCTTAATAGTTTTCGAGCCTGTTGAAAAAAATACACTTTATGTATTTAGACCAAAAATCAGCTTCAAGTTTTTTTAAACAAGATATAAAGGTAGTCATTGGTACTGCCAACAGAAGTAAAAAGTTAAAACTGTTATGCGGATGTTCGGCAGAAGATTGAACATACGAAAATGGCGAATCCGTGGGGCCATCTACTACGTGTTTAGGTCCAATAACAAGACCCAGGCCACAAGGATTTTTTTTAATGAATTTTTTAAATTTAAACGAAATTCGTGGTTGCTCAAATTTCAAACGTCAATAATTTCATTTAAAAATAACAAAACTGGCAACAATTATTTTTATTTTTTTCTAGAATAATGGTAGAATCTAATATGTAAAAAAAAAATTGGTTCGTATATTAATTAATTTCACTTTTCGCAAATGTCCTTCGCAATCCTTTCGGTGAAAAAAGTCCCAGGCAGTTAAAATTGGCGAATTGTTCTAGTTGTTTTAAAAGAAATTGTGCATATTGCACACCGTTAGATTGGGCATGAGCCAAAGATGTTTTCCTAAAATTAGAACTGCTCTATCACTGTTAGATTTTTTTTGAACGCAGTTCAAAGTCGGGCTTTCAGTGTTTAATTTATTTTTGATTTGTTTGTAGTTTAAGGGCTCGTATTTACTTTTCTAGCTATCATCTGCGTCAAATACGAATTTTATAAGATTCTACAGTTACTTAACATGAATATAAAAATAGAATATTGCCAGTTTCTTTATTTTTAAATGAAATTATTGACGTTTGAAGTTTTGGCAACGACAAATTCCAAAAAAAAAATCCTGGTGGCCTGGGTCTTGTTATTGGGCCTAAAAATGTAGTAGGAAGGCCCCACGGATCCGCCATTTTCGTATGGTCAACCTTCTGCCGAACAACCTGTATATAATATAAACAGAGGGAAGAGGTACTGGATTTGTTACAAATGCAATACTTGTGTTTAAATCAAACACAAAAAGTGGTGATTATCATGACGAGATGAATAGTACCAACTTTAAAAAGTGGGTTATTGAAAAACTTGTGCCTAATTTACAAGAGCCATCCATAATAGTGATGGATAATGCTCCTTATCACCGTATTTGTGTGAATAAAGTCACAAATACGAATTCCTTAAAAAAAGATATGCAATTATGGTTGACCCAAAAATAAAATTGACTACGGAGAGAATTTGACTAAACCTCAGCTTTTAGAAATAATTAAGAGAAACAAGCCTGAACCTGTATATAAGATTGAAAAAATTTTAGAAGACAATAGACACAAATGTTTATATTTACCACCTTATCACTGTGATCTCAATCCCATTGAACTCATATGGAGCACAATGAAAAGAAAAGTTGCTGATGTAAATATTGAGAACAATACAAATACTGAAACTCCCCGCCTAGTTAGAGAAGCTTTTGACGCTATTACAGTTCATGAGGGCGCACAGCATTGTGAACGCGTTCGCAGGTTAGAAGGAGAATACTTAAAACATGATTTGTATTTAGATAAACCTTTTATTATAGAAGTGGTAAGTGACACTGAAACCGAAAGCGATAGTGATAATGATGATAGTGGTACGGAAATAAGCGGAGTATGGCCTCACAACCAGGATGAAGTTGTGTATGCAGGTTCATCTAAAGATCACAATTACTGTAAACCTGGTTTTCAATAAATTATTGTAAAGCAATTTGTTATTTTTATTACACTACTACTACTCCACTAGGTACCACTGCTAATTATAATTAGTCAAATCTAGTGTTAGGGGTTAGGTACGGTCATAACTAAATGCTAGACATCCAGGAACCTCTTGCAGGGTAGGTACCTACTTAACTTCGCATTAAGAGCGGCCAGCCCTCCATACTTTTCATACAAACGCTCGTACGTGATTATGGCGTTGTAACACATCTTTCTTTCAATTTTTTTTACTAATATTTACCTTGTGCACTATATCTAGGTTTCTATGAAAGCAAAAACTAAAAAAAATGAGAAACAAATTCAGTATAAGCCTCTAAAAATCTGCTTTTTTGCACAAATTTTACCCGAACTTTGGTCGGTCATAATATACTCTAAATTGGTAAAAGTAAAGAAAACATCTGCATAAAAACCTCGCACATGTAATGGAAATTCTAAATATCAAAAAAAAAAAACAAACTTGTTAGGTTTACCCAAAAACACGTATTTCCTGATACAACTTTTTACAGACTATTTTTCGTACAATGTTATGCAGTTAGCAGTTCTCACTTGCGCTCGATGAAACAACAAGCTTTTCGACCATGCTCGCGTTGACGATAGACGGACCGAGAAGAGCCCCCTTAAATAAAAGTTGTATCTCCCCCGTGGAACATTTTATCTGCTGAATTTCCACTTCATTGGATTACTTTTTAGATAAAGCCATTGTTTATTGCTGAGAGACTAAACTGTTAGCGTACCTACGTAACTGTAAATTATCAAATTCTTTTTATTTATGTTATTATTTTTATATAGGCATCATTGTTTTTAATTTGTAAAAACTGTAATTCTTATTAAACTAATGATTATGTCTAATGTGAAATTTCCTTCTTGAAAACTTACTCAATTTTGGGCACCTTATACTAATTAGCAACACAGAATCGACGGTGCCGTCCTCTTTCAGTTCACAGATAAGTTGGTAGGACTGTAGTTTCTGCTTATTTCCATCGATTTGACAGGTTCGATAATGTATCTCATTTTACTATGCCTTCTTTGAAATTACATTATTTGTTCTAACATTTCTAATATGAGTCATCATCCCTGTTATTATAAGCCCATTCTGTCCTACTGCAGGATAAGCAAAAATTCAAGATATTAGGACAAAAGCAATACTTCCTTACCTCATCCTCATGTGGTAGTAACTGGTCCAGTGCGAGCGCGGCCGCTGCGGCGGGCGGGCGACCTCGGCGCGGCGCGGTGCGGTCTGCGCAGCGTTGTTGCTCCCACAGTGTCAAGATGCCTTTGTGCTTGTCCACTGAGGAATAAAAATAAACAATTATGTTGAGTATCCTGCTAATAGTTTCACCGCACTCTATACATCATGTTTTTGTAAAAGGAGACTTCTGTGAAGAATATGGATAGCAGTTTGCTTTTGCGTTATAATAACAAATCCTGCCTAATATTATAAATCCGAAAGTGAGTTTGTTTGTTACGCTTTCACGCTGAAACGGCTGAACTGATTTTGATGAAATTTGGCAAATAGGTAGACTATGATCTGGGTTAGGACATAGGATACTTTTTATCCTGGTATTCCCACGGGATCGACACTTATGCAGGTGAAACCGCGGGGCGCAGCTAATTCTCAGTAAATTTAATTTAAAACTCCAACCCTCGTAGTCATGATAAAATTTCCAAGGACTGTTTACTACATCCATCAGGTGGAAAGCCCAATTTACAATTTTTTTGTTCGAGAATATTGCCCTCTTTCTATGGCTTCCTAGACTGATTTGTTGGTTTAGTAGTCATAAGTGACGGCTGAGTTGGTGGAACCAGCCCCCAGTCAGCCTGTTCAACAACGTAAATAACGCAATGCATGTTGTGGAACTGTCAAATGAAACAGATTAGTCTATCATTTACCGAAAATGTGTTACGCAGTTAGATACCAGGTCAGGTTACTAGTTTCTCAGACCCTTTACCAGTCTTTATTCGTGCTCAATAGATCCCATTACACGGGACTATAATATAACTAGGCAACACATGTACTATCCGTTTAGGGAACAGGCTTGATGTTATGTTTATGACTACAAACATTAAAGTACATAAAACTTACGCGCTGGAGCATGTGGTATCTGTTCCCCTTTCCCCTCAGGACCACTGTCGCCGCTACCAGAGTCGCCATTGGCTTCCTCTCTACTCTCTAGAGAAATGCGCGGCGTGTATTCTGGGTCACATCTGAAAAGGACATCCGAGTTGGTAGTGAGGAGAAGTTGGTAGGCGACATGCTGCTGCTGAGCCCAACGGTCGGTGGAATTAGGAATTTAGTAAATGTGTGTGAGACGTACGCCGCTAGTCATGGCCTCAAATATAATGTCACAAAAAGTGAGCTCATGGTATTTAAAGCAGGTACCAAGTCCTCCCGTGACTATGAACGGAACACCCATGAAAGTGGTCACCTGTTTTAAATATCTTAGGCACATAGTCACCGATCGCCTACGTGATGATGAGGACATGGACAGGGAGCGTAGGGCGCTGTCTATCAGAGCGAACATGATAACCCACAGGTTTAAACGTTGTTATGCTCAAGTGAAAATAACACTGTTCAGAGCGCACTGTTCTTCACTATACACGTGCTGCTTGTGGGCTCATTATAAGCAAAGATCATTCAGCGCCCTGCGCGTCCAATATAGCAATGCGTTCAGGGCGTTGTCGGGGCTGCCGCGCTGGCTGGTGCGTCGGGCATGTCCGCGGCTCCACGCCGAGCTCCGCGAGCGGTGTGCCGCGGCGCATCAGCGCGCAACAGCATCCCGGCTGTTATTGCGGATAGGCTGGGCACGCGTTACTTCCAGCACTGGGTTAATACCCACATTAGGAAATAAGTATTAATAATGTTTTCAACTACTAACACTAGTTTCATAAGTTTTACTATCCTAATATTCTATAGATTTTTAAGTCGGAATTAAAAAGTTTATTTTTTATAAGTGGATTTGAGTTAGAAATAAACAAATATTTGCATAATGGTTGCAAAATTTGGTGAATAGTTCGTTATTTTTATGTGTAATTGTTCAAGGTGACGCTCACAACCGACATTAGCTGTCAAAATATTCACGACAAGTAAATTTACTGAAAGCTCTACAAGCTAAAACTTTTTCAAGCAAATCGAGTTTAAGAAAAAGTTCACCTTTTTTTATTTTAGAGCATTGCGTCTTTCACTAATAAGAAATGAAAGACTATGTCCCATTTGCTGATTGTCCTAATTGTCCGTTCAGCTGCTCCCTTGACAATTTGAACTAGGCGTGTGTAACTCTTTACGACACCGACTCACTGATCCGGATCATTGAAGTGTTCCAAAAGATTGGTTCAGTAACAATGTTTCAAACGTATCATTTGAATCTGAATCATTACTTTGTCTCTGTGTCTTTCCGCGCGACCGTCGCTTGTGAGGCGACTGAGCAACAGTGAGCGAGTGAGCGAGAGAGAAAGACTGAGACGCTGAGTTACTTTACTTTAGTGTCAGTACTACCGAACTGACACGCGACTCGCGAGTGAGCGGGTGACACATTACAATCTATTTAAGTCAGAAAGAGATACCAAATGAGATGTGTATCACTCATACTCTCACAGTTTTTCGTTATCTATGCATTTTTTAACCTTTGAGTAGATGATTCAAATGATCCAAATGAAACATATCAATGAATCGGATCATTTCAGTGATCCAGATGCAAATGTTCCAATCGCAAAAATTATACACTTTGCCCACCTCTAATCTGAACAACGCCTCTGAGAGTATAGATGTACCGTCGAAACGAAAAGAAGGACAATTTAAAAATCTGTGACAGTTTCTTTCTAAAACAAACAATGTTCCTTATTAACGCCTGTCTACTTTTTAAGCATATTTGCAAAGTCAATATTAATTTCGGACGCATTAAGTTCAAAACTAATTCCATTCCCTTTTTTACTTTAATTCCCTTATTTGTCAGCGTTTTTTTTTTTATATATATTTTTGTATTTCCGATCGTATTTGTAAAGATAGCTCATTTTTATTCTATTTTATTTTATAACTCATTAGCGACCCGGTCCTGCTTTGCACGGTTTTTAAAACTTGACAAAACATCGAAATTTCTTAGTTTTACGTAAATTTAATATTAACCTTTTATACACATACATCTTCCGGAATCAATTCTCACTCTAAACGATGGTGAAAACCTCATCAAAATCTGTTGCGTGGTTTAGAAGAACAACACGGACGTACAGACAAACACGAAAAGCGACTTTAATTTATAATATGTATAGATATGTAATTCAACTAACGATATCTTGCACGAACTGTTAATTTCTTTGTTAGTGCTGAAGGGATGAATTCACAATTCCTAAAACTGTATGTGATTTTTGTTTGTGTATGTCTCAGTAAGTTGTTGAAGTGCAATAAATAAATAAATAATCTCACCTCAAGAACGCCTTCAGGTTGACAAGCACCTTATTGTTCGGACAGGGTTCTCTACTAACTAACTGCGACAGTAACGCGGCGAGGGTATCAGCAGAGTTCTGCTGCAGTTCCTCAGAAGGTTCTTTCTTGATGCTCTCCATCAGAGGTCGCACAACTGGGTTCAATTTCTCAGGTAGTAGGTGCAGGTTTGCGCAAGCGCCTGCTAACGCTGCTTGGACACTGCAAGATAAATAAAGCAATTTTAAAAAGAACATTTTACGAAAAATCCGGGGATATATGACGAATTATACTGCAACACATAGGCTTATTAATTGCTTAGTTTTATGAAAAAGCGAATGAATAACGAGATGTCAAATCTATGTGAATTACAATATTGGTCATTATCCTAAATACTTTTGTAAACCAATGTTGAATATACTCGTAAATGCCGTTGGTGTCCCTTAATTAATTAATCCTCGTACGACATAGTAAATCTTGTCCTATAGTCTATTTCTAGTCGGTGCCCGGTTAGACTGGAAGCTGACCCCAACATAGTAGGGAAAAGGCTAGAGGCAGATGATGTTGAGTATATTTCAAACTTTTTTTTAGGTCTATAAACTTAAGACTAAGAAGACTAGACGTAAGGTTTGACTTACGAGACATTAAGCGATCCTTGTTCAATAGTGCACAGATTGACGGCAGTCTGTAGGTTCCTCCGCCTCTCCTCTAACGTTTGAGCCACCCGTTTTAACTTCATCGCCGCCACCATCGGTTGCGACACGTTTGTTAGATATACTACCTGAAAATATAAGAATATCGTAATAATAATTATGTAAATAACGGTCCAGCATGACGGGAACCTCGTGAAGGTCGAGAAAGGTACACAAATCAAGTATCTTGACTTGGCTCGCGAGGTAGTCGACATGTGGGATGTGGACTCGGCGATCATTGTGCCGATAGTAATATCAGCCAATGGCTTAATGACCAAGAGCCTCGATCAACACCTAAGAAGGCTCTCGTTGGGCAGCTGGATCAAGGTCTTGATTCAGAAAGCGGTACTCCTGGACACGGCTCGCATTGTCAGGAGGTTCCTCTCTCAGGAGCCCTGACCGCCGGTAGCTTGGACCCTGTTCCCGATACCGGTGGGCTACTATTTTTTATATTTTTTAATGTTTTTGTACTCTTTTATTCTAATATTTAAAATGTATAATGGAATAAAGGAAATTATGTAAATACGAAGAAGGGCTGAAGACGTATTTATATGCCAGAAAAATGCCTTAAAAAGTGCAGAACAAGTATAATATAGAAAATATAGTTACCTGTTCTAGCCTCAATATATTGCTCAACTCTTCACCGTCAACGGGTAATTTGTAATGTTTCATCATTGCATGTAAATCGCGAGCCTCTTGCAGTATTCTGAAAATATCATGAACAGTTAGTAAATAGAAAAGAAAAGAAAGAAAATACGTTTAGAATACGTAACGTAACGTACGTATGTATACGTAATATAATGTGTTATGGTTTTAAATCAAGCGCTAATAAATGGCAAAGGAATTGCTTCAAGAATTATATTGGATCCATGGTAAGTAGAGTAATTAGAGTTACGGTCGGTGGTTTCATTTAAATAGCTTCGGGTGTTAATCCATATGAATTTTAGCACATTTTCTTAGTTGTTCAGATCATTTGGAACTGTCTATTCATCCTGTCGCCTAGCATACTAAATTGTTGTGTGCTTTAGATATTAAAAACTGAACAATTCAATAAAGTATATCATTTTCTTACCTATTACAGTTCAGCGCGACCTCATCGTAGTAGAGAGCTTGGTTCAGCGCTGTATGTAACGTGTTTGTAAGTAACGGTGGCGCCAACTTTGATACAGGACTTAGTTCTTCACTACTTGCTTTGTCAGCTTGATCCTCCTGCAAAAATAAATATTTTTTAATAACATAAGGGTATGCATTAAATTTAGATGAGGAAACCTGGCCTCTGATTTCTTAAATCCTACTGAATGAATCCTTTTTGAAGTGAAAATTTCTTTAGCATCGTTGTGATTTGAAAGTCGATAAAACGAAAAAGCGACAGTAAAAAGAGACAGACACATAAATTCATAAGATTTAACGTGGGAGAAAATGAGATAGGAAGCATTATACAGTGTTTCTTATATTCGTGGTTCTCTTTGTGCTCTGCTTCGTCCCCCTCCAGTCGTGTTTACCATGGCATAGTGGGACTTTGCTTGGGCCTAAATTTTTTAAGGTTTCACTTCTACCACGTGTGAATTGCACACATTTTTTTTTTCAACCTTTTCTTCTTTTCGTGTGGTTAGTGACTAACCTAGTATTTTTGAAGGTTTCACTTCTACCACGTTTGAATTGCAAACATTTTTTTTTCAACCTTGTCTTCTTCTTTTCGTGTGGTTAGTGACTAACCTAGTATTTTTGAAGGTTTCACTTCTACCACGTTTGAATTGCAAACATTTTTTTTTTCAACCTTGTCTTCTTCTATTCGTGTGGTTAGTGACTAACCTAGTATTTTTGAAGGTTTCACTTCTACCACGTTTGAATTGCACACATTTTTTTTTTCAACCTTTTCTTCTTTTCGTGTGGTTAGTGACTAACCTAGTATTTTTGAAGGTTTCACTTCTACCACGTTTGAATTGCACACATTTTTTTTTTCAACCTTGTCTTCTTCTTTTCGTGTGGTTAGTGACTAACCTTGTATTTTTGAAGGTTTCACTTCTACCACGTTTGAATTGCACACATTTTTTTTTTTCAACCTTGTCTTCTTCTTTTCTTGTGGTTAGTGACTAACCTAGTATTTTTGAAGGTTTCACTTCTACCACGTTTGATTTGCACACATTTTTTTTTTCAACCTTGTCTTCTTCTTTTCGTGTGGTTAGTGACTAACCTAGTATTTTTGAAGGTTTCACTTCTACCACGTTTGAATTGCACACATTGTTTTTTTCAACCTTGTCTTCTTCTTTTCGTGTGGTTAGTGACTAACCTAGTATTTTTGAAGGTTTCACTTCTACCACGTTTGAATTGCACACATTTTTTTTTTTCAACCTCGTCTTCTTCTTTTCTTGTGGTTAGTGACTAACCTAGTATTTTTGAAGGTTTCACTTCTACCACGTTTGAATTGCACACATTTTTTTTTTTCAACCTCGTCTTCTTCTTTTCTTGTGGTTAGTGACTAACCTAGTATTTTTGAAGGTTTCACTTCTACCACGTTTGAATTGCACACATATTTTTTTTCAACCCTGTCTTCTTTTCGTGTGGTTAGTGATTAACCTAGTATTTTTGCTATTTTGCTCTAAGTATCACAGAGCCTATCTATTGACAACTAATTCACTGATCAGAGGGTCAACCATCACTTATCCTTACATATTATAAAACAAAGTCCTCCGCCGCGTCTGTCTGTCTGAACGCGATAAACTCAAAAACTACCAAACGGATTTTCAAACGGTTTTTACCAATGGTCGGAGTGATTCATGCAGAGTATAATTAATTAAGGTTTTGTGTGAATTGGCTGAAATATGACGATTAGATTTGGAAAAAAAAAACATGCCGACTGGGAGCTTTACTGGCGTGCGCCGCGTAATCCGTAAGATATACATCAAATTTATGTTCTACCGAATTGTAGATCTTAAAAATTCAACAAAAAAGTCCGCGATAGCATATGTCTATCTTCTAAGGATTTTTCAGAATTTGATAAAAATTTCATTGTTATTTCCAAAGTTATTTTGACCGGTATTGTATTCATCCTTATCCAACAAAATATGTTATTTAAATATGTCATTTAATTTAGATTAAAATATGCCTTGATATCATATCATTAAAATTAATACTATAAAAGATATCTCAGATTCAAAATTACGCGAAAAAAAATAATAATGGTTGACAACAACGCGGGCGCAGCGGTAGGTGTCAATTACCTTTTCCTCGGCTGTTAGGTATCTAATCCCGGTAGAATGTACCCGTGGGATATTCTGCGACATCCACGGTTGAAGCCGCGGACAAAAGCTAGTAGCAATATTATTTTTAATGTTACTTCAGTGAGAGAAAGGATTGGAGCTACACAGGCCGTGCTCCATTTCTTTCCCACACTCAAGTAATATTAAAATATTACTGCTAAAAGAGGTGATAGGTCCCCAGATACTCGACGAAGATTGCAAAAACAGGGATCAGCTTTAATCCATTTGTCTCTACTAGAAATGATAAAGCAACGTACCGCACGTGTAACGTCCCCGACGGGCGGCGCGCGTGCGCAGCGCCGCGCCCACGCCGACACCACGAGGCTGCCCACCAGGCGCTGCAGCGCGCTGCCCGAGCGCAGGTATACTACCATCACCTGCGATTACAAGACATACATTATTACTTAATAAACATTGTTATTGGACTTTTAGCGAGCATACAGGGTCAAGGAAGACCCCTTTTAACCCTTTCCCTATGCCATGAACCACATATGGTTCAGGTTGATTATTTAACTATTTTGTCTACTTTGTGAACAGAGAAAGTGTTAAGTTTGATGGCAAAAGCTTGTTTCACTGTATTTGGCTATTGGCACTATCCATTAGACGAAACGCATCCGGAGTTGGTGAAAATTAATGCAATTGTAATGAATCAACCAATAATTCCTTATAGGATAACATTAGACCAAAGAGAACAATAGAAATTCTTTTAATTTATGTCAGTAGAAGAGATTAGAGAGAGAGATATTGTGTTTACCTTAACATAACAGTCTATAGGGCTCTCATCTTCAGCTTTGTACTCTATACCAGGTGCAGGTTGGACCAGGTAGCATGACAGGTATCCTGCAAAGACATCATACAAAAAAATAGGTTAGATTCGATGGAGGCCCAATGCAAGCTGGTGGATGTCGCAGTCGGGCGTCGAAGGGTGCTTTTAACGATCTCCAACCACCATAAGGAGAGGCGGATGGGCGGCGAAGTTAGGGCTGCGACGTCACTCGAACAGGCAGGGACACAAGAGGGGGCACGCAGCCTTATGAGAGGACGTGCGGGTCTGGGACCGGCCGCACTGGGTGATGGGGCCCGCTAGGGGTGCGGCGAACGTGCAAGTATCTGTCGGGCCCCCGACTTATGGTAGTAGTAGGAACAATAGTGTTTTAGTCGGCAGGAGTCCGACATAACCCTCCGCTCTCCCAAGACGGAGGGTATCCATGAGTTATACTCATGGATGGCTATCCTCATGGAAGTTTTTTTTACGGGTTCCGATACACACGAAAAAAAAAACTAAACAAGCAACAAAAGGAAAGAATAAACATACCATCTTAAAATTTACTTTGCTTACTGATTAATATTTCTACTGTGGTATTAGCTATTCTCATACAGTTTGTTTATACTGTGGTACTTAGTTTGTGTATGTCTGTGTGACCACGTTGTTCTTTTAAACTACGCAATGGCTTTTGATGCGGTTTTCATCATGATTTAGAGAATTTATTCCGGAACTTTCATGTGTATAATACATTAATATTTAACATACATATTATAAAAAAATGTTTTGTCAAGTGCGAATAAGGGGGGGGGGGGTCGCTAGTTATTAATTAAAATACCTAATATTTGTGCGGCGAGGCAGCGTGCGCGCATGACGTTACGGTCGCGAGTGGCGCAGGGCTGCGACTCCGAGCCGCCTATGAACCACTTCTGACTCGGGCGCAACTCGGGAGGCAAGGAACATTCGGATGACTGGGAGTTTGTGCGGGTACGACGTTCCTAGTAAGGGAAGAAAATATTATAGCGGTCAACAAAATACATAGTACAGCAATAGACCTGAAGGCTAATTCACATAATTGAAAACGTTCAAAATGTAGTCGAAATTTCATCTCTGCCACAATCAATGTAAAAAAAAAAACATGTGTGCAATTCACACGTGGTAGAAATGAAACCTTCAAAAATTTCACCGCGGTGGTTGTGATGCCTTTTCTCAAGCTTTGTACTACGCATGCGCGCACAAACACGTATTAACAAACGTACAACGCTGAGGCCCAAGCAAACTCCCACTATGCCTTGGTAAACACGAGTGGAGGGGGTACGAAGCACAGCACAAAGCTTCCTATCTCATTTTCTCCTTATAAATTTATGTGTCCGTCTCTTTTTACTGTCGCTTTTTCTTTTCATCGACTTTCAAATCACAACGATGCTAAAGAAGTTTTCACTTAAAAAATCAGAAAAATATAGGATAATTTGTAATATTTTAGACATATGCTAATCTGTCGCATTTGTCTACAATATTACAAATTTGACCTATTTGGCTGACGTTCTTAAAATACGGAATTGCCCCTCTATTGAATTGATCGGGCAATATAGAACCTAAATCCTGCAATACTGGTGCATAAGGGTGCATACAGACCGCGGTTAATCGAGGCCTTATGATTATAATGTGAGGAAACATTAAAGCGATAGACCCCCTTAGGGCAAGATTCACTAACCGCAATTTTACTTTACTATGCAAAGTAAACGTCATATACAAATATGAACAATAGATGCATATCTTTAATGTTGATATTCGTATGAAACGCTTGCTCGCGTTCTTTTATAAGAATTTGAATTATACGCATAAGAGTAAGGTTCATATTCGTATAAAACGCTTACTTAGCAAAGTCAATGTGCTTTATAAACCTGTATGGACGTAAACTAAGCAAAGGGAGTATTGTAAGTGTCGTAGCAGGTGGCGTTATGTAGTTTCTGTCCATGGGAAGGAGGCGCGAGTTTATGTATGTATGTAAACCTACCTTAGGAGGTGGATGTAACAACAGGCCGGGCTCTACAGGCAACCGAGCGGGCTGCATCGCGAGACAGAGCCACGTGGCCAACATCGGACACGCCGCTATAAGTATCACTCCTAACGACGCGTACTTCAGGAAGTTTTCCCACACCTGCAAAACAACAAAACTTGGTAAAATCCTCATTTATAAACCTAAGTTTAGACAATAGGTTTTTGTATCGATTCATTTAGAGGTAGCCCATAACAGTATTAATGTTGATTTGGAACCAACACTCAGGGTCCATTTCTACCATAAAGACGTTTACCGCTAAACGGATTTAAAACATTGTTCTGTATCTATCTATCGTTTGAAGATGACAGAGATAGAACGATGTCTTAAATTCCTTTAGAGTATTTATTGATTTGTGGTGCCTAAGATAAAATAGAAATAGAAATATCATTTATTTGCTAAAACCATGGTATAAAAGATGGTTATATTAATAATGTGAACAAACATGTTTTGCTTAATAGATATAAGCGTGCAAATTTTATATTATTTACATGCATAACGAAACAATCAGTCATCATGCGATTCTATGTTCCAGGAACTCCCTAACACTGTAGAAACTATTGGCAGATAGCCATTTGTATAATTAAATTTTGAACAATCTTATATTTAATGTTTTCAATTCATTTAGTATTCTATTGTATACTTGGACACACATAAACATGCAGCTTAAAAGAAACCGGAATAAAGGTTGCTTGCTATAAAACACTTGAAGTTCATTTTAAAAACAATTTTAAAAGCACACAGAAGCTGAAGCTATTCTTACTATGAGTGGCGAGATTTTCATCAATATTAAAAAAGATATTTTAACCCACCTGCACAGCAATCTCTTGTATCTCATGCACGTGCTCAAACAGCACCCTCTGATAGATGTGTCTCATTGCCTCCTGCAGAAGCTCGGGCGTCCAGTTCAAACACTGATCATTCTCCCCGTTGATGATGACATTGACTTTCATGACGTCATCTCCGTTGGTGATGACATTCGCTTTGATGACGCCATCGCCATTGGGTACAGCATCCTTCTTGATGGCGTCACTGTTTTCCATAATAACGTCAGTGCTCTCCTTGGTAATGTCATTGCTCCCCATGGTAACGTCATTACTCTCCGTGGTGACGTCATTATTTCCTTTGATAATGTCACTATTTTCTTTGGTGACTTCATTATTCCCTTTAATAATGTCAGTATTTTCTTTTGTGATATTATTATTTCCTTTGATAACTTCAGTATTTCCGTTGGTATCGGTTCCTTTCTTTTGGTGGGTCGTGACTAGAGGTCTTGTGAGGGTACGTAATGTTTGTAAAGTCGCTTTTCGGACGGAACTGGTTGAGTGGTCGAGGTATGGCCAGAGACGAGGCAGGACATCTGCTAGGTCTATTGGACTGTGGAGAAATGATAAACAAGCTATAATTTCAGCGACATAAGTCTTTTTTTTTATAAGTACCTAATTCGGTTGGCGATTTATTTTTCCATTTCAGTGAAGACATTATTAAGAATCAGAATATTTTTTAAGACATATTTAAGTAATTATATTTTACAGCAATAATATAGTTGTAGTAATAGTGAATAAAGTAGTAGTATTGGCGATGATAAATGAATTATTTTTATTTTTATGTCAGTGTTTTGCATTCAGTTTTTTTTTTTTTTACTTTTAAAATCCAGATTAGAAATAAAAAAGTTACCAAACAAAATAACTCACTGCAACAAACTAGCCGGCTCGGGTAACGCCATCAACGCCGCTAACAACGCCATATAGGAATTCGCCGGCGACGCTAACTCATCCTGGTCCGCCAGCAGCCGCCACAGCCGGCCCACGACGGCGCGCACGGCGCCCGCGCGCCTCCCGCCCAGGGCCGCCGCGGCGGGCGCCAGGGCCCCGGCCGCCACCGCCGACACGTCTTCCGCAGAGTCGCCCAGGCCTTGGATTAGGTGTTCTAGGGCGCCGCTTTCGCATGCTACTTCCTGAACAAGGAAAGGATGTGGTTTAAATATCGGAAAAGCAGTAAAACATTATTTAAGATCCCTACCATATGCAGGTACAAAATCGCATAATCTGCGATAAAATTACCTATTGACCCCTATCCATGATATTTTCGTTTCAATTTTTTATTTTTTATATTTAAGTGGAGATCTAATCTGTAAAAATGTCTAAATGACAATAAAAACGCTCTAATTTATACCACAAATAACAAATTTGAAGTAGTTTGCTGATAGAATAACTCCAATAATTTGAGGGGCATTTGGATCTCGTTAAAACATAAACTAACCTGTCTCGCCGCCAACAGATACTTAAAGCCCAGCAATGCGCCATGCCGCGCCTCCCACTGGGGGTGCGTGGACAACGTCGCCAACAGTTCGGCCACGCGCCTCACTCTGGCGGCCCCTAACTGCGCGAGTGCAACGCCGAGCGTCTGTGCGCAGGTTTCACGTACTGGAGCTACTACCTAAAAAATATTTTTAAATATAGAAAACCGAACTCGTATACTAAGGGTAGGCGCAAACGAGCCACCGGCCACAGCCACCTGTAACCCAGCGACAAGCAGTTCACACGCATTCGGCGCACACGTGTGACTGGTGGCGGCCCCGCTACAGCAGTACTCAACACCGCAGCAAGAGGTGGCTGACGCCGGTGACTTCATGTGCGTTTACCCTAAACCAATTTGAATCGTTTATATCCCATAGTAAATTAGTTGTAGTCCAAAGACTGACTATAAGAGTAGGAGTGAACCAAAGAAAGGTGGTGACTACTGAGATGACGGCTAAAAGAAACATGCGTGGAAGAAGAATTGCTCCGCGGATGCTGAATAAAGGCCTGTCAGGTTAATATCGCCTAACGAGCGCGACAGCGATATTCGCGTACCGATTCGGTATCGCAACAGCAATATCGCTTATATCTGAATAGGCCTTTAATTTGGATGAGCGCAGGAGGATGTTGATGATGTACTACTTCCACGTCGTTTTCTTACGTCTTGAACGTTCAAATGGATTTGGAAATAGGTCCTATTATAAAGTTTACTAAAACCTGACTGGTCAAAAGAAACGGTAGATACAAGATCAATATTATGTGTACGCTTACCTGATCAGAAACGAAGTCTCCAAATCGGTCAAGCGCGAGAACACATAACAGTCTCAATGCCATGTCCTCTAGCCATTCTTGATGTGCTTGCTCCATCTAACACAGAAAAAACAACAATTTACTTCTTGAAACCATTTTCAGAAGAAAATTACAATAACCATTCAATTTAATCACAAAGGGCTGTGTGTGATTCTGAAATCATGATACAAACAGTTTGTAACTTATAAATTTACTGCCTTCCAGTAAAAGGATTATCGAAGGTCACTTCACTGATGATCGCAACATAATTTTATACACAAAACACAGTCATGATTAAGGGATATGAGCTAAGGTAGCCCGCAAAATTTAGATGACTCATCAATACAACTCTGTAATTGTAATATGAATGAATGAAATTTAGAATTGGGCTCAAATGTCATGATTTCATGAAAAAGTCATTAATACAATTTTAACTTAGAGTCTTATTGAAAATTCATTTGAATTTCGCGGGCTACCTTAACTCATCTCCCTTAATACGTATGACTATGTTCTGTGGATAATTATGTTTTGATATCAAATTCTGATGAACATACAATCTACATTTTGCGGCCTACGCTTTCGCCTTAAGCGCTCACAGTAGTCGACTTCTAGGCAAGCACGCGCTTAATAAGTGTTTCGTTTTGCTCGCTCAATTTGGTATAGAAATCTAAAAAGGACTCACCTCCTGACTAGTCATATTCGCATCATGTCCGGCAGAACTGACAATCCTAGCCTTCAGTAGTTCTCTCAGAGCACTTGCAGCGCCATGTCTCGCCTCCCAGGCCGCACTGAACAGTTGTGCCTGTAGCGCCCCCGCCCAGGCCTCTAGAGGCCATCGTGTGCATTCCACCCAGGAACCCGAACAGTCTGGTACTGGCGCTGTGCTTTCAACTGGGGATGGAGAGATGATGGTTGAACATATAGGACAAGTTAGCTAATTAAGTAAGTATTAGCAGGAAAGACCTGAATGAGTCAGAGCCATCATGATTTGCTGATCATTTTATATTCTGTTAAGTACCTGGTACTTGTTGAAAGGCCTACACTGTCTTCCCATACCTATTAACATTGTTATTTGAAAATATTGTAAAAGCCAATTATTTAAAAAAAAGTAACCGTGGAGTTTCTTGCCGGATCTTCTCCATAGGAAACGTCGTTTCATAAGTGCCCTTGTAGTTTTATGTGAAATAAATTATGTTGATTTTAATTTCAAGAATTGGAAAAAGGAAGAAGAAGGTCATATGCGATAAAGGAGGCTTACACTCGATAAGGCTGTTGATGAAGAAGTTATTTTGAACAAAAAATTCCCTGTGCAATTAATCGGTCAATCAAAAAGATATCGGATTAAATCGATAGAATATGTCGAACTTTTCATACCGCGTGGTGGTATAATTAATTACTATTGATCATCGTATTCGTATAGCAAACCTATATAGATTACAATACAATAGTCCATAACCATTTTTGCGACGTCATTCAAAGGATCATTTAAAGGTCAGTGTTACAATTAAAAAACCACACGTTACCACACGTTATCTCTCACTCAATTGTTCCATTTAATTAAAATATCGTGCTCATTACATAAAAAACTGTGACGTCAGAACTGCATACACTTAATATGGTGATGCAAAAATTACGATCATCGTGCATTACAACGGACACGATCTAAGTCGCAGTTAACTGTTAATAGGTTCTAATACTCTTAATGAAGTGAGTAGGCGGGCCTGATGTAAACTAGGCCGCGAGCAATTTAGCGTACAATCAGACTTCAGACCTTATCGCACTCGTGATTAATATTAATCAGAGATATAGACAGATGTGCATTGTGGAGGATGTGCATGGATCAGAATGTATCTTAATTTAATTTGTTGTGGTTGAAATGAGATACATTTCTGTTAACCGGTTTGAAACTCACGTTTCTATCAGTAGGTAGTAATAAGAAAATACGTCAGCAGTTTTTGCCACTTTGACCAGTTTAATTATTTTATTACCTACGTTATCT
The DNA here is from genome assembly GCA_947364205.1 of Agrochola lota. Taxonomy (NCBI): domain Eukaryota; kingdom Metazoa; phylum Arthropoda; class Insecta; order Lepidoptera; family Noctuidae; genus Agrochola; species Agrochola lota. The sequence continues at coordinate 4,760,956 of OX376223.1, forward strand.
AGAAGAGGCTATACTTAATGATTTACTTAGCTGTTTATTTTCAATGGAAATAAAAAGACATAACGTCAGTTTGGTATCTTTTTTTTTTTTTGAGTGTGGGTAATCATCAAATGACTTCTCCCGCTCTGGGCAGAGCGAGAGGGTGTGTCTGACTTTTTCTGACTAAAACCCACCCATGTTCCTTCCGTTGCCTGTGTGCCGGGGCCGCGATATCCCTTTCGGACAAACCCGCAACCCCAGCAGGCATTGGTTTTTCGACCCCGTCAGTTGGTGCTGACATCTCTTTGAGGCAGATTCTGGTATCTGAGGTGGTCTTCTATTCTATTTATACTGCGGCAATATGTGCCGAAGCTTCGTATGTTTTCCTCGCTAAAAGCTATCGCGCTAATGCGGTGGTCACATTAGCGGCTTCGCCACGTTTATTATGTACCGCCACCCAGGCGATAAATACTAGGCAGTCCGAACTATCGCGACGATAACCGATATTGGTTGGCCACATCTGCGTGTATCGTATCGTGCGAAGCTTCGTAACTATAGACGCAGACGAGGCCGCAGCATTACCGTGTCGAAGCCAATCTACGTATATTGAATTCTTGTAATCCATGTTGAAAAACACAACAAGTCAAAAATGTTTTCGCAGGGCATTAAAAAGAAAGAAAAAAAAAACCTGATATCCTATCTAGGGCGTGGTTCTATTTAATCCTTATTACCTACAGCGTTTCCATTACTTAATTAACTACTTGTTTAGAAGTAGTTGATTGTAAAAGTCGATCATACTCAGGTGATATACACTGTCAGACAGTCTAGACGCCACACCTCTGTTTGGTTTCGAAAGTGAGGCACGGCCCTAACTATTTGGTAAGAGCTCCACAAACAACACTGTTGGTACTGTGAATTGTTTACTTTTGGCAACCTAACGCCTTAAGGCCAATTCCCGTAATTAAAAACGTTGATAATGTAATCCCAACCTCATCTCAGCGGCAGTCAATGTCAAAAACTTGTCAAAAATGTAAATGTGGTGATTATAGGAGTACAACCGGGTTATTACTATAGGCAGCCGACCTCTCCGGGCGCCACTGGGACTTTACGTGTGAGAGATATTTTTGACGGATTGACACTGAGATTAGAATGCGTACGTTCTTAAAAATACGGGATTTACCCATCTGGTAACTCGAGTAACCTTAGGAACCTGTATACCAAAGGGTAGGTAAAGTATGCAATATTTCGTCAAGTTTTGTTTTAGTTTCATCATGATACGGGTATTGCCATCCGGGCTCAAATCCAGACTCCGGGCTGTTACTGAAAAATTCCTGATGGAAAAACCCAACAACTTTGCTGGACCTAGGAATAGCACCGACCCCAGATTCAGCAGTCGCTCTAGGATAAAAATATCATTTCAATTCCAATTGCTCTGTGAAGGTCAGGTCAGATGGGAGTGTTAAATACAAAATGATGACTATATTCAGCTGCATTAAGATTGACAGGTGACCCCAGCACCCTAATTAGGTAACACTCTTCCAAACACAATCCGAGAGTTTTGAAGGATCCACTGCTTCATAGGTTTCAAAAATTGATCTCAACAATATAAATAACGCAATGAACGTGGGTGAACTGTCAAAAGGAAACCCATTGCGATCAATGCTCATTTTATGTGTTGGTTTCCTAGGTTAGGTTAGTTTATTTAAAGTTTTACTCTAGTTCGAGTGCGAAAGATGATAATAATGCGAAAAGGGGTGCCTATCGAGATGAAGACTTATAGAGAAGTATGGAAGAAGACAATAATATGTTGCGCCGACCCCTTCCATCAACCGCTCAAATGGCCGCGATTGCATATAACTTGATTTTAAACCTTAACACTCAAACATAAACTTTATTATCGTTTGCAATGTATTTATTTACGTTGGTGGAACCAGCTCCCAGTCTGCCACAGAATAGTACAGAAGATTCACTCCGCAAAATCGTTTAAATAAAAACCGGCCAAGTTGGACTCGCACACGAAGGGTTCCGTACCACCGTACAATATTAAGCGAAAATTACGTATTAAAAAAAAACTACTTACTAGATCTCGTTCAAACTAATTTTCGGTGGAAGTTTACATGTAATGTACATCATATATTTTTTTTAGTTTTATCATTCTCTTATTTTAGAAGTGTAGGACACACATTTTACCACTTTAGAAGTGTCTCTCGCGCAAACTATTCAGTTTAGAAAAAAATTATATTAAAAACCTCAATATCATTTTTGAAGACCTATCCATAGGTACCCCTCACGTATGGGTTTGATGATTTTTTTTTTTTTTAGTTTCGGTTCTAAGTATGGGGAACCCCCAAAAAAACGGCCCTTTTTGATGCGATCATCGGAAATCTAGTACTATTGTTGATCGACCCTAAATAAAGTTGGATAAGGGGAAGAGAATGATGATGACTCTCATTCGAGTGCATAGTGTTTGTTATACTTTGTGTGGGCACCGATTAATATATATGTAGTTGGTTCACTCCGCAAAATCATTTAAATAAAAAGCGGCTCTTGCCACGACACAATTAAGTGCAATTCAGGTGGCACGGCGCTAATTACCTAGTTATATTCACCTAGAGGTTACCTCTCTTTCTATCGCGTAACTCTTAGATCTTTTGTCTACGTTACGCTCACTGAATTGGCCCAACAAGTCGAGCCCGCCGCGTACTTGTAGCTTCAAACCAAAAATGCTGAGTGACCCATCTGTGTTGGGCGCATCACATAAAGCTATATTTAGCGATGCATCGATTCGATCAAGGTACTGAGGCCCTAGTGTGAGTTATTTTTAACCATCTCGATTTAACGCATCGACCGCGTTCGAGCTCCGATTAGCCCTTCACGCGTGCGTTCGTGCGAGTTTTTATACGTAGTCGACCGCGTTAACGTAAACTTCAATTTGTACTGAAACTGAGTAAGCGCCGTCTGGTGACTTTGACGGGAAACGCAATTATTCCCAACAAATTGACGTTAGTGAACGTAAAGCCTCTATCAGACTGGCGCGACGCGACTCTAACAAAACAATTTCTAAGAAAACGTCACGGTTGAACAATTACCAGTGTCTCGTCGCACCAGTCTGCACGAGGCTTTAACGTTAACGCGATCGAATAAGTATAAAAACTCGCACTAGGCCATCTGATACTTACACAAGTAATGACTGGCTGCAATCATATTTTATTTGAATAACAAAGAGACACTTATGTTTCAAGATTGTGACATGAAAGTATTTTATTAGGTTATCTTTTTATCTCGAAACAGATGATCCTAATCACTCAATTTCATGAGAAACATAATCGCCAATATAATTTACAATATAACGATAAGCGGCCACAGATATCAGGAGACTAATTATCCGTTATATTATCCATACATTCCTTACCTATTTATAAAACGCAACATATCACATATCTCTGTCCGTTTGTGAGATTATAGCTCGAGAATCACTTATCCTATTTGGATAGTTTTTAATTTATAGACACGTTCTCTGGCTACATTTTCTTGTATATTTTGTTATCTTAGGTCATAAAAGGGATAAGCAGTGACAAAAATAGAATATAAAGTTGGACAAAAAAAATCCGCGAGCATCAACCAATAACCTGATTAATATGGTGTAACTTTTGTTTAGCCTGCGATACCAAAATACTATTGTTTATAATGCTTGTTTTTCCCTTTTAAGTTGCGTTTTTTTTTTTTGTATTTCAAATTTGTATAAATTTATGTAATCACGTTTTAAAACGTTTCATTTTGATACCCCACTCGATAGGTTTGGAGTTTATTTTGAATGTGCCCAGTGGCACTCGCGCAATTAAGACGAATCTAACGACATATCATTCATCAAATTCGTTTCAGCCGTTTAGTAGTTATGAGGGAACACAGAACGGAGAGACGAGACATACATACAGGTCAAACACATAACCCTTCTTTTTTGGCTTCGCCGCAGTCGGGTAATAAGATGCAGTAATTCGCGTAGTTCAAACAAATGATATTGAGGTAGTTATACAATGTAATGAATACAATAGTTACGTTATTATGCAATTTACTCAACATTATTACAATTAGCATATTCTTATTTTTAAACAACAGTAATGACGTGTTGGCTGTGTTTACAATAAATTGTCCAATTATGTAAGTATTAACTCATTGTAATTTGTAAGAGCTCTTATTACGACAGTAAATGATTTAGATTTCCATATTTTGTAAATGTACTGTAATATTCCATGTTCATAATAAATATGAATGTCCTTTCAACTGTTGTTTTGTTGATTTCAAACCAGTCAATTTCAGTATGTAAAGTATTATGTATTTAATTAAATATAAGTATTCTGCCAAAAGGTTGGCGGAAATAGAGGAGGCCTATATCGTAAGACAGTCTGACCTGGTATCTAATAATCGATAGTGAAAGGTTAACAAAATGTTAAGGTACTTTTCCGTAACCGACCGCAGGCGGCAACTGCAGGCGACGGGTCGCCGCGACACGACTGGTTCCTATGAGGACGACGTGTCGCCAGCTACGGACGGTATTTCATAGAAATTCATAGGAACCAGTCGTGTCGCCTGCAGTTGCCGCCTGCGGTCGGCTACGGAATGGTACCTTTATTAGTATTAATGAAATATTATTACTTGTTATATATTCAGGTCAGAGGAAATAAATAAAGACTAATGTTTATTGCAGTTCCCATTTGTGATGCCACTTACCCAATGGAAGATAAAATCGGTTTAACGGACTGTAAAATAGGTTTATTTATTTATTTAACAGTTTATGTACACACATTATAAATAGACAAGAAGAAAGGAACAGAAAAAAACGTACAAAGGTGATGCTTATTTCTAAAGAAATCTCTTCCAGCATACCTGCGATAGGAAAGTAGTTAAAGAGATGTAGACAACGTGTGTAAGATTAGAAGAGAAAATAATATACATAAAATAAAAACACTTAATTATTCGCAAATTTAACTATAAACATACAATATGAGAATAAACTTACATACATACTTCTAAAATAAATAACCCTAAAATTTAAGAATTTAGTGTCAAATCTCATTTCAAATTGAGTATAGAACGGGGTAACGCAATACGTTTTTGGTAAGAATCACACGCAAATACTTACATATAAATTCATCAGGCTGTTCCAACTTGATCTTCTTTCTATCCGGCTCGACAGGCGGCGTGGGCGGCGCCGACGAGCCATCGTCACTGCAGTCGCGAGACTTTTGTTTACTGAACGCGAGGCGCGCCTTGCGTTTGGCTAGGTTCATCTCCCTAGAGCTTAAAGGCTTCGAAGATATAACTATTTCTTGTACTGGTCTCTGTAGAGGAGAAGGCAAATTAGGAATTCATTCATCATCATCATCATTCCAACGCTTCGTCTTCCGGTACGCAGTCCCCATTCCAGGAATTAGGAATTCATACTTATATTAATTAAAAAGGACTGTAATAGACCAGCTATCTAATTACGTAACACATTTTCGTAAACGATTACGACTAATCTGTTCAATTTTGACAGTTCAACAACATTCATTGCGTTATTTATGTTGAGCAGATATTGTTTTCGAACTTATGAAGCAATGGATTCGCAATCTGTTTCAAAACGATTCAGATTCTGATTGATCGTGTATTACGCAATTAGGGCACAGATCCTGTTTTAAAGAGTAACCGCGTTGTGGTTAAAGAAAATATTTCAGGAAATATTTAATGTAGTAAGTAACGAGGTACTGGTGTGGTCACTCACTAGCAGTTAGTGACAAGTGACCACTGACCAGGGACTAATAAAGCCTGAATTACACGATACAAGTTTATTGCATGTCGAAAATAAAATTATAGCAACCATTGACTTTTATTGTTGCTTTAACATTATGGTATGCCACAGGCAGAAATTCTATGTACTTTATACATTTTTTTTTTCATTTGCATCAACTTACCCGACACACTTCAGTCTTATTTAACGCCGGTTTAACGGGACACAGATCCTCATTAGTGTACATCGTGGTGGTGAGGTCAACCCCAAGTTTGGCGGCCACATCGAGCCCCAGCCGGGCATTCAACTGTTGTCGCTGTTTCGCCAGACGTTCCTTCGAATCTAAACAAATAAAGATAAGCAGGATATTAACTCGACAAATATGTGAGCGGTGAATACAAAGATGAGCAAACAATGTTGTAAAGGGCATAGAGAGGGAATAACAGTCGATCCATTCTGTAAACGTCTCACGATGAAGAGTGAGGTGAAGTGAGCATGAAGTGAGCTGTCAATAGTGTCAATCCCTAGCTTTAGGTACAATGACAGCTCACATCAAGCTCACTTCACCCAAGTTTTCACGGTGAGATGTTTATAGCACGGCTGGAGCGCTAATCTACCAACAGACGTCACATGCGCCTTCGAGTGAGTAAACCCTATCTCTTCCACTTTACGGCTCCCGTTTTCACCTACAATCAATGGATTTTTAAATCCATGGTATAATCAGCACGTATAAGCTTCATATTGACCCAGTGAATGATAAAATAGCGAGGAGAAATATGCGCTTAATCCCTATGACACATTCTGTAGATCGTTATAAAAATTCCATCTCTTCCTCCTTCAAATGTTATAAAAATTCCATCTCTTCCTCCTTCAAATTAACTGCGTCATATTGTTATTCGATACCAGACCACAAACCAAACCTATTTTTCCACCAGTTTAGCGTTAATATTTAGATTAGTCCGTTGTTACAGGAAAAATTATTCTTCGAACTATTAAGGACCATTTTCCTTCCTCAAAAATAGGTAGGTAGTAAGTTCATAATAAGTTCTAGTAGAAGTTTAATTATTAATAAACTAGACTTTATTCTGAGTAGGTATCTAGACTGGCGTGATGACGTAAAAGCCGGCGCTACAAGTAAAATTATCCGACATCGTTTGAGTTTGATAGCGCCATTTTAAATCGTGCACGTCATGGGCTTAAACCGAATTGGTTCGTCAATGATTTGTTGTGAATGCTGTGATATCGATCATACTCGAACAAATATTACTCAATTTCTAGATAATTTTGAAGGAGTATAAACTGGCGATTAGTGGGTGTACTATGGGTACACCTCTGGCCTAACCCTTCAGGGAACGCAGGCGTGATGATATTGTAAAAACTACTTAGTGACTCACATCACCGTAGTTCGGGGCCGATTTGTGCATCTGTATCAACCGTAATTTCATTACTTAGTTTCTATCTACCTAGCCATCGTTTTTCAAAATGTAAATTTCACAACTATGCTGCATCGGGGAAGCTTTCAGCTTATTGGATAAATATGGATCAATTCTAACATTAGCGTTTGTAGAAGGTCATTTATAAATAATTAACACTTGCCATGTAAAAAAACAAATTTTATAATTTAAGAGGGTTTTTCCTAAAAGTTGGCAACGTTGCAAATAACTGTCAAATATTTACCTGTTTTGATTCATAGAGCAATATTACTGAATAGAAATAAGAAATGTGGCTAACTAGCGAACTATTTTTTTTGGGGCCCAAATCTCTTAATAAAATGGGCATTCTCCTTTATCAAAAGATAATATTTTTTATGACCTATCAGTTGCTGATCAGACTGTTACATGGACTTATAGCAGCAGGAGACTGCAAAGAATAGACCAAACGAGAGTAAAAAAAAAGTTGAGTGGCCTAACTCATACTTATTGTTTTTTCTTTCCATGTAAAAAACGAAAATGATCAATTTTGGATTTATCATATATTTCATACCAAACACCACAGATATTTAGAGTGAGTAGACATTTCATTTCATTTCCATAGCACTCAGTTTGCTGCGGAGGACGGCCTGTATGCGCCCGTTGACGTTTATACACGATATGTTGATGTTTCACCCTAACCAGTACTGTTGCAATGAAGAGTTTATATAGTATGATACCTGGACATAGAACGATCTCTCTGACCTCGCAGCGGAGGCGACCGCTGTCTTCTGGCTCGGTCTTTATTATTACTTATTGTTTACCTGTAGCGTTGATTGGCTCCTCGTCCAGGTCGTACTCGTTGCCCTCGGAGCCCATGAGGTGCGCGCCATGCTGCAGCACTCGCTGGATATCGAACGTCTCGCAGCGGAGACGACCGCTGTCTTCTGGCTCGGTCTTCTCCTCTGTATAACAAAATGTTATTATTATTTATGAGCTATTTGTTTTCGCAGGGCTAATGAATTTTATATGTGTCTCAAGTATTGATCGATGGTCTCAAAGCTCTAATCTGTTTATGATGTGGTTGTTGTCTACCAGCGAACAGAATTAATGTGAGAACGGGAGGCATGTCCTTGTTCTACAAACTACACATACATACAGGGTGGCAGGGACATCGACGCGGAGCCTGTTACCATGGATTCTTCTGAACAAAATTTCAACGCGGGGAGCATTGAAATTTATCGTCGGTTACTAAACAAAAATAATCAACTGTTACATACATTTTAACTGCGTAGGTATTGCACTTTTCTATGAAACAGCTGTTTAAAAAAATAACCGACGGATAATTTCAACGCAGGGTGTTCAGAATCATGTACTGAATTCATGGTATCAGTTTTCGCGTCGATGTCCCTAACACCCTGTATACAGCGTTATTGATTATATGTCGGCAATCCGTAAAGGGGGTGTAGGAGAGATCATTTTGCTACCAAATGACCCCTCATGTCCTCTATGCCAATGTCAACCATTATCGAGTAATTAGACATTTTATATTTTAAAATTAATTAAATAAAAATGTCAAATGTGACTCGATAATTGTTGACATTTACATGGGAGACAAAAGGGGTCATTTGGTTGTAAATAACCTCTCCTAAATCCCCTTAATAGATTGCCGACATAAACCAATAACCATGTAAAAAAGGTGGTGTGCAATTACACCTTGTTTATATTTATTATAATATTCTACAGATCGCAGCTCAGATTTACCGATTGGTAACCGAGCCGAATACAGTAATAATTTTGAGAGATTTACAGATTCATTCTGCAGTGTAAGTAACTAAATGTTACTACTAATAAAAATATTCTCATGCCAAATAAAATTCACTGATGCGCACGTACCTATAAAATTGTTAGAAAAATTAATCGATATAAATATGTAAGGAGAAAATCAGTAACGATGCAATCTACGAGACTACTTTCAGTTCGATGAGCTACACAAATAAAACTCGCTTGTAACATTACTTTCCCCACAGACGCCACGGCGACGCAGCGGAATACTGTGCGTTAGCCATTGCATGTAATTAATGATTTATTTAACACTATTGAATAACAGAACGTATTCGATTGGCACAGTTTTGCATCAAAAAACCTACAGTCCGGCCGTCGAGAGAATGCGTTGTTGACACTTGTCAGTTTTATACTAACGAATATATGTTTTGCGAATGTGATCCATAATACTACTAGAAATTGTCCAATTGACAGGTGGCAGAAACGCATTCTGTCAACGGCCGGACTTTAAGTATTGTAAGATCTTCGCGTATAACGTACCTAATCGTCCATAGGCACCTACTACGCTTTGGAATGGGCCAACTCCTTGACAATTCAAAAGGGCCTGTTAAATGGTTTAATTGAAATAAATGCTTTCAGTTTGAGTTTTTGAGTTTTATGTCTGAAAGAATATTTCATAAAAATGAAAATTCCAAAAACAGAATGTGAAAAAGCTGGGTAAAAATAAAGATTGTTTTTATTTTTAAAGCAACCCTTAAAATTTTCAGATAGAAGAAAAAAAAATGATAACTCGAAAACTATCAAGAATCGCGCAACATACATGGGATATTTTCGGATAACCCTGGGCATGAGGAATCAATTTTTTTTATGACGTCTCTATTTGGACCGCCCTGTACTTATAAGTATTATGTTCTCATATTAGCACATAGTGCTGTTATAATTACCTATTTAATAACAACTCCACAATATCGAGATTACTAATCCGTACTCAAAGATTTCCGATACAACAACGCTTGTTTTGAAGCAACTTGTTAATAATATAATATTATTATGGAAAACTTTTGGCATGTGCCAGTCATTATTAGAAACACTGTTTATATCAGTATTTTCCGAAGTGAACGTGTTAATTTATAAAAACAATAACCTTCACACTAGTATACTAGGTCAAATGTAATTAAATATTTCGTTTATTTTAATCATTTTTGCCTGCTGATTCATTTATTTATAATTAGCACACAGCGGCAGCGGCCGGCGAGCGCTCCTTCCAAGTTGTTCGCAGTTTGGCAGGCTATTTAGTATCGTAAGGTGCGTTACGTTGTGTCGCAAACAAGTATGATACCAGCCGTTCGATTCTGTAAAAATATCACCGTGAAACTTAGGTGAAGTGAGCTGTCAATAGTGTTAATCCCTAGCATCCTGCCGGTCGATTCTGTGGCAGTGACAGCTCACTTCACGCTCACTTCACCTAAGCTTCACGTTAATATTTTTACAGAATCGACCAGCTGGTATCGTACTTGTTTGGTTAGATTATAAACTATCGTTGCATGACTTGTTGCAGTTCACAACTTTTCGACAGTTTTTGTACCAATAATATTCCGCAAGAGTCCTCCGAGCACCAGATTCCATGGACAGCTTAGCGTTTCTTGTGCGCCGGATAAAGGCTTGTGCAGACCAGTGCGACTTGTCGCGCGACGCGACACCGATTATTGTTATATTGCCAAGTTTTCTTAGAAATTGTATTGTTCGTGTCGCGTCGCGCGACAAGTCGCGCGACAAGTCGCGCTTGTCTGCACAAGCCTTAAATACTTCAATTTGCCGCGGCATTTTGTAAACGGCGGCCATTAAATCTGGCATATTATTATTATAAAGTGACAAGGCAATTTACATTTTGCCTTCGGCATATTTCAGAACTGCGAGCGTTTGTAAACGGACGACGCCGTTTAAAAAAACGACTACGATAAAATATATATTTTATAAATCTCAGGCATACGAACACCCTGCCAGATATCGCGGCCCCGGCACACAGGCAACGGAAGGAACACGGGTGGGTGTAGAAGTAGTAAAAGTCTGACACGCCCTCCCGCTCCGCCCAGAGCGAGAGAAGTTATTTGACAATTTCCCAACCTCAAAAAAAAAAAAAACACTTGTTTAATTTAAAGTCGATCATATTCAGTGTTAAGTACTGTTAGATATTGTTACTACATTAATTGGAAAGTTAATGTTTCATGTAAACAAAACACCATGTAACATTTTCATGTGTTGCTTTCAGTACGTCTTGGCAAACCCTAAAGAAGGCTCAAACAAAAAGACCATGCCGTCGAAACTTTATTTTGACAATCATAGAAATTTGCTCGCAATTACTTCTAACTAAAATTAACCAATTAAATTAAATTAACAAATTAAAGCGCTGGCGCGACGATTTGGACTCGTTCCTGACCAATAGGCCGGAGAAGGCACAACACAAGGAAGTCTGGAAAAATAGGGGGGAGACCTTTGCCCAGAAGTGGGACAATATAGGTTAACAAAAAAAAAAAACTATCAAATTTCGCAAATATTAGTGGAATGTATAACGCAACTCTACAAAGCCTTTTTTTTTTTTTTTTTTTTGGGTGGGAAATCATCAAATGACTTCTCCCGCTCTGGGCAGAGCGAGAGGGTGTGTCAGACTTTTACTGACTAAAACCCACCCGTGTTCCTTCCGTTGCCTGTGTGCCGGGGCCGCGTTATCCCTTTCGGACAAACCCGCAACCCCAGCAGGAACTCTACAAAGCCTGGTAAATAAAAACAGCTGGTCAGACACCACACCTATAAGGTTGACTAAGGGAAAGGCTGTTTACGGTTTACTAATACCTAGAACCTACCCCGCCTACAGCACTAATAATATGCAGCTACAATGAACAGTTTGGCGACAGCTTGCCACTTGTCTACTGCAGTAAGGCATTATGCAGTAGACAAAATGACGTCGATGTCTTCTGTGAAAGTACGGAACGTCTCATGGAGGCTATTCCAGACCGGTATTGTGATCTAGCACCCTGGTGAGGTGTAGGCGGAGAAATTCTTAGGATAGAACTAATTCAACAAAGCATTGGCCAGTTCCGACGTGGTTGGTATGTATAATAAAAGAAAGACTTCGTCCAGAACTGGCTGGCTGTATACGAGCCTATTATTGACCCACTGCAGAGTAAAGGCCTGTTCTCATACAGAAAAGGCACCAGCACACCGTCGCTCAAGAATGGTTGGCGATTTCAGACTTATATCAACTATGCTGTATGTTATGATGTCAGTTCTTTAACTCGACATACCATACCTACACGAGCATCACGTGAATTCACGCGGTTTCAAGTGCCTAATAGCACTTAACCACTCACAACAAACTCCATTCAATCCATCCCTCATCAGAAAAATGACTGCATTTATTAAAATGTAATTCGTTATCAATAGAGAGGAAGTCAGCTCACAGTTAACGTGGTGTGACCTTTTTATTTTCCTGCTCCAACACAATGACGGCGATTTATCCAATTCAGTAAATAAAAGATTTTTATTATGCGACACTGTGTCTTCATTGGTCGTTATTGCTTTATGGGTTCTTTAACTCAATAAAGACTTAATTAAATTGTTGAATTGTCTTTCAATGTATAAAAAACAGGGTGTTAATGAAAATACAGTAGGCTATTGGAATGTTGAATATATTATTACTAACATTTGCAGGTTTTATTCTTTTAATCATCAAAGTAAATGTCACTGAATTAGTGAATGAATGATATATTTATTTGCAAGAATATAGATAGCTAACAAAGATCTATGGGTTTCACTATATTCGGCCTTTCAGCCGTGCAAATATTCAGATTTTACCTCTTGGTTATATTTATAGCATCCAGTACACATTTAGTAATTAGCAATAACATAAAAATACGAATAATAATTTCATAATTTAAATTACTAAGCAATTAATAAAATTCACGCGAAATACAAAACTGAATAAAAGTTGGTCTTGTGGTCGCAAGCGCCACTGCCGAGCATGAGGTTCTGGGTTCGATTCCCAAGCCGGGCAAAGTGTTATTGGGTTTTCCTATTAGGAACTTTTCAGTAGCAGCCCGGAGTCTGGATTTGTGCCCGGTTGATTTCAATCAATAGGCTCGCCTCCTATTTCATAGGACCAGCAAACTAACAACACAGCTGGCGAAATACGGGTACTATATGTGCACCTCAGCCTACCCCTACAGGGATTACTGGCGTCATTTTATGTAATTAATAAGACCTTTTTAACTTTCCAGGTGACTTAATAAACTTGTGTCGTAAACTAGATGACAGAGTCATTTTTCATGCTACATCGTTACAAGTGTAGATAAAATGACGCAAAGATCACCTTACTACCTACGTGATTTTAACCGGTCACGTACTATTAATGTACCCGGGCCGACCCAAACCTTAAAAAAGCGGCATCGCGCGCGGTAGGACACAGTTCTAACCTAACCCATTTCACCAAGTTCACAATTTTTATTAATCTAACTGAAATAATACCGATAAATGATAAATCAACGGCTCTCACAATTTTACGATGGCACAATAGGTACCCGATTGCTGGAATAAAGTCTGATTTGTCCAACCTGTGGTTTATGATGGTCACCCTACAATAAAAATCAATGTCGATTTTATATTACATATAACAATTGAACGAGTTGCCAAATTTGCCTTCGGCATATTTCTTACATAACTGCGAGCGTTTGTAAATGGACGGCGCCGTTTGTGTAATGAAGAAACACAAAATCTACCTGCGACATATTTATACATTATTTATTCGCAGATCCGAGGAAGCGCCATGATGTTGCATAAAAAAATCCAAGAACCTAAATACAAGAAATAATAATAATTTCCAGTTCAGTCAGGTCTGACTTGTGAAATGAGATAAGATAATTGTGCACAATATTTCAAGTAACCCGGATAAGTGCAGCAATGAATCTAGAAAACGATAATAAGATATACTACTTACTGAACGGCTCACGGCTTCGCCCGCGTGGTGGAAGTCGGAAATTATACCATCGGAACGTACTACCGGGATAAAAAAACTTTTTACAAAAAGAAAACACAACCGCCTTCCAAAAAACAACACTACAAAGTGAAAACTAACTTTTTTTTGGAACTCGGGTGCTTTTTTTTTTGTAAAACCTTTTTTTTTCACTTTTTAGAGGTGACACCCCACTCAGCTTTGAATACCACTACCTGCTATGTAAATAACAGTGACAGGAAGTTATCATCATATCATCCACATATACTAAGTGGGAAAAATACGTATTATTGAAGCTTACTCAAAAACTATCCAAGCAAAGTTAATATAATTTATATGGGACCAATTCGGGAGCATACAACAAAAACAGAATTTTCAAAATCGGTCCACAATTAACGGAGAAATCAGCGGACATACATTTAAAAAAAAACACATACGCGACGAACATATAACCTCCTCCTTTTCCGAAGTCGGTTAAAAAGTATCCTAAGTCTTAAGGCGACTATAACCGACTTTTAATGATTTTATACTGAAGATCATGTCTAAACGAGTAGTGTTAATGATATGGAAAAAATATTATGTTAAATTAGAGCATTTTCTTAATAACTTAATATATGAATATTTTCGATTATGTTTATATAACATAGTGAAATTAATTTGTAAAGTTATGTCTATCGCGGATATAAAACTGAGAATCACGCAAAATCTAACAAGCGTATTTTTGTAAAACCTTCACCATTTTAAAGATAATTTAATTATTGATCTTTTAGTATACGTGTTTTATTAAAATACTTTTTGTTTTATATATAATAAATTAATAATGCGTCTAATTTGGGACAGCGCTCCTGGATGGGCGAGTCCTATTACTGACTGGACGTACGACGCGTTGCGAGAGCTCAGTACAGAACACGCAAGCTAACCACTCAAGGTCGCCGGCATATATCTGCGTCTTAACCCAGGTCATGGTCTACCCTGTGTGCAAAATTTCATCGACACACAGACAGTTACTTTCAGATCTATAATATTCATAGATCTATGATAATATTAGTATGCATTATGTATGACTCAGTAATTCTAAACAATGAAAAGCAAAGGCACAGATTACAAAGGGTCAGAACCATAGATATAAGAAAGATGGTCAGAACGGATGCACCTCGAGTACGCACGCCTACACATCAAGCTATACATTCCCAGTATAAGCTGACCTCACATTGTACGGATATCCTATACAATACCAGATTAACATAAACTGGAAATGTATAGCTTGATGTGTAGCCGTGTGTACATTGATTTGCATGAGCTCGTAAGAATCAAGGGCAGACATACGAATTTATTTTGGTAGTTTCGTTTCATTAAGTCTGTCTGGAAATAAAATCAATGCATAAAGTATTAATCCTGTGCGTCATTCTTACGTAAAATTAATATTGCCTTTGATAAACAGTTTAAATTTAACTTCAATCAAAAGACCTCGTTAACGGCCTCGTTGGTGTAGTCGCAAGCGCTACTACTGAGCATGAAGTCCTGGGTTCGATTCCCGGGTCGAGCAAAATTTTATTGGGTTTTTATAACTGGAATTTGTGGCAGCCCGTAGTCTGGATGTGTGCCCGGTTGATGGCAATAGGGGCACCCCTATTACATGGGACTTAAACATGACTGGCGAAATGTGTGTGTACCTGCTACAGGTACACCTCTGCCTAACCCTTCGGGGAAACAAGGCGTGATGTTATATGTTCAAACAAAAGAAAGCATTTTTTTCCAAAGAACTGAAAGCAATGTTGGATAATCTTCTTAAAGCTACAATTTGTAGTATTTTAAAGCAATCTTCAGTATCTGCAACTCTTTGATCTGCTGCCCTGTACAGTAGTACACGGCATTTTTTCATCTACATCAAATTAAGGATGAACAGTCAAAAAGCCATTTCTCAATTTCGTCCTAACGGCACACACAGTGCCGGCAGCGCGGACCGCCGGCTTTTGCCGAGCAGCACTCCTTTATTTGGCGGCTCCTTTGTGCGGCAAGCCGGGCCGCACCGCGGCAAGTCAGGAGTGTAGGAGCCTTAAACCGTGTAAGTACAATAAGCCAAGAACGGTTGGCCCCTCAGAACATAAAAAAGAGTTACTCTCTCCATTACAAAACTGGCCACTTTAGCCCAAGGATTAATTCGGCCCTTTGGCCCAACGATAAACGGACTCATTGAATAAGCCACAAAGGCAACCGCCTGCACAGTTTGCTTGGTATCTATGTCACAAACTAAGGGCACAGTACTAAGTGAATAATATACAGTAATTGATGATAATCGCCTATGAATAGCTGATTGTCGCAAGTACAGCATCATTTGTCAAGAGAATGGACGGCTCACCTACTTTGTGGGCAAAACTGGCAGATTCCAGAACAGGTGACATCAGTGGTATGTCATTGATATTTGATACTTCGCTCTAGAAATCTGTACAAGATGAAAAAGTTACCTACATGAAAAGTTGTCAACATGTCACTTGTGAAAATTGTACTGACAGATCCAAGAATTATGTACTCGGACTTATTCGCAGAAATTTTCAGTCTACGTCCTTCAAAAATTTAAATAAATAGAAGTACTATTAGAGCAGTTAGACATTTCTAACAAAAATTAATAATACATTTGGAATGATAATAAAAGAGTTGTGTCTCTCGTATTCTCGTATATGACTATAACTAACTGTCCGGCTAATTTGCAAGTATTGACGTCAGCAGCATTATGTTAATTTAATTGCTTATCGTTATCAATCAAAACCAAGAAGTTGTTTTATTCAGTTGAAGACATATATTATTTATTATATCTACTGCTAGACTATCCGAGAAAGTGAGAACATAACAAAACTCTGTGAAATATAATGAAATGCAGTGTCAAGAGGACTTTATCCTACAATTTGTAGGTATAATTTTGATTAGTATTTAATTCATCGTAATTTGCACACAATTTACTTGGTAGGTAATCCAATAAAATTCAAAAATGTTAAGATAAATAATCTAACGAAAACTGCGAATAATAAGTAGGTTTATAGCCTAGTGGTGTGACTGTCGAACTGTCAAGTCACAAGTCTCGATTACGAACCCAAGGCCCACACCTGTGACTTTTCGGATTCATGTGCGTATTGTGTAAAATCACTTGCTTCAAAAACAGTGAAGGAAAACATCGTGAGGAAACCGGCATGCCTGAGAGATATTTCTCGACGGCATGTGAAGCTAAGTCCAGAGGCCCATGGGTCGCTAATTGCGTAATACGTGATCAATCAGAATCTGAATCGTTTTGAAACAGATTCCATATCCATTGCTTCCAAAGTTCAAAAAAAAAATCAGCTCAACAAGGTAAATAACGCAATTAATGTTGTTGAACTGTGAAAATGAAAAAGATTAGTCGTAATCGTTTACGAAAATATGTTAGTTACTAACCACACGAAAATGAAGAAAGAAGTAGGTTTAATAAATGAACAAACTAACTTATAAATTAATGTTAGCAGACAGTCTCAGTAAATGTTTTTTGCCCGTGAGTCGTAACTTCCTCAAGTTCAAACACTAGACAATTAAACCAGACGTTAAAATAACATCAATCCTAATTCGTTTACTTTATGTCATCGTTTATGTCTGGGCGATAAAACACACCTAATTCGCGCCAGTCACCTTGCCGAATAAGGCTAATTCACTAAAGAGTTAGTGCCACATTAGGTTTCCTTCTGTATCGTGCAAACGCTTTGCCAGACAATAATTATGAACATACGAGTATATTTATAGAAACATTCCGAGGGCCTTAAAAATATTTTATTATACACTTAGCCTTTGCCGTAATCGAGCCTTCAAAGCGAAAATCCTCAGTTTCAGAAACATTGATGTCTACCCAAAATTTTACCGCAACGCATGTGCATCACATCACCAGCTCGCAGAATTTGTAATTTATGGAATTATCACATAGAACACTTGGATGTGTTCAATTCCGGATGACTGGCCAGTGTGATATTCGAATTAATAATTCCATTTTTAACAGCGGAAATGACCAGTTTCTGGAAATATTTTGTAATGTTTTGCCGGTGCCGCCCACAAGTGTGTCTAACTAAACCCTTATCTAAAATCTAAAACCAGTCTTGAGGTGGTAGTCAATGTTGTCATAGCAAGAGTGACGTAAGCCCAGGTAGGCACGGGGTTATTTTTCCGCGACCATTATTTCCGTACACTGTATTTTCAACAATCGGCTTATGGCAGAGAGTTGAAAAGCCAACAGTGCGCTTCGATTCTCAACGCTCGACTCAACGACGAGAAGTGAAAATCCAATGCACTTTATAAAAACGTCGCGTTAAAAAATCGCCCGTGCCAACCTGGGTTAATAATGGCGGTACCGTATCATATAATATCATGTTTAATTACTGACCTTTCTTGCCCGTGAACGGAGTTGGATGCCATTCCGGTACGTTCGCGAGAATCGCCTCCACCGCCTGTGAAGTAAACAGATATAAATTAGGTGTGTTTCAACGAATGCAGACAATAGGTATTTTAAAGTTGTGGTAAGTAATTAGTATGCCGTCTTGTATATGACAACAAATCGTCGCATGATAACACCGATCCACGTTGAATAAAATTAAGATTTCTACGTGGGTTGGATCACTTTTGGGGATTATTTTGGTGTCGATTTTAAGTTTCCTATAAGGGTTCGCTATTGCATGTAGTACTCAAGAGCAGCACAGAAACAGAACATTTAGAAATTACAATGAAAAATAAAGAACCGACTTAAAAAAGATAGAATGTGAAAAAAGAATTACTTTAATTTCAGAAGTCTGTGTCTTTGGTTTTGAATTTTCGTTTTTTCGCCACCGACTTCAGAGTTTTATTTTTTTCACTTTTTAATTGTGGTATCTACCCCACACAAATGATAAAAAACAGTGAAATGATCTTATTATAACATCATCCATAAAGACTAAGTGGGATAAATACGTATTATTGAAGCTAACTAAAAAGCTACCCAAACCAAATTGTACCACCTCTGAAGTATGTCCTACCAAACAAAAAAGAATCATCAAAATCAATTCATAATTGGCGGAATAATCGCGTAACAAAAATACAAAATAAAAAAAATGAACATAGTCGAATTAAGAACGACAAGAGACGAAAAGAGTCGGTTAAATAGGAAGCAGCCCAGCCAGTACAGCCCAATTCAAACTTAATGGCGGCTCGGAACATGAGGCGAGTCGCTGCGCATAACGAATTCATGTGTCGCCATTAAGTTATAATCGAACTAAACTTATCTGAAAATAGTTCAGTTTTGGGGATTATTAAGGCAACGTCGGCTGTCAATTTCAAGTCTCCCACAGGAGCTCGCTATTAATGCAGTAAGTTGGTACACACGGCTACACCTCAAGCTACACATTTCCAGTTTACGCTGATCTCGCATTGTATAGGATTTCGCAATGTATAGGATTTCCGTACAATGCGACGTCAGCTTATACTGGAAATGTATAGTTTGATGTGTAGCCGTGTGTACTCAACTAATAACTTTATCACACGAGCGTCATAATTATAAAAATAAAAATTGGGTACTAATAAATAGATTATCTATACGTATAATGATTGCAAGCTCAATATCTGTGGTTCAATGTCCAACCGAGTCAAAAATATTTTGCCCTGTAAGGCAAGGGCAAGCTTAATTGGAAGATGAATGGCCCCATCTGAACATGAACGAAATGACCCAGCATGCACTTCTACTCCTCTTGTGCCATATTTTTAAAAACCAAGCTTTTGCCCGTGGCTTTGCCCGCGTGTAGTAAAAAGTATCATGTACTAATCCAGCTCATGATCTTGTGTATCAAATTTGGAGGATGGGCGTTTTGGTAGGTACCCGAAAACTAATAACAACCAAAATAATTATTTATATACAGTTTAAAGGGCTAATTACGTAAAACAATAGTGATACAACATTCAACATTTATCCTAAACATTTTACAGATTTTTTTAATACAGTTATTTTCCATTTATAATGCATTCGGAGGTATATGTAGTTCCCTAACACACTAATTTAACATATATAGTTACATATCTTATGATTCACAGATAAATGTAAGTGCAAAGATATAAATAAAAAATCAATGTGTAAATGTTAAAGATTGTATATCTCTAAATCGACAGCGAAATGAGACTACTTTCTACATAATAAGACCTTTTAAACTGTATATAATTATTTTTTTATTGGTTGCCATTGGATTTCGGGTACCAGCTTCCATACATTAATGCCCATCCTCCTTTTATTGAAATCCGTTCAGCCGATAAGGCGTGAAAGGTTACAGACAGACACAGAGAGCTACTTTTGCATTTACTTATAATAATTATGGTAGTATGGATTTACAGCATACCTCCCCATATACCCCAACTGAATGAAACGAAATTGAAATTCTGAAATATGAAAAAAAAAATATACGAGTATATTAAATATAAAAAAAAAAACTCTTTCTTTCAGTCTGATTTTTTGAGACTGTAGGCCGGGGAAATTAGGTTTGAACCCTGCACTAAATCCTAAATCGTGTTTTTGAACTTAGCTCTCCAAATAATATTAAAAAATTAAACATTTTCCAGGACCGCATCAGGTAAAAAAAACAAAAACGTTTTTTTGTGAATAAAAATTGAGGCAAAATAGGAGATTTTTTTTGATTATATTACCTATGTAAAAAATTCGTAAAACTAATATATTATTTCAGAATTAAACATTTACCTCCACGGATATTAAAATTTTTTTTTTTTTTTAATTGTACTTCAAGCAAAAATATTAACAGCAGTTTTTTTACATTAAATTACTTAATTAGGCATTACGCTATTCAACAAAATTAAACATATTGTACTAGCGCAAGATATTAATAAAATATTTTTTGCAATAACGGCTCAGGCAAAAATGTAACCGAGTTAAAAAAAAAAATTTTACTCTGTTACATTGATACATGCTTAAAGTACAATTTAAAAAAAATCGTAATTTTATTTTTATGGAAATTTCCGAGGACGAAAATGTTAATTTTTTTGACCTACCTGTGATACAAATCTCTGTGATAATCTCTTCGACAAACATATCTGTTAATATTTTTTTCTACCACATATAATTGAAATTAGATGTTTTCTTAAAAAATACGTAGGTACACGCGGGGGTGAACTTTTCGCGGTACACAGTTTAATATACTCCCTGGACCATACCCTACACGTTAAATGAAAAAAATCGCTGTTTTAAATTAATGCAATATTAACCTAAAATTTGGCGTAACTTGCCCGGGCTACTGATACTGATTGTAAAATTAAGGATGCCTAAAGAATAATGTCAAGTGAAGTCAACATATTCTGACGAACTTTATCTTAGTAAGTACCAACGTATCCGTAAACAGAAACTTAAATCTAGTTTATTTTTCCCATGCGTGACAGAAACATAATATTTTTGTAGACAAGGAAAAATACTAGAACACAAATCAATGTACCTTTTTTTATGATCCGTGGTACAGTGGGCTCTACAAAAACCACAACTCAATGTAAAAAACAATTCAAGGGGGTGAGGTTTCTCTGGAGCCCACTGTAAGTACCTACCTCCTGCATACTACCTACTTAGATGAAATTTGGTCATTCTAATTTGTTCTATTCATATTGAGGTATATTCCTCTGTATAGGTATCCTTATTGATATCCAGCTCGTTTTTTTAGTAAACTTCCGGATAAGTGTGGTAACAGTATAACACTACGAGGTTCCCTTCGCTTGGCGCGTGGCTAAAATCGGAACTAACGCTGCCATCTCGTTTCTTCAAAACATTTTACAAAACAATTGATATGTTTACAACCAGCGCCCCCCTGTCAATGTCATTCGAGCGCCAAAAGAATGATCCTTGTAGCAGTCTATCTACATGGCAGTTCCGTGTGAAATTGCTAATGTGGCCTATTAACAAGGACTTTTTTTTATCGAACGCCATAAATAACTCGACAGGTACATAAATACTAGTTAGAACATGTCACATATCACCTTGTACATACTGCACGTCACGCTTTTGCACTACCAAGTTTTTATTCTAAACAACTATATGAGATATAAAACTAAAGACAATGGTATGAAATCGATTGTTTTCACATCATTTTCATAAATGAGCAATATTTGTAAGTATATTTATGTATATATATTTGTAATCACGTTCTCGAAAACGGCTCTCACGATTTCGATGAAAGTTGCAATATAGGGGTTTACGGGGACGAAAAATCGATCTAGCTAGGTCTCATATCTGGGAAAATTCGTTTTCTCCCTATTTTCACCCGAGCAGAGCTCGGCCGTTCAATGTTTAGAACAAGCGTCTGTCAGCAGAAGCGTTTATACAGGCTGACAATTTTTTATTACTCACATACGCAATAGAGGTAGGTACATTTCCGTTCCATCTAATAGTAAATTATAGTAGATGAATAAATAATTAGGCAGACACATGAAACAAGGTTTATAGAGCATGATGATTATTGCAATTTATATAATTATTCAGATCATTACACTTTACTAATTTTATGTTATACTAGCTTCTGCCCGCAACTTCGCCCGCGTCATATTTCTTGCTCCCCGGAACCACCCTTTTGCATCGCATTGCCTGCCCGTGCCGCGCTATTACTTCGTTTTATCTTAGCGTTCTTTCTACTTTTTTCTTTTTGCTCGGCTCCTTAACCTAGCGTGATTTTAAGTTCGTTTTGTTCCTACTCAAGAATTTGGCTACCTATCAAATGCAAAAAGATTTTTTCAAATCCGACTAGTAGTTCCAGAGATTAACGCGTATAAGCAAACAAATAAAAAAAAAACAAACGCTTCAGCGAGACTCGTGCAGAATAGCGCGAGGCTACTCGAACATTACAATTTCTAAGAAAACTTCACGATATAACAATAACCGGTGTCGGGTCGCGCTAGTCTGCACGAAGCTTTATCACTAGTATATCATAGATATAGATGTAGTAAAATTTTATCGTGAAATGGGCATCAGAGTGACCAATTTGGTGAACACTGCACAATAAACCGGATAATATCGTAATGAGTATAATAAATTGGCTCTCCTTTGTTGTTAGAATGTTAATAACCGTGAAACGATTGGCTGTCCTTTTAAAGTTCAATTTAAACATTTTAAACTGTATCCTTGTTCATGATGTTGTTTCACTTGTAATTGTGTAAATGCAAAATGATATTTGTATGAAACCATTTTGAATGGCATAATGGGTCCTCTTTAACAGACAGAAATATAATTGCATTTATATTTTATGGCATCGATACGATAAGATTTCTGGCATCTGGGGCATGCCCAGATTCATGACATTATTATTATAGCTCTATCCATCCACACAGTCAGTTCCTCGGTCTAAGTACCTAATGCAATCTTTTCTCCGTTCCTGTTTTCCGGACGCAACGGAGGCTGATAATGATTTATGGATAAAACATGTACTTATGTAACAAAGTAGATTTTTACACAATTAATCAATCTTCCTAGCCTTTTCCCAACTATGTTGGGGTCGGCTTCCAGTCTAACCCGATGCAGCTGAATACCAGTATTTTACATGGAGCGACTGCCTATCTGACCTCCACAACCCGTAATTGGGTAATACGATACCACTTGGTAAGAATGGTAGTCAGACATTCGGGTTTCTGACGACCCGTAACGACCGTCAAAGATCCACGAATGACAGCCCGGACTACCAGCATAACGTGTTTTCCGAGGCACGGAGGAGTCTCGGTATGTAAAGATGGTCAATTAGTCACCCATCCACGAACCCTGGCTAGCGAAGCTTAACCTGATGGATTGATCCGTGCGGCTCATAGAAATATAAATAACTTTCTTATATCTATGGTGCGGCTGTATTTACACAATAATTTAACAAAATTGGGGCATCATAATTTTCATAATTTGCCAATGTCAGTGTGATGACACCAATCAGCAGATCATATTATTGATTATCGATTCTTGTATAATCATCATCATCATTTCAGCAGAAAGACGTCCACTGCTGGATATAGAACTCCTCGCCACTTCGACAGGTTATTGTATAATAATAAGTACCTGGGTGACCGAGCTCTGCTCTGGTGAAAATAAAGAATGCTCATTTAATAGTATAGGAAAGTTCATACTAATTACATGCTGCCATGATAGTAGCTTAGTAGGTACTTACTAATCCCATGCTGCCATGATAGTACTTAGGTTAGTTGGTTCTTACTAATCCCATGCTGCTAGTAGGTACTTGCTAAGTCCATGCTGCCATGTCATCATTCTAAGGTAGCCTTGTTCTAGACTTTGGGCGACCGAGCTCTGCTCGGTTGCAAATACGGAGAAAAAGAATTTTCCCAGCTAAGACACCTAGCTAGATCGATTTTTCGCCTCTGTAAATCCCTATATTACAACTTTCATCGAAATTGTTAGAGTCGTTTTCGAGAACGTGATTACAAATATATATATATAAATATTGCTCGTTTAAAAGTATAGGATTAATAATAATTGTTTATTTATTAGCTTTATTGAAAACCTGATTTCTCTCATCCACTTGAATACTATCAAGTTTTGCTGACATTTTGTCTGAACTTTATTGAAGAAGAGTTGGCAAGAATCCAGCCAGGCTATAAAACTTACTTTATAATTTACAAAAATAAACAATTAGTAAGCAACAGACCAAAATAGATTATATATAAGCATTAATTGTTATATAAAAAAAACGTGAACAACACACGGTAAAATTTATGCTCGATTTCTCCATGGAGTCTCCTCCGTTCTAGAGAACTTGTTTGTGTTTTTTTTTCTACACACCAGTTGGCGTGTCATCTGAAGTTAAAGCACTAAACTCGAATTCAATTTACGATTAAACCAATTTCAGGAACTTTTGAATTGTCAAGGGGTCGTTGAGTCACAAAGATATGATAGGTGCCTATGGAAAAGAACGGGCAAGAAACTCCACGGACACTGTTTTAAATCAAAACATTGGTTACGTCATTCATGTTGAAATCCACTACAACACGATCCAGACTATCCACCGCTGCTACTCTAGGAGAGTCGCTGACGCTTTGCCAACCACTGAACCCAGAAGTACTGGGTTTTGTTCTGTGTTGCCAACCATTTACAGAAGACATAACTACATAAGTAAAACCTATGCTGCCTTCTTGAAGGCCCACAAGTCGTACGTGATCGGAAACGTTGTTAATCATTTGTTTTGACGCACCAGAACAAACATTGGATAAGGAAAATGTAAACTCTTCATCACATATTTAATTTTGTAGAAAAACTAACTCCAACGCTCTTGCTCAAGGGCAAATGAAATCCTACGACGCAGATCATACTCATTAAATATTTACAACATTCTAAATCTGAACGGATATTAAACTGTTGAAAGGCGAAAAGGACGTCTCTCAAGTTTTAATTTAGATGTTCGCAGTTTAATAAAGACTCGCCAAGGGTTCTTTTATAGCTAACTATAGACCTCGTCGAACTAAATACGGACTTTATTTACAAAACATCGGTTAGCTATCTTTAGAGAATGAGCTGTCCCTCCAATGCGAATAAAGAGCACCTTGTGTACGAGTATATCTTGAATCCTTATAAAAACGGATGGATCATCGAGATTCTTCGTGCGTATTAAATGACACTGTATTTCTGCGATAGAACAAAGCCTTTTTTGAAAACGCAAATAAATAATTCTACTTTGTAATCCTTCACAGTTTTTTTTAAACTGAATAGTATTGACTTTATAAAAATGGCATCAATTCGCAACAAGCTGAACAGTCGTCGAGGTCAAAGGCTTCTCTCGCTCGACTCCTGGCAAAGCTGCTAAACTAATAGTTTTTTCCACCGGCTCTATCTGACTTAATGCTATCTTGCTTTAATATGGTTAACTTTCTTGTAATTAGGTCGGATAGAGCCTATAAATAAAAGTTTTTGTTTATTTTTATTTAAATTCCCGTGGAGGTAAATGTTTAATTCTGAAATAATATATTAGTTTTACGAATTTTTTACATTATATAACCAAAATTTTCCTGTTACTATTTTTTTTCCCGGCCTATACGTTACACTCACTGAATTGGCCCAACAAGTCGAGCCTGCCGCGTACTTATAGCTTCATACCTAAAATGCGGAGTGCGCCTTCTGTATTAATCTGTGACAATACGTAGACTGAAAAGGCGGCATATTATTTCGGAAAAAGTCAGCGGCACATAACTAACTACGGAGATATTACAAAAGGAGATTTTGCTCTGAACGTCACAATGACTCCATCTCATCTGCTCATAGTCCACTGATTGATTGCAAGATGACAACAAACAAAAAAAAATTGGTACCCGACCCGAGTTTTCTTTAGAAACAAACGGAGGAGAGCGCCATATTATTCTTTGCCCAACAATAATAAAAGATTGACAAACAAGTGTCACTGTTCTATTGATTCTCAGTGCAACAACACTGCACAAGTAAATTGAACTCAATTCACATAGTATTCAAATGACCAGAGCGCAGCTTTTATCAATGTTTACAGTTTACAATGCACACGGAACGGTTCAAGGCACCGTTGATAATACACGCATGACTAGAACAATCTAGCTATGTTTGAACTAATCGTTTAATGCTGCGTACACACCGGCCCACCGAACGCTAATGAATGAAGGATATTCTGCGTTTGCTACCACACGCTCGTTGGCCTTCGGAGGTAGAGGTACGTCCAAATACATTTAGTGGTCGAGCAAACGATCGTGGGCACCCTGATTCCGGCTCGCATTCGCAATTTGATCATGGGCGACGACGAAATAATTATAATTGCTAGTTTTATATACCATAAACAATTAGCATGGACAAGAAAAATTAAACGAAAGCGGAGATGGTGGACAACCACATATTTTAAGAATAGAAATGTGTATAGTGGAAGTAAAATTGAGCTTCAACTGAGCGTTCGTTCGTTGGCGTTCGGCGACCGTCCACTCCGAGTTCGATTTAATGGTTCGATTCCTTTCATGTTACCGCCACGCTTCATATCGCTGGTAGACGCCAACGAACGATCGTTGGCGGCCGTCAGACAGGACCAACGCAACCCATTCGTTAGCGTTCGTTGAGCCAGTGTGTGCGCAGCATAAGGTGAATCCGCAGCTATAGCCCGCGAAATTCAAATTTTCTTACGTTTTTTGCAATTTGCAGGAATTGCAGGTCAGTGTCAGGTTGTATCTTGATCAAAATATGATTCTTACTTTACTCACTTACTTTTGTACTTCTCTCTAAGTTATATTTGTACTTATCTTATATAGTATTCAATATATGGACAAAAGAAAGAAACCCACACATTTTTCAATTTTAAAATTGGAATGTCATGTATTTTTGTAAGTTGGTTGAAGACTTTGAATATTTTGAAGTCTGTTCAAAATAAGCTAAAAAGTTTAAAAAATCGCTGGTTTTTTTTTCTTCCGGATTTTGCCTTACAAGAGGCGGCAACCCCACTACGCAACCCTAAAAACTAGCAATAAGAGGTAAAGTCTTTATTTTTAATATACTGGGAAGTTCCCAATTTATCAGAGACTTTACATAAAAATCAAGACCAACCTTGCCACAATCTGATGAAAACGAATCGATATAAATAAACTGATAACTTATTTGTTATTTGATAAGTGGGAAAAAGTGAATGTATCCGTGCAGTTCCTCCTTTAACCTAATTTCAAAGGTTTAATGTTGAAATCGAAGCATAAAACATGATTTATGTCTTCGATAGCAACGTTTATTACTTTTGAAACGTGCTTAGCAACTGTCCATAGTCAAGTAGACAACCTATATATATAAGAATAATAGTTCATTGCATTTGCTTAATATCCCAGTTCCAGAATTAAGTGCACATAAGATCTCAAACAATGCGGGATGAGCTGGGTTCTTCGCAGCTTTGGACAGAGAGAAGTGGAAGGAGAGGTAGAGAGGCCTTTGCCCAGCAGTGGGACAGTATACGCTAATAAAAAAAGAAAAAGATATCATGCTCAGTGGATCAAGTCAAGGCTCCTCTTGTCAGACATGGGCCAAGGATAAAGTAGGGTAAATGAAACTGCTATGGACATAAACCTGAAGTGCTCTACAAAATATTTGAGGTTCTGTCAGTGACCTGCATAACCCGACTCTTCTTCCCCTCTCTCTTCTCTCTCTTCTTTGAAAGAGGGGTCAGGGTAATGCAGAGTCTAACCGTACTAAGTAGTACGTCACGCTCACGCACTTTCGAGCCAATTATTCTTTGCAGAAATCAAGGCGCTGAACAATTTGAAAGCGTAATTTGCTCAAGAATATTAAAAGCATAACTTAATGTATTCTAGACTTCAAGGTTTGAAAGCGTAATTTGCTCAAGAATATTAAAAGCATAACTAATGTATTCAAGACTTCAAGGTGACAGGTATGCTCAGTGAGGGGCAAAAGTGAAGCCAATTGAAGATCGATTACGATAGTCGATAATGCTTCAGAGAATAGCAAATGTTCGCAAAGACTGGGAAAAATGTTGAACGATTGACAGGCAATTTTTCTATATGTGAGAAATTGCTTTATTTTTTACTACATTGTTTAGTTGGAGGTGAAACATTGCAGCGAGTGCTGAATAGCAGTAATACCCTAGATACACGAGGCTAGTTCTTTAAAGCTAGGACCTCGGTATACTATCCTGTTACACGATCAATCAGAATCTGAATAGTTTTGAAACAGATTGCTAACCCATTGTTAAACAAGTTCAAAAAAAAAATCTGCTCAACAATGTAAACAACGCAATGAATGTTGTTGAACTGTCAAAATGAAACAAATTAGTCGTTATCGTTTACGAAACAGTGTTACGTAATTAGATAAATGGATTGGCATAATACGAGTATATGCTAGTGCTGTTTACACAATATCAGTTAATTTGAAACCAGTACCATTGCAGTGATTAACATGTCCGTGAAGTAAAATGAACAACATGCGAATACTAGCTTCGCAGGCCACATGAAGCTAGTACACAAGCCAGGATAGTATAATCAGTGGTGGACAGGTAGGGGCCAGCTCACAGCCAGGGTACCAGCTCAAGAAATAAGAATCCCATCCGATTAAACTATCCTAGCTTGAGATACTAGCTTTCTAGCCTAGGAATGAAGCTAGTTCTGTATACACGAAGCAGAGTCTGTAGCTTGCTAGCTTACTATCCTGGCTTGAGAAACTCGAAGCCTCGTGTACAGTAGCGGATCCAGGGGGCTCAAGTATTTCCAAAAGCGTCCGAGTTCTTCCGTGAGAAATCTTAAAGTGAACTTGATATTATTCTAATTAAACTTTTTAGCAAGCATTGTTCTACCTAAGGTACAGTTGTCATCAATTATCCTTAACTTAATAAGTATTATGTTTTCAAGTTTTTAAATTTCTTTATGATGTTTTGCTTACGCGACGAATTTTAAAGCCGCGCGCCACTCATTCTGCTACTCACGCTGCCCGGTTTGGCCGCCATGTATATTCACCGAGATATCTCTGGTAGTCTACAACCTAATGAAGTCATTGAGAAATTAGCTAAAAGTAATCCGTTACCTATGTGTAAAATTAAAATATTGTGTGCTTTTTTAGTGTTTACTTTGCCAAAACCTACACTCAGCGGGGTCAAGCCCCCTCCAAACGACAATACTAGATCCGCCACTACTCCTGTATCTCGGACTTATTATGGAACAGCAATCAATCCAAACTTATCAGCATAGTTTACGCATCGGCGCACGAGACTCACACAAACACGGCTAGTAGATTAATTTCTCAGTCGTTCGAAACAATGTAGCCAATTACGCGATACAATACTGTTGCTTGTCAACAAAACATGACAGTATCATATGTAAGCAATGCATCTGAGCAGAGAACAAACATGAATTTAAATAGACCGTAAAAATAAAATATAAGTCTATTTTGACTATATTTTGCAACATAATTCTAATACGTGCATCAAAATATTTTATTTTTTTCTTACAATATTGAAACTACCTATAACTTTGAAAGTAATGCGTTTATGAAAAAGTTCTAATAACAAAAAAGCATTGTATTAGTATGTAGATTTCAAAAATGTATACACGAATCCTACTTTAAGTCCGTACTTCGCGATTTCAGTCCACTGTGCGTCGCGTCGCGCTGGTCTGCACGAGCCTTAATACATGATCAATCACAGTCTGAATCATTTTGAAACAGATTGCTAATCCATTGCTTCACAAGTTCGAAAAAAAAATCTGCTCAAGAACGTAAATAACGTAATGAGTGGTGTTGAACTGTCAAAATGAAACAAATTAGTCTTAACTAAATTAGCAATTAGATAGCTGGAAAGCGCTATGATGCGCTCTATAAAAAGGTTTGGAAAACTTATTGAGATTATTTGTGGGCGCGGGATTTCCGAAAACCCTTATGAAAAGAAAATCATGAAAAATATGCTACGATGTCCCCAGTCTTAGAGCTTCTCCATTAGGACGTTTAGGACGGTTCGATATTTCATGGGTTGGAGAAACCATTGAAATTATTCAATGGGCGCGGAATTCCCCGATTTCCGTGTGTAAATAGAATCACGAATAAAAAATATGCTATATTGTTCCCCAGTGTTCGAGGTCCTTATCTCTTTTTTGGAAAAACAATTGAATATATTTTTGGGCGCGGGATTCCCAAGTTTATATAAAACATGAAAATATGATAGAATTTCCATTAATAACACTTTTTCTAAAAAACCTCTTGCTTCTACGAAATGAAGTCACTATCAAATTCAAATTGTTACCTTTGCCACAGATGAATCCTTTGTCGTGCGGTTGACTGCACGATTAGAACTTACTGGTCAAATACATAATACTAAAGCCAGCAAGATGAGATTAATTTCATGCTTAGGGAATTGGGATTAAAAACTTTGACTTAAGGCGACGATTACCGACTTTTAATGATTTTATACTGAATACCCCTTTAAAACGAGTAGTAACGAGTTAATGATTTGAAAAAAAAAATAATAACTTAATATAGGAATATTTTAGATTATGTTTATATTACATATTGAAATTAATTTGTAGAGTTATGTCTAACGCGGATAAAAAACTGAGAGTCACGCATAATCTATCAAGCGTATTTTTCTGAAACCTTCACCATTTTAAAGATAATTTAATTATTGATCTTTCAATATACGTGTTTTATTAAAATACCATTTGTTTTATGTATAATAAATTAATATTGTGTCTTATTTGGGACAGCGCTCCTTGATGGGCGAATCCTAGCACGTACGACGCGTTGCGTGAGCTCAGTAGAGAATACGCAAGCTAACTAGTCAAGGTTACTGGCATATATCTGCGTCTTAATTGCGTATGGTTCAGTTTCTACTATAACTAAAATTATTTTATGACGTTAATCGATAGTTTTTTTTCATTCAAAAATCAACTCTGGCCACTTGAGTTTAAAGTTGATATTTGTATAAGTTACAATTTTATGTATTTATCTCCTATGGTTGTTGACACTTTTGTTGGGATAATTATTTGGAAGTAACATTCCCTTAAGGCGTGTATAAATAACTGTTTTATGTTAATTACGTTTACAGTTAATTCATATACTTACAGTATGTTAACTAAGGAAGGGCGTTCCCGTTGACCCGCAATAGTACAGCGTCAAAAAACGAAAACATTTTAAAAGTTTTTTTTTTATTTATTTTTATTAAAATATTTTTTTACGTAGGTATCAATCCAATACATTTTTTTAAATACAATAGACGACGTATATTCAGTAACCTAATCCGCTTAACTAATAACTTAACTTTATTTTATAATGGATTACCGCAAAGTCCCGCCTGAATCAATTAACTATCTTAATATTTTTTGTTAATAAGTACCTGATTATTTTTATAAAAAAACTCTTTTTTTTAGGCATGTAAGTATGGACGCTATTATATTGCGGGTTAACGGGAACGCCCTTCGTTAGTTAACATACTGTATTATTTGAGTCAGGAAATTGTTTTCAAATTAAATTAAAAAAATTGGTATTAAATTGATTACCAACTTAAATTGTCCGTATATTCAAATCACAACAGCTGTCATTATTTGCCAGTTGTATAATATGGCTATAACACGGCAAATTGAAGTAGGGTGTCAATATCATAAACAATTGATTTTCCTGACTGTACTTTGAAACAGAAAAAGCGTTTAGTAGTTTCCACGTGTTGATTAAAAGGATTTGTATTCAAATCTTATCTGTCTGCTAATCTTTGCACAACCTGTTTACGAAGTTCATCTTACAAATGCTTGTGTGTGAGTCATATTTATACTGAAAGGAAAAGTGAGGTTGAGAGTTATTTATATTGCTGCAAGCTAGGGTTGCCAACCCTACTATATAAAATAGTATCCTGTTATATTAGAGGCCTAAATACTATATTTCTAAAGAAAAAATATAACATGTAGGCGAAACTACAATATTTTTATTTCAATACAAAATGGAAAGATGATCGCAATAGGGCCAGTATTAATCTCATAAAAGCTGAATTAATGGTATTTTGTAACCTTAATTTTGAGTGTAGTCATTTAAAAAAAAGCCTTTTAATAAAGGTTCATACTCAAAAAATATGCATTTAAGAATAAAAATGTTTTTGAAACATCCTACCGCCTACCATATTTTTACAGGCAATGGCTTCGAAAATACTATATTTGATATTAAAAGTTGACAACCCTACTGCAAGCTGATAACAAAAGAGAAAATGACATATTATATGCTAATCTAGGCTCTATTGTATGCTACTTGTTTACAGTCAACAACAAAAATAGATTAAAACTATCCAAAGTTTCAGAAAACATTTTAGGTACCAAGAAAGTATTTCATTTGTCATACCAATCATGTAAGTTCGTAACAAATTTTTGAAGTGTAGGAAAAACTGTGAAACTAGAGATCATTTGAAACAATAATAAGATTTTCCAGACTCCGAGACTTATCAATTTGTAGGAACTCAGCCAGGCACTGCTCTCAACACGGTAAAGGAAAACATCATAACGAAACCAACATATTCTGTCCTATACCCGAAAATTCTAAGACATATGACATCCACCAACCCGCCTGGGCCCGTGTGGTGGATTACGGCCCCCTCCCTCTCACAGAGAAGAGGCCTGTGTCTCAGCAGTGGGGGCAGTAGGCTGAGTTAAGCTTTTGTGGCGGACTGCAGCAAGCATTTTAATATTGAGATAATCACCTGTGCAGCAGCAGTCCTGGTCTCCCAGGCCGGCGACCGCAGATGCGTCATGAGCCTGCCTAGCAGCCTGTGCAGTTCCTCAGGGTGGGCCTTTTGAACCTCTCCGAGCTGGCGGGCAGCGGCGCGCCTGGTGGCGGGGCCCGCGCCCGCCTCTAGGAGGACGAACAAGCGGTCCAACCTAAACAATAACCATTAATTAACTTCATTGATAAACATTACTTGAGCCGATATAGACGCCAACAAAAATGAACAATCACTCGAGTGAAGGCTCTCGCAGACAGATTCGACGCGACACCGGTAGAATAATTTCCGTGAAGTTTTCATAGAAATTGTTCTGCTAGAGTCGCGTCGCGCCTGTCTGCGGGAGCCTTCAACCACTCATTCGAGTGAAGGTTCATTTTTGTTTCATTCCATGTTAACACGACACCGACAAATTTATATAGGAATTATGACCATTCATCTGTTCCGTTCATTTAATTTTTCGATCATTCGGTAGATGAGTGAAAGATCCGGAGTACCAAAATTTTACATTGTTGGATCGGTTCACTAATGAATTAATTTGTGTTTGGAAGTTTCACTTCGAGTGCAAAATGTCAAGTAAAAGACAAAAATTAACGAAAAGTGAAGCGTCTGGTATCGGCTTTAGGACGTGCTTTGGCTAAGCATTATTCCTTTCACTGTAGCACAACTTCCAAACTACAAGTCAAAAATAAAGACGGGAACATAATCTAAGCACACACTGCATCCCATCCAAAGCCGAATTCGAACCCGAGTTCGATTAGAAATTGATGATGTTCTAATTTCGGATGGAGGGATTTCGGATCTAGTGTGCAACCGACCACTTGTAAGAGTGGTTGCGGTCTCTTTAATGAGGAAGTGTGTGATTTGTATGTCAATAAAATCTTGAAATTGTGAGTACTAAAAACACTTTATAGAATAATACATTTATTTATTTCTCCTATAATTTATAAGTTAATCATAATTTATAATACTAGACCAGGTAGTAGGTACTTATGCAATAATATAACCATGTACACGAAAAAGTACAAACAGCAAATATCGTCGCAAATGTTACGGTCATCACTTGCCCGAAAAGCGTATCTTCGTCAACAAAACATTACATTTTCCAAGGCATTGTTTATAAAATAAAATAATATAATATTACTTAACAAGCGAACACAGAACAACACCTGTGTCAACTCTACAATCCAAATGCATCGATGCACTCACAGTCTGAGTTTGAACAGGACTAATGTGTATTTTATGTCAACAATAATTAATGTAATTTATCGTTTGTTTAGTGTAGAATCGCAATAATAACATAAGTTAAAGGTCATCTGATTAACACCCCGGATGAGTAACTCGAATGAAATGTCGATGAAAAAATAATAGGGATGATGCCTGGGTAAAAAAAATGAAACTCTAATTAGTCCGTCAGTCAGATAATAAAAAAATATTAGACACGTATTTTTTGCTTTATCATATTAATACAAAATTACTTAGATAAAACGCATTTTAGGTTGAGGAGTGGGGGTCGCCACGTCACTAGTATGTATAAAATCTATATACTCGTGACGTCATGGCACATTTTACCTCAATGTATCGCCGTAATCTTTAGATTACGTAAAAAAAAGAAAAATATGTGTCCAATATTTTTTTATAATCTCAGACGGACTAAAAAAATATTTTTAGTCATCATCCCTATTATCCGAAACATGCCGGCCGGTAGGTACCAAAAGATGAGAGACCGGAAGTCGCGGTCTTTCATTTAGTTTTTTTGACTGATTTCCGCCGAGGTAGCTACAGGCTTTTGGCGTTTGAATGACATTTACAGAGTGGCATTGTTGTTAAACATTTATGAACTTTTTTTGCGAAATTGTATTAAAAAACAAAATGGCGGCGTTAGTTCCGATTTTGGTCACGAGCCAAAAGAACTTTCTAGCGGTATACTGTGACTGTTGAGATTGACGAACCTGACAGTCCTTGATTCACCTTCTTGGCTCGAATCTTACCAAACTTACCTCCTTTTACGCATTTTTTATGTTTTTGGTGGAATCAATTACTTTCAATCTAATGAAACTGGGTAAATTGGATCCAATTTACTAACCGGTCCAATGTTTTATTGGTTCTATAAGAGTTTGATCGTAAAATAATATCGTAAAACATGGTATTGCTTACGAAATGGTTTGCTTTCATACAATAACAGGTACAGTTGTTATGTAACATGTGTAATAGTATGTATGACTACGTCTAGGTAACAGGCTAGAGCACAGTTGCCTTATGAAAACTTAGTTAAACTAGTACAGTCAAAGAAATAATAAGTGTACACTACTCAGACCAAATAAAAAAACAAGACACAGAGCTGTCAACAGTGACGTGAGGCCGGTTTCGTAAAAATTTCGTGTGCACTTAGTGAGGTGTAGTTTGATTGCAATTTGGTTGTAAATGCTTGCGTGTGAGCGTGTATGCACAGAGCGGTGGTATAGTTTTGGCATGCTTCATTGTATTGTTCGCAGCGCTGTCTTAGTTTTTTACTTTTAAACAATGTTGTGAGTGTGCTGAGTACTCAGGTCTTGTAAGGTCAGGAAATTAACTGTTTAGCAAATTGACTACCTAACAACCTAAATCAACCAGCGTCAGACAGCATTTGTCTGGCATTAAAGTTGCAATGAACCTTTCTGGGACAACCGTGAGGCACACACTTATTTTGAAAAGATTACTTCCACTTTTAGTTTGTTTGTATTTTGTGTTTCACGAACTGTGGCCAAATAAACGTCTTCTTTCTTTCTTTCTAAATTGGCCGTATTTTAAATTTTTGACAGAATGACAGTTGTACAAAAAGGCTGTAATACGGCAAAATGACGTAGTGTGTCAATTTGAAAACAATTAATTTCCCTGTCTGTACATCACTCTTTTATGTTTGTCTAGCTTACGTATTACTTAAGTATTACGCCTACAATAAAAACGCAATGGAAATATGTTTTTGTTTGCCTGTATACCAAGCTGTTTTGTTGACTGCACTTAGTTCGCCTGGTCGCTGTAAATCAAGTGAGGACATCACAGTTAATAAAATACGCTAATTCTAATGCAGTTTAGCTAACAAACTTTACATAAGACCCGTCTCTACCGTATTAGGTAGAGTTGCTTTTAAATCTGACGCTATAACAGGTATCAGATGAGAATGCATTGCATTAGTAATACTAATGGAAATCATCACAAGAACTTATGAAATCACGGTAGATACATTTACTTTCCAATAACTATAAATGATTAATTTCGTGTTCTTCGGTATTTCCAATGATCGCGACTTTCGATTTGAAATTATATTAACTCACGTTCGTTTATCATAATGTAGTCGGAATTAATTCAGGTCATCTTGAAGCTAAAGACAAACAATATACATGAAATGGTAATAATATCGGTGGCAGAAGGACACAGCTGAATTAAATTACAAAGGTCACATTAAGTTGCCAAGTGGACACGTAAAAACTTGAATTATAATTTCAACAACATTCCAAGTTTTGAATAAAATATATGTTCTTATAAAATGTCCATTTACCATAGTTGCGTCTTCTAGTAATTTCAAAATTTGATTAATCTTGTTGTAATTTTTTAGGATCGTCAAGGTTTGACCCTAACGGGCATTATCTACATTAAAACACTGTCTTCAGTTTACAAACAAATCAGCAATTCTTACTTACATCATATTTAAAATACTTACAACATATTAAAAAGATATTATAACTACTACCTATTTACACCATATTTAAACGACATTTCTTCTACGCGATAAAATCGCTGTCAATAATGTCAGTTTTAACGAGTGCAAGTTTCAACTAATGGACGCTCACTTGTCAAGTTGTCATTTCACAAAGGTAAGACTGATCCATCGCTTTCAGGACTTTCAAGGTGACCAAACATGCATTATT
This sequence comes from Agrochola lota, assembly GCA_947364205.1. Taxonomy (NCBI): domain Eukaryota; kingdom Metazoa; phylum Arthropoda; class Insecta; order Lepidoptera; family Noctuidae; genus Agrochola; species Agrochola lota. Next base: position 4,797,999 of record OX376223.1, read on the forward strand.
TATCACGATAACAAAGTAACAGGGTGTGTGTGTGTGTGTAGTGTTATACTGTGTGTACATTGTGCAAATAAATAAATAAATTTAACTTACCGGGACGTCATGCTATATGTTTATCAACCCAATTTGTAATTCCACTCCTGAAACAAGCATGAAACACTTTTAATAAAAAACTAATAAAAATTCAGCGCGATAACGTTTGTCTGGCACCGTTTGTCGGCGATGTTCGCTCCAAGCTAATCTAAGCATTAATGCGCGGTCCAGAGTTGATGCATGAGCTTGACCTATTTGTATATTTGTGCCCGAAACGAACCTGGAAAATCGATCGGCCCTATTTAAAATTGTCTGTCCAATTCCGGCTTGGTCATATTTAGGTGACGTAGTGTCCCAACACTACGTCACCTAAATATGACACAATAATATATGATTATGATATTAATAGATAAATGTAAAAATAAGGAAGAACATACTTAATAAATAGTAACTTTTGTAATTTAACCGTAATTCATTTTAACTACGCATGCCATAACATGTGTTTAAATAAATTTTATATCTCTGTTTATAATAATAATAGTTAATAAAAACAAGTATTTCTCTGGTATTTTCTACTTTTGTTTTTTCCGGAGTCTTTCGGATCATTATTGAGGCTCTCGGGTAAAACCTGGATGAGGATGGCGCAGGAGCGGAATCAGCACAAGTAAAGCGAGGCCTATGAGGATTTGATGCCAATTAGCTTGAAGCTTCATAGACAAATCACCAACCTCAACTGGTGTGCGAACGTGGAGCTGTTCCAAACACGATGGGATCATAAGATTACGATCATGTCCTGCATGCCTAAGTTCTGCGCTGACACATACTTTAGATTGCCATCGTCACGTTATGAAGCTACGGTTGCAAGGTATCTTAATTAACGATTGGTGACCTGTCAGTCAACAGCAAGCGTGTGCCAAGTGCCAACCGTCTTTCACTACACGATCTTTTTCAATCATAGCTCCTATTATTGTAAACGGGTCAATGAAGTGTTACAGTTATCTCAAAAATCGTAACGATACCTTTACCATTTTAAACAGTATGATAAATGGAAGATGTTGCCAGATTTCAGAGATAATCAGTTCCAAAAATGTCAACACTGGTTTTGGGGTCGTGTTATCGTTGGTGTAACACGTTGTATTTGACCTAGTTGCTTTCCGAACATTTATCGCCCCTGTTATCGCACTTGGACCTACTGGGTATTTATGTATAAGTGCATCGTTATAATAAAACTTTCTTTTATAGCTAGTATTTATGTCATCTGAATTAGTAGATTTATGACTGTGGCTGTTTATTCTTGGCAAAACTTCATGTTACTGAAATAATCATTAAAATTCGGAAGGGTGTTTTTTATTTCAATCCATAAACTTTATTGATTCCTTTTCTAGCCTTTTTTTAGTATGAAGTGCATCTCTTAGGTCAGCACTGACAAAAATAGTACTCCAAAGATCACGACTAGTATATTTTACTTTATGACTAGACGCCCAGTTATCCCACGCTCCAATTAGGACCAGTTCGTCTCCATTTTTTTTAAAGCGAATACCGAAATAATATTACTTAGTGCAAGATTTATTTCCCGGATGCGGAGAGATATAAAAATTTATACGCGAAATATCTCGACACCGTTTTAAGGCTTGTGCAGACCAGCGCGACTTGTCGCGCGACGCGACACAAACAATACAATTTCGAAGAAAACTTCACAATATAACAATAACCGCTGTCGCGTCGCGCGACACGTCGCGCTGTTCTGCACAAGCCTTTAGGCTCCTTGTTACTTTATGAGCTTTGCCATAGATATTTCTGCTTATCATTGGTGAGAAGATCCTGGGTGTCAACTGAAAGATTGCCAGATTGCAGCAGCCGTACTAAGAGTGTTTATACAGAAAATGGGCAACGTCGCAAATAACTGTCAAATATTTCTCTGTTTTGATTAATTTGGCAATATTACTTGGAAATAAAATATATGGCTGATTATAAAATGCAATAATTAGTATCGCAACATCGAATTTTTAGTTTCAGATGTAAAAAAAGTATGTATTTTGAAAATTTCCAAATGCCTTTGTTTACACCTAAAACGGTTACAATATCAAATTCAGTGTTATAATTGCAATTCATTATTAATATTCTACGAGTAGTTCACTAGTTAGCCATACTTCTCATTCTATACAGTAATATTGCCAAATTAATCAAAACAAGTAAATATTTGACAGCTATTTGCGACGTTTCCAACTTTTTGGATGAACGCTCCTAATCAGGTAGAAAGAATTAAGGCTTGTACAGACCAGCGCGACTTGTCGCGCGACGCGATTCAAACAATGCAATTTCTAAGAAAACTGTACGGTATAACAATAACCGGCGTCGCGTCGCGCGACAAGTTGCGCTAATCTGCACAAGCCTTTAAACACCGACGTGACAAGAGTCACTGAGAAATACTCATTTCGCAAGGGTTTCTAAGTCTTAGATCCTGCCATGCATACGTCGAGAACATTGTTCTCCAATCAGATAAGTACCTTGGCTATAAATAATGATATAGTAATTGACTCAACAACATCAGTCTGTTAATAAAACTTGACGTCCTTTAGGTCCAAGCCTTTTCCCTCGTATTACAAATATTGCGCATTTTACAGCTTAGTCACGATGTAAAACAATGGTCTGTTATCAAACGGCGTTAAAAAGTCCTGTTTTGTGTCACCCAAACAATAATAATAGAAGCTGATATGAATTACTTTACTTTTGTTTCATTGAGTGCAGTCAAGCATGCATGCATCATAACTTCATAAGGTAGCATGCTTTCCTTTGTAATGATAAGTTATAATATAACCATGAAACCCTTATAGTGCAAGTAATTGGTAGTCTTTCCCTAGCTATCTGATATGCTTACTCATGTTTCCAATTTTGCAGTACAACAAAAATTGCAACAAGCACTACAAAATTGTGTGTCGCGGGCGGTTGCTTTGCATTAAGGCTCGTGCAGACCAGCGCGACGCGACTCGAACAATACAATTTCTAAGAAAACTTCACGGTATAACAATACTTAACCGGTGTCGCATCGCGCTGTCGCGTCGCGCTAGTCTGCACGAAGCTTTGGGAGATTGGAATCAGCACGGCCACCACCCCGTAGATGCAAAATGTAGCTTTTAGTAGCTTCCTATATATACCGACGCGACCCAATTATACTTGATAAGGTCCTAAGGATCGGTAAACCAACAGCAATCTTCGTGAGGATGAGAATATTTGGGTGATGGGTTGTCTTACTCATATCTCAGACACAATTTTTGCTAAGTAGCAGTACAGTACATAAAATCGTATTTCATCATCATTTCTTATGTTTGCATGAGATCGGTAGGTACCTATATTTGTCATCAGAGCACCGAGTAGTAGGATTAAATGAATACTTCAAATACGCTAATAAATGAACATCTCTTAAAACAAGTCATCCCACTCTTCCACCCATGATTATTTATGACCTCATTCGTGATCGTAGGTAATTATTTAGACATGATTATGCTTTTATTTTTATAAATAAACGTTGATAAGAGTTACGACTTGCGCAGATCTTCATAATGTCATCACGCATTTGGAAAATCAACAACCGCCTACTCGTTCAGAATAAATGTGAATAAAAAGTCAAAGAGCAAATACGCATCTTGCCTATGTGCGTTGAACTCAAGTTCGAGAACCGACCCCCAGACAATGTCACCTTCTGCAATAGGTATGTTACACATTCAATAAGTACCTACCTAAATGGCTTTGGTATTGACGAAATGGGTGACTGAATACCTTTGTCAATACCATAGAAAGGTGATGAGAACTTTTCTGCCATCCGTGGACGCGCCTTTACTTTTAAAGTCGTGGAAACACACAGGAAGAGGGAAAGGAAACATCGGACCAGCCGTTGTGGTGATGCTTCGGAGAGACATATGCCGAATTTAGTAGGCACTTGCATACTATTGTATAGAATCAGTATTTTCTAACTGAACAGATAGCTGTGCTGCTGGGAGTTTGTTGCGCCACTTCTTTTTCCCAGCTAAAGCACTAGGAAGTGGTGAAAGGCGGACATTTTTGAATAAATGACTTTTGATTTTGAACAATGATGACGATTTTAGCACTGAAGTGAAAACAGACTTTTAAGCCTTAGGAGATGATAATATACCCATTACGATAAAATTGACGTCTACTTGCCTAGTAGGTAGGTGTGTCGGAAATAGACGCCTTGACCTAGTCGAGGCAGACCCCGCGGCGACCTGACTGACGAGTACAGTGTAAGGGCTATACGCTGTTAACGCTAACAAGAGGAAATAGAAACACATCCTAAAAATACTATGCCGCCTTTACGGCGTGAAGTGGAGGCAGATGTTACAGTCGGTCTGGTGATAGACGAACCACGGAATGTGACGAACTGAGGTACTTGTCTTGTCGTGCGGAAAATTTGGAATGTGGAAGGCTTTATGAGTAGGTGAAGACCAATCACCAAAGAAACGATGCATCATGGATGGACTGTGTGAAAGGTCATATGGCTAAAAACGGTAACTGGTGAGAAAACGAGATGATACCTATCGAATAGAGATTTGAGGAAAATAACAGAAAAATTGAGATACGGACGGAGTGCCATAATTTTTGTTGTTCTAGGATTCTAATCAAAACAATGCATTATCTAAGTACTTATCTTCTCACGCAATTTTTTTTTGTTAAAATTTATCGTTAGATAATATAGCTACGATAAGTCCCCTCTTTAAGGAGTGGCTAGAGAGGCGCCACGGCGTCCTCACCTTCCGCCTGACGCAGGTCCTCACCGGACACGGCTGTTTCGGGAGGTTCCTGTTCCGTATAAGGCGGGAGGAAACACCCGGGTGTCACCACTGTGTGGATCGCCCGGAGGACACCGTGGAGCATACGGTGGAGGTCTGCCCTGCTTGGGCAGAGCACCGCCGTGTCCTCTCGGAGGCGATCAGCGGCGGCGATCTTTCGCGTCCGGCCCTGGTTCAGGCCATGGTCCGGAGCGAGAGTGCATGGAAGGCCGTCACTTCCTTCTGCGAAGCAGTAATGCTCGCGAAGGAGGAGGCGGAGCGCGCGAGTGAGAGGCAACATTCGCGCCCTCGCGTCCCTAGTCAACGCAGGAGACGCCCCGGGCGTCGGGAGTCGCGTGCCGACTTCCGGCCACCGTAGGCGCGGGCTTGCGGACCGTGAGCAATGGGTAGCTCGCCGTCCGATAAGGACCAGGCCCGGGTCGACGGCGCGTTGTGTTCCATGCGCGCCTCAAAGAGATGTCAGCACCAACTGACGGGGTCCGTAAGGGCCAATGCCTGCCGGGGTTGCGAGTTTATCCGAAAGGGATATCGCGGCCCCGGCACACAGGCAACGGAAGGAACACGGGTGGGTTTTAGTCAGTAAAAGTCTGACACGCCCTCCCGCTCCACCCAGAGCGAGAGAAGTTATTTGATAATGTCCCACCAAAAAAAAAAAAAGACAATATAGCTATGCTTTTCTTTCTTAGGTATACGATACCTAATAATGGTTATCATTCATGTAACAGGCAGAAAATTACAGATTCAATAGACTTCTAATCAACATGGATTAGCACGAAATCTCCGAAGCGAATGAGAGTTAGAGATTTGTAAACACGAACTTCGTGACTGTGGGGCCGCCGGTTAGAACAAATATCCCGCTATCTGATATTTGCAATCATGCTTGACTTTGTAAAATACTGTCTTCTCTCTTTCGCCAAATATGGCTACGACGACGCCACGACATCGTATGCGTTTCCTGTACTTACAAATTAACAAAGGGTTAGGGGTTTTCACGTTACATTTCTTTCCACTACGCTGGCAATATTCATAATTATGTATCGTGTGTGCGTGAAAATTCGACTTACAAGCACTATAATGGCTCCTACACACTATGCCGCGCGGCACGTACCCCCGGCTTTTGCGCCTTCATTTTTCTTTGCGATCCTTTGTGCGGCAGGGCCGGGTGCGCCGCGGATTGCCTGGCGGCATGGCCAGCACTGCCGCTGGCCATGCCGCCAGGCAAGCCATAGTGCCATAGGGCCTTGCCAGTAGCCAAGGCATAGTGTGTAGAAGCTATAGCATTTTATTAAAGTCTCTAGGTCCTAGTTGCAAGTTAGCTGCCTGTATTGTATGCTTATATCTTTGTCTGACTGTACTTTACTAGGTAATGCTTATTTTTTTGTAGCTACAATAGTTCTAAAACTAGATATTGCGGTGCGTTTGACAAGTCCACACTCCCTTAAGATGCCCTTGACCAGTTATTAACATTCGCACTCTCCCCTTTTGCCTGACAACGCCTTAAGGTCATATTGTACTGCTAGCTGTCACACAAATTATCAAATAAACACCTACAAAGTTTATTTGTTTTTTATCAAAATGCAAATCTGCACACAATAGCTAGATGATCGTCTTTAGTATAACAATATGTAGTTAGTTTGCCTATCTTGGACTGGTCATGAATACATTTCTTGACGCCAAACAATGATGTAACTGCTGAGACAATATTTTAATAATAAATCAAACTCAAAGCATTTACTTCAAATAAACCAATTAAGGTACTTACTTTTGAATTGTTAAGGGGTCGGTCAGTCAGAAAGGTGAAGCTAGTTGGCCATTCAAAAGCGTAGCAGGTTCCTATGGAGAAGAACGGGCAAGAAACTCCACAGACACTTTTTTAAATCAAATATTGTTACAAAATATTGGTTAGATCATTCATGTTGAAATTATACATGTGAGAACAGTGTAGAAATAGGTAGGTACGTGCACGTTAAAAGCGTCCGTAATAAAAATATAAAAACCATTCAAAATTAAAATAAGCCGTGGCAGCTAAGAAATGACCAGTCCCTACTGACGGCGCCCGTTCACGAACATCACGCATGGATCAGCACCACTTAGGTTAACCATTTTGAAGGGAACTTAACGATCCAACACTAATGAAATAGGAGCTAATAATTTTCAATATTATATCAAGTAGTGATTTTGTTATATTGAGTTTGTATTGACCAATAAATAGGTATAATAACAATAATATTTTTTTCAGATCTATTAATCCGACCAAGTTATAATGTTTTTACAATTTAGTTCTAGATAAGATAAATAGCTACAGGTTTCAACAAGTAGGCCTTGCGGATGCAACACCTATCTAGTATCTAGCAGTCAGAGGGGCACGCCCTGTAAATGAATGGAGATAAGAATTAACTGTATGCATTGTTTATTATACATGATAATTGCTACATTTAAGATTATTTCAATAATGACTTGGTAAAAGATGCTTATGGCAACAATAATTATCTTTGAGATAATATTTAAAAAAAATCATGATAACATCTCAACTCAACATGACCTAGGCAAAATAAATGGCGACATCAGTATTGGTGCCAAAAAAATAGATGATACTTTTAAATAATTTTATTTTTAAGAAATTTCTCTATTAGGAACTCGCTTCCACCTTCGGCCTGATCATCACTTACCCATCAGGTGAAATGCAGGCCAAGAGCTTCACCATTATGAATTTAAAAAAAAGCAGAATGTGAAGCATCCTGTCAACTGAACTATGTAAACAAGCAAGTACACTGCTTTAACTAATCACACATTAATCTAGATAAAATCAGATAGCAGTATCCAGTACTTACGAACTCAATTTTATCATAGAATCATTAAATTTTTTGGGGAAAGTACAAATTTATTTATTTATACCTCGATAGAACGAATAAAAGAGAACAAGAGGGGCCATATGCCCATCAGTGGGTGAAATCGGGCTGTGGATGATGATGATGATCAATTTATTTATTTAAAGCCTTACTACTGCTTTTGCCTGCAGCTTCACGCGCGTGGACGTTGGAAATTATCCCACTGGAACGTACTTTCGGGATCAAAAGTATCCTATGTCCTAACTCAGATCATTGTCTACCCATGTGCCAAATTTCATCCAAATCCGTTCAGCCGTTTTAGTGTGAAAGCGTAACAAACAGAAACAAACTCACTTTCACATTTATTATATTAATTAGGACTTCAGAGTAACTTAACAAGTTCACAACATAAAAATATCACTTTTTAGTTTTAATTCTCAATGGGGCCTTTGGCTAAGGCCTTTTTCAACCTTTTCTCAAATTATGCCTTCCCCTTGCTAGTAAGAAAAGTCTAAGTTTTCCCAGCTGTCTTCACTATATCATGAAATTACATTATTATTATACTGTGACATGAAATTTTAATGCATGCCTACTAACCAGTGTTTTACATGTTAGCAAATAAATAAATACGCCACATGGAACTCTAAACTATCATCTTCCCATCTTTTATGGGGTTTTCTTTTCCATGGAGTTTCTTACCGGCTGCTCTACATAGGAAACAACCAATTGGAACTGTGCACCTCGCTTCTGACATTTCTTAAGAGCCCAGCCCATGTAGGTTTATGTGAAATAAAATATTTTGATTTTTTATTCTTTCTCTTTCCCTCTTTAGGGTACCATAAGGTTGCTTTTTTATTCCATTTCTTGATGGATAGGAAGTACTCCCTGCATAAGAATATTTAAAAAACAAGTTCCAGAAATGATTTGTGAGTAAATCAATTAAGTGTTACATGGCTTTGCTGTTATATCATAATTATTTAATCAGTGACATGGTTCAATTGTGACTCTTATTGCTGAATGATAAACATCAATCTCAACTGAATTATCTCCAGTGCCAGTTTTGTCTTGTTTAGATAAAAGCATGAATTATTATTATAATTTATTACACATCTGTTAATTATTTGTCTTGACGCCTATATTAGGCGAGTCCATAATAAATAAAAATATTAGTGACCCACATTTTGTCAAATTGTTGAATTAACAATTTTTAATGAGCCAAATGAATGCTTTCAAATTCATTTTTTATTTTTATTAGTTGTAGATAAGTTAACAAAATAAGTACAGGGGTACTGGGACCCCCCAGTACCCGTGTACTTATTTTGTAGCCCCAATATCCATTGGGGTTTCGATTAGTCATTCTGATAAAGCCTCAAAAATGTTGCATTCCTTGCCTATCAAGATTTCTTAAAATCAGGTATCAATAATAATAAACCACAGCATTTTTGGAAAGTGTCATCTTTGTGTTGCAAAAACTTTTCCAAGGCAATTTCAAATATATTTTAGTTTCATAATATGAGGCTAATTAATCTATTGCAAATAGTTAGACGATGCAAGAAGCTTGTATCATTTTATTATGATCAGATAGGTTCTTGACCAAAAACACCAGTTGAAATGTATTATTATCTACTATACATGGTAATAATAAACATTGTCATGTAGGTTGTTGTACCTTCAAACAATACTAATTTATTTCAAAAATAAAATTGAAACATACACAACATAAAAATGACTATTTTCATGGCAAGCAAAATACTGTGAAACAGAAAACTGAACATTTTGTTGGTGCCTGTAACTTTAAAATGAACATGCATTTAGAATAAAAGTTGTTCTAGTTAACATTATTAACTAGTACATGGTTTATACCAAACAGACATACATATATAAACTGACGCCTACTCCTTATGGGGTAGGCAGAAACTACAGAACATCACCTGCCCCAATCTCTTGTTAAGCAAATGTTTGTAAACATCTTAAATGTTTACCAAAACTTTGAAGCTACAGGCATTCCACAATACATTAGAAGTTGCAATACAAACACATATTTTCCCTATTACTTGCCATAATATTTCCCTGACTTAAAAGAAAAAAGTTTCATTGTACTTATCAACAAATTTGGCATGGCATCATTCCATTCCCCAGTGGGAGGGAGGCGAGTAGGTGTAGAAAAATCAATATCATTTCATTGATTTCATGTGATATCTCAAACAAGCACGCATCCAGTCACGCATCTAGATAATTTCGCTATGTTGTATGTCATCGATACCCTGGCCTGCTCGTAAATGTCATTATATGAATACCTACCGACTTTCCCTATCGCTGGCATACAAATTCCACGTTCGTCGGAAATCACACGATCGTGTAGATCAAAACATTGTCGACGAGAACAGTAACGGTACGTTTCAAACACTATCCTTTCACGCGTGTTAACATATGGCCGTGGTAACACAATCCTATTGATTACTCCAATTATTGCACTCGCGCTCACATTCAAGACCTCTGAGAGTGACCTTGAATTAACCAAATTAAATCGTGACGAAAGACTCATACGTATCGAGATCCCGATTGATTTTTCTGTGCCACAATTTTTGCTCAACTCGCAATGGAAATGTACGAATATTATCTTTCTTCTCGTTTTATACACTACAATCACATTTCAACACTCACCTTGCGTAACAAGGCAGATATCAGGTCACTGCACCCAAGGGTTTCCATAATTTATGCCACACAAAATCACACACGATATCATTTTCGTCAAAATGCATAAACAAAAAAAACCAACGTGACGAGAGGAAGCGCATCGTTCAAGCTTCAAATTTATACTGACAGCCATGCTGCTGATGAGTCCGACTTTATTGTGGACTTGTGCGCTGATTGGTGGAAAAGAAGGTAATAAAAAAAACGAATTGCGTAGTACCACCAATCACCTGCAAGGATTTCAAAAATTCTTGATTGTGTGCCAAACTCGAGCGATAAACAGTATTGCACGGGTTATTTTTTTAAAATAATTATTATTTAATAATCTTATCACCGTTCGGCGTGGAAATCTAAAGGAATTGTTTATTTCTAGCAGTAGAAGAGAAAACGCGGTGATGCATCATATCTTATTGGATAGAATAGAACGAATTATAAGAAATTATCTTCGGACAACACATGTTTCCGACACTATTCAATTCATGATGATTTCGGGAACCGTAGTATAATATGGATCCCAAAATCATCTTATCAAATAAATCATTGGCATTCATCATTGTTGTATTATTGTAATCTAAAGAATCACCTGATAGAATAAGAACTAAGAATTAAAAATATATTGTTGTGTCGATTTTTATTTATTATATATATGTTTTATATTGAATTCAAAGAAAATATATTTGTACTCCAAGGAAAATTTCACAAAGTTCGTCGATCATCTAAACGCATCTGTCAATATCATTCAATAAATTTTTCAGTAATGTCAGTGTCAGTCAGACCTGTCAGACAGTATTGTCAACACAACAAGCAAGCACCATTTTAGGTTAGGTGCCAAAGCGTGTAAATCTTTAAAAACATAAATTTTCTTGGTTATAATGGCCAGAAAGAAAAATAAAGACGGAAAAAAGAAAGTCACTTTAGTGTTCGATGAAACTAAGAGAAAGTAATATACTTACATATTTATTGTTTCTTATTCTCCGTGCATGTGCAATATTCGCTTGTTATGCTAACCACTTTTTATGTTTATTTTTTAGGGATTTCTTATGTGGGTTCCGTAAAAGGAAGTTAGAAAGAAAAAAGAAGGCGCAGGAAGAATTGAAAGCGCTTTTGAAAGTGGAAAAGAAACGTATTAAACAGGAGGTATGTTGAACTATGGAAACTTGTGTTGAATTGCACAATGTACGTTACTTTACCTGTACGTTTCGTTGCGAACAAGTTCTTCTGATAAATCTGTAAGGTTGGAGTTTTCTGGCCTATAAATCATAACTTTGTTGTTTTCAAGACATTATCAATATCCTTCATTAACTCAGTATGTTGGTGTAACTTTTATAGTAGAAAACTAAAGGCTGCATTGCCTAATAATATCATCTGCTTCCACTGTCATACCCTTGATTATTTTTGTTCCAGAATAAGGAATCCTACAAAAAGCTTGTGGTGTCAAGCAGACCTATTCCAGATATAGAGCAACTCCTTCAGGATGAATATGAAGATGAGGATGTCAATGTTAAAATTGTTGAACTCTCAGCAGATACTTTACAGAAGAAAGATTTAGTAATTGGTGAGAATAAACCTAAGGAAAATGTTAAGAAAGATCAAGAGAAAAGCAAAAAAAAAGATAATGAAAAGGCAACAATTTCTGGAATGGGGTCAGATGAAGAAAGCGCAGAGGAGGAATCTGAAGCAGAGGGAGATGATGATGACAAAATAAAAACAAAGAAAGAAATAAAGAGCATGCTAAAAAAACAAGCAACTAAGAAAATACAAAAGAGCAAAGTATTCCAAATGAAGAGCAAACTAGACAGAATTCAGAATAAAAAGAAGTCATCCCAGAAGAAAGGACACATGAAAGCTAAATCTGATCCAAGGAAAGGACATGGAAAATCTAAACCTGAACCAAGGAAAGGAGGAAAGCCTAAACCAGACCTAAGGAAAGATAAATCAAAGAAAAAAACTGGTAGAAGAAAACATTGATTTAATTCTATAATTATACTTAAGATTCATAAATAAAAGATTCAACAATAATATCTAATGAGGTATTTTACATAATCACTCCTCCCTTGATTCCCTTAAAAAAATTAAAAACATTGTAATCTCAAATTTTGTTCCTTATCTTGATGTTTATCTTTGTAAGAAAAAACTTAGCTGCATTAGGTTTCGCTTGGAAGTATTACTAAAAACTTATACATAAAAACGAAAAGGCACATATAGATAAAAAAAACATGCATTGTGCAAACTTAATTAAAAAAACTATATAACTTCTTAATTGTTCGTTTTTATTTTCTCCACCACACTATCACAGTTATCATCATCTTTAGCACTTTCTGCTGCTTTGATTACTTTATTTCTTGCAGATTTACGAGTTACTGGTGACTTCTTGGGTCTAGTTTTAGTGTTTCTAGTGCCAGTAGTAGGTTCCTTAAATTCCAGATTTTCATCACTATTTTCAGGCATATTTTTGTTTTTTACAACTTTTTTGTTATTTGTATTTTGCTGGCTGTCCTTTACATCTTCAATATTGCCTGCGTTAGTGTTTTGATCAGTAGTCTTTGCCTTTTTGTTTGGTGTCACTTTCTTCTTAGGTGCAGGTTTAACAGGTAACTTATCATTTTTTGCTACAAAATCATCCAAATCGTCTTGAGATTTAGTTTCATCTGCTTTTGTTTTCTTATTTGGTGTTACTTTCTTTCTAGGAGCTGTTTTAACATCCAAATTATTAAGAGAGGTACTCTCCTCAGTTTTTATTTTTTTATTTGGTGTCACTTTTTTCCTAGGAGCTGGTTTAGCAGAAAGTTTATCAGCTTTCATTTCAAAAGCATTCATATCATCTTCAGGAGTCACTTGTTCAGCTTTCTTAGGTGTAATTTTTCTTTTGCAAGGCGATTTCTTCTCATTTTCCTTCTCTGTAGTTTCTGTTTTAACAGTTAACTTCCCAATTTTTGATTCAGCATTTTTGTTCTCATCATTTAATTCCTTTCTTGGTGTAATTTTTCTACTTTTAGGTGGCTTAACTTCATTCTCATCATCAGATTGTTCAATTTTAACTTCTTTTTTCACTGGAGTTTTCTTTGGCGATTTTCTGCCTAAGCCACTAGATGGACAGATGTCTCTATTCAAACATTCATGGCACATTGGGCCTACAGGGAGGCAAATGGTTTGCCCAAATCCTACTAGGAGGTGATTTACTTCACTCCAAAGTTCAAAAGGCAGCCAAGTTTGCAATGATTTTCGTGTGTCTTCAGGAGTATTTGTTGGTTTCTTCACCCAGCCTATTCTATTGCTGATTCTATGAACATGTGTGTCTACACCTATGGAAAATAGTAAAGTTTACTGCTAGTATAAAGTGGAAGGGATCAAAGCATTGTAACTATAACACTGTTTTGAACTCACCAATCCCAGTTACTTTATCCCAAGCAACCAGCATGCAGATATGTGCCATCTTTGGCCCCACACCAGTCAGCTTGCACAGTTTGTCCACAGAGTCTGGTATATCTCCATTGTACTGTTCTTTCAGGGTCTGGGTAGTTTTCTTTATGTACTTCACTTTGGTCTGAAATATTTAGACAGTTTTACTCTACAATCTACATAGAAATAATATCATTTTTCTACTTCAGTAAATCTCTCTCTTTTAGTACTAAGTTAACATAACATTACACTTTGTTTCCCCGAAGGGTTGGGCCGAGCTGTAACTATAGTACACCCACGTTTCACCAGTTATATCAAAGACCCATGTAATATGACGCAAGCCTATTGCCATCAACCAGGAACAGATCCAATCTTTTTGTATTGTTGGGGTGAAATACTCTTCAAACCAAGTACGAAGCTGCAGGTTTTTTTTTAACCATATGGTTTTCAAATAGTTAACTTTTAGTTTTACCTTCCAAAATCCGACAGGGTATATCAACTTGCCCAGTTCATCATCACTCATATTTAATACACTGTCTATTGTCAGCCCTCTGGTCCGCAGGCGTTCCATAGCTGCAAATGTGATTTGATCCTTTGTCTGACTGGACAGCATTAGTGATATCAGACATTGATATCTGTACACCTGAAAACATATCTCTGGATAAAGTTGTGGATCAATTGAAGAGATTGAGCTTTTGCTAAAAAAGAACCAAGTTGTCTTTACCAATAGTGGAATATTGAGGATTGTGGATGGTGATGATTAAAAAAAATATAGTATGGCAAGGCAATGTATAAGGAGAGTAGGGAGGCCTATTCCCAGTATTGGGACAATATGGACTAATAAAAAATAATAATGTGTAAAAGTAGATCTGAATGTTAAAATGTGTAAAAATGGTCTTGGGAGCTTACTTCTGGTGCAGCTTTCACGTCACCGCTCATGTGGCAGCCCATAGTATCAACTGGGGCATCATTGTTAGATCTCATATTCCTCAAGTTCAACAGGAATTCTTTCCAATTAGCTGGCTCCCATAATCCTTTTGTATCCTACGGAAAAATATCAAATTTAGGCAATGTTTATTATTTTACCTACTGTATTTTGTAAATAGTCGATGAATCCTAAAGGTAAACAAACAAAACAAATGAAGTAGATACTTGGAAACAAGAAATAAAGGTTTAGTTACCACTTTCTCCGGAGAATCCTTTTCAAATTCAATTTTAACGTGCTGTTTCTTCTCAAATCTAAACTGACTCAAGTCAACTTTACTGGGACTTGGCTGGTCTTCTGACGATTCCGGCGGTTCAATTTTGAACTCAATACTCGCGGAGCTTGCAGTTTCTTGCACCTCATCCATATTTTCATCATTATTACTTGCTATTTTTCCTGTTTTTTTAGGTATACCAGCGCTAGTAGCGACTTTTGCTTTGGCGCGCGGCATTTTACGAACGAAAGATAATAATTTGAAAATATCGGCAAATAGGTATTAGTTTTGCTTGAAAACGTGCAATGACCCAATGAGGTGAAGTGAATTTGAAGACGTTATAAAGAAAGAGACAGATTTTATTTTTTAATTCTTCGTAATTCCGAAAAATTTGACTCTTCTTGCATGTTTTTGAGGTTTTGACACTTGACTCGAACATGTTTGATATCATCATTTTCCTGCCCTTGTCCCATGTTACTTGGGGTCGGCGCAACACGTTTTCTTTTTCCACTCTCCCCTATCAACTGCCATGCTATCATTCACTTCCATCTCTTTCATATCATTCCTCACACACTCCATCCACTTTTTCTTAGGCCTTCCTCTCCCGCTCCATCCATCAGCATTTATATTCATCACTCTTTTAGTCACATGCGTTTCCTCTCTCCTCATCACATGCCCATACCAGGCCAAACGATTTCCTTTCAACTTTTCTGTCACTGGCGCAACTTTTAAACTTCCCCTTATATACTCATTTCTTACTTTATCCAGTTTCGTTACTCCACACATCCATCTCAACATTCTCATCTCCGCTACATGCAATCTTTTTTCATCCGTCTTCTTCACGGCCCAACATTCCGATCCATACAGTACGACAGGCCTTATCACGGACTTATAGATTTTCCCCTTTAACTGGAGGGGCATCCGTGAGTCACAAGTTGTTTCTGTGACCTGTCGCCATTTTATCCATCCTGAGTTGATCCGGCGTGTTACGTCTCGGTCTACTCCGCCATCCTCTTGGACAAGCGACCCGAGGTACCGAAATTCGGAGCAGATCGGTAAGGGCGTTCCGGCGAGAGATATGGACGCAGGACTGGAAGAACCGCCAAAATCGCAAAACAAGTATTCCGTTTTGGTTCGACTTAATCTAAAGCCAACGGTCTCCAGTCTTTCCCACCACACCTCCAATCTGCTCTGGACCTCTAAGCCACTCTCGGCAACCAGCACAATGTCATCGGCAAACAGCATACACCAGGGGGCCTCTTCTTGGATATCCGACGTAAGATAGGTTATAAGTTTGATAGTTAGTTTGAATTTTCAGTATATATAAAAGTACTCTGTGGTTTGAATCGGAGAGACTTTTCTTGTTTGCATAAAGTTGCTTTTTTTTTTGTTTCGGCCGCGTCGGTATGGGCTTGGAAAACATTTCTATAATGATTTTCATTATGTTAAGATTTTTTTTAATTTTCTATACTGAAACCTGTGAAAATTACTTTAATTAAATTTGAGACCTCCGTTTAGTTAAAACAGGAATATCCGACTTCACGTTATTTGACTGATTTGACGGCTGTCAAGTGAGCCACTCACTCAGTTCACTCACTCATGTCACTTTAGTCTTAAAATTGAGGTGTCATTTAGCAAATGTTTCCTTAGTTTTTAAATCAATTTTATCATATTACTGAATAAGTGTTAGTTTATTTTAAAGTTTATCACAATGGCTGAGCTACTTCTTGATCCAAAAATAAGGTTATGGGTATTCCTTCCCATCGTAATCATCACCTTTTTGGTCGGTATAGTACGGCACTATGTTTCATTAATTTTGTCCTCCCAGAAGAAGATTGAGCTTCTCCAGGTTCAAGACAGGTAAATAGTGATGTTTGTCTTTAACTTCATATTATATAAGATGTGCCAGTTAATATTTGTATACAATTTACGAGAATATACCTAACCTCTCAATTTTTAACAAAGTTCTTCATTTCCATTTACGATCATAAGGCTTCATTCAAGGATCGCTGTCTTTTGATAAAATATTTTATTCAAAACCCTCATAATCAGAGTAAAACCTTTATAAATGATATAAAATTAAGTAACTTTAACTTTGTATTGAATTAAATTCCAGTCAAGTAATGATCCGCGCTCGCTTACTACGAGAGAACGGCAAGTACCTGCCGCGGCAGTCGTTCGCGATGCGCCGCCATTGGTTCAACAATGAAGAGACTGGATACTTCAAGATTCAAAAGAGGGCTGCCACTTCTCAGGTAGGTAAATAGGTAATAAGGGCTGGTGCAACTCAACATCAAAGTGTGTATTTTGCGGACGGCACGTCTCAGGTAATGGTTAACTCAATAGGTCGATAATTAACATAGAGAGCCTCATTAAAAGCCTTAAATAAAGATATAAGAGTAAGAATTCAGCAAATCATCATAAAAATTACTATAAATTGTTGTTCATCCATGGCAATGAAAGCAGTTTTAACAGGACCCTACCTCTATCTCGTACTGCCAAATTTTAAAATGATACTGTAATTAAAACATACTCTTTATTAAGGGACTTATAGAAAACACATTCATACAGATTAAGGAAAATGATGATCTCAATAAATATGCAATCTATAATAAACTCATTGAAAACAACTAGTAACTGGCCTACATTACAAAAATAATAAAGATTTACAAATATTTCAGAACCCCATGACTGACCCTGGTATGATGACTGACATGCTGAAGGGAAATGTGACCAATGTGTTGCCCATGATTGTCATCGGAGGCTGGATCAACTGGATGTTCAGTGGTTTCCTTACCAGTAAGTGAATTTTAATAAGAACAAAAAAACATCAAAGTAAAAAAAAAATGAGAACACTGGGCGTCTTCTACCAAATTAAAAATAATCACATAATTCGGTCCAGGTACTCAATGACAAAGCCGTAACACACAAGAAAAACAAAACACCAAATGCATAACCTCTTGCTGTTTTGAAGTAGGTTAAAAATAGATGTGATTAATGATGCCTTTAGGAGCGGATCCAACCCTGTAACATGTTCTCCCATACGGAATGTATGGGAGATCATGTTTTTTAAACTGCAATTTTAAGTTGGTTGATTATTACTCGTTAACCTGTACAGCCTACTTAGCTCTGATAGTACTGCTGTGAATTTTTTCACATATCCAAAACCAACTGTATAGCTGGCAGGCGGGGGGGACACTTGACTCTAACAAAAATTTGCACTTTAAAGCTTAATATTTCGCAAACAGATCCATGAATCCAAAAATGGTTTTAACAAACTAGAAATATATTTGAAAAACTTTTCCAATGACACCCCACACCATGGGACAGATGAGAAAAAAAACATGATTTTATTTTACCACTTTCTCGGCGTGATTAATAATACCCATGCCAAATTACAGCTTTCTAGTACTAACTGCCACACTAAGAGTCTTTGAGCCAAGCCGCGGATAGACAGATGGACATGGCGAAACGATAATATTCCTTGTTTACTACGGAATCCTAAAAAGGTTGTGGTCACATTGGATTACGAGTCGCTCACGATCGATACATTAAATATCAAAACCATATTGCTATAAGTCCATATACCACTATTGCCCAGTTTGGTAAGGCTATATGCTCACACATAATGTGTATGTGTCCTGTGTACATCAGCCGATCGACCTCAATTAGGGTTGTGGGCGTGCCCTCAATGGTGGATCCGCCCTTGGATGCCTTGCAATCATTCTATTTGTTATTCTGTGGACAGAACTGCAAATGATGTCTGATTTCATGGTCTTTCTTGCAAAACTGTGGATGGTTTCTTACTTTGTTAACATGATATATATATTCAAAAAGCTTTAAGGTTGGATGACAAAGCAATTGGTATAAGGATAGATTATCAGGCTCAAGGTTCGGGCACAGCTTTGTAAAGTTATTGCTAACATTTTATGGTTGTAGTCTAGTTACAGAAATTAAAGTTAATTAGGTGGCCAGCAGTCTCCATAAATTGTGGTCAAAATTGTTTCATTTAAGATAGAAGTATTCTGTTTTTATAAATGTTTTGTGAACCATGTTTTGTTTTACTCTACAGCTAAGGTGCCGTTCCCGCTAACACTTCGCTTCAAGCCGATGTTGCAGCGTGGCGTGGAGCTCGCGTACCTGGACGCGTCGTGGGTCTCCTCCGCTTCGTGGTACTTCCTCAACGTGTTCGGTCTGCGCACCATCTACGCTTTAGTCTTGGGAGAAAATAATGGTAACGATACTGACAAATACTTGAAAACGGCAACCATTGTATGATTATTTCGCTAGCTACATTAAAGCAAAACCCCAGGCCGTGTTTTAAGCAAAAGCGATCGTCGCGCTCTTTTGTATATGAATAAGACATAGTCGCGCGATCAATCAAGTCGCGTATGTACTATCGAAGAACTTCATATTTATTTATTTAATACTAAGCACACAAATGTACAGAGGCGGACTTAATGCCATAGGCGTTTACGAATGCAATATCGAAAATTGTGGAATAAATATTTATTTCAATATAAGGATATACATATGCCTATTAACCTATATATGTAATACAAGAACGGATAAATACACGAATATACTAAAACAAATAAGACAAACAATGGGAAAACATTATCGTTGTGATGATACTGCCAGCTTCTTACGAATGTGCTCGCGAACTTTACCATATCTAACCAGTTTCAAAACAAAATCCCGTGAACACGATGACCACATCTGTTACCGGCCCGGTTCTATATCCGCCGAGCGCTGCAAGCAGAACTAGTCCTTACGGTGTATAGATATGAAGTTCTTCGATGGTACCATCAAAGAAGTTCATGTCTAACCAGTTTCAAAACAAAATCCCGTGAACACGATGACCACATCTGTTACCGGCCCGGTTCTATAGCCGCCGAGCGCTGCAAGCAGAAATAGTCCTTACGGTGGTCAGATATGGACTTCTTCGATGGTACGTCATTATTCACGTAAATGATCGCGTAATCGCGTATTCGCGCGACAGTAGTTTTCGGTTAGGACGCAGGGTCAGGATTAAATGTAGAGTTTCAACTTCTACATTTATGAAAAGTATAATTTATCTCCTAAAAGTTATTTAGCACTTTGATTTGGATACTGCTCAACGTAAACATTGTTGATAAATAAATATATTTCTGTCCTCAGCTGCTGATCAGTCAAAGATAATGCAGGAACAAATGTCTGGTGCCGCTATGGCGATGCCTCAAGACCCAAAAGCCGCGTTCAAGGCTGAGTGGGAAGCCCTAGAGATCACAGAGCACCGATGGGCGGTCGCGAACGCCGAATCAGATGTCCTCAATATTTTAGAGGAACATCAATCTTGAATACTAGCATAAACTTATGTTATTATCATAATGTATCTAGAATAATTTGTAATCTATAAGATAAGGTGTTAGTGCAAATGTGGTGTTTATGGAAATAAATGACTACCATATCTATTTATTGACCATTATGGTTTAGTTTTATTTAGTTTCATTGCATTCACCCTAGAAACCAACCCTGCAGTACTAGCCAAAGATAGCTAAAGGAGCGTCTGGGGGTTTTAAACTCGGATATTTGTTAGTGAATGAATTTTTTAAGATTGAGGTGGGATTTTGTTTTTTATATTATACTCATAAATTGCAATGTGGTAAACATTTTAACAATTTTATTTTTGTGCTTTTGATTTTTAGTATCCAAATTGTTTTTTCGATGGCTTCAGTAACCCGTGTTCAAGAAAAGTGCGACCGGGGGTATGGGCCTCAATTATTAAGATAGATATATGAAAATGATATCAAAAGATGCGATACTGAAAGGGCCACAATACTGAAATGCCAATGCGAATATTCGCACCTTTAGGAACAAAGCGTCACTTCTGTAAAGTGGAAAACATGCAGAAGTGACCCTTTGTTCCCAAAGGTCCTATGATATCGCGGACTTTTTTGTTAACTTTTTAACCGACTTCCAAAAAAGGAAGATGTACGCCGATTACTCCGTCAATAGGGATGACGACAAACAATTTTTTTTTAGTCCTTTGAGATTATAAAAAAATATTGGACAAGTATTTTATCTTTTTTTACGTAATCTAAAGATTACGGCTATACATTGAGGTAAAATGTGCCATAACGTCACGAGTAGGTATGTAGATTTTATACATACTAGTGACGTAGCGACCCCCACTCCCCAACTAAAAATACGTTTTCTCTAAGTATTTTTTTATTAATATGATAAAGCAAAAAATACGTGTCTAATATTTTTATATTATATGGCTGACGGACTAATTAGAATTTCATTTTTTTACCCATGCATCATCCCGATTGTGGACCAATTTTGAAAATATTTTTTTTGTATGAAAGGGTATGCTCCCAAGTTGGTCCCATAGAAACTATGCTTGGATAGTTTTTGAGTAAGCTTCAATAATACTTATTTTTCCCACTTAGTCTACATGGATGATATGATAAGTTCCTGTCACTGTGATTTATATAGCAGGTAGTGGTATTCGAATTTGTGTGGGGTAGGTACCACAACTAAAAAGTGAAAAATAAATACTTTTTACAAAAAAAAAAACAACAGACTTCAAAAAACGCCAGAAACGAAAATTCTAAACCACCAAGACACCGACTTCCGAAATTAAAGTTATTTTTCACTTTGTAGTTTTTTTTTTTTTAAGTGGGTTGTCTTTTTTTGGAAAAAGTTTTTAAGATCTTCAATCCTGTAGAACATAAATTTGATGTATCTCTTACGGCTTACGCGGCGCACGCCAGTAAAGCTCCCAGTCGGCATGATTTTTTCCGACATCTTCGACTATAATCATCATATTTCAAATACCTTAATTAATTATACACCAAAACCTTCCGCATGAATTACTCCGTCCATTCGTGAAAACCGTTTGGTAGTTCCTGAGCTTATCGCGTTCAGACAGGCAGACGCGGCGGGAGACTTTGTTTTATATAATCTAAAGATAGACAATGATGTACATTGTTTAAATGAAGAAATATTTTATTAATAATTTTCTTCTTTATTTAATATTCCTTAATTAACTTCTTTTTCTCGATTACTATCTCTATATAAATAGATAGGTTAACTTAATTTTGATATATCTACAAAAATATTCTACAACCATGTACCTACCTACTTGAATTATTAAAAAAAAAAAAACTTTTTTTCAAGTGAAGATTTCAATTATTTTATAGGTAAACTTTTTTATATATGTATATTATTAGCTAAACATTCCATTTTGAATTTTTAAATTTCATTCACTGTAACATAAATCCGAGGTTTTAATGTTTTTAACACTCCAGGCACTACAGTAATTGTATCACTGAGATAAATCACGTGGCGCTGTATTCCTAGGGAGTTCGGCAGAGCAATACCTACATATCTGTACCTATGAAGTTCTGTCAAAAGGACGTTCATTGCAATTTGCGCTTGTAAATGAAATAAAAAACAAATCTGCATTTAAAAAAGTTATTTATTTCAATGCACAAGTATAATGAGTATATACAATATGACCTTTTCCTATACAAACACATTAAATAACAACGAAATTCTTATTGCTTTGTTTGCTGTGGCTGGCTTTTAATGATGGCATTGAAACAGTACTTAGGATCAATATTTATGATGATTTTATACTGCACTGTAACATTATTTATTTTGCTTAATGTATCAAATATCTTGTATAATATCTACTGCATATTCATAATCTCACGTTAAGTTCCCTAGTGGGAATCCGTAAGTAAATCATAACACATTAAAAAATTACCAGCAAAAAATAACTGACCAGCTTACACAATACGTCATTGTTGTTGAACTACCATTTTTCATTATTTCTCTTGAATTTTTATTGTCGTCTAAGGACATTTGCGTAAATCGAAACAAAATAAATAAGACTTAAAACGTAAAATTAACAGTTTTATTCCCATATTGTTGACTAAAAATGTAAACTCGGCTATTATTGTAGGATCAATTTTTATAAGCAGTAATAATATGATATCGGAACCATCTTCATGTAACATTCTCAGTCATGCACTGGCGTAATAAAATACCTAACGATAAAAAACAGGTTTCATTCAGTAGAATTATTAAACATAACTGAAAATCTAGCTATTTTCGTACATAATATAGAATTAGATAGTCTTTAAATTCGCTCAAACGAAACTAAGCGCTGCGTGTTGGTGTGTAAAAAGTTTAAAATCACTACGTTTTAATTATGATATGGAAGTCAAATTCAAACGCCAGTTTTTCTCACCTAAATTTCTTTAACTTTGCAAACACATCAGCCGCTTCACACAAAATTACAGTATAAACACAGTATACCAATATTGTATCCTTACAGTCGGTCAACGCGAGCGTTTTGGCAGAGCAATCAGGCAGAGGAATGGGGCAGAGTTTACGTCATAACTCTCATATATCTCGATTTTTCTAACTGCGCTTGAAGCTGTCAAAGTCGAAGGTTATTAGTATTTAATTCAGCCGCATGGCTACCTCCTCAGTGCCCCAACGGCTCTTAATACGCTCTACACAACGTCGTTACGGGTGCTTCGTTCTCCATCTCACAGACATACCGTAAGTGAGAAGGAGAGCGAAGCGCCCGTAACGACGGTTGAAACTACGGATTTCACTTAGGGAGTAGGCCCCCTGACTCGTATCGTCTCCATAGTTCTGTCTTATTATTCGTTAACCCCTTTATTCATAAACGTTGCTTAAAAGTTAAGTAATGATTAGCGACTATTTAACCAAACATTTTTGACGTTTTAACGTATCTTAACTTTAATCATTGTTTAACCCCACTAATAAAAGTTGTTATTGTTATTATTTAAACCTACATACACTAATATTTTGACGAGAACAGGTGCACATTTAGAATAATCGGGTTATAAATTTAACATTTCTTATTTCCAAAGTAGGAATAGCCGTTGAACCACTGTAAGTACTAGATATACTGTGTCAACCCCACCAAAGCGCACCACTTAGTACAGTCCAAACTTCAAGCAATCGACGTCTAAGCAAAAGATCATCGGCTCGTTATCGTAGTTAACAGGCCGCTGCTACTTCTTGATGAGCTGCACGACGTCTTCGTCTTGCACCGTGTGGCCGATCCCGACCCTTTGAGGCGAGTACTTTGTGCTGGTGCCCCACACGAGGGCGTATTTCAACGCAGCGGCGAGAGTGCGGTGAATGGAGTGGCAGACGTGCTCTATTGTCACACCCTGAAAGAGACAGATTGACGATTATGTAATAACACCACCACTCCACCATTTTCTTTGGTACTTGTTGACAGGCCTTTTTTTTTAACTAGGGCATCTCGCAGGTGACCACATAAGGGGTCGTAGCTGCTTAACCGGACTTTCCTGTGGCTGCCTTAAGCTTCTGCACTTAAAGCCTCCAGATAGGGGTATAAACTATACTAAATTAATACTAAGCGAACGCTCGCTAAGGGTACCCCCTGTGGGGTACGGACCCGGCTCGGCTTAGGGCGTCGCTGGCGGGAGGACAGCAAGAAGGGACAGGCTGGATCAATAATTTATCATTATTATTAATAATAATGATAAATTATTATTAATAGGGGAATTTAAGACTACAGGCTCAGCGCCGACGCGGGCTGGCGCATCTACGAGCAAGGGTCGGGGAGGAGTATCATTTACTCGGGGGGGTCGCGGTCGCGATCGCGGTGGACCTCGACGGCGAGGTCGATAAGACGGGTGTCGTCGTCTGAGCTTGTATAATGTACTGGTGGCCCTAGCGCTCTCCTGGGGGAGGGTTATGGGGTCATCAGGGTCGGAGAGGTAAATTGACAGACCTACACTGTCGTCCCATTTATAGCTTGTGACGCGCCCCACTACCGCATTACCGAGTGCGTAAATACCGGTAGTGGGGCGCGTCATTTCAGAGTGGACAGCTTTACCACTGTAATTTGGCAACAGTGTAAAAGCCATTTTGTTTTAAAAAGAGTAACCATGGAGTTTCTTGCAACAACCAATTGGAACCGTGAAACTAACTTCTGACCTTTCATAAGTGCCCATTGTAGGTTTACGTGAATTAAAATTATTTGAATCAAGATCAGGTGAGGTATATTGGTTACAGGAAAATAAAACAATTTGTGCGATCCACACAACGAATTTTGACTGTGTAAGGCGAGAGACAAAAACTGAAACCATTTGAAATACGTAGAGATAAGTTGCCAAGCTTGCATTTGATGTTTTTTAAAACATATAAATACTATCTAGGAACTGCCATTTTTTTTATTATAATTATTCTTGAATGCGGGCATATTGGAAAATCAACAGATTTATAGAATATATAGATCATGCTACAGGTATTTAGTACTGACCTTTTTTATCGTTTTTATTTTAGTGGTTATCAGTGGAAACATGTGAATGACCTTTAATTTCATATTGTTTAAGAACACTGTATAAGTTAACTGTTAATTTCCTGAATAGAATAGAATAAAATATACATACCCTCCTGAGAATAAGACCATCATCGAAATCTGGGGGCTGACCGGGCTTCTTGGTGTAAACTCGGATTAGCGACAGGTACTCCCAAAGCGTTTCCAATAGGAAGTCTAAGTTCAGCTTCATGTTACAACTGAAACACAAAACGTTCTTCATTATAGAAAAGTTTTATCAACATGGGTATTATTTTGTATTCAGCTGCATCTGGTTACTCAAAGAAAGAAACTCAGATGCTCGAGCGACACGTCGTCGACGGCAGCCGCCGAGGCGTGTCGACGACTGCAGTTGCCTCTGCCGTTGACGCGCGCCGCTCATGTGTATGAGCACTTAGACTGGAAGCCTAGCTAGGCAGGTGATGGATATAATTTTGATTAAACACAAGTCTGAATATTAAAAAAAATCAAGTGCCTTGTAATACAGGAACTTTTGAATTTAATGCCTGTAAGAAGGTAGAATTTACTATAAATAAATATTATTTCAATGTCACTTCATGATGTCACGACAATGATATTTATTGAATGAATATATTCCACATCCTTACGATATTATAAAACGCAACATCTCTGTTAGTGCGCTTATCTAGAGAATGATAGTTATGTTCTCTGGTTTAGGTTTTTAGGGTTCCGTACCCGAAGGGTGCCAAACGGAACTCTATTAATAAGCCTCCGCTGTCCGTCTGTCTGTCAGCGGGCTGTATGTCACTAACCGAAATAGGTAGACAGTTGAAATTTTCACAGATTGTGTATTTCTAGTGCCGCTATAACTACAAATAATAAGAATTAAGGGGGTCCCCAAACAAGATACGTGTCTTTTTGCTCGATCTTAAAACGGTACGGAAACCTCCTTGTGCGAATCCGACTCGCACTTGGCCGGTTTTAGAATATTATAAGCAGATCACTTCGGGACAGCTAGCTTGAAACAAAGTACAGTACGCCGCCGTTAATATCATAAAATATAGCACATGAGTTTGTCACTCATACCTACTGAAATGCATATCCCAAGAAAAGTATGCGCTTCGGTGATCTTCGTGTAACCCCCACAGAGGTAAAGCTTTATAGAGGCATGAGGAACAGGGTATAAAGTTCAGTCATCCTCCATGGGGAGGATCTTCAGACCACACTGGTGTTGTCTGGTGGGCTACTGCCCCACGATTGATGTCGGGACGTTGTATATATGCTAGTCGCGCGGTAAACACTGCTTGCAGGATTTTACGTGACGTCAGTGTGATGCGTAGTTCGCATGTGGCGATGTAGATGCCGCCACAGCTTCTATGTTTTTTACAGTCGCGTTTTATAATAGTGCACCTATCATTGCGCGAATGTATCAAGTTTTCTATCGGTGGGGTTACTCTTACCAAAAATCCATTTCAGCTGTACAAATTGGTAACAGTATCATGCAGGCAAAATTTAATCAAGACTCACCTTACAACTACAGAGTGTGGCTGCCTGGCTATCCTGTCAACCTCCTGGATGGAGATCTGATCGATCTTGTTGTACACATACAGGCACGGCAGGTACACACGGTTCGCGAGGATCACGTCGATCAGATCGTCAGCGGTCGCGTCTTCGCGGAACAACACCTGAAACGAGAAAAAAGGGGTTTTCTTGTAGTTTCAGAATAATGAAGAAAATAAATGTGGATGGGTAGGTACCAAAGATGGATTGTGTGGAAAAAGATATGGGTAGAAAGGGCACTATACTATGTACTTCTTCTTATGGAAGTAGAAGACAAGCTGTGCCGACTGCACATAAATTGGGATGAGTTCAGGCGGATGATGGAACTAAAAACCTATTATAGGCCGAGGAAATTAGGTTTGAACCATGCACTAAATACTTTTTTCTTGAATATTTTTTTTGAACTTGGCTCTTCAAATAATATGAAAAAAATAACATTTTCCAGGACCAAGGTAAACAAAAACAAAATCCCAGTAACACTGCCATATCCGGAAATCGAACCCAGGACATCATGCTCTACAAAGCCAAATCAAATGGTCGACGCAACGTTGTTTTTACGATGTGGCCGGCAATAGAAATACATAACCTGTGAAATTTCTAGTATCTATCTATTACGGTTCATGAGATACAGCCCGCTGACAGACAGCGGAGGCATATTAATAGGGTTCCGTTTGGTACCTTTCAGGTAAGGAACCAAGTGCACGGTCTCGCTGGTGCTTACGTTCTGGCTGCGACGTGGCCTCGATGTGGTCGATACGGTATCGCCCACACAAATGTGGTCCGTGTGAATAAACTCTTTATTTTCATACAAATTAGCGCCCGTCTATGTATTGTCGTTGTTGGCTTGGTTATGGTTGTGGTAAGTGTCATCGCGCCCTATTTCATGCCAATGCGTAAAAATATTTTTGTGACGTTTCGGCGTGAGATGATGCAACGACAGGATTTTGTCGCGCTGCGTGTGTTAATCTAGCTACGTAGTTAGTACCTCTCATGTACTACTATTTAACTTATCATTTCTTACCTCAGCATTAAATATCTTGTACTCATGCAGTATCATTTGCACCAATTTCTCGTCAACCTTGGTAAGCTGACACGTCGAGTTGAAGGAGAGACCGCCACCCTTCTTCACCTGGAAAGCAAAAAACATTTTTTGTTTGAGGAATGAGTAAAATGTCTGGTTTGTGAGGTATTTGCATCACATTCCATGCTTGATAAACGGTGAGTTTTTATTTATTAACACTAACAAGTAATAAATTAGCTTAGCTCGTGGCTAAGTAATAGCAGCCGCACGGTTCGATCCATCAGGTGAAGCTACGCTTGCCGGGGTTGGTCTGTGGAAGGGTGACCATCTTTACATACCGAGACATTAAGCTGTTGGTCCCGGCTGTCATTCGTGGATCTTTGACAGTCGTTACGGGTCGTCAGAAGCACGCAAATCTAACAGTGTTAGCAAGGGGCATCGTATTACCCAGTTACAGCGTTGTGGAGATCAGATAGGCAGTCGCTCCATGTCGGTATTCAGCTGCATCCGGTTAGACTGGAAGCCGACCCCAACATGAAAAGGCTATTGCAGGTCTAATGGCCAAAAAATCTGCAGTAAATTGAAAACAATGACATTTAAAAAAAAAAAAACACATAACATACTTTGAAATAAATATTGGGCTTGGGCTTGTTAAGCCTGATGCCCACACTCTCCAACTCCTTTTCAAGCAGCTGTCTGTGCACGTAGGGCTTCGTGGCATCCAGCATCATTAGCACCAAGTCTGCTGTCCGCGCTACTGCTATCACCTGCAAGTACAAACACATGATTACAGTAATTTTAGTTGTTATCTGTAATGTCACTTTCACCCTAAGGAAACTACACCATATACCAAAATAAAATTAATGTATCCTATGTCTTTCTTTAGATCAAAATAACAAATAAGCATTTTTATTTTATTTCTTTTATGTAGATTATTTTCTATTTTGTGAATGTGAGAATGGTGTAGGCCTAGTAGACTATAGATTTGCTGATAATTTTATATTATGATTAGTACCTGGTACTTGTTGAAAGGCCTAAACTGTCCTATACCTATTAACACTCTTAGTTGAAAATATTGTAGAAGCCAATTATTTTTAAAAGGTAACCGTGTAGTTTCTTGCCGTCTCTCCTCAATAGGAAACAACCAATTGGAACCATGCACCTAGCTTCTGACGTTCCATAAATCTCCATCAAGGTTTATGTGAAATAAAATATTTTGATTTCAATTTTTGGATTGTTAGCATTTATATAGATTCATCATCATCATTATTAATATTTCGGCCAAAAGCCGATTCAAATTGGCAACAGTCAAATTGATGGTACATAATGATTCAGAGCTTAAGAACTATTCCTGCCAGTACCTATGTGACATCATTTATAAGTACTTGGAAAGTTGCCTGAGATAGTTTGCCCATACTATGTTTTGATCAGACAGGTATGTCAACATCAATAACATATTTTGTTAAATGTTTTACTCGCTATGTTAATGCTACCAAGGTGTACAGTACAATACGGCCAATATAACTTGGCAGGTCTGAACATACACTCTGCAAACTTTTGCGCTTATTCTCTCACTCATATTTGCTTTATGTCAACATTTGGTTCCTAAAAAATGTTATGCGCATTCTTCTGCACGAAGTTGAAACTGCCAAGTTATATCAGCCGTGTTGTAGCCCTGTAGAATTGTTGCTTGCTTGTGGTGGCTACCAAAAGAGCCAGTTTAACAGAACTAAGTAAAATAAGGCCAGTATTAGAGATACTAACTCAAGACCATAGTGTTAGCTGCATCTGAAACCTCCACCCCTCCGGCCAGCCCGGAACATGTGATCAAATCCATATAAGACCGTGCGCACTGTGAACCTATTTTGAACCAATCAAATGGCTCTAAACTAGTTTTAATACTTTCCAGAACACCGAACGAGACACAATAGAAGTTTTATTGTTACGACATCTATGGGCATTTAGTGTCCCAGAAAGTGTCAAGCAATTCTTGAGTATTGAGTAAGGTTCTGTAATACTGGCCTTATTTTACTAAGACAATAAAAGCTAAGCAGATCAGAGACAGCTACATGTAGATGATCCGATGAAAATGTTATGTGAACTAAATAAGGGAGAGGTGCTAGTAACAAAATTACCTGTCGTCCTCTACCCTTGCCCTGGGCGGCACCTTCAATGATACCAGGCAGATCAAGAAGCTGTATATTAGCCCCACGGTACTCTATTACACCAGGAATGCATGTCAGCGTTGTGAACTCATAGCTGGCTGCCTCCGAGTGAGTGTGAGTCAATGTAGACAGCAGAGTGGACTGTAAAAGTAAAAGGGGAGGATTTAAATATGCTTAAATTTTGGTGATGTCAGCAGGCACCTTTATTACTGCTTGTACTATATTTAGTGCTTCTTAAGTCCATTTTGGTTGAATAGGTACACAGCTTTGGTACTGAATTAATTAAGTGTTATTCTTACCTTACCCACTGAGGGGAAGCCAATAAGAGCTACTCTGGCATCTCCAGATTTAAGTACATCAAATCCTTCACCCTTATCACCTCCTTTCTTAGAAGGCTCTAACAGTTGAGACCTGTACTTAGCTAGCTTGGCCTTCAGCAATCCCAAGTGGTATTCAGTAGCTGTTGGGAAAAATATTAATGGCTAGAAATAATTGACAGCCCATAATCTAACAAAACATTGCATGGATTTTGAAAATGTTAAACAATAACTTAACTCTACACATTCATATCTGATATTACAGATTGGGGACGGTTCAATAATCACCAATTTAAAGCAACCGCGCTACATAACTAGTTAAAATTTAAATAGAAATCGGATTGATCAAAACAATTACCTACTGAAGATGAGACCTAATGCAACAAATTGATTGATATTACAACAAAATATAGAAGCCGGTAAAGAGCTTTTGTTACTTTACCTTTATTCTTCTGTGTTCTTGCTATTTCTTTCTCGATTTCAGATATTTTCTCTAGAATACCCATGTTCCTACAACTATTGACGACAACAAAAGTCTACCACGTAACCAATGAATAACGTATATTTTGCTAAGTAATAACAGCAAATATCTATAGATTAATGAACATTTCTCACTAAAATAGCCGGTTATTTTAGATAAACTCTGTAATGAATAAAGTTTTTTAATTATTGAAAGGCCACAATGAACTGTTAGGTTAGGGCCGCGTTCCGGCGACAAGACAGTGAGAAATTAAGCTGTCATTTTTTATTTTTTTATTGCTTGTTCCAGATCTGAGAAGTACGAGTTAGCGTGCATTGACAGCATTACTACTTTGTAAATTATAATCGCGGGTTCAGGCAAAAAAGTTGGGCTGAATGACTACTATTACTGTTATTGGGTTAGTGCAGTTAGTGTGCAGCATCCTAATTGCGTAACACACTATCAATAGCCATGTGTATGAGTTTGAAGAATATTGATATGATAATCCAAAGCTTCTTTTGTTCGAAAAATTTGTACTCTTAACAATGTAAATAACGCTATAAATGTTGTTGAACTGTCAAAAAGCAAGCAAGCAATATAACAAGCCATAAATGCGTACTATTTGCAGATGATGTGTCAGTAATAATACCGGAAAATAATAAAACATTACATCAACAAGAAGTAAATCAAACTATCAACAATATAATAAATTGGCTATTTGAAAACAACTTAAAAGTAAATT
This sequence comes from Agrochola lota, assembly GCA_947364205.1. Taxonomy (NCBI): domain Eukaryota; kingdom Metazoa; phylum Arthropoda; class Insecta; order Lepidoptera; family Noctuidae; genus Agrochola; species Agrochola lota. The sequence continues at coordinate 4,829,561 of OX376223.1, forward strand.
TATCTAAAACAAAATACATTCAATTTGCAAACTATAAACAAAACCCCCCCAAAATTAATTTAAACCATAATAACGAAATAATCAACAAAGAAAATAGTATAAAATTTTTAGGTCTAACATTAGATGAAAATTGTAATTGGGGAATACATATTGAAAACCTATGTAAAAAAATTAACAGATTTGTATATGCACTAAGAGAACTACGTAAAACAGCGAATGAAGAAGCTGCACTCAACGCCTATCACGGCTACGTAGCGTCTGTATTGAGGGTACGGCTTACTCCTATGGGGTAACTCGTCACATATCCAAAGAGCATTCATAGCGCAAAAAAAAATGCTTGAGAGCAATAACTGGGGCGCCTCCATATGAGAGTTGTAGACCAATTTTTCAAAAGTTGAAGGTTTTAACGCTAGCTTCTATTTATATTTTAGAAATAGCCATATTTGTTAGGAAAAATTCACACTTCTTCTCCACAGTAACCGAAAACAATAGATTTACAAAAAGGGACCCCACTAAGCTAAAAAAACAATTTTGTAACAGCGCTCTGCACTACAGAAATAGCTACCTTATGTCCATAAAAATTTACAACCATATTCCAAAAGTAATAAGAGAACTACCATTTAATTACTAAAAAAGAAATATAAAAACATGGCTTCTCCAAAATAATTTTTATACACTGAAAGAATTTTTTGAATATAAGGGTAATAAATTATAGATTTATTTAGTTTTATAATACCTACAAATATTGTTGCTGTTGTGTTTTATTTTAATAGAGTATAAATGTATCTTTATATCTATAGTCTTAGTTTTTCGTATTGTTAATAGAGTTTATGTAGTAATAAGTTAGGTTTTTATGACCATGTAAATGTAAATATTCGTATGCCGCTTTTAGCGGCGGATGTGTCTTGAACATATTAAACCTAACCAACTTGTACGTACCATATCCGACGAATAAATGTCTTTGTCTTTGTCTTTGTCAAGCCACAGAGTACTTTGTAATATACCTACTGAAATAGAGACACAGCTTGTTCCGTGGAATGGGGTTATTTGCGTTGCTAAAGAAACTAGCGCCATCTGATATTCACAGTTAAAACTACACCATTGGATAGGATACCGGTATGCTTTAGCTCTAAAGGATGTGAATAGTTATGGTGGTAGTATGGGTATAGATTCCGTAGTATTTTACCCTCTTATTCATAAACGTTGCTTAAAGTTAAGAGTCGTTTAAACGTCATAAATGTATGGTTAAGTAAACAGGCGTTAATCATTAGTTAACTTTTAAAAACAACGTATATGATTAATTAAGAGGGTTAATGATCATTTCAAGGAGTGATAAATGAAATACAATCTAATAATCATCTTTTTATTACTATGTACCAAAGTAATTAACTAGAAGAATCTTAACTCAAACTTAACACTACACTGGAGTCCTATCTCAGTTTTGGTACAACCACTCCCAAAATTACTTTCTGGTCACAAATATGGATTAGTCGGACGAAATTTCGCTCAACTCAACGACAAACGCACAACATAACACAGGAAGATCACAAAAAATACCAAAATATCGTATAACACGGCAAGCGTCAGAGATTAGCAGACAATTGTATTGGGGCTACCAGTTTATTGTTAATAAAACCACCAAGGGGAATCAAGTGAACATTGCTTCAGAGCTGTCATCTCTAAGTTGGTGAAAACTTCTATGATTATAATCCAACAAAATTAAAAAACATATTTAAACTTATTTTGTACACGGACTACATCACATCTACATCTACTTCGTGATTTTGTATCATTGTACCGATTGCTGTCCCCAGTTTTTTGTTTGTACTAAGATTGAGCGCCCGAAGCCAAAGTGTGCTAAGCAATTACTTACATTGGGAGGAGGAAAGTGTTTATCTCGTCCCAATATTTCACAAATAACGCTGGTAAAAAAAAAACCAAATCGAAAAGGACGTTCGGAAAATTAACCGAACTCGCCTCAAAAAATTTAAGAGCGTTTTCACATTGTCCGATACGATATCGGGGCTAGTAAAATGTATGAATGATATGGATCCGATATCCGATATCGGATCAGACAATCTGAAAAGCAGGTACATATATAATTTATACATTTTACTTGCCCCGATATCGTATCGGCATCCGGCACATATATCGTATCGGTCAATTTTAAAACACTCTAAGGTTGTTTATTGCAATTACTTTGGGGCAGTCAGAATTTCAACAGAGTCGCTATGTCCCTACGGTACGTTACCCCGAAAATTCAAGGGATACCTTTAACTCACACACTACAACACAACCATCTCGATTACCTATTTGACTGTACATTCAATTTTCGAGTGTAAAGTAACTAAGGTATTCCAAAGGTTTAGAAAATAATTATTATAAAAGACAATGAAACTTCAGAAGTTTTATAATTTATTTCCAATTTTATTAGTAATTAGGTAAATATTTTGTTATTAATTTATCAGTAGCTGAAGGTAAAAACCACTTTCGTCGTGTTGGTTAGGGTGACAATAAATTCTGAAAATAGTTCGTTGTGATTGTTCCCTGTTTTAAATTGTTTGCGTTCCTGTAAAATATAGAGCTGTACTAAGAATTTGGTTTAAAAAACAGTCTGACAATTTATTTTATCAAACAGTCTTTACAGATTTAGAATAATTGATTACCTAAGAACTTTACCATGTTTCCAGTTATTTTATAAGGAGCTCTTCGTGCGTAGTAAGTTCCACTGAGTCAATAGAAGACTTGGGTCTCGATTACGAAGACGATAGAAATTCAATGATTGCAGTGGCTGAGAAAGGCACGTTTTACTTGCGAAATAAAACTACTTGCGGCTAAGCCGGAAACTTACTCCTATAGTTCTCGGAAAATAATATGAAATTATAGGAACAAAAAAACTTACAAAAAACAAAACAAAAATCTTTTTTTTTTTTGTGAGACCTGCCCCACAGAAATTTGAATATCACTACCCGCTATGTAAAAAACACCGACAGGAAATTATTATAGCATCATCCATATAGACTAAGTGGGCAAAATGTATTATTGAAGCTATATCAAAAAGTACTCAACCAAAGTTAATAAAATTTATATGGAACCACTTCGAGAGCATACCCTTTCAAACAAAAAAAACCTTTACAATAATTTTGCAAATCCGTCTATATACGACGGAGTTATGCCCTGAAAAACACAAAAAAAAAAAAATAAGTAAACATCCGAATTGAGAACCTCCTTTTTTTTGAAGTCCGTTAAAAATAGTCAAAATATTAGCTTTTTATGATATTTTTGATTCTTAATTATTTTAGAAAACTTTGAAGTCTATGATGAGTTCTACGATGAATTGGACAATAGAATAAGAGCTGAACAATCTATGAATATGATCTTTTTCGGTCCGCCAAGTTCCTTTTTGAGACTTGATCCGGACTCGATATTGCACATATTAACACAGACAAAGAAACAAATGATACCAATTTCTAGAGCCTTATTAGTATGGGATATTCTGACTGGTAAATATAATTATAAAGGTTACGAAGCAAATCAGTGACTATACCTACCTTGTGTTGGTTTTAGTACTTACTGGCTTCCATTGTTTCAGATGGGAAAACTGCAGCTTTTTTACAAGGCCGAGAGTATTTAGCCTTAGGATCACTTTTAAACGTTATCCCTGAAGAAGATTTGTATTATGTTAATTTTGGGGATCCTTCAGTCCTCAAATATTTTGCTAGTCACTATGTTAAACTGCAGCCCCGGAAGGTAAAACCTTCAATAAATGTTATGCAGATGAGGTGCTCTACCCAACTCAGGAGGAGGAGAGAAGTATTATACTCTTTTTACGATAAAAATATACGAAACATTTTGTTTATTTTCCAGTTTGGTATTTTAGCGGCTGCCTACAGGCGCTATTTTGGGGAAACATGGTATGAAAACAGTACATTTATCAACGAACTCGGCTACTTACTATGTGGTTTCCCGGCAATAGATTTAGAAAAAATATCTCCTATTACTTTCATGGAAATTAACCTGGAAACCCTGAACAAAGCGGGAAAATGTAACACAAAGCAAACCAGGGTAATTACTTTTTTATATATATTTGAGATTCTTTCATCACCTGCCCAGCCTTTTCCCAACTATGTTCGGGTCGGCTTCCACTCTAACCGGATGCAGCTGAATATCAGTATTTTACATGGAGTGACTGCCTATCAGTCCTCCACAACCCAAATACTGGGTAACACGATACCCCTTGGTAAGACTGGTTGTCAGAATTTCGGTCTTTTAACTACCCGTGGGTGACGACTGCGTTAGATCCGTTGTATTAATAATAATTAATACAAAGTTTACAACAGTTTTTTAATTAATTGTTTGTTTCAGACTCTTTATTCAATAGCCGTTAATCGCGATGCTTACGGTGAACCATACAAATGGTCATCACATGAAATAGGCAGACTCAGTGCATTATTCACATGTGAGCTTTGGCTTGTGCCACCCCTTTTACTACAGATAGAGCAATCGACGAAGACGTGCCCCACTCCGCGATTACTGTAAGCAGTACTTTATTAAGGAGCTGAGAGGAGTGGGGCGCGTCTTCGTGGATGGCAATATCTATAAACTTATTTGTTTAAGTATAGTTTTTACTGACTAGCAGTGCCAGTGACTTAGTCTAGATTTATTGATTGCCTATCCCGTAATTCCATAATTCCCACCTTATTCCATGTCTACACCATAATAACCCTCAGTGTTAAATTCTAAGAAAACTGAAATGTTTTTGCTCTAGGTACTTTCTATTCTGTTAAAAATTTCAGCTTTCTAGGTCCAAGGGTTTTGTCAGTCAGGAGTTTAATTTTTATATGTATTGTAAGGTATTTTTCTTTAGGTATTCCTGAAGCTGATATTAGTTCAATTCAGTTAGAAGCTGTCACAGCCATTAGTCCTGAAGTCATGACTGCAATGAATCAGGAAAAGTTAGAGTATTTCACCAAGCAACAAATATTACGAATGAATCCTAAAACTCGACGGATATATATTTTAAGAATGCAATTAAGAAGTAGTTACGATATGAATGAAATTGCAAAGCAGAATTGCGCAGCTACAGATGAATCGTTTGTCCTGCAATTAATTCTCAATATTGTCATCCTAACCAATCTGTTCCGAGTATTTTAGCGTAATATATATTAAGCTTTTATTACTTATGCTTTTTATACATTGCACCCAGATGTATTTATTTGTCTAATTAAATATTGTACTTGATAATTTTGACTACAAAAAGTCAACAAACCACGGCAGAAAACGATCGTACCTTTGCCATAACATTCCTTGATTAAATAATAATAAAATGTATACTCGAAATCGGAAACGGGGAAACTTGCAAGAATCCAACGGGGTAAATTGAAAGTTATTACCTAAAAACTATCTTAAAAATAAATAATTATTTGTTTGTTACTTTTTCTTCTTTCTGTTTAGCTTTTATAGTATTTTAATCTTGATATTGATTACTATAATTTCAAAGAAAACACTATTCCATTCTATCTCTTTTTGAATTTAAAACTGATTTCCTGATCAAATAGTGTCGCATAATTACTTTTAGTTTTATCTCAGTTCTTGTAGTAACCAAACTATTTTAACAATTATTTGTAAAGTATTTTAAATTTATTGTTATTGCACAAATGTATATTATTTTAATAAATTATGTAATTTGACTATTATTTTTATCGAAGGTCACTGTGTAGAGCTTCCATTAAGCGCCATTTTCTTTTTCTGAGAAAAATATCGGCTCTGTTACCGTTCCGCCGTTCGTTTCTTTTTTTGGGAAATCACGGAGAGCGCGTCCGCATCGCAAAATAATTTCGTAAATATTATTAAATAAGAAAAATATTTATATTGGCTGAAAATGCCTCCTGTTAAGCATTATTCATCTAGTGAAGTGAATCAGTATGAATTATCATCAAGACTATTATCCCTTACTGAAAATAATACATCTTATACTCTTACACAAATAAATGGCCAAAGGATTTACAGAAAGGCTCCGCATGCATGGAACGGTCCAGAACCCTCAAGGAATTGTGAGGTAAGTTTCTACCTACCTACCATTTTTTCCTTTTGTTTGATAGGTCTAAAGATTTGACTTCATTCATATTCCATGGAGATAACCCTGCGCGTGTTGACTTAGACTCAGATCTCAGGTGTCCTTTTTTGTTTATCTTATTGTTATTCGCATACACAAGCGGGAGAGAGCTCCGCGTCCACGTTTGTTTATTGCCGCGTTTTGCCAGCCAACGCGCGCGGGATACGCGGGAATACCCAAGCTATGAAAGTAGGTACGGCAGTACCACACGAACTACACGAAGTGGTAGGCAGGTGTACCTTTAATTTATCTCGATTTGCATGCCTGTATGGTCCCAGGCGCCAGGCACTGAGCCAGGGTTATCTTTGAGGCGGGTACAAAAAAACCTTCGAGAATCTCGGCCTTTGGCCCAACAACTGCACCTGCCTATCAATCGTAGTACATTTACTCCGAAGTAGTCTTGTTTCTTGTTTGATACACACACAAGCCTATTTATTCTTTTGTGCAAACTATCAATTGGTTTGGTTCTTGACAATACGAGAACGACCGTCAGGCTATAGTGATGGCACCGCCAAAAGCAGACCTAAGCTCGGTTCTGCTTTTTGCCGTGGCTGCGATATAATTATGGGCTCGGAGTCCGAGGTCCGAGTCCGAGCACATAAAGCCCCATGCAGAGAGGCGCGACGCGACACCGATCATTGTTATACCGTGAAGTTTTCATAGAAATTGTTTTGTTAGAGTCGCGTCGCGCCAGTCTGAACGAAGCTTAACACAGGTGCGACTTGTGAATTGTGATCGAACTTGTCGCCTCCCTTGCCGGGCAACGACACTGTGATTTCTTCGACAAATTTAAGCCTCTCACCCACAGGCCCGTTTTTATCGCGCGATAATAGCGCAATCGTTATTGCGATATCTGTTTTCAGTAAATTTTGTACCTATTAGGATTTATATAGGACAGCCACGAAGTTACACACTGTTGCGATAATAACGACGCAATAGAAGTAGTACGCTTGCGTTCCTCCGTCCTGCGATATTCCGATAAGTGTTCTTATGGTGGCACTTCATATCGTTATTCGTGTTCGCGTTTTCGCCTTATTTACCCAAATGCGACGATGCGTATTTCCAATCTATACAAGGCCAAAACGCAGCCATAGGCAACTGCTCGCGTATACATTGGAATGCTATTTTTAAATCTGTGATTACAATGTATACACGAATTTTGCGTACTGCTCGTGTATAGTTTGTAACGTGGACGCGCGCGTCCTAGTTCCAAACTATACTACATGACTCACGCTTGACATGACTATTAATAATATAGATTAAAAAAATAAAAATAAATGTAACTGGGTGAAATAGAACAGATAACGGAATATGAAATGGGTTAGGTTAGAACTGTGACCAACCGCGCGCGAGCCGAGCGAACGTAGTGAGCGGTGCCGCGGTAGCGGCCGGCGAGCGCTACTTCCAAGTTGCTCCCAGCCAGGCAGGCTATTTAACGCAAGGTGTATTACGTCGCAAACAAGTTGAATACCAGTTCACAATTTGTCGCAATCTATACACGATTAGTCCGTATGCGTACTAGCACTGTATTTTTGGAATAAGGTAGTTAATTAGGTCACTACGAAGTATACGCGAGTATTTGCGCACTACTCTTGTATAGATTGGAAGACCTTAGTAAAAAAGTGATTTCCAATCTATACGCGATTAGTTTCACACCCTTGCGTTCTGGCCTTGTATAGAATGGAAAGACGCTGCGACGATGTGAATTTAGTATATTCGCTTATTTATATTTGCCTATTTTTCATGATTATGACGAATACGCAAATACACTAACACTCGTATCCGCTTTGTCGGTTTTTGGTCACATATCAAAAGATTGCGAATATACCGAATAAGTTGGACGGTGTGTTCGAGTTATTCCGACTTCTACACTAGCCGAATAAAATACAGTAAAAAACGCGAATAACGAATAGCGATGTGAAGTTACCATTAGAACGTTTTGTATTAAGACGCATGCGATAATGCTAGTACAGTGTAGTATCGGTAGTGCGGGCGGGGGGGCCCTGTAGTGCAGGTTACACGCAGTCGTTAGAAATATCGGACGATACAAACGCAGCTGAGTGCATGGAATCCGGACGCATTATCGCAATAACGCTTGCGTTATTATCGCTCGATAATATCGGATGCGTTATTGCGATATGTTTTTCAGTACATTTTGTAATAAGGGTCGTGCAGACTGGCGCGACGCGACACCAGTAATTGTTCTACCGTGAAGTTTCCTTATAAATTGTTGTATGAAAGTCGCGTCGCGCCTGTATGTGGGAGCTTTTAGGACGGCCACGAAGGTACACACTGCTACTGCTGCGATAATAACGACACAATAGAAGTACAGTTCGCGTCAAATAACTTTGCCGCTCTGAAGTAGGCTACAAATGACTGCGCAGTAGTCAATGTTCCTTAAAAAACAGTAGCGCGCATGCGCAACCTAACTTCAGAGCGGCAAAGTTATTTCGTATATTCCCGTTCGTTCCACTGCCGTCGTCCCACTGCCGTTGTCCCACTGGGACGAACGGAAATTTTATAATAATAATAATACCAGCCTGTTATTGTCCCACTGCAGGGCAAAGGCCTCTTTTCATACAGAGAAGGCACGAGCATTGATCACCACGCTTGCTCATGACGGGTTGGTGATTTCAGACTTATATTAGTCCAGGTTTCCTCACGATATTTTCCTTCACCGATGTCAGTAATGTCCAAGATAAACTCAGAAAGTACATATAAATTGTAAATGTATAAATAATACGAGGGCGGAGTCATAAGTCTGGTAAAAATGAAACAAGGAGACAACTTTATTTAAAAATTATGATTTATTTTTCAACGTAATTTCCATCTAACTCAATGCACTTCATCCAGCGTTTCTCAAACTTTTCGATCCCTTCCGTAAAGTACGACTTAGGCAACCCTTCGAAATAGGCATTGGTTTCGAGCATGATCTCCTCGTTGGAGCTAAATCTTTTTCCACCGAGCCATTTTTTTAAATTCGGAAGCAGAAAATAATCGCAAGGGGCCAAATCTGGCGAATATGGTGGGTGAGATAGCAACTCATGTAATTTGGCCATGGCAATCGCGCAGGTGTGCACTCGTGCGTTGTCTTGGTGGAAGAGGATTTTCTTCTTAGCCAAATGCGGTCGTTTTTCAGGTAAAATTTGGTTAAATTGGTCCAATAAATTGGCATAATATTCGCCATTGATCGTTTTACCCTTCTCTAGGTAGTCAATATGGATTACCCCACGGGCGTCCCAGAAAACTGTAGCCATCATCATTGGCCGATTAAACTGCTTTGGCCTTCTTCGGAGCTGGTTCGCCCCTAGCAATCCATTATTTCGATTGTTTCTTGGTTTCTGGTGTATGGTGGTGGATCCACGTTTCGTCTACCGTTATATAACGACGCAAAAAATCAGGTTTATTCCCTTGTAACAACGCCATACCTGCCTTCCAAGTGGTAACTCGCATGCATTTTTGATCAATAGTCAGTAAACGCGGCACCCATCGCGAGGAGAGCTTTTTCATATCTACGTAGTCTGGTCATAAGTTTTGTCACATATGGAAAGTTAAATAAATGACACAATGAGTTGCGCACTACAACCATTTATGTATCAAATAAAAGGGTATAAAATACAGATTTAAACCACATTAAAATTATTCGAAATGTCCTCCTCTTGCTTCGATACAAGCCTTCAATCTGCAAGGCCAGTCATCAATCGAAGCACGCACGACATTCATGTCAATATCGGCGACTGCTTTAATCAGGGATGCTTTAAGTGACTCCAAGTTGCGATGGGGTTTAGCGCAGACCTTCTCCTCTAAGTGCCGCCATATTTTGTAATCCAAGGGATTCAAGTCTGGACTGGATGAGGGCCAATCCTCATGCCTGATAAAGTCGATTCCACGGGTCGTGAGCCAGTTTTGGGTACTTTTCGCCTTATGAGCCGGTGCAGAATCCTGCTGGAATACCCAGTGCCTGTTTCCGAACATTTTTTGTGAAAGAGGTTCCACAATGTTTCCCCCTAGTTTAGGAGGCAGGGTTTTCACTATTTAAGCAACCTTTGTTTCCCAAAGTTTAATGTTCCTATGTGTATTGTATGAGCTCTGTTTATTAAGGTTTTTGTGTTAATAAAGTTATTTTTATTTTTTTTATTTATTTTAATGTTTGTTAGGACTGTGTTTTGATATACGAGGGCACTGGTTTTCACTCCTTTTTCACAAAAAAACACCTCCGTTGGACCCCAAGCCAAACCATGAATGCCAAAGGGTGATGACCACGCTGAACACGTGGCATACGTTTGTTCGCTTCTTCACTAGAGTGTAGATTTTGTTTATTGAAACTCCTCAACATTAAAAAAAAATTCGTCCGAAAAAAGTATTTCGCGGTATTTTTTTCCCGCGTACCGCCTTAACAAAACCCGGCTTCTTTCCGAGTCTGATTTTCTTCAGCCGTGCGTTAAGAAGATGTGCTGTTTTTTTTCTATAAGCACGCAGTCCTAGGTCTTCATTTAACACCCTTTTAACAGTAGTTCTGCTTAGTCCCATCTGCAGAGCCAAAATGTTTTGCTTGCGGACAGGATTTCGTTGGATTCGCGCCTTCATTGCTTTGATGACCGCTGGAGTCCGAACAGTACGAGGTCGACCGCTCCTTTGTTTATCTTCTAATCTTGAATCTTCCCTGAATCGTTTGATAGTACGATAAATAAATCTCAGTGGAATTTTCAAATTTTTCAGCAGGTTGAAAATCTCAGTTGGCGCGTGACCGCAACGATGCAATGCAATTACTGCGACTCTGTCTTCTTTGCGCGTCCACTCCATTTTAGAAAATGAACAAAATTCCAGAAACCCTTTGTTTTTATTTTCTTTAAATATTCAAATTTTGAATGCCCATAATATCTTCCTCGGCTTGCATTCTAAATTCGAAATTTTACCTATGTGACAGAACTTATGGCCCGACTACGTATATACGTAGGTTGTCTACTTGACTATGGACAGTTTCTAAGCACGTTTCAAAAGTAATAAACGTTGCTATCGAAGACATATCATGTTTTATGCTTCGATTGCAACATTAAACCTTTGAAATTAAGTTAAAGGAGGAACTGCACGGATACATTCACTTTTTCCCACTTATCTTTATCAAATAACAAATAAGTTATCAGTTTATTTATATCGATTCGTTTTCATCAGATTGTGGCAAGGTTGGTCTTGATTTTTATGTAAAGTCCCTGATAAATTGGGAACTTCCCAGTATATAGAAAATAAAGACTACCTCTTATTGCTAGTTTTTAGGGTTGCGTAGTGGGGTTGCCGCCTCTTGTAAGGCAAAATCCTGAAGAAAAAAAAACCAGCGATTTTTTAAACTTTTTAGCTTATTTTGAACAGAAAATGACCAAAATTCCAGAAACCCTTTGTTTTTATTTTCTTTAAATATTCAAATTTCGAATGCCCATAATATTTTCCTTGGCTTGCATTCTAAATTCGAAATTTTACCTATGTGACAGAGCTTATGGCCCGACTACGTAAATGTTGGTGTAAGATATTGCGCACACGTTCGTCTGAGATGCCTACTATCTCGAATATCTCGCTCACTTTTACTCTTCGGTCGTTCAACACTATGTCATGGATTTTAGCGATCATCTCTGGAGTAGTGACCTCAACTGGGCGTCCTGGACGTTCAGCATCACTTGTGCTTGTACGACCACACCGAAAATCCGTAAACCATTTATGAATCATTTTAATCGACGGAGCAGAGTCCCCATAATATTTATCAAGCTTTTGTTTCGTTTCCGTAATAGTTTTTTTGCGCAAAAAATAATGTTTAATCAACACTCGAAATTCACTTTTCTCCATCTTTGCGAAAATGCGTTCAATTGTTTTTATTTAATGGCTCTCAAAAAGAAACAAACCGGCGGTACTGGCTGAAAATTTAAATATAGTCCCTCAAAAGAGTTGTGAACAAGGAGGTTACATGCAATTTGCGATGCACTAAATAATTTGAGTCAAGTTGTTCAATGGTCTCCCTAGCCTATCCGCCTATCAGCCTAGCCTTTTCCCAACTATGTTGGGGTCGGCTTCCAGTCTAACCGGATGCAGCTGCATACCAGTATTTTACATGGAGGGACTGCCTATCTGACCTCCACAACCCAGTAACTGGGTAATACGATACCCCTTGGTAAGACTGGTGTTAGACTTTCGGGCTTCTGACGACTCGTAACGACTGTCAAAGATCCACGAATGACAGCCGGGACCAACGGCTTAACGCGCTTTCCGAGGCACGGAGGATTCTCGGTATGTAAAGATGGTCACCCATCCACTGACCAAGCCCGGCAAGCGTAGCTTAACCTGATGGATCGACCAGTGCGGCTGCGGTGCGGGCGGCTGTTGTTACTTAGCCACGAGCTCCTCAAGTTGTTCAATGGTAAAAACCACTTAATTATAACCTTACTAATAATATTATAAACGCGAAAGTGAGTTTGTTTGTTTATTTGGTAGGTACTAGCTTTTGCCCGCGGCTTCACCCGCGTGGATGTCTCAAAATATCCCACGGCAACGTACTACCGGGATGGGATTACATACCTAATAGCCGACGAAAAGGTCATTGACTCAAATCGCTGCGCCCTCGTAGCCGTCAACCATAATTATTTTGTTACGCGTAATTTTGGAATCTGTGATATCTGTTAAACTATTCATTTAAATGATAAGATGTCAAGGCATATTTTAATCAAAATTAAATGCCCAATTCAAATAACATATTTTATTAACCGACTTCCAAAAAGGAGGAGGTTATAATTATGTTAGTCGCGTTTTTTTTTTTTTTTTCTATTTATTTCCACTGATTTCTCCGACAATTGTGGAATGATTTTGAAAATTCTTTTTTTGTATGAAATGGTATGCTCCCAAGTTGGTCCCATATAAATTTTATTGACTTTGCTTGGATAGTTTTTGAGTAAGCTTCAATAATAGGTTTTTCCCACTTAGTATATGTGGATGATATGTTGAACTTCCTGTCACTGTTGTTTGCATAGCAGGTAGTGGTTTTCGAATTTGTGTGGGGTAGCACAGCTAAAAACTGAAAAATAAAAACATTTTCCAAAAAAAAAACCGCCTTCCAAAAAAATAACCCTACAAAGTGAAAAATAACTTTAATTTCAGAAGTCGGTGGCAAAAAACGAAAATTCAAATTGGATATGGATTAATATAATACCGGTCAAATCCTTCGGAAATAACAATGACATATTTATCAAATTCTGAAAGATGCTAATGGTTACTGTGGGTCAGTCATCCTTAGAAGATGCTATCGCGGACTTTAAACTTTTTAACATGAACAATGCTGTAGAATATAATTTTCATGTATCTTTTAAGGTTTACGCGGCGCACGCCAGTAAAGCTCCCAGTCGAGTCGGCATGATTTTTTCCGACATCTTCAACAATAATCGTCTGATTTCAGCTAATTTACACAAAACCTTAATGTTTTATACGTCAAAACCTTCCGCAAGAATCCCTCCGTCCATTGGTGTTTCCGAAAACCGTTTGAAAATCCGTTCGGTACTTTTTGAGTTTAACGCGTTCAGACAGACAGACAGACGCGGCGGGACTTTGTTTTGTAATATGTAGGACGCTTTCACGCTAAAACGGCTGAACGAATTTAGATGAAATTTGGCACATGGGTAGCTTCACTGGAAAATCTTTTTATACTAAATTAACTAACAAACTATTAATGACCTAGGTTGACATATAGCCCGGTCAAAATAGACATTCAAGGTTACATTAATTCGCACAAAGCTGAAAATTGGCATGAATGTTGGGAACACTATTACAAACAATTTGTCAAAAGTCTCAATCGATCCGACATGTGGTAAAAAATTTATTCAAGGTCAAATGTTGCAAAAATAGGTTTTTTGCATTTTTCAGCTAAACGGCAAGTTGTATCGTAAAAATAGATGAGACAAAAATTATTCATCATGCAATTATGTATAAAAATTGTTGAAACACTTTTTTCCTAAGAATCACCATTTCCGAGAAATAGCGATGCAAAAAGTTGAAAAAGTTGTGTTCTTCATAATATGCACACGTTTCCGGGCCACCCGAGAGGTAGTGCACTTGGCGCGTTTTTTTTAAGTGTTTTCCCCGGTAGGTCTATTCCACAATCTATTGTGGTCCTGTTGAGTTAAAAATATTCAAATTCAAATTCAAATTCAAAATTCAAAAGTCATTTATTCAAACTAGGCTGAGAATCAGCACTTTTCGAACGTCAAAATTACATAAGACAGTCCCCCAAAACGCCCACCCTTCACCACTTCCTAGTGCATTAGCTGGGAAGAAGAAGTGGCGCAACAAACTCCCCAGCAGCACAGCTGTCTGTTCAGTTAGAAGAACAAAAAAATAAGATTCTATATAATAGTATTCAAAATAATTTAGATAATTTAGATTACGCAACACAAAACATAATTATTATTAGCCATATGTTAGCTAGCACACGCCAATATACCACACAACATCATCGAGAACTATACTCAGGCAGAAATAAAAACTAAACGTAAACAGAACTTATCTAAATAAAAGCCTCCAGGCATAAAGGGCGTGCCCGCTACATATAGTTGTAACTGGAAGTTATAAATGATAAACTAGGACCATCGAGATAAAATAAATAAAACAAACAGTTAATTACTAATAACAATAACTAATATGATCAATTGTCGAGGTCACTAGCTAACCACATATTGCAATACAACTCATTAGAAAAAACATTGTAATGAGTAGATTATGTCAACAATAAATTGAAATAAAATTAAAAATAGCTTGACTTATAAAGTCGAATAAAAAGATAAAAAATACAATTATATAAACTCATATAACTTGTCAGTAGGTAATCTGGAGAAAGAACATAAACATTGTCTTGAGTTAATCACAGCGACCAACTATTCTTATCATTTAAGTAGTCGTTTATAGAATAGTATGCCTTTGAACAAAGCTTGGATTTTACTTTCGTTTTAAACGCATCAAAAGGCAAATCTAGCAAAGAAGAGGGTAGCTTGTTATAAAAGGTTATACCAAGCCCAACAAATGAGTTATGAACCTTATGAAGCCGGTGAAAGGGAGCTCGTAGTTTGTCCTTATTTCTAGTGTTAACATTGTGAAAATCACTGTTTTTAGTGTATAAGTGTATATTTTGCCTAATATATAAGATGTTGGCGAAGATGAATTGGGACGCCACCGTGAGGATACCAATATCTTTGAAAAAATCTCTCAGAGAAACTCTGGCACCTAGCTGGTAAATAGCTCGAACAGCTCGTTTTTGAAGGACAAATATATTTTGAATATCAGCAGCTTTGCCCCACAGCAGAAGACCGTAGGACATAACGCTATGAAAATAACTAAAATAGACTAACCGAGCTGTATCGACGTCAGTGTATTGTCTTACTTTCCTGACGGCGTAGGCGGCCGAACTGAGCCTTCCCGCTAGGCTCGATATATGTGGGCCCCACTGAAGTTTGGCATCTACTGTTATGCCCAGAAAAACTGCCGAGTTTACAGACTCAAGCACCTCTTTATCTAAGACGATGTTGGGTCCTAGATTTCTAACATTTGGTAGGGCGAACTTTACACATTTCGTTTTCTTGGCATTGAGAACTAGGTTATTTGTCGTAAACCAATCCGTAACCATTGAGAGAGCACTGTTTACATCGTCAAAATCTTGTCTATTCCTGTCTACTTTAAAAATAAGAGAGGTATCATCTGCAAACAGTACAACTTCACAGATACCCTTTAAATAGAATGGTAAGTCATTGATATACACTAAGAACAAGAATGGACCTAGTATTGAGCCTTGAGGTACACCTAACTGAACTGGTAGACCGGAAGATTTCACACCATTAACATCTACACATTGGGACCTATTGTGTAAATAAGAATTTATAACGTTGAGAGCTTCGTTTTGAACACCGTAATGACGCAGCTTACGCAAAAGCGTGTCATGGTGCACGCAATCAAAGGCTTTGGAGAGGTCACAGAAAACCCCAATAGCATTTTGCGAGTTCTCCCATGCGTTAAATATGTGTTTCAGCAGAGCAACACCCGCATCTGTAGTCGAACGACCTTTTGTAAAGCCATATTGTTCATTATGAAGGAGGCTATTTAAATTAAAATGTCAAAAAGTAACTGCTTGAGTATTAACTTTTCAAATATTTTGCTAAATGCTGGTAAGATAGAAATAGGCCTGAAATTGCCAACGTCGTTTTTATTACCTGATTTAAATAGTGGTATGACTTTACTATTCTTCATGAGGTCAGGAAAAGTTCCTAAATCAACACATTTATTAAAAGTAACAGCTAGATAGGGGGCTACGATGTCTATTATATTACTTAAAAGTTTAATGGAGATGCCCCAGTAATCACCAGTGTTTTTAGACTTGAGTGTGTTAAAAACATTAACTACATCACGAGGCGTTACATGTTCGAAGCTAAATAAGGGACTATTTTTAGATACACTACTAAGCAAAAGGTTTTCAGCTTTAGACGGGGATGAATTTAAGGAGCGAGTCGTAGTTACAGGTATGTTGGCAAAAAACTCATTAAACGCCTCGGCTACGTCAGCTGCTTTATTAACTAATTTATTGTCGACCATAATCTCAAGTTGTTTATCTTGTTTAACCGACTTACCCGTTTCATTGTTAATAATTTTCCAAGTGGTTTTTACTTTATTATTGGATTTTTTAATTGTATCGCTTAAAAATTTAGATTTAGCAAAAACACAAACCTTTTTAAATAATTTTGAATAATTTTTTACATGCTCTAGGAAAGGAGTATCAAACCTGATTTTTTTTCAAACCATATAACTCGTATAGTCTCGCTCTACTTTTATAAATTCCTGGAGTGGCCCATTGGTTAAAGCCAACGGAGGTGCCATTAATTTGAATAGTTTTGGCCTTGAAAGTAGATTGGTACTCTTTTTGCACAACATCAAAAAGGGCTCCATAGATTTCATTGGGATTCTCGTGTTCTACTATAGATGGCGTAATTCTATGAGCTATATTATTTTTAAACTTATTACAACGACTAGCTGTATAAGGCCTGCATTCTATTTTATGCGGTTTTTTATGTAATGGCATGGGGAAGCTAGCTAATAAACCACAGTGGTCAGACGTTAATTCACTTAACACTATTTTATTTTTGGCATCACAATCATTAAATATATTATCTAGACAAGTTGAAGAAGATGCTGTGATCCTGGTAGGTTCAAAAAACAAGTTTATTAAATTATAAGACCTAAACAGATTAAGGAGTCTAATACTTAATGGAGTAACATCTAAAATATTAATATTAAAATCTCCACATAAAATTATACTTTTATTAATTGATTTTAACCTATTGAGTGAATCCTCCATTACCGATTCGAAACTAATAAAATCACCAGAAGGGGGTATTGTATCGAATTAAAAATAGTACTATTGGAAACGGTGAAAGCGGTGTAAGTCATGATTAATTTGGGAAAATTATTCGTCTGATTGGTAATAATCATCTAATGGAACTTCATCCATACCATCTTCTTCTTCTTCCTGTTGGGTACAAGTAAATTGTTCAAAGAACATGTTTGACATGTTTTTCAACTACTATGTTGAGTTTGTTCTTTGGATAAATTCATCCCAACTACGGAACCCTTCATTGTGCGTAGTCCGTCAAGCACATGGCCGGTTTTTTTATATGTGGGGTGTCTTTTCTCTAATTTCGACCACTCCAAACGCTTTTGTAAAATGAAGTTCACTACGCCTTTAGCTATGGTGTTGCAACGTTTTGCTTGACGTGAAAAAACTATTTGGTATATAAAAACTGCATGCTTCGTAGGTTTTCATCGGAAGAATCCCTCATGACTGCTTCGAAGATACTCTGGTGCCGCTGTTCCGCCAAGCTGGCGAACTGTTTGAGTTCCGACTCATGATCAATTTCTCTGGCTGGAATAGAGGGTAAGGAGGTTATTTTTTATTTAAATTGTTATATACTTACTTACACATAAAGTTAACTTTCCTCAAAATATAATTTAAAATTCAATGTCTAGGTACGCCTTCGCGATGTATACGACTGATGCCGAAGCGAGCAATGCTATTCGGATGTTCAACAATTACATGATAAGACCTTCTTGGCAGCTAGGTGAGCATCAATCCAAAACAAATCATTATTCCTAAAATATTTCACCTGTACTTACGTTAACAAATAGGTAAGTACTTATGATCTATTCTGTGACACTGGTAAATAATTATAAATTGTGTTGTAGGTGTATGTCCTTCTATTAACAACTGTCGCATCTTCATATCGCGCATACCGCCGAACACTCCGTCTGCGGAGATCGTGCGCCTGTTGTACGCGCTGACGGACGAAGTGCAAGAGGTTCGCATCCGGCGCTCGATTGCTTCGTGTGCGGCCATCGTGGAGTACAAGTCCCACCGTGGAGCTGCGATGGCAAGGAAGGCTCTCGTAGCGGCCGCTGCCGCCGCTTGGGGCTGCGGCGCTAGACCTGCTGTGGACTGGTCGCTGCCGCAATCGCCACAACTGCTCAAGCAATATCGTGAGGTATGTACCATTTGGCACTCTATCAAACTGTTCCATTAGTATGTATTTGTTGCATTACATTTCCATAGCCATGTAACAGACGGCTAACGGGTTATAATGCTAGGTCGGACGTTGGACCCCAGAACGTGGTGTGGAGCTCACCCGCGCGCCCGAAGAGCCGGCGACAACTTCGCCGCCGCCCGCTGCGCCTTCCTACACTCTGGAGCCGTGGTCCCAAGCTCGTCGCCTGCGCATGATCCACGAGGCTCAGCGAAGTGCTGCTGCCGCCGCCGAGTAAGTTACTTATGATCGAAATAGTAAGAGGCACATCTTCCAATTCCAAGAAATTCCTAAAGTGACCGCAACCCTTTCTCACTAGGTGGTCGAACCGCATCAACAACGGCATGGAGTCGCTGGTGTCGTCGATGACGTCGCTGGGGTTCGGCGGCGGGCTGGGGCTGGCGGGGCGCGAGGCGGGCGTGTGGGCGCCCGTGGCGCCGGGCGCCGCGCCGCGCACGCCGGCGCCGCCGCAGCCGCGCGACTTCAACCCCTGGACCGCGCGCCACCCGCTGCAGGAGTTCATCACTCCCGGCAAGGATAGCCAGTGAGTGCACGCGCTGTTTGCACGCTACCGGGACAGTTCTACTCGAGCATTGATAAATAAATTATGAGAAATAGCATCTGTTGGTTTGCCCGACAAAATTTTATGCTCGATCTGCGCGAATTTATTTCAGTACAATAACAATTATAATTTATAAAGTAACTAACTGTCCGTACCTGGCGTCGCCCGGGTGTATTACCGAAATTTCTAGTGGATTTTTCAAAATTTTATTTCAATTAAACCTTGCAAGACACAGTAGAAAATTACGAATACAACAAAAAAAAAAACATCCACATCGGTCGAGCCATTCTCTAGTTATGATCTTTCATACATGCGGCAGTAGATTTTTGTTTATAGATAGCATTTTTTTAATGTACTACTCATAATAAACTAAACGCGAATTCATGCAAGCCTAGTAAGTAGTACTTTTTGTTAGTTATTATCTATTTGTGTGCCTAGTGGGATAATAATACCAATGATTAAAATACTATCTTGAATTCAAGCCTAGTAATTTTTGTTAGGTTACTCTCAGAAATTGTGCACAACGTGTCATGAACAGAATACCGTCTTGTATGACGATAACTTTTTTTTGCAACATCCGATTTTAAATAAACAAAGACTATATAATATATAGACAGAGATTAATTTGGAGCAGAATATATAATAGTCTGCTCCAAATTAATCTCCGTCCACCTGTGAAAACTACATGAAAATCCGTTCAGTAGTTTTGGAGATATGCGCGAACAAATAAACCGACAGACTGACAGACACCGGATTCTACTTTTTAATTATAAATATAGATTGATATAATGATGATTAATATAATTATAACACGTTTTACAAAACTTAATTCGATATTAAAAACAAAGATTGGCAGAAATTATCTTAATAACGAGCTCCTTGATTGGCGTGTTTAATTTAATCATCCTAGGAAAATATCAATGCATTTGCTGTACAACTGTCCCGTCTTCCCGTTCTCGTTTAATTTTTGTTGATATTGATTAATTTATTGCATGATTAAGTTAGAGTGCGCAATGTTTGTCTCGTTAGCATCGCGCGTTCATTATTGGGTGTGTGTGGTGGAGGTGGAGTGTAGGAGATAACTCAGTTTCTGTGTGAATGTTTCCTAAAGTGCACTTTCGAAAGTTCCATACCCTAAAAATCTTCACATCAAGATCTTGAGAACCATGGATATGACTCAAATTAATTGTTAATTTGTTCTATTGACATTTTTTTTCCAATCGGTTTTTGTGCGAAAACAGTTTGTGAAATGTAATTACGTCTCTGCTTTTGAAAATGCACTTTAATCTCGCTTTCTGGGATATGGTTTTCTTTTAGAAACAAATTCCAATGTTCACTGGCAAAATGTTTTTAAATGAATACTGATTACTTAACAGTTACCTACCATACATAACAACAATCGCTGAGTTGGTATGTTTAATCGTGTTTACAATTAATTATCTTTCTTTTACAATGTAACATAATGCCTGAAAAATCCAATTGAGCACAGGACATGTCCTTTTTACAATGTTTTTATCAAGCCTGATCAAATCAAATAGCCATTTTATTAATACCATTATGCTGGGTTCTGAATGGTATGATGTTTGTGAAGTCAGCGTCCATTTCGGCTGCGGCATTGAGCACGGGGGGTGCATGCCCATTTTTAAACTGCAATTAGCATTTAAAATGTCACAATCAATAATGATCATATTTTAAATACATTTTTAATAGATAACATATTCGAAATACATATTTTGATTGTATTCGTATTTTCTTTAATATATTTCCAGTTTTATTTTGCACTATGCAGTAATTGTTTGTCTCTTGCACTCCAGATAAATGCCAATCCACGCCTGGTAAATTTAGAATTTTAATTTTAGACATTATTTTAATTTAATCCTAAATGTATTTTAATTAAGAATCCAATTGAATGGCATAATTATTTATGTATTAAAATTTGAAGCTTTTTATAAGGCAGCATCTATATATTTTAAGCATGTGTCTACAATATTGTTTAAATGTTATGGATAATATGAATTAAGGGCAACTGCGGGTCGTCCGCTGTGGCGACCGCGTTAGGATTATTGCACTACTGGCAATCCGCATTTTTTGATGTTTTTTCAACGAAATAAATATTCATGTTATTGTACTATTTCTGTGTATTAATAAGTCTTATTAAAATCAGGTTTTAAGTAAATCAATTTGGAACTGTTTTCTCAGCAATAAATAAACCCAGCATTATGAAATTATCTACATGCGATTAACAAAATCTGAACATTTTGTAACGAGACCATATGAATTTATCTCTTTGTTTTATGAGATTTTTAAATAATATTGCATGCCAGTAATTGATTAATAAATTTAAGTATAATGGTTTAATGTCCTTGCTGTTTTATTTCGTTGCTTGCTTTACCTTCTCACTTTTTATGGTTTTCGCCTTTTCTGCACTAATTAACGTTTAATCCAATAAATAGTTATCTCGTGCGATCCGTTCGCGGTGGAACTGTATCCCTAGCTCTAACGCTACTGAGATAAGCTGCAGGCGCGCAGTCGAGCCTTGCGTGACACGACCGCTGCTCGCCCACACCGAGGCGCTTCAAGTTTTCCTTCAATGTCACTCAAATCAAACGCACCGTGAAAATGGTCGCTAGCCTCAAACAAAACACAGCGGTCGTGTCGCGCGGATGTCTGCTTGTAAACTATGCGTGTGTGATGTCACTCGCGTAACTCCGAGAGTAGTGGCTCGTGTGTGTTTAGTGCAAGGGACTCAGCTGCCGGCCGCAGCATGGCGGTGTGCGACAAGTGGGTCGCGCTGAAGATAGTCGAGTTCGTAAGTAACTTAACATATTGCAACACCATCGGTGATGCAAGCTGCTTTGATTTGGTAACGTGGTATTTATTGGACGCTTATTATGTATGGGTAGTAAGCGCTTGTAGTATTAAGTTTGTTGTGAAAGTTAGTTTATTTGTATTGATTAGTAAGTTGTGTATCGTTATTAACTCATTGTTGATGTAATACGTAGTGTGTAGTGTTAGAAATAATACCTATTAATTTTGCCATGTACTTACCTACCTATAGCATAGCCTCATAAGTTGATAAATAGTTTTTTTTTTTTATTATTGGGAAGAAATATCAACGTTTTCTCAATTGACTATCATAATTTTTCATACACTTTAAATCTAAAACTATAAAGTTATTATCTCCTTTTTTGCCGACTACCTATTTTCGGAAATCCTTTGAAAAATTGAAAACATAAACGAGTGCCGAGTTGAACCTGTTACGTTTCAGTCGTTAAGCAGGTCCTTAGTTATTTCATATAAACAATGTCGAGAAATTATCAAATATGCAATTTTTAGGGTTCCATAGTCATTAAGGAACTCTTATACTTTCGCCGTCTTGTACTATTTTGGTTGTCTATTCTATGTTGTGGGGTATCCTTAGAAAGATCATTCAAAAATATTGTGGGTGTGAGAAAATCTTTTTATCGATTTAGGGATTGAAATTGCACTTTAAAGCTAAGCTTGATATTTCGCAAACGGAACCCCCGTTTGCGAAATATGAAGCTTAGCTTTAAAGTGCAATTCTTTGTTAAGAGTCGAGTGTGCGGGCCAGCTAAATGTTTGATTTTGGAGATATGCAAAAAAATCGTTAAACGTAATATATATATAACGATTACTTATATAGTGCTTTACAAGTTAACCAGTAATAATCGACCAACTTACATTTGCAGTTGGAATGTATGGGAGAACACATGTTTTTCAACTACAATTATAAGTTTATTCTTGGGATAAATTCATCCCATCTACGGAAGCCTTCATTGTGTGCGTGGTCCGATACTCACTTGGCCGGTTTTTAATTCATAAAGTTCGATTTGAAAACACGGCGATAAAGCTTGCTGATAACAAAACAATTTTACTTTCAACTTCGCGCTGCATACTGCCTTATCATAGTGACAACACACAGGTAGATAGATAAACAAGCTAAGTCGGTCAGAGAAAATTCTTAGAAGGTAGTCGCATAACGATGCTGCATTTACTAACGATAAGGTATTTAATATATCACATATTCAGTACCTAATCACTTCACTTGATAATATTTCGGTTTAACAGAATTACAAATTGCATATATTTAATCGAACCCCAAAATTCCCATTTCATAAAAATATTAATCTATAAATGCCGTGATGGCCCAGTGGTTAAGGCCTCGCCTCTCATGTACGAGGTTGTGGGTTGAAATCCGTGCAAATACCAATGCGACTTTTTGAATTCGTAGGTACTTTCTGAGTTTATCTTGGACATTACTGACATCGGTGAAGGAAAACACCGTGAGGAAACCTGGACTTATAGTTAATATAATTCTGAAATCACCAACCCGTCTTGAACAAGCGTGATGATCAATGCTCGTGCATTCTCTGTATGAGACGTCTTTGCCCTGCAGTGGAACAGTAACAGGCTGGTATTATTATTGTTATACTAATCTATACACTTTTTGTGATGAACTCTTGCCTAGTTCTAATCTAACCTTACCCATTTCCTTCGTTACTTACCACTATTCAAAAAGGCGATCATCATTAGAAGGACGAAAAGTTTTAAGAAGATGAATTAAATATTTCCCATTACAAAATTAAAATTACTCTTATCAGACTATCAAAAACTACTAGTTAACTAGTAGAATGTGGTAACGTGTTTGGACAACAATGAAAAGGTTGAATATGTTTCAATGTTAATGAGACAAGTCTTAAGCTGGTAAAAATATTTAGGGTACAGTCATATTCTGACCTTTCTCGAGCTTTTGTCGAGTGCTAATTGGATCCCCATTTAGGGTTGTTCATTTGTCATCAATTAGATTTTATTTGGCAAGGTGATAAATATTCATCTTTGCTTCGAAGCACTGCCTTCAAACAAAACTAAGAGAATTAGCAGTCCGTTTCTATAATATAACTTGTTTTTCTCAAGCTTCTCGTGGTAAATCAAATAAGGATTTTCCTGTTATTCAAAGTTCCCAGATTTAAGTTTTTACAAAGAAACTCTTTAGCCAGCAAGTTTTAACTGCGGGAAAAAGATAAATGTTTGACGCTACCACTAAACAATAGACAATAGGTAGGTAGCCTTTACTAGTGTCAACTTGTAATGCATTTAGCTACAAGTACTTCTACCTAAATATTGATATACCTACCCTACTGAAAACAAATCCTGAAGTTTTTCAGCTTACAAAACTTGTTCGGATTTCTACGACGACGCGACGAATTTTATCTCTAGGTACCTATTGTACTTTTAATTCAGATTTGTTTCTCACAAAAACAGGTGTCTCAGCTGTGAATCAGCCATAGCAATCAATTCTGTATGTTACATGTAATTACGCAGTAATTACCGTCTTGAGCACCGTCGCAGGTTCAATGTCTATTATTAATATACAACCTGACAGATTACTTGCTTTGTAAAATTACTTTAGGCGTAGCGTCGCTAACGACTAATTGTTACATACGAATGACGATTGAATTGTAAATCTGTAGGTAGGATGCAGAAATATAACGGAGTGAGCTTAGTCACTAGCCTGCCTGTCTTAGAAGTCTTAAAAGAAGGATAGTGTTTGTGTAGATAATCATGTACTTCCATAGCTTCCCGAAACATAAAAGGCGGAAAGCCTTCGTAGCTCATTCAACGCGTGAATGCCCTGTTACTAGCTAAAGCTAACACGTCTGATGACTGGCAAATACTGGTGCGGTCCTTCCGGCGACGGATTTAAATTCAGATTGTTCCTAGGAACAATCTGAAATTAAATCTATGACTTAATCTAGATTTAGAGTCATAGAAATAATAGATTATAGTCCGATCGAAGTTAGGTTACGTTAGTCTTCTGTGCATGAGAAGAGCCCTTTGCCGTGCAGTGGGACAAGAATAGGCTGATATGTATTATTATTCATTAGTCTGTTCGCAAAGTTAGTTAAGAGGTAAGCCAGCGTCGGCTATTGATGCTTAAACTAGTCGCACATAGAAAGAACAGTTACATTTGCTTCACTGGTCGACTCTGGGTACGGCCATGCACCTAAATGTAACACCATATTATTTATTTTAAGCAGCTTTTTACTAAATTCGCGGCTAGTGACCTAATTATAAATAATTTCACCTGTTTTGGTTTTAACGCTAGCATAGGTAGGTCCTTAACAGCCTAATTAGTCTAAACCACTCCCTTTCCTTTCATAATGACTAAAACCGATTTTGTTATCAGTGTTAAAATGTGTGCCATTGGCCAGTTAATATTATTTAATCTGTGAGGGTAATCAAATTATGTTAATTAAACCTAAATCCTAATTAATTTAAAATGATACGCCCTAGCCGAAAACATCTAGTCACACGACAAGACATTGAAGCTTAGCAATGTCTTGGAGGGCTATTTTGAAATTAAATATTTGTTGATTTTTATTTATCTCATGGCTTAAAAATCCTTCATACTGGGATTCCCTACGTTTAGCAGCATGTGAACTATGCACAAACAATATTACAGTCATTTACGACACCATTAAAACAATATTACAGTCATTCGGTTTCCGTATTAATCACACATTATTTTCGTGTAGTTACAATAATTAAGTGCTGCTGCGCACGCGCGTCTTCAATGTCGGTCCCACGGTGGACAGTGGCGTCACGCGCGACAATCGTCGAAGGACTGACGACGCTGCCTGCCCGCCTATTGTTGCTGGGACAATAGTGATATTTCCTTTTGGGATGTCCTATACGTGTGTCGCCTGCAAGGTCTGAGTTTTTAGTCACCGATGTATTGTTTAGTATTTTTATGCTTATGATTTTTTTGAAAACTTGACAAAAGTAGCGGTTTTTTTTTTTTACCTGACTGTATAAGCATATACAGTCTATAATGTTCCAACTGTTGGGACACACGCACAGGCCTCCTCTCATCAAGAGGGAGTGGGCTGTAATCTACCACGCGGACACAGTGCGGGTTGGTAGATGTCGCATATCTTCGAATTGTTGGTTCTAGGACATGCCGGCTTCCTCACGATGTTTTCCTTCACCGTTTTGAGAGTTTCACCTGACTGGCAGAGCCCAAAAGGATGGTAATGTTTTGTATTAAGGCTGAGGAAAGTGATCTCTCGATTTGCTTAGATAAGCGTGTATAGTTCGTTCGAGCTTTGAGGTAAGGTAGGGCAAAGGGTATTTTGGAATGTTGGTTTACATAATTATTTTATGAAAGTATTGAAATTCGTTTTTTCAGTAGATTTTATGCTTGGATGTTGATTAGAGTCGTATGTAGATTGTTGAGTAATTATTTAGATATTAATGATCGTGCTTCAATTATCTACCTCAGAACGCTTTCGATTTGGGTGATACATTGCAGATGTTCCTACGCGAGAGCTTTTTGTTTGAATATTTACTATCTGCAGCAGAGCAGCCGTTGAACAGCTGCGAGCGCACTAAAGTTCTATAAAACGATTAATTTGCTGCACCTGTCGCATTTCTGCGAGCGATCTGCAACTTGTTACATGAGTTGAAAGCACCTGTGGGTAATTTTTATCCCTTTCAAGTTTGTTGATCCCTTTGTTCATAACTTGATGGTAAAAGTAAAACCTTCATAAGTTCTTGTCATTTCTAAGCGTCTATAAAAAAACGAGGAGGTTATGAATTCGACGAGTTTTTTTTTCATCTATGTGTAGCTTATCCATTCTGAAATGACGCGCCCCATTAAGTACTGCATTACCGTGTGCGAAAAATACAAAAATGCAAGCTATACACCGATTTTTCAGTAATTACTGGTCCTAAAATGAAGCACCATATATAATACTTGATTTTTAACCGACTTCAAAAAAGGAGGAGGTTCTATGTTTGTAGCGTATGTTTTTTATGTATAATTTTCGAGCTAGCTTTAATAATACGTATTTTTTCCCACTTAGTATGTGGATGATATGATTCCTTTCACTGTTATTTACATAGCAGGTAGTGGTATTCGAATTTGGGTCGGGTAGGTACCATAACAAAAAATGTAAAAAAAAAACTTTAAAAAAAACTACCGATTTCCAAAAAAAAAACCATTTCGGAAGTCTTTCTGTTTGTTTTACAATTTTCGTTTTTTGCCACCGACTTCCGAAATTAAAGCTATTTTCCATTTTTGTATTGTTTTTTTTTTTTTGGAAATCGGTAGGTTTTTTAATTTATACCTACCAAAAGGTAAAACAGTTATGAAGTTACGGGTTTATATAAAACAACATGTATACCATGCTTATACTTACAATACCTCACTCTGATACAATTTCGTGATCACAAACAGTTGATGTGCGTCGCCTGCCTGGTCACAAAGCGCATATCTCAAGACGACGAGACTCGCTTGTCGCTGGTGCTACAGAAGCTGTCGCGAGAGTGGTCACTCCTCACTTCTGTGACTTGGGACTCCGTGGGAGGGGCCTTCGCAGACGCCATATATGGAGGTACGTGACACTGTGACAATAATTTTTAGGACATGTTGCATTATTTTAACATTTTATGTTAAGGTCAGAGCAGATGGATACCACTGTATCTATTAATGAATGAGTTTGTTGCTGTATTGTTGCCAACTAGCTGTTTAGTAAAAGAAAGATTAATCGTTTATTCTGCACATGTAAGACGCACATTTTTTATTTTATTGATTTGAATAAACACAGTAATACTAGTGGCCCTTAACCCGACAGTAATTAAAAGTCAAGGGTGAAAAAGGGTAGTTTTAGTTCAGGCTCTAAGGCTAGCATAGCAGCTCAAGTTTGCTCATAATTTTCTGACAAGCAGCCGTGTTTTCATAGTTAATAACAGCGACCGACACTTTTACTGCGAGCTAGGTGGCTAGGTGTCCTATAGTGTCACATACATAGATGGTTTTTGGACGCATTTAAATAAATCCTCTGACTGCCTTATTGGTCTAGTCCTCGTAAGCGCTAATGCTGAGCACGAGGTCCTGAGTTCGGTTCTCAGGTCTGGCAAAGTGTTATTTGATTTTTCCATTACGAATTCCTCAGTAGCAGCCCGGAGTCTGGATTTGTGCCCGGTAAATGGCAATAGTCTCGCCCCCTGTTACATGGGACTTAAACATAACTGGCGAAATGTGGGTGTACTGTAGGTATTTACACCTCTGCCTAACCCTGCGCGGATTACAAGCTTGATATTACGTGTATGTTAAATAAATACCTGCCCCCTCTTCCAGAGTCTTGTGTCCAACACCGCTGACCACAGATCTATGGTAACTTACTATCCGTGAACGTGTTAAAACAACAAGTCACAGTGTGTCAACATCATTAACCCAAATGTAATTACCTCGTAAAAGCAAGAACAGGGTTATTAAGTACCTGTGATAAACGGGTACATAACTATTATTTTATTTATTTATTTTACATATTTTATTTTATTTATTTTTATATGTTATTCTATTACTATTATTTCTAAGCTTTGCCGTCATTATTATCAGCCTATTACAGTCCAACCCCTACTGGGCTCGCGTTGTGGATTACGGCCCATTCCCTCTCACAGAGAGGAGGCCTGTGTCCCAGCTGTGGGAAATTTATACGCTGATTATGCATATTTTTATGGTACGGTCCACTGCTGGACGCAGGCCTGTCCAATTGCATGTCAGTGCTGTGCCTTCTGCCTACCTTAATAAGAAAATGCGTCCGGTTATGTATGTGCCATTTCATATTTCTGTTTACTCGATTTTGGGTATTTTTAGGGTTCCGTAGTAAACAAGGAACCCTTATAGTTTCGCCATGTCCGTCTGTCTGTCTGTCCATCTGTCTGTCCGCGGCTTAGGTCAGAGACGGTTAGTACTAGAAAGCTGTAATTTGGCATATGTATACATATTAATCATGCCGACAAAGTGGTAAAATAAAACCAAGAAAAAAAAAATTTTAGGGTACCTCCACTACACGTAAAGTGGGGATGTTTTGATTCCCTTGTCTACCCCATATTGTGGGGTATCGTTAGAAAGGTGTTTCAAAAATATTGTGAGTTTGTCAGAGCGATTTTTGTATTCAGGGATCCGTTTGCGAAATATTAAGCTTTTAACTGAAATTTTTTGAGAGTCATATGTCCCCGTCCCCCCCTCTAGCTAAATTGTTGTACTTGGACTAGTGAAAAAAATCACAGCAGTGGTATATATAACGAAATTAAAAGGAAAACTATGAGAGCTAAGTAGGCTCTACAGGTTAACGAGAAATAATCAAATAACTTAAATTTGCAGTTTGAAAAACATGATCTCCCATACATTCGGTATGGGAGAACACGTTTTTCAACTACAATGTTAAGTTTATTCTTGGGATAAATTCATCCCAACTACGGAACCCTTCATTGTGCGTGGTCCGACACGCACTTGGCTGGTTTTTTTTTACTTACCTACTACCTAAGTACCTACTGTTCACAAGAACAAGTGAAAGAATTTTCCATTTTCTAGTAGTAGGCAATGTTATCTAACAAAGATTTCTCTCCCTACAAGTAGCAAAGAAAATCGTGACTAAATCAATATTAATATGTGAGCAAAGGTGTAAACAACTATACAAGTTATGTTTTCAATTACGTAATATCTATTATTGAACTTGTTTAGCAGGTACAAATATACCTACTTACACATTTATTATAATTAGGTTATAGTCCAGGATGGTATCTGTTGATGTTTATCGAATTTTCCACTGATGCTTCATTGGTGTAGCTGTCACAAGAATGTCTAGTCTTAAAGTCAACGGCACATCAGTGGCAGCAATTTGACATTGATAACGCCTTTATGTCCTAAGCAGTAAGGGTGATTTTCGTAATGCGGGTGTTACAGCTAAACGCGGTTGACTGTTGCATTACTACTGAGCAGGTATTCTTGTCAGATTACTTTTATTTTAGATTTCGACTTTGCTACTGTGAAATATTCATGATCAAATCAAACAGATTACACAATTCTGTCTGAGGATATTATTAATTGTATTAGGTACTGTTTACATTACCTACATGGTGAATATTAAGTAATAACGTGACAATTTCATAACAACATCTTTGTTGACATTGTTAGGTAATTCAATAAAACTCAACTAGTAGTATACGCAGTAAAGTTTACACCTTATGGGCTCGGCTATTGCGCAAGCATGCATGTGTGTTATGTGTTCGCGTTCCGGCGAGGTCGCGGGTTTATGGTACTAGTAATCTGGAAGATATCTCGTGTCCATTACAGTTCATTGTACTGCTGTATTGTATTGCTAATTTATTTAATAAATACCAGATACTTCCCAACATTTTGTAGCTACAAGCTTTTATAAAATAATTTAAAAAAATCTAAAACAATTGCATACAGAGCTTGGAAGATATTTAAAATAATACTTATTCAACAAAGAAGAAAAGAGAGCTACGCCAAAAAATCTAAGTAAATGATATAAAATAATCATGCCAAACTCACCTGTGACATACTGACATACAGATGGGCATGGCGAATCTAGCGACATGCTGATATCTCAGAGATATCAATAGGAATTTGAGATATTATTATCTGTTATTGAGTAAAACTCCGTTTTGGTAATCAATCAACTATTTCCCATAACATAGTTTACTAGTTATAACTTTAAATAAGTTAACTTCGGTATGCTAGGCTCTATAAGTACTTATGACTGTTTAGACAACCTTTCTAATTTGATGATATTTATGGTTAAATGAGCTATTCTTTCTTTAATTTGATGGGAAAATGTTATAACTACCTACCTCTTCATCAAATACAAGTTATTAGAGAAGGTAACTGGTGACTAATGACAAGACAATGAAGGAAAACTGCTTGACTAATAGATTGCTTGTAATAATTAAGTAAGTAAATGAGGGTAGGTAATTCTTGCCACATGTATCTGTCTTATTCATAACAGACGAATCATCAAATTGTATATCTTCGCAATTTTCCTTAATACCACGAGAAGGGACCTATACAAAAATACCAACTACTTTTATTAACTCATCCATCGCAGGTGGATTCATTTTGTGGGAGGACGATGATGCACATATTATTAAGTTTTATCTGACTAATTTGCCGAATAAGCATGTCGTGAAGTTCTGAAATAAGGAATGTCACTGTCTCAAGTCGGGATATCTTTTCCTTCTCAGCATGTTTTTTAACAACTGGAGCGAAGTTACTAAAATAATATTCCATCCCTTACTGGATAACTGTTAGACATGAAGAATTCACTATTTTCAAGACTTTCAGTGTGGTGGGGTGCAATTGTAGTCTTAGAGCGAATTTCATCAATGAAACTGAACTCGAAGAGCCGTTAGTGTCGACATTGTTATGGAATATTGACACTGACAGCGCTTGATAGCGTTATAGTTAAGCTGGTCGTATTCTGTTTTATTGGTGAAAATCGCTCTTATTATCCGATACTTGGGACAGAAAGTTTACATCTACTACTGAGGAAAGAAGCTTTCCTCCATGTCATCAGAGATATATCAGGAAGACATCATCATTTGTTTGAAGGTTTTGTTTATCCTTGTTGACAGGCTACGTGATCATAACCTTCGGCCTGATAGTGGCGCGCGTCTTCCAGGAGATACCGAAGGGCAGACGGATACTTGAGGGATACTTCCTCGGATTTGGCATGCTGTTCTTTTTGATCCTAGGTAAGACTCATGTTTTGTGTAATCTAGATAAAATTGACAGCGATATGGAGGTACATTTCGATGCCATCTTCTAGTACAGATATTATTGTTGTAAATAAATATTAGAAAAGTTTAAACTATTCTTATAATACTACAAGAGGTTTCTTGTAGTTAAAAGTAAAACCGAACGATACCATTATATTTAAATCCAAGCAAAGTTTTAAATTCAATATTCGTTTGGCATGCAAACTCGAGTAACTAATTGTTACAAAATCGGCAATTAAATACTGGTTTGGAGCTTTCGTTTAGAATCGATTTATCAAACTAATGTTAGTAAAATTGCATCATAGCAGAATTATTACGTTCACTATCACATTACGGATGCTTATATTCCTATGCGACATGCTAGCACAGTTTTTAAATACAAATACGATAGAATCTGCATTTTTAAATACCAACAATTTAACCAATTTTTTTGTTTTTCTCAGGTGGACTAGAGCTAGCATCCCTGGACTCCGTGCCCCGGTCCTTAGTAGTCAACGCGTCAGTTCTCGGCAGTTTTTCGCTGTTCGTCGCTGCCCTATTCCTCATAGACCTCATGGGTCCCCGGATATACACGACCACACAGAATTCGCAGACAGATACCGCCGTCATATCATCACCAAAAACTGAAAAGAAAGTGTCCATTATCGCCTCACCCAAATTGAACGGGAACATGCCCAAACCCATTGCAGCCAACGAAAAAGCTAACGGACATGCCAACGGACACGCCAACGGACAAGCCAATGGACATGTCGCCCCCGAAAGACCAAAAGACTTAGATTTAGAGAAGAATTTACCGGATAAGGACACAAAGAAAGAAGAAATGACGTTCTTGGAACAGTCAAAGACTAGCTATTCGCATTTTGACGACACTCTTGAGAAAGATGAGTTGCAAAAATCTAAATTCGGATCAATACGAAATGGAATAGAAGCTGGCAACTACGTCAGGCTATCGGATCCTCTGTCTATACCTGACAAATTCCACTACGAACAAGAACTAGCTAAATTCAATGAAAGATATCTCCGGGACTACCTAGATAACTTCGCCGGAAAACTATCAGTTAAAGAGGACTACCTACCGGAACCACAAACGCCTGTGTTCGCGAAAGTAAAGACAGGCCGATTAAAAGGTTTGTACGATGAAATGTCGCCGAGCTACGAACAAAAGCGGTCGCGATCACCGACTAAAGCCAAGACAGTACCGTCACCGACTTTGCAACAACTCGAAGATTACTTGCGAGGGTCGACAAGGTCGAAAAGGGCGGATACTCCGGCTTTGTTCCCTATGGAGCCTATTGAAGAGAAAGAGACCACGGATACGGAGGGCAGAGCGTCCGGCACCCCCACAGACCCCGGATACGTCCAATACACGGCAGGGAGGTGGCCGGACAAGACGAGAGACCTACGGACACCACGACACAGTCCCACAAAGTAGTGAATAAGCTATAAATACAACGATGCGTGATAATCTTGAATGCCACAGGATGGCAGAACAAATTCATCGTCATGTCCTGTATATAATGCCACGATGAACAATGAATGACGAACTCTAAAACCACCTTTACTGCGGGTGTATTTAAGACATTTATTATAACAAATAAGTAGGTAAGAATACTACATTTTTTTTGCATATACTTCGTCATTATAATGAATAACTCCCATGTATTTTAATTACTTGCCCCTAATTCAATTACACTGCCGTTTTCTCACATCCAAATTGCTAAGTTGTTTGAAAACAAAAGAATTAATGACATACCAAGGTAAAGAGGTAATTTCATGGCACCTATTGGCTTGTAGGAAGTTCGTTGCTCCAACAACTTTAAGTGGGAGATTAGAGTTAATTTTAAAATAATGATCTTGTGACATATACAAATAATATAAGACATAGTTTTAATGCACATACATAAGTAAAACACACATTTATATCCGAGGACTCTAATTACAGTAATTACAATCATTGTTATGTATGATTTCCGAAGAAATCTTATTCATAACAAACTGTCATCTATTAAGAATTATAATATCATATATAGTCTTATTGTTAATAGCCAAAAAACACCGATCTAAGAGACGGATTCAGCAAAAAACCGTCGCTTTTAATTTGCAGGTTTTAATGACTAGCTTCCAAGAATCTTATTTTTATTGAAGTGGTTAGTTACATCGAGCATACACACAAAAATCGCAATATTTTCGTTCTTTTTGCGGTGTAAATCTCAGTAAATTGTTCAGAATGTTGTTTTTAATAACTCTTTAATGGGTAGTGAGTACCTCCTGCGTACCTCGACTTTATCAAGCTACATTTAGGTCGAGATATACTTTAGTTAACCATTGGCGATTGTACACTATTTAGTAAACATGAATGCATAGTTATACATCGCGGACATTATGTTGATGCACCTGTCTGCATACACAATATACGTTAGGTTACTAGGTACGCAACGTTATAGGTATCTCAATGCCATGCTAGGTAGGTACATACATTCGCATGAAAGATTATAAAATCTGCAGTTAGTAACACGACAAAGCGGAATGGTTTCTAGAAGTCTAGGTAGGTAGTTTTTTAGGTATTAATTAATTAGATTTACCTAGTAATTTCCATTACAAACTTCAAGTCTTCAATTGATTCTAAGTAATTATTTAGTAAGGAGGATAGGAATGGTAAACTTCTTTGTCTTTTCGTGTGTTTAGTAGCTAACCTGGTGTCAGAGTTTTTATGCCGCCCATGGGGCTCTGACTTGGCTTCGTATGCCGTCGAGAAATATCTCTCAGGCAGGTTTCCTCAAGATGTTTTCCTTCACCGATATTGAAGCAAGTGATAATTATACAATACGCACATGAATCCGAAAATTCAGAGGTGCCTTGGGTTCGAACTCTAGACCTATGAATTGGCAGTCCGACGCAACTTAATGGTAAACTGAACAAGTTTTTTTTTTCATTACTACATAGACTGAACTACCTACTCAGATTCAAATACAATATTTTTTACTGAAACCTTGTGATTAAAATATTGAATGCTGTTTCGACGCCTTCATTCACCGAACTCATTTCGTAACGCATCACTAGCGTTAAATCAATGCTTGTCTTTCAAACTCCGTGTTAATAAGAGGGACCTTTACACGCCGAATGCATGGTTCATTGAGCGTTGGTACACTGCCTGTAGTCGGCCATGTTGCAATGAATTAGTTCGAGTTAGCGAATGTCAAGATCAGCTGACTGCGACATACTGCGGGGCTGTGTGGGAATCGGAAGTACGGCTTTTTACTGGATGTAATTGTTTAGCAAGGTTTGTATTGTTGTTTATCTAGCTACCCAGAATTCTGACGCGTGGCTTGTACGTGGAGCTTTATGATTCACCATCACTGTATGTGCTATGGCGGATATACATCTCTGCCCTAACCCTTTGGGGGATACATGCGGCAAAGCGAATAGTGTAGGTCTTATAAGACGACAGCATTGAATCTTTACGGTTCTTAATAAACTAAAGATTTTTTAAGTGATTATCGATTGATAACCAGTCAACTTGGCCTGTAATCCTAAGGTCGATAGCCTATTGTTTATGCGTACTGAAATGACCCATATTCTATAATGGCTTTGCACCGGACGAGCGGATGTGTGCATTGATAAGTTATAGTCAAACAAGAGTGTTACGCTAACACGTAAGCCTTGCGTAACACAGCCATCACGCCTGACATCGGCGAAATGGTTAGCAGAGGTGTACCTATCTTCTGATTCCGTTTGTGGTTTATACGTACTGTATCATTAGTTAGGATGGACGAATTCTGATCTAGGAAACTCCACCTTTGTTGTGAGAATCGAACCCTGTACTTATCTCAGAAAGTTTCCACACCTAGCTAGCCTAACCTTTTGTCAAACACACCTACCTACCTAATCGTCAAACAACTTTCTTAAAAATAAACAAGAGTGTTACAATAATTACCACTTTAAAAAGACCCAAAGAACCATCATTTTTAAATAGTCACGTTTGTTTTGTACGAAGACAATTTGTTAGTCTAATTACGGGTAGGTTCATTGTACGGCTGCTGTGACAGAAAAGTGTTGCGATAACAAACAGACTAGCTTACAGCGGCAGGCGTCTATTATTATCTAACACAACACATAATGCCAGTGTACAAAAACTATGAATTAAGCGTGCACAGGAAAAACCGTAACTGAAACGGACGAGAGGTCATGATTCTGTTTTGGTGAAGGCATGAAAATAACTTTATATTTATTTCATGCTTTGTTATAATTAATAATAATGCAAAATTACCGAGGACTATCCATTTATAAAACTGCACATAGGTAGGTATTTTCAGTACCCAAGACAAAACCCCCCCCCAAAAACCTCAAATCTTTTTATTGTTTATTTAAACGTGTTTAGATATCGATAGAGGAGTCTGTGACCAAGTAATAACAAATAACATACGGGTCGATCCATCAGGTTAAGCTACGCTTGCCGTGTATAAGATAATACCTATTTTAATAATACTTACCTACGCAAGCTATTTCAGTGTTGAAACAAATAATAAACAAGATATTTTTAATTTTATGGTATTTTGATTGTCATTTTAATTAAGCTTTGTTCAGAATTAGCCAGCCATGTTATTTATTTATACAAAGATATCTTTATGGTACCTACGTAACATAAGTTTGCTACATTTTGCTAAAGGTAAAATGAGTGGGTGGTGTCAATGTATCCCTGAGAATCAAACATGAGGTCACCGAATTTTGCGTCATTCAGAGACTACCAAGATTGTGGAAGCAATTTTACAATTATATCCCCCGACGCAAAAAAAGAGGGGTGTTATAAGTTTGACCGCTATGTGTGTCTGTCTGTGCCACCGTAGCTCTTAAACGGGTGAACCGAATTGAATGCGGTTTATTTTATTTGAAAGCAGATTTTCTAACGATGGTTCTTAAGACATGTTTTATTAAAATCGATACAGCCGTTTGAAGATTATCAGTTCTTTTTTAGTTGAAGAATAGATGTGTGTGCGTCTTCCATAGGTCTGATGGATTTGAAATTTGGTATTCTGTTAATTCCATGATATTAGAAGAAAATAGTAACCTTGAACTGATGCTGCAGTATCACCTGGAATTTGCAGGATACCCAACTCCCTTAGCAACTTACAGACAACTTACTCATTAGAATGGTCTCAATGAATAGGTTATAGATAAGTAGATGATGAACAGGGTCTAGTGATGGAGTAGGAAAGAGAAATGAGGAAATGTTTGTGTCGGGGGTTTTTTAAATTTTAATATAATTTCACTTGTTGTTTATGTCTCTGGTTGAAGCCGAATGATTCATGATAGTTAACGATCATAAAAAGCAAATTAAATATTATGGATACAATTTATACCGACAATGACTATTTCTCACGAGCTTTGGCCTCGGAATGGGTCGTCAATAAAGTTTATTAAATACTGTGAACGCGTAGAATATTAGAATTGATACTAATTAGGTATGTTTTCCAGGGGAAACAGAAGTCTACCTATTGTAGACTTCTGTTACATCGCGGACACTAGCGCCTGACCACTTTTCGAGCTTATTGCCTTTGCAAAAGGGTCGAAAAGTGGTCAGGCGCCACGCGACACGCTGTCATTCTCCCAAGGGGTTTCAGAAGGTTTCAGAATTGTAGGTATACCTACCTACATTTTGTCAGTTATGTGTAGGTAAGTACCAAGTAGGTACCTAATAGGGGGCGGAATTTCAACGCACTTCCCGCAGCGTATGACACGAAGTAGGGTGATACTTAGGTAAGTCGGAAGAACGAACCATTTCCTTGCTGGCCTTTTGTGGCTGTGACCAAACCTGAGTGTAGGTTCAAGTTACTCGCAGCTATGTATCAAATTCACGAACATATATCTTCACGCTCTATCAGTGACACACTTTTCCCTCAGAATTTCCCAGTATGATCAAATATTCTGTATTGCACAAGAGAGAATAGTTCACATATCTTGATATCTGCATGGCTTCAGGCGTTATCATGTATAGATAGTGCCAACCACGAAGACGCGCCCCACTCCACTATTACTGTAACTGTACTGCTGTACTTTAGTACATACGGAGCGGATCGTAGTGGGGCGCGTCTTCGGGGATGGCACTATTATCTATCCATTGACGTAGTATTATTTATCTGTGCTATTGATTTGATTGCATCTTGGCAGTGCTTTCATATCGGACAAATTCAAACAATTACCAAAAGGGTAAAAAAAAAATATTTCCGAGCTCACTTTGGTCGCTCTTTCATTATTCGTTTTCACAATTCTTGAGTTTTTCTGCATAACTCGACAAAATAACTACTATTTCTGTTTGTACGATCAAAAAATAATCTAACCTATCTTAAAAGGGGCGCAGCTTTTCCACATAAGTGAGCAAAGTAACTCTATTTCCGTAAGAATAGAAAAACCGAAACCCAACCTATCCGAGCCGGGGTGCGAAAATTTTCGAGCTTTCTTCGCTCACTCTTATCTAACGTGATACTGGCGGTACCATAGATATAAGAAAGAAGTTATTTATATTTCTATGGTTAAAACTCAGGTCTAATACTCTAGCTTTACTGTTGTCGACAAAGTATTTCCTATTTCTGTATCAATAGTCAAAACGAAACCTAACCTTATTATATGTATATTTCGTTGTACTCCCCGATGACCCCATTTAGTTTTCCTGCCCCGGGCCCCCGACAGGCTTAGTCCTTCACTGACTAGAGGGTATTGATTGTACGCGGGTGCTACATGGGTTTTTTTTTAAATTTTATTTTTTTGTTTTGAGGATAGGTAATCATCAAATGACTTCTCTCGCTCTGGGCGGAGCGAGAGGGCGTGTCAGACTTTTACTGACTAAAACCCACCCGTGTTCCTTCCGTTGCCCGTGTGCCGGGGCCGCGATATCCCTTTCGGACTAACCCGTAACCCCAGCAGGGCATGGGTAAGAGCCGCCAATGTGAACGTCTTTCAGAAAATTAAAATTATAAAAAAAATATGTACGACCGCAGATTGGTCAAGAACGATTCGCGGCGACAATCTCGCTATACTTACTAGGTATCGATTGAGTATGACATTACAAAAAGTATGTAGACCTTAGTATTGACAAATTGGCCTCAGAAAACCCCAGAAGAGTGAACTTTTAAGAGATTTTACAATGCATAAATGTACTCATGTTGTATTCATGCCCTTCCTGCATGGGAACTATTTGAATGCTATGAATAACGTAACTTAAATTACACTTTCAAAGTTATTGTGTCGTTACTCTTTCTAGAAAATAAGTATTGGGGAGGCAAAATTAAAATCTTGCCAGAGGCGCTCACGACCCTCGCTATGACGACACTGCTTAGACTTCGGTAAGTACGTAAGTACCTAGTACCTATACATACCTATCAATAATTTGAAGAACATGAAGTAGGAAGGAATCTTACCTTGCCTAGTGTGTTTAGACTATTGACCTCATGAAGCATTGCGAAGAAAAAAAAATGGCCTAGGTACCCGTCATCAAATACCCTGTTCGGTGCCTACAGCAAACATGTTGTTAGTTACGTATGTTCTAATAGGATAGGGTTTCGTTTCAGCACTTAGTCCGTCAGGTGGACCATTGTGCGTGGTTAGTTCTAGTGATCTTTGTATTATTTCTTAATCAACGAGACCCTGCGGCCAAACATCAATTAATCATTTTGTAGCAGTCTTCGAATGTCTGTCTAGCAGTGTTCGAATGTTCGGCGAACTCCTTTGCTGAAAACATCAAAAGCGGTGTCTGGGTTGGTCCCAAAGTAAAACTTGTTCAGGTTTGTATAATGACGCCTTTTCAGTTATTTCAATTGAGTGCACCTTGTACCTACTGTAGATAGCAGGTAAGCTTTCTTAACGTAACCAGCCAGTAGCATCACCGACGACAATCGACGAAGGTTGCGCCCGCGCCGGTTCCCACGCGTCGCCGTCGTCGGTAAAAAGTGTCCTTTGTATGCGAGTCGGACACCAAGGCCGCTGATTACCATGTGACCCCGAATGGTGGATGAAATATTACCAATGTACTATTTAAGTACAAACTACTGTGAATTAGGAAGTTCATTGTATCGTGTCGTTATGGCCTAGAGTAGTTAATGCTGCAGTAAACACGGGCTAACACGGTGTGTACTGTGAGGTCGGAAGGCACAGGTAGTGACAAAAGTCGATTAACACCATGTTTAAATCAAAGTTACTGAGCACAATACTTTATATTAAAACATTCGGAATTTGTAAAATGAAGATAATAATTATAAACTCTTACCTAACGTGACAATGTAACTCCAGCATCAAAATTATTTTATGTCGAATTGGATGCAATTTAACAATTTCGACTCCAACCACTTTTCATAGAACTCATTCGCCATGCCGCTATCCTTAAACGGGATGGAATTTTTGAACCTCACTTGGAGGGAAAGTACTCTAAATACTGGAGATAGCAAATTTTACTCACAGGTAACATTCTTTAATTTTTTTAAAGAAATAAATCTGCATTCAAAGATTTTGAAATATTCGCTTACCACACTCGGGAATCGAAAAAAATAACACTGTATTGATCTGGGCTCAATCGATAGAGTCAATCATTAGGATCAAATCTCTCTAACAAACATGATAAATTAAATGAAAGGAAAACTATAAAATCTAAACTGAGGTTCAAAAATTCTACCCTTGAAGTGAACCGTATCCGGGAGGGTTCCCGACATTACGTTTGCGCTAAAGTTAACCATCGACGGTCAACGGCATTAGGTTTAAAACAGTGTTATAAAACACTGTAAACCGAAGTAAAATTGTGTTTTCAGGGGGTCTTGTCGCTTTATGTAGTTTCCAACCTTTTAAATTTTTTGTGAATATTTGTAATCGTGAACAAAAAATAAAAAAATATTAAGGTGCTTGGATTTTAAAACCAACGCATATACTAATAAACCTTGTTAAAATATACATCAGATTTAATTTTCACGGTTTATAATGCTGTATTGGCTAAGAAAAACTTACATTTAAAATGAGCCCTCCGCGAGGGCTCCCGGCATCCCGTATGCGACTAGGTGAACCCTTCAGGAGGGCTCCGGGAACTGAACGTGTTAAAAGTAATACTTACAGTGTTAATCCACTTTTGTTGCTGACCGTACCGCGGTCCACAAGCAACACAAATTATTTTACGGCGCTTACGCTTATTATATCGATTTCATAAGTTGCATTATGCAACATATGCAAGTGTATATTGGTGAAAAAAGGTGCTATAGACGGCAATATATCTACTAAGTAGATTCGTTGGTTCTAGTGGTTGCCAATCACCTGCTGAGCATGGGTTCGATTCCCGGGTTGGGCCGTCAGGATTAGTGTTCGGTTATATTTTATAGCAATAGGCTCGCCGCTAAATGTAGTTCTAACAATATCCTTGCCTAGAATACCTGAATAAAGGTGGTGGTTTCTTGCTGGTTTTTTATTGTAAGTAACCTCTGTTCTCATGTAATTTAATCGAGCGTAGGAAAATATCAATCTTTGTCACTATTAATTACAAATAGATACTTATCATTTTATTATGTGAATGTATATACACTCACATTATGAAATTATATGTACCCAGATTACCGTCGAGCGATAGGTTGCTAACCTACATGCAGCACAAATTAACCTCTCCACCCAATTGACTCTCACATTTAGCTCGCCATACAAATTTGGGTTAAATGTTTTAATTCACGTAGGTAGGTACTGAACAAAATAGTTTAACGTTCAATATTGGTCATATCAAATAAAAATAAGTTTTGTAATTCCTCATGACTGTTTTCTCCGAAAGGGTAGGCATTGGTATACCAACCTAATATACATTCTGCAACTCACAAGTTATGTTTAAGTACTCCCCAAGTTGGACCGATGACGCTGGATGCGAGAAGCATAGAACCGGTCGAAGTGGCGGTGCTTGGGGGAGGCCTATGTCCAGCAGTGGACGTCTTTCGATGACTCATGTAATAGGTAGCGAGCCTATTGCCATTTATCGGGCACAAATTCAGATTCCGGCCTGCTACTACGAAATTCCTAATGGAAAGACTCAATAACATTTTAACTCGAAGAGAACAATTAGGCAGTCAAAATAATCAAGCTTTATTCTCAATGCACTATGAGACGGTGGAATTAGTCAGAGCTATAATAAGATGTTGTGAGCGGAGTTTAAGTGATGTTGATACAATCTGCGACTAGAATAATTACTGGATCCGGATTCGTGGGTCGGGTTTGTAATTAATGGATTGTCTTTTTTCTTTGAAGCCATTAAGTTGTTGTTTTAACTGCCAAAGATGTTTGTGAACTCAGATTTTCAAGGGTCATTAGAGTAATTAATTTTGAGGAAACAAACGTCTCTTTACACTTTGTAGTTGTACTGTAATAAATGCTCAAACAAAATGTAACTAGTCCGAACCGGTGATCAAACCTAGGACCCCAAGCGCAGGTGTCGCGCTTCGTGTCTATTACAGACCTTGTGTGGAAAAACAGGAATAAAAAAAAACTTGAAAATATAACTTTTATTTATTATCTACAATATATTCTCATACATCAGATTCATTAAATATTTTACATTATAACGAAATATATAGTAAATACATTAAACATGACTCCGACCTCTCGGTCTTTGGATAAAGACTTTAAAATAATTCAATTTAATATTAGTACATTAAGTTTAAGGTAAATAGCACCTTTTGTTAGAATTTGAGAAAAATATAAGGCACATAGAATGGAATATAGAGACAATCTAAAGTTCCGGAGTAAGTAGACATCAAAATTTTTGTTTCTGGAAATAACAATACTATAAAGAACATAATACGAATTCCACGAATAACAAAATATTAGAATTATCTACATACTATACTAATTACATGAAATTATGTCCTACGAGGATATGTCGTGACAACTTTGCGCCACATACGGTTAATATTTAGATGGATGTGGCATTGACCCTACAGCGCGGAAGGCGCGGTGAAATGTTCCCGTGCCGCCTAATGTTCTGTCACATTATCAGAACATATTTTCAGGGTCATAGAGTTGTCAAGCTTGAGCAATGTGTTCTAAATAGCTGCAGAACTCTTCTGAGTTCTTTTCATTATTTATATTATTTTGGGATATTTTTATTATAATATCTTGAGCATAAAATTATTTTTTCAGATATATTCTCCGTATAAACGGTCTCAATAATCATGGTTTTTAGAATGTTTAAATCCTGTTTATATCTTTTGGTGGGAAACACGGATGGCCCTATTGAAAATTATAAAAATCTATATAATAAATGAGTGTACTTGGAATAATTGCATTGTGTTTAAAATGTATAAAAATTAAAATAACTATAATTCATATAATATAATTTTCATACTTTTTGGTTGTTAAAAGTATTGGAATGTTTAAGAGATTACTTGTTTTTCTTAAAATAATTGCTCTTACATAAATACTTGGACGAACGATGACTAAAATGAAAATAGAAGTACATAACGACTACAGAGCGCGTTGGCGCTGAACGATTTGTGCCCTAAAATCCTATTATCATTTCAATCTGACGGTTCCTTAATTCTACAAGTTCAGATCAGTGATTGGACGGAGACGACAGCGTTGAGGTAAGTACGTGAACGAACGTATACATGACGATATTACATACTATGATACACTGCACTCATTCCAGTCTGTGTAACTTTGATTCGTTTGGATCCGCTTTTCAATTGTTGAAAGCTGAAACAAAAAAATAAACTGAATGAATGAATGAATGATATATTTGAATGATATATTTGAATGATATATATGAATGATATATTTGAATGATATATTTGATTGATATATTTGAATGATATATTTGAATGATATATTTATTTTCAAGAGTATAGGTAGCTAACATAAGTTCTTATGATTTATGGGTTTCATTATAAATAATTTCATAATTTAGATTACAATGCTATTAATAAAATTAAAATTAAATACAATTCTGTTCATTTAAAATAATAATTTATATTAAAGTGACAAAACGTGTGATAATATTACGTGTGATTATAGTAATTAGGTGAATGTGAGAAACGCACGCCAAGCATGTTTAAGTAAAGGTAGATGCGGGAAAACATATTATGATATTTTTGCCAAATTGATATTTTACACGACCGTCGTGTGGCCTCGTCGGAGAGTCGTCATCAGTTCATACTTGTATGCCTATGACTGTTTTGTGTTAGCATAAAATAATTATAATACTCCACGCTCGCTTCTTTGGTTTGCTACATGTAGAGTTGAGTTGTCTGACAAGGTGTGCAACCACGCACGTTGCAGTAACACGTTGCTGCAACAGCGTTATAGCAACACGTTGTTGTAGCACTATGTGAAAGTATTACCTAGAAACACGTTACTATCACACGTTGCAATAACATGTTACAGCAACACGTTGCTGTAGCCAGTATGTGAAACTATTTCCTATAGAGTTCCTCTAGTCTCTCTGAAGCGCAATGTACTGTCTGACGAGGCGCGCAATCTTGCAGCACTTTTCTATAGTACGTTACTGCAACGCGTTGCTGTAGCGCTATGTGAATATATTACCTGGCGAGTGCCTCTGGTCTCTCTGCAGCGCGATGTACTGTCTGACGAGACGCGCCACCTCGTGTGCTTGCTCGGCTTGCAACCTCGTAACACGTTGCTGTAGCAGCGAGCCGCACTTCACGTCCAGGAACAGCGTGCCGTCTTCAGAACGGACCTGTGAAAAATGTCAACGTTTTACTTGTGAACAAATAACAAATAAATGAGGTTGAATTTATCAAGTTTATTTCCGTTGGTGTCGCGCAACTATATTCTATGTTCGCAATTTAATTCTCAAACATGGAAACAACACGGAAAAATTACTTTACCACCTACAACTAAGGTTTAGTTTGCGCTTCAACTTC
The DNA here is from genome assembly GCA_947364205.1 of Agrochola lota. Lineage (NCBI taxonomy): Eukaryota > Metazoa > Arthropoda > Insecta > Lepidoptera > Noctuidae > Agrochola > Agrochola lota. Next base: position 4,874,321 of record OX376223.1, read on the forward strand.
AATTTTTTAATGACTTTTTCAATTGTTGACTTTTTCAACTTTGTTTTGTTGCCCCATTCATTATTAATATTCTAGTTCGCTAGTTAGCCACATTTATTTATCACATTTCTTATATCCATACAGTAATATTGCTATATTAATCAAAACAGGTAAATATTTGACAGTTATTTGCGACAATGGTGCCGATTCTCTTGTACACCGAACTAAACTAACTAAACTATCACTAAAATTTCTTACTTTTGGCTATGAGAATCTAAGAGCTATTCTGCAAATAAAATTCTCTAAACTAAACATTTATTTTGACACAACTAAAATATAATTTGACAATCGCGAATCCACGTGGTATCCATGGTTTGCCCTAAACCGTGATTTTTTTAGAGCCGGAGGCGCGCAGGGTGTGCCACCGCGACGTGTTTTATATGGAATTTTTCACTTTTTGTATGGAAAACATGAACAAAATATTGCCTACATGTTCAGGTTTAGGGGTTTAAGGGTTTTATAAAGGTCAACATTTTCATTATTTTTGCGATAGGACGCACCATTTTCGAGATATAAGCAAAAGAAAAAAAAAATACAGTACTGTTTTTGCATGTGAAGTCGAGATGTTGGTGTGAATTTTAGTTCATGACAGCTTATTTTATACCACACCTTTTTAATCGCGATTAAAACTTGTTACGTTTAGTCTGGTTTGGTATTTTACAATCAAAATTTTAGGTGAAAAATGTCAAATTCAGAATAGCAAAATTGGCATTTTCACTAAACTAAAAACTCAGTACTATCTTAGTGCTGTCAAACTAAAATATAGTTAAGTTGTGTCATTTTAGTCTATTTCAGAATGGGCAATCGTCGTTTGACAGGAATAAACTAAATTTTAGTGATTTTTAGTCTAGTTTAGAGGCATTTGTGACAAGAGAATCGGCACCATTGTCAACTTTTAGGTTAAGCGCTCATAACATAAAGTTGATATTTATTTAAGCGGAAATAATATTAATAGGAAATATGAATTTAAATAGACTTTAAATCATTCATTTTTCTAGTCAAAACTCATATATAAAAGAGCAGCGTCGACTTCGTGGCATTTTTGGACCGAGTATAATCTATCCGACTGAGATTTCCATCTTGAGTTGTTGGTTTTTTGCCTCCACGCTTTCCAACCGACAAAAAAATGGAGGAGGTTCTCAATTCGACGCGTGTATTTTTTTTTACCAGCCAAAATGGAGGCCATTGTTCAGAAGTGGTACACAAATAAGACTCAAGCTGAAATATTTTGGAATGGACGCTAAATTAAAAATAATTCGTGATACTGACCTTCCTAGTACTAATAAGTTCAGCATAAGGCCAGTGCGTGTCGGTCTCGTGCGTGGCCGGGTGCAGCAGGTGCACGCCGCGCCGGTTGAGCGCGAGCACGTGTTCGCGCCACTCGCTGGCGCCCGACACGCGCCGCACCGCGAAGAACGACGAGCCGAATAGCGGCCAGCGGGATAGTACCTGCGGGGAGAGGATCAGGGTGAGAATATAGTGGCTGTATTTTGAGTCTGTTCTCTTTTCAAGGCTAGGCCATATGTATGTGTGTTTCCCATAATATCAAGGCTGATGTCATGTTTTTCAAAATTGAAAATATGTAAAAGTAATATTCTGAAGACTTTGTCATTGCCGTGACATTAATAATTTCTACTCCATTGCGGAGTTTCTTGGACATAAATTATATCATCTACAATTTTGCATGCTTAGTAGTTTTTAAGCAAAACATGCGTGATCTCGTATGTAATAATTATACCTTCTTTATCTACCATGTTTTACGCAAATAAATATATTCTATTCTATTCTATTAATGACACAAAGATGTCGAAGCAGCAACTGTTTTTTTTTTGCATGAAATTTTAATAACGAATACCACAAATATTAAGATCGTTACCTTCTTAAGTAAATATTGTAAAAGGGTTGATGTAAACGTTTTTGTTTTTCGACACTAGAAATATTAAATGAATAGTTCCTCACCTGTAAAACCTTAGCCTTGGCAGCAGCAGGCGACAGGGTCCGGACATGTTGCCATTCCGCACCCAACCACGACGCCCACTTATTAGGTCGGGGCTCTCTCAGAGCTAGCAGAGGTTTCGGCAGCAAGAACTTGAGGTCCCGGGCCTGCGCCCCCTCGGCCAGGCCGGCCGCGCGGTGCAGTAGGGCTGCGACCAGCGCCACGTCGCGGAGGACTGGGGCGGGAGGAGCCCCGCCGTTTGGTAGCACCAGGAGTAGGCCTTCTAAGTAGTCTGGGGCCACCTGGTGGAGTAATGGTGAAATTAATCAATCATAACAAATATGTATTTATACTGTGATCACTCTGTTTTATTTTTGTTATATTGTGGAGAGAGAATGAACGATTTTATTATTATTATTATATTTGTTCGAATTATACAAATATATGAGAATATTCTGCTGTCGTTCGATAAGGCTTTAGATTACGAATGGCGGCCATACACATTACGGTCTACCGAAGAGGTCTACCTGTGCATGTAGACCGGAGCGTCTATTGGAATAGACTTGTGCAGTTCTTGGAACATACGACACGCCGGTCGACCTGCGCAGGCGCATGTACACGTGTATGGCCTACATTAAGATCAGTAGTAGTGAGCACCAATCGTGCTCACTGATCATCATTTCAGCCGAAAGACGTCCACTGCTGAACATAGGCCTCTCCCAAGCACAGTCAGTTCGATCGGTTCTGCGCTTCGCGCATCCAGCGTATTCCTGCGCTCACTAATCACTAAAGTGTATTCAAATTTTAGTTTCCAATTGAATGAAAACCAACTTTACATACAGTAATGTAAAGCCGGAATTTGTTTAAGTTGATTTCTAATGACTAGTTCACTAAGAAGCTATAATAAAAAAAAAAATGCACTGTAGTGAAAATGAAACTATGTGCAGGTTAAAGTAATTTTTCTAAAATCACATTATTTGATCACAAATTCGACCATGTTGACCTAGCTCTCTCTTTTGATTTAGTGTCTGGCCAAAGGTTAAGAGCCGAGCGGAGAGGGAGTCACAATGAGAAGTCAGAAAACGTACCTGGTTGAACAGCACTTCTGTATAAAGCGGAGGTGCGTCGTTCCTCAGCGGATGATGCCACACGGAGCGGCAGAAGATGAGGTAGAAGGGATGGTGAGCTCGCTGTAACTCCGTGGTGACGTCCAGTACGTATTCGTCTCCTGACAGCGGCATGGTGAGCGCGTCTCCTGCCACTATGCAGTACAGGGAGAACTCTGCGCGCTCTGCCTCGCTCGTCACGCCGATCTGGAAATTTATGTGAGTTGTGAATTAATTTGCTGTCAAAATTCATGACGAAAAAGAGTATTTTAGATTCAATGTGAAATGAAGAAGGTAAAATGGTTGTTTTTTTTTTGTTGTAATTTGGGCTTGATTTAAAATTACTTTTAAAAAATATCTCGAGTAAAACACAAGTTCAGTTTGTAACTGCTCACCTGCATTATGAAACAATCTAATTGTACAATCCGATTCAAACTTAATGGCGGCTCGGAACATGAGGCGAGTCGCTGCGCAGTAACGAATTTATGTGTCAGCGGGGGTGAGGGGTGCGGTACTGCGCAGTGAGTGGCTAACTTCCGAGCCGCCGTTAAGTTTGAATCGAACCATAGTAAAGATGTAGACGTTAAAGATGATGAAAAATCAGGCGGGTTACCTTACCATACATTCAGGGTTAATATTACAGAAAAATTGAATTGTCAAGCGATTTTGTACCCTATGCTGTGCAACTATTAACTGTCACTTTGACTTGCACTGCACACCACCTGCCCTACAGGTTGTTAAGAACGGGCTCCTAGGCAGGATCTAAATTAGAATCCTCATAGGTTTAATGTTTTAAGTGTAGTAACTGACCAGTTCACAGAGCTCGTTGACGATATCCTGCACGACGGTCGCGCAGCGCGTGTTGACGACGCGCTCGGCTCCACCCGGCAGTCGGTACAGCTGTCGCCGAGCTGAGCGACCCGCTGATACTGCTGTCACCTGTTAAACAAAGGATGTAAGTCAGATGGCTAAGTTTACAAAAAAAAAAACTATTCTTTCATCATCATCCATCTCATTAGAAAAACTCACATATGACTGTTATGTTTTAAGTCTAAACTAATATAATATAAAAGATTAGATTTTTTTTATGTTTGTTTGTAATTAATAAACTCAAAAATTGCTGCACAGATTTTAAAAATTCGTTCACCAGTAGAATGGTATATTATCACTGAGTAACGTAGACTATAATTTATAAACATATCACGCGGGCGAAGCCGCTGGCGGCAGCTAGTATAAAATATAGCTTAATTCTGTCAGTCGTTTTATTTAACTCCATTAAAAGCCCAGGTGTTATATCTCACATAAGATAAGGATCAAGATCAGGTTCTTTGAAAAAGAGTCAATCAAAATGTCCGGCCCCATTTCTTCTAACTTAAAACTTCAATCAAGGTTATGTATGTTAATTTTTTTTTTTAATCAGAATGATATGAATTTGAATTTCAAATGTCACATTGACTGTCCGCAAAGCAGACACAATAGTTACACAATCGTCGTGAATCATATGATGGGTCATTGGATAGTGAAAGTATGACCAGTATCTCACCTCCTCAACACTGGGCACGTTCTTCCTGCCGCCGCAGCGCAGCGTCTTGCGCAGGTTGGCGAGGCACACGGCCGCCGTGCCCTGGCAGGGCCGCCGCCGGTCTGCTGCCGCCGCAGACAGGTACTCGACGAGGAATGGCCTGGGAAATAACGTGGGTTTGATAAAAACAGTAAAATAATTATGCGAAATGTGAGTGAGCTACTCACTGCCTATACTTTCGAAAAATACTGTGTTAATTATATTTATGTATATAAAAAGTTACTCGATAAAGTTGTTACTAAAAGTTTTGTGAAAATGTCTGTCTCCTAAATATGAACCCTGAGGAACTCCCAAAGTTGTCAGCAGTTACATGAATATTTGTTTAAAAATTCACCGTTTTTATTACAAATAAAATATCTTCTACTCCAACTAAAAGATCATGTTGCCATTTAGATCGTATCAAGACAGTGAAGTTTACAATAAGCCGTGATTCAAAATGTCAAAGGCTTAGAGAAATAGTCAATAATACTTAATTATTAGTTTTATTTTTCGATGGGTAATGCAGGTGAAGTTTATGTCTCAGGAAACTGACTACCAGATAATGATACGGATTATGATTATTCCATATTAAAGTCTTTGTTTCTAATGGATGTTATTCCCATTCAAACAACTATCAACCCTTAACTAGCGTAAATTAAGTTGCATTCAGATTGACCAGTACCGACTATTGATAAAGTCATGAAAAACTTGTAGAGCAAACCAGACTTTATGTATGAGTGTTGAAGTATTTTTTCCAGTAATTTACCTGAGCGTGTCAGAGCAAGTGAAGTAGGCCGCCAGTATGGACATGAGCCGCCAAGCACGCTGGCACGAGTCGCCTGATGGTGACCGGTTCGAGGTCGTCTGCTTCATCAACTGGCAGTACACCTCGTCACGGAGTTCTGGTACTGAGTGGCAATGCTGCAAGGATATGAGAAGATATTAATTGATGCTTGGAGACGAGATCTACACGTAGGAAACTTTACTCATTCATACATAGTTTAATATTTTGACTAAACATATTGAGTAATGTTTAGAAACAGAAAGTACAGGTAGAAAAGGATAAAGTCATTCAGACATAGCTCAATATTATTTTAGACTATTTATTTCACCAGTAAGACACTAGTGCAATAAATAGTTGCTTAACAAAAGAAAGGCAATATTCAAATGTGTTACGGAAACTTTTCAATTTCTTTTCAACCTTGGACTGATTTTCGTAATACAATTAAAATGTTTTATGAACAACTTAAGAACTAATATCGTTGGTTTAAAGGTAAAAGTCATTAAGCATGCGCTAAGGTAGCCCGCAAAATTCGAATTTTCTTCAGTTTTTTACATTTTGCAGGTCACGCGCTCAGTATAACGCCAACGTCAGGACGCTGACGCGTTATACGTGGACGCTGGCAGAGAGTTCCACACTTTGGCCGTGCGCATAATGAGAGGAGAAGCGCCGAGTACCTACGACTAGTCGATATATCGACCAAGTGCGGTACCCTGCAGCACGTCTGGTAGTACCTACGGTAGTGAAAGGGAGATGGTGGGATTAGATCGTGGAGCTCCTGCGCATGCTCTCCGAAGTATAGTTTTTCAACTACCGAGCTACGCGGGCGGAACCTCGGGAAAATCTAGTTTAAGGTAACAATAAAAGTTAATGAAATACTCACCATAAGCACAGTATAAACACATTTAACTTCAGTCAAGTCCTGGTGCAACTGCCGCTCGTTGGGCTGGAGATCGCCGCAATAGGCGCGCACGCACGTGAAGCACTCGAGCGCGGGCGGCGCCAGCGCGGCTGGCAAGCGCAGCAGCGGCGCCCGCAGCGGCGTCGCCTGCCACTTCACGACGTCCGTCTGCGCCTTCCATGTCCATTCGTTGCGTTTCGCTTTGCTCTTGAGGGAGGAATCCGCTTTCAGGATTTCTAGTCTGTGAGAGAAATAGGTTGGTTAAAATAGGTTGCATTATAAAAAACCAGTCAAGTGCGTGTTGGGCTACGCACAATGAAGCACCATAATAAGATCGAGCAAAAACTGCCGAAAAACCCTTTAATTATTCATTTTATTTAAAAAAATATTATTGGTTGTTAGCGAAAAAAAAAAACTGAAAATTTCAACTGTGTCCCTATTACGGTTCATGAGATACAGCCCGCTGACGCTGACAGTCAGAAGGACAGCGGAGGTTTAGTAATAGGGTTCCGTTTGGCACCCTTCGGGTACGGAACCCTAAAAACAGAAAAGTTTTCATATTTATATGCAGTAAGTCGAACAAAAAAGAGTAAGTGCAGAGTTTCAACAAGTCTGAACAAATCAGGTCTTGTCAAAATTGATTGCTAAGTTAATCTAATTTATGTAAATTAAACATGTTATTTGTTATGAAATAAAAGTAGTTTTAAATATTATAGAAATACTGACACATCAGTAGGCTAATTTGCATTGATTATTAAATTTCCGGTGTTTAATCATATATTTTGCTAATTTGGATATAATATTAATAGCAGAGGATCTCCTGTCTAATACGGAAATGGACTTGATTTTATTTATTTATACTTAAATCCTATTATGTGATGTATGGGCGTGATCTCTGACGTTAAGTCCCTAATGCTTTTTAACTAAAGAAAGGTGTTTCGAGAAACTAATAAAATTAACAAATCGCTATCCATTAATTTTGCGGCTTTATTCTCCATTTTATATTTGTTTGAGGCATCCGTTCATCATTTTAGGCAATATTTCTAATAGTTTCCGATGGTAAGTAATTTGTTCGTAGATTGACGATATAATTGGTCCCAAACGACTTGGTCAGTTAGATTATTTTTTGCTAACACTGGTTACAAAATCGTAGGACTTCAACAAGATGATTCAAATAAGAATAAAACTTATTTATGAGTCGGTATAGACGCTCTCATTAGATAATATGAAAGGCAATAAAATAATTTAGAGTTTTATAATTTACCGCATGACATAACACATACATAAATAGCTTTTGATTTCACTATCAGATAATCGCCAAAATACTCAGTTTGATCAAAGTGAGTCAGCTTATTGAAAATGCGATTTCTTTTATACGGGCGTTATTCTCGGGGCATTTAAAAATATGTAATTGGCATAATAGTATGTTATGAATAATCACATATAAAATTCGACACAAATAAAATTCTTCGGTTAGTGGCTTGATAGAATGCGATTTTTTTTATATAATTCTGAATATATCATGATTATTTTGCAATAAACTGGGTGCGTGCGGATCCCAATAATAGGCCTGTAGGTATGTAGGTTAAACAGCGAATGACATGAAAGAGAAAAACGTTAAAACAGTGTGTTGCGTCTCTTCTTTTCTAAAAAACGACGTAACTAAGTAGAGTCTATCTTTCAAGACAAACTATAAAGAAAACTGAAAGAGGTCAACATTATTCACAAGTCACAACAATGGCACATCATTGCAACACAGCTATTTTCCGAACGGCAACTGAAAACCGCATTTTCCTATTTTTCCCTACATAACGAGGTGCTATTAACGCATTTCCTTCACATCGGCAGGAAGTGGCAGTTAGCATTGGATGCAAATGAGCGCGTTCAGCGCATGCGCGGGCCGTAGACAATGGAGGTGCGCGTGAGTGGACGAACTGTCCGAGCTGGCCACCGTGACGGCGCGAGCGATGGCTAGTATGGATAGCTCTACTGCTTACTCTCACTTGAAACTGTTCATTGTAGTAACCAAGGAACATAGTAATCTAGACTCAGTACCTAGTACAGAAGATGTTACAAGCGTAGAAAAATGTTTTTTGTTAAACGTGTTACCATGCCAGATTTAATCTTTCTAACTGTTAGTAAGTATTGAAAATTCAAACAAGAAGGTTCATAAAGTTATCCGTTCATATAATTGGAGATCACCGTGGTTAATAAAATAATCGAATTAAGTAGTCTTGTTTAGCGGAACGCGTTGCTAATTTACCATCTACGTTTTTTGTAACGGTCACCAAGTCCGTACTAAAATTAATTAAGAACACCAATTAGAAAATTAAACCCGAATACTATGATAAATTTAAAAACAATAGGAAGGAAAGCTGTTTGAGCTGTTTCCACGGTCTCGTTTACATTGTGATTCGATTTTTTTTAATAATAGCTACACGTACAGGGAGTTCGTTCTGCTTACCCAAGCTGTATAATGTCCGACAGTCACGTACGCGTTACGAAACTGACAGACGTAATACAAAATAGATGCCTTTGTTCTAATAAATATTTATGCGTAAACCTAGTCGATAGATAGAATACTATATTACTCTGTATTATGTACCTATACCAAAAATAGAAATCTAGCCTATCCTAGTAAACCTTCTTGTTGTTTCCGACCACCCACGAGGCAGTAACGTCTTTCTATTAAAACTTGTATATTACGGCTTTTGCCAGCAACTTCGTCTGCGATCCAGGATGCAGTAGGCTTATGTCCTTCTCCAGGTCATGGTCTACCCACGCGCCAAATAAAATTTTATTCAAATCCGTTCAGTTGTTTTAGCGTGTAAGCGTAACGAACAAACAAACTTTCGCATTTCTAATATACTAGCTTTTGCCCTCGGCTTCGCCCGCGTGGATGTCGGAAAATATCCCACGGGTACTTCCGGGATAAAATACCTAATAATAGCTGAGGAAAAGGTCATTGACTCTGACTCCTACCGCTGCGCCCGCGTTGTCGTTAACCATAATTTTCATTACGCGTAATTTTGAATCCGTGATATCTTTTATAGTATTTATTTTAGTGATATGATGTTTAATCTAAATCAAATGCACAATTTAAATAACATATTTTATTGGATAAGGATAAATATAATACCGGTCAAAATTTTGAGTTTATCGCGTTCAGTCAGATAGACAGACAGACGCAGCGGGGACTTTGTTTTATAATATGTAAGGAAGTAAGGATTTCTGCTTAGCAAACCGAGCCATTTAATAGGCCAAACTCTGGTTGGGTACCAGAGTTTGGCCTATTAAATGGCTCGGTTTATTAACGCAATTCCAACCCCTAAACAGTTTAAGAAAATTTTATCTTAATAAGATTAAAGAACGATATTTATATTACTAATCTGCTAATCCAAGCTAAGTTACTTATAGTTTTAAATCTAGATCTTATTTCGAAAGTTGCACCATTTCCTGTTTCCTGAGCCACAAACAACGTTTTTCAAAAACCAAAATGGCTACTTATTTAAATTGATAATTTTTATCATTCGATTCGTGACTAATGAGAAATCATTACCAAAAGGGGAAGTGCCAAAACTGTTATGGCAATTTTAGAAATATTTGCATCGATTAAATATTAAAAATTAGATAAAGCAAATAGACATTTTAAGACACCTATTCGAACCACTTTCTCTGGCTAGGTATTCTATTGGTTCAACACCTACGAAATTATGCGTAGGCGAACAAATCTAGAATCTGAGGTGCTCGAAACAAGTAATAAAATGTTTTAAAAGGAACGAACTAATTTATGCAACTTTGTTGAAAGCGAGTTTACGGAAATAGTATAAAAATTAAAATCGTTAATATATCGGGATATCCTCGATTGCGCTTTGCCAACGATTTCATAGGAAGAATTATAGGAATGGCCGAGTTATGTTGTGTACCTACTTCCGATTAACGTCGATATTAATTCATTGAAATTGATAAGTGGTAAGTAGTTATGTCAGTGTTAGTATCAACGAACTGGCTGATATTTTAAACCTGCGGGGTTCGACTGGATACCGGTAGAACAATTTCCGTGAAGATTTCATATAAATTATTCCACCTGAGTCGTGTCGCACCTATTTGCGGCAGCCTTTGTTTGGAATAACTTAGAGTACGTGATAGTCTTTGTTTGTGATAATTAGGTAAGTACAGCCGGATTCTGAAAGGCCAATCAACACAAAAGTTAACTCACAGACTGTCAAACTCATGTCAAGTGATTGGTAAGTGCTATTTATTTCCCACTAGTTGTTGCCCGCGACTTCGTCTGCGATCCAGGATGAAAAGAAGCATATGTCCTTCTTCAGTCCATGGTCTACTCATGTGCCAAATTTCATCCAGATCCGTTCAGCCGTTTTAGCGTGAAAGTGTAACAAACAAATTCACTTTCGCATTTATAATACTAGTTAGGATCACAGCAGCTAACGTGAGTTTGGCAGTCATATAGCAAATGTTGTGTAGTTTTGCAGACACCGGGTATTATACACCAGTTTGGTAGAAGGGAGATAAAGTAGGTATAGGTCCCTAGTCACTGACAACTTGTTAACGAGTAAAACAAGTAATAATGTCGCAGTAAATGACGTCCACAATACTTAGAAACAACACATCAGCGTTTGTCTCTTGAAGAGCTATAATTTGCTTTCAACCCGCAATTAGCTTTGAGTGCTCTAAACATTATTTCCCATAAATATTTACACGACCATTATTATTACCCGTGGAACCATCATAACAATAAAAGGCAGTTATTTTCTATAAGTAATGCAAGATTTATCACACAATTATGTCAATAAACAAGTATTTATAGCTGCAAGTGAGATTTGTCCGAAAATGCATGGCACAAGAAAATTCGCAAGTAAGTCTTGATGATTCCGGAGATTGGGTAAAAAAAAAAGATAGTTAAGTAAATTGCCGCAAGTGGACAGGTGGCGCTGACAAATGATCAGATCAGAAAGTTCAAAACTTAATGACAATGTTATCAAATTAAGGGTTTTAAAGGAAAAACAGCTATTTTGATGTTTTTGCCTGTTCCAGGCATGTTGTTTTGCTTGAGAAGAATGCCTAGTGCGACAAGTGACTGCTGAAAACTCATGTTCACTACTCACCCGGTAGTGTGCATGCACTACCGGGTGAGTAGCAAACAAATTACTTAAAAAACCATAATGGAGCATTGTCAGACAAGTGCAAGGACTTTTGAACCCGTAGTACACACACGTTTTTTTGTTGCCGTGAAAAACTACGGTTTATTTGCCGTGTGTATGCTCGGTCGTCAGTGTTGTGATGATATGGATCACTATGGGAGTTTTTTGACGACACGGCGGCACTACAACGCTCGCGCTGCTGTCGGGTCGCCGTATACCATAGAACTGTGTCATATATACAAGCTCACACCATTGTTCTAGCGCGCCGTACCGTGAAGAAACCGTGCCGTATACATCGGGCCCTATAGTACATACTAATTCCATGGAAAAGTGTAAAAAAAAGAAAGAAGTGACAGCTACTACTTTTTAAATCATGCTTCGTAGAGATGTGCACGTAGTGAATCTTTTATTTATATTTTATCGGTTCGCGTGCATGGGCACATTATTTGCACGTGAAGGAACTACGACTTTATATAATTTATAAGAGACATGGGAACTGTCTTTGACAACTTTCTTTTGTATTACACGGTACACGGTGCATGCTTTTCTTGTCAGATGATTAAGATTGTGTACAAGTAGTTTAATAGGTTACTGTATTTAAGGGTCGCATAAAAATAATCCCTGTAAGCCCATGATATAATTATTTCAGAAGAGCACTTCTGAAACAAATACTTGGGCTACTGAAGGTAACAAATTACGGATTTAGTAATTGAATTTAGAAGTTTAAAATGGTCAATAATCTATATAAAAGAAAATTAAAACATTTATTATGAATAAAAGTAAAGTACCTACATATCAACAATGATCTCCGTAGGAAATATCGAGATACTTTACTTTTTAATTACTCCATTAAACTTTAATTAAGCACTTGCAATGTACTGAGCACTGCAATTAACACACTAGCGCCACTTTTAATTAACGTGACAACCAACTGACATTCCAAAGAGTAGCCACAACAAAAAAAAAAAACTACGGTAAACAAACACAATTTCCACGAAAACAAAACACAACACAAAAAATGCTCTCACAGTAACTCGTTACCGCTCTCTTCTTCTTCGAACGAGATACGATCTTCGTCAAAATCGACACTCGACAGACTGTCTTCAGTCATGTCTGTGTTGCTCTCGCCCAACGATTCGATCGACATCGTTCGACGGCCGATCACCGACTAAACGTATCGGGGAAAGTGTTCGACGGCGAGGAAGTAAATTTTGAATAATTTACCGATTCATTTCGGCTTTCAAAACGTTCACGTTACTCGTGTTTACGTATCTAGCGGTAACGTCATTATTCCGAATCGATTATGACGGTGGTTACGCGATTTTTATCTTCCTACTTTTTTAGGATATCGTTGATGTATTGATTTGTGTGTCAATGTTGTAATAATCGCCTCGTTAATATTTATGTTGATTGGATGTTAACATAATAATGCAAATGTAAAATAGAGGCAAAAGCATGCCAATTTAAACATATACATGTTTGAACCGCTGGTTACGTTTGAGTAGGTAGGTTATACCTTCTAAGCTGTCACTTCTGATGCTCAAGTTATAGGCCCAATAACTTATGTAATATTTTTATTTCAGTCACAATAAAACGTATTATATAGGTATAACGCAAGCACTACAAAGGACGGAAACACTTTTAATAACTGTAATTACTACAAACACGAATAATTTAATTCAACACCACTATTACACACAACACACGGACAATTAATCGGCACTGCTAATTAGAGAACTAAAACTGGCTGGTAACTAAAACAAAACAGTAACGAGTGGCGTGCTTTAGAAAAATGCACGAATCGAACGGTATAAAAATGTAGTGAATAGTAAACTTTAAACAATTCGGATACTTGCACTCTATGCTTGATTCGTGCTGCCAGTGCACACGGCATGACCGAAGGTTACACTTGCTCTGGCGACGATTGTGCCGCGACCTCTCAGGTGTGTTCCGCGCCAACGGTGCTCATCAACTAACTAGGGCTGCTCTACTTTTTGCCAAGCACTTTTTATGGCGCATTGTTTTTGTAAAATTGCACCCGAATCTGGTTTACAAAGATGTTGCTTAATCATGAAAATTCATTACGAAAAAGCTTTTGTTTTCTTCTGCAACTGGGTCGTGCAAGTCGACGTGTGTCTTAGAGGTGGTTTTACACTCATGATACTTCAAGTCGTCAAAGCTACGAAGTAAATGCTCTACAAAAGTTACAGTTCAAGAATTTTGAGCAAATAGATGAATTAACGTGTTGCAATAGCTTAACATAACTTCTCAAGGAAGTATGAATTAAGATATTTTCCGTTCTCTTCGAGCGTAGCTGCATTATGATGATATAACAAAACAAGCAAAGTGTAACACTAACATAGACTATTGTTCCGTGGAAAGCAGAACGTATCATTACTTTAGATATTAATATTTGGTAAGGAGTCCAGATTTCACAAGATAACAAAAATTGCAATAATTAGAAACGGATTATAATGGGATGTTACAAATGTTACAACAGATAATTACTTTAAGGGAACATTTACTTTAAGATAAGAAGCATGGGTTGGTGTGAAAGTTGACATGCCTAAGCAAGAAGTAAACGCAGAGATGAGTGATGGAGATAAGATCCCAATTGTTTGATTGCGATGAGGGCAAAAATATAGTGATGAGTAGATAAGAGCCTACACATCCATATGTCGTTAAAGGCTTGGCTTTATCTTAAATCTTATATATTGAAATACAAATCAAGTGCAGGGACATGCAGATAAAAATGCAATTCTATTCAACATAACTACATCCCTACCTGGATGTAGTTATGTTGTGAACGATGATCTAAATAAACACGCGTAGCTTATCAGACAAAAGGAAGATTGAAGTGGATAGAGTAAGAATTCAAAGACGACATAAAATCTAAAGTTAGATACTAAAACGATTGATGGTAAAGGGTTAAATCCAACTGCAGATTGACATTTGAACGATTTAGCCATGATTTATCGTAGGGATTCTATCCGGACAACCCTATCTACTTCCATTAACGAATTTTAAATAAAAAACAGTTCAGAAAATACCTGGAACACATAAGAATCCTTCATTCAATGTAAAACGGTTACCCACGCTTTTTTAGAAAGCATTGTACAACGTGGAAACAACAGCTACTGTTCAAACTTGAATAACATGCAGTTATTATTTGTACGCGTTTAATTTTAATAATCCTATTACCTACTTGATGTTATACAGCACTTCCTGCAATTAAGTTGTGTTGTTACATTTGCCGTGTCGCGGATATTGATACAATTATTTGGACAGAAAAGAAGTTAATTATGTGTTTTTTTAAATAAACTATGGGTCCCAATCAATTAATTAATTATTATTTTATTATTAATTAGTTGTGGCCGTGGCTCCACCCGCTTTTCAGAGCACAACTAAAATAAAAATCTCGTTAATCTCACACATGGTTATCGAGTTTCAAGCGCACTAGCGGACAGGCAGACGGAAAGCAGACGATGCATTCTAAAATATGTAAGAATATTAAACAATATAATCCACAGCTACACATTAACCTTAATAACGATAATCGTGGAATATTGATTTGGTCTAACATCTAACGTTTCTAAAACAAAAACTCCGCTCTAATAAATCAACCAATCGCGTGACAGCATATAACTTGTGAACAATATTTCGTGCATCACTTTAATAATTTTCTAGTTTGGCAACGATGAACGAATTTTTACTGAAGCAAGGAGGCAACATTGTACGACCGCTCCCATTTTGAAAGTATCTCTAGAATAGCGGGCTGTATGTAAAAAAAACCGGCCAACTGCGTGTCGGACCACGCACAATGAAGGGTTCCGTAGTTGGGATGAATTTATCCCAAGAACAAACTTCACATTGTAGTTGGAAAACATCATCTCCCATACATTCCAACTGATGTAATTTGAACCCCTTTGGAGATTTACCAAAATGTATCCGATTAAACAACAATAATTATTTTGCAGGTACGAGCATTTTACGAACGTAACCTAACATTGTATTCCCTGAAGGGTTAGGCAGCGGTGTACCTATATTACACCCACATTTCGATGTTAGAGGGCGAGCCTATTGCTATCAACCGGGCATCCAGACTCCGGGCTGCTGCTGAGAAATTCCTATAGGAAAATCGAATAACACTTTGCTCGACCTGGAAACCCAGGCTCTCAAGCTCAGTAGCAGCGCTTGCGACCACTAGATCACCAAGAAAGAACGTAATATTATGTGATACACAAAAATGATTCAAACACAAGCAAATTTAAGATGATATACTTAGCTAACAAGAAGAGGAAGACTGATAGAGATAGGTAGATACCTATTGCGCCGACCTCAAATGATTTGGTCAGCAGTTTCTGATATAGGCAATACTTATTTGCAATTTTTGTACAGCAGTGATAGCCTATAGTGACCGTCGAACTGTCAAGTCTCGAGTACGAACCCAAGGCACGCACCTCTGACTTTTCAAATTTATGTGCGTATTTTATTGCAGCAAAAAGGGTGAACGAAAACATCGTGAGGAAACCGGCATGCTTGAGAGATATTTCTTGACGGCATGTGAAGCCAAGTAAAAGGCCCATGGGCGACTTTAAAACTCTGACACCAGGTACTTCACTAAACTAACCACATAAAAAATAAAAAAAGTTGGAAACTGAAAAGTTCTAAATTGAATTTGAGCGCCATCTGCTCTTTAGGACATAAACCATCGGCGCAGAGTAGAATTTGTCGACTTGAACCAACTCAATGAATAGAGGCTATATAAATATGTGCTACCAATATTTGTGAAAAGTAATGGTATTTAATATGTACATTATATTGTGTACTATGTAAAGATCACATTTGTGTGACAAAAATGAAAGCAAAAGTACCATTCGCTGAACATAGATGGCGCTAGTGTGGACTTAAAATAATATACCCAATGAGACCATGCGATCCAATATTAGATACATCATCGAGTTACTAATTAAATGGAAACCGAAAATTGCTTTAAAATTTTTAAAAGAAGCAAAACATAAGCAAAATATTAAGTTAGAGGTAAAATAATCTCAATTGAGACGCAGTGGTTGTAAATGTCAATTGTGTTTATAGAGCTCAGACAGGTCTAATTCAAAATTAATGTATCAAAAAAGTAAAGCGCGCTATAAATTACTGTCAGTAATTAATGATCTAGTGAATATGCGTGTTACGTCTGAATAGTTAACATGTGTCGTAGTAAACCATTGGAAGTCTACGCCTAACGTCTTTGTGCAACAAATTGCATTTGAACTGGTAAATGCGTCGCAAATGTGTGATTGGATTGTTTAGTGTTCGTAAACGTTCAGTTCTGCTGTCATTTAACGTCATTATCAGCTTTCTATTGCACATCAAGAATATATTTAGCAAAGAAATATACACTTAGATATATAAACTTAGGTATATGAACGAGAGAAAAAACCTAAAGTCAAAATTGCTCCAAGCGGTGGCAGAAACGCACTTTTTTCACACGCTGAAAAATGGGGCATTCCATGTGTGTTTACTACATTGTGGTATCATCACAATGGGTCACTTTTCCGGAAAAATCTGAATCAATTGTCAAGACCATTGTGTAGTAAAATAAATAAACATTAGTGAGTACTCACTCTGGGCTCTGTCTGAAATGGTCGACGGCAAACTGCAGCAGTGGATGTCTGCCGTCATGCTGGGGGGTTGACTGATCTCTCCTCTCTTCTCTTAATTCTCGTTCCCTTTCCCGATCTCTTTCTCTGTCTCTGTCCCTTTCCCTCTCCCGGTCTCTTTCTCTCTCCCGCGGCACTGGTGACGTCGTCTGCGCTCTTCTCTCAGCGTGGTCCGTCTCTTCTCTGGAGTCTCTCGCTTCACGCAGCTCGCGTATCTCCCGAGAGTCTCTCGAGTCTCTGGAATCTCTCGTCTCTCTGGTTTCTCGTTCTGAGACACGTTCTTTTGTAACACCATTTGTTGTAGGTTTGGGTTGAACCTGTAACAATTAAAGTATTGGGTTAATTTTATGTTTAATTAATTTATTCACTAGTGATTCGGAAGGCACTATTAAGCTTTAAGTAGTGACGAAGAACAGACTACGTACAAGCACGACAGTAATGATTAAATCGGTTGCCTTGTTCATTGCATTAGTTGCGATTTACAGGTTTGAGCTGCTTGAATTTTAATACAAGTTTCATAACTATGAGTTCAGTAAAGTATGTTAAGTATGATTTAAAACAGTGTGGGGTAAAACTAAAGGTGGACCATTTTTATCCTCACAGTGCGAAACCTATTTGTGATATATCAAATACAGTTTTCGTTACGTTAAAACTAAAGAATCTCAAGATTGGCATCCGATTGCGGTACTCGCCACTCGGCCGGTGTCGGTACATCGCTGGAGATCAGGAAAGCGTGAATGTGCGCGCGCGCACGATCGCTAAATAAATCAGTTTTACTGCGCTGGACCCGTTGCTCGGACTCTATACGAAACATATCTAATAGAAACCAGAGTGATGTTATGTACGGCATTTGGTGATTTATGTTATTTCAAATAATATGTTGTTTGCGTTTACCTGATTATTTCACACATTTAACAGTTATTAGAATTACTAAATGTCTCTGTTCTATTTATACATATTTTAACTATTGTTTTGAGGAGCGGTATGTCCAGAAGTTGACGTCTTTCGGCCGAAATGATGATGATGACGAACCTTCGTATTAGTATTACGAGTATATTTAATATTGATTGATTTAATGATTGTAACAGTGAATCAATTTTCACGCCTCCCCCATAAGGCCTACGTCAAATATTTTTTGACATTCGGGTATCGGTCATGACATAAAGAGGTGCCATAAAGAATATAAATAAAAATATACAATAAATTCGCGAAATTTCGCGGGTATTCTGGTCTAATACGAGTATAATAAGTATTTGATAGCGGAATCGAATATGAAATTCTTATTCTTATTATGCATTTTTATAGTGCGCTGTGCGGCCTTGATGCGTGTTATATTTTTGTTAATTCCTGTACTGCACCTATGTTAAAACGGTATTGAAAAAAAAAAATTGCAGAGAAAAAAGTAGAACGATAAAATATAGCACCCAGGAAAATCGAAAACATACGTAACACATCGGTAACCGGTTGCCTGGAGCTAAAAATGTCTTTTTAAGAAGAGCTTCAGTCTAACTCTTCTTTAATAAAAAAAAAAACCTTAATGGTCCCTAAACGGAATGATTATGGCCTATGGAAATATATTTGAAAAAAAATACGAAAGAGTTACAAGCTAATTACTACGGCCTTAAGTATTTAATTAAGTTAAAAGTAGGTCAAGGTTAAAATACTTATTCTACATTAATTTTTATACTACCTTTGGTTTTCGTTTCAAAGTTTTTCTACTGAGCGTCCTGATAACATCGTAAAAGTTTTCCATTTTTAACAATTTTTCGATCACCAGCATTCATCAAGCACAATTCGTATTTTCGCAAAATCACTAATATCATCGACGTTATTTTTCGAAACTTGAACTAAGCGAATCAATGTTGCCACTTTCCCGACACAAAAAACCGACTCTATATTTTCTATTGTTTTTTTCGATAGTGCAATTTCCGCACTGCATTCGCGAGGTGCAGCGGCGGTATGCGCGCGCCGCCCGCACCCGCGTTGCCCGCCACCATCTTTATAAATATTGATGCAATATATGTGTGCTCGCTCCGATTAATCGCTAATTTCTTTCGTAACTCGAATTCTTTTGGTTTTTTTAACCGATTAACTCTTACCGTGAATGGGAGATATTTATGGTATTTTTTACGTGCTCCGCTAGGCTCAATTTATTTCCACGCTCGTAGTGCTCATTATCTTGAATAATTATGATAATTATGGATTATCCGATACCTACTTTTTACATAACCGACATCGAACAGAAAATATGAGTTTGTTACGTGGCGGAACTACGGCCAATATTTTAGGGACACGTTTCAAAAAAACGAATCTGAGTAAGAGCTTTTATGCTGTCTCCGAAAGAAGAAATAGAAATTAAACAACTAAACAACAAAATAAACTCGGTTTTTTAAATAAAAAATCTTATTGAATAAATTTCCACTAGGTATTGAAATTAAATTAAGCCCTACCCTTGCTTTTTTTTTTTGAGGTTGGGAAATTATCAAATAACTTCTCCCGCTCTGGGCGGAGCGGGAGGGTGTGTCAGATTTTTACTGACTAAAACCCACCCGTGTTCCTTCCGTTGCCTGTGTGCCGGGCCGCGATATCCCTTTCGGACAAACTCGCAGCCTTACCCTAAGGTAAGGTATCGACAAAAAAATACTTGTTCTAAAAACAGATTTTTTTGTCGTTTTATTCTTACATACTTACTTAGAAAGTACCGAACCATGGACAATACAGTCACTGTTCAACTGTCTGAATACATACTCATTAAAAAGAAACAATCAAGTTACACAGCTTTACATGACATCCTTAAACAGAGGTACATTGTAAGCCTTATTAAATCAGTACAGCATTTGAATAAATCACAATATGGAACATAAAACATGGCTTGATGTAACTTACTTGTTAACGCATCCACCTAGTTAAAACCTAAATGAATATTTATTTATGGATACCTTCCAATATGGTCAGTTTTCGCGTAAAATTAAATCAGTTTATTAGTAAAAAATTGTAAATGCGGGGCTATAGATTTCCGTTATTTTCTGTATCTGACGTTTGCGGTTAGCTGGCGTGACAGCGACATCTATCAATACGTGTGTGAACTGTGAATGACTAACGTTCATAATGTTGGAAGCCACATATAGATGGCAGCACGGCACGCTTAAGGCAGCTCTACATAGGGCAATATTTAAATTCAAAGATGCGAACTTAAAATATAAAAAAATAAGTAAAATGATTAATTAATTGTAATTTATATAGAGATTATTATTACATTTCTATATAATATGGACTAGATAGGCGATGGCCAAATTATTATGATACGTGAAGCAAAAACTTTGTAACCCTTTTTACGAAAATTACGCGGACGTAGGAGTATGAAATTTGCCACAGTTAAAGTTTAGATGGAGGAGTGCAGAAAGCTAATATTTGTATATAATATACATTAGAAATAAATTAAATTAATTAAAAAAAACATTACCAACACTACCATGCGTTTGACACAAGATGGCTACCTTAGAATCATGACATTTAAAGGAATTGTGGTCGAATTTCGAGTTCAGCCAGTTATTTTTGAACATTAGTTTGTCCGCATTGTATCATCCATCCGTAGGTATTACATAAATTATTGTGTTACTGCAGTAATCGTTGTATGTAATTAGTTTGTCGCCAAACGACAATCTAACTTAATAGCGTGCATTCTGAAAGGAAAGTGGGCAACGTCACAAATAGATGTCAAATACTTCGGTATTTTGATTAATTTGACAGTATTACTGTATGGAAACAAGAATTGTGGCTAACTAGCGAACTAGAATATTGATTATGAAATGCAGTAATTAATATCGTCACACCGAATATTTAATTTTAAATGTAAAAAAATATTTGGAAACTTTCCATATGCCTTTTTTTCACCTAAAACAGGTACAACATCAAATTCAATGGTACAATTGCTTTTCATTATTAATATTCTAGTTCGCTAGTTAGCCACATTTCTGATTTCCATAAACTAATATTGGCAAATTAATGCAAACAGGTAAATTTTTGACAACTATTTGCGATGTTTCCAACTTTTAGGATAAACGCTCTTAATATAGTCTAGGTCCTAGACGTAAAAGAAAAACAGAATTCTTTAGAATTAGGTGATGTAATTTTGTTCAAGATTTTTTTTTTTAAAGAATTATGTACTTTTGAGTTTTAATTACGCAGTACCTGGAAGTATGTAAGTTCTTAACACTTTCGACTCCACCCACTTTTCATGGAACTCATAGGCCATGCCGCCATACATATTGGAAGTGAACCCTCCGGGAGGGTTGCTGGCAATACGTTTGCGCTAAAGTTAACTATCGCGAACGGTTAACGGCATTAACCGGGTTATAAAACACTGTAAAACAAAGGAAAATATTGTTTTCAGGGCGCTATATGTAGTCGGTATAAGTAGTTTCCAACCTTAATTTTTTTTTGTGAATATTTGTCATCATCATCAGGTCCAGTTGAAAACCTGCGTTAGGCACTTATAGTTGTCTGGCATTTTTGCTCAACTGGGCCTTTTTGGCGCAGCCCCGAGGCACACTCCCCATCAAATTTCTGCTTACATCGCACTTTACACTTTATAATTGATTTTAATGTTTTTAATCTGCTGTGTAATTATATTGTGTGTGTTTTAGTATGTGCTAAATAAATGTATTTTCTTTCTTTCTTTAACTGTGAAAAAAAATTGCTTGCATTTTAAAACCAACGCTTATACTAATAAATTTAGTTAAAATATACATCAGATTTTATTTTCACGGTTTAGAATGCTGTATTTGCTAAGAAAAATCTACATTTAAAATGAGCTTTCTCCGAGGGCTCCCGGCATGCCATATGCAACAAGGTGAACCCTCCAGGAGGGCTCCCGGCACTGAACGTGTTAAGAAGGTATACCAAACTTATACGAGGTCCCGTATCAGAAATTCCCGCACTGTATCTGATGATTATGATTATAGACATGATACGACTCATTTTCACCGGTAAAAATGTTAAGTGATAATGTCACTTAACATTTTCCATTGAACAAGGAAATATGTGAATGGTATACGTAGCGAAATAGCTGGCCGTTAACATACGCAAGTGTACATCGAGATACCGACCGTAGCCTAACAGTAACCAGTTCAACCGCGTGGATGTCGGGGTGACCCGCTCTGAGAAATATAGACGTGTCTCCGAGAATCCATGCATGTGTGGTGTACTGAAAGGAAACTACTCGATATTTTTTTACACTGTGTGCATCTTCCCCCGAGGGTTGGGCAGAGGAGTACCTTTAGTACACCCACATTTCACCAGTTATGTTTAAGTCCCATGTAACAGGGGGCGAGCCTATTGCCATTAATCGCGCACAAATACAGACTCCGGGCTGCTACTGAGAAATTTCAGATAGAAAAACTCAATAACACTGCCCGACCTGGGAATCGAAACCAGGACCTCATGCTCAGTAGCAGCGCTTGCGACCACCACACCAACGAGGCAGGCAGTCTTTCTATTAAAACTTGTCTATTAATACTAGCTGTTGCCCGCGACTTCGTCTGCGATCCCAATAACACTTTGCTCGACCCGAGAAGTTGAGTATTATTTATTGTTTTCTTTTAGCGGAAATCCTTAAAAACGATCTTAGACATTCTAAGTCAGAATTGTTTAAGAATTGTTCAAAGTTTTAGCACTCCGTCTGGGACAGATTAGACTCTCTCAGAGAATGCGGAAGTTCTCTTACTGCTTTTGTAGATTATAAAGTACGCCTTTGCGAAATAGATTACAATTATCTGTATTAGGGAGCGGTGGTGCCCTAGGGGGGGGTCTGGTTTCTCACATTTTGGGGGGGGTTGGACCCCCAAAACCCCCTCCTGCCTACGGCCCTGCGGAGTTCCGTTATGTATTGATTGGTAATGTGAGTTGGATATGCAGTTTTCATTTCACAAATAGATTAATCGAGGAAAATTGGTTTATTGAAGTTAAGATTTAAAATTTCGATACATATTTGTAGCCTTCCTTTCCTTTTCCAGGTTATACTCTACCCATGTGCCAAATTTCATCCAAATCCATTTAGCCGTTTCAGGGTGAAAGCGTAACAAACTAATAAACTAATTTTCGCATTTATAATAATATGATACAAATAATGCAAGATGGCGGCTACTCCAACATCTTTATTTTCTCATTAATTTGCAGTAATTCAACTGTCAATGTTGAATAGGAGATCGATCTTCCGTTTTTCTCAAATAGATTCCTCGTAGATAATTGACAATTTTCTTCGATGTATCCATTAATTAACAGTCACATAGAAATGCCTCGCACTTTCGCCGCGAAAGCCCCCAATAAACATTATTTCTATATGAAAGTCATTCGATGCAACATCTAATTGGAAGTAGAGATTCTCCGACTTTAATTTTTAATTGAAATAAATGCTTAAAATAAAATAAATGTTTGAGTTGAGTTTAAAATTGTTATAAGTATACGATATGATATAAAATAGTTGACTCTTGGGAAAAAAAATTAAAGCACAGTCAATAATATTTATACCTAGCAGTTACACAAGGTGGAGACGACAATACGACAATAAATTAACACGGTCAGTGCCGGGAGCCCTCCTGGAGGGTTCACCTAGTCGCATATGGGATGCCGGGAGCCTCCGCGGAGGGCTCATTTTAATTATAGTTTTTCTTAGCGAATACAGCAATATAAACCGTGAAAAAAATCTGACGTATATTTTAACAAGATTTATTTGTATATGCGTTGGTTTTAAAATCAAAGCATTTAAAAAAAAAAATGTTTTTGTTCACGGTTACAAATATTTACTAATAATTTAAAAGGTTGGAGACTACGTACAGCGAAAAGACCCCCTGAAAACACAATTTTACTTCCTTTTACAGTGTTTTATAACCTAATGCCGTTGACCGTCCGCGATGGTTAACTTTAGCGCAAACGTAATGCCGGCAACCCTCTCGGAGGGCTCACTTCCAAAATGTATGGCGGCATGGCGAATGAGTTCTAGGAAAAGTGGGTGTAGTCGAAAGTGTAAAACTGCGTATATCTAAATGACGTTCCCAGTTTGCATACGAAAACTCAATCAACTAAGTTCAATAGTTCAGTGAATATAGCTAGTTGGCTGATCGGGAAGATGCATCCGAGCAGTGGCGAATAAATACCATATCCATCCTACTTTCTACATAATGTTGCATTGGCTCAATATGTTTTACTTACTGCATCTATTAATTCATTACTTTTCTTAATTACACATACATCATAAACTCACCCTTCGTCTCATGGGGGTGGGTAGAAACTACTTAACGCTACTTCCTACGAGCATTATGCTGCGGCAGCATCTGCATCTATCGTAACAAAGCAAGCTTCATATGTTTTGCTCGCTTAAAAGTTATCGCGCTAATGCGGTGTTTACATTAGCGGCTTCGCCACGTTTATTAGGTACCGCCACCCGGGCGATAAGTGCTTCGCAGCCCGAACTATTATGTTAACCGATAATGGTTGGTCACATCTGCGTGTATCGTATCACTGTGCGAAACTTTGTCACGATAGACGCAGTTGCGGCCGCAGCACGTTATACTCTTGCTTCGTTTCAGTTCGGTCGTTTCTAAATTAAATTAATCAAATGTCGAATTTCATATAAAACGGCCAGTAAGTCCATGCAGCCAGTAATACAGCAGCTTGTTTTACAATACAGTTTACCATGTTCGATAAAAAATCTCTTGATACAATCTCGCTCGCTTTAAATAAAATCTTAAATACCTATTCAATCTTCTATCAACACCTATCGATTGATCGCACATCCATTTCACGTTCGGCTGAGCGCAAATTGTATAGCTCCGCACATGTGCTTCAATGGACCATGTAATGGTAGGCGCGGTCGTTCATTGCCTCATTGGTAGCTGCACGTGAAAGTAAAGTAAGAGCTTTTCCTTTATCGATTAATGAATACATTTCCCTTGAAGAAGCCATTGTGCGGTGATTAATAATCACATGGACACAATGCAAGAGCTAATAACAGATCAATGAATTTCAAAAGAAGCAGAGGAAGTTAGAGGACTTGAAATTTTCGTAAGAAACTTGAATGGAAATAACGTTTATATAAAGGGGTTTATTTGTAAAAATTGCTTAAATTTAAGTGACGTTCAAACGTCAAAATGGATGGTTAAACAGTCGCTAATCATTTCTTAACCTAAAGCAATGTTTGTATCGACGACAAAGTGACGATTTGTCATTTTTTTTAACTAGCGACGTAACTATTTAACAGCTTCACACAGTTTTAACGGCTTGTCAAAACATCAAGATGTGTTTATTATAAGCAAGTTTAATATGAATATATTACACATAAACCTTCCAGATTAAATTCTCTAAATGTTAGTGCATTAAAAACCGATGCGTATTTTAGAAAAACACTGCGGTCACGCATACACGAAAAGCGACTTTAATTTATAATTATGTATATTATACCTATACGAGTATTTAAAGAAGATGTAGATAGTCATGAAAACAAAAGAACAAAAACTAACTGAATAGAAACATAAAAGCCTAGATTCTACAGCGACCTTCACAAAGTGTGATATGTTCAACCCTGCGTTAAATTAGACTTTATTAGACTACAAACATGACCCACAACATTTAGTTATCGTACAGTTAGCACATTTGCGACACAAAGCAAAACGACCAGATAGAAAAGCCACTGAAACGTATAACACTGCACCTGAAGCTATAACTTCTTCAATCAGTCGGATTATATTTCAGTTACTCGACATACATACCGATGCCATATTGATTTTAGTACTTATATTAAAAGTCTAAATTCGAAGGCTCATTTGATATTCAGTAGATACTTTTAAATCCACAGCATAAATTCTTGGGAGTCGCAGTGGCCAAAATAGGAGATAAAATACTTACTTTAGATATAAAATTGTAGATAGTATTTAGATTACAAATACAAATACAAATGGTACGTCTAATCATAGAAAAATCAATCGTGTTCCAATTACATAAGGTGTCTACTGACGATGTCGAAAATGAGAGAAGTTTGATTGAAAATTAATCAGTACTTAGTGGAAGCAGCAATAAGACATAAAATAAATTTTGCATTATCTGCAACTTGCAATAATTTAGCTACAAAATTAGCAGGTTTTACGACTCAATTTATTAACTCTCAATAATGTTCTTTCGTTTTTTGCTGCGACAATAATAAAACAATCATCATCAATCATTATTATTTGATCATCTACATCTAAATTAAATCCCCTCTACACTTGATCTTTCATGATATTAAACTAATCAAAACATGCAACATGTCCATTCAATCAGATACGAGTATAAGGCGGAAACAGACACGCCACGCCGCCAAGTCAATGAAGCCTGTTCATTTTCTTGTCGTGTTACGCTTTGTCATTTGGATTATGAACACGCGTGGGGTGTTACAAGTGTAATGCGGCCTTTACGCGGAACTGCTTCACCAGTTTTTCTATCGTCCCAACCTGTTTCTCAATGTTAAAATACCTTCACTTTTCCTGTGTGATTAACTGCTTTCCATGGTTATTAATGTTCTAAGTGTTGATTATCTTTGAGATCCGACTATGATAATTTCCCGAGGCTTATATGAAAATGACTAAGGGGATGAGATAAATTCTCTACTTTCAATATATCTTAACGTTTTCTTTGATTGATATTATTATTAATAAGTATATTTAGTTGGGGTTATTTAGCAGTTAAGTTTAAATTATAAGTTAGATTAGGTATAGAGCAAACAATATGGATATATCCTTAGAATTTTATTGGTCGTAAATGATAACCGACCATTTAAACACAAAGTCAAAGTCAAAGTCAAACAATTTATTTCAATTAGGCACATAAAAGGCACTTATGAACGTCAAGTTTACAAAAAATAGAATTGATTCTAGTCGCCCCTTCCAAAAGGTAGTTTTCGTATGGAGAAGAA
The DNA here is from genome assembly GCA_947364205.1 of Agrochola lota. NCBI lineage: Eukaryota > Metazoa > Arthropoda > Insecta > Lepidoptera > Noctuidae > Agrochola > Agrochola lota. The sequence goes on from OX376223.1 coordinate 4,901,410, forward strand.
TGGGCAAGAAACTCCACCGTTACTCTTTTAAAATGTTTTTACAATATTTTGCATACATTAATTATATAATTATATGTGAAGACGATGCATCTAGAATAAGATTACTATACCGCGATAGGTAAAAAAGAATGAAAAATAAAGCAATTACAGATAAATTAAATATGTGACAGATACATGGTGCTCACATATTTACAAACATTGTAAAATTATACGATATTCCTAACATTTTAACAAGTAATACTAATAAGTCAGTGTGTGAGTTCAAGAAATCACAGAATGTAAAATCAGTGTTATAAAAAATAACAAATACATAATTAAATAAGCAACCAGTTTGATTTTGTCTAGACTCTAAATTGTCCTATGGAGCAGGACCAGCATGTTTCCAAGCATTCTTATCTTGGATATAATCCTCTAATTTGTAATATGCTTGTTTACAGAGTGTACTTTTAATATGAGTTTTAAATTTTCTTTCATTTAATTGTAATATATCACAAGGTATTTTATTGTAACATTTAACACAGTACCCCATAAAAGATGTATGGACTTTAGATAATCTGAAAAATGGTTGATCTATTTTATCTTTATTTCTAGTATTAAAATTATGTCTATCACTTATTTTATTAAAGATATGTAGATTTTTTCTTACATACATAATATTTTCATAAATGAATTGGCAGCAACTCACCAACAAAGGATCGAAATGGCGGCAATTTATCTCCATTATTTGGCTTGTCATAATGCTATTCAGCTGCATTAATTGCGTTATTAAATACACAATCAAAAACCACAAGGTTGCTCCTATAATCTTGTTCCATCAAAAGAACATAGGTAACATTCCAATGCGGTTTTATTTGGATGACAATATGTCAAGGATGATGTACTACAGAGCATGTTGTGGCGACCCACCATCATTGAAGAATGACGGTGATCACGAAATATTTATTATAGTTTAGGGGAATGAAGATCGGGGTGTTAAGTTCACTCATCTTCTATAGCAAAGGGAGGATCCTCCGAACAGACGGGTGTCGTGTCTGGCGGGCAACTGCCCAACGATTGATGTCGGGAAATTAAGTTATATTATATGCTATTCGCGCGGTAAACTCTAATTGCGCGACGCAGGATTTGTTGTGACGACCTGACATTTGTGTGACGTCAGGTCTTTGATGTGTAGTTCGCATTAGGCGATGTAGATGCCACCACAATAGGAGTTCATTTTGTTAGGCAAGGTTTAGTTAATGACTCTATAAAACGCAGAGTAATGTCAATGTTGATGGATGGAGGAAGACAAAGGCCAAAGAACAGATGGATGGATTGTGTGAGGACTTGAGGAGTGATATGAAAGAGAAGGGAGGGAATTCAGCGTGACGGTTGATAGAGGAAAATGGAAGAAGAATACGTGTTACGACGACCCCACAATTTACATGGTACAAGGGCAGGATGTAGATGATGATCTTTGGTAAGGCAAGGTAACGATTAAATATTTCATACTACGTACGTGTATGAAGGTATTACTCGAATAACCAATTTTGTTTGAAACATGCAATTAAAGTTAACAGAAGATGTTATTCTGGTCAAAAGCCAAGATCATTGCGGTGAAGCTTTCCTCGCGATCGTCTGTGAATTTTCTGAGCAATAGCAATAGTAAATGTAGTTTTACAATACCTCATTCATAGAAGTACTGGTAGTGATGAATAGTAATAAAAAAACATGGCCCTGATGCCATTGTTAAACAGTTTATAGAAGGCTGAGCGTAAAAAAACTAAAATTTTAAGGCCTATTATGTCAGTCGAGGTTGATAGAGTACTCCGTAGTAATTCTCCATTAGAATAAAAAAGATTATAGCTTCGTAATAAACATTATCGTCTTCCCAAATTACAGGGTCGTTACGTAAAAGTAGAAACATTTTTTCAAGCCTATCTTGGGCACTAAAATGAGCGTTTGGACTGTCTAAACTTATAGCATTAGCGGTTAGTGTATATGGTTCTGTAATGATTCTATTACGGTCAGAAATAGACGCCGCTTTCACTGCACAGCTGTTATCATTCGGTGATCGCACACTTAACGTGAAATATGAGTGAGCATCACATAGCGTCACGATTATGATGTGAAATACTTACAGAAAGTTTCTGTGGCCCTAGTACAATATCCACGTTGTAAGAGGAATGATGATTTCTGAAAAAAATAAATTGGGGGAGAGGGCAGTCACGAATAGAAAGATAGTTTTAAACTTGAATGGTATCTTATAGAAAGCACTTTAACAAATTAAGGCTTGGCTCATAAGGAAGAACTAAAAGTGAAACAAGACTAAGAAATACGGATATAGGTAATCAAAGAGCATTTTCTAGATATAAAAGTCATCTAATCGAATAATCTTACTTATTTCGGTCAAAAAGATAGTTTGGACACTTTACTCAGTGAATATATGTACCTACTTCAGGAGATGGTGAAACGGGCCATTACACTTTTGAATAACAAAAGCATCCGAGTCTGTATTGACAAGAGCTGACCCATGTCGCATTAAAAATAAGTTTTGCAGTGCAACTGTTGCAGTATGTGGAGTAGGCGATAATTTCTTATACATTTTAAGTAATAATGTTTATAAAACAGATAATAATTCTACCAGAGAGGAGTCTGTTGTGCAGCCAAGGCAAACTGGTTGAACGCGCTTACGGGAAAGGTCGACACTAACATATTTTCTTACATCATTGTGTAAGTATTACTTAAAGTAAACACTGCACTTCTGTGGGAAAATAGTAAAACAGATTCCATCTTTAATACTTTAAAAACAAGATTTCCAACTTCCTTATTGGAATTAGATAAGTCTTCGACATTTGTTTTCCTTTTTTTAACGAAACAATAAATTATCATTTTGTGTCAGTGTTTCCGCGAAACTATAAAACACATTTATTTGATGTTATAGAACTTAAGAGACAGTGTGACAGATAAACATATCATGCATGCAACGACGTAATTAATCGATGCCAGATAAAAACAAAAACATATTAATCAAAATGATGTAAAAGTTACATTAGGCTGTGTTTTGCAAAGCGGTATGAGAAATGACTGGCGAAATGTGGGTTATTTCGCTATTTTAAAGTCCCAGATAATAGGAGACGAGCCTTCTGTCATCAACTGAGAGAAGGTTTCTAGACAAATCCCTAATCTAATAGCCCAATTCCACTTTCCCGACCCGGGGATTTGATCCAAGTGCTTGATCTCAGCAGTCACAGAGAAGTATTAGTTGAGGCCAAGTCTGTTTATGTTTTGAGTTTTTATTTTCGCTTGAGTATAGATTTCGATTGTTTTAATAATGGCGTGTCATTATGGAAAATAATTTCATTTACTGTTTTGTGTTGAGTAATGTAAATTATTTTGCATACAATTGTATAGAATCAATTTCTTTTTTCTAACTGAACAGACAGCTGTGCTGCTGGGGAGTTTGTTGCGCCACTTCTTCCCAGCTAACGCACTAGGAAGTGGTGAAGGGCGGGCGTTTTTGGAGGACTGTGTATTTGGGGATGTAATTTTGACGTTCGAAAAGTGCTGATTCTTAGCCTAGTTTGAATTAATGACTTTTGACTTTTGAGTCAAAACTTGTAGATAGCCAAGAAATCCTAATTCTGGTTACCCAACGCGACAGTGAGTTTGGTTGTTTCGCATTCACGCTAAAACGGCTACATGGATTTGGATGAAATTTGGCACATGGGTAGACCATGACCTGGGTTAGGACCGGGATCGAGACCTATGCGGGCGAAACCGCAGGGCGCAGCTAGTTTGTGATAATTCCTTAAAGACCTAAGTTATGCAAGAATGCACCTGCATGGTGACTAGGCGACTTCGCAACTTACATGATGGACGACAATTTACGACATTTTAGAGCAATTTTATGTAATGCACGACTTCCTCTGATCGTTGTCGTCAAATGATAATATAATCAGTCTCGTAATCTACTACATTCTTAATTAGACTAGAATACAATAGCCTTGGTCAGGTAAATTATATACTGCTCTACAGATTATGTTAAAATTACCTATTATAATATGGGTATTACCACATTATACTAGCAATCGGGCTGGGATTTAAGTTTCTGCTTAGTTCAACTAAAAGGTACAATATAAATACTGAGAGACGTTACGGGTAGTTAGAAACCCAAAAGTCTGACAACTAGTCTTACCAAGAGGTATCGTCTTACCTAGTAACTAGGTTGTGGAGGTCAGATAGGCAGTCGCTCCATGTAAAATACTGGTATTCAGCTGCATCCGGTTAGACTGGAAGCTGACCCTAAAATAGTTGGTAGGTTAGGATGATGATGATAAATACTGGTTTAAATAACAAAGTCCAATTCCCTAACAAAGTATAACTTCTTCGGTTTCTAACTATCATTAAATCCCTTGGTAAACCTAAATATAATAACATTTTATGATTGGCTGATCAAATAACAATTAGTGTTTTTTCATAAAACTCGAATAGTTAACATAGATTTTCCGGTAGAATTACTCAATACTCAATGTATTTATTGCATTCCACAACGTGAACTTAGGTGGTATTTTTGCATGGAACTTAGGTGATAGATTTTACTTAAAAAAAAAAAAAACTAAAAACATGGCTTCTCCAAAATAATTTTTATACACTAAAATATTTTTTGGATTTTATGGGTACCTAGTACACACGGCTACACATCAAGCTATACACATCCAGTATAAGCTGAACCTCTCATTGTACGCAAATCCTATACAATGCGAGATCAGCATAAACTGGATATGTATAGCTTGATGTGTAGCCGTGTGTACATATTCGATTTATTTAGTTTTATAATACCTACAAATCTTGTTGTTGTGTTTTATGTTGTATCATAGAGTCTAAATGTATCTGTGTATTGATTTGATTGATTGATTGTATTGTTATTAGAGTAGTAGTAAGTAGTATATAACTTAGGTTCCATGCCCATGTAAATGTAAATATTCGTATGCTGCTTAAAGCGGCGGATGTGTCCTGAACATAACTATACCTAACCAACTTTGTACGTATTATCAAGGACATGATCATTGTGACCCGGCCACAGCAAAGTGAAGAGAGGAAGAGGGCATTTACAGATCAGCAACCCGTGATTGAGATAGAGGACCTCTGTGGCCAGTGGTAACCGCCCCGACTTTCGAGTTGTAGGTCATCGAACCAGTGGCGGACTAAGCCTGTCGGGGACCCGGGGCGGCAAAACTAAATGCCCCCCCCCCCCCCCCCCCCCTCCGCTTTAGCACACTGCCTGGAAAAGGCTAGGTTTTCTGTTGACCATTGATACAGACATAGGATAGGACATAGGATATAGACAGAGGATACTTTGTTGACCACCGAAAAGCTAGAGGATCAGAAAAATATAGGAAGGTAGAGCGAGCTCGATTTTTTTTTTTTAATCATCTATACAGAAACAGGAATTACTTTGTTGACCTATACAGAATATTTTGAAAATGTAGTATGCAAGAGCAAAGCGAGCTCGAAAATTTTACACCCCGTCCTGGATAAGTCAGTTTTTCTTTTGACCGTCCATATATAAAAAGGAAATACATTGTAGATTTACGCAGAGAATTCTAATAAAAAAAGAATGTTAGGTTGCAAGAGCGAGTGAAGCGAGCTCGAAATTTTAACACCCTAGGTTTATATTTAGCGTAGGGACACAAACTAACTTTTTACAGAATATGTTTTGTTCTTGTTTGGAAATTGATTAAAAAGTTGTCGCGAGCAGCGCTCGGCGCCCCCTAAGACCCTGCGCCTGTGTGCGCTGCACACCCTGCACCATAGGTAAAGCCGCCTCTGGGTTTTTCCCTAAATCACATATTACTAGTCAATTTGCAATTGAAATCGTGGCTAGAATCGTACATTCTTACATGTCATTGCATACTTTGAAAAATCTATGACGATGATTGTTGCAGATGTCGGAAAAAATCACGCCGGAGCTTTAGTATTCAGCCATAATTTGCCGTTTAACGCTTTTAATGATTGTTAATTTCATAATTGTTACCTATGCTGCCATCAATTGTATTTTCTTCAAGACTAATTATAATTTGTTCGAGTTGAAATCCCATCATCAGGGGAACGCGGAGGCATTTGGGGCTCCCCCCAAGACCGGAGGCCCGGGGCGGGAGGCCCCTTCCGCCCCCCTGTTAGTCCGCCACTGCATCGAACCCAAGCAGGCGCTTTAAATTGTGTAAATAATTTCATCACCACTGCTCTTAAAACGGTGAAGGAAAACATTGTGAGGAAACCGGCACGTCCAGATCAAAAATTCGAAGACATGTGACATCTACCAACCCGCACTGGGCCCGCGTGGTAGATTACAGAACTTCCTCTTGAAGAGAGGCCTCTGTCCCAACAGTAGGAAAATTATAAGCTGAAAATGCTAACCCGTGATAAGCATTCTAGAAACCGCGGATCAATTGCTTATGCTCTTTAATCAATTCCTTAGAACAATGAACTGGGCTCAATTTTTTTAAAGCACCATTATCGCACTTCAATTTCACAGTTCGTATGTCGACGCATATTAAGAACTGCCCTAAGGTAGAATTACCACAAAACGGTGTGTTTTATAGCCTACGAGCTACGTGTGGAAAGCGAGAGAGTGGCCTGTGGCCGTCACGGTCTCTTTGTGGCTACAATTAGCTGATATTGTCAATTACTTGTAAGTAAGTGGATACTAGGCCTAAACCCGAAACTCATTCATAAAAGTGAAACGTCATACTTACGTATAGAGCATGACGGACTAGTTTGTTAGATTAAATATTAATGACAAGATGGTTATCAGATTTTGAAGATTGTTTTTCGTGTGCGGTGCGGTGGTTATGGTAAATCTCTATGGTTCGTCTGTATCTAGGACAAACATTACGACCTCTTTATCAGTAGGTGCCTCCTAAACGTGTAGGGATGGTGCTGCACACTGGTGCACCACACCATGGCCCATGAGCATTTGCTGGTACACCATGGTTGTAACAGCACCATGATCACATCAGTGGAAAAGCATCCACGGTTATTCCACCCTTTTTCCTTGAATCTTTCTGTCCTAACAGATGTACATTCTACATAATTTTATTGTGGCCCACTTATTCATCACATTTACCACCCCTCATAGCACGAACCGTCATTACTTACAGCGTTTTCTATCAGGGATATTGCGGATGCAGATTTTTTCTGGCTCGGATTTTTGGTGGCTCACATCCGCGGATGCGGGATGCGGATCTCAAGTTTTTTTTAAGGGATGCAGCAAGGCGATATTCATTGCAATTTTTTTCGGATTCGTTGTATGTTGATCATAATTCAATTCGCGGCAATTATAATAAAATTGTTACTAAATTTTAATTTGAAAATCAATATAGCTCTCGAAATAATAAAATATGTGTTTGATGGATATAAGACTGTTTCGTAAAAATGTGACGATTTCGATCTTGTGATTTAAATTATTATGATTTCCATTTTGTTGATTATGATTTTACTTTTATTCACCCTTGTCCACTCACATCTGCATCCGCATAAGCTCCACAATTGTGCATGCGGATGTAAATATCCGCAATTTCTATGCCATGTTACAATAACGATTTAAATATTCAAGGCATACAATCAGGAATCGATCTCATTTCTTATTGCATCTATGTCACCCGAACTTAAAAAGAAGGGTTCGCGGTTAACGGACAGGAAACGCGGATCGGCGCACGCGCGTCTGTTAAATAACAGGTGTCATCAGACATTGGGTAAACTGTATGTACTGTTATGCAATTATCGCTCTTATTGATGCTACGATAGAATGCACCTGTTATGTAAAGAACCCCAAAATTACTCGAGCGAAAAGGATATGAAGTCGTTTTTAGGTACTGGTTTCTTCGTGAGGGGTTAAGATTTTTTGTTTAAAAAGTACTGTTGCCTTTTTGTAAACATGGTTTAAATTATTTATAATTTGTATAACTACGTTGCGTTTCACTTTCTTTTGTCTTAGGTAAATCAGACTTCAGACAAAACCTTGTTTGTTTTTTAAAAGCCATGCAATTTTAGATTTCCTGTAATTTCGGTATAAATAAACAGGAATTGCATGGCTAACAAAGCAAATTACACCATTATCCTGTGATTGTACAGTTAGAAGATATACACCGATAATTTTATAGAAAAACGACAACAGACCGGAAGAGTGAATGGATTGAATGGTGAACATAATCAAGAGGCTTCCTGTATGAGATCGCTTAGATTAAGATACATTACGACTGATTGAATCGAAACCGCCGCTCGACGGGAAACATCGCCATTATTATTTAATTTGCGGCATTTTTGCTAAATGCGTAAGCGCAGCTGGCCCATCCCAATCTCACGGTATGCTTGGGAGGGCCGCTTGCGACCTTTGACATCGGAACACGAATTTGCCGATGCAATATTATGGATATTCCTAAGCTCTGTTTATTTTGTGTTTGTATATCTATAAATTGTAATATTATTAAGGAAAATTTGGAAAATTACTTGTGCGATTATTTCTTATGACAAAATGAATCGATGGATTGTGTGAAAAATTACATGGCTGTAAAGAGAGTGACAACCAACATAAATGCGACGAGAGCCAATAGAGATGTATGGAGGAAGAAAAGACATCTTGTGATGACACCAAATAAATTGGTAAAAGAATAACCATGACAACAAGCACTTTATAAATTACAAAACAGAAATGCAGGAAAAAAATAATGTTCAAATATGTGAAACAACGAATGGGTTCAGCGATCAGCGTACAGATAGATTAGCATTGTTCCTAACATTATTCTAATCACTTAAGTGAAATCTTAGCTAATAACGCCACCAACTCAACACTCAACAAAGTCACAGAACATTCCTTCACGCAACCACTTATTTCTAATATACCCGATAAAAAACTCAATTATCTTAAAGACAATATAATCTTAAACAAAGAAAAGCCAGCTTTATTACGTCCATTCCGTTACATCGATTAGGAACGATAACGATTAACGATCGAGATCGATTTACCTCTCGATTCTCGATATGTGTGGCGAGACTGACGAGACCGACGAGTATTCGTGTCACAATATTACAAATATTTTAATAGATCACGTAGCATCGCGTGTGATAGATTCCGATTTCCATCGGTAATGAGTTTTAGGAAAAAATATCCCTCGATTGAAAAATTATATGGTGATTGGAGCGAAGATATTTATTGGTCTCTGATTGTAGAATTTCACAATTTGAACATGAATCTGGAGGCTTACAAAAGAACATATAAAAAAAAGCTCTGACTGGCTCATCACAGCCCAGCCCCAACTCTTGATTGGACCTAGAAAGCTGAAATTTTCCGGAGAAGTTCCCTCATAGGCCTGATATTTCGATATTCCCGCGGAATAGGGCAATTAAGGGCGGACGAATTCACTCATAAAATTATAGTGAACAATAAGTATATACTTTGAACCTTTAGATGTGCTAGTTTTAATCGCCATGATGATGATAAAGAAAGAGTAGATAATATTTAAGATTTGATCTCAAAGAATTTACAAACAAATCGGTACACCAAAAAATTAAAACCGAGTAAACTTTAAGGTTTTCCAGGACAATGATAAAATAAATAAAAACGATGACAACTACATAAATGATCACAACATTCACACGGCATCGCTAATTCATTTGCTAAACCATGTCGGGTGTCCAGTAAAGAGGAAACGGAACCACGGTCCGATTAACTTCGCGATTGTCGCTGAGGCCCCGTCACGCAGACAATTTGCTATTGGTCTGCGCTCGTGCATTGTGTCATGTCATCATTTATATGCATGTGTGGCTCATGGTGTATTGTGTTATGGTTAAGTGGATACGGTTTTTTGTATAGGTTTGGTTGTGAAGCCTTATTTGTTAGGCTTGTCAGTGATTAGGTGGTCAAGTAATGCCTCAAGCATTACTGCCTCATAAAAGAATAAGAGCAACCAGCCAATTGATAACCCGAAAAGGTTAGATGAAGACAACAATAGATAAAAGAAACACTGATAATAATTCTTGGTAATTGAGTAACTGTTATCCAATTATCAAAACAAACAATTACAATTCCGAAACTGAAAGCCCTAAGCAATGCAGGTTTTGCCAACAAGATCATCAAATCATACTTCAAAACATTATTCTAACAATAATCACTTACAAGGACACAGATAGGAGGCGTTGTTGTTAAACATTTCTGAAATTGTATTGAAAAAGAAAAGATGACAGCGTTGGTTCAAATATTGGCCACGCGCCAAAAGATCCTTGTAGAACTGTATATAATATAGTAGGTTTGGGCTATAGCCTCCTTTAGGACCAAGCATATACCGGGACGCTAACCAGAAAAAGAGTAGTGCCTGAACTTCAAGACGTAAAGAAGGACCGCAAATAAAGCACATGCCTTTCCAAACACGGAAAAACTACAATCAGCATAATATATAAAATACATACAAATGATGTCTCCCACGTTAGCCAGAAGTAGAGAAGATATTACGGCCCGAACCTTGAGAAGGTAGAAAAAGACCGAAAAGAAAGCAATAAAGACAAGACATGCTTTTCTAAACACGAAAAACAAACAGTATAACATCTAACTTAACAAATGACATCAGCCAACACAATAACATACAATAGTAAGTAGTAGTACTTATTCGTATTGACAGCGTTAACTGCACACGCATATGATCAACTTTCCCTCAGCGGCTGCGCAGGCGGCGACTGTGACGTGTTTCACTTTTAGTGCCGTTATTACAAGAATTGATGTCCCTGTCATGAGGGCTTATTACTCCTTTGATACTGTTATAAAAGAAAGAGCTTACGTATGTATTATATTCGTCACTGTAACAGCTTGACATGGCCTTTCCCCATGGTTACCATGTTCATTAGGGTAATATATGGTCTTCTACCGTATATTTCATAAGATGATAGTATTGTAGTCACAGGAATCAACGAAACGATATTACGTATAGTAGAAGAATATTACAGCTGAAGATCGACATAAAACTGGAGCGTCATCAAACCTTCGCAATCCAATTGAGAAATTGACTTAAGCAGATACATCGCTAGCTAGGTGTCCCCATCCAAACATTCATTATGTTTACTTTAGGACACCTTGTTGCCTTTTTTTTAAGGGGGGGAAATTATCAAATAACTTCTCCCGCTCTGCGTGGAGCGGGAGGGCGTGTCAGACTTTTACTGACTAAAACCCACCCGTGTTCCTTCCGTTGCCTGTGTGCCGGGGCCGCGATATCCCTTTCGGACAAACTCGCAACCCCGGCAGGCATTGGTCCTTACGGACCCCGTCAGTTGGTGCTGACATCTCTTTGAGGCGCGCGTGGAATACAACGCGCCGTCGACCCGCCTTGTTGCCTGCAACTACGGTATCATAGAACTAACAAATCGGAAGAATGGACCGGCAGGTTTTTAAAGCTTCTTCCAACCTTACAGATGACCTTAACTACCAATATTTATCTGACATTGTTGCTAATAACCATCTCCCGACAATCGCAGGAAGTGACGTAGTAGTCCATTCAAAGTTTACCTCCCATTTCATTTGTAGCTTCTACAACATTCAATTGTCAACCCGTCGCTTGCGCATGCAATATACAAGACGAACTAATCGAATGTCAGCATCAATGCATTGTATACGTATATTGATGAGTTGACATGGTAATATCCGTGTCAATATATCACAAAGGAAAGGAGATAGAAGATGTAGTAAGTAATTTATTGAAATTAGAATGATGGTTTGTTATGCCACATGGTCAGTGGTTACCGCGCAAATCTACTCTTGTAATGAAATCTTTCAGAAGCTTTCAGAAAACCGGAATGTTTAGCATATGCTCTATAACAATTATACAAAGTTACTTATTTCTTTCATGCAGTGCAAAAGACTTTAGCTAGAATACTGAAACATGAAGAATTAATTCATAAACGTGACGAAAATTATCTACTTTCTGGCGCAGGTTATGCTATATTTGAGAACCAAACGGTTATTATTGACATTATTACACAAGTTTAGATTGTTTCAGACCGTTCAGACGCAAATGCAAAAAGAAAAGTATACCCTGAAATAAGCGTGGCGAAATTACTGTAAAACTGATGGACAGTATTGGTAAAGAACTGGCAGGGTTAGACGATAGGCCAAGCATGATTCATCTCGAATTTAAAACTAGATTTCAATAGAGATTCATTTGTTTGTGTCAGTTTTGGATCAAGATTCATGCTTCAACACTGTTCAGGTGTAACGGGTTAAAAATTCAATATAGAATCAGTGATGAGACTCATAACATTTTTAATTAAAGGGCATTAAGTCTTTGTATGAGCTTGTGTTGAATTTGTTCTGCCCAGTGGCTTGGAACCGTGATCTGGCCATAACCACAACGCGCACAAAACCTGCAGAGCGCCTCGCTAGAGAGCCTCTTTTGTTTTTAAGCCTGCATGCTTAAAAACAAAAGAGGTATGGTTTTATGTTTTTAATGTATTTTTATGAGCTTCATTACGCTATATGATTGGTGGTATTAGGAATCTAAGGGCAATTTGAAGAGGTAGAAAGATTGTTAAAGAATGGTTAGGCCATATTTGTACCTACAAAAGATGAGTTTGAATAAATGCTATAGGAACTGTCATTGCTATCATCAATGATATGACGCATACCTGTGTTAGGCTGCCGAATGTTCCCATAGCTCACAAAGAAATATTCTAGTAGTAACAACGCCACCGCCTTGCCTTGACTTGTGAAGGGTCATGCGCACGCTGTTCAGATACCAGTCGCGTGCGCTAATCGCCTAATAATAATTGTTAGATAATTCGAGTTTCCTAACACATTTCGTAATACATATTGAAGTTCCGAATATGTAATTTTAGTTACCAAAGGTCATTGATGATTTCCAATAATTTGAAAAGCTTTTGAAGGAGTTGAACGTATTGATGATTATTACAGGCAAGTATGTGTGGTGAAACGGTTATTGAAGCTTTTGAAGCAATTAGGACATGTGCGGAGCGTGTCATGGTACATAAAGCGTGTCTTTAATGAGGACAAAAAATAACTATATGATCTAGTATATCAAAAGTAAGAGAATGAGGAGTTTTAGAGCAATTAATCAATGTCTCAGATATTTTCCTGTTCGAAAAACATACATACGAGTTGATACGAGAACACGGCTGCATACGCAATAAGTTAAGAAACTAACTGCGCGTTCAATCAATTTACTAAATTCATATTTTAGATAGAATTTAATGCAAATCGCATTTGAAATGAAAAGCAAATGCATACAGATAAAGGTGCAAATTAGTTATTAAAATAAATCGCAGAAGAAACTGAATGGAATATTGGCTTCGTCACAAGATGCGTTGACAAAGGTAATGACAAGAAATGCAACACAACTGACAATGTACTGAACCTCATGAATAGATCGATTACACAGCGAGATCATCGACGCTGATTGGAAAGCGTTTGCACATCATGCGACATACAAAAAAAAAAGATAATGCATTCATAATCGTCATCGTCGTTTTTCAACACGGTACGCTTTTGAAACCTCCATTACAATCAAATTCAGTGGAAAACGTTGACCAAACGAATCTTGTAATGTCACGTTGCGAAATGTTTGTTTTCAAACAGCTGATTAAGGAAATCGATGGAAACTGTTGATTTGCAGTTTGCATTTACCGCTAACTGGAGCACGTAGCTAAATAACAAATTGCTTTCAAACCTGCTCACCCCATTTCCATCCGGAACACAACACACAAACACTGTTATTACCTGCGTATTTTCAGTGAGATTCTCGAATCTCGCGAGAATCTCCTTCACAGACACTTTGGGTTCGGTTGTTTCTTCATGTATCGTCTCCATGTGGCCGCTGGACGACGACGAGAAACTTTGAGGGCATTTCTTGATCCTTTCTTGATTGGAATGAGCTTTCCTTCGAGGTGGATCTGGGTCAGCGCGGGTGTCCGCTCCGGAGTCGGAATCCTCGGGGGCGGAAGCGTCTGCGCTGGAGGCGGCTCCTTCGGAAGAGTTTATGAGCGAGTCTAGACTGGGGGCTCGTCGCGGGGGTGAGCAGTCATCACAGTCGAGGTCGAGGCCGTACAGGCGCTGCAGGTGGCGCCAGTTGTCGCGCATCGCGAGCGAGAGGCGCGGGCGCTGCATGGTGCGCGCGCGGGCGCGGCTGGCGAGGGACTGCGCGCGCCGGCCACTGTCGCTGTCATCTCGGGTTGAGGTCGATGGTGACTTATGGTGGACGCCGGTTTTTATCACTATTGTTGTATTGCATATTGTAACGAATCGCCAGTGACATTGATTGACCTTGTATGTGTTATTATACCTACAGACGTACGTGAGATATACAGATCGTGACTATATAGTTTCCAATGTTGTCCTACCTGTGGTATTTGATCTTGACTACGTATATAAATGACTGCTCCGGATGGAACGTTGATTTGCAGCCACAGTTAAATGAAAATCATTAAAATATTTGATTGTTGATCTGAATAGTTGATTAGATAATATAATCAAATATTTTGTAATAGTTAAATATTACAACTATTTAATTGCTATTGAATATTTAATTCATTCCAAAGATCACGGACGCCTTTTAGAATCTATGTATATTTAATTTAGGTTAGTAATAAAATGCAGTCTCTTGTCTGCAGTTTGAGAGGTAAAAATAAATATTTGATTGTGAAGTTTTGCATTTTACCTACATGAAGTCAGCAAGTCATCTATGTACACACCCCTACAACACAGATGGATGATGATGACTATGTTGAAATGATCATTTGCACATACGTAATGGACGTAACCAATGCAGTGATCATTGAGTGGAAATCTGACAATTTACATTCGCTATTCACGCAAGCGATGGGACCATTCACCGCCTTTCACGAGTCGTAGAAAAATACTACTGATATGTGCGGTGAAGCTACATGTGCAAGTACGTAATGTGGTCAGAATCAATCTATGACTGTCGTAAGATTTGGTTTTGGATGTCATTATGGTAGTTTATGATAAAGGTGTGGTCACAAGCAATGTTACTTGAAATGTTTTCATGTGTGAAGAAAAATATTCGTCAGTTTTTCAATGAGGAGAATCAACAATAAAAGAGGCATAACAAAAGATTGGATGATGCGAAAGATGACAAGGCAAAGAAGGAAGGAAGTGAATATGAATGTGAGATGCATGGAAGAAAAAGACATCTAGGTAAAGCTTCAAAATATTGGGATGAGGGCGGGACGATTATAGTTACGGTATAAGCTCAGTCCTACTTCTGTTATATGCAATAGAGGCTGTTAGTTTCTGAAACAAACCCGAAACAACTATTCACAAACAAAAACACCGTTATTTGTCTAAATCAAATTGTTTTCTTGTTCATTCTTCAGTAAATTCAAAGAAATGAGCTTTAAGGTTAAATGTAAAATCAATCTAATCAAACACGAACACCCGCTGAGATTAATTTGTGAGAAATTATGTTTCTGATTATAAAAAAAGACGAGCCGAAATTATTACAAGCTCTGTGTTACTTATCTAAAATAAAAGAAGTTTTCAACCATTTCCTCTATCATTAAAAAAACTCTATGGAATCTAGATTACTATTTTGATTAGTCTGTTCTCTCTAACATAACTTTTATAGCAAACAATAAAGTTACTTTTATCAAAATTCGCAGACGTCATGTGGACATTAAGCATAACAAAACATTTACGTTTGTTCATAGCGTTTATTATTGGAATATTCAATTCATCAAAGATGTGAAACTAATCGTAAATGTTACACAGAATAAAATATTTGTGTAGAATATTTCCGTAAATAGATGTAATATTGCTGTTTATTTTCCAGTGTAACGTGATGTGATATAAGGTTATGATATGTCCACAAATATTATTTAAGTATAAAAATATTTTAAAGTAAATTTACTCTCAACTGATTTCAAACAAAAACAATGTTGCCTGCGTTCTACATTTGGCGCCTCCATTGACGGCGTAATCATGGCACAAAGACGGTAATCTATTCTACTTCCTCACGTTGCACTAAGGCAACTCAGCATACAGCCTAGTATTATAATAAAGTCTATGGTACAAGCCCAGCCCAACATTCCAGTCATCGCGGTGTTGTAGGCGTTACATCCACTGTCATTTATCAGTAGAGATAGGCGTGTGTAGCGGAACTCTGCGGAACCCAGGTAGACAGCGCGGTCAGCGTAACGGACCCATTTAACGGGAGCTGCTATTGCTTACTTGAACGCAGGCATAGCTTGGAGGTTCTCATTAAGCTGAATTGGTAGTTGTCTTTGCTAAAGCTTAGTTATTGACTGACCGGAAAAAAAGCCCCGGAAATAATTTTTCTCTTTTTGACTGAATTATTGTGTAATACAACTGCTTTTTGATATGTTACATCTTTTCTCTCGCTTTCCTGCAATCTGTAGGAGTGATTTCGTGAAAAGGGACAGAAGTGTTTAACAGGAAGCCGGGGAAGCGTGCGCTATTTGATTTGACGAATGAGCTCGCGCGGCTCTAGAGTTGGCCGTTAGATGGTACCAAGCCATTTTCCGAGACGTTGGACTGACAGCCAAGATGTCAAATGGACACATTTTATACGACTACTGTAAGGCTGGCTCGTTTATAGTTTAATTCGAAATAATTTGCAGTGTATGTTGATAGTACTCAAATACAGAATAAGATCCAATCAAAATCAATCTGCCTTGCCTTTTCCCAACTATGTTGGGGTCGGCTTCCAGTCTAACCGAATGCAGCTGAATACTAGTATTTTACATGGAGTGACTGCCTATCTGACCTTCACAACCCAGTAACTGGGTAATACGATACCCCTTGGTAAGACTGGTGTCAGACTTTCGGGCTTCTGACGACTCGTAACAACTGTTAAATATCCGATATGATACTCGTAATAATTTCCATAGAGAATATTCGAAATTAAATTCTAATAGGTAGTAAAATGTTAACGTTGCATCCTTTAATCAGATAGTGTGTATGAATGCAATATAAAATGATTTTACAAAGCCTTATGAATAGTGTTGCCAGGTCTGATTCGCTTAAATCGGGGCAGAAGGTAAATCAAATCGGGATTTAGGGTTGTAGATTGGGACAATAAAAAAAATAGGTTTAAAAAAAAATGGTTTAATTTATTGCGTTTTGCAACTAATATTACTAGTAAATCTGAATTTAATCTGGTAATAATAAACGACTTCCTGGACCTAAATTACAATAAAGTCGTAGTTTAAGTAGGTAATAATTGCTGACGCTTTATAGAAGTTTAAGTAATTTATTTATTACAAGGAACCCGCTCCTGCTTCGCACGGTTTTTACGACTTGACAAAATATAGAGATTTCTTAAGTAAACATAACTTTAATATTAACGTATTATATATACACATATACCTTCCGGAATAAATTCTCTAAACGATGCTGAAAACCTTATCAAAATCTGTTGTGTGGTTTAGAAGAACAACGCGGACATACAGACAAACGCGAAAAGCGACTTTGTTTTATATAATACGAGTATGTATATGTCGTGGCCAGATCTTAGCATTGGTAATTTCATGAAATGAACATCATTCGCCGGTCACATCATGAGGTGGTGTGGCCAAATTATTGAATACCAGTTAAACGCACGACTACTTCGTGATGTGGCCAAACATTAGTGATCATATCGTAAAATAGTTAGATTATCCACCGGTAGAGGCGTTGATGTCGCTATATTTTTGTTGTGCACCATGGCGGCGGCATACAAATCAAACAAAGTAGGGTGACCATGCAAAAAAAGTCGATAGCGCTCGCCGGCCCCTACCGGGCCGTGAAATGCAACATAGCACTTAAAATTTGTTTAAATAAATAATATTTACACCACTTATGGCACCCCGACCAAATGGGTTAGGTTAGGTTAGGACTGTGACCAACCATGCGCAAGCTGAGTGAGCTGTGCGAGCGCTACTTCCAAGTTGGTCGCAGTTACTTGGCTATTTTTACTACACCTTAAACCATGGATTCCCCTACATTAATGATACGGCCAAGCGTCGACTGACATATCATTAAACGTTGACGTTTCAAGGATATAGCCAATTTTAGCTGGTCATTTCATGATAAGGTCAATTACGACATTTATGTCGTCTGATTAAAAGTATATTTTTCGTTAGATTTCGCTGCCTTTAGGATTGCCTTGTTTTTTGTAACGTAGTTATAAAATTCATTGCAAGTCATGCTAAAGTTGGTTTTATTTGGAATTTCTGCTTTGACATGCTCGAGTGCCAAACGAATTCGCCTGTCAGTCCAAATTAAGTTAACCTGGGAAAAAACCCTTTCCGTTGCCGCGTTTGATACCGGTATTGAAGCCATAAAAGAAAATAACTTTTGAAGATTTGCAAAGTCTTGATTGTCTTTCAAAATATTGTGCCATTTTTGGTGGCACTCGCTATAGTGATGTGATACGTAATTTATTTAATTTAGCTAATATGCAAATATATGGTTTTTAATAAATTTATTGACTTATCGGGACATTTAGTGTCCCGATCATGTGCAAATCGGGACGCGTCCCCAGACCCCTGAAAATCGGGACGACCTGCGCAAATCGGGACACCTGGCAACACTACTTATGAATGACTGATGCGTTCGTGTAATCCGTTATCGAGCATTGAATAGGAGTTAGTTATATGTAACTTTTGTATAACTACGGATTTTACGTTTTTATGATGATTAAGTAATAATTATGATTCTAGCCTATGATAACTCCGGCAGTTCTTTATTCATAATACCGTCCATCCATTATGTACCTACCTATTTGATTCCGTGAACTTGCTATTATTTCATCGGAGCTGAAAACAAAACGTGACAACGGTTTTAAAAGAAAACCTGATTTGATTTAGCCGAATAATTCTAATCGTTTTTTTTCATTCGAGATGGTTATTATTAAACTCTGAATAACCCTATGTTAATGCTATTTTGTTATAAATATTTCAATGGAAATATTCGTCTTTTTACTCTGTTTTTGTTACGAAATCTCGTCTCCTGAGTTACCTCAATGAGCTCATTCTTTAAGATGAACTAATTTATTTTTTTCTAATTCTCATTATGAGCCATTTTTATGAGTATATTTTTTTTAGGGTGGGAAATTATCAAATAACTTCTCCCGCTCTGGGCGGAGTGGGAGGGCGTGTCAGAGTCTTACTGACTAAAACCCACCCGTGTTCCTTCAGTTGCCTGTACGTTGCCAGGGGCCACGGTATCCCCACACATTACGAGCCTGCGATAGTAAACATTGTTAGCGGTCATGCAGTACCTAACAGTACCAATTACGTACTCATTAAGAAAGCTCATTGAATTGCTAATCTAATGAGCCATTCGCAGGGCTATCAGCACAACCGGAATGTATTATGACTATGAAGTTTATGGGAGAAAAGATATGATTTGTCTATTAACTATCATTATTTATTCAAATATTGTGATTATGTATTTATTTAGTTTAGGCTTGTTTTTTGATTAATGTTTTTTTATGATATTAAAATACTTACATAATTTGGCATTTTAAGCTCTCTATGGGTTCATTAACATTTTAGCCACATTAAAACTTTTTGGATAAAATTGACGTTTAGGTTTTGGCGCCAATAATATAAGATGTGACAATGTCAGATGCTTGAAGCTTGTTTGTTTATAGCCCCATTAAAACTGCAGAACATTCATAAAATGTTCCGAATTCCACTACAATTAATCTATATACGTAAACATCTTTTACAAAAGCCGGTCAAGTGCTACTGGGACTCGCACACGAAGTATTCCGTACCGTATTAAAACGCCGATCTTTCGGCATTTAAAAGCTGCGCTCTTAAATAATTAACTTTATTATTTTTATTATTTGTTGTTATAGCAGCAATAAAACTACACAATCTGTGAAAATTTCAATTGTCTACCTATTACGGTTCATGAGATACAGCCCGCTGACAGACGGACGGACGGACAGCGGAGACTTAGTAATAGGGTTCCGTTTGGCACCCTTCGTGTCGGAGCCTTAAAAATCGTAACCCACACATTATTTAACAAGAAGTTGTTCCTGTACTGCAAGCTGCAGCTCATTATGCAAGCGTATTCTCGTAAAGTAAATCGATACTAAATGTTATGATGTTTTCTTTTATCGCTTCATGATTAACGGCGCACGGGCATACAAGACACTGATATAACGTTAACGTTACGAGGTATAAAGCGGTTCGGAGCCTTAAGAAGCGAGAATTTTAATTAAATATTTGCAGTTGTATGTATTTACATGTTTAATTATACCTACTCATTAGCTAGCTGGAGTATAGATCTTCTTTACTAGGCACGTTGTTCTGTTGATAAATAATATCAGAAATACTTTAGATTATTTCAGGACATATTTAGATTCTAGCATGGAATAGCATGGGTCTGACTATAACCATGCAATTCAGACAATTATTTTTATTAATAAAGTAATAACTTTTCTAATTCCATTTTGCGCTAAAAGATCGCTTTTAGCGTTAATACCGCCCATTGTGTCACCCGTTGTAAACTTTCTACATTTATTTCTGTAATATTTATGATGTACATACATAATACAGAGTATTTTATTCTAATCTTAATGCATCTCACGTACCTACTCAACCAGTAAACAGTATTTTAATGCTATATCTTATCTTCAGCAGTGTTAATGGCCATCACTATAAACGCACGATGTTGTTGTGGGTCGCCGCCGTTTGTGCTCAATGTCCATATATGCAAATCATGTTATTTACATACCATCTTAAGTCTCTGATTAGTATAGTTAAGTATTTACATCTTTGGAGGCAGTTACTGTAATTATAACTGGTAGAATTAATGTGTTTTAACGATATATGGTTAGGTTTGCTTTAACTGTACCCATCTTGAAAATGGTAGCTGCTTTTCCTTATTTTTAATGCACTAAGAAATGTTTAAATACCAGGTCCTCGATCTTATATCCTTGTAATCGTTACTAAATTCTTCAGTTAATACTAGCACAGACATCGTTGTTTAGTCTATGGTTAAAATACTCATAACTTTGTACATTGTTTTTTTATTTAGGATTGATGAGTTTTACTACTCATATTTGTTAATAAAAATTTAAATAGTAGATTAATAAAAAAAGAATCGTTAAACGTCATTTTGACACATCCAGAAAAAGAGGTTATCTTTTTCTAGTAAATAAAAAAAAACATTAATTCAGTCTGTGCCTAGAACAGCTCAAAAAGTAATATGTTAAGAAAATATTATACCAAATATACATTTTGGTATTTTGGCCATGTCATAGGTTAAATATTTAGTCGCCATCCGCTTTCCGTATTGCCTAACTATAGGCTTTAATGTCAAGTGGAGAAGTTAAAGCTACAATCGAATTACATAATATTGTACGTTGGACAGCTTGGGAAGTAAACTTTTCAAGTTTATGAAAGTACTAAATTAGGCATATATTGACTGAGTGATAAAAATGTAAAGTCACGTACTCTCGGAAGTTATGCAATACGTACACTGTCATATCCGTTGGTTGTAAATTGACTGGTAGGTATTGCAAATTAATTTTAATTTTTTTCGATGCCGTAATGTTTTTTTTTTAAGTTAATGAACGATGGAGATCTTTAATAACATAACATCACGCTTGGAATCCCCGAAGGGCTAGGCAGAGGTATACCTATAGTTCACCCAAATTGCGCCAGTTATGTTTTTTAAGTTCCATGTAATAATGTTCTTAATGAAATGATTAGTTTGTCAAAGATAAACTAACCGTGGTTTGTTAACTACTTATTCACATGATTTGGTTTCTCGAAGTTTTACGAAAAGAAAATTGTTCGATTTTGGTACAATTTTAGATATAGTTCTAAAAGTGTCTGATGAAAGTGTAAATCTACCTTGTTCAGGTTAAATGCTTACACAATCACTTACTAAAGGGAATTGGTAACATATTCATCTGTATTTAGAAGGTTTCAACTTTATTATCTTTCCACTTTTTTCCAATAATTTTTGACTAAAATTGTAAAATTATAGTTGAAAACTGAATTGTCATAGGTTGAGCTTATAAAATTAACCTCAATAATAACTGTCAAATTAAATATATCTTTCAAGTGATTTAAAATTGGCACGACTAATTGTCATCCACATGTACGTTTTCTGATCCATTTGTTTACATTTTAATCTGATACTTTAGGAACAGACCATAGAAGATTTTTTTTACCATTTTGTGTTAATCGGTGTAAGAGTATGTCAACGTTATTTATTAGTGTTCCGTGTTTTGATTAATAAATTATGATTGTGATAAATATGATCAAAACTGTATATTGGCGAAGCAAGAGAATTAATGGTTTAATAGCTATGTCGCATTCTTACGTAAAAGATTTGAGTCGCTTGCATTAAAAACTTGTTATTTAATGCGGTGTTCAACAATAAAATCAAGATTGTGTAACTTATAACCAATGAGAACAAACTGTTCTTAGCAGGCAGTACTTCCTTCTTTGCGTCGATTGTACGACCATTTTTTAAAGGAGAACAATCATGTCGGCGCTTGGGCCGCGGAGTGGAGTATGGCTCAGTCCCTCTCGCAGAGAGGAGACCTGTGTCCTACCAGTGGGAACTTTTTGACTAATTATGCTTATGCTATGCATTACGGCGTCCAACATTTTGTACCCCTACCTCAAAATTTAAGGTCATAGGAGTTAAGACCCTTAGGCCGTTATTGCCTGTAAGACTCCAGTAATTATTTTTCTGGCTGGCAATCGAAATATTTTGTTACGATGACTAATATCCTCTACGAGGCAAAATCTTCGCCTCTTCTAAACAAGCAGCCAACAACCTGTCCACCTACCTGAGTATACTGCAGCGCGAACTCCGCGACCAGCGCATGTGCATGATGAGCGAGCGGCACGTGCAGCGTCAGCGGCGGCTCGCGGGAGGACGACAGCTGTAGGGAGTGCGGCGCTGATGACGACGCGCGGAGCCCGCTTAGCGAGAGCGAGCGGCGGATGGTGAGGCCGGCGGGTCCTGAGACAATATGGACATTAGTGTGATACAAATAAAATATCGAGACGGGAATGATTGAGACAGTTCGATATAAAGAAGCTATTTCGACCGAAAATTGCTTATTGTTTAATTTCACATGAATCTACTTTATTACATGTATAGCTTAGACTTAGTTACTAGTACAGCTTGCAGTACGCAGCCGTTATAAGGTACCTAGATCAAGTTTTAGAAAAATCTCGGCTGTGTAAGACCGTCATTTCTGTCATTCATACCTGCGGGGTAATTCCTTGACACACTTACAGTAGCAATCATTTTGACAGTTCAACAACATTCATTCCGCTATTTACGTTGACGAGCAGGGAAATTTTTCGAACATATGAAGCAATGGATTAGCAATATCCTTCAAAAATCCTACAGATTGTTATTGGACGGGTGTAGAATTAGGGTGCTGTTGGCAGTCTCTTTCTAAAGCTATGGTAATCATATAAACAAACTGACCTTTAACTCCAATAGTGACAGCATTATGCGACACAGCGAGCACAGCGTTCTCTCCGGGCGGTACCCTGGCAGCGAACAACCTGGCGAAGTAGAAAGGCCAGGAGCGCGCCATCTCCACGGCCTGCCTCTTAGTGGCCGCGCGCACGGGCGTGTTGCCTTGCGAGCGGAGCCAGGCTGTGCCGGCTCGGCGCTCGCTTGTACTGATGCGGAGGGAGGGCAGGTTCGAGTTTATGTCGTGGACGATCTGTGGGCAAGTAGAGAAGGTTAGTCGTGTGGTCAGTAATTGGTAAAACATTGTTATAAAAAAATTGGTATAATAATGAGTAAATTGGTGTTGTATACAAACTTTCATACAAAAGACTTCAACGTGTAATAGAAAAGGTTGCCCTTGAACTGTGTTTTCTTAGCTGTCAGGAAATCCATTACGCGGTATGTTTGTACACACGGCTACTCATCAAGCTATACATATCCAGTATAAGCTAACCTCGCATTCTACAGAAATACTATACAATGCGAGATCAGCTAAAACTGGAAATGTACAGCATGATGTGTAGCCTTGTGTACCTATAAAGTATTTCCAAATTCCATGGTTTGTACTTATTTGGGAAAGGTATTTAAATAGAATTTATGTATTAATACGTGAAGCAAAAACTATGTTGTGAAAAAATTACGCGGATGGAGAAGTATGACATTTGGCACAGTTAAAGTTTATATGGAGGAGTGCAGAAAGCTAATATTTATACATAATATTATACAGAAGGAAATAAATTAAATTAATAAAAAAATACATTACACACACTTCCATGCGTTTGACACACACACACACTCATTTGTTTATGGTTACAGGTGGCCTTAGAATAATGACATGGCAGCATGGAAATAGTACGTAGTATCATGGCAGCATGGAATTAGTATTTACTATACATGGAATTAGTATGAACTATCCTAAACTTTGCTACCATACTTAAAATTTACATGAATTATGGTCGAATTTCGACCACTAGGCGACCACTAGTATGCTTTATTTCACATCAAAAGAGTAGCGTACATACAAAATAATATCAATGATTTGACTGTTTCAATGATGTACTATAGAAGGAGACGTGAACTCACTTGTGCGTAAAGTAGATCTAATATGGCGGGGTCATTGTACGTCTCTAAGGGAGTGAACACTTCTTTGCGCACACGCAGCTTCCACGGCACTCGGCTGTATGTGAGGAACGAGCGGTCTGATGGTAGAAAAGCTGCCGGTGCGGGCACGTCACCTAAAAGCAACAAAATCATAAATACAACTTAAAAAATAGAGCGACAGAAATATTAAAGAAAGAAAATTTTAATTTGGCACAGTACTGCATGCAAGGAAGAAAATTTAAGAAAAAATTATAATAAATTGGGACACGCACATGAAATACAAACAATAAAAAGAAACATTTCAAACTAACAAAATAATGAAAGCTAAAGACCTGTGCGATGCCAAAAACGCTCCTAACTCAGCATAGTGCTGTGATATTTTGAAAAAATTAATACCGGTGCTCTGGTATTCTGATAGGGAAAATTAACATAGTATAAAAAATAGGATTGAAGAGTGATGAAAATGTTTTGTAATACTTACGTTCAATATGTTCAGTTCTATCAGTTGCATGGGTAGAAACGGAGTGACGTCTCTCCGCCTCCATCTTCCTATCTCTCTCTTTCTGCGCCATGTGGGTCTTAAACGTCGCCCTTTCAGTCGTCTTATTCTCTTGAGGAAACACAATATCAGATCTCGGACTTTCTCTCGCTCTTCCTACTAACATATCCCGGGAATTCTTCCTCCCATCAAATCTCTCAAAATCATCGTAAAACGGCGAACGTTTGCGTTCAAACGCATCCTCAATACCATTCTCCTCTTTTCTACGTTCAGTTCTTGTCGTGTGCACTTCGTATATTTCCGACGCTTCCCGACCAGAGTAGTTGTCTCTATCACGACGGCCAGTTGTGTCGTGTCCTGATTCGGAATCCCATTCGTCGCGACTTTGTCCTCGTTCGTCGTAGCTTCGAACATCGGATTCATCACCCCAGTCGTTCACTCGGCGTTCGGAGTGGCGACGATCGGCTGTGAGAAACCGAGTGGCTAAGTCGTCTCGAGAGGGAGGAGGCTCGGACTCTTCCCTGCGTCGTGAGTTCCAATTAGCTAGGAAGGCGTGTCGGTCGTCTGCTTCTCTGTTTTGGTGGACGCCAAATGTGTCTCTGTCGCGACGCAGTTGTGCGAAGGTTGAGGACGCGTCTGGTGCGGGGGGAGGAGGCGCGGGGCCTTCGGGAGGTGTTGGAGGTGACATAGGTGGTGGAGGCGCCGGGCCAGGGGGCGCGGGGGGCAAGGGAGGCGGCGGAGCGTCCCAACGAGCCCCTCCTCCTAACTGACGCTCAAGCATCAACTTCCTAGTATCTTCCAACTTATTGATGGTACGAGGCGTTTCTGCAGTAGAAGATGATGTGGATCGTACGGAGTGGTTCGCAGTGACTCGCTCTAATCTTTGTCTCATTTCAGAACTCAACTTCAGTTTCCCTACGCTGCCCGGTGAGGGGCGCTGCGCTCCGATTTCAAAGCTTCGTCTCGCAGTTCGTTGGTTCGGCGCCTCCCTACTCGGCGAGACCACTGGACCGTCCACCTCAAACTCTTCCCACTCGATTCCTGGAGTTGTTTCTGATTTAGATCGACCTCGAGGTGGTTCATGTTCCATACCGTTGGATTGTTGTGACTGTGGCGTGTGTCGTCTCTGAATCTGACGCAATTTGAATTTGGTAAAATCTTGTGCTTGTTCCTGACCAACCGCGTCTTTTGGAGGAGGCCATCTCCATTTACCGATACGGACAGTTTTGGCTCGTCCGTAGGGATCCATGAAGCCCTTGATTTCTAAGGGATCAGTGGAGTGGAGTGGGGGGGGCATGGGTGGCGGAGGAGGGGGAGCCCCGGGAGACATACTCTCGTTGGACTCGCGCCGCAATTTGACTGCACTCCTCGGCGGAGAGTGTACTTGAGCATGAACGACGGTTGACGCACGCACCGGAGAAGTGGGCTCCGATTCTGAAGGTTCTACGACTTGACCGGCTAATAGAGATTGTAATGCCTGGTTCTGAGCCAGCAATTGCTGTTGGATTTGGAGATTTTGCGCCATTGCACTCTGCAAGAATGCTCGCTGTAAGTTCTGATGATATGCATTAATATCGACTGTGCCAGGCGGCGGGAGGTGAAGGCCTAGCGCGGCGGCCAGCGCTTCAGGAGTGGACGGCATTGTGGGCGGGAGGGGCAGGGCTCCGAAGCTAAGAGTCGACGTGTTCGCTGAGGCAGCTCGTGGAGTCGCTCCACCTCCTTTTATGGCACCAGTAAGACCTTCGCCGTCAGTAAGACGTTTCAAACTATCATTCATGAAGATCGGATCGAATAAGTTCGTGATATAGTCATCGACAGAGTCCACACTGGACTCCTTCCTGCTCGCTCTTCCTTTTTCTTTATCTTCCTTCCCCCCACCTTTGATAAGGTGTTGGACTTCAACATTGTTCAAAGTATCAATTTGTTCGTTGTACTCGCAGTTGAGGACGCTGTCGATGAAATCGCTGTAGTTTCTGCCTCCCTTGATGCTGGCTGCTAGAGATCGGGCATCTGAGAGTTCGTCTATGTTCGGGTCTAGTACTGGAGAGAACAGATCATCGAGGAATTGGTCTACGTCTGATGCCTGGCTCGGAACGCGGACGCGTCGCACGTGGGATGCAAGACTCGGAGCTTCGGATGTGTCTGACATTGCTGATGACCTGTGAAAATAATTAAAACTTTTGAAGGTACTTTATTTCACTCAAAGAGAATTTACATATGTTCATTGCTATAGGAAAATATAATAATTATAAGTTAAGCGACGGTTTCGCCGGAAAATAACACTAAAATTAAAAGTTACAAAACATTTTCAAAACAAAGTGCTTTAAGTAATAGCCTTTTAGAAGTTGGAAGAGCTTTTGAGTTGTGCTCCCTCATCAGCCTGTCTAGCTCTCATGCTTGTATTCTTTAAAAAAAAATCCTAGCTTTATTCTTACCTGACACCTCCAAATTCGGAGCTCTTCTCAATGTAAGCGCGACTCGACTGCGAGCCGGCCGGCGCACGTTTGCCAGCATACTGCGACTTTATATACCTCGACGGTAACACACGCGATCCTGTTCCATACTCCATTTCCATCCCTCCCTTACTACTGGCCACACTTGGCGCACCTGTTAATCTTTCCACAGAGTGATAACGGTCATTCAGTCTTGATTGTGACAGTCCTAAATCAGCTAATTTGTTCGGTGGTGGCACAGGATTGTCACCTAAGAGATTATCCAAAGACCTGCTTCGGACTTTATCGGAAGGCTGATCGAAGTATCGTTCGTTCAGTGCTGACTCTCGCGATAGTACGTCGTGAGAAATCTTTCTGGAATATTCGTTGCTATGCTTAGAATAATCGTTGCTATGCTTTGAGTATTCGTTGCTATGTTTGGGGTATTCGTTGCTATGTTTGGGGTATTCGTTGCTGTGTTTCGAGTATTCGCTGGTGTGTTTGGAGTATTCGCTGGTGTGTTTTGTGTGCGATTCTTGCTTCTCTATGTTCCAGTTGTATTCGGAGCCGTCCTCGTCGATGATGGAGTCTTGTAACATTCGTGGTATGCTCGGGGAGCGAGATTTTGGTGGCTCCGGTGGTGGGATCTGGGAAAATTTAAAATAATAATTTTCTCGATAGTCTTTGTGATTTCATACTCAACCGAAATTGTATGATAACTATTCTTGGATACCACGTCAACAGGGTAACGGTTCTGGATCGATCTCATAAGGATATGTAATAAGGAATCAAGAGGTGGTTTTTTTGAAAATAAGAAAATGAGTTTAAAGCTTGTGGAACTTTGATAAGTTGCTTGACGTGTTGCTTGATTCATCCCCTTAATTAATAGCACTATGGGTGTTTTTTTATCAAAACTTAAGCTTATGACAAAGTTTGAGTGGCCTAAAATCGATAATTAACGTTTTATTTTTATTTTTTTGCTTGATTCAAAACATTAATTAGGTAAGTACATAACGCCGAATATATAATCCGCTAGATTATATATTTGGCGTTATGTACTTACCTAATTATTATTGTAAATAATAACATTTGCTTTATACCAGTGGTCTAGAGGACTTCTCGGTGTCTACAGAGGAGGCGCGGGGCGGCGGCGCGGGCGGCGTGTGGCGCGCCGGCTGCGCGCGCAGCGGCTCGGCGCGAGCACTCGGTAAGGCTGTCCAAGTTTCTACCTCACCTACTGCGTCCAGGGCGAACTCACAGCCTGCCCATTCTGTAGGAAGAACGTGTTGTTACAGGATAAAATAATCTAGCAGGACGCAAGACATTATGCCATCATCAAGCCTAAAGAAACAATGAGTTTCTTCTCAGAATTGTCGGATAGGAAGCACCGACGTCATCTTGTTGATATTTAAATATGATTGACGTGTAAAAGTGTTTGTTTGAAGCTAGTTACAGAAATAAACATAATTTTTATCATTATCGCGGCAGCAGCGGTTTGCAGCAACAGTGTTGATAGCATTTTCCATTCTTTATTGACGCAATAATGTTTGAGGATTCAAATTATTGACTGTATTTTATTAGCTTCCGCAAGCGTGACATCTTTATAAATTACTAGCTTTCGCCAGCGGCTTCACCCGCGTGATATCTTTATAAATAATAGCCTATTTTACGCAGGAATAATATAGCATTCTACTGATGAAACAATTTTTAAACTCGGTCCAGTAGTTTTTGAGTTTATTCATTACAAACAAAAATATCTTTATAATATTAGTGTTGATTTATTTGATAAGTACCACATATAAAGTAATTGAACACTGACACGCGGTATCTAAATCAGAATTGAAGTCGAGAACTTGTTAGACTCTACTTTAGCATCATTACTTCAGGTAATTCTTGCAATGCAACACGTGAAATGCAAAATTTCTTACGTTTTTTGCAAAGACATTTTGAATTTCGCGGGATGAAGTCAAATTCTGAATTCAGAAACGGTGTAAAACAAAGTATTTGTTTATGGTTTCACAAAAACAGTTGCTTCTTAAAAGTATCTCACCAGTAAGCTGTCCATTATGTTCCATGGTGAGCGACCAGCCGGTAGCGTTATGCTGAACGCCGGCAGCGGCCAGCGCAGCCGACGCGGCGCGCTCACACGACGTCCACGAGTCCACGCTGACGTGCTGCACCGTATCTGTGAGGAACATATTATTATTTCACAACTACACACCATAAAATATTCACTCACATCTGTTTTCGCCGAAGGATTAGAGAGTGACAGATTATTATTTTAATACCTAGAATACTCTTTTTGTTTATTGTATGTACATCATTTTAACTCCAACATGGGTTTATTATTGTGACAGAGGGTGTCACAGCAATCGCTCATCGCTCATCGATTTGATTTACATTGTAGCCATCAGATAGTCAATCGCACATCAGTGGAACTACGAAAACCACCCTTACTTACCACTAAGATTCAAAGACACTGTCAGTGTCAGATTGTTACCCCATGGTAATGAATGACCGGCATCTCTAGTACAGTCCACCGCAAGTCCATACTTGAACAAACCGAGAACGCTGATGATGAAGTGGCACGCTCCGAAACGAAGTGGGCATAACCATACAGTAGTAACTTACCATCATACAATCTAAGAGGCAGTGCAGGCTTAGCGTCAGTCTTAGCAGCCTTCCACTCCAGTAAGCTGGGCGGGCAGCGGCGCGCCACGCCCGCCGCGCGCGCTGCGCCTGCGCCGCTCTCGCACAGCAAGCGGACTAGTTGCGAGCGCCATGATGCTGGCGCGCGCTCGGATACGAAGCGGACTAGGTATCTGAGCGAAAAACAGGCTTGATATAATAACAAGGTAGGTAGGTATACAATTTTGATAAAATGAAAAATAATACTCTTATAAACTTGTTTATTTTTGTCCAAACTCAACAAAAAATAATTGTCAAATAAGAACTCGCAAAAACATAAATACCAGAACATTTTTTATTTATTTCATCTTAGAAATACAAAAAAAAAATGAGATCAATTAGCGTTAATTGGTCAATCAAGTGTCTTTCAAATATCAATGATGTATTTAATGTACTCGTATTAAAAATATTGTAACAGTGGAATTTCTTGCACTTTCTTCTCCATACGAAAACTACCTTTTGGAAGGGGCGACTGGAATCAATTCTAATATATATAATTTCTTGTTAATTTTGACGTTCAAAAGTGCCTTATAAGTGCCTGTTTGAAATAAATGATTTTATTTTAATTCTGAATATATTCTGATTGTCTTACACAATAAAAGGTCCCACCTTACTAGTAAAATTGCATTTACTGGGAGTTGTTGTCAAAAATGGTGTAATAAAAAATAATAAAAAATAGACGACGTATATTTAGTAACCTAATAACTGTTCTTAAAGAGTCATAAAGAACCCTGTAAGACAAGAAATTGAAAATTAAAGTAATCTAATCTACTATAAAATCAAAAAACTAGCAAGGTAAAAAAGTAATAGCAAAATAGGTACTAACTTGTGCAACGGCGGTCCCGGCTGGAAGGCAGCGAGACAATGCGCCATCAGCTGCCACACTCGTTCAGAAGACGAGTCGCCACTGGCTTGGTTGCACACTTGCACCAGCACCTCGTCGCGAAGACCGCGGGAAGACAGGCCGCGAGACGCTATGTAGTCTGCTAACACCTGGACAGGGTACAATATTCAGTAATTAAATCCGTATTGTATGCGATAATCGAAAATCTAAAGGCTTCTTTATAATCTTTATGAATTTTAATATTCATGGATCTCTCTATATAGAAAATAAGCACAGAAAACGTTTATTTGTTTTTGTGAGCTTTTCTTGTTATCCTATCTTTTACTACTTACCTTTAATTTATTCTGTTAATTTATTAAAAACGGACACACACTTCCCTGTCTTTATTATTCTAGCGTATGGCACTCGTGGGTTGCAGCTGAACATCAGCGTCAGGTGGTACACTTTGTGTTGCCATCTGTCATTTATGCTGAGCTGAGGCGCTATTCGCATTATAATCATTGTTTTTAGTTTTTATTTTTTTTGTTTTAAGGTGTATTTTTATGCTGTAATGCCAATAAAAGCATTTTTCTTTCTTTCTTTCTTTTCTTTCAAAAAAATAATGAGGATTTTATCGTCGAAGGAAAGTGCCTGAGTAATTTTACCATTCGGTAATATTTACCTTTTGCCTGGCTTCGTTTCCAGCGGCAGTTTCATCGCACCATCTCAATATAAGCTTGAATGTAGCGACAGCATCATTGAAATCTTGATCCCTGGAATAATACACTTGTTAGCTCACTAAATCACTAGTCTCTCCGATTTAAATCTGCTACTCCATGAATCCGTGATAGTAACACCAACAAATAAACAAGCTCGAGGGCACTATACTAAAAAACCGGGCAATATTCAACACTACTTTTTATAAAATTCTTTGTTTAAAAAAAAACATAATTTTATCTTTATTTTATTTTTATTATTTGTTGTTATAGCGGTAATAGTTATAAACAATCTGTGAAAATTTTAACTGTCTCCTTATTACGGTTTATGAGTTACAGCCCGCTGACAGACAGAGGGACGGACAGTCGAGGGTTAGTAATAGGGTTCCGTTTGGCAGCCTACGGGTACGGAACCCTAAAAACCAATAGACTTTTTGTGACCGTAACTGCCACATTCAGTCGCAGACACAAACCGTGCGAGTAGGACGGCGAATAGAGTCTTGTGTCATCTCGCTCCGACATAAGGATATCAAAATACGATACCTGACAGCAGCTTTAGCTAAGAATGGCCTGCTGATCGGATGTTTCTTGGGACTCAGGTGTCCACCATCAGCGAAGTATACAGAGCTGAACTTGGAGAAGGCGAACTGCTGCAGATCTCGGGGCAGTTGTACGCGTTCCTCTTCAGTATAAACGTCGCCAGCCACCTGTAGACAAGTTCAGGGTGATGAGAAACAGACCTTATAACATATATGTTTTAGGTTTAGTTTTTTAGGTCATAGTTTTAAAGGATAACGATATAGATAATGGTCTTGTAAAAAAGTACATTCCATGACCAATCAAATACTTTCAGATTGGACATCCAATAGATAGTGAAGTAATTAAGTCTTCAAACAGGAAGCCACATTCAAACTTGACTAATGTGTATTGTATGTATAATGGAAAGTTCAAAAAAATATAATATCACGCTTCTTTTGCTCAAAGGGGTGAGCAGAAGTGATCTATAGTACCCGCCAGTAATGTTTGAACTCATACGGCATGCCGCCATATATATTGGAAATGAATCCTCCGGTAGGGTTGCCGGGATTACGTTTGCGCTAAAGTTAACCATCGCGGACGGTCAACGGCATTAGGTTTAAAACCGTGTTATAAAACACTTTAAAACGAAGTAAATTAGTGTTTTCAGGGGGTCTTGTCGCTATACGTAGTTACCTTTTAATTTTTTTGTGAATTTGTAACCGTGAGAAAATAAAAGAGATTTCTTGTATTTTAAAACTAACGCATATACAAATAAATCTACATTAGATTTTATTTTCACGGTTTATAATGCTGTATTCGCTAAGAAAAACCTACATTTAAAATGAGCCCTGCGCGAGGGCTTCCGGTAACCCATATGCAACTAGGTGAACCCTTTACGAGGGCTTCCGGCACTAAACGTGTTAAATCCCATGTAATAGTGTGTAGTGAGAGAAAAATACTGCTTGTAGACATACCTTGGCTAGGTTCCTCTCGGTGTGTGGTGGCTGCCACTCATCTAGCTTGGACAGTATGAAGGCCAATTCCGCTGGCACTTCTAGCACTTGCAGACTCTCAGCCTTCGCCTTTTGAGCTGCTTTCTGTTCAGCTGCGCGGCGTCTGTGAATTGTAAGTAGTCATTAGGTATTACGTAATTAATTAGTATACTGATGGATCATCAATTTTGTATTTATATCTTTGTGTATTCCGACATCGATATCGCAGAATGAATTTGCATAATAATTATAGTATTATTCAAATAATTGGTAATATATTAATCGAATTTGATTTGTTGCAGATGAAAGTAAAGTATGAACAAAATGTCTTATACTACTAATTGGGGTGATCAAAACTGTTTTATAATAATGGGGGAATATAAATAAGTTATTTTTAATCAGGCGTTTTGCCTTCTTATTTCTTTGGAAGGGTTAACATTCGCCTTTTATATGTTTAGGACCAGCCACATACTTAGCCGCCACTTGCTGCGCCTCAGCGCGCCTCCTGTGCTGCTCCTTGAGCGTGGCGAGGCGCCTGCGCGCGCGCCGGCCGCGCAGCAGCGCCTGCGCGCGCACCACGCCGCGCCGCACGCGCACGTAGCGGCGCCGCGCCATCGCGCCGCGCCACCACGACTGCAGTTTGACAGTTGAGTAGTGCAGTTGTTGGTAGCGTTTTCTGTTGACAAGATAATGCTTTGTAATTAGAGACACAATCCCAAATTCCATGAAATGTGACATGAATAATATGAGGCAACTTTCAATTTGTTCAGTAGGTTTCTATTTATTTATTTAAAAGTTTATGTACGCACATATAAACAGACATTAGAAGAAAGGAAAAGAAAAATACAAATGCTTTTTATTTGGTGTTCAATTTATTGTCATTACAAAACGTGAACATAAGACAGAATGGCGCAAGAAAATCTGAGATTAAACACCTCAAGAGATAGATTTAGTTTTCATGACAAATAGACAGTATATAGCGACCAACTTTTAACGCACAGTGGTGGTTAATAATAATTATTATAACAAATCTGCCGAGCCTTTACCCAAATATGTTGGGGTCGGCTTCCAGCCTAACCGGATGCAGCTAATATTTGTATTGTACACGGAGCGACCGCCTATCTGACCTCCACAACCCAGAAACTGGGTAATACGATACCTCTTGGTAAGACTGGTATGCTGACTTTCGGGTTTCTGACGACCCGTTACAAAGATCCATGAATGACAGCCGGGACCAAAAGCTTAACGTGGTGCTTTCCGAGCACGGAGGAGTGTCGGTATGTAAAGATGGTCACCCATCCGCGGACCAAGCGTAGCTTATTCTGATGGATCGACCCGTGCGGTTGCTATTACTTAGCCACGAGCTCCTCAATAATAAATATTATAACATACCTCGCCAAATATCCTCGGAAGTGTGCCTGTAGCTTGGTCGCCGCAACTCGTAGTTTATCAGCCCGAGATCGCTCCAGTGCTCTGTGTAACGCCTCCCTTATAAACACACGCGCTGCGCCTAACTGGTAGTCCGCACCGACTGGAATGAACATATTTTATTAGTAGGTGGCGCTTTGACTGTGAGAAAACACATGTTTCATAAAGATTGATATCAAAAATGAGCGAGCCTTACAGAAGTTGCATATATATGATGTGTAACATCTGACATATTGGCTGACAGTACCAACCTCTCGGAAAATGGGTTGGTACCATCTGACGGCCAACTCTAACATCGCGCGCTCATTGGTCAAATCAAATAGCACACGCTTCCCCGGCTTCCTGTTACACACTTCCGTCCCTTTTCACGAAATCACTCCCATAAATTGCAGGAAAGCGAGACGAAAGATGTTACACATCATTATTAGAACAACGATATAATTCACCAAAGTTTCGAACACATTATAAACCAAATACACTGACAAAACGCTACCTACACAATTACAACCAAACTCAATGAAATGGATCAAAATTGTCTTTCTTCATGAACACAGAAACATAGGGAGGAGAGGGATATTCAAATATTTCCGATTCGTTCTAACATTGCGCTGGCACAATGCCAATTGGCATTTTTACCCACCCCGGTAGGGAATATTTCTGAATAGTTATGAACGTAAGTAGTTCAATGATTCGTGTACCCATATTCTTTACTTAAAAAACCACTCACACAAAACCATAGCCTCAAGAGTAAAACCTCTTTTCTTGACTCTTTTCCAAATCTTGCCCATTTCGACCAATACGCTGACACATCACAGTGAAAACTGACCCGGTCATAGAGCAGCATATCAGAGGCGACCGCAGAAAGATAGTAACTGATAAATATACCGCTGTGATGGAAGTGACAGGCTAATTAGTTGAGCTATTAAGAGAAACCGGTGTTTTTAATATTTAAAAAGCAGAAATAAGGGAGATATAATTGCTCGACTTTGTATGTTTAGGCTATACAACCTGTAGTTTTAAATGTGATTTATGGACTGTGTACAGATACCTAAGTATTATCACAGATTAATACAGATGGGATACTCCGCAGTTTAGGTATGAAGCTACAAGTATGCGGCGAGCCCGTCTTGTTGGGCCAATTCAGTAGGGCTGCCGCGCGCCACCGGGTCGCACGTCAATTCAATACTCACGCGCCGCGTCGCGTCGTCCGTTCATCTCAAGATATTAAAACTAAAAATACTAAAATGAAGGCAACAGTATATTGCATCGCATTTGGCTGCTTAAATAATAATAAGGATCCGAACCTTACGTTTTTCTCACTTCCAAAGGACACCGAAAGGTAAAGAAATGCACGTCTACCTATAAGTAATTCGTAATTAGGTAGGTACCTACCTACCAAATGTTTACATTTGTTATTCTTGTATACTCTGCGCTATTCAAGATGGTTGAGAACCAACATTATAATTTTTGGATGTTGGCTCCTGGACTATCTTGTTCGCGTCGTATTTCATTTCAGATTTGATACGCATGTACAGGTTTAATTGGAACGTAATTGTTCACAAAAGTAGAGTAACAGGCACATAACTGGTAATTAAATATTCAGATTAACTATTCTTTAAAAGATGACAACCCTAACGTGGTCAGAAGGTACAAGACCTACGCGATAGAAAGAGAGGCTACTTGTAGGTGAATACAACTGTAGCGTTGTGCGACCTGAATTGCACTTTATTGTGTCGTAGTTAGCGTCGCTTTTTATTTAAATGCTTTTGCGGAGTATGCCGTCTACGAGTATATTAATCTGAGGTATAATGAAGCAAGATTTACTAAAAATGTAGCGGGACATAATTGACTAGGCAAGGAACTGTGAGAACGCTAGTGAGTACCTAACTAGATCGATTCGATCAACAATAACTAAAAACAACGAGTCTGATATGTTCAACGTAACAATATTATATCCTAAAACTTGCTATAAGTATTGAACTTTGCGATCTGTGATTAAAAATATAATTAAAATTTCTTAAGTCCGACCTAAGGCGCCATCTCCACACGGCGATAATTTGAATGAATAGCGTGACTATCGCCACGATTCTCTCGTCAGTGGAGGTGGCGCCTAAGGTAAAGTATATTTAAAACAGCTGGTTTATAATAGTGACTATATGCAACATGCCTCCTATGGAAAACCACTAAAAGGTTCTACAGGTTGCAATCAACTTAAGTGCGTCGGCAGTCGGCACCGCGAAAGTAATTACCGCACACAGCTTGCCTATAAAGATAAGTGTCATTTTGTGCACCAAAGTCTCGTAAAACTGTAATTAGTCGAGCGTTTGAATATTAATATTATGTTAGTCAGCGCCGGCCCGAGAATTACTGGCGCCCTAGGTGAAAGACTAGAACGGCGCCCTTGTAAGAACATTCGAAACAATAATGCAAACAGATTAATTATTTGTAAAAAAATGTTCTTATTACTTCATGGAGAGTGTATGTATAATACACCTTCCTACACGTGCCGTTGACACTGTCGAGCAGTGTTGCCAAACCAAAAAAAATATTCTATAGAAAAATGGGTAAAAAATTGGAAGAATTTGAAAAAATGTACTGTATTATTTTTTAATTTCAATGCCGCCGATTGACGCCCCCCTCATGCGAGCGCCCTAGGCGGTCGCCTAGTTCGCCTATATGGACGGGCCAGCCCGGTGTTAGGTATAAGTTCCGCTACTTTCATAGAACAAGTTCTGTTAACTACCGTGCTGTAACAAGTCAACGATAAGACAGTATTAATAAGCTTTTAAATAGTTGAACAACAACAACAAATTAGTTAAGTAGTTTCATTTTAGAACTAAGTTCCTTATTTCTTTTTGCGAGAGAAACGGCCAGCGAAAAAAAACCTAGTCACAAAAGTAACGCTCTCCAATTCTCTGTTCCGAACGTGAATATTATGGATTACATTTAAACCTCTCTCACTCTTTCTCTCTATATTATTATGTCTTGTGTGTTCTTATATCGCGTAGTATAAATAGCTGAATGTGATGTATGTACATACCAGCGCCGGTGGGCGGCATCTCAGCAAGTATAGAGTTACAGATCTCTCTGTAAGGCGTTGAGCGAGATGGCGTGGACTTCAACAAGTACCTGTAACAGATTTATTGCACGTGTAGTAGTTATGTAGCAGTGATAGCCTAGGGACACTGTGACCGTCGGACTGCCAAGTCATAGGTCTCGAGTTCGAACCCAAGACACGCACCTCTGACTTTTCGGATTCATTTGCGTATTGCATAATTATCACTTGCTTCAGAAACGGTGAAGGAAAACATCGTGCGGAACCGGCGGGATACCTGAGACATATTTCTCGACGGCATCTGTAGCCGAGTCAAAGGCCCATGGGCAGCATAAAAACTCTGACACCAGGTTAGTCACTAACCAACCGTAAAAAAAAAGAAAAATTACAGATTTGTATGTCATTTTGCTCGTAAAGTTGGTTATCATTATCATTGTGCTTCATTCACTGCTGAACTTGGAGTCATAATGTTAACGGTAAGGGGTGATGCCTAAACGATAGATGCGACAGCGTATCAAATAATTCACATACACATCGGCCACCTGATCTTTCCAACCTTATTCTAGGCAGTTTGGATTCCCTAAAATAATTCTCACGACGACAAAGAAGAATGATTCCTCACCTGTATCTATCCACGAAGTTCTGGAAAGGTATCCTAATAGGGTAGCCGGTCTGTCTGATCTTGATGGTGTCCAGCATGCCAGTATATCTCAACTGTGCGAGGACGCAAGGCATGTCGAACTTCATGGGCGACTTGTCGGTGTTCGGCTTGACGCACCGCACGAACCAGGGGTTGCAGCGAGACATAGACTCCAGGAGCTGGTGGAGACTGTCTGAGAACCTGGTGGGAGGAATGGGTAATGAGTAAATATGTCATCATCATCCCGATTTATTTGGGGTTGGCGCGCGTTCGCCTGTTCTCTTCCTCCATACATATGTATTATTTTTCAGGCTTCATCTCTGTATTTTTTGCACATCTTTGACCCAATCTATTAATCTCCTTTCTTTGGTCTAATTGCACTCTGTATATAATGAAGGATAGGAAAAGGCATTTCGTTAAACAACAAAAATCGCAATACTCAGACATAAGACCTAAATCCTATATACATATTGCTCATTTAATAGTATAGGATTTATATTTTGATATACTCGTAAATCGATTTCGATGAAAGTTGCAATAAAGGAGTTTACGGGGGCGAACAATCGATCTAGCTAGGTCTCATATCTGTGAAAACTCGTTTGCTCTATTTTCATCCGAGTAGAGCTCGGTCGACCAGGTACTATTTATCAAATGAAGAAGATACCAATAACGATATCTTACCTTGCTGCAACTGTAGGAGTGCGCGGCTTCATAGTAACGAAGCGCCCATTGGCACCTCTCGGCAAGGTCTTATTAGCATCATGCTGTGCCCTCAACTGCGTGGACATCTCAGCAACCAGCGGCACCTCACTGCTGCACAACAACTCCAGGACATCAGCTCGCAGGGCGTCCCGGTTCTTGTCGAGAAAACCTTCTACGTTGTACCATACTTGGCCGGCGTAGTGTTTGATCTGAAATTGGGGTTTGTTTAGATAAGGCATTTTTGTAGTGAGTTGTCTTAAATATACTTTTCGTTCTCCGGACTCATGAGGATTGTGGATTTAGGAAATTCATCAGAATCTAATACGACGGAACGACGGATGGTTTCTATGACGGAAGCAACCCAGAAGACGTTAGTGAAGACGTCCATAGACGCTTCGACGCGACGGCTTTGGTAGAATTCACCAAAAGTTGAAAATCTAACAGCGCGTTTTTATTTAGGCATTAATATATGTCTGTTAGCGCGCAAGCAGGCATTCGATTCCTAAAATGTTAGGTCATTTTACAGAGTTAATATGTATGGGGCAATTTATCATAGCTCCTACACACTATGCCGCCGGCCCTGCCGCCGGGCAAACCGCGGCGCGCGTGGCCTTGCTTCACAAAGTCGCACAAAAGATCGCAAAGGAAATGAAGGCGGAAAAGCCAGGGGTACGTGCTGCGCGGCAAAAGCCGGCGGCCATGCCGCCGTCATAGTGTATAGCAGCCATTACAGGCACAGCGTTATTGTAAGTATCGAGATTATTTCATTCACTCCATTGATTTTTGCTGAATGGGATTGCAATGCGAACCTGTGGCTTTTACATAAATTATGAACATTTTTGTTTTGTTGTTCTGTCATACCATAATCGAAAACGACTAGCATTTAATGTTCAGTTTCCGTTCTTTCAATTCCCCTGTGTTTATATGTCGTTGTGTGGCGTTTTTCTTTGTGAATTAATCGTTGCTGACTCATTGGATAGGTTAATCATAGAGTAATGCGTTTCCTTCGGGCAACTGAAGGAACTATTTGATATAATCAGTAGCTAGTAAATCGTATATTTCTCGCATCTTGAATATTCCCTTGGGAATCTTTATTATTATTACATTTATATGTGTGATGCATATTATACTTCATTTGGGGGCTTTGTACGCATTTCGCTAATGAGAAATGAACTTGAATCATATTGTCATAGGGTTTATTTTGTATTGGTCACATACCAACGTTTGGACAAATATGTGAAGTGAAGTTTCAACATTACTTAATCGACCAATGATTTATAGAAGTCATCAGCATCATGCTGATAATTAACCTACAGTTGTCAGTGGCTATATTGGAGAATGTCTAATGATGAAACATTAGTCATGGTCTCACCTTGAACTATCACGATGCACAAATATTATATTTTTCAAGATATTGATGAGTCACACAAACAAAATATTGTAGCTTTACAAGTATGGAAAATACCATTTTTCATAATGAAGGTACAGTCAACAAAAGACATTTAAGGCCCGTATTACAGGGGTCGCGGGAAAGTCCGAAATGGATACCGTGGCCCCTGGCAACGTACGGGCAACTAAAGGAACACGGGTGGGTTTTAGTCAGTAAGAGTCTGACACGCCCAATTCCCACCCAACAAAAAAAAATTACCCGTATTACAGAACCTCACTCAAAACACAAGCATAACTTAAAACTCGTTTAAAGCCTTTTGATTGGTTGAAACTTGGTGTTAATGCTTGAGTTTTGAATGAGCTTCTGTAATAAGGGCCCAAGTAACCAGCCAAAAATCTTTGCACTAAGTACATAATTCTTGATCGAAGACTACATAGGTAAAATTCATGTAAGTAACTTTTCAAAGTCACGGATTTGATGTGATGTCAATGTGGTTTGAATAGTATTTAACTTCTGGCAACTTGCTACTTTCGGGGACTGTATGTCTGTAATCTGTTAACACCAATTTGTTCCGTAAATGTGGCGATTAAAGTTAACAAGGACGACTACTCACCCCAAATTCATTTGCTCCTAATCTCGGTCTTGAGTATAGTTCGTTCAACGCATGGTTATAATGGCACTTCTCTAGGAACGACGCATCAGAAGCCCGCGGGAAGTTGCTCTCATCGTCCAGAAGATGCAGAATCCCCACAGGCTTCTTACTCAGCAACTGTATCACTGCAAAATACAAACAATTTTAAATCCTATTCATGCGAAATAGAAGATGTTTCTAAACAACAAAACATACCCGGAGAGTTGTCATTCCAAGTCAAATTCGACCATTCCAAACGTTCTTTCTGATACTCCTGCTGCTCCAACTTAAATATGTGCTTATTGAAATAATGTTGCAAAGTTTCGTTAGCGTAGTTTATGCAAAGTTGCTCAAAAGAGTTCTCTTCCAAGTCTTCAAATCCAAAGATGTCAAGGAGAGAAATTCTGTGAGCATCGTGGAGCCCGGCGCGGTGAACTATCGAGTTGATTCGGAGAACTAGCCAGCTGAAGAGGGAGGAGTAGAGGGCCTTAGCGAACGCGTCTCTCGCGTCTAAAGCCTGGTCGATGGGCAGCGGTGACCTCATGCGTTCCGCTCTGGCCGCAGTGACTCTGGTAGTGAGAGCCCTAGCCATCGCCTCTGCCGGGACCTTCAGTAGATGTGCGGCCCAGCGCACCTCAGCGCCCCCGCCTAGCTGTACACCTTCCTGACCATGTCGCAACTGTCTTCTATGAAAATAAACATTGCCCAAGTGCAATACAGCTGCTAAAACTCTTATTATATCTTCTCGTTCCGCATCCCCAATGCCGAGAACTTGCATAGCGCCACATAACGCGGACCAATCAGCGCCAGCGCCTGCGCCGCCGGAGTCCCCTCCTTGATTCAAATAGAAATAATGTTCGGCTGTCAGAAGTCCTCTGGACCGCCTTTGTTCTTCATCTAGTCCGGCCAGTAGTTCATAGAATACGTGATAGTTCCTCTCTCCAGGAGACTGTGTGACTATTCGGGATTTCTCTAAAAGGTAGTGAGCTACCCTCGCCCCTGCTAAGGAGCCATCTTTGAAATACAATTCCAAGAGTTTTCCGAATCGACTAGAATTGTGGTTTTTTGGTGTTCTTGCATTTCCGAAGGCTTCTAACAGTGGGGCTGCTTCTAAGATTTGTTCAGAGACAGGGGCCCTGCCGGGTGGTGCGGGGGCCACGGCGGCGAGGAACTGGACCGCTAGCTTGGTGGACTCGGTCTTGCCCGCGCCGGACTCGCCGGAGATGAGTATGGCTTGAGGCTGGGGGAGCGCCGCGCGCGCAGCTGCCGCTATGGCAAACAAATGTGGTGGGAGATCGCCTAGCGCCTCTGCTGCGTGGTATCTGGAATGCATAAGTTTAAAATGAATAGAATAGAATATAAAATGTTTATTTACATAGAATGTAGGTATACAGGTGAGTTGTACAAAACAATGTTTGGTTCCAGGTACATTCTACCGTTTGGCATGCAAAAATGTGTAGGTACTTATATCTAATACAATATCTAAATGGTGTCTCTACTCGTAATTCAACAGTTCTTGGTACTTATAAAATAAATGTAAATATAACCTGCTGCGCTGTTTGTGAATTTGTTTAAGTGTAATGTAAATGTTAATGACAATGTATACTTTATTTACTGAAGGTAGTATATTTATAAGGTTGATGGAATTAACTCTTACCTCCTTGCAGTCTGCAGGCCATACAACGCGTCCACTGGTCTATACGGGTTGACAGCCACCAATATGGACCCCGCATACGTGTAAATCAGTCCTTGTTCATATCGGAGCTTCAAGTTCCACAGCAGGGCGGCTTCGTGCAGGTCGTGGAGCCTCGTCATATCGTCCACGCCAGTAGGACCCAGCTCCTCGCGGGGCCAGACGGGGTCCCCTTCATCTTCACCGTTGCCCATTTGCAGGGCGAAGGTTTGAGGCTGTTGGTAGAAAATTAATATTTAGAAAAGTTGAAAAAGGACGGACTTATAAATGGACTTTGAGAATGAGATTAAATGTGATTCTGTTCCATAAACAATGGGGCATTTAATATCATTTCCAGCGTATCCTGGTGCCTGCACGTTACAATAGCTGATGGACGCGACGGTACCAAAATCGTAGCCAATTTCTGGCTGACTCAAATTAGATTGCTATCGACATGCTAAGAAGAATGGAATTAGCGTGAAGCAAATGTGTTAGTAACTTCATTAAATCTCCTTTGTAATAAGGCATAATGCAAAAATGCGCTTGCACAATTCTTATAATTACCAACATTCGAAACTTGAACCGCCTTATATTTAAAAAGGAACATCGAAGCGGCAGCAGCTCGGAAAATGATAAAGCTCAACAGCCTGTAACTGTGACATAACGTAATGACTCCTCACAATAGTATCTGAGCATCTTTCGCGACCTGCTCCACCGAGATCTTTTCGCTATCGAGATCACTTAAATTCGTTACAATTCAACGTTTGCTGCCTTCGCATATTTGTGTTATTTTACTATAAACACCGCGTAATGGTCTGTAAATTGATTTGATTACGTCGTCGTGAAGTGTTTCGCTGCATTATCGTGGTGAAGGATGGATAACAATTTGCATAGTGTAACATTTATATTACGGAGCTTGGTCGTGCTCGAGTAAACATCATTAGTGATCGAGTCAGTACTAATTAAAGCAATACTGTTAACTGACCCTCATTTATATCGAATTCACACATTAGCAAATTAAGATAGCTATCTCCATTACACCCTGACAGCTAATCATTAAGCATATTGTGATGCTCGAAGCATACGCAACGAGTGATGGCTCCATTATATTTAATGGTGTCAATAATGAAGAATATTGAATGGTTCTGTTGCAAGAAACTCATGCGAATCTGCAAATGTCTGTGTGTTGTGAAATGAAAACAATTTCATGCATGTGAATGACAACTGTATTATATAGTATAATACAAAATGCAATTTTATTTAAATCTATTGAAGTTAAATGACCGTAACTAAAGGGGACTAAATGGTTCATTATGTTAGTTCATTCATTGAAGTAAATTGTTGTAAATCTGCATTGATACGAAAAATATGTAAAAACAATTACATTGTGTACAAGGATATCCAGGCACATATCTTTCAATGATGACACAGACATAGGTCTCCGCCTTCTCATATTTTTGTTTGAACGCAGCGATTTCTCGCTATACGACCTCGTCATGGGCACTTTCTTCATGATCGACTTAATATTCTTCGTGTCACAGCTGTTTTGTCGTCGAGACACTAAACGAAATCGACATGAGGAATTGCA
The DNA here is from genome assembly GCA_947364205.1 of Agrochola lota. NCBI lineage: Eukaryota > Metazoa > Arthropoda > Insecta > Lepidoptera > Noctuidae > Agrochola > Agrochola lota. The sequence continues at coordinate 4,945,786 of OX376223.1, forward strand.
AGAGTTGCTAGACATGCAAGATTTCAGAGATTCTGGTGAGCTGTGCGGTGTCGGCGCAAAGCGGACACGCATCGGCCAACACGACAATTTGATGATCCGCACTAATCTAGATCTCGTATCAAATTATTGAACATGTGCTGTTGTATCTTAATTTGATCTTGTTCATTGCCTTAAGTTAACGAGATCGTAATTTATCTGCCATAATTATCTCGTCCTTCTTACGTTTTCATTTCATCTCACATATCAGTAATTTTAACCTATTTACCACTGTCTAAAACCACTTTGTAATTCACTAGAATATCACTGATTCCACTACTTTCCTGTGCACCAGTTTTTAGTAAGAATTCAAGTGAGAAAACCGCAAATCGTTTTATGGAATTAAACGTATCCCGCAAAAGTGCGTTGCGCAGTGGTTGGCTAGTGGAAGCTAACTGATTGTACCACATACCATGGAGTATAGAGAACTGTTATGGTGTGGCTCTTAGGATAACGGCCTACTGCCTGGACCAGTCGAGATTAAGTAACACGTTGAGATTACAGCTTTCCTTTCCATTATATTGATTGACGGTAACGATCTTATCGGAGTTTTCATTAAAGATGGATGATATTGAAACTTAGCTTACGGTTTTGGATATTTGTATATGATTAATATCAATTTTAGGTAATTTAATATCAAGTTAGAATATTACTTGCTTCAACTACAAGTGATGCTATAGGTCTCTATTAGTAGGTAGCAGTGTGCATTCTCCTCTACTTGGTGGCGGCAATCTTAATTTGTCAGTCCAAAAGTAAGCTGATAGTGCAGTCACTGTCAGTAACGTTCATATCTCCATATCTAAGTTTCTACTGTCACGGGACTGTTCCATCGTTTTTGGAACAGCTACACATCCACTCTAGCGTGCATTGTGAGTTTAATTTCCATAAACTGACATGTTCATGAAGTCCACCACTACTTATATCTGTATGAATGCTGGTGTTTCTTCTACTTATGACTCGCCAAAGTTAGAGAAGCCCATTAAAATAACGTTTTTTTTTAATATGTATTTTTCTTGTATTGTTATCTATCTGTTTAGACATTCAGCAATAGGTAGGAATTTGTTGACAGACTTGTGCGGTACTTGTCCATTGGCAAGTCCGCTTTTCTGAACGGAAACGCGGGCTTGCCAAAGTTGTCTATAATAATAGGTCCTCCATAAGGTTTCTTGCGTAATATGTTAATAACGTTTGAACAATATTTTGTTACTAACAATTATAGGTGCTTTATCAGTCAGTTGCTTCGCTAATTACCTCAATGAATAGTTAATTAATCATCATAATATTTGCGTGCATTTATTTTAGAAAATCAAACACCGAGTAAATCAAGATATCAAATTAAGCTATTATTTAATGCGAATTAGATTACCGATTAATTAGCCGATACTTTCGGTTCCTGTGGTTACCTCACCCCGGGAAATTGTAATTGTTTACCTACTTTTAGAAAATGAGCCATTGATAATCGTGGACGAGGTCTGTTGGGCATGTACAATGTGAGAATTAGATATGGTGATTAAAATTGAGAACAAGTACTTACGTACAGTCGTTTTTAAATGGTCCCAATAGCCCGCGACAGCAGAGAATATGCTTTAACTGTTTTGCGAATGCTACCGCAGGAGACATACGGGTCAAAACATTACCGTTATAGAAAAAAACTGTAAACAAGTTGTGACTGAGGACATGTTTTATTATAGACTTCTGTTCATTCTCCTTTTAGTAAAACATAGCAGTTCTTCTTAAACTAGTTTCACACATTAGTAGCCAATATAAATATTTTTATGATAGACAATATCAATAAAAACCTAAGCAACGTACTAGGCGGGCATAAATTATCAAGAAGTGGTGGAGTCGTTGAGTCAACTCTCTATCAACATTCCGTCCACGGCCTTGCGATCAGCCGAATGCCTTTTCTCGCCAATCACGGTGGAACAATGTTCCCTGCCAGTCTTTGTTGCAATTATTTGCTTTTGTATTAACAAATAATGGGCCTATTAGCTAAGATTTCCGTTTTATTGGACGAAATAGCGGAAATAAGGTGCATAGAGGTCGCCTGATCGCGGTGACCTTGGTCGATGAAGCTGCACTGAATGCACGACCGGAATATTACATGGATTAAGTAGAAAAATAAAACGTTCGTCGCCTCGACCTTCAAGCTGCAAATTATGGGGATCGGAATGTAATGATAATGTCATTGATCAAATACATCAACACAAGAATTCTTCCCAGATCTACATAATAGGATGTAAGGCTTTTTCAGATATTCTTTGACGTATGAGGACGTGTGTTGCCATACAGAGTTTGCCATTCCTCCCCGACAGTGCCGCTAATTCTGAAGTTGATGGGTGGTTGCAGACATAAGACATCGTACATTTACTGAGGCCATTAAAAAAATACACGGCACCTAAATTGTTGTACATTTATGCTGTCTAATACTTAATATTGAAGAAACTGATGCAAACATTGCGATTAATGTTGTAACAAACTAACTTTAATTAATAGGTACTAAACCATTGTGTGAGATCCAATCAATATTTTAATGTGAACAATAAATAAATAGAAACTATTAAAGCAGCTATGATGCCATCACGTTTTGACATCGAGTTGCAGTGTATGTAAGTACGTGACTGTACCTCCTACATACTCTTAGCTAGATTCGTGACGTAACTGCGTGCGTAGAATAGTTTCATGTGTGATGCGATGGTACTGTCACAATCACAATCATAATAGTTTGTCGAGAAGTTATAGCATTCCGATAGTCTTTACTTTTTGAACAACTGCATTCATTCATCTTCAAAATGTCGGTGAAATTAAAACTATCGATTCGCCAGCAACTTATGACCTGCGTATTCGAAAGCGAGGCTATTGCCATCACAAATCACTAAACGCTTTTAGCGCTAAGCGTATTTAGAACTTTGTCCTGTTTCTGTCAATCATTTGAAGATGACAGAGAGAGAACGATGTTTTAAATGAGTGTACTTAGTGATGTGTGTGCAAGTGGACCTAAGTACTGCCACTCATATAGGCTTTTTGTTACCTGTCCATTAAGATGTGCGGACACAAGCAGCACCCTCGCAGCTCGGTGGACCTCCACCAACTCTCCGGGCAGCGGTGCGGCGGCACCCGGTGGCTGGAACCACACCGAAGCGCCCTCCGACCACTCTGACAGGCCCCCGGAGCCCGCCATGCTGTGGAAGAAATGAAATGTCAAGATGCTGTCGTTTTTGAGTTTTTTTGAGGTAGAAGTTTTGTGTGGTCGACATGTAGATGCAAGGGTCATTCATAACTTTGTTTTATATGAAACAAGTACGCTCTACTCCATAGATAGGTATACTAAGAAACTCTGAACCGAAGGTTTATTCAATGATATACCATTGAAGAACCTTCGGTTCAGAGTTTCTCTTCTATTAGGAGTAATCAATGGGGTGTCGTAATAAAACATTCAGTAAAAAATTAAGTAATTATTTATTAATCAAGGTAGTCGAGTTCGTAATGTTAATTAAATACAATAGGCACATAAAATTATTATAACAAGTTAACGAATAAAATCTATTCGAACTGTCACAAGTAGATAGGTGACGGTGCGCAGCCGCAGCCGCACGGCGGAGACGACGTGAAGCAGATGGGGGTGGGGGGAGGGGGCTGCACACAGAACGGCTCCAGAGGTGGCGGCTGGATGTACATTGATGGCGGCGGCGGAGGCTGCACCATAACTGGAGGTAGAGGAGGAGGTTGGAAGCTGATAGGCGCAGGAGGGGGAGATTGCACACACATGGGTGGTGGGCACGGCGGCTGCACAGTAATAGGCGCTAGCGCGGGCAACTCGATCACCATAGGAGGCGGTGATGGCGGCTGGACCATCATCGGAGGTAATGGCGGTGGCTGTACCGGCATCGGGGGAAGAGCAGGCGGCTGGATCATTATCTGTCCCAATGATGGCGGTTGCACTACAATCGGTGGGGGAGCAGGCAGCTCAATTATAAACGCAGGTGGCATGGGCAAGTCCAAGAAAATCGCTGCTGGCATTGGAGGGTTAACGTACATCGCTGGTGGACAGGGAGGTGTCACACTCATTGGTGGAGGTGGTGGTGGGGTTACACAGATCGGAGGAAAGGCAGGCGGAGTTATAGTCATTGGAGGTAATGGCGGAGGATTGACCATCATAGGAGGTGACGGAGGGAGATTGATGGTCATTGGAGGAGGACAAGGGAGTTCCAACATCATTGGAGGTAAAGGAGGAGGTTGGATTTGGAGTGGTGGAGGAGCTGGTAGTGTGATGTAAACTGGGCAGGCCGGGGGAGCCGGTATGTTCAGTGGAGGAGAGCAGCAGGCGCACGGTGGGGGTTGTGACATGTATGGACTTGCCGACATTACTGGTGGTGTTGCGTAGGGCGGGTAGTAGTACTGGGCGTTGGCAGCATGCTGTAAATAATGGAAAACAATTAAATTATGAAACATTTACAAAACATTTCAATGCATACAAGCTCAACTTACATTAAATCATAATAATAAACAAAGACTTGACAATGTAAGAAACATTTACAGTTAGCAAAGATGTTATTGCAAATAAAGCAAACAAAACCTTACCTGAGCAATCGCTACTACTAGTAGGAGAAACATTTTTGTAGGCACCTCCATCGGAGCCCGATGAACTTGAACTTGTCTAAACCCACAAAAATACCCTGTTTTATATCCACATATTACTCCAGAATTGTATGCAACACCGATATAAAAGTATGCAATCTTGATTAACAAATATTTATTTCATGTAATATTTGTTGCTTATTGAATACGTAATCTAGTAACATACGTAGTGGAAATGTAAGTAAATCACGTTTTGAAGCAGATAAGGACATTACAAAGATTTTACGACTAAATGCCGCAGTGTTATTTGAATTTTGTGAGCAACAAGCTGTGCCGAAAGTGGAACCCTGCAGGACACCCAAGGATGCGTTTTATTCGAATTCATAGAAAGAAGACAAGAAGAGTTGGCTGGAAGAAGAAGTAAAGTGATGATATAAGAAACGCACAAGACTATGAAATTAACAGACCGTGGAGATGGAATCCTGGTAAACGCTGTGATGATGGTAGGAAGAACAAGAAAGATCTGAGAGTTGAACGTTGAGCAGTCTTCCTACTCTAATAAGTGTTCATATCGTAACAAAGCGTTTCAATATGAACACCATTATATCTGATTGTAAATATTCGTTTAAAACCTCAAGATGACAGCTTGCTCCATAAAATCCATGACACAATGATTTAGAGATTACAAAGAGAAAACTAAACTCTTGCTTATGTCATTGTAAATCTCAGAATGCGTTATTAAATCGATCGTTCGTAAGATTTATTGGTTATCATTATCATCGAACATCAATAAGAGTAAACTTTTTGCGATTAATGATTTAATTGACCAGCGTTCATTGCTTCGTACATATAAGTCGATAAGAATTTATAGTGTGTTCTCATCATCTCATCTTTAATTTTAATGTTTCATTATCTGGTATTTTTATGTGTTTCTAAAGTTTCTATTGATAATCTTGCCTGACCGACATTTTAAACAAAAGTTTTCTTAATGCACATAATATGTATGCAGATCGCGATCGTGAGCATAGTAAACAAATTCATCTTATCATGTGAATACTCGGTTTTCCCTCTTACTTGTTAGCTAAGTCTCGACGTTAATATTTCAAGTGCCGTGATGACTAACACTGAACTATGCGAAGATAATTGTGTTCAACTTTTCTTCGAGAATTTTTCCAGTCAGGTAAACATTAAAATGAAAAACAAAGATAAATATTCTTCAGAAATTAATAGTTACTAACAGCAGTATAGTTTATCATTTTAGAGAATTCTTAGCAAGAACACATAAATATTACTGGAAGTTAACGCAAACATAATATACAATTGCATTTGCTTGAAAGCATGACGAAAGTACACGTATTTAATTAACAACGTATTGATTTATAGTCACATTTGTTGTTTAATTAGTGGTCGCAATGCTTTGATTTATATACTTAGGGATTTTACCCTAAGTATATAAATCAAAGCATTGCGTACAACAAAATCGTAAAAACTAATTAGCTAGATATCTCCTGAGGCAGAACGGGTTTATGGAACATCTCTCCGTCGGAAACGGTTTTCACTTTCTGTTCCTACGTCACTTGACATTCAGGTGCTATTAAGGTCCATTAGTAGTACTATGTAAGTGCTTAAGTAGAAATCAGCTCGCTTCGCTTTTCCTTGCGTGATGTGTGAAGAGGTAGCTTTATGGGAAATGTGGTGAAAAGGGAACATTCTCACACGTTATACATGACAACGCTAAGGAATTGAATATGCCATGAATGCATAATATTTCATTCTTTATAAAAGGCCTCATTTTTACTAATTACGTGTGTAGTAGTACATTATTTTGATTAGCCTGACTTTTAACGTGTAAATCCACATGTTTAATAGCACCATTTTCAAAACCTAAACCACTTTTGTCAGCCTTCTTTGAGCTTACTTATATGATGAGGTAGAACAGTGCTATGCTTTTCCTGTTTTCAAATTTAAGTTTTCATAGACGTATATTTTCTACTATATTTCTATCGACTAACTGTCGCACTGTCAATTCGCAATAAACTTTCTCTGACATTTATTGCATCAAGCACTATACAACGACACCATTTAGTTAAAAGTTAAAAATATATCCCAAACGGAATATTTTCTCTCAAACTCGTCTCGTCTTCCAACTTCCAACCTCTTTCCTTACAAACCAGACATCGTAAACAGCTGATTCAACAAATTAACATAACCATTTCTAATGTTATTCTCGTCGGCATAAATATCAAACGCACCCATGACGACCCAAAAAAAGTTCATTGGATCCGGGAAACAATGGTCGGAGAGCCACTTCCGTCTGCCAAAGACGTGGAACTGAGCCCACCTCTGATGCATACCAATAGATTTAACCCGATCGATTGTAAAAGGTATCTAGACACACACATGTTATAAATTAAAGAGCGCGTTTTCAATCAGCTGGGTTATCGCTGTGTTGTGTATTCTGCCTTCGCTTCGACCTCAAGAGGTAAGGCTTTCTACACGCACGTTCGTTGCGTCCATAAGTTGATCTTAGGTGTCGAGTAAATAATTAATAGGCGAACTCATTACAAGTTAAGTTGTTGAAGAATGTCATGGTTAGGTTAAGTAAGATTTGCAAGTTTTATGAGACTCAAAGTTAAAAACATGAACATGATAACAAACAGAACAGACATAGAAAATACGACGCAGCTTGATTTAATATTCAACAACAATAGGCATAGCATTCATTACTTGGTGTACTTTTGGTGTTTATTATTGAAATTATTAAGTAAATATTAATTTAAATGCTGTGCCTATGCTTAAAAACAGAAGTTATTTGTAAAATAAATTAAATTAACTTGTATTTCACCAAGGCGTCATACTCGGCCCACCTTCGGTAAACGTAGTTGACGTAGTAAGAAGTGATTCACCAAACTAATGCAGGATTCAGAACACGTACGATATGTTCACAAAGTTCAAGAACGAGTCGATTCACAGTACACAAGACCATAACCTTGGTTACTAAGAGTAGATTTTTATTTGTTTTTTTTTAAGCTACCACACCTTATTTCACAACCTACATAAAAGAATCAATAAGATTACCCGCTTCATGAAATTATCTCGGATTTATCTGCTTTTAGGCCCCTTTGCAACACAAATCACTAAATGCATTTAACACGAAACGCATTTAAGCGTGAGTCGAATCGCCAATGGGCCTTGGATAACGAAATTACCTAAATAGACTGCATCCAGGAAATATGCAAAGAATGGAATGCCTTTGCTCAGCAGTGGGACAGCCAGTCAGTGTGGGCTAATATAATAATACCTAATGGAATTTTAGATGATAGTAATACGATTTAGAAAGCTAAGTATAATCCTATAGCGTATGTTGTAGAGGACAGTAATTCATGAACATTATGCGAACGTGGACATAAAGGGCCGGCCAAACAGTTAGATTGCATAGGCCGCACAGTAAGTACTAGCCTACCAGGCATTGTTATTAAGTACGCAGGTCATGCATTAGAAATCTGAGTGCTTCTACAGCCTGATCGTAAAGATTTGTTACTAAGCTTTCAAGACAATTATGAGACATCTATTCTTCACATCTACATAAGAAAATAAAGGATGGTGAAGGGAAATCACAATAATATAGAAATATATAATGATACTTATGCGTCCAGGAATAAGTAATAATTTTGATGAAGAAAGGGTAAAGGTGATATTAAGCTTTAACAGCATATTCGATAAGTTTGTATAAGTGAGACAGCAGATTGTAATAGACATGTCAACATGTCGACAGAAAAATAAACACTTTAACATTGATATGCTGGTGCATAAAGCTACTATTGAATGCAAAAGACACGAAGCTGCAGAAATATAATGACCGAATGAAATCGTGTCAATGCTAGCAAAAAACTAGATCATTTAATAATATAAAAGTGGCATAGAAGCAAAGGCATTCGCACGCTGAATTAATACATAATAAAAACTATATCCCAACAACGGGTAATATCAATTTAAAGAAAAAAAAACTCCAAATGCCATGCTTGAAAGCATTTCGGATTCTTATCACGGAGGATGTAAAAAGATGGCAGGCAGCCACGTTTTTGTGCAATGGTCACACAGATAGACGAAGATACAGAAAAAAGAAATGCAGTATTTTGCGAGCTCATACGCTTTTAGTGGTCCGCTAGCAATAAAATAATAATCATTTAGAAACGATAGTAGCACTTGCAAATCTACTTTCATCACTTTCATTAGCTATCATTGTGGTCATACACAATTTCCTATCAATATTTTCTTTTCAAATAGTAGTGTGGATACAAGCGCGAATTGCGCGTCATAAACACGTTTTGGCCTCACAAGGCGGTTCCGTTACGGCTAGCTTAAATTGTGGCACGTCGCCCGAGGCTGTATACTATTGACCGTTTTAAATCTTTTTAGTTGATTTTGTATGACATTCAATTCATATGCCGAATTTGCATATAAACACGTAGAAACTAAATGATATCTCAAACAATTTTGGCGAAATTAATCAGCAGGTCCCATATAATTTAGGCCTCTAAATAATTATACAAAAATTTCGTGTTGGGTAATAAATTCGACAGTTTATTAGCATCGACAGTTCTCGATTTAGAGATGACATTTTGTCAGAACTTACAATTTTAATTGTATAACAGCTGCAGACACAACCACTTGGTGCATGTGATTTTTCTTCTTCTAATTATATGTTGCTCAACTTTGCCGTAATTAGTGGCTGTTATAGCATAATTGAAGTAAGGAATTATTATGATTGCGTTATATTACATCACTGACACGGTATATCGACTTTTACTTAGAGCGAGAAATAGCAAGAGCGACAAATAAAATGTCAAAATAAAATCGTGAAATGTCAAAGTTGACAAGAGACAATGAAGCCACCTTTGCGGTACTTTACATTTCATTTGATTTGTATCTTTCACAATTCACAACTTAACACTGTTTTAGGAATCTCTTTGATTTATCTGTTCTTAAAGTGCATTGTTTCACCTATCAGTAAGTTCTTGAACAACTTTAGAGCACCTGTGAAATAGTTACTTTTCTTTATAGCCTTTCTTTGATATAGTTCTCTCTCGATATATAAGGACTATCTATTCATACATGAAATCTAGGGGTCATTGTACTCATCACTATTAAAAACTTTTACTATGGGACTACAACCAAATTTGTGAAAAAAACTGGCCAAGTGCGTGTCAGACCACGCACAATGAAGGGTTCCGTAGTTGGGATGAATTTATCCCAAGAACAAACTTAACATTGTAGTTGAAAAACGTGTTCCCCCATACGGAATGTATGGGAGATCATGTTTTTAAAACTGCAAATTTAAGTTGGTTGATTATTTCTCGTTAACCTGTACAGCCTCCTTAGCTCTCATAGTTTCCCTTTTAATTTCGTTATATATACTACTGCTGTGAATTTTTTCACAAGTCCAAGTACAACCATTTAGGTAGTAGGAGGCGGGGGGGGGCTTGACTCTAACAAAAAAATTCAGTTAAAAGCTTAATATTTCGCAAACGGATCCCTGAATCCAAAAATGGTTTGGAAAAACTCACAATATTTTTGAAAGACCTTTCTAACGATACCCCAAAACATGGGGAGACGAGGAAAAAAAAAATTTTTTTTCTTGTTTTTATTTTATCACTTTGTCGGCATGATTAATATGTATACATATGCCAAATTACAGCTTTCTAGTACTAACCGTCTCTGAGCTAAGCCGCGGACAGACAGACGGACAGACAGACAGACAGACAGGCGGACATGGCGAAACTATAAGGGTTCCTTGTTTACTACGGAACCCTAAAAATATCCGTTGTTCTTTACATTTTGTCGAGTTATATGAAAATCAATTTAGGGAACATCGGATTTTTTTTCGAGATAACAGTATTGGTAGTGAAAGTTGTTCATAATGATGAGTACCTGACCTTTAAAGAGATTTCGTGTAAGAATAGATAGATCATTTGTATATCTATCGAGACAACGACTAATAATGAAGTCAACCCACACTTGGCCCACGTGGATTACAGCCCACTCTCATAGACAGGAGGCCTGTGTCCCAGCAGTGGGAAAATTATGGACTGATTATGCATGGAAGAAAAATATATGTTGAACCGACCCCAAATAAATCGCGCTAAGGCCAAGAAAATGATGATGAGCTTCCTTTACATACTGCACATTTAAGATCACTTTAAATCACCTACAACTAGTCTGTCCAAACTTTATTTCTCCCTAACAAAGCTTTAGTTCTAGTTACAAAGTCCGAATTTATCATCATCCTTATATAGGTATAAAATCAATATATATATGTATAAAAATCAATTGCTGTTCGTTTGTGTCGCTAAAACTCGAGAACGGCTGGGCCGATTTAGCTGATTTTGGTTTTAAAATGTTTTTCATAGTCTAGGGAAGGTTTAAACGGTAAGAAAATTAGGGTAGGTAGGTAGGGTAGGTAGGGTGTAGGTAGGGTAGGTAGTGTTTAGTGCTACCCGTGCGAAGTCGGGGCGGGTACAGCTAGTCAAATATTAAAATTATGTTTCCTTTATGACAATAATTTTAGGAATAATTTGTTTGTATTACTTTTAAGGAAAAGTAAAAATTGTTTATGTGGTCAATAAACGATTTTATTATTATTTTCTCAGAATCTGAAATAACATTTTTGTAGTGTTTCGTCATTATGTCCGCATCTATCCGTTGACATAATCACCCGGCCTTCACCTTCAGAGTCGGGTGCATTTTTCTCAGCAATCATTTGACTTGCTTGTACCGTAATAGCATCCATTACAATGAAATCACCTTTAATTACCCACACGTGTTACTAGTTCACGATTTATGCTAACACTGTTTGTAGGGCTGCAACAATGTTGTGGCAGTTCTGCAGTTTATAGCAGTTGGAGATTAGATAACTGTAATATGTTTAGTCGATTCTTGTCGTGACCCAATGCTAGGCAGTAAATACAAACACTATAATATTAAGCCTTTTTCTTATCATTAATACATAACAAACGTTACTCGTACATTTGAAAAACTTTCAAGTTTTCCCCCTAAATACGATATTTAATGTTTCTATTTGGTGGTAAAACAGGCATAACCGGCATTCACACTGGATACTGAATGAAAGGCATTCAATCATTTAAGACTGCGCTGAAGCTTCACAAAATTTAAAACCTGCTTTGACATGCTTGCCATTGCTTGTCTAACCAATCTTATTCAAACGTGCTAATGCTTCGTGAAATGTTTAATATTTGTAAATACCCAGACCAGAAAGTAGTCCAAGTTTAATAAACAATACTTGTACAAGTGAATCATGTATCTGGTCCACAAACATCTTAATTTTGTCCGCACATTCCATCCGTATAACGCTTGAATGGGCTTTGACTAATTCGTACCGCATTGTTTACTGATTACTCTAAAAACTAACAGTTGTGTAAAAGTGCAATTTCTACGCTTTTATGATTTAAAATGTTTTGTATGAAAGTAGCAATTATCTGTGACATGATTGGCGTAAGACAGAAGGAATTAGCCACAATTTTTTTTTTTTTTTTTTGTGATCACATATTCCTGGTCCAATAATTCAAGAAGAGACTCGACAGTTTTTTACAGCTAGTGAACAAAGACAATTAATTAGAACAATAACTCAAAATTATGAAATTAGTTCAGCTCGGCAGAAAATGCACGTCATCACATTAAGGAATGGTTGCGTCCATTCCGCGTGGGTAAACACTTACATAATTTCAATATCTCCGTACATTCTTCTGTTCATAATTAAAGAAGTGCAACATAATTCATTGTTAAACGTGGCGTATCTGATTTTATTTCATTGCATAAGCGATGCTTCAGTGTGGGATCGAGGGCAGAGACAGACTTGCGCCCGCGCATCGGTGTCAGTGGAACAATAGTACTTACTTACACTCAGTGGGGGAAGGAAGTGTCAATAATTAATAGAAAATGAACCGCCTTTTGTGTACCCAAGTGAGATTCCATAATGGATTACTTAGTTTCGGAAAGAAAGAGACAGAGAAATGCAAATACATATATAATGAATGACCTAAAGGCGGTTGAAAAAGTTGTCTTGGTCCAATTTCACTGCAAATACTAGAACCCAGAAACGACAAAAATACTGCGGCCATACGGACTGAACGTCAAATATCTGCCAAGACTCTTACATCAAAACCTGCATGTTTAAATCCATTATATCAGAGCCAACCACTTGACGTAACGGAGTCAATCACCCAATACCTATACAGTACAAAGTAAAAGTTGTGCGTTACGACAATAAAATCAAAGGCGCCATTGACAGCACTTAACCTTGGCAAGTGGAGCATTTTCCAAATAAACCAATTTGTCAGTTTTGTAATTGAATAATTTAGTATGTCGACAATTTGTGGGGCGAGAGGCGTGAAAACGTTGCGTTAGTGTTTTGTCACGGGACAAGGAACTGTCATGCTGTGTTGCTGCAGGGCTGACTTTGCTCAAACTAGTTAAACTGCAATTATAATATTCGCAGCTATAGGTAAGTATATATTTGACCGAAGGAATTGTCTTTCTAGATTAACCATCTTGGAGTCATATTTGCAAACGCAAAATAGAGAGGTATTGAAAAGAAGACAGGATCCTTGGATATACAGACAAAAATATAGCTAATCAATTAATCATCATAATCACAGGACAGAAGAAAACCCAAAGACAGATAACGACCAAAGGAGAACTGGAGAACACAATAAATCATGAAAACCAACACATCACAAAACTGTCATACCAGCCCTTAGACAAACCTTACCAACTGATAATGAAAGTAAAGTAAGCAAGGACAGTAATGATATCAAACAAATCGATCGGCCAGCTCCCGAGCACTAATTTCATAACTTTCAAGTTACTCCGGTCGAAGCTAATGTACACAAACCGGTATCACAGCATATCAATCAGCACACAATTATTGCAAAATTACTACTTGTGAAATAACCAGTGTAATGAGCATTGTAATGAGAATGACCCACCGTAACAGCTGATCAAGTTTGTGTTTAATGGAATTTCACTAATCTTATTACAGGGACTGGTTGATGTAGTTTTATTTGCATTTCAATGCAGAGCAATTTTCTAAGCATTGAATTGAATCCGGATTGAATGAGGTTGTTTTGATTCTGAAACCAATATTTGTATAAGGTTTCAAACCACCCTTTATAGATTTGTTCTGGAATCTTTATACCGTCCGAGAGAAAGGTGACGACGAAACGAAATCTAATAAACATCATGCAGTAACATAACTTCCTCCTAGCTATAACAGTTTACATGTCACCATTAGAAAACGTACGGACATTTCTTACATAATGGTGTGCAAGCAATTAATTCGTTAATTTAATAGTGAAGTGAAGGTTTGTGAAAGGGCCGGCCAGTAAATTAATCGTGTAATTTCGCACATGCGCTCCGCGTGGGTGTAAATAAACGTATACGCGACAAAACAATAGGCTGTGGGATGAACACATACGATTACTTTAACCTCTACACCACACAATGGCGCATTGAGAGTCAAACGTCGTACGAACAACCACTTCACTACAAAAACTGTAAACAACAAAAATAAACTCAATCGCAGGAATAATAAGGTTCTTGTAACAGCTGTAAAACAACCAACTTACAAAGACCCACAACAAGCAATAAAATATCTTCATTGAAATGTACCAGCCGAAGCGTGACAACGAGCGAGGAAGGTCAAGATAAAGTGGACGATCAAGTTTAGAAGTCCACGATGTCAAGACAATGAGTAATTGGCAACTCTTCGCTTTGTAATCTTATAAACACGATACAGAACGAGCATCGAGTGGTGCAGTAAAAACATGCGGTTGATGTAGGGATACATTTTTTATATCGTTTTCTGTACGAGTCACGATTCACATTTGTTATCGACTGTGCAATAGATCGAGCCTTTTTTAATTGGTTAAATCATGGAAGAGGCCTGTGTTAATTACAGATAAATGCAGCCTGAGAAATTTTTGCATGATATGTCAGCATTGATGTAAATACAAAACAAGGAATTTTACAAGACAAACAAGATTAAGATCGTAATGAAGCGCAAAGCGTTGCGATTGCGGAATTAATTGAATTGTTGATGTCGTTGCGCACTGATTGGCTCATCACAGTCATCATACAGCTATAAATAGTGTTAATTGAAACAATCGTGATGCACGTTCGTTTAATTTTATTCATCTTTAAAAGAGATTTTAAATTTAGCAAAAAATTCGCTAAAATTTGAAACAGACAGATCATGCAACGGTACTTAGTGGTAAAACAAAATGTTGAAATCAACAGAGAAAGTAAAACAACACATTGGAATAAAAAATAAATTAAAAACGGAAAACTGTTCGGTCCAGAAGTGGCAAAGATATTCAGTAACTGAAAGCCAGTGTGAATCTTACATGGTTGTATTCTAATTAAAAAAAAAAGTTTATCACAGAAGATATGGTTTAAGAGAAGGCGAAGGAAGGTTCAGAAATAAAATTCTGCTAGTAGGTATCAAGTTATATGAGCAAGCAGTTACTCAATATTTAGCACTCTTACAGCTATCATAGCACAAACTATGCGCAATAAGTCAACCAAAATAGGACAGGGTCAATCTCAAGTGTGAGAACGTAATGAAAAAATTCAAAATCAAGAGATAAATCTTTTTCTCAGCACTCACAATGTATTTGTATAATTAAAGGAATATCATTCTAAACAATGGCACAAATTAGCGTAAATGGTAAATGATTAATGAATTCAAGCGTTTCCTTGATGCTATGTTGCCCCAGTGAGTTACCACTAAGGATGTACCACCAACTGAATGACTAGTGTTTGAACTACGGGATAATTATCATGAAAAGTTCGTATCGATATGACTGTAAAAGGGACCTACAGACAAGGCTTATGTTAGATTAACGTGTGTTGCTGTTCTTATAGGTGATAAAAAAATCCGTGACACTAGTCACGGAAGGGCATGCTGCTCGTCACATGGGAGCAAAGCTCATAAACGTTTCCAAACCAGCACAGGCTCAAGCTCATTCGGGTCAAAGGTAATAACTCCTCAAAAAAAATTGTTACTACCCTCGGAAGTTACTGCTTACGTAAACCTAGATAAAACCTGAGCTATTCCTTATTGCTCATTGTTCATCTCTGTTACATTATAGTAAATCACCCTGACAAGAACTGTTGACACATGAAGATATTTATGCAACAAGTTGTCAATTCGACATTGACACCTCCGAAACTTTTCTAACAAGTGCTTTCAATCTTGTATTAGATGAATCAGCATTCAATAAATCGACAATTCTCTTGTCACAAATGCGTCAAAACTTAACTAAAAATCACTAAAATTTAGTTTATTCCTGTCAAACGACGATTTCCCATTCTGAAATAGACTAAAGTGACACAACTTAACTATATTTTAGTTTGACAGCACTAAGATAGTACTGAGTTTTTAGTTTAGTGAAAATGGCGATTTTGCTTTTCTGAATTTGACATTTTTCACCTAAAATTTTGATGGTAAAATACCAAACCAGACTAAACCTGACAATTTTTAATCGCGATTAAAAAGGTGTGGAATAAAATAAGCTGTCATGAACTAAAATTCGCACCAACATCTCGACTTCACGTGCAAAAACAGTACTGTATTTATTTTTTCTTTTACTTATAAATCTCGGTAATGGTGCGTCCTATCGCAAAAATAATGAAAATTTTGACCCCCTGTATGAAACCCTTAAACCCCTAAACCTGAACATGTAAGTAATATTTTTTTATGTTTTCCATACAAAAAGTGAAAAATTCCATATAAAACATGTCGAGGCGAGACCCCCTGCGCGTCTCCGGCTCTAAAAAAATCACGGGTTGGGGCAAACCACGGGTAGCACGTGGATTCGCGATTGTCAAATTCTATTTTAGTTGTGTCAAAATTATTTTTTGGTTTAGAGAATTTTATTTGCAGAATAGCTCTAAGATTCTCATAGCCAAAAGTAAGGAATTTTAGTGATAGTTTAGTTAGTTTAGTTCGGTGTACAAGAGAATCGGCACCAATACCACGCGTTTGTTATTAAACCTATTTAATCATCTTAATCGATTTATAAACGACAAACATATTATGCATTTGTGTGTCAAACGCTTAATTAGAATTCAATAATGTTATTGATTTTGATTTTATAGAACGGAGTAAAAATTCCGATGGTATTTTATCTCAATCACACAGATATGTAATAAGCCACAGACAATCGACATTCTCATAGACTATAGTCTCCACACACATCCGTATACTTTCTTGTGCTTCCGTGAAGCGAATGAGACCTGTCGTTGAGTTCCGAGGAAAGTTGTCTCTGGCGCGCCCTCCGATATCGTTACATGATATGACAGATTGCTTCATCACAATCATCACCCAACAGCATACAGGCATAAATACAGGTCAACAACTGCTTTTATTAAGTAACTGACCTTTACACTCGTTTTTTTCTTGATACATATGCTTGGCGCAATATTTTTGAATGGTGAAATCTTGTAAAAAGGGTGTGGCGGTGTTTCGCAGGTATTTATAGTAGGACCTCTGCGTTTTTTTTTACATTGTAGTAATTTCGAGCAATCTTTAATTGCACCACTTTAAAATAAACTATTCAAAGACAATAAAAATCAGTCCAAACTCCAAACCATTCAAACCCAAACCAGCCAAAAAATTATAAGTGAAATTAAAACATCAAAAGGTAGCCGCTACATGTTAACAAAAACTTGTCGGCAGAATTAGAAAATTACGCCAGATGTTCACGAGACTTTCTAACTGTCGGTCGCTAACTGCGTAACCATTTCCCTATTATATTATAACGACAGCATTACGTGTAGCAGTATAGACAGAGCCTCAATAAACTGCTAGTCCAATTATGGCGATCGTTTCAAATGACGCTCGGTTTGAAGGACGTAAGTCATTGATTGTTTAATAATTTCTCCAATCGGCAGCAAATGTACCGTAATCGATCATGTAATCGATTTATCGTGGCTATACTGTTAATTTAATTTCTTATATATTTCTATCGTCAAAATTAATTTTCTATTATGACTGCAAATGCCATGGTGTCCTTTTTTGTCCTCATTTTAAGAGTGAGCCAATTCTGGTGATTGTTTGTGATGATGATGATGAAGAAGCAACTAATGGGCTACAAAGAAGATGGACGATATCCAAAAATTCGCTTCTCTTGACATTGCAGATTTCATTTATGACTTAGGTGGAAGCAAATTGTCTGCATTCATTCACTATCTAAATCTAACCACAGAAGAGTCAACAGAACACAACCATCATCTAAATCTAAATAGATTCATTATTTTCCTAAACGATGAAAGTCCCAGGTTTGCTATACAAACAAAAAGTCTTGTTACGTCGGTATGTGTAATTAGGGACGGCGATCGAGAGAGCGGCGCGTGCGCAAATATTGGCGGTATGTGTACGAACCTGTGTCCCAACCCAACCACACCAGCCGCTTTCCACCGCAGTTTCGGCGTAACACGTCTCCATTCAACTTTTTTTCTCTTCACGTTAGTCTCCGAGCCGTTTTCATTGACATTTATGGTCTTATCGGCATCTTGTTTTATAATCTCTGTTATTAAAGCTGGCTCTTTTATTTTATTATATATTGTATGAATATTTTAATAGGTTGCATCAATGGCGAATCGATTTGTTTTTAATGCCAAATTATTGTTAATGATCCCAATCTCTGTTTATAAACGAGTACGAATCAATTACACTAAAATCTTTATACTGGTGTTTGTAACGTTTGTTTTAGATAGAGGTTTCTTCAAATAGCTCTATCAGTTTCTCTCAGGAGATGCATCTGTCTGAGCAGATGCTCGTTTTGCTCGACCACACCTTTAACAACTTATGCAACGTTTTCTCAAAGGTAGAAACTATAACCTTAAATCGATGTATCTTAAAGCAAAGGGCCAATGGAAGCAAACCTTTCTTCATCTTATCTAACAGTTCCGTAGAAACTAGAAAAAAACGTAATAAAATTTAAATAAAACCAGTTCAAAGATGCATATAGCAATATTCTTGACACAGCCAGAAAATTACCACTCAATTTTGCCAGAGATGAATGAATCAACCTAAACGCACTTAATTTCACTTGTCATGATACTTTCAACAAAACCAACGCAGCACATGTTATACCCACATCATACCTGGTAATGATAGCCACTTGACACGATTCAGTGACACACATCGGTGGCTCGTGGCTAATAACCCCATAGATTTGTCTTCAACGGTCACCGCACAGTTTTTCACCAGACCGGGCCGTAACTGCGTAACAGTACGCTGACATAATTTGCTACCAGTTGTACGGTAGGCAGCAGCAAAAAAATACCAAAAAAAAACTTTTTGCAGTTCCCGAATTCATCAGCATGCAATTTTAAATCCCCGTTCGATAGGATATGTGGGTTCCGAAAAACAATATATGGGATATGTTCCATAGATTGTTTCTTCCGAACTTTACCTATATGCTTTTAGAGGTTTATTCGGCGCTTCGTCGGTCACTGGTCAGTCAGCCACAGAACTGTGACCTCTTACTCTCGCAATCGTGATGATCAAACTCTGGGCGTGTTCTTCATACCCTCAGGGAATTTTATATTTGATCATGATCATGTCGCTATAGTGTTACAATCATTGTCCCGTAACAATCCGATTTAATCTGTAGGATGATCCGGTTGTCAATCGTAACAGAAGATTAGAAAAAATGCCTCGTATTGTCACTTTATGCTGTGCTAAATTATTAACATGGCATTGTATGAGGTCGGCACAGAGACTTCGTCATAGCAAATTTGTGAAGATACCTTTGCCTGTTTCATCTTTTTGACAGCTAAACATTTTGTAGGTGTCGCTTTGTGTGAGACGTTGATTGAGACCGTACTCAAATCGAAGATCTGGGCATCTATATTTGGAACACAACTTGCTCTACAAACCGTACATGATAAGTAGGTGAAATAATGACTGTTTATAAGTAGTAATGTTTTGGAACAGTGAGGTGTGACGTGTTTACTAACGGTCACTGCCGTTGGGCTAACTTTGAGACATAGTTTTTGCTACACTTAGCCGGCCAGACACCTGACACCTGACGCATAAAGTAATTTAACAGCCAAATGGTATTTAGCCTTCCATTCCATCAAGTTAATTATATAGAATTAAAAAGCATCAAAAAGCTTATTATTAGGATCCTTGTTTTGCTCAAAACTTGATCCGTCTTTGACACATTGCAGCTGTATCAAATTCGTAAAAAATATAACTGCAATAACATTGCCTGAGGAAGATACAGCAAACAAGTTACATTTCCACTATTGGACTTTGCAAAAAGAAGGCTCAGCGAAGGGAAACATTACCGCAGGCAATGGGCTGGCAAGCTACTGCTCATGCATTATTCAACCTTCAAGACCAGTCCCTTATTATTTTATTATGGCTTTTGCAATTGCAATTCAATAAACCTCGTTTTGCCTAGAGCCTTGTTCGAGTCAAAAAACTTTAAAAAAAAACACAATGACGTTTTCAATTCATTCAATTATTCCTACATCATTTAAACGTGGAACGCGAATCTAATCTCGGAATAATGGAAAAACAAAAGGAGTTAAGACGTTCAACGTCCTTTGGCGTGGTCGAGCGAGTGGTCACAGTGCAGTGATCACCTTGACCGCGGCAGTCAGGTCAACTGGCACCCGAGCCGTGTCGATTCGAATCACTACCCACTGCTAGCGTTACGTGTGTAGAAGTAGACTAGTCTGTACTTAGAAAGTAATATGTAGTAACCTGGGAAATAGGAAAGATTTTATAGTGCATTCCTTGATACATGTGTGGAGTGACTTTTAATGATAAGCTGAGGAACGATATGATATGGCAAAGGTGCGGTTTAAAAGTAGATGTAGTGACAAAAACTGAAAAGAGTATGCTTCGATGGTTTGGTCATGTTGAGAAGATGAATTAATTAAAGGCGACTAACAAAAGATATTTTTTATAAGGCAGATGTGAGTGGAAACGACGGGAGGGGACACCCTTTTTTTTGAGGATGGGAGATCATCAAATGACTTCTCCCGCTCTAGGCGGAAGTGACGGCCTCCCGTGCACTCTCGCTTCGGACCATGGCCTGAACCAGGGCCGGACGCGAGAGATCGCCGCCACCGATCGCCTCCGTGAGGACACGGCGGTGCTCTGCCCAAGCAGGGCAGACCTCCACCGTATGCTCCACCGTGCCCTCCGGGCGATCCACACAGTGGTGACACCCGGGCGTTTCCTCCTGCCTTATGCGGAACAGGAACCTCCCGAAACAGCCGTGTCCGGTGAGGACCTGCGTCAGGCGGAAGGTGAGGACGCCGTGGCGTCTCTCTAGCCACTCCTCAAAGAGGGGACTTATCGCCACAATTGTGGCGTGCCCAGCGCTGGGTTGCGACAATCGCACTCTCCATGCCGCCATGAGATCCCGCCGGAGCTCTGTCCGCTGTGCCGTGATTTCTCGCGGCAGCGGAGTTACACCCCGGCGTTTCGCCTCCTCGCGCAACTCCCACATGTGCGCGAAGAATTTCGCCTCCAGATCCCATGGCGGTAGTCCGGCAAGGAGGCTCGCCGCCTCACGGGTGACCGTGCAGTATCCCCGGACCAGCCTAATGGCCATGACCCTTTGGGACGCTGGGTCGGTCGCAGCCTCAATGAACGCGGGGAGGGGACACCCTAGGACGACATTATAGTGTCTAATATACATAGGTAGGTACCTGTCGATATGTCCTTTGACTAAAGCCGGACTTTCACTATACGAGTACTCTCAGACCGAGTCTACTCGGATGACTACTCGGACGCTACTCGTAGAGTGTAAACACGTGATCCGAGCGTACTCGGACACCGGCATCCTATCCTATCAGAGTAGACTCGGGCTAGACTATTTTCACAAGTTCATTTGGATCATTTTATTTTTTTTTAATGTCGCAAACTAAGAAAAAGTGGCATGGACGTGACACTGTCAAGTTTGTGGAACTATATGACGCGGAGGAAGTGTTGTGGATTAATTAACATATATGCTACAATTTCTATACCTCGCACCAGCTGATCAGTCGTCATCTTGATGCGTGCAAGGAGAGTTAAATGCTGCTTTGACGCAGAACTCGTAACATGTCAACCAAATTCCTAGTGGACTCCTATACGATCTAGCTCGTATGAGCGCACGCGGTCCGAGAGTATTCGTATAGTGAAACCCCGGCTTTATGGTTATGGTACAGAACTAACAGCAGTGCAATTACATTTCTGGTTGTACCTAACACGTAAAATTTCTAAAAACTAGATTTTTCCAACTCAAATTACCAACTTTTTATATCATTCAATATTCAATATTCTCATGAATGACATCCGGAACTACATCAGGAACTTGGAATCGCAATAAAAACACCTAAACAGGGACGAAATTGAGAATGGAAGCTGCGTACGAGAAAGTCACACACGGTCAAGTTTTTTCGTTTGAAATTTCGTCAGCACACTTCGGCACGCGATCGGCCGAGAATTGGCACAAGTATTTGTGATCAGAGACAATTGAAATTCGCGCATCGGACACATGGCCGCTGAATTTGAATGAATTCGATAGTATCGATCTGAAAAGTTCACTTTCGAACGTTTGCATTTAGAATGTTCGTGTTAAGTTGGTATCATTGATTCATTGCAGGTCTTCAGAAACTAAACCAGATGAAGATGAGGTTTTTAGGCTTGTTTAGAATTTATATTATATTTATATAGCGTACATCATAAATGCACAAATACATCTTCTTATATTCACATCTATGTTTGCAATAGGAGGTTCTTATAGGTTCTATAGGTACAGTAAAGTAAATTTCGCGCACATAGCAAGTCAGTAGCAAGTAGCAACTGTTGCAAGCCTTAGCGTTTCGAATCGCAATGGAGGATACAAGCTATTGTCTGCCGATGGTGACTCCTTCGGTACAGTCCGGCAGATAACTCGCAACATGTTGAATAGTTATAAGTAAAAGACCACAGACAACTGTATTATTAAGGACTAGCTTTTGCCCGCGGATTCGCCCGCGTGGAACGTACTACCGGGATTACATACCTAATAGCCGAGGAAAAAGTCATTGACCTACCGCTGCGCCCTCGTTGCCGTCAACCATAATTATTTTGTAACGCGTAATTTTGAACCTGTGATATCTTTTAAACTATTCATTTAAATGATATGATGTCAAGGCATATTTTAATCTAAATTAAACCCTAATTTAAATTATGATATTTTATTGGATATGGATATGGAAGTAACAATGACATTTTTATCAAATTCTGAAAGATAAAAATACTTACTGTAGGACATCCTTAGTAGATAGACATATGCTATCGGGACTTTTTTGTTGAACTTTTTGAGATCTACAATTCTGTAGAACATAAATTTGATGTATCTCTAACTGATTATGCGGCGCACGCCAGTAAAGCTCCCAGTTAGCATGAATTTTTCCGACATCTTCGACAATAATCGTCATATTTCAGCCAATTTACACAAAACCCTTCTGCATGAATCACTCCGTCCATTGGTAAAAACCGTTTGACAATCCGTTCGGTAGTTTTTGAGTTTATCGCGTTCAGATACACAGACAGACAAACGCAGCGGGGGACTTTGTTTTATAATATGTAAGGATGGTCAGTTTTCTATCATATACAATGGAAATAGAATTAGTCTCTTCGTCTGACAGAAAGTTCCAGTCAGTATACTTCATGGCAGTTCAAAAAACTAAAGCTTCTAAATTCTGATGCTAAGGTTTCAATCATATTCTTTACTATTGCGAAACACTATTAATTAAACTTTTAGACGTGACAACATCCACTCTTCTAGTTCCGTACTTTCTCTACCCATGCATATGCGCAATAAACTATAAATCAATATCATAAAATCACTCTTGCGTCTGATTGTACTCGCCATGTACGGCGCGCGGCCTACGTACTTCCGATGTGTTGTAGACCTACCTTTGTATGGCATCATATGTAGGTATATCTAGTACCTATTTATTGTTTAGACAGCACGACGGATCCTCGCTCCCAAGTGGCTTCTAAGATCGAAGGTTGAATAATGAATGAGGAGTTGACAATATGAATGCAGTTTTGTCTATGGAGTGCCGTGTGTGGGCAAAAGCAACATGGCGGTTGAGCTTCATTTGTTGCACATACACAATAATGGAATCAATCATCGAAATCAATGCGAGGACCGTTATGTCTAATTGCCGCCTGTCTGTCGAATTTTTAATAATTAAGCTGGTTTAGCCACTGTTGTGTCAACCACTACAAGCTGTTAGTTTAAGAAACCTGACAGACCTTGGTAAGTTATTTAGATCACGAATGCGTGCTTCTTTGGTTCCAGATTGTAATATACAAAAGTCCGAAGTCATAGTTTTCTTAACCTTCTCAACTCAATCCGTAATAAACTGTATTGTGAGTAACTTGAGCAACGAGTGGCTAGCTAGATCAGGTAGCATTTTGCACTTCAATTTTAGGGACATAACCATGACCTAAAACTTTTGCAAGAGTTAACTACTTATTCGTTATTCAAAACTAACTGGTATTCTGGCAGCAGTGACTAATGGCCATAGTGCCAACTAAGCAGAAAATCAAGTTTATAGAATTCTATTCTCGTATAAAAAGGAGTGGTGCATATTTACGTTGTAAATCATAGTTTTCTAGGCAGCTAAATTAGGCAAACACGTTGGCTGTGTGCAGGCAGAATGTCTGCATTCCTTCAACCTATGTGTCCCTAATGTGAGCCCGTTCGTACGCAGGCTCGGTGTTGCAAGCCTAACGCGTTCGCCATAAAATGTGCGTTTTACGGACATGTCCTAGTTTTCGCTTGAGGCTTTTGATGACATGCAGGTAGCATATAAATCAGTTGGTTTTCACTTTTAAGGTAAAAAAGAGGTCTTCTTAGATTTTGTTGTTTTTCAATTATAGATCTTGTGTGTAAAAGAAAAAAAGGCAGAGCTTTAGTTTCTTGCTTTGCTTTGTTTTTTTTTTTAAGTTATATTTGTTCAATTATTTAAAAAATATGCTGTCTTCTTTCAATCAGAGGTTCGGTATATTAAAGTTGTAAGTGGATCAAAACTAAGCAAATTTTTTTATATAGTTATTTTTCTGTCGCCAACTCAATATGAAATATTGTGGATAAGTATTTCATATTCAGGTAACTAGGTATTGTGAAGCCTTTTAGCACATTTAAAAGTTGTACAACATTTGTGCATGTCTTACTGAGACTAGCATTTATGAAATAGTGAGCGTCTTTACCTCTGTAATGTACAACTATGTTACATTACGAAACTAGTGAGCGTACTCGCAATTATAACAAATAAAAAATTAAAAAATATATTGAACCGACGGCGACGACTTAGATTTTTTTTTCTAAGTGTTTCTATTCAAAAATAAAGCATGAAATCGGCCAGCCAGAATAATTTTCTGATTTCGTAAAACAAACAAAATATTCGTGATTTGCGAAGTTATGCACAGTCATCACCTTGTGTTCATAACTACTTCTCGCATTATAGACTATTATACGCTTGTAATAACGTTACATCTATTACAGGAGGTAATTTACTTCATCGTCATCTAATAGTATAAGTCTACTTGTATAAGAACCTCAGATTTCAATGCAAGGAGTATTATGCTATGTACATTTTGGGTCAAGGGTCGCAGGTCATTGTCGTCAAATAGAAGCAATCTAAAATGCATTTACATAAGTTTTTTTGAATATCACTTAATTAATAATGGATTAGCATCCTGTTAAAAAACGGAATAACATAAATTGGAAGATGACATCATTTAGTAATTACGGCGGAGCGGGCGTAGGCAAAAAGTTCAAAGTTTTTGTGAGATCAAGATTCTGCACTGGCTTAGCTGTTTCTCATTCATGATATCATTTGTGAACGGGACAGCAAAACTAAATACAAGTCGTTTCTTTACTCAAGTAATACATTAGTGCTTTAAATTATTTACCTACTTTAAAATTACCAATGTTTTAATTTTATAGTTCGTGAAATGAAATAGTCAGGATTTTTGTTGTCCATTAAAAATCACGATACTTTGCACTAATTTTATCGTAGTCAGCCTTATAGGTGATTCGAAGACCCATAAAGTTTTATAGATTAGAAAAACGAAAAGGCAGTAGGATATTTTTCCATTTAAAACTTAAAGCAAGTATTTATGAATTAAAAGATCGATGCGTGTTATTTACTATTAATTAGTTAAATTGCTCTTAACACGGCATATCTAATATCAAGTATTTATAACGGGATTTATCTTTTAATCTCAAAAAATATCTTAAATTTTAATAGCGCTAGCGTGCGTACGTCCAATTCAGGAGATGTTAACACATCAGATCATCAACGTATTGGAGAAATCCGTTAGAATAGCCCGCTGTCCATCACGAGCCACGAACCAAGCGCTTTCTCTATTAAACTGTTCAGCACGACAGATCATATCCGAATTACTTAACAATCATTATTTACCGTCTTCACTTGACAACGCCTATGTGCGGAATGTGGGAAACACAAAGGTTTATTGAGTAATTCATTTTGCAATTTGTTCAAGGCATGCGATTGCGTTTTTTATGAAACTTTAATCAGGAAACTGCACCTCTGCGGAATCCAGAACGCCTCTCTGGATCTTCTTAATCTATACTTAAGTGATAGGATTCAGAGAGTTGATGTTAACTGAAAAGGATCACCCGGCTCTTAGTAACAATGGTGGTGCCCCTGGGTTCAATTCTTGGCCCATACTTGTTTCTTATTTTATATACTTAAAGGATTTTCATGATATAGTGTTGTTTGCAGACGACACTTACCTTTTATTTAAACTCAAACGTCAGCAGCTGGTTACTGACGATGTAAATAGCGCCCTCGCAAAAGTAGTTAACTGGTTTAATGTTAATAAACTGCTTCTTAACGAGAAAAAAAGTTCTGAGTTGAGCTATACGATAATTGACAAATGCGTGCACTGACGGACCGGTCGACTCAAATCTGTGTGGTTCTTTTCTCAGTAGACACATATCAGACACCAATCTACATGGTCTTCAAATTATCTGACCAAGATTATTTCCGGATTTTTATATACACATTGACATTGATGAATTTTATATATACAATGACATGAATATTTACTTTATATTTATGAATTTTATATATACAATGACATGAATATTTACTTTATATTTATTATTGTTTATGTAGGTCAATGTTTTGTCTTTGTTTTTTTTTCATTTAGTTTTAATCATGGTCTGGCAGATGGAGTAATTCATGCGGCTTACCCAAATGTCCATTCTTTGGTATTTTTCGTCGAATCGTTGAGCTCCTTAAGTTCTGAGTTGAGCTGACCGATTACTGACAAATGCGTGCACAGGTCCACCCCATCTGGTGCTTTCCTAGAAAGACCATTCCAAACACCAATTTACATAGTCGTCACATGATCTGACCAAGATTATGTCTGGACTTTAAAAGAGACTGACTACTGAGTTTGTTCCGGCCTTTCTTCTCAGAGTTGTCAGATAGGAAACGTCCACCTGATCTAGTTTTTAACTGACTTCAAAAAAAAGGCGGAGGTTCACAGTTCGTCGGAATCGATTTTTTTTAAAATATATTTTCCCTGATTACTCGAAGACGGCTGGACCGATTTGGAAAACTATTTTAATGCTAAACGAGAACGAGAAGTACACTCTTTCAAGGGTGTACTTCTCAGGTGGTTCCATGGTCATCAGGTCAGGATCTGATTATGAAATCTTGGAGAAATCGACGCAATTCTTCAAATATTATAGGCAAACCTATAGCGATTTGGGTAGTTTTATAGTAACTCGTGCATTTGCTCTGGGAAAGCACCATTTGGTGAATTGGAACTGATGATGAAGACCAGAGATGGCTACCGGAACTACTAAATAATTGGTATTTCACGGGTTGAGAATCGATTACTTTAATATGGTTGCCAAGCAATTTATGCTCGTCACAATACATATGGTGAAGTGGAGCTGATGGTGAAGTACCAGGAGAACTCCTCAACGATTACCGTCACTGCATCGGGAAAAGCAATATTTTGTAAAAAGTGGTGAGCAGTTTGCATTAGCTTATTGTAATTTAGATAAATCCCAAACCGACCCTCTAAAGAGCGAGAAATGAAAACCTTTTTACAAAAAAAAAAAAACAACCGACTTCCGACGACCAAAAATCTAAGTGAAAAATAACTAATTTCGGAAGTCGGTGGCAAGTAACGAAAATACAGATCTAAAGACACCGACTTCCGAAATGTAAGTTATTTTTCACTTGGTACCTATTGTTTTTTTCGGAAGTCGGTTGTTTTTTTTGTTGTAATTAAAATATGATTCATGTGTTTGCACAAACCTACTTACAAAAATAAAATAATTTATTAAGTTTTTAAACCCAAAGCTCAGTGATTACAATGTAGACAATTTGTTGATTGCAAAGAATGCATTGTTGATTGCTGGTTAGCAAAAGAAAGTGCAATTTCTCGAAAAAGTAATAGTTTCAAATTACTTAACAAGGCGTCGTTGTTTTCTTGATGGCGATTAAAGTGGCAACACTACCTTTTGTCACGCTGAGATGCTTCACAGCTCATCATAACATCTGTACAGTGTAATTATTCATTAGCGACTGAACGTAGGCCTATGATTGAAACGAAACCTTCGAATCATGAGACAGCGCAGACGCAGGCGTCTCAAATGAAGGTACCTACGATGTGTTGTTTAGTTTAGCACTGAATAGACATATTGTAGCTGAATAGTCTGCCAAACTAGTCTTGGCCACCTTCAAATCAGAATGAGATAATGAAAAAGCAACTTATTGCAGAAAATAAGAAGGGAACAAGTCTTATAAGGGGTATCGTCTTACTCAGTAACTGGGTCAGAGGCAGTAGCTCCATGTAAAATACTGGTATTCAGCAGCTGCATTAAGTAAGACAGGAAACCAACCCCAACATAGTTGAGAAAATACTACACAGATGATGAAGAGATGAGAATGGAGAAAGTCTAGTCAAAAGGTTTCTTAAGAATTTTCCGTATCTAGTTTCGGTCCCATGAGGGATATGACATTCAGTGAATATAAATAAATGCTTCCGTCTTGATTTATGTGTTATTGCTCTATCTTTAACTGAGGTTGGAATCTCTACAAAGGTTGAACTTTATACTGATCGACGTCAAAGGTTTCTAGTCTTACAGCTCAGTAACCGCACGACTAGGCTCAAGTAAACGTGAATGAATTGAAAAACGTGACCTTACGTCATCTTGTCTATACCCGTGCAGTCGCTGATTCAGTAAGGTAATCATTTGTTATAAAAAACTTATCTGCGATCTCGGAAGTTGTGGTAATTGCAATATTAGTACACCGTACACGAGTTTATATCTAAGGAAAAGGGAGATGGATTACCTAGTTGTTTACCTGTGTTCCGTTTCGGGGTGTTAGAGAGAGCCATGTTTGACTAACCTTCTTTTCTCGAGAGATAAAGAAAGCTCTAAAAAGATTATGGGAGAACAATGCACCATAGATGCATGTCATGCATGATCACGACAAACATATTGAATGCATGATCATTGTAGGTAAGCTGTAAAACACAGAATTTGTGGCTTACAGAAGGGAGAATATACATCCAACGGTTTATAGTTCATAAATCCTAAGATTAATCGACATAACAAAGCTGTCGTTGTATACCATTCGTTATTGGTTTAAAAGCCGTAATTTACTTATTTAATGACGATTACCAGATAGTAAATGCCTCAACATGGAACCAAAAGCGAATGGAAATGGTAATTTGAAATTACATAAGATGATAGGACTTGTTTCTTTCCCATAAAAAAGGGATTACTGTAATATAATATATTTTGACTCCATGAAACGTTGGAGCTTGGAGAATATTGGAGATGGGCTCGGCACGATATCTAGGAAAGTGTCGTCGCATATTATGAGGACAATTTCTGCAATCTTCATAGACTTGTGAGACTATCGATTCTTTAGCCTAAAGTTTGGTGATCAAGTAGGTTACAACAGAAAGTTTAAAATTTTTGGGATGGAGGGTTATTTACGGTGCACCTGGAATTTTTATCAGGCAAATGTTTTATGCGGATTTTTATATCGCTTTCTGAAGTGTAGTCAAAAACTTGAGGTAGATTGATTAAAAATGTCGTAAATGTGCATAAATCGGGGCGCATCTTCTAGTTATTAAAACCGAAACACCACTCGCGCACCTAGTGACGAATTCGAATAGTGGCGAATCAATCATGAAATCTCAAGAACTTAAGAAGCTTACACACTTGAAAGGCAGATAGGGGTTCCTTTGAGGGTGTTAGGACATCCTCTTAGAAAGAATTTTACGAAAATCAGGTCAGAGGGTGTCGCCACCTCTAGGGGTAGAGGTATGCGAACAAAGTCGGGAGATCATCTACTAAAATATAAATGGAGACTTATTCGACTGACAAAAAGCTTACGCAATCTGGCAAGTAGGTATAGCGTTAACAAACATGTTTTATCCGACATTATGGGTCAAAAGGATTGTAGTAATATCTAGGAGGTACCTACCTAAGTATGTACAGGTGCCCTGTCCCCTTCCTTGTATTTCTACACCGGTCTGCTGGTTGAGCTGCAGTATTTGCAGTCAAGCAATTAACGATTAAGTAGGTAGGTACCTTACCCAGGTAGGTATGTATTTCAGGTTTATATTCAAATGTTGCAAAATTGTAAGTGAATGCGGGTCGATATGTGATTTATGTATTGAGTTGGTTATTCGTAGGTGTGAAATCGATAATATCACGTCATCAAGGAATTTCATACATTCAAAATAAAGTTGGATCCTTGTCAAATAATAAAATCTCGGTTTCAAGGCCATCGACCGCGCCCGCGGGGTCAGAGGTCCCTTTAGTAAAAGTTGTCCTCAAGCCTAATATTATTTGCTCTTTCATTGATTTATTGTCTACATAATTATCGATTATGAATTAAGTAATTTGATTTATAGGTACCGGATATGTAATTCACGATCGATTCCGGCGAATTTTACGTACATCCGAGAAATCGAGACATGTCCGCAAAAATAGGATGTATGGTTACACTAATTAGGCTTTAGCCTGACTTAATAATTAGCTTTAAGTTGTACTTAGCCAATTCATGTACCTACATGCAGTATTTGTTTATTGTCAAGATTTTTTTTTGAGATAAACGTAGTTTTTTCTGTAAAAATTTAAGCTGCGACGTAAACAAACTTATAAAGTAGATAAACTTAAACTTAAATACGTAGTATAGACGTATAGTAGTATGGCTATAACGCGAAATCAACGTCACCCAGACACGTATACCTTTAGAAGTTGACTTACAGGTAAATAAGCGACGAGACACCCGAGTTCCTTGAGCACCTCCGTCAACTTTCACTAAACTTCATAACACAAGTGTTGTACACAACTGTCACAATATTATTCACTTATTGATAACAGAGAAACACTCGTATAACGGCAATTTTCACACATATTTTGATTACACGGTTAAGTTTTTAGGTGATACCTGCCCGCGACCACCACAACGTTGTCGGCGACGAATGAAATGACTGGACCGGAGTTGGCTTGCTTGCGCGAACGCAACACCGCATTCCACGAGTGCTAATCGAGGTTATCTCTCTCTCGCTCACACCATCAAGCACTGCATTTGTATGACAGAGACACCAAAAAAGGCAATACATACAACTTGTATAGGTAGCTAGCCCCGTTATTCATACACAGGTAAGCGCGGTATTATTAAAATTATAATTGCGATGATACTCTCATTAGAAATGACTTAGATTATTAAATTAATCGACTTGACAACCCATTTTGCATAGAAAATATTAATGGACTACCTAAAACAACTGAGAACAACTTAGGCCACCTATCTACCTATCCACTTTTATCTTGATACAACGCAACTAGAGCGGAATCTCACAAATTAGTTTTGCTAACTATAGACCGGCGTTAGACGTAAAATTATAAAACATACCCACATAACTAAGATTTAGAAATTCTGAATGTTTGGTCATAAAAGTGAAAGCATAGAAAACGTATATTTATCAAGAGGGATCATAAAATGAAATATTACATTACTTATGTAACTGTTATCTGCTAATAAATAAATAATTGATGTTTTTATTAATTTTACCAAGTTTTATTGACAATTTCATGTATGATTTCCATTGAAAGTTATTCCTTGTAATACGTTTTTGGTTATAATTAGCAACATTAAATTTAAACTACCGAATTAATTCAAAGTAGATACACATTTATGTAGATAGAGAAAGGGAAGGTACCTTTACTAATGACAAGTTTTCACTACAAGAAGTGTTTATGCAAAACGCCTATGAACATTATAGTAGCAATAAATGATTTCGCTGCCAATTTTGTAGTTTTACGAGTATTTACGTGTTTTATGTGTTTATGTCTTACAACGTATTTGTTATTTATTGCCGGTTTTTAGAAAAATGTGAATTTATCATAGATATTTTATTATTGGAGTGCATTGAGCCAAGGGCGTCATCGGGGGGGGGGGGGGCTGCTCCCCTAAAAATAAAAATAATAAACCAAATGCAGAGCAACTAAATTCCACATTCTTGACCAATCACGCCCGCTGTCGAATTCGTCGAAATTCGATGAAAATTCTGTTCCAAGCAGTCCGCGCTGCTATAGCAAATCAACATTACCATGAGGATATTATCTATACTAAAAGTTGTTGTATACTACAGTCTGTAAAATCTAATAAGTACCGGGACATATTGAAATAGGAACAAGGGCTTCGTCAAGGGGGGGCAAAGGGGGCTGCTGCCCCACCTTAGACATCCAAAAATAAGTTGTCAAATCCAAGGCATTTTTAGGCATAAGAAACTACATATCTCTAAAGCCAATTTTATTTATTTGGACGATCCTTATTTGGTTTTTTAAAGTTCCATATCTCCTAACGGGGTCTAATCTGGAGTCCGGGGACGTAATTCGTATCTATGCGTTGGTGGTAGTCATACCTAATACCTATTAGGTTTCAGCTCTACAGTTTTAAATAGTTTTAGGAAAAACGACCCGAAAGGTCCGTTTCCAATCCATACATTGCAAATGGATATTATTATTTTTCTCAGTTCCTATCGGGACTACCGAGTTGACACTGATTTGTCAAAAGTCAAATGTCCACCAGCGTCGATTTTTGCCCCATTGTGCGCCGTAGAAGTAAGATTCGCCCTACAAGTGTAAAGCTTCATGTGCTCGTGACTGTACTTACAAATCACACTTTTCCCATCCTCCCCATAGCAATTTGACTCCCCCCGTAGGCCATCACCTGGCGACGCCCTTGAAATAGTCGAAGCAAAGAGTCACACGGATTTCCGAAAGACTAGGCGGTTGTTATTTTAAATATCGCACATTGCATCGACGGCATCGTGGTCGTCAAAAACTTAAGTAACAGTGCGCCAAGTATATTTAGTAGGGTACTAAAATGTCAGCTAAACCGATCCGTAATTTATTTATTTGTTAACTACACTGCATTGTACCCCAAATATAAAAAACAAAAATAAATTAAATACTACAAAACATACAATGGGTGGCCTTATCGCTTTCTGAAGTCTATTTAAGGCAACCTTGGAATGGACAGTGATTGCGTGAACATAAAATGGGGATGAATGGTCGCGTCTATAGCGTTCCTTTCTTGTTGAAAATAAATCGATCAAAAGATTGAATGCAAATCGTTTCTTTGTCCTTTGGTGTTTTTGTCTGCAGTTCCCGAGCGATAGGCACATCGAATCGTTGACGGAAAGAAAGAGACTGTCCCGCGTGTATGAGTGAAAGAGATAACGTTCTACGATATACGAGGAAACGGGGCACACTGTATAAAGGGTTGCTAGCCATATCGTTAAAAACAGTATTATACTGTTTTTCATTCTAAAATACTGTTTACTGTTTAACAAAAATAAAATATATGAATATACTGTTTTCACTGATAGCCACAGCAATACCTAAATAAAAAGTTTCTTCTACTGTGTACGCACATCATGCATGCATCTGGGCGCAGTTGTTCAGCTAACCTTAATTTCAGAATGAAGTCTCGAATTTTCGGGACATAGTACCAAAATAGATATTTGTTATAAAAATACCTTTTAGATACTAGTAATATAGTTAGTTCTGCCACCTCAGTATTCACAGAATTAGTGTTTTCAGTGCATGATGAATACCAAGTTGTGTGACGATAGAAATAGAGCTTCAATACATAAATTGCTCCTTGTCTATTTGGCGAGGCTTACGAAATCTTCAAAATTAGTGCAAAATTGATGAGTTGCGAGAGTACTACTAAAGTATCTATCTAACATAAAATAATAAATTAAAATACTGTTTGCTATCTGTTATGCTGTTTATTTCCTCACTTTGACCCTTTATTTCTTGTAAAAAAAGTTGGCAATCCTAACTATACGGCATTTTAAGGAACAGTTTAGTCGATTTTATCTAACAGGAAGCCATCAGTTGAGTCGATTTTATTCGCTCACCACTACTGTCACGAAAATGTCAACTTGAAATGTGTTTGGAATTGTCAAATTCTTGCTGTCAAAATTGGTTTTGTTGAAATAGAATTTGTATTGTGACTCCAAACAATAAAAAGTTGTTTCATTTACATAAATCTTTGATCAGTTATTAAAATGCCGAAAGTACGTCGCAGTCGTAAACCTCCACCAGAAGGATGGGAGCTCATTGAACCTACCTTGGAAGAGTTGGAACAGAAAATGCGAGAAGGTAACTAACCTAACAAAACGTACTTTTTGTTTCATTGTAAACTTTCTCTTGGTTTGTTTACACGTTCCGCATCAGAATTTAGTCCTGTCATTTCCAAGTCTTTGTAAAATTGGCGTCCAAATCCATTTAGAATCTAATCATTTCTTTGCAGCTGAGACTGAACCACATGAAGGGAAACGCAAGCAAGAATCTCTGTGGCCGATATTCAAGATACATCATCAGAAGTCCCGCTACATCTATGACCTATTCTACAGACGTAAGGCGATCAGTAGAGAGCTGTACCAGTACTGTTTAGACGAGAAAATAGCTGATGCCAACCTCATAGCTAAGTGGAAGAAGACTGGTTACGAAAACTTGTGTTGTTTGCGCTGTATCCAGACCAGAGACACTAACTTTGCAACCAACTGTATATGTAGGGTCCCTAAGAGCAAGTTAGAAGAAGGCAGGATAGTAGAATGTGTTCATTGTGGGTGCCGGGGTTGTTCAGGATAACTGTTGGTAGTTTTTAGTAAATATATAATTTCAATATCTTATTTTTCTTTATCTGATTTGTAGTTAGTGACTGGAAAAATTACCCCCAAGTCCATTTTCTATGAGATATAAAATTAGAATGTTATCAAAATGTGTTCATGAACAATAATCATCTTATTAATGATAATGTTTATAATATAACACTGATAAATAATGAAAAAAGAACATATATATTGTGTAATAACAACCCTGTCCGTTCCGTGAGGGTGTTCTTAAGAATCGTACTGAGAATCTATGTGGTGATACTTAGGAAAAGGGGATTTAGAAAATTGCAACATTTTTTTTCAATGGGGAATTTTACCAGGTTACATGGGCCGTCATTACGCGAGTGTCTACAAGTCATAAATTATGATCCCTGTAAGAAAAATACCAATTTTTAATGATGTTAGGATAATTTTGGTACTAAAAATGTGAATTTTAAATAGCAATAACTTTTTTATTATTATATATAAGGCTTTTCGATTACTTTTTGGTAATGTTATTGCAGTACCTATGAGCACTTTTTGGATCGGACAGGGTCTTTGGAACACATTGTATTTGTATAAAAAGCTCGTCTATTTCTCCAGCAAGGAAATAGTACTTCCACAATTGGCATTTGTTTTTCCACTTAACTGCAATCAGCTTTCCAGCCATAATCAGATTGGCTCTGTCCAAGTTCAGGATTTCCACAATTGGCATATTTAAAAACCAAACATTTCAAAACAATGTCTTTGGGATAAAATTTGTGTATGTGTGGATAATATATTCATTTTTTAAAACAAGGCACATTTTTTTCTTAGATTTTATTTTATTACAAATTATAATCACCTTACTCTTTGAAAGAGATCACATTAAAAGTTAGATGTTAGTACTAGTAATTTTTGTTATAAAAATATACATTTTAAACATTAGTAATCATTTACAAAGAGTATTCTTTCTGACAAATACCCTGTACTTTTGATCTCTATTAAACTTAACAATTTACTTGTGTCATGAATAAACAAAATAATTATAAGTACTACCTAAACAATGGAAAGCAAATAAACTTTTTTAAACAATCATAACTCAAGGATTTTAAACCTTCATACATCCTTGAAACAAATAATAGCCAATTTCTTTCATTTTGAAAGATTATTGGATAACAATATTTTTTTATATACTAAACACTAATTTAATGTTCAAAATTATTTTACCTACATAATGGTATTAAATAAGGCACTTTTTCTTAATCAAATGAGTATACTTAAACAATACAATACTATGTAATGTACTGTTTTTGAGCATTAAATTGGAGATTGTGGAAGTGGGACTACTAATGAACTGTATTTTTCTTTTCAAGTCTTAGTAATAGACACATTACTTTAAAATGGATTATTAAATGGTGGGTCTTCTCGGTAATTGTAAGCTTGAAGATATCAAACTTTACAAAAAGTTTGCAGTATTAATAACACTAATGAACACATGATTGATGGCAACGAAAAATTAAAACACAATCCACTAGCATACCCATATAAAGAAATATTTATAAAGTAAATAATCATTAAACCATAACAGTTCTATGCTCCAACTCTTTGGATAATTCCACTATCAAATCCTTATAAATTATAGGGTTCATATTCTTACCCAGCAAGTACAGAATGAACCAATCGCCGTAACCAAAACGTTTCACAATTCGTGATATCATGCTCTTCTTGACATATCTCAGTTGACCAGCAATCATTAACGCACGTAGGGGGCGGAGAGAGAGCACGAGAATACGAAAGAAAACAGACAAAGTGGAAACAAAAGCTAGAATTATAAGCCAAAACCAGAGGATTACGAAGATCTTTTCGTTGACAATGTTCAGAGGGAGAACGCAGAGGCGGTCTTTAAACTGCAGGGTGCCGGAAGGACCGTAGCTTCGGAGCCAGCACTTGGTAAGTTTGGGGAAGAACTGGTCCATGGGGTTGACTGTAGACAAGTCTGATGTAATATCGGCGGGGCGCGGGGTGAACGCTGCGACTGCCGCGCCATAGTTGCGAAATGCGCCGCCCAAGAATATATCCAGCAGGAATATTTGACCAACCTGCAAATATTCAACATTTTTATAAACTTGCTTGCTCTTCATAATGCAAATCTATGAACAGTTATTTACTTTTAATTCTACCTAGTGCTTGCTGCATGTGCAAATTACCAATTTACAAAATAGTCAGGGAAGGGCAGGGAACTATAAAAATACCACTCTCTTGTGCAACGGAGAAGGAAGCTAATAAACGCCGTGTCTGGGTAGTTATATTCTTTAAAATCATTGCCCCTCATAAGTAATTTCACTTTTCTCTTGGAAAAATTTAAACATTAATAACCAGACAGATTAACTACTTCAGATTTCAGAAATCTTGTTGTAATAATGCTAAGGATGGTTATTGTATAATTTTAGGAGCTTACATACTAAGGAATGGTTTAGAAAGGAGTTTCTGTAGACAAAAAATAGAGGTACTTAGCGTTTTATGTACTTACCACATTGACAAGGTTGAGAATCTCGCAGAAGGCGTAGCGCAGTGCATACATGTTGTGTGTATGTATGTTAGTGTAGCTCAGATACGAGACCAGCTCCCCACGACGGAACTCCGACCAGTCTTTAATTACCACCGGGCTACCTGCAATAGAAACACGTGTAATATAATCTTGATACTAGTTAGACCAAAGACTATGTCTGGTTTCTAACAATTTCATCATCTCTGATCAGTTCATGTGCTACAAAATCTAAAAATACAAAATTGTGTACTTAGTTAAATATGAAAACCCAGTATTTGCACTCCCAAGTGAAAAGAGGAAAATGAAAGAAATACGTTTTTCTGTATATTAAGTTATGAGATCTCATCACTTGTGTAGGTGATTGTGTTTATTAGAATCCAAATAAAAATAAAATCAGGTTAAATGATGGGCATACCTTATACTAGCAAAATGGTACAAGAGGTT
Source organism: Agrochola lota (assembly GCA_947364205.1). NCBI lineage: Eukaryota > Metazoa > Arthropoda > Insecta > Lepidoptera > Noctuidae > Agrochola > Agrochola lota. Next base: position 4,983,651 of record OX376223.1, read on the forward strand.
GAAAAAAAAAATTGTGGACTTATTGTTTTTTGAAAACTAAAATGGACCTACCTGTTTTTGCCAAATTTCACTTTAAAAGGACATATTCTGGGTAGGTTTTTAATAATATTTATATTATTATGTGAAACCATTTAATATTATTTATTATGAAATCAGAAAATATTTAACAAATAATAATAAAGATAATCATAAAAAATGTTTTATTAAAAAATTAGATGAAATCTAAAACTTCTTCTTCTTCGGCATAAGCTTCTGAATTATTTATGATATTCTCTTGTGTTTCAGGGGGTCTACTCCCTAAGCTAAATCTGCATAGAGAGTAGACCCCTGTTTTCTACTTTTCCCATTTAATATTAGCTGATTACCCGGTTTTGATATTTAACTACACAATTGCTGTTGTAATTTGGTTAAAACGAAAATAACAAAATTCAGTCTAATAAGTTGTAATAAGAATTTAATAAACAGACAGAAACTGGGGGCAAGATTTTTACAATTAAAATTATGGCTGAAGAATTTTTATATCAGGTATATTTGCGCAGGAAAGTCCGAAAGGGATACCGTGGCCCCTGGCAACATACAGGCAACTGAAGGAACATGGGTGGGTTTTAGTCAGTAAGAGACACACCCTCCCGCTCGCCCAGAGCGGGAGAAGTTATTTGATAAATTCCCACAAAAAAAAAAAAAATTGCCTATGCCTAGGATAGGTATAATAATATTATGCAGGGTGCATAATATTATTATATTTGCAAGTCACTTTATTCTTATCAAATCAGACACTTATTATCAAGTAGCATACTTAGTTATGACAATAGAATAAATTGGTCACACAGGAAAACATAATTTAAAACTTTTTAGAGTTTACAAGTATATTACACAAATTTATTACTACCTAGCATTTTCCTTCTTTACCCTTATTTGAATGAATTAGGATTAAAAGAAAACAAGAAAAACATCAATCAATTGAAAGAGCAAAACATTAACATACAGAGAAAAATAGATAAATACCAAATAATTGTAAATAAATAAATATTGAAAATAAATTATACATACTCAAATCTGCTGCCAGAGCCTTGAGTCTTCCCCCTTCCCAGATCTTCCACAAGTATCTTGGAGTGTAGAACATGACAGATTGGCCGAGCAGCACGAAGCACACCCACTGGTAGTAAGTGTGTTTTATCTGCTCGTCATCGTCACCTTTGTTAGGCCCCACTCCCGGGTAGGCCATGTGCTTGCCTTCCACACCTGTAGGCAAAGTTTCATGATGATAAGCTTATTATTTGGTTAGTTATGAAGTAACTGCAGTTATAGGGAAGAAAGTTTTAAAGATTTATAAGTGATAGGACTGGCCTGTGGTGGGACTGACGGTCTTTTTCCAGCAGTGACAACAGTTACAAGATAGATAGATTTGGTTTGAAAGCTTTTTATTTTGAATTTGGCCAGTATTGGAACAATAACATTGAAGTTTAATTAATAACTTCAAGTAGGTATGCTTTCAGGATAAAAGTATTTTATCTGATAAAACTGTGTATTCAAAAAAACTCGGAAGGCTGAAACCTACCGTGCTTCAGCGAGAGAAACTATTGATTCTTTATCGATAGGCTCAAGACTGCTCGAGTAATTATCTAATTACGATGACTCTGATCACAAATGGACACAGCACATAGGCACGGCATATTAGTATAGCTCCATAAAAGTTCTGAACAGATAGCATAGCGGTACACCAATAGGTTTTGAGATACTGACCGACAAATCGGCTCTTCAGTGTGTAAGTGCCGTAAATCCAGCAGTAGCTGTTGACGGCATCCTTGTCGTTGTCCTTCTCGCTGTCGCTCATGCAGTGGATCGGCTCCCCGAAGAACTGCTTAGAAGTCACCAGCAACGTGAACACAAGCAGCATTATCACTGTCACCTTGTAGTGCATACGGAAAACATTGTTGTCCGTGCACACGTTTTCAAACTTCAAAAATGCCCGAAAGGGCATAAACAGATCAATCATGTTTTATTTTGTTGATCGCCACGCTAATAACCGTATTCTTTAGAAAGATCTTGCGTAAAATCTGCAGAATAGAAAATTTAACTACCCGCGAACTTTTTTTATACTTTTGATTGACGCGTCCTGTCAACTCAAAGAGTAGCAAGAAAATGACAGAAATTTTCATGAACGTTGGCTGGCGCTCGAAGCAAACAGGAAATAAATATTAAAACAACTGAAATAAATAGGTAAATAGGCCTTTATTGTTACTCATTTCCAAAGATTATTTACTTAGGGCATTTCCAAGGATTTTATGCAAAAAAACAATTATTTCTGATTACCTACTTTTGCCTAAAGTTTGACAAACGCACGTTTTAGTCATACTGTTACTATTTTCAAAATTGCTGTGGAAATAATTGTTATGATTATACCTATTTGACAATATAAACAAACTTTAAACTGCAGCAACTACAATTGTAGTACAATACAGAATACAGATCGTACCTACCCATTTGTTTTTTTTATCATAACCATTTTTTAACATAACTGGTGAAATGTGTGTGTGCTATAGGTATAGCACACACATTTCACCAGTTATGTTGGAGCCCCATTTAATAGAGGGCAAGCCTTTTTTGCCATCAACCAGGCACAAATCCAGACTCAGGGCTGCTGCTGAGAAATTTCAGGTAGAAAAACCCAGTAGGTACTTAACACTTTACCCGACCAGGGCATCGAACCCAAGACCTCATGCTCAGCAGTAGCGCTTGTGACCACTAGACCAACGAGGCAGTCGGAACTAATGTAAGTAATGTGAACTTGTAGTTAAGAATTTGTTTAGGTAAGTACCCACCTACTTTGTAAAGATTTTGTAGACGGTTTTATCATAGGGTGGATAATCAGAAATGAACTCGTTTAGGTTTGGCGTATTATTAGGCTACAATTTTGAATTCCCTGCGATTGCAGCGGTGTGAGGCAATCCAGACGCCATGGAGAAGCGTGATAAGTGTTGAAAACGTTGTTCTAGTAGTAATTTTTTTTTAATATTTGGTTCTGAGCGTCAGTTCAATATAGTTCAAAATACATCGTTACATGGGCGAAGGGGCGTACCCAGCTTTTGGCCCAGGGGGGGGAAAAACAAACATATCTTAGATCCACAAAAGAAGCCCGCGAAATTCAAATTTTCTTACGTTTTTTCCAAGTCTGTTTCAGATTGTATCAATATGATTCGCCACCACAACAAATATGTAAGTATTTACAGAATTATAATCTTTAGAATAATTAATACATCTCTCTTAGTTAGTTTTAAAATGTCAAGATTTAATGAAAAAGTCATTCAATGGAACAAATCTAACTTAGTATTAATGATATGAAAATTACAATTCTGTATAGGTACATATTTGTTATGATCGAGAATCATATTTTGATCAAGATGCAACATAACACTGATAGAGCAAAGGCCATTGAACCTGTCTTTGACCATTGTTGATATCAAACATGTATTTATGCATCTGAGTGTACTGAATGAACATCCACTAATAAAATGTACAGCAGCCGCGCAGCGCGGTTTTTTCAAAAATTAATCCATTATCATCATCATTTCAGCCAAAAGACATCCACTGCTGAACATAGGCTTCCCCCAAGCACCGCCACTTCGATCGATTCTGTACTTCCCGCATCCAGCGGATTCCTGCGGCCTTCACAAGGTCATCGGTCCATCTTGTGAGAGGCCTTCCAATGATTCGTCTTCCGGTACGCGGTCGCCACTCCAGAACCTTTCGGCCCGCCGGCCATCAGAGCAATTTGCCCTGCCTATTGCCACTTAAGTTTGGCAAAATTAATGCATAATATATTGTAATTGCAAAGTAAGTCTTAACGTGACTCTAAGAGAACTTTTATCGAGAACAGTAGGTAATTAGGCATACAAAATCCTGCCACCCTCTGGTTACGCCCATGCATCGTTACAATAAAATAAAATAAATCGTGGTACTTAATACAAAGTTTATTGTTATTTCAATCACCCTCCCTTATGTAATACATGGCAATCATGTTTCTAATTTATCGCAAACCCCGTACTTATAAAAATTAATCACATAATAAATTGAAACCTTAGAAGGAATGTAAGTTTATCTTGAATAAATAATGAAATTAATTAATTTTACAAGGTACCTTTTATTAAACAATAACATAATTGAGCAATCTATGATATAGATGAATCAATAAATGATGAATAGTCTTTAGAAATTATTATTATAAGCGTGAGTGACGAGTAACTTTACGATCAAAAGCTAAACCGTGGGAAAAAAGTATAATAAGTATCTACTTTAACTTCATTCTGCGATAGCGAATCTACAGACATAATTATCATAGAAAGCTCTGGTATCTGATGTTTAAATATTTTGAAAACGGCTTAATTCAATTTCATGGTAAATGATTGACCAGTTTAAGAACCCTAATTTCATACATATTATTTTGAAACAAATGTTTTGTCAACATATTATTATTTTATCAATATCATTTTGCAAATATCAGCAATATTTTTACAAATGCATAAAATGATTAAGAGGCGTCCTTAAAGGTTTGAACACGATAAGTTCCAATAATATCAAACATGGCACATCAACAATAATTATAACATTATTCTGATTAAAATTCTAACATAATATTATGTGTCTCTCAATATCGTGTGCTATGTTCTGGAAAATTCTTTGGCTTCTCTACAAACTATAATGTAAAAAAACTTAATGTTATGGCATTATCTCTTGCTAAATAAAGCTTATTAAGTAACTATATAGTACACTACATAAAAACTATAATAGTGTAGAATGTGTGTAATTAAAGCACAATGTACGGTAAAGGCACTGCTTAGAAACATAACTTTTTATTCATATATTTCTAAATTATTTCACTTTCTTTTACATTCATAATTTCTAGCGTACCTCTCAATCATACTTAGCGTTTAAAAAATCATGAATTAATAATATGAGTTGAGAAACGATGTAATTTTAGAATTCATTCATGGAGTTGATACCTTAACATTGAAAAGCATTCACCACAAGTTATGTATGCATTCCTCGTGTATAGGTTAGCGTGAATTTACTTTTTGTTTTAAGTATCTTGCATTAAGGGTCCCATCCCAACTCAAGCATAGGTGTCACTACAGCGTTGTACAAAATTGTACAGTCAAGAGCCCTTACATTTAGGTACTACGTAAGATTCAAAAGCGATTTTAAGGTTTGACAGAATTAATGGTTTTACGAACAGTAGTTTCGGAACGATACTATTAAGAAATAGGTCTGTTCTCAAAGTTGCATTCGTTATTTCACGAGAAAATCTGTATGTGTGCGCGTGACTGTACAAAGTTAATTCCTAATCACAGAAAAAGTATAAAAGCAAACTGCGCATTTTACTTAAAAATCTTAACAATGAAAATTACTGAATGTTTGTGACGTCTTTCAATCTTAACTAATACTTAAACATCACATAGTTCGTCAAATATGATACTAACCTTCGATAGAATCAAGGCGAGGTTTACCATTCAACGATCACTCACAGTAAGTTATCCCTATGTCGAATTTGAATGGGACTTGACTAATGCCAATTTTACAAAGAGTATAAATGATCACTTAAAACTTATAATTTACTCTTCGCTGCCATGCTGTTGTTGCTATGTTCTTCAAATGCTATATTTCCTAATGCGAAAATATTGTCAGGATCCAGTGCTTTTTTCGCGGCGAGTAATAGTTGCTTTCCAGGCTCACTGACTGTATCCGTGTACCATTTCTTACGAAGTTTTCCGACTCCATGGTGATGTGAAATTGATCCTGTAGAAAAAAAAAAAAATTGCTGTCTTTTATATCATATCTAAAAAATTACAAAATGATCACAGTATTTCTCAAGCGTTTATTTGAACACCAAACCTTAAGCGCTACAAGATTCTTTTGGCGCGCGGCGAAAATCAGAACTAACGCCGCCATCTTGTTTTGACAATACAATTTCTGTTTCGATTTCACAAAATGTTCAACAATGACGTCCCCCTGTCCATTTAATCAGACGCCAGAAGAAGCTTATCAGAAATCTTAGCACTCAAATCACTCAATTGACTTCATTTTAAAGAAATCAATGATGCCAACATGACAGTAACTAATAAAAAAATAGGCTTACCGCCACAGGCAATGATTTCGTCCCGTGCAGCCTCTTCGATTTCTTCATAAACGGATACGGGATCCGTGCATTTCCCAATATTGTGACCGAAGTAGAAATAAATACAGCAGCCTGCGTCATACCTGAAAAAACATCCGTTATTTAATGAAAATACCGCAATAATAACAAAATTGTGGTTTCTTGTTTGTACAAGCTAGGAAAATAATAATGTATAATGAAAGAACTAGGCTTTTTAGATAAAAACACCAATTTATGTGTCATTGGGTTATTTCATCAGCAGTAGCTTTAAAGAGCATACAATATGCATGACAGTACCTATCCCTCCCTAAACCCTGTAATAGGTATTTGTATCTGGGGAAATATTCACCTGCTTACGCTACAGGCAAATGTATTGTAATGTTCTAAGACTTCCAGGTAGGTATTGAAAATGTTTCGTATACTCACGTCTGTGTCAATCGATGTGATATGAGGTACTTCTTGATGCCTCGTTTGGCGCACTCGTCCCGAATGCGTTGCTTCACATTAGCACAGAGGGCCAGGGTGCGGTCCCAGGGTACTGATGTCTCGAAAGACTCCGCTACCACGTCGTACTCTATAGCTACGTCCTGAATTAAACAAATATTTCATATTTAGTACTTAGGTAAATTGACAGATCGAAAACGGTTTTGATTGGTCAGTCGAGTCGGTTTGTGTAAATAAGGCTGAGAAACAGGCTATTTTTTGACGTCAAAATAACATAGACAGCCACCAAAACGCTACAAATATCTTTAACACTTCCAAGGTGTTCTTCCTAGGTAAAACACTAGGAAAAGATGTTTGCAAAAGCTTCGTTGCAGTATTGATCGCAAACGGGAGTTCTGAGCACAGGCCAGCACCGCTGGGCGCTTCACCGCCCGCGTGCAGAACTGACAATGCCGCCCCCTCTGTATCCGTGGCTTACGGCTGCTTATCCTACTAGGCTTTTAGAGAGGAATTTGATGTTGGTTAAGTTGTTAAAGAAGCGTATAAAAAAAAACCCGGCTATGTGTGTGTCGGACCAGGCACAGTGAAGGGTTCCGTACTTGGGATGAATTCATCCCAAGAGCAAACTTAACACTGTAGTTGAAAAACATGTTCTCCCCTACATTCTAATTGCAAATGTAAGTTTGTACGCACAATATTGGGAGATTTACCATATTGTTTTAAGGCCATAGACTTCTTAAAGGTTCAGTTCCCGTAATCTATAAATACCTTTAGAGAACGATTTTTTGTATTTTTTTCTAAATTTTTGGCACAGTAATTTCAGAGATAAGAGGGGGTAAATTTTCAAAAAAAAAAGATCTTCATGAAAACAAATGAACAAAATAATGTTTCAATTCAATAAATATTTCGCACAGGCGGCGGTGACACAAGGATTCCGCTAGCTATAGGTACTGTACGTAAAACTATCGCCCGGTATGACAGAAAGGGGAATTTCCAGACGCGCATATACATAACAGGGGAATACCCTATCTAAGTGGTTAGAACCTACAAACGTTTGCGTTTATTTTCCATGTAGATCAATAGATGTCGTTGATAACGTAATAAAAACAAATTGGTGCAAATTAAAACAATGTGTTCAGTAAGGAGATTTCTATGTCTTCCGCCTCCTCGAAAGTGCCCTTGTGCGGTGCACGTCCGTTCCCGGCGGGCCTGACTGAGCGAGAGGTCGAATGTTCGAATTCCCTGGTCGAGTAATTAGTGTTATTTATTCCATAGTTAATGCAGATTATGGTATCTATCTGTATCTACTGAGGGCCAATAAGAATAGAGTAGGCACCTACTTACGAGTGAGTTTCCGACTGTCGAGGAAAAAAATATTAATTAATGAAAAAGCTGGTTTCAGACTTTTCATAGGTACTTTCTTTAACTTTTAACTCAGTATTGTTTTAATGTCGTATAATATGATCATGGGGTCATTATTAGCTAGTAGGTAGGTACCTCCGTAACGAATTGCGATCCAGACTTAGTCACCATAAACAATACATACACCGTGAAATTTTAGTCGTCTTACAAAAGCAGCCCACTTTCCATGTATTCATGAATCAAGTTTTCTAACTGAACAGACAGCTGTGCTGCTGGGGAGTTTGTTGCGCCACTTCTTCTTCCCAGCTAATGCACTAGGAAGTGGTGAAGGGTGGGCGATTTTGGGGGACTGTCTTATGTAATTTTGACGTTTGAAAAGTGCTGATTCTCAGCCTATTTTGAATAAATGACTTTTGAATTTGAATTTGAATTTGAATCCAATCCACTAAATATTCATAAAAAAAAAGATATAACAATTTTTAATTGCTCCTAGAGGTATTTTATGTCGACTAGTGTCATGGTGTATATATTTTTATTTTTTTATGAAGATTTAGCGCTTTTTTATTCCATATTCCATCGTTTCTTCTATGTACTATAGATGCGAAATTATTTTCGTCTGTTTAGGTACGTTTTACAGGTAAACAGCTGAATCGATTTTGACAGAACTTGGTTGGGAGATAGCGTGAATCAAAAGGAAGGACATGATCAGGTACTTTATTTTAAATCAACTCCTAAAGGGGTAAAATGGAGGGGCAAAACGCTAAAATAAAGGGGGTTCGAAAAAATGGCACAGATTAAAAAAAAACTAGGCTTTGTGTACCATCGTCTTGACCTCTGATCATATTTACGCACACTACAAACTAAATATTTAAAAACTTTAATTTATAATTATAAGAAAAATGTATTTGAGATCCTCGCAATAAGCACTTTCATTTGATATGTCACACGGTACAGTTTGCAGAACTTTTTTTTTAAAGTTTCTTATTTGCCCCCCAAAAGTGACCCCTTTATTCAAAATTCATTCTTTTACGTTACCCGTTCATGTTTGGGTTACAGAAATTGATATGTATAATCGGCCCATTAGATTCGGAGCAAATTGGCTGTGACAGACACACGAGTGATCCTATAAGGGTTCCGTTTTTTCCTTTTGAGCTACGGAACCGTAAAAACAAGATGGCGACGACACTTTCGATTTTTGCCACGCGCCAAAAGAACCTTGTAGCGCTATAAATATATAGTGACAGTTTTTTTTTTTACCTCAGGTATTACTTACCCTAAGATAAGCAATGACAAACGTCAGCGTATATCCATTCTCCCCATTGGTAGCGCCGGCAGGGATGCCTCCGAACTGTGCGGCGATATTGTTCAGCTTCGTCTCCCTGTCGGACACCTCCTCTGCTGATCCCTCCATGAGAAGGGTCACCACGCAGAGCTTGGCCGGGTTGAAGCCCTTAATCTTGGTGATGTACAGGCGTTTTAGACCGTCGAGGAGTACGCCTCCCCAGGTGTTTTCAGTTTTGAGGGCTTGGCCGAAGCGGAACTGTCGGAAAAAGAAAAAGTGGTATTAAAAAACCGGCCAAGTGCGAGTCGCTCGCAGAGCTTGAGCTCGCACACGAAGGGTTCCGTACCACCGTACTGTTATAGGTCTTCACGCGTCTGGTTTAAAAAAAAAAAGAATTAATTACTTTAAACCAATGATATATTTCAGGATATTATAATTCAGGATAATTAAAGCCGGAACGCGAAAGACCCATGGGCAGAACCGTCTGCCAAGAAGGTTGAACGTGAACTAACTACCATTCCCATGACGTATCAAACCGTCATATAGATTATAAGCTGGCAGCGCCGACTAGGCACTGATTCAGCACCAGCCCCTACAGAGCAAGGGTATAACAGTACGATATGTAACAATACCTTCATTAAAAAAAAACTTTATTTGAAAAAAATACCGGCCAAGTGCGTGTCGGACCACGTATAATGAAGGGTTCCATAGTTGGGATGAATTAATCCCAACAACAAACTTAACATTGTAGTTTTTTCAACTACAATGTTAAGTTGTAGAGGAATTTGATGTTGGTTAAGTTGTTAAAGAAGTGTATAAAAAAAAAACCTGGCCGTGTGTGTGTCGGACCACGCATAATGAAGGGTTCCGTAGTTGGGATGAATTAATCCTAACAACAAACTTAACATTGTAGTTGAAAAACATGTTCTCCCATACATTTCAACTGCAAATGTAAGTTTGTACGCACAATTCAGAGATTTACCACGTTTTTTTAAGACCATAATTATATAGACTTCTTATAGGTTTTCCTGGAATCTATGAGTAAAGAAACATTCTCCGTATTAAAAAAAAAAAAGGTTCAAGAGTTTCGGAGATAGGGGATGGAAAATTTTCATATTTTTTCTTAAATATCTTTAAAAGTATTCATTTTAATTAATAAACTTATTTAAAAAACAAATTGAGATCCTCGCAACAAGCCATTTCATTTGATATGTCACACGGTACAGTTTGTAAAACGTTTTTAAATTTACTTTTTTGCCCCCTAAAAGTGACCCCCATATTTAAAATGTACGTTACACGTCCGTGTTTGGGTCACAGAAATACATGTGTGTGTATTTAAAATTCTTTCGAATTTTGCTTACAGGTCATTCTATTTTTTTTTGTTGTGTAGACATTGTAACTTATAACATCCCCTTGGATAAGTCTGTAAAGGTGTTGTAATTGTGATTTGAATAAATAAATAGTAATAATGTGTGTACCAAATTTCAACTTAATCAGTCCATTAGATTCGGAGCAAATTGGCTGTGACAGACACACGAGTGATCCTAAATGGGTTCCGTTTAACTGTCTACGTATGACGGTTCTAGAGATACTGCCCGCTCACAGACAGACGGACGGACAGCGAAGGCTTACTAATAGGATTCCGTTGGCACCCTTCAGGTACGCAACCCTAGTAAAGTAAAGATATGGAACTAATAAGAATTAATTTATAAAGTGATAACAATAAAAGGTGGAACTAATATTTTCATGAATTATGAAGAGAAGCTTGTAATATTGGGGCAAAAATTAAAATCTCATTCCTAGTCAAATAGTACGAGCAATCTGTAGCACAACGGCTTAAGTGAAACGACTTTGATCAAAAGTTTAGTTTTATTTAGGCGCTTGCAAAACGGCTTTTTTATGTTGTGTACTTTCTAAATAATCTTTCATAAGAGGCTCTTCTGTACTGCTTTTCACGTTGATTTACAGGAAGGTAGATAATCCGATTACTTCCTTTTCCTACTGCAGGGTAAACGGTTCTCTTAGCTGAATTAGTATTATCACATTTTCTAACATGTACTACAGTCAGATTATTCTAGTGAGTTACCTGTTCGTTATCCATGAGCCGTATGCTGGAGGGTTGCAGCCGTTGCCTAGCAACCTCTCGCTCGAAATAAAACCCGCTCTCCCAGTCCTGGAACACGAGGGAGCCATAGCGTACCACCGGCGGGAGCGGACGGATCTTTATTGTCACCTGAAATATTAAATTCCATGGTTAATTATAATGTATGAAAGAGAAAGGGCGATTTTTTTATTAAACATTTAACATAACTTAAGTATCATAAGCGCCTTTTAGTTTTTGCTTGGCAACTTTTTGTAAGGGTGATGTTGCTAATTTAATAAAGCAGGCGTCTGCGCAATAATATGTAGGTTAGGTTAATCTTATAGCTGTTGCGTTTACTTACCTCAGTAACAACTCCGAAGCAACCCTCAGAGCCCATGATGACATGTTCCCACTCGGGCCCGCACGAGATGCGCGGCACACGACAACTCTTCTCGATCACCCCGCGACCTGTTACCACCTATAATAATAATACTTTCTAAAGCACTGCAAGAATCAAGTGAATAAAATCGTATAAGCTGCTCCTTCTTTACAAGTCGGTTAAATTGGGACACATTCTGCAGAAAAGAATCGACCACTATTACCACCAGTCTTACCAAGGGGTATCGTATTACCCAGTTACTGGGTTGTGGAGGTCAGATAGGCGGTCGCTCCATGTAAAATACTGGTATTCAGCTGCATCCGGTTAGACCGGAAGCCGACCCCAACATAGTTGGGAAAAGGCTAGGCAGATTGATTGAACTCAAGTTCACATTTTGGGGATTATTTATAAACGTTGCTTAAAGTTAAGTAATGATTAGCGACTGTTTAACCATACATTTTTGACGTTTGAACGTCACTTAACTTTAAGCAACCTTTATAAATAAACCCCTATTGTTATTACCTATATCTACCTACCTACTGCTTTGGACACCATCTTGCATAGCGCATGTTGGCGATTAAAGGCTCACGGGCGGCACGGCACGGCAAAGGATATTTATGCGACGAATAGAAATATAACTTATGTGTTTAAAAAAAAAACCAGCCTTTTACTGTCCCACTGCAAGCCAAAGGCCTCTTCTCATACAGAGAAGGCACGAGCATTGATCACCACGCTTGCTCAAGACGGGTTGGTGATTTCAGACTTAACTATAAGTCCAGGTTTCCTCACGATGTTTTCCTTCACCGATGTCATTAATGTCCAAGATACACTCAGAAAGCACATATGAATTGAAAAAGTCACATTGTAAAGTTGCCCGGATTTGAATCCACAACCTCATGCATGAGAGACGAAGCCTTAACCACTGGGCCACCACGACATGACATACTATTAAGTTATATTTCTATTCGTCGCATAAATATCCCTTGCCGTGCCGTACCGCCAGTGAGTGCCCTTAGGTTTACTATTTTTGTCCTGAATTCATCACTGTGTTTTCCTTTGCCGATCCATTGCACAATGAAAGCCTCATTGATGTTAAGTCAACCTCAAAAAATGATAACTTAGTGATCTTTCAGTTAATCAACAGAAACTTCTACCGCTGGTTCTTAAATAAACTGTCGAGCGCTTACCTTGGTGTTAACAATAAGGTCCTCAATGTTCCCGTAGGTGTTCTTCTTCATGCCGCTGGCTCGTGTGGCCACCCATCCGCCGAGGGTGGAGAACTCGTACGAGTCGGGCTCGTGACCCACTGTGAAGCCCCGCGCGCGCATCTCTCGCTCCAAGTCCTGGCCCACTATGCCAGCCTGGAATAGGACAAATATTTATCTATGATCAATAAACAGGATAAAACAAAGTTGCTTTATTTCGTCCTTTCTGTGTGACCGCTTTGATCTTCTCATCTGCTAGATGGATTTTAATGCGGTTTTTACCAATATTATGGTACTGTAGGTTGGTAGCAAACCCCGGCAGACTAACCAAGCCAAAGAGTTGTTACGTTTCTTTAGTGAAGTTTTATTACTCTTTTATTGACAACCCTGGTAAAACTTTATCAGCACCGTCTTGGAAAGAAATCATAATCAGGAGTAGAAGTTTACCTGAACTCTAGCCAGCAGTTGTTCCTTATCCAGCCACAGGATGGAGTTCAAGTCGCTTGTGTCGAGAACAAGGATCGGTCTGGTCTCCTTCTCGGGGCAGGTGACAGCGCCCGACACAGAGGTGCCTCCACCGAACGGGATGATCACGAAGTTGTGGCGGGTAGCACATGATACTATTTCTTCTACCTGGAAAGATTTTACCATTAAACATTAATAATGAACAAGTGAAATTATATTAAAATTTAAAAATCCCCGGACACGAACATTTCCTCATTTCTCTTTCCTACTCCATCATCAGACCCTGATCATCATCTATCTATAACCTATTCATTCCAATCAGCCCAAACACGATACCTGTGCTGTAAGTTGGTAAGGGAGTTGAGTATCCTGCAAATTCCAAGTGATGCTGCAGCATAAGTTCAAAGTAACTAAGTATGTTCTTTTAATATCATTGAAGTAACAGAATACTAAATTTCAAACCGATCCGACCTGTGGAAGACGCTCACATCTATTCATCAACTAGAAAAGAGCTGATAATCTTCAAACTATCTTCTTTGAATTACAGTTTTGCATTCAACGCAAACAGACGTGCTCATCAATGCATAATATCAATAAAATAAATTAACGCTTGCATAAATAGTGACCTACTCGTAGTTTCAGTGTATTAGCGTGTTATACAAATAAACATTATAGTGATAAGTTAAAATTATGAACTGAATAATATATTTTTAAACTGAAACATGGATGGTAGCCCCTTTAATCGGAGCTCGATGATGCGACGCAGCCCTCCACCGACACCGACCCCGGTACCGACACCAGCACCGACATCGCCCCGACAACCAAAACAGGACCAAGACGAGAAAGTTGAAGTTGTGTCCACTCCGGAAATTCAGAACTGGATTGGGTCTATTGAGCAGTGTCTGAATGAGGTTTGTGCTATTACTTCTGAGGGAAAGCTAAACGCTGATCAGAAGCTAAAAGTAAACAATCTTTACCGGAAAGTTGGACATGGAGTTTCTCAAATGGCTGTTCAATACCTGTCACTAAAACAAAAAGCCATCCAAACCCATACCTCCCTTAAAACCATGACCGAAGCTCGAGACCTATCAGACTGTCTAATGGAGATGAACCGTACGATTCAGGAGTCCGCACGAAGCAAGAAGCAGATTCTACATCTTTTGCAGCTATGGTGAAGAATAAAAACAAGACAGTTGTTCGTCCTAATACTCTTAGCTCCGTGGCCATGTATCCTAGTGACAACTCAAAGACCAGTGACGAAACCAAGAACATGGTCCAAAAAATCATATGCCCTGGAGAAATGAAGCTGAAAGTACGAGGCGTACGCAAAATTGGAAAAGGAGGTCTCATAATCAGCACTGAGACCAAAGATGACCTAGACAGGCTCAAGCAAACAGTCCAACTCGCTTCGTCAGGGCTTACTGTCGACGAACCTAAAAAGCGCAAACCTCGCATCATAGTAATAGGAGTTCCCACATCAATGGCTGAAAATGAGGTTTATAAATGTATTTATGAACAAAACTTGGCCGACAAACTGCCCCCTATATCCCTAGATACATTTTTGACCTCTATAAAACTAAGCCACAAATCTGGCAGAAAAGATGCTGAGAATTGCAATTTTATTATAGAAGTTCCAGCCGTCATACGTAAGGCCCTCATCACACAAGACAGATTATTCATTAATTGGTCATCATGCCCGGTGCGAGACTTCACACTAGTAACAAGATGTTACAAATGCCAGCAGTACGGTCATGCAGCCAAAACATGCAAAATTGCTGCCCCTACATGTGGACATTGCGGTGAAGAAGGTCACACACTTCAAGACTGCGCAAAGAAAGCCGGAGCGCCAAAATGTGCTACATGTTTGCGCTTTAAAAAACAAGCCAACCACAAGACGTAGATTGCCCGGCTAAAAAAGCTGCCGAATACAGGTACATAAACTCGATCGACTATGAAGGCGCCTAAGAGCGCCACTTACTCGTGTATATTTTAGACTTAATTTGTATTTGTTATTTTTCTATTTTAGTATGAATAATAACTTATTAACCGACATAGACAACACATTTTTAACTGTATCAAAGACATGTGACGTTGAGGATTGCAGACAATATTTTTCCGATTATAAAAAGTCACTAACCGTACTGACCCAAAACGTTCGTAGTATTTATAAGAACATAGATAGCTTTTAAATTTTCCTTCATAGGCTTAACTTTGATTGTGATATAATGGTACTAACCGAGTGCTGGCTAGCTAACCGCATCGATAACCTCCCAGTTATACCTGGTTACAACTTACTGCATACCACAAGAAACTACAAATCATTAAAGGTAATAGTCGAGGAACCTACTCTACAAGACTGTATGATTAATTGCTTGGTTATCGAAATTGGTACAACCACAGCGATAATCGCTATGTAAAGGTCCTCTTCCGTTAGAAACTTGGATTCTTTTCACAATTCCTCAAACCAGATTTTACAAGCGCTAAGCTCGTTTCAGAATGTTATACTAACAGGTGATTTAAATATAAATATTGGCTCCGACAACTGCGATGCAGGGACTCAAGATTATCTTAATATCTGCTCATACCATTGTTTTCACCCCGCTCACATATTACCTACTCATCAGAGCGGTTCTTGTCTCGATCATATGATGATTAAAACCAGCCTATCATATATTACGCTTGTTACTAACGCAACAATTACTGACCATCATGATGTCCTACTTACTGTAAATTTAACGCTACCTAAGCTAAATCGTCCCCAGACCAAAAGCAAATTAAACACAAATAAACTCGAATATGATTTATGCAACCTAGATTTTAGCCTTTTATCAAAAATATTAGAGAAAATTATAAATAGTAGACTAGTTAACTATGTCGAAAGAAATAATTTCTTATCCCCTGTGCAATTTGGTTTTAGAGCCAAATTATTCACAGCCGATGCGGTGCATAGCCTGACCGATTATATTTCAGAAGAACTCGGCAAAGGTAACCAAACCCTGGGAGTCTTCCTTGATTTAGCCAAGGCCTTTGATACGGTGTCTGTTTCTGTTCTTCTAAACAAATTAGAGGCCATAGGAATAAGGGGAACGCCGTTGAAACTATTTGCGGACTACTTAGATGACCGATACCAATGTGTTAGAATAGATAATATCACGAGCATTGAGGAAAAAGTACTAGTTTTGGTGTTTCCCAGGGAAGTATTTTAGGCCCTACGCTATTCCTGATTTATATTAACGACTTGTGTAATCTGAATCTTAAAGACGGCAAAATTATATCATATGCTGACGACACAGCGTTAATATTTACCGCTAAAACCAGTAGCACACTGTACGAAATTCTCAACTAGGTTTTAATACTGTGACTAAAAAAGCTTGGCTTGACTTTGGCTTCAAAGCAATTTACTAACATTAAATGCTGACAAGACAAAATATATTCACTTCTCAACTTAACATTACAAACCCTCATCTATATGCCCATCAATGTGGAAACCGTTCAGTCAACTTGTGTAATTGCCCTTTTATTATCAAAACGAGCAGCATAAAATACCTGGGGGTAATAATGGACGAAACACTGTCTTTCAAAAAACATATTGAAAGTCTAGTTAAAAGAGTGCACAAATTAATATATGTTTTTTTTTAAATTGCGAGCATTTGCAGATTCAAAATTAATCACACAAGTTTATTTGCCCCTATGTCAATCTATTATTCAATACTGCATCACTTCATGGGGTGGCGCACCAAAAACCAATCTGCTTCGTCTTGAAAGAGCTCAGAGAGCAATTTTAAAGGTAGCAAACTTCCATCCCTTTTTCTTTCCAACAGATCTAATTTATAAATCCTGCAACGTGCTGACTGTTCGCCAACTTTTCATTATGCACTTAGTATTAAAACAGCACACCATGCTTACCTACACTGTTGACAATACTAACAAGAGACGGAATGATATAATATGCACATCTAATGCAACCTCAAAACATGTCTTTGTAGAAAGATTTTTTACATTCTTAGGCCCATTTTTGTACAATAGATTAAATAGAAAACTTCGTATTTATAAATTAAATTACTTTAGCTGTAAAAAAATTATACTTGAATATTTACTAACCATAGATTATGCGCTGACAGAAGATCTACTTGGTGTTTGCAAATAGAACCGCTAACATGCAATTTTACTTTTATTTACCTAATTTTAATTTAGTTTATAATTTATACTCACTGTTAATTTATTACATTTAACTATTTTTGCTCTTCCTAGCCTGCACAGGTTCAACCTAGTTCAGGCAGATAAGCAAATGTGCTCTATTTTAATGATTAAGTAACTTATTGTAAATCCCCTCTTTATAAATAAACGATTTATTTATTATTTAAACAGCTGAACCAATTTTGATAAAACATGTCCAAGACCCATCGCTAGAAAACTTGCTTTTAAATATTAAAAAAACACATTCAGAGTCCTAACTGATTAGCTGCCGAGACACCGTAGGTGGACTTTTGGCAGACCAACAGTTACATGGATGAATGTAAGACCTAGTTATACCTTGACAAAATGAAGCACAACAATGACATTGGCATCTGATTTGAATATCCTATTCCCTTACAATATACTGATCGGTGCTTTGTGTGAGGCTATGGCTAAACATCATGATTTACAGTATCATACTAATAGTCTTGACACTATATCTAAACGCATTACTTAGCACCTCGCACGGAGTCGTGTAGGATATATCAAATGACCTAGGCAAAGAATTTTGAAGTAATCTAATTACTTAGTCTATACGTTGTCTATTACATAATAGGATATTGTCTTTACCAGTCGGTGGGGCGAATGTACAAGGATCTCCCGGGTCCCCGACTTCGGCCGACTGCGACCGGTAGTCGTAAAGGAGGAACAGTGAGTCGGGATTTAGTCGGTAGGAGTCCGAAATAAGTAACCCTCCGTTCCCCCCAGACAGGAGGGTATCCATGAGGATTTCTCCAGGGGAAAAAAGGTATATTGTGTTTAAAATTAGGGTGGCCATTTTATGTTAAAGTATGATGAATAAATAAATGCATAAAAGGGCGAGCCTATTGCAATTAAAACCAGGCACAATTCTGGAGTCCGGGCTGCTACTGAGATATTCCCAATGGAAAACCCAACGTCACTTTGCTCGACCTAGGAATTAAACCCAGGACCCCATGCCATAGAATAGTACTCAGCAGCTAGAAGCAGTCATATTTAATATCATCATCATTTCAGCCGAAAGAAGTTCACTGCTGGACATAGGCCTCCCCCAGGCACCGCCACTTCGACCGATTCTGTGCTTCCCGCATCCAGCGGTTTCCTGCAGTCTTCGCAAGGTCATCGGTCCATCTCGTGGGAGGCCTTGCAACGCTACGTCTTCCGATACGCGGTGGCCACTCTAGAACCTTTCGGCCCGTGGTAGTCCTTGTGGTGCCGGACTCAAAGAATAGCACTGCCCTATTTCTTCCCATGGGTGTCGTAAAAGGCGACTAAGGGAATTACTAGAGAATGGGCAGCATCGTTCACTATGCATTTTTAACACCATACTGCGATCCCCAACCAGCCCGCCAAGCTTGGCGATTATGGCATACCCCCTCCCCCCCAAAAAACAAGCACCAAAAAAAATGGCCCCTAGTGCCCAGCGGCCCACCTACCCTTAGCTACGGTAGTGGTTTAGGCCACGGTGGGGCAAGGGTTACGAAGACTACCACAATCACCGGAAACTGGACCTGGCAACATAGCGGCACATTGACCTTAAATATCAATTTGGAAAGACCTCGACTGATGAAGTCTACGCTCCGCCCAGCACCGATCCAAGACCAAAACCGCGAGAGCTTTCAGCTCGAACTTCAGAATCGTTTCGAGCGCCTAGGGAGCTCCGTAGACGATTATAACGATGGGTTCGTGGAAACTGTCCTTGCAGTCGGGTTCAAGATCTGCAAAACCCGTCGTACAAATCGTAACAAAAAGCTCTCTGATGCTACTTTACAGCTCATGGAGAAGAGGCACGAGATGATCCTGCATTCTTCAGACGCTGCACTCAAATACTCGGCTCAATAGACAGATCTCTAAGTCCTTGAAAAGCGACCTTCGTTATTATTATACAAACCGTATTAAGGACGCGACAGAGCGGAACAAGGGCTCCAAGGTTTTTGCAAGAGATCTGTCTATGGGGCAGAGCCAGCTTGCGAAACTGAAGAGAGTTGATGGCAGAATCGTATCCTGGAGCTATTGAGAGAGATCGAGAGTTTCTATGGACAGTTATACACGTGAACCAGTAATCCCGTTACGAATCTGGCAAACAACCCAAAAGCTAGATTGACCCGACACTTTACCGAAGACATCCCGGACGTCAGCTTGTACGAGATCAGGATGGCTCTGAAGCAGCTTAAAAACAACAAGGCGATGCCGGAATTACGACCAAACTCCTGAAGGTCTGAGGAAAACCCGTTCTTAAGGCCTTCTAGAAGCTGTTCAATTCCGTCATGCTCGAGGGTGAAACGCCACAGGCATGGGACAGAGGTGTGGTGATACTCTTTTTTAAAAAGGGCGACATATCCTGTTTAAGAACTATAGGCGCATCAAACTTCTCGAGCCATGTTTGCTGTTTTCAAGAGACATCACGACCCGTCGCGCCCGCAGGTGTGACGACTTCCAGTCTCCCGAAACGAGTCGGATTCCGTAAAGGCTTTAGCACCTTAGACCACATACATTTGCTGCGGCAGGTTATACAGAAGATCGAGAAGTATAACCTGCCTCTCTGCTTAGCGTTTGTGGACTACGAGAAAGCCTTCGACTCGATCAAATCATGGGCTGTGCTGCAGTCTCAGTCATCTCTTCAACGGTGCCAGATCGACTATCGGTACATCGAGGTGCTAAAATGTCTGAACGAAAACGCCACTATGTCAGTCCGACTTCAGGACCAGGCCTCGAATCCTATCCTTTTGCAGCGAAGTGTGAGACAGGGAGACGTTATCTCTCCGAAACTGTTCACCGCTGCACTGGAGGATATCTTCAAGGTTCTGGACTGGAAAGGGCTAGGCATTAACATAAATGGTGACTATATCACTAACCTTCGGTTTGCCGACGACATAGTTATCATAGCTGAGACCATGGAGGACCTCAGTACAATGCTTAATGCACTCAGTCGAGCCTCCGAAAGAGTGGGTCTTAAAATGAACATGGACAAGACAAAGGTCATGTCAAATGCATCATGTAATACCCACTCTCATGAAGATCAGAGACGCTACGCTCGAAGCTGTGAACGAGTATGTTTACCTAGAACGAACTGTCCAGCTACATAGGTCCAACTTTGAGAAAGAGGTCAATCGTCGAATCGGCTGAGCAGCGTTCGGGAATCTACGCAATATCTTCTCGTCCCACATACCGCAGTGTCTCAAGACGAAGGTCTTTGACCAGTGCGTGTTGCCAGTGATGACTTATGGCACTGAAACGTGGTCGCTCACAATGGTCTAAGCTAACCGACATAGCCCGATGAATTGCCAACCTTAAGTGGCAATGGGCAGGGCACATTGCTCATATTATCTACTTAACCTTATCCATACTCATATTATAATGCGAAAGTAGCAGCTGGTCGGATTTCGATGAAATATGGCACACAGGTAGACCAAGATCTGGGTTAAGAACTAGAATAATTTTTATCTTTGTAGTACGTTCTTGAAGAATAATTAACGAATAACGACGACTTTGCGCGGGCGAAGCCGCGGTACATATAGGCAAAATGCGATAGCCTACTTTTAAACTCACGTCGTTACGACAAAAATGACCTTAATTAATAATTTGCAATAAACGTGTTATATCATAGAACATAGATTAACAGAACCATAAATATAAACAGTTTGATGTTTGACCTTCTTAGGTCGCGATGTGAAATTAATTACCTCAATTAATATTATTACTAATACCTTGTTCTTGACTTTGAGAGATGGTCAATAAATATGCAAAAATTTAAATGACACAGTTACGAAATATGATTGCTGTTTAATGAGAATGGTCAGCGTCCTTTGCACACGCAAATTTTTGTACACGCAGAGGGCATACGGCGCCCTGTGCGTACAATACAATAATGCTTTCAGGGTGTTGATGGGGTTGCCGCGCTACTGCAGAACCTCCGGCATGTTCGCAGAGGCGAGAAGCGCAACGCTTGCGCAGGGTACGCGCCAGCCCCAACAGCATCCTGAAAACTATGGGACAGCCCCATACTCCGGGACATTGGATACGCCTACATGCCACTGTGGCGTATTAATGAATAGTGTGTGTTGTTATTTTGGTATATGTAAGTACTAACACTGGTTTTTAAGTCGTTTGTATACTAACCAAATGGACTATATTTATGGGTCGGAAATAAAAGATTTCATTAATCAATTAATTTGCTACATTATGCTAAGTAGGTACTTAGGACCTGAAATATTTTTGATTTAAAAGAGTATCCGTGATCCGGGATCCGTTTCTTGCCCGTTCTTCTCCGTACGTACATACTACGCTTTGAAATGGGGAACTAGCTTCATCTTTCTGACTGACCGACCCCTTGAAAATTCAAAAGTGCCTGTAATTGATTTATTTGAAATAAATGGTTTGAGTTTGAAACAAAGGAGAAGGAATTTCCAGCAAAACACGTTAGAGATTTTCTGGCTTGAGGGTCAGTTATATTCCCGGATGCAATCGTCTCAAATATTTTATGGGGTTATTAAATGCGTGGTGCACTCATGACCAAATCCGTTGTCTATTTCTCCGTACCAAGATAACGAGAAGTGTTCATTGTACATTTTTTGTATATCAATTGGACAGCTACAAAATTTTCCTTGGCACGGTCGGCAACGAAAGTCGATTAACACTTTCGTTTTTTTAAACATAATTTTTGAGTACAATATTGAACAAAAAAATTAATAGAAAATGTATTCAGATACTAGAAGTTCTTAGCTATTACATACATTAAATGCTGAAAGGTCTCATACCGAATGATTTTGGGTGTATATATAAAAGTAATAGTGTTAATCTATATTCTTGCGTATGTTTATTTCTACTTCCAGAAAGAGCTGCATGTCATTATGCTTTCTTGAAACCATCACTATTTCCTCACCTGTTCATGAGTTTCCGGCCATATCACAGCATCAGGGATTCTCGGGAAGCTGTTGCTCCTCAACTGAGACATGTCCTTCAGCGTCTGTCCATGTGCCCTGATCAGTCTGTCCATGCCATCAATGCTGATCAGTGCTATCTTCTCGAGTTCTAATCGGATCGGCTCTGGTAGCCTGCACTCGGCAAAGTTCGTGGGTAGCTCGGGTATCTTCGGCTCTCTTGTTGGGTCTATCCCGAGGTTGTCGATAGCCCATTGTGTTAGATGCGGTAGGGTTTGTCCCCCGATGGAATATCTGTAACAGAAATTATTTTAAGTTGATTGGCGAATTAGGGAAAGGCCGAAATAAGAACTAAATTCTATGGTGGAATGTAGTTGGTACGGGAAGGGATAAATTACCAGGGCAAGCTGCACAAAATATATTATAAAATATATATGCAATGTGTTTAGTACCGCAATGGCGCACACAGTAATGCGTTGGGTAGAGTAATTGCCCTAGGACAGCGGTTCTCAAGCTTTTTTGACGACGGAACCCTTTTGGAAAACGAAATATTTTGATGGAGCCCAAAAATAATCAAAACCTGGTTTTATGTGTATTCTCCACACAATATTGAAAACAATCGGGATTGCAGTGGACAAGTTTTGACAAAATTCATTATTTTGACCGCTTCCTCAAGAACTAATTTTAGATTTGGCGGCAATTGCTTAATCGCTGTTTTTTCAGATGTTGCATAACTTGTTCCCCTGTTTTCTTGTATTTTTTTTTTTTGCGGGTGGGAAATTATCAAATAACTTCTCCCGCTCTGGGCGGAGCGGGAGGGTGTGTCAGACTTTTATTGACTAAAACCCACCCGTGTTCCTTCCGTTGCCTGTGTGGTGGGGCCACGATATCCCTTTCGGACAAAACCACAACCCCAGCTGATAACTTGTTCCCCTGGGTCCAAGTTTTTTTTTTGACGTAGGAGCAGTATCACGAATAAAAAGTAAAGCACCAAGTTGTATTTCCATTGTATCCTGCATATAAATAATAATAAAGCTTTATTTAATTCCATGCATAGTACATCTTAAACTATAACAATTGGTAACTTGTTACCTATAATTCAATTACATTTATTACACTTAGATGAATTTGAGTTCTAATTATAAATTCTATTTTGTAATAAGTTTAATTATTATTTGTTTTAATTATCCACTACCTAATTATTGAATGCATGGACCCCGTTTGGGTAAAAGCCTCCCCCAAGGAATGCCATCCTTCTCTGTCATTAGCTCTGTCTCGCCAACTTCCACCCACGCACGCTACAATTTCGTCTGCCCATCTGACCCTTGGTCGCTCTCTTGATCTGGTGCCTTTTGGCCCAGACCACTTTATTGACCGTAGAGTCCATCTATCGTCCTTGTAACGGGCTACGTGACCCGCCCACTTCCATTTAGCCTTCATTGCAAAAGTTAAGACATCGCATACTTTTGTCTTCTTTCGAATGTCAACGTTCTTTACCTTATCCTTCAGTTTTATACCTACACAACTTCTTTCCATTCTTCTCTGGGTAGTCTGAATTTTGTTCTTGGTTTTGAGACCGAAGGTCCAAGTTTGGCAACCATATGTGAGGCACAGTAGAAGTCCTGTATCCATGACTATTTTCTTGGTCGGAAGCGGAAGTTGCGATTTTAATATTTGTTTATGGTGCCAGAACTTGTTTCAGGTAATCGCCACTCTTCGGTTAAGTTCTTCATTGTTTCTTTCCTTACTAAAGGACATTTGTTTTCCTAAGTATATGTAGTGGTTGACAAATTCGAGGGGACTGTTATTTGTTGAGATGGGCGTTGCACTGCGGTTAGACATAATTTTAGTTTTTTCCAGATTCATTTCCAAACCAGTTTTTATACTAGCCTGTTTTAATTCATACGATTATAAAATTAGTTCTTAAGGAGACTGGACTCCGCAAAGCCCAGGGGCTCCGCGGAGCACACTTTGAGTAAAACTGCCCTAGGATATTGCTATAAACAAACATTAAAAAACCTATCATCAAACCTCTGTGGTGCATTTCAGCATCCTCAGTTCTTTTTTCGCGGATATATGTATACCTACCATAAACCGCGTTGGTAAATAGGTACAGGTGGTACTTACCGACGCAAATAATATTTTTCTAACATATCAATGACAAAAAGGAGGTATAAGAACCTATTACCTAATCCTAAATGCGATACATGACGTCAAAAGTTCACAGAAGACGATACAATTTGCGTTTCACACATTTTTTGATCAAATGTTTGTGGTTGCTTGTTTATCAATTTTTAGGATGCGACCTCCAAAAATATGCAGTCATACAAAGTACTAACTAAGTCAAGGTTATTCCATAGAATTCCAATGGTTATGCCCATGCTCACACCTACCTACCTACCTACTCACTTATTATCTCCTACAGACCAGTCATGTGCCCGGTGGTAATACCTTATCGGCAGCGGAAATGCTGGAACCGTGCACCTTGCTTCTGAAGTTTCATAAGTCCCTTAGTGAAATAAAAAAAAATTGAATTTTAAATGACGAACAGGTCCTTTGAATGGGGATAAATTTTCAAACATTTTCTTTATAGGTATTTTAAGGAACTTTTGTGCAAAATTTTATGTGTCTAGACCCAGCGGTTTAGGCTCTGCTTTTTCTGTCAATGAATGAATTCCAAGATTTTTACTATGTAGATTGTCAGAGTGTAAGTACCTAACCTATATGATAATAATAATAATAATTTATTTAGCAAAAAGACTTTTTTTTCGAACTTATGAAGAAATTTATTAGCAATCTGTTTCAAAATGATTCAGATTTTGATTGATTGTGTATTACGCAATTAGGGTGCAGGCGTTGTATGTGGCACTGAAATCGTGAAACTTTGCTATTCCTTTTATAACCTAACCCTTTACGAAAGTAGAAAATACGTTTAAAATGTCGGGCGTTATTGATCGTAAAACCTTTCGGGCGGCAATAGGTAGGTACCTACAGCTGTTCTACTTGTGTACGACTAACGTTTATTTCTTTTTTCCATAAGCAGCTGATATTTCCCTAGAGAAATTGCCAGGTGCTTGACTGGTAATCTGGTAATAAACAGTTCCCTTGATTTTATAGTTAAGTTGAAGAAAATATTGAGGTCATCGGGAAATACATTAACGAAATACATTACCTATAGGTATGAAGTCTTAGTCTTAAACAGCAAAGGCAATTGGCGAAAATTTTATTGGAAAATGACTGTGTCGTCGTTTTTCTATAGCCTTCTGTAAGTAATTAAAAACTCGGAGAGCCGGGAGCCCTTATTTTAAATGTAGGTTTTTCTTAGCGTATACAGCATTATAAACCGTGAAAATAAAATTTGATGTATATTTTAACAAGATTTATTAGTATATGCGTTGGTTTTACAATCGAACCATTTTTTATTTTTTGTTCACGGTTACAAATATTCACAAAAAAATTAAAAGGTTGGAAACTACGTATCGACAAGACCCTCTGAGAACACAATTTTACTTAGTTTTACAGTGTTTTATAACACGGTTTTAATCCTAATGCCGTTGACCGTCCGCGATGGTTAACTTTAGCGCAAAGGTAATGCCGGTAACCCTCCCGGAGGGTTCACTTCCTATATGTATGGCGGCATGGCGTATGAGTTCTATAAAAAGTGGGTGGAATCGAAAGTGATAAGCTGATTTTTCATAAGTTTGTTATAGCTTAGATTTAAGGCTTGTGCAGACCAGCGCGACTTGTCGCGCGACGCGACGCCGGTTATTGTTATACCGTAGAGTTTTCTTAGAAATTGCATTGTTTGAGTCGCATCGCGCGACAAATCGCGCTGGTCTGCACAAGCCTTTACGCGTGAGACGGTTCAATAAATTTAAGTTTTTTGTCGTAAAATAGGTATATTATGTAAGCAGAGTACCTACTTACAGTGTTACGTTTTGAAGGGTTTACCCCAGTTAGAAATGTGAATTCAATTTGGACTCTACGGTATAGACAGCAACTTATTCTTTTACCTGCGCTGTGACCTGCTCGTGGGCACTCGGTATAAAATTTTGTTTTATTAATTTAACATGACATTTTTTTGTCATTAGTTCAACTTACACGTAAAATAACTCAAGAAAAGCAATAAATTGAAACAGATTATCCAAGATCGAGCTAAACAAGACAAATATGGTTAGTGTTCAAAACAAACAGCATTGTATCATGTTTGTAGTCGTTGGTTGTGAATGACAAACATGCAAACAGACGAATATTTGTATACGCATTAAGTCAGAACAGCTAGGCAAAGGTCTGTCACAACATCAAGGGTCGGCACTTCGGTAGGGAATGGAAGTAGAAGCTTCTTCAAGGTTTCGTTGTAACAATAACATCAATATATCTGCCTAACATTTTCCTCACTATGTTGGGTTGGGCACAAGCAGCTGAATACCAGTATTTTAAATGGAGCGACTGCATATCTGACCTCCACAACCCAGTAACTGGGTAATACGATACTGCATAAGACTTTTGGGCTTCTGACGACCCGTAACGGCTGTCAAAGATCCACGAATGACAGCCGGGACCAACGGTTGTACGTGGTTTCCGAGGCACGGACGAGTCCCGGTATGTAAACATGGTCACCCATCCACGGACCAACCCCGGCAAGCGTAGCTTAAATTGAGGTACCGACCCGTGCGGCTATTATTACTTAGCAACGAGCTCTTCGAGCTGTGTAACAATAAGATGATTTAAAATATTTTGACTTTTAAATGCGTCATTGCCAAATAAAACTGCTACCTACAAAATTTTTCTTTTTAACGACTTTCATTTCGTTGAGGCTCAGAATGTCAACTTCCCAAAATGTCCCCTGGTACCAAAATGTCAACTTCCCATAATGTCCCTTTCCCAAAATGTCCCTTTCCCAAAATGTCTCTTTCCCAAAATGTCCCTTTCCCAAAATGTCCCTTTCCCAAAACGCCGCTTTCCCAAAATGTCCCCCATTCTTAGAATTAAGCGTTATAACCCAACTAAAAAATAAAAAAACAATAATTATAATCGTCCTCGCTTGTGATTGAATGTAAAGAAATGTAACTACCAACATCATAACTTCGCTCCTCCAGTTCAACTATTTTCAGGGCTTGTTTTCCGTGAAAGGTTTCGTCTGACAATATTTGGATGTAGAGTCCGTGCCACCAGGTAAGTCCATTTGACGCGGTGTTAGTGTCATTGCATCACGTTGCATAAAAAAAAAATGTAGTTCCACATTTTTCCGCAGGCCTTCTTTCGTGGCGCGCACTCTACTGCTACTTTCATCTTTTGGCTTCTATATGACATTGACAGACGGGGTTGTTGGTAAACATTTGTGAAATTGTCACAAAAATTGAAATTGAAAATAAATATATAAATATGAAAGATGGCGTTAGTTCCGGTTGTGGCCACGCGCCAAAAGATTCTTGTACCGTTGTAGTTACGATACGACTCAGACTCAGAGCACCAGCTTTTTATAGATCTTTAAAAAAAAAATACTTTAGAATCTTTGAGAGTGAACCAAGGAGGAGGATCTGACCTAACCACCATGTCTACCAAGGATACTTAAAAACAAAAAATAGGATATATAAATACAATGTCGCCCATGGGCATGTGCCCGCCCGAATTTTTCTGAATATTCATGACAAATGATCTAAAATTAACTTTAAAAGGGGAATCTTATTTTTTTTTAGTATTAAAAAAAAATATCTTGTATTTTTTCAATATCCCCCTATGATTTTATGGACTTGTACTCGTGTTTTTTAAATAAATACTGATTTTTTTTTAAATGTCTTCCCCTCCGTTTTTTTCCATAGTCAAAAAATTTGATTAAACAATGTTAGTTAATCCGATAAATAACTCATAAGCTTTTAGAAATAATAAACAGAATCCAAATCGAGCCAATAACATAGAAGATATGGCAAACGCTACTAATAAAATTAAAAATTGAATAACATGAAAAATATTAAAGTTAATTTTCAATAATTTTTCATGAATATTCAGAAAAACACAGGCGGGCTCATGCCCACGGGCGACATTGTATATAGGACATAATTAGGATGAGGTGCGTTACAAAATATCAAACGGAACCACTTATAAAATTAGCATTAATTTGAACACTGATTACTTTGACAAATGCCGATTCCGAGCAATGCAAACATTGTAGCTAATCCGATATAATTTGAAGGATGTCACAGTTACCCAATGTGTATTTTTGCTGGCGTTCTTTTAATGAATAGTGTTAATATTGACGCTCGTCGATTAGTAAATGGTGTTACTGTTTGGATTGCCGGCGCGTGTAACATATACGATTGTACCTGCACGTACTCATGTGCAAAAGATACCATTCGCTAGATACAAATTCGATTTCAGATTCTCATAGAGGCATCGATTCAAATGTCGATCAATATACTCGTAACACATTTTTTGGATTCCGTATGTCCGAATGAAAAAACGGAACCCATATAGGATCACTCGTGCGTCTGTCTGTCACAGCCAATTTGCTCCGAATCTAATGGACCGATTAAGTTGAAAGGTAAGGCACATATCAATTTCTGTGACCAAAACACGGATGGGGGTCACTTTAGAGACATAGAAAAGTAAAAAAAAAAAGATTTGCATACAGTACCGTGTGCCATGACAAATAAAAAGACTTACCTAATGTGAGGGTCTCAAGTATTTAAAAAAAAAAAATTTAACAATAAATACCTAGTTTTAAAGTTATTTAAGAAAATATATTAAAATTGACCATTCCTCCTTATCTCAACTACTGCACCAAAAATTTTGAAAGGAAATTCTATACTTATACTAAAATAGTTCTATACTAAACTTATAGATTACAGGAAAACCTATAAGAATTTTATGGTCTTAAAATAACATGATAAATTGGCCAATATTGTGCGTACAAAGTTACATTTGCAGTTGGAATGTATCGGAGAACATGTTTTTTAACTACAATGTTAAGTTTGTACATATATATTTTTTTTTAATTTGGATTTTGTTTGGATACATTTATCCCAACTACGGAACCCGTTATTCTGGGTGGTCCAACACGCAAATTACCAGTTTTTAAGTAGGTTTGAGAGTACTTCAGTAGAAAATCTTGGATAGATCTATTTGCACAATTGCACGTAAGTTCTGTACCAGGGACTAGAACTCGAGTCTAAACAAATAAAAACTCAAGAATCAGTTTTCCACATATACCTAAGTAATTTAACAATTTTCGAATCAGGTACAGTTTCAGTTTTCAGTTTTTAGGGTTTGTTATGTACCCAGTCCTGATTGTTTTAAGTTTTGTCTTACAATACCTATCAGTTTTTGGGAAAGTCATTTAAGTACCTGCGTCATGATTTTAAATGTGATAGAATATTAGCGGTCGCAGCTCCGCTAAAAAATGTCTGTCTTAGTAGATCAAGGTTGATTCTAAGTTCGACTATCAAATTCAAATTTGTGGCCTTCCTATGTTTTCGAACATTTTTTTTTTCGTTATTGGGCTATTTAATAAGTCAAGTAAAATTGCTGGCCATTTATATAATTGAAATAAAAATATAATAAAATGTATAATTGAAATAAATTAAAACCTGAAAAGCGGTCAACCCAGACTTTAAATCACGTAAGAAAAACTCAGCTGCTCCCTAAATTTTATCGAGTTATATACGAACATCAAAAGCTGGTCATTGCTGGCAATACCGAAGGAAAGAGCACGAGGCCGTCGCCAGCACAGTGGTCCGACCAAGTAAAAGAAGCTACGACCTCAAGCAAATTTCAGCAGGCGATGATGGCAACTTTGGACCGTCCTTTGTTGATGGAGGCAGATTGTTCGCTTTATGAGGGACCGATTGAAGAAGAGATGCGAACTTAAATGTATGGAGCAGCTGATTTTTTTCGCGATTTCTCGATTTATTATGACCCCTGTTCAGGTTTTCATTGAAAAAGTTTTTCATAATGATGAGGTACAATGATCACTTTTTTAGTTTTCCGTTATATCAATTACTCCTTGTATAACTATATCAAGAAAGATCCACTAATGAACCAAATGACAATGTTGACGACGAGTGCCATAAAGAAACGAGCATTTTAACAAGACCATAATTCCAAAATCCTTGTAATAAGGACATCAAAAACAAAAGATTTACGAGTAGGACATAACATAGTTAATTTGTTTGTTATTCACAATAGAATAGACACAAGTTCAAGCCATTCATTGAGATGCAACATGTTTGTTTTATGGTCAATATTTGCTGTCACCGCCATCTTAATGATTACTCTATAGCTCTGACCATTATTTGCATGAATCGAAGACGCGAATGCGTTGTCGTTTATGAGCTAAACTTGTATGGTTGACACTAAGTTTTATTACTGTGCAATAATTGCATGTTAGCTCTTCTTTAATATAAAAATAACTGAACCTCAGTTTATTTCATCGCATTCAAATAATATTCAACAATACAATGCACTTCTAGATAACCATAAATGTGTATTTATTACAAAAACTTAAAGTTGTATCCAACTAAGATTTTTTTGTTTTAATTTTGTACTAAAATAATTTGCACAAACACTACCTATTGAACAGCATGTATATACAAAATTTTAAAGGAGAGACTCAAAAAACCATCACCTGCCTAATTTTTTCCCTACTATTTTTGGCGTCGGTTTTAAGTCTAACCGAATGCAGCAGCAGAATACCAGTTTCTACATGGCGCGACTGCCTATGTGACCTACACAACACAGTTACTGGGTAAGACACCAAATAAAATATTAATCTGGCAACATGAGTTTGTTCAGTTCAGCTCATCAAGTGTAGGTACCTAGTTTTACAAAATAGCTATTGAGTGTAGAATGATGTGCCGTGTCCGATGGCACGTGCTGCAAATTAACGGGAAGTGCCAATTTGTGGCCGCCCACGAGTAAGCCTGGTTTAGACTGGACTAGTCATACCTCGTTGACTCCACTTTCTTTATGCTTGTGACCCTGGTCTAGACCGCTCAGTGATATGTAGAGAGATGTATCATTGTGCCCTCATCAATCAATCAGTCAATCAGCTACAGAGTGAATTTAAATTACCCAGCGAAACTGCAGATGTAATGGCTATCGATAAATATAAACACGCCAAAAAAAAATATGGTGTTTTTTTTGGTGTCGACAACTTCTGGTGGTTCTGTTACTTGAAGTGTAAGTTGAGAAAATCTGTTTTCTTTTGTTTAATCATAATAAGTACCGGGTCGAGGTCTGCTCGGGTGAAAATAGATAAACATATCGTCCAGGTATACCAACGACATATAACATTCCCAAGACTGAAAACGAATTGTGCAGCTGAATACCAGTTTTTTTATATAAAAGTTCATATTCTTTAGTATGGATCATAGGTAGGTCCAGAACTCAAGTGTGTATCAGGTCGTGGTGTATCTATCTTAAACATATTTGATGTGTTAAAGTGTTGTTAATAAAATAAATATGATTTATTGTATGTTACGTGCGTTAGGTATATAAGATGTCTTGTGGTTGACGAATTTAATATGCCCAAGTTAAATATTGAAAATCAGTGAACATTTTTTGTATGTTTTCATTTGGCAAATAGACTGATGGACGGTTCATTTAAAGGAAAACTTTTAAAACATTTAGACGCCTGGCCACACCTAGAGATTTGCTGTGTATTCCCAAACTTACATTCCAGCCGTCTCGTCGCGTCGAGAAAAAGCGTTCTTGACACCTGTCAGTTATCAGTTCCTTCACACACGGTGAAGGAAAACATCGTAAGGAAACCGGCATGCTTGAGAGATATTTCTTGACGGCATGTGGAGCCAAGACAGAGGCCCATGGGCAGCTTTAAAACTCTCGACACCAGGTTAGTCACTAACCACACGAAAAGAAGAAGACCTGCCAGTTTCATACTAACGAATATGTGTTTCGCGAATTTGATCCTTATTACTACTAGAAATTGTCCAACTGACAGATGTCAGGAACGCATTTTCTCGACTGTAGAGACGAAGTTGCAATGACTCCTATTACCGTTAATACCATCGAAAACAAAATACAATGATGCGTTTTGACGATAGAAGTAACTTATGCTAGTTAGAAGACTTCGAACGCGAGGAGCCAATTCCGAAACACCAACAGCCAATGGATAACATTCTAAAAATAATAATAGGTATTATTAACACTTGAGAAACTCTTAGTTGTTTGATGTTTCCGAAGAGAACAACAGTATCAAATTGGCAACATACTCTGAACCAAACGATGGTCAGATTACTAGAAATGCTCTCAAAACGGTGAAGGAAAACATCGTGTGGAAACCGGTATACCTACCCTAGAACCAAAAATCAGAAGACATGTGACATCTACCAACCCGCACAGGGCTCGCGAGGTGGATTACGGCCCACTCCCTCTCACAGAGAAGCGGCCTGTGTCCCAACAGTGGGAAAATTATAGGCTGATTAGATTATACTAAATAAAATAAAATAATTCTTTAAACAGGATCATTTTTTCACGTCATGTTTAAAAACTTAACTACATGCAGTGGCGGTTTTGCAGTCTTGGCCGCCCTAGGCCTCAACCCATGTAGTAAATATCAGCTGCCCCTTTCTCAGCAGCCATCATGTAGACTACATAATGAATATACTTTATTGCCAACTTCTATCAAAATCGGTTTGATTTTTTGTCACGATTGGCCGCCCCTAATATCTGGCCGCCCTAGGCCTGGGCCTACTGGGCTTTAGGGCAAATCGGCCACTAGCTACATGGATTCGACATTTCCTATCTGAATACTCCTGAGAAGAAATAGTGAAACAAAGTCAGGGGTCAAGTTCTCTTTTAAAGTCCAGACATTCGACAACCTGTAGTCTGTCTGTAGACATACATAAACCTTTTTCCCAAGGAGGTATGCAGAACTTACAGAACGTCACTTGATACGATTCGATAGAATCAATTCTATTTTTTGTAAATTTTGACTTTCAAAAGTGCCTTATGTGCCTCATTGAAATAAATTATTTGACTTTGACTTGACTTTTCTCTCGTACCTTCTCTTTCTGCATCGTTTACGTTCTCACACGTACGCCGTACAACGCACCTGACCTTTCTGAAGAACATCACCAATAAGGACATATTGTGTCCTTCTAGGGCGTAAAATACAATAGAAGACGTATATTAAGTAACCTAATCCGCGTAACTGTTCAGCACTCTCACTAGCGAGCGAGTCTCACAGACGTCTCCACACGTCGGGTCCAGATTCGCAACAAGTCAATCGCCATCCTGAGGATGCCACGTTGAGAGGTGAAACACGTGTCGATTTCTTACAGGCTTTTTTATGACTCTGTAAGAACAGTTACGCGGATTATTTTACTAATTAAACGTCTTCTATTGTATTTTATAATGGATTTTCGCAAAGTCACGCCTGAATCAATTAACTTTCTAGGGCGTCTTCTCCAGGCATCACATCTGCCTTGTAAATACGTAGTCTGTAGTATGCATAATTATACAATGTGACGTGTACGTCATATCGTCGTATACTTGCAACATACGAACTACGTAGATTACCTATGTAATATTTAAATAAGTAGTTAGTACCTGTATGTCTGTCAAGCGTACTAAGATTTCTCGGAAACATAACGAAAATTTTATCATATTATCGTGTCTAGACAAACAAAGGATAACTAATACCTAGATGTTTATTTACTCTACTGAACAATGATTGACTCTTCTTGAACAGTTTATTTTTTGAAACACTAAAGCAGCATACGACTGGTTTTTGATATCTCTTTGGAGACGACGTGTCGCTAGCTACAAAAGTATTTCATAGAAATTCATAGAACCCAGTCGTTTCCCGGCGACATGTCGCCTGCTGCTGCCGCCTGCAGTCGGCGGAATTGTACCTTTACTCGATTGAACTGTATCCCTATCCTATTACATAATCACCCGATAATGTTTCCACTGCTGCCACCTAGAGCATCAGATTGACATATAGGCTTTATTCTATCTCTATTAAGTGTTTCCCTGCCCATCCAAAGGATGTCTGGTACATATCGCTATTCGTGATAAGACCGACGTTGTTCCCTGAATCGTCATTTTTCTGCCCATATTTATTTGTCGGCGCAACATGGCCTTTTCTCCATACTTCTCTATTAGTTGTCATAGTCTAAGAAGTCACTCCTTTTCTAGCCTTAATATCTTCCACATAGTCCATCCATTGTGTCTACCCCTACTCTTTCCTCACGACATATTCCTCATTCCTCCGCATCACATGCCCATACCATGACATCCGATTTCCACACAAATTTTCAGTCACCAGTGCTCTTTCGTTAGACTTCCTATTATATACTCATATACTTGTTTATTTTTCTATCCATTCGCGTAACACACCTCACATCCCTCTCAGCCTCAGATCAAATAAAAAACCAAGACAGAGCGCTGTCAACAGTGAAGTGAAGCCGGTTTCGTAAACATGTGTGCAATTTGTGTGGTGTAGTGTCATTGTAAAAAGTTGTGAATTTGTGCGTGTGAGCTTGTATGCACAGAGCGGAGGTGTAGTTTTGGCATGCTTCACTGTATTGTACGCAGCGCTGTCTTGGTTTTTTATTTGGTGTAAGCCTCTCAGCATTCACATCTGAGCTGCAAGCTATTGCCTTTCATTTTATTTTACTTTTGTAAACCATCAACTGTTGTACCCTGAATGATTTTGTAAAAGACATTTGTTAAATTACGGTGTACAATAAATTTCTATCCATCTACTCTGGTCAACCAAATAGTGTCAATTCAAAATGAACCTAAATAAGTTTTTGTATATTTTGAGTTGGAGTTAGATATTTGCGAAGCATAATCTAGTGCATGGCGGACGATTATTAAATCAAGGTTCATTGCAAAATTTTCGAAGGAGTGTTTGATAAAAAGGTGCCATTCGTGATAGCCATTTAGAGGCCAATAAGAAATAGAACTGGTTTGTTAAAATTATGCAAATTGTTGCACGATTTGAATGTTAAACCAAAACTAAAATGTTTATCCAAAACTAATATTACGAGTATAAAGAGAAAAGATTTGATTTTGTTTGTAATGGATAAACTCAAAAACTACTGGACCGATTTAAAAAATTATTTCACTAGGTAGTAAAGTACTATATTATCACTGAGTAACATAAGCTATAATTTCTAAAGATATCACTCGGGTGAAGTCACTGGAAAAACCTAGTTCAAATTAAGTCTTTAACTTATTAGTATACTTAAGTATTGTTACGGTTATTGTGGCTTAAATAATGATTTTATTTATTGTTATCCGTAGTTTATTGTTTTTTTTTTGCATTTAATCAATATTTCGTGTTTCCCTAAAAACTTTTACTATTGGCAATGATTAAATTAAATAGTTTCGCTTTAATGATCCTCTGTTTTACAAGACAGAATACGTGAAATTAGTTATATCTCCTTTCCCTGAATTTTTTCTGTTTCGGTTTAAAGAACAACAAAGTCAAAAAAAAATTGAACCGACTTAAAAAAAATAAACACTAAAATATGGAAAATAACGTTAATTTCGGAATCCATCTTTGGTTCTGTATGTTCCTTTTTTGTGCCACCGACTTTCGAAATTAAAGTTATAACACATTTTAGTGTATTTTTTTAAATCGGTTCTATTTTTTTGTAAAAAGTTTTTATTTTTCAGTTGTGGTACCTACCCCACTCAAATTCGAATGCACTACCTGCTATATTTAAATAACATACATTATTATAGTAACCCGAACTATAACATCATCCTTAGAGACCGAGTGGGAAAAGTACGTATTATTGAAGCTAACTCAAAACTACCCAACCAAAGTTAATAAAATTTATATAGGACCACGTCTGAAGTACCAAACAAAAAAAAGAATCACCAAAATCATTTCATAATTGGCGGAGAAATCGCGTAACAAACATATAAAAAAAAGAAACATACAGGCGAATTCAGAACCTCCTCCTTTTTGAATTCGGTTACAAAATGGCGACGTTTTGTGAAAAAAAAAAACTTACCTGTTACCGGTGAAAGAAGCAGTGGTCCCGTCCAATAAGAACATGGAGTCCTTGTAGCCCCAGCCGTACCATTTCAGCAGATCTTGTCTGAAAATGAATATTTTCTTCATTAATGTTTTGCAGCGATTTATTTTATTCTATTAAGAAGCCGTGCACCCGATGGGATGTCCCATCGGCAGAAATGACGAACTTTCTTCCCGTATTTAACCAATTTAGAGGATGCATTTTCAAAAATCATTCCTTAGATCCCACTTTCGTTACCAAAGGAACTCTTGTGCAAAATTTCAGGCTTTTTTTTTTTTTGGTTTAGGCTGTTTGCTTTCATTTAAGATTTTTATTAAGTAGAAGAATACAAATATTTGCCAGTAACTTAGAAGTAAATAAGAAGTACTTGGACCACCATTTCATATAGTAAAAGGGACACAAAATGTCGCCGCCCTGTCCGTCTCAAGGAAGTATCGCTACGAGCTATGCTACGCAACGAGTTACGCTGTGCTACGAGCGACCCCAAAAACCGCTACGCCGCACGCCGAATCGTCGTAGCTTTCTATGGGGTGGCTAGGAAGGGCGATTCGTAGGCCGTCGGCCGTCATAGCAGTCACAGCAACAGCGGTCGGTTACCACTTCCG
Source organism: Agrochola lota (assembly GCA_947364205.1). NCBI lineage: Eukaryota > Metazoa > Arthropoda > Insecta > Lepidoptera > Noctuidae > Agrochola > Agrochola lota. The sequence goes on from OX376223.1 coordinate 5,020,737, forward strand.
AAATAATCCATGTTCTTGATTGAAAAACAGATTGAAGTAAGTACTTTTGATATCAATTTATTTAACGTTTTATATTAGATCTTATATTGATTCAAGTTCATAAATGATATAATTGTTGAAGTGAAAACTTCTTTAGGCGCGTTGAGCGATTTTTGGTAGAGGGTTAACTTATGGATTCGCGTCAACGCGCGTCGCAGTGCTTTAGTACTTTTTCTTTTCTTTCTTTCTTTTGCTATAGAATATAGATGGCGCTAAAACCAATTTTAAGTTTTCACTTCTGTCGGCAGTCCCCATGACTGCCTATTTTTTGTTACAGTCATCTAGTTTTTTTATTTAATATTTTAATAATAATAACTAGCTGCTGCTGCCCTGCTTCTTTTTCTAAATTAAAGTAGCCAAAGTTACTGCATATAACATCAGCAATCTGCCAGTGAAAGTCCCGTCAAAATCGGTCCAGCCGTTGCGGAGATTAGCCGGAAAAGAAAGAAAACAATTTTTTTATTTACATATTTAAAGTAGGTACCGTATACGTAATATGCATTTATTAAAAAAGCTGTTATTTTGACATTACAAACAGATACTTCAATTTTATTTATTTGTATGATTGATTATGGTCAGTGATATTTTGTTGTTTTTCACAAATCAAAGTGTAATGATCAATAATGGACAAGGTCGTTTGTTGTTTTCTGTTATTGCCGCGTTGTGAACTTTTATACAATGCCTATTGCGGATCATAAGGCTGCTTTTCCACCAGAGATCTGCTATGCAGCTATGCTGCGAGGATGTGAAAGCTAAGCTACAAAACTATGTGACCGTTTCTAATAATGCGAAGCTGTGTAGCGGAGCGAGTAAGATGTGCTATGAAGATGTGCCGCCGCGAGGTAGCTGTGCGAGGAAGATGCGCAGCTCGGTCTATGCGATGCATCGACAGTAGGGAAGGCACGCTCTACACACTACACCACTTGCGCATCCATAGCTCCCATCCATAGCCCGCATCCTTCCATATAAAAAAACAGCTTAGTTGAACCCGTTTCCACCAGTGCTATGTGGACCAATGAATATGATTGGTGGATATCAAACGCATCTATAGCAACGTAGTATAGCTCATCTCTGGTGGAAAAGCACCCTAAAGACAAAAGCTTAAAACTCTGCGCCCTAATTGCGTAATACACGATCAATCACAATCTGAATCATTTTTAAACAAATTCCTAATCTATTGCTTCATAAGTTCGAAAAAAATCTGCTCGACAACGTAAATAACGTAATGAATTTTGTTGAACTGTAAAAATTAAACACATTAGTCGTAATCATTTACGAAAATGTGTTACGCATTTAGATAGCTGGTCAAACTGAGGCGAATCCTGCAGGATACGGACGAAATTCGCTCGCACGGACTGTGTCAACTAACTTGCATGGAAGTGTTCAAATTGCCGCGAATAGTCGCGTTACTAAAACCAACTACGCACGCAGTCGCATTCCGCGTCCTGCACAGGATTCGCCTCAGTTTGACCAGTCCTTAAATATCACAGGCCAAGAGGTCAGGAAACAATAAAAAAAAAAAAAAAAAACATAATACAAGGCCAGAACGCAGCCATAGGAAACTACTCGCTTATAGATTTGATATCACTTTTTTACTAAGGTCTTCCAACTACCTTATTCCAAAATATACAGTGGCAGTACGCATACTGACTAATCGTGTATATGTATATTGCGTCAAATTGTAAACTGGTATCCAACTTGTTTGCAACGTAATGCACCTTGCGCTAAATAGCCTGCCTGGCTGGGAGCAACTTGGAAGTAGCGCGGTTGGTCACAGTTCTAACCTAACCCATTTCATATTCCGTTTCAGCTGTTCCATTTCACCCAGTTCAATTTATTTTAATTTTTTAATCTATATTATTAAAATTCTGTCAAGCGTAAGTGATGTAGTATAGTTTGGAACCAGGACGCGCGCGTCCACGTTACAAACTATACACGAGCAGTACGCAAAATTCGTGTATACATTGTAATCACAGATTTAAAAATAGCATTACAATGTATACGCGAGCAGTTTCCTATGGCTGCCTTCTGGCCTTGTATAGATTGGAAATACGCATTCCCGTTCGTGTTTTTTTTACCATTGAACAACCAGACTCAAATTATTTAGTGGGACCAATGGGACTTGAAAATAAAATTACTAAATTATTCCCGTTCGTCCCACTAACAAAAGATTTGTACAATCAACTTGGTTACGGTACGTAATTTTTCCGGTAACCACTGAACTTCAGCGCTGTGCGACTGTGGGCCCTCCATACCAGAGCATCATGCTGAGTGGCATGGCAGCTTTCTTCTCACAGTCACGACTAGGGTTACCACCCGTACTTTATAATAAAGTATTGTACGTTATTTCAGGTAATTGTACTCTATACTTTATGAGAACAATAAAGTACACGAAAATACTTTATTTCGCATGATTTGATTTCTTTGGGATTTTGAAAAGAAAACTGATAACTTCACCGGAACTGACTAGGAAAATTCACAGGATTTTTTAATTATTTATTGACGAAGCCCTAGAGTACCTAAATAAATGGTTTGATTTTAACAACACAAACTGATTATTTACACTTGGTACTTGGTACATACATAGAGCATTATAGAATTTGATAATATTGTTAACATAATTGAAAATTTAAATCTGCAAAAACTTAATGTAGATATGGATACTGATGATCTTTATTGAGAAATCGCTTTATTAAACCAATTTAATAGTCAGATATGTACTTCTAAGGGTTCAGCATAACTATTTACTGCACAAAAATGGCAGCAAGTATTTAATAAGAGTCATGATAATTTTTTAAACTTGTATAAAGTAATTTTATTTTTATTGTCTATTCCCGTCACGTCAGCATTCACAGACAGAGTTTTTTTCTGTGATGAATAGCAAATGTCGAGACGGAAGAAACAAGCGTCTTTGAATGTGATAAAAAATGAATTTCGTTATTTACTTTAATTTAAATATAGACTGTAACGATGCTGTGCAATTGTTTAGTAGAAATACTAATTTGATACAAAAAGCAATAAAAAATATGTTTTTAAACATAATATCTACATAATAAATAAACATTTATTGTACTTTATTTTGATAATGTGTACTTTTTTACGAACGAATGTACTTTAAACTGCAAAAAAAAAGGTGGCAACCCTAGTCACGACGTGCAGCTGCCGACTATTTCAGTCGGTCGATTCTGTAAAAATATTAACGTGAAGCTTAGGTGAAGTGAGCGTGAAGTGAGCTGTCACTGCCACAGAATCGACCGGCAGGATGCTAGGGATTAACACTATTGACAGCTCACTTCACGCTCACTTCACCTAAGTTACACGGTGATATTTTTACAGAATCGAACGGCTGTTTTATGTTCGTAAATCAATTTTTCTTTATTATATATTTATTCGAGTTAACTTACTTTTTTGTATGCACTTGTTCCTGTGACACATAAAGTTATTTTTATTGTCATGGTGCCTACTAATTAAAATGCCTTTATTGTTGCTTATTGTTTTGTCTATGAAGTTTCCAAAAATACGTTTGGCTATAATTTTTAAATATACGCTCACCTAATCCGCTAGCTAAATAGTTATATTTTGGACATGTTATTATCGTCCAAATACGGAATGATAAGATTCCAAAATATCGGTCAGGTTCCTATCTTATCGATTACTATCAACGTTTATAACCTGTTTTTTAAACGAATTTTAGCCTCTTTGTTGTGTGATTAAGTGCAGTTACATAATTTATACAAATAGAGACGTAGGAATCGTAGGTAAGAGATAACAGTCGCCGGTCGATCGATCAGGTTAAGCTACGCTTGCTGGGGTTGGTCCGTGGATTAGTAAACCATCTTTACATACCAATACCCCTCCGTGCCTCGGATAACACGGTAAGCCGTTGGTCCCGACTTTCATTCGTGGATCTTTGACGGTCGTTACGGGTCGTCAGAAGCCCGAAAGTCTGACAACCAGTCTTACCAAGGAGTATCGTATTACCCAATATCTGGGTTGTGGAGGTCAGATAGGCATTCGCTTCATATAAAATACTGGTATGCAGCTGCATCCGGTTAGACTGGTGGCCGACCTCAACATAGTTGGGAAAAAGCTAGACAGATTGATTGAGAGACGTAGGAAACAAAACGCACGTTGAACGCGTCCTCTTTTGAAACACAATCTAAAGCCGCGTTTACACTACCCTGCCGAGGTACCGAGCGAACAATTTATTCAGAGCAAACGTTTGCTGTTCTGCCGATGTTCGCTCAAAGGAAACATTTGTTTTCACTACAACGAGAAACGAATGCATGTTTCACCGTGATATCGTTTTCACCGAAAGAATGAGCGAGCGAGTATTTGTTTGAGTCCAACCGATCATCATTGAACAAACATGTTCGCTCGCTCAAGTGATGTTTTCATTTACCGCGCTAACAAACGCTTGCTCGCTCAGAACTGTTCGATTATGAAAATGTTGTAAACATTTATAGTTTAAAACTTAAAATGTTAAACGACGATTAGCCCAGTCAATAACAGCATCAAACATCGCAAACGCGCAATTAAAATAATTTAATTCTCTAAAAAATCTTTTGAGATTACTTTTTTCTAGGACCATTAGTTCAGCCGGTACGTGTTGGCTAATGACGGCTTATCGAGAATTTTTCGCTTTTTGGAAATAATTTCCCATCTTTGCCGTGCTGTATCTTCGCGACCAATAGGTACAGGTATTTTGCCTGAAATAAAACACAAAATAAAAATAAATTGTGTTTTATTTCAGGCAAAATACCCATATACAAAAAAGTATAATAAATAAGTAGTAAAACATTGAAAAATTATGAATAATGTCATATTTATAGAAAAAAAAAACTGAAACAAGCGCCAGAATTTCACAGTTTTTTGATCACCGTGGGCACACGGCACACGGTTTTCAGGGTTGCAAACTTGGGTATAAACTACTCTCAGTGGACCTAACAACATACCTAATATAAAAATCGTAGTTACATGCGCGTTTGCCTTTTTTTGTTTCGATATTGACTGGGCTAGATGGTTATTTTGTTTTAAATGTAGAAAAATCATTTCACCATGAAGGCTCAAGCAGAGTGGCGCGACTTGTTGTGAGGTGATTCTGCGATATTATCGCCACATTCGCCACGCAACACGCACTGCAATATCGTAGGCGCGCAGCCAGCGTGACACCAAAGGAATCGTAAAATAGTTGCAGATTTATAGATTTACTAAGCAATAAAGAAGCAAACTGACATATACAATACATATTAGAATAAGCATTGTGAAAATGTAATAAGTAGCAGTCCTTGTAAATAAGAGGTTAACGATCTGCCACTCCTAACATTCATTGTTAACGTTCTGCTATAGCTACAAGAACAACTGACCAACAAGAATAAATTCCGACTTTTGTAAGAAGTTGATTTCTTTAGCACATTTGTTTTTTTATCCGAACCCTGGGTTCGATAGAAAAACCATATAACAATTTGCTTGAGCTGGGAATCTAACGCATGACCTCATGGTCAGCAGTAGCGATTGCGACCACAAAATCACCATCATTCTCCTGCACTTACCCCTATTTATTTGCGGTCGGCACAACACCAATGAAACATAGGTAGTCGTAATTTTTGATGAATGGTACAAATCCAATCTACTCTGTCATATTTTTAATTTAAATTTATTTTATTTTCGTAACTTAATAATTTGTCTTTCTTTATTTTATATTTTCTAAATAAATTGTACACGTAGTCTTAAGTTAGCAAGTAAGCGGTAATCTGGCGTCGATGTTGTCAATGTTGTGTTTACCTGTAATTGGCATATATATTAGAATATTACCGTCTGATTTACTATCTCTATGTATATGTATGTACTGTGGGTGAACCTTAAAGTAAATAAATAAACATGTGTTTTTCTTCCACACTTCTCTATTAGTCGTACTTCTCTATTAGTCTCTATCTCATCATATCATATCATCTTCCACACAGTCCATCCATCGTTTCTCTGGTCTTACCCTACTCTTATAGTCATCCACATTCATACTCAAAGCTTTCCTCACGACATATTCCTCATTCCTCCGCATCACATGCCCATTACCATATCAACCGATTTCCAGACAACTTTTCAGTCACCTCCTCAATAGATATTATGTACTTATATTTATTACCTACATAATTTGTTCATGGCAACGTGTTAATTACTTTATGTTTATTTATAACTTGCATTGTTTTGAAGTTCCTGAATAATTAAAGTACATAGTACCTATTATAGATATGTACGTTACTATGATGTATGTAATTTGAATGATACGATTTGTTGCAGATTCGTGAAGGAAATTGAATGATCTTTACGCATATTAAAATGATCCAATTACTACATTTAAGTACCTAATTTACCAATTCGTAGAATTATTTATAGAATCAAGAAGGTTAAGGCTACGTTAGAGGAGCCGAGCACGAGCGGAGCACGAGCCGAGCACAAATTCGTGTCATGTGTGTGTTCGAGCATTTGGTTCGTGCTCGATTGTCTTCCGCCGATTGTCGGTTTTTTGACGAACACAAAGGGATTAGCATCGCGCTCGTAGTGTCCACACTTGACGCCGCGAACGACGACGCCCAGAACGGCTCCGCTCGTGCTCGGCTCGTCTAGCAAAGACGCAACTTTATATTAAAGAATTTGCGAGTAATAGTACGTTACGTCAAATATAAACATTCACAAATGTGTCAGGGTAAGCACCAGATTATTTTAATATTAATAGACGGATGTACACAAAAATATTAACTTGTACCATCAGAGTACGATCATCTTCTGCCTTTTCCCAACTATGTTGGGGTCGGCTTCCAGTCTGACCGGATGCAGATAAATACAGATAGTGCCATCCACCAAGACGCGTCCCACTCTTCTTCCGAATCATTTACAGTACAAGTGTGCAACATACCGCTAGTGTTTTAGTTTTGTCGTGTTTACTAATTACTCACTCATAGTGCGTATGGACAATACTAAAACACTAGCGGAATATATCTGCACCGGCGTAACACACGATTAATCATAATCTGAATCATTTTGAAGGTAATCCACTATACTACACAATCTCGCCGTCCGATAAGGACCAGGCCCGTGTCGACGGCGCGTTGTGTTCCACGCGCGCCTCAAAGAGATGTCAGCACCAACTGACGGGGTCGAAAGACCAATGCCTGCTGGGGTTGCGTGTTTGTCTGAAAGGGATATCGCGGCCCCGGCACACAGGCAACGGAAGGAACATGGGTGGGTTTTAGTCAGTAAAAGTCTGACACACCCTCTCGCTCTGCCCAGAGCGGGAGAAGTCATTTGAAGATTTCCCACCCTCAAAAAAAAAAAAAGGGTAACACGATACCCCTTGGTGAGACTGGTTGTCAGACATTCTGGCTTCCGACTACCCCGTAACGACTGTCAAAGATCGAGAAATAACAGCAGGGACCAACGGCCAACGGCTTTACATGCTTTCCAAGGCACGTAGGGGTCTCTCTCTCTCTATGAATTAGATGGTCACCTATCCTCGGATCAACCTCAGCAAGCGTAGCTTAAGCTGATTGATTCACCCATGCGGCTGTTATTAAAAAAAAAAGATAAATAATAACATTAAAATAACTGAGGTTACTCGCACCGGGACTGTGCAGAAAACCAGTTTGTCATGGACGATCTAAGTTTTAATTTTATTGCCAAATTATTCGGTCAAGGCAGAACTTTATTACAAAGCTTGCAAACCCGCGTTATGTTGTAATTGATCAATCTTAATCGCAGACAAACATAAGGTCATGGAATCTGGGAATATTCGTTCACTTAAAAAATATTTATTGCTCTCCAAAAAGAACAAGTAATTTCATAGTTGTGTAGGGTACTATGAAATTACTTGTACCTCCATGTTTCACCAAGTGCCTTTAAGCACAAAAAAAAATCTTTATAGCTTCATGACTAACTTGCGTGCAAATTGTTTGCCACTATACTTAATAAAAGCGAACCTTCGATTAACTTTCCTCGAGTCTGTGATAATCACTACCTATCGTATAATCCCTAACAACGAAATCAGGATAATGTCAAACCAAAAAAAATATTGAGTAACCGCTTTTTTTACCAGCAACAGCCATGAAATTTAAATCAATCTATCTCGTTTAAAGTCATGTGTTTTTACACGAATGCCCAAAAATGAATGTAATGTTTTCACGGGATGTATGTATGTATGTGAGTTTCTTTGTTCCACCATAACTTTTAAATGCCTGAACAGATTTGGATGATATCGTTAGAATCCTTACATCATCCCGAGGGACATAGGTCCCAGGAAATAAAAATTGTCATTGCAGTCGGGGTCCTCTTAGATTAAAAAGTGTTCCATACAACGACACGACGGTTTTAACTAATACAACTAGTTTTTTACTTTTTAGTACGTTTTTTGGCAGGGCATTTACGTTTTTTTTTTTATCATTCTCATTGGAGTTTGATATGCATTCAATAATACGAATATTTCGAGGTGTTTGACTACGATATTTTCAGTAAGGTAGGTATTTACCGAGTTTTCACAAAACAAACCAGCTGCCATCTTATCTTCACCACCCTTGGTTGACTGGTAGAGTATGCCTAAGGCGTCCGCCTTTGTACCTTATTGTGTGCGAGAAATTTAAATAAATAAACGAACTTATTTATTTATTTACTTACTTACTTTAATTACTTATGTACATGTTTACAAATATATACAGGGTGGCAGAGACATCGACGCGAAAACTTTTACCATGAATTCAGTACATGATTCTGAACCCCCCTGCGTTGAATTTTTTGGTCGGTAATTTAAAAAAAAACTGCTTGTTCATAGAAAAGTGCAATACCTACGCGGTCAAAATGTATGGAACAGCAGATTTTTTTTTAACAACCGATTATTATTTTTAACTACATAGTAATTAGAATTTGTGCAATTAAACCGCGAGGTTTATAAGATGAACTTTTTATGACCAAAACTGGTCAAGGTATATGTATAATACTGCTATTAGTCTAAGATCCGAAGTAAGATCGACCTTCATCCATCTGTTTATCGGATGATTTTTTTTTTAAATCAAATATAAGATGTTCATAAATATATTGCAAATAAATGCCTATTTAAATAAATGTTCATGGCTATAATTAATAGCCCAGTCAATAACAACAACGATATTTTTATATATTGTTAGGTCCCCTGAGAGTATTTTATACCCAAATTTGCAACCCTGAAAACCTTGTGTTACTCCCATAGTGCTCGAAAAACTGCGAAATTCTGGCACTTGTTTCAATATTTTTGATGTCACCACCGAGGAAACGGTACGTTCACAGAGATCGATGGTGGCATTAAAATGATTCAGTCAGAGCCATTGTGGTGGGATATTTCAGCTATATTTTCAACCACTTTGGTAAAGACATAGATTTTCGATGGATAGCCACAAGATGCAGCTATCAGGAGCAATGTAATTATAATCCAAAAAAAAAGTTTTGGAAATAAATGCCTATCTTTGACAAGCTGTATCTTCGCAACCAATAGGCCTAGAGTTCTTGGGTTGTAGCAAAAAAGGTGGTTTCACAAAAATATTAAAAGAAAGATACCTAAAAACGTCTCCTTTTTTTTTTTGGGAATTTGTTAAGTAACTTCGTAAAAAACAGGTGAGTTAGGGTTAGGCAACCCATTTGCAATATAACGAGTGGACAATTAGGAAGTATACGATTTTAAAAGTATAATATATGAAAGTATAATATCGATATATTATACTTTCATTACTTCTAATAATCTCTCTCTTTCTTCTTTAATTCTTTCGTTTACTTCCGATGAAGTAAACGAAAAATAATCTTAATTTAAAGTTACAACTTAAAAAGGTACAACTTAATATTAAGATTATTTTATTGCAAACGAACATTACCGGTTATTTTTCTGTAAGTACATTATTCAGGCTTGGCAATTTTATACGGTGAATTAGATATGCCTAATCTGCTCCTGTTTTATTCTTAAAAATACGATCGTTTTTCACTGTGTTTTTCATTAAATATTCGCATATTTTATAAGGTATCCCACTAAGTATTGCGGTGGTCATGGTCATATATTGTCAATTCTTTATTGCGTACGATAATGTATATAGTTGGTAAGGCAATAATTATACAGAGTGGCAGGGTCATCGACGCGAACTTTTACCATGGATTCAATACATGATTCTGAACAGATCAAAATGTATGGAACAGCTTATTTTTTATGTAACTTCAACGCAGGGGGCGTTGAAGTTTTTCGTCGGTTATATAAAAAAAAAAATATGCTGTTCCATATATTTTGACCGTGAAGGTATAGCACTTTTCTATGAAACAGCAGTTTTTTTTTTTAATAACCGACGAAAAATTTCAACGCCCCCTGCGTTGAAATTTTTCGTCGGTTATTTAAAAAAAGGTTCAGAATCATGTACTGAATCCATGGTAGCCGGCTTCGCGTCGATGTCACTGCTACCCTGTATTAGTCACAATTATGGACCCTGTCGGGCACAGCATAGAGAGAGTAGTAGGAGAGAGGAGGAAGAGCACTTGGTGTTTAATGGGACTTTTTTTAATAAAATTTTTGTCATATAGACAGTGCATAACGAATTTACCGTATTATAACGGGGGCAAAAAAAAGTTGTATACATCCGAATTGGCCACCCGCTATTTGTAAACAAAACATATTTGATAAAAAATAATTTTTTTCCGGTAAACAGATGGGTGAAGGTCTATCTTACTTTGGATCTTATGCTATATTATCAAGGAACTGAAACTACAGCTAGTCATAGAATTAAGCTAACGTTAGAAGAGATTTCGTCTGCGTAAAGACCTACTGAATAATTGGTGATAACAAGGCACAAGAAACCGACTATTATAGATATTTGTAGGAACTGGCGAGGACGAATCAACATACTGATCATGTGGAGTAGTTCTACGTGGACTACGGTTTTGAAATATTCGTCTAAAATACTAAACATTAAGTAAGTACTGTGTAGTGGTCTTACCTTGGTTTGAGATGTCACTATTATGTGATCAGTAGGTAAACCTAGGTTATTGCGACTTGGAAAATCAAGGATAAGATGCTGAATCAATAGATACATGCGTACTACACCTTGGTACTATATAATAAGTAGTGAATAGAGGTAACTGACGTTTCAAATACTTATGTAATGTTAATATGTTGTATACCGATTAGTATGCACGATGTCTAAGGTTATGTTATTGTGTAATACATAAGCTGATTAGATCAATTGAAAAATAGAGAACTGGCTGACTATGCACGGTGGCAGGGACATCGACGCGAAAACTGATACCATGGATTCAGTACATGTTAACAGTTTTCGCGTCGATGTCCCTGACACCCTGTATAGTTATGATTAGCTTCTTAATCATTTATTTGTATTTTATAACATCACAATTCGCACCCAATGACATCCTATCGGCAAAAATTACGATCTTCCATACAAACATTCATCCCATATTTAACCCGTTTAGCAGATGAATTTTCCAAAATCGTTCCGTAGCGCTCACTTGCGTGATACAGGGAACTCGTGTGCAGAATTGCATGCTTTTTATCCCAGGTTTAGGCTGCGCATTGTGGCTGTCACTGTTTTTTTATTTTTTTATTTATTACATAGACATTGGAGCAGTGGCCCGTGGTAATGAGCCTGACTTACGAGTTGTCGCGGGGTCGAACCCAGACAGGCGCTATACTTTGTGTAAATAATTTCATCACCACTGCTCTCAAAACGGTGAAGGAAAACATCGTGAGGAAACCGGCATGTTCTCGAACCAAAAATTCGACATGTGACATCTACTAACCCGCACTCTGCCCGCATGGTAGATTACAATCAATCCCTCTCGAAGAGAGGAGGCCTGTGTCCCAGGAATGGGAGCATTTTCGGCTGATTCTATACGCTAGACATTAGACATACTGCCAGCCGATTCTTAGGTCCCAGAAAGATATATTTTTATTCTACGTTTTGATAGGATTGTATCGTCATTAGGGGTCAAATTGATTGCTGTTATGTTAGCTTATCTTTTACATCTTCTGTAATTTGGAGTCCACTGCAGCAGCGGTCAGCGGTAATTTTGCAGCAGTACGCAATAGTACGCAATTCTTTACGCCACTCTACGGTAACTGTCACTTTAATTACAAATGTTTTATTCCTTTTATTTTCAGTAATTAGTACAAAATAATCGATAATGAGATCAATGCCACACACATAATCATGGTGTATGTGTATTGTACCTATTCTACTTAATTAACTACTTGTTGGTATCGTTGACGTATTTTGGATCGATTTTCCTACATACAGTAATTGAGTAGACACATACGAACAGTTTCTAGACTTCCCAAATATTCTAGTCAAATATTAAAACCTTATAGAAGAAAAATGAGCATTAATCGCCGCATTAATTTGCTCAAAGTGATTTGGCATCATTTTAATTTGAGAATTCACTTAAAACTAATATTTCTATTTCCTCGGTAAGTTATGTAGGTATTTTAAAAGGTAATTATTTGGCGTAGAGGAGCGGAATTCCGATAGATTAGACTCGGAATTCACCGGTATTTTCGCCGACTCTTCGGCCTAAATTTTTTATACAAGGAAGGAAGTAATGGCAAAGTATGCAATGTGACCAATATAAACACACCTTCTTATCTAATCTTTATAAATTTTATTTTATTGTTGGCAAAATTCAGGTCCTTATCTATTAGATAAAAATACGATGAACTCCTTGTCAGACATTGCATGTTTCATCGGGTTTCTTTGCCCCAAAACGTTCAGGAAAAGGAAAAACAGAATTGGCGGGAAAGTAAATAACACACAAGTTTTAGTCTAAAACCATACAATGCAATGGTCTATTTGTATTCCAAGATATTTTTAGAACGCGCTTGTTAATTATATCCAGAAAACTGGAGCACATCTGCGATTGCATGTTTCTAATTAAGGGTGTAGTAAAAATATTAAATTTATTTTTTGAAAATGACATATAATAAAAAATAGGTCACAGTGCTGGGTGTGCTGCAGTTAAAGCTTGTGCCACAGAAGCCAATAAATAAATAACAGCTTACCGTCGTCTGGGAATAACACTCTTTACTTTGATAACCGTGCTGTTGTTTGCGTTAGAATCGCTCTTTTTATTTTTATCACCAAAACTTTTCTTTTTAACACTGTCAACTGTCCTTTCATTACTGTTATAATTTTCCACATTTTTCATTTTATTATCGGAGCTGCTCGCGAATGCAGCTGACATTTTTACAATGGGCGACGATTATGGATTTGTGTCGGATAGCATTTGGTACGATTTTTATAAATCGCGCAGCCTGCCGCGCATGTGGTGACATGCTCGGTCGGTAAAGCAGGGCGACGTTAGCGAACTCTACATCATGTTTGAAGAACTGACGAATTACTAAGTTGACTAGAGAGGTTGATACGAAAGAGGTAAGACATAAAAGTTGTAGTTATTGATAAGACTAACAGATGGCGCTATTAAATGTTGGTAGGGTAACCAGGGGGCCGATTTTACTAAAAACATTGTTCTGAAATTGCAATTGAACCTCAGCTTAATTAGGGCTTTCAACGTTTTCTTATTTTACTAATGAACAACGATCCCGCTGCGGTAACGACGTAGTTGACGCCAACGATCGCCCGAAACATTCTTAAGTTCCATTCTTCTGACCCAATCGAACAGGAACTATATTTTAGGAGACGAACTGTTGTAGCGCTACAGCTATCAGGAAGTGGGGACGACGAATATTGTTAATAATTGTCGCATCATAACTAGTAGGTAGTCGACCGAGCTCTGCTGGGGTAATAATAGATAAATATATCATCCAGGTATACCAACGTTGTATCACACCCCCGAGGCTGTGAAAATAGAGAAAACGAGATATGAGACCTAGACAACCCCGTAAACCCCTATATAGATCAAAATCCAGTCCCGATTAGTCAACTCAGTAACGTATTTGCGATATATGAATCCAAATATTGCTCATTTAATAGTATAGGATAGGATTATATTTATATTTTTGCATTTACTTTATTTAAAGAAAACTTAGACATAAATTACAAAATATTTAGATTATGTATTACAAGTAAGTAATGATTGAATAAGAATTTAATATTACTTGTATCTTTTTGTGGGTCTATTATGAAAAGTTTCTTATCGATAACTTTTGTCGGAGTCATCGGGTCCATCGTTTGGATAAAAGCAAGTACAATACAAGTCTTCGTGGGCAGGAAATCTTACTAATCAAATAGGTTCATTTAACTATGTTAGTTGGTGTTCTGCAGGGCGGTATTCTGCGACCTCTCCTATTTCTAATGCTTTTTTTTATTATCACTAGTTACTGTAAATGTTGGCATTTTTACAAAGCAAAGGATGTTGCTGGAATGAAATGAAGAATGAGAAATCATTAGTTTTTGTAAATCTATCGTAAAAAAAAAACTCAACGCAAGTAATTTAATAAAATATTTATTGTTCTAGTTTACATTAAGTAGGTATGTTGTACAAAATAATTATGCTTACATCTAAGATAACAACTTAAGAGTCTAATCGGTTAAAGCAATGGCTTCGCCTTGGCCTAATTAGTTTAATTACATAATTAGTACAAATTAATATAGTCTTCAATACAATGGAACTAGGTGCAGTCTAAAATTAGCATTGGCTTACATAAAAATTATTTAAGTATAAACGTACCCCTAAACTTGGACGTTAATGTCATAGATATAAATGCAGAAACTTACATAGGAATGAAAATAATTCGTTGAATATGAACATATCCAAAATACACACACACATATATTTTTAAATACTCAGAAAAGACATCAGGAAATATAATATCTCAAAGGTTTTACTCAGGATTTCCTTGAAACGTTTATAACATTGTAATCTGAGTTATATTTGACTGTGAAAACTGAAAGACTCACATCATAATGATTAGATTTACAAACACGTAATGATTTCAATCCAGCTTTAGATTTGGTGTGTGTGTGTACTTTGAAAATGTCATAAATTACAAAGTAAATCACTTAAAAATAAACATTTTTGCTGTATCTAAATGCAGTACGTAAATCTAGATAATAATTTAAATTCGTGACGCAGTCTTACTAAATATCTAAGCACCTATCGATTACTTAATACTAGATTGCGGAAGCTGGCCCATATATACAATGCAGTTTACAAGATTACTCTACTCATATAGTGGATATGTTAGGGTTTACTGCTAGAATATAGCCTTTAACAAAAGTTATGAGCTCTACCACGAATCTATAAATCCCTCTGTAAGCATTAATTGAACAACCTTCTCGGTCACATAGTGACAGTTCTTAAGAAGCCCAACAAATACTCGCGATACGAGTTCACAGTCCCAGAGATGGCTAAACAAGACCGACTAAATTTCCAGTAAACTGTTCAGTATATTTTCAGATTCCAGACACTTATTAAAAGCATATATTAGCATTAATACAGTGCAGTGTCGTTTAAATGTTCTGTCACGATGTACATCTGATGATTGAGCATCTCAACCAACTATGTCGAGTGACTAAGTCAAAGGAAACAATAATACCACAACTGGTTTTGGGAATGAAAGGATGTCGGCGACACACCTTACTACCGACGCTTATAGCGATAAAATTAATAGCTGCAATTTGGAGTCTATTTCTAATAATGTACTGTTTGAAAATGTAAGAGTTTATGTCTTAATTGTATGAATTAGCATCGAGAATAAAACTGCAGAGCTTAGCTCAAATGTTACCCTAAAGACTGCCAATCAGCACGACATATTAAAGTAATTATAAATAACTAATTAAGAGTCAAAGATCATTCATACTTAGGCGATCAAATCATTCACAATATTACGTACATTATTTTTAAGAAGGATAAAATAAATAAAGAATCAGTACCGATATTAAGTTCAGTAATGGGCTCAGAGATTCAGACTCAATTGATTGCATATCTTCACTTTTATATCTACCGGGAACGCACAAAATAATCCGATTAAGGCAGTAACTTATGGTACTCGGCGGATTTCTTATTCTTCTCGATTATGTAGAAGGACTTAGGTTTTCCGTTGCCGGAGTAATATTTTCTGAAAGACGTTTTCTTCGCTGGGACGTAATACGCCAAAGCGTCGAGCGAGTTCGGATGACTGATTGCTTTTGGCCATGTCGGCGTGCTCTCGACGTCCACTATATCATCGTCAAACCTCGCCTGCGGTCGGTTTTTCGCGAACTTTTGTAGGACGGGAATGTTCCAATGGTATACTCGGGCAGGTTTGCCATTGCTTGTCATTTGTAGAGGCAATGTTCTTGCAGCAGCTGGGGCTGGTTCTGCATGACTGTAGTAACTGGTATTAGGAGGTAGTTTGATGACGTACATCCTTGAGTCTCCTGTGGCATGCCTTCTGCCTTGTTCGGCGAGTCGCTTCCTGTGGTGGGCAGCCGGTATCCTCAGCTTCTTTAAGCCGAGTGAACTGAGCAGCTCGTGTGTGGAGGGCTCGATCTTGTCCATGCTGTTGTCTGTGTTGGCGCTGGAGGCCGGTGACGGACCCCCGAAGGTCGCCGCCACTGAGACCAGCAACACTAGTGACCTGTAACAACAAAAAGGAAAACGTTAGTTTGTAGTCAAGTATTTTAGGGATGATAATATAATATCGTACCCCATTAACAGATCTTATATCAGCAGTGATCTTATGTCATAGGTCTGGAGTTCAAACCCAAGGCAACCTCTGACTTTTCGGATTCATGTGCGTATTGTACTTATAATTATCACTTGCTTCAAAAACGGTGAAGGAAAACATCGTGAGGAAACCGGCATTTCTGAGAGTTATTTTTCGATGGCATGTGAAACCAAGTCAGAAGCCCATGGGTGGCATAAAAACTCTGACACCAGGTTAGTCACTAAACACACGAAAAAGATAGAAAGGACTGATCTTATAAGAGGTGAGAGACCGAGATTTGTAATAAAGCAAGGCGACCGGCTGTTAGCTTCACATAATAGGGCTTTTAAAATAGCAAGAGCTACGACCTACTCAATAAGGTAGTGCCTAACACCAATGACCACAAAAAGACCGCAGTCGTACATGAAAGCCAAAGAAAAACCAAACATAAATTCCTTATGAGTTATTAAGTGTTTTACGACAAAATAGATTATTCTCCATTTATAAGGCTGTCTACAAATATGCCACGGTTTCTTGCTACAAGCGTGCGCTGACTTCAAATTGTTTGCCGACTTTAGATGGAACTTCTAAAGTTAAATAAAACCAAGGAGGTTTGTGTAGGTATGGAGACTGTCTTGCCGTTGTCTGATATTTCAAAAGCAATTAGCATACGTACGGTAGTTAGGTATTGCGTACACTGAGAATTCGAGAAAGCTTTTAAAGTAAGTAATAAGCCAGACAGTGCGATTTTCGTTCGTGAACAATTAGTCGCAGCCATCGCAGGTTTTGTTTTATGATTCCTAGAAGATAGTAAAGTGAATGTTCAGTGTTTTATGTGGGAATATTAACATTACAATGTAAATAGTTATTTATGGGCGCTTTGTATCATTTCACATGACTATATTAAGTACAGGATCGTGGATAGTAATAAATGTTCGCAACAAAGTTGTCTACACATTATATAAAATAATAGCCCTTCGTTTCGGAGAAGCCAAATACGGAAATGTTCACATTTATAGATCAATAGGCCATAGGCCGTACCTGTCCATATAATGCTTTTAATGCCATTTTTATAAGCACCAACAAACGACCGTTCAGTCATTAAAGCGTTTTTGGTTTGAACACAAGTTTCTTTATAATAAATAGGAGAAAAATCTGATAATTAAAAAATCCTTAAATGTCGTTTCATCTTCGCTGACCATCTTTTACGTACTTGTGTATTAATGGACATTGATGTTTTCTCTGTACCTACTTCTATAAACCTGCTGATGAACCTATTCTGTAAAAATACAACCGAGTAAACTTAAAGCGCTAACACACTGAGATGCAATGGTGACGTCGCTGGCTACGTAGCCATGGGTACCTCTGGCTACTTACCGTAGCCAAATAAGGTTGCCAAATAACTAGCCAGAAACACGCTCGCGTCCGTCCGCCCTGGTGATCCATTGGCCAGTGAGTGAAGCATAACTTACTTTTATACAAAATACTAGCGACTTGGCTACGCGTCGCCAGATCGCCAGAGTATCCAGTCTCGAGAGCCGGTCGGTCGTGGCTACGCTTCCAAATTGGCGACGTCGCCAGACCGTAGCCAAGTGAGTTGTTCTTCTTTTCGTGCGGTTAGTGATTAACCTGGTGTCAAAGTTTTAAAGCCGCCCATGGGCCTCTGACTTGGCTTCACACATCGAGAAATATCTCTCAGGCATGCCGGTTTCCTCACGATGTTTTCCTTTTTTGAAGCAAGTGATAATTATATATTACGCACATGAATCCGAAAAGTCAGAGGTGTGCCTTGGGTTCGAACTCGAGACCTATTAGTTAACTGTCATACATATCAATACGAATGGCTTGGTTACGTAGCCGGCGACGTCGCCATGGCGTCCAAGTGTTTTAGTGGTCTAAATTGAAGTGAGCTTGAAGTGACATGTCATGTCAATAGCGTCAAACCCTAGCATCAGTTGAAATGACAGCTCACAATACTTACGTTTTCACGCTGTGATATTTATCAGAATAGACCTGCAGTAGTCTTTACCTATCAGATCTACTCATCGTATTAAGACAATATCCAATCAAATGTCATTGTATCCCAATCAGAGAATATATCTGTTGAACAATATCAAAAGACTTTACGATAAATCCCCATTGAGCCACAGACCTAACTGCCGCCATACGTTCACGTCCTGTTTGTCATATAACTGAATAGCTTAGCGAGTCGGCTGCATTAGCAAAATGTTTGTTTCTGAGAAGAGGACAATGTGTCGGAGATATGGCCGGCCCTATGTGGGTTTATAGCCACACGCTCGTGTGCAACCTGCTTAAAGCTTTAGCGGTTGAGCCTAGAACCTCGTTGTGTTTGTGGCCGGTGTTGATATCTGTTTGTCGTTAATAGTTACGGGTAGGTAAGGCACGTTTGGTTCGGAAACGTAATAGACTACTACAGAAAATAGCCTTTGAAATACGTACATTGTACGATTAATACAGGGTAGTCAAGTTTGTTGGAAATTGGTTCAGTAGATTTTGTAAACGTTGAGGTACCTTTCAATGATTAATGAATAGCGAATTAACACGAAACCACAATGTAGTAAATAGAGACACTGAAATCTAAGTACTGTTTCAGTCTTAATCAAAATCGGTCAGACCGTCAATCGATTAAAATTACGCAAGGTAGAAGAGAAATATTTTCATAATCATAAAAACTTTAGTCCAAGGCATCTGGTAAAGCACGTAGACAATGGAATTCCTTCCATATTGCTCATCCCATCTCATTGCACATATACATTAGACAGGTACCGGATAGCCCAGTGCTCCATTTGGCTCAGTTCCACTGCGCCCGCGCATCCGAGCATTGGACCACTTACAAACGTGATCTGAGTGGCGTTTGGATAACTGTTCATTACGTTACTGTTTATGTTTTGATTTCCTCATTAGCTTACAACGGTGATTAAATCTTTTGATGGAATATATATATAATAAAATAGGGTTTATAAAAATTTATGTTGGTATATAGAGATTAATAAACTCCTACACCGTGTGATCGATCACCATGAAAGTTGGCACATTTATGTATTTTTGAATGGACACGGTTTTTAGAGGGTTTTTTTTCGACCTCTACCCGGAAAAAAAGCTAGTATTATATAAAAAAATTGGTCTCGTCACATGCAAGTATGAACTCAAACATTGATATAGAGGCAGAGGCCGATGTACTTTATCCAGTAAGCAGTAAGCAGCTGCGCTAGTAAACTTTGTACAGACCAGCGCGACGCGACACCGGTTATTGTTATACCGTGAAGTTTTCTTAGAAATTGTATTGTCCAAGTAACGTCGTGTTGTCGCGTCGCGATAATCTGTACGAGGCTTTATAATCCAGCGCTAGAGACTGTTTGATGACTGGATGGAAAAATGTTAACATTGATCCTTAACGATGTGGAAATGCAATTTTTTATAGATTAATATGCTATTTGTTTTCCGTTATAGAGTCCGGGAATAGTTAAGAGACTCCAAATGCTATAATTATCTATAGGTCTTATATGTGATAAAAAACTGCAACAATCGGTTGCTGATTATTCCACAATCATTCCAGTTTTTATTTGGACCAGAAGTAAATACAAAAGGTATCCTGGTTAAAAAGCATGCCATATCTGAAAGAGAAGCATCACTTTTTTGTAACCTAATAATCGAAGGCAAAGTAGAGAATCCTCAAATAAATTAGTGGATAATACTGGTGTCCTCAACAAACCACCAAACAATGCAAGGAAAAGATGTACATATTGTATAAAAGATACAGCTAACGATAAATCAGAGATAATAGAGGATAATGGCTAATAGAGGTGAAATTAAAGTACGTGGTTCTGGTGTCGTAAAGGCTATCGCTTGTAACAATTGTAACACACAGTTAAGCGCAACACACATTTGGGCGGGCAGTGCCGTATTGGAAATATCCTCAAGCATCAGTTTCGTACATTTTATATGAACTACCGCCCAGTATGGACGGGCCGCACTGCACTTTTTTAATTGAAATACGTTGCGCAGCAGCCCGATACAGCTGTAATGCACTCGTCTTCTCAACAATGATAGTAAAGGAGTACCGTACCAAGAAGTACTTACACATGTAATGCGCCATCATTACACAAGGATACAAATAACACGTCAAAGCATGTAATTGTCGCATGAGCGTCGTAACGCGGCAGAACTGTTGCTAATCAATGTGCGCGAGAAATACACGATAATGTTGTCTTTCAGTAAGTAAATATGTGGTTGGATTAAGAGGACTTGGATGTAGATATTGAGGTACAGGCAACTTTTGAGGATCTTTCAGTATTAGGAGTAGCTAGTACTACAGAAGGTAACAGTGGAAGTAACGTACTGTACGACTAGGCGAGTTGAAGAATTTGGGTCACTGTCAGATTGCAGGTCAGTCAATTTATAGGCGAACTGACAATTTTCTAGCTGAATGAACATCATCTGGAGGTTTATGGTATGACAAACTACTACTATTTCAAGGCACATTGAAGCAACTCTGGATATCCTGCACTGATGAATGACAGGCGTTTTTTGCCCGTTCTTCTCCACAGGAACCTACTACGTTTTGGAATGGGCAACTAGCTTCATCTTTCTGACTGACCGACTCCTTTGACAATTCAAAAGTGCCTGTACCTTTGGTTTATTTAAAATACATGCTGTGAGTTTGAGCTTGACATCGGAAAGTTTACGTTTAAAGGTTTAAGGTTCTAATACTCTGACTGAAGGTCTTGCGTGTATTTAAAAATAAGATACTTGTACGCATAGCGTATTAAATTAATATACTCATGAATATTACTGTTATTTAGTGCTTGTAGCTTGGATAACATGATTCTGATTCACCACTTCGGCATTTATACCGGGCTTGTAAAATCGATATAGGTATTAGTAAGAGCGTAAGAATGTAATAGTTGTTTGCTTATATGGGCCTTTTTGGAGTCTTAACAATAGAGATCGGCGAAGCTCAAACCTAAGTAGGTAACGGGTCATATGTTTAAATACAATTTACAGTTGACGTAGGTAGGCAGGTAAGCTATAATTTAGATAGAGTAAAAAGCTAGAATGAGGTTACAGTACTTATTGCAATATCTGTTTCTCAGGAACATAACTGTTAAATAAGAAAACTTTATAAATCATTTGGTACTTCTAAAATTCTGCCCCTGGGAGTATTTATAGTAGCCCAGATGAATTTGGGGCATGTGTGGGGTAGATTGTGTAAGTCTTTTTTTTTATGAATTTTAAATAAGTACATGTAATAAATCATAGTCAGATCAATTATTTCATTGACTGGGCTGTCTGGGATTAGGAGCAAAATTCAGACTATTAATCACCGATAATTGAACGAATAACAATAGATTTTTTGACCCAAATCCGAGATTTTCCACTAGCGAACCATTTAATTTGTTGCATGTACCCATGTTTTTGCTCCTATAAAATGAAACGATGACAATGCACATAAACATGTCAACGATTCTGTTAAATTCGCGTTACTTTCTAGTTTCTACAATAGTAAAAATGTCTGCATGATTTTTTCTATCTAAACATCTCTATCGCAGTTGCAAGTTGCAGGCTCATAAACGTCAAACGTGCAATGGCGGCGCGCATGCGTATCACGTAACTTGCGTGACGGATTTAATTTCACATGCAATTAAGTGTCCGGCCGATAGATGGCGTTCGGTCTTGATTAATACGGCCTTGTGTGAAGGTCTCTAGAGATAAGCTAATTGAATAGTTTTTCACCGCAATGACAGTCATAAATCCTGCAAGCCTTGGATGTAATTGATTTCTGTTTACGATGTTCTTCTTTTTGAGTCGATGGTAAACCGTGTATTAGGCATGTTAAACGAGTTGGGCCCAGTAGGTGGCCACGCCAATTGCAGCATCAGTGGCATTTTTAGGTCCTCAGAAGTGCAGGTGTGTGGACACTTTGGACACTCCAGCATATGGGACATGGTTTGGTCAGAAGCACATGCATTCGCACTGGGTATCTATGGGATCTATTGTCATTCATTTTGCTAGATTGTGCTTGCAGCGGCCTACGTGGCACGGTAGGGTGATATGAAACCGTGGAGGACATAGGAACCAAAAAAAAAATTGGTCTATTAAACAAAAAACAAATATGCAAATGAAATCTACTAACCATAACAATATAAAATTGTTCTATGACTTTACATTTTACCCATTACTTTCAATGCTATGAATATTTAAAGATTTTTTTGTATGAACAAGAACATAAATTCATGATTATCTCGTAATTCGCAAATTTTCTCAAAAAATGGATTGAACATTTGAATAGGATATTTCCCTTGGCCCCAATAAGGTTTTGGTACATCCATCCATTTCCATTATTGCATCCGTATAAATAATAAACTATACTTGAAAACAAAACTTATAACTTGAAAATTCAGTGCAAGTTATAATTCTAAGTAAAGCCCGTATTCGCGACAAATGATGAGGCTGTTGTGTTGTAAGGCGTGTTCGCATGGTGGCGCGTGCGATAGCGATCGATAGCAGCGAGATCGACGTCCGATCTGAATAACGTGAACTCATTTGCAATAAACTTTAATCGACACTATACAGATTAGCTAATCTATAGTGTCGACCTATGGAGCTCCCTTTTTTTTTTTTTTGAGGGTGGGGAATTATCAAATAGCTTCTCCCGCTCTGGGCGGAGCGGGAGGGTGTGTCAGACTTTTACTGACTAAAACTCACTCGTGTTCCTTCCGTGTGTATGCCGGGGCCGCGATATCCCTTTCGAACAAACCCGCAACCCCAGCAGGCATTGGTGCTTACAGACCCCGCCAGTTGGTGCTGACATCTCTTTGAGGCGCGCCTGGAACACAACGCGCCATCGACTCGGGCCTGGTCCTTATCGGACGGCAAGCTACCCATTGCTCACCGTCCGCAAGCCCGCACCCCACGGTGGCCGGAAGTCGGCTCGTGACGCCCGGGGCGTCTCTTGCGGCGACTAGGGGCGCGAGGGCGTGCAGCTTGCATCTCCCTCGCGCGCTCCGCCTCCTCCTTCGTGAGCATAACTGCTTCGCAGAAGGAGGTGACGGCCCCCTATGCACTCTCGCTCCGAACCATGGCCTGAACCAGGGCCGGACGCGAGAGATCGTCGCCGCCGATCGCCTCCGTGAGGACACGGCGGTGCTCCGCCCAAGCAGGGCAGACCTCCACCGTATGCTCCACCGTGTCCTTCAGGCGATCGATATGGAGCTCCCTGTGTTGATTAGTAGTCTAACTAGGTTTTATGATTTCTGGTTTCTAAAAATTTTATTTTGTTGGGTGGGCAATATAATTAATTTAATTAATTATTTAAAATATGGAACACAATTTTATCTGGTCTGCTTTGTATGTTACCCGGAACTGTCGGTAGATGGCGAAGCAAGCTGTAATACTTAACAATTCGCACATTAAAACTTGCTAAATAAAACTTAATTACCCAACAATAACAGAACAATACCACGAAAATATTTAGGTCCATCATCAGGTTTACGATCTGAACGTGCAGCGTAAAGTCCCGTTCAGACAATCGTTCCCACCATAACTCAGGTGGGTATTGGTATTGACGTTCCCGTAGCTAGCCGGGGGCTATCGGCAGTCCGTGTGGGCGGGCCCTAACACCGCTGACCGCTTGACCTCGACTCTCGGGTCAGCTCGGGGTCAACGCCCTGCGATAGCCGCGTGCGCAATGCATTGTCGCCTGCACTTTGGTAAGCTTGACGGAATGCCATTATGGAATTTTCAGTTTTGAAATATGATCTGCGGCTGCGTTGGTCATTGTGACAGGCCCTTTATGTGGAATACGTTTGGTTTCCTTTTAAGCATTTTTTAATTGAAATAATTGGTAAAAGTGTGTTTAATTTATACAAGATATTAATTTATTAAGCTCTATATTTCATTTTCATTTTATAAGTAATTGTTTCAGTAAGCATAACCGTAGGTAAGGCTAAGAATCGTCATAAATGATCACATCTACCTCGTGCATGCTTACGATCAGCCAAACTGACGCAAATCAACTGTTCAGTTCGACTTCACCATCTAAGCCTACGCTTTAGAATGTTATTGGCAAAACAAATTACTATTAATAAACAGTGCATTTAAAATAATAATTATAAGCATAATCAATATCACATTAAATTATATTAGAGAGAAGTTATTTTACGGTTTTATTGAAACATAAAATTTATAATTAAACGCTGATTAGATTTACGTAGTTTATTGTGTATTAAATTAAGTAATACTTGAAACCTTACTAAGTTTCAAGTATTGCTTAGTTAAATTCTTCCATCCAGGGCCGAATTTGGTTCTATGGTATATTTAGAAACGATCGCATATTACTGTATTAGGTAAATCGTTTATTGTTTTTGTTTTTTTGTGTACCTAATTTACATATTATAAGCAGTTAGGTATTAAGCTTTTCTTTTTATTTCTTCTTTATTGACAAGGTAAATATTACTACTATTATAATGTGATAAAAGAAACAATTAAATTAAATTAAATAATATTATTGTATTGAAGTGAATAGAGGTATGCGGAATAGGGTGTAAAGGTCCTAGTCCTCCATAAAAATGCCGCCACGTGTATAAATAAATAATATTACCAACTTATTATATATTTTGTTATTCCTAGTTAATTAATTGTGAATTTTCCTATTAGGCGATGAAACAACTTCCTGAAAGTAAAGAACCTAATCTAAGATCTTCACACATTAATGTTCAGTTTATAATTAAGATAATATTATAGAAATCTTTATTCTTTACTATCCACTGAAAGTACCTACATTCATTTACGATTGATATCCAAGAATGCTAAGATTATAAGATTATTAATGCTATATAGTTGCCTTTAGCATTATCTTTTTCAAAATAATTACATGTAATAAATTAAAATATTTAATTAAAGTCATTCCAGCCAGTTGCAGAAACGAACTTTAACTTTTAAAGCTGTCATTAAATACTAATCTTACATTAACTTGTTTTTACTTGTTGCAGAAAGAAAAATTAGTCTCGATTTGAAATTAATGTTTGTCTTTGTGCAACTGGGTGTGAAGCATTCAATTTATAATTAGTTAATCGTTATTAATTTAAAAACCTCTTTTTGATTTTTGTATTTTTGCAGTCCCTAGATTTAATCCAAGAAAGCCGCAAAATCGCGAAGAGTAAATGATAATGAATAAATTAAAAGAACTATTATTAAAGTTGATAAAGGTCTTAAGAGTCTGAATTATAGTAATTATTCATAATTTAGCTGCACTTTTCTCGGCCCGAGACCCAGTTGGTAACACGACAACATTCTTTAGCATCTTAAAGCCGGTAATTTCGACATTTAATCGTCGAGTAATAAATTAAGTACCTATAAAACACTGATAGCCTTTTAACAAAATGGGCAATTTAGTAGAACGTTCTCTGCTGTATTACTTTTCTTTAACTAGTTTGTTGAAATTACTTTTATTATTCGATGTAAGTAAAAATAGTTACTTTATTAAAAGGTTTACAATGGAAGGTTTTTTTTAAAGAAACATTGTAGAGTTTTGATACCTTATAAATCTAATCACCTAAGGATTACAATATTTGCATTTTGACAGTAACAGTTATTCTGTTATCCGTGCTATCCGCGTCTTCGCCTGCGTGGACCCTAATTCTGTTTAAAAAATAATAGTCTGAGTTACTCTTTATAACATCAGCTATCTGCCAGTGAAAGTCCTGTCAAAATCGGTCCAGTCGTTTCAGAGGTTTGCCGGAACAAATAGACAGACAAATATTTAAAAAAGTTTTTTTTTGTTTGTTATAATTACCGTATGTAATTACTTTTATATACACTTAGTAAAAAGTTGTTATTGTGACATTACTAACGAACACCTCAATTTTATTTATTTGTATAGATGTATAGATGGACAAATCGTGTGCCCGCCAGATGGGATTTCCCATCGGCAAAAATGACAAGATTCCAAACAAACTTTTATCTCTTATACAACCCCTTTAGTGGTTCACCCTAAGTACTCACTTTCGTTATATTATAAATAAGGAACACTTATGCAAAATTTCATGGTTTTAGACCCAGCGGTTTATGCGTAGTTTTTCAGTGTATGAATGTATGAATATAATATTGTTAATAAAGGCTTGTGCAGACCAGCGCGACTTGTCGCGCGACGCGACACCGGTTATTGTTATACTGTGAAGTTTTCTTAGAAATTGTATTGTTCGTGTCGCGTCGCGCGACAAATCGCGCTGGTCTGCACAAGCCTTGAGTAAGTAGATTACACACATAATATGAATTAAATAAGATACTATAAACATCCAGTATGTTTATAGTGTTATTTAATTCATACACACACAAAGCCATGTGGTTAAAAAATACTTCGGTAATTCGTTTTTCCGTTTTTTTCTTCGACCGCATCGTCGGTCAACGCCTTGAGCGACCGCAGCTTTTTAATTTACTTCATTCTTGAACATACTTAATCTTCACAGACATAATAATGTACTTATAATAGCGTAACCATGTAAACTTGTAGTAATATTCAATAACGCATCTTAAACTTACCATTATTTATTTTTAGTTTTTTTATTATAAAAGTATGTGGTGAGTATGTGGTTAAAAAAAGTTAGAATTATTTTATTTTCAAGTGTGTGTCGCCAGTTATGTTTAAGAGGGGGTAGTAACCAAAATTACCTATCTTCAATTCGATTTTTTAGGAAGTTTATAAGACCTAGGTGTCAAATAAAAATAATACGAGTAAAGGCTTGTGCAGACCAGCGCGACTTGTCGCGCGACGCGACACCGGTTATTGTTATACTGTGAAGTTTTCTTAGAAATTGTATTGTTCATGTCACGTCGCGCGACAAGTCGCGCTGATCTCCACAAGCCTTAACTATATACATGATATTTGCCAAACTTTTTGTGGAACAGAAAGTCAAAATATTAAAATTTTCTCGATAAAAAACATCACGAAGTTACCTCTAATTTTCCCGTATTTTCTAATGATTCAAAACGCTGTAGACGGAAAGTTTAAAGTAACTGCTGATTTCGAGCCTATTCGGCGGAAAGCTTTCCCAAAGCTTTCAGTTGAAGACAAGGGCAAGAATTAATAAAAAATACAGCTGTCGTATAATTTGTAAATTACTAATTATACGACATTATTAATTAATTACTATTACTGATGTTCAACTAGTGTTTGTACTTAGAAAGCTTTTTGATCCGTTATACTTATAAACGGGTAAAGATCTCGCTAGAAGGATAGGTAGGTAAATCTCGTGCCAGTTTAGCTTACGTTGCATTTTCTTTCATTCTTTCAAAATACACATAATCCACAAAGCTGACTCTAAGTACAATTTATAACGTTTGTCAAAGAAAGTCTCAGCGATCCTTTCAAAAAATTCAAAGCATTTCGAATCCCCGGCGAGCGAAGACTTGGCAGTAGTAATAAGTAAACATAGTTTTTAATTGTCCGTAAAAAAATATAAATAACTTGTGACATTACCTACAATAATTTTAAAACTAATAAATTTATCGTCCTGTGAGCTCTTGAAACAGTTGTCTAACTTATTAATTAATAGTTTTTGACGTTGAAATGGAATGATGTAAAATGCATGTTATAAATACGGCAGTAATTTTTTTTAAAATAACTGACAAATTATTCAGTTCCCTACCTACCTATGCATATATCTTTTTTTTTTTGCGGGTGGGAAATTATCAAATAACTTCTCCCGCTCTGGATGGAGCGGGAGGGCGTGTCAGACTTTTACTGACTAAAACCCACCCGTGTTCCTACCGTTGCCTGTGTGCCGGGGCCGCGATATCCCCTTGGGACAAACTCGCAACCCTGGCAGGCATTGGCCCTTACGGACCCCGTCAGTTGGTGCTGACATCTCTTTGAAGCGCGCGTGGAACACAACGCGCCGTCGATTCGGGCCTGGTCCTTATCGGACGGCGAGCTACCCATTGCTCACCGTCCGCAAGCCCGCGCCTACGGTGGCCGGAAGTCGGCTCGCGACACCCGACGCAGGGGGCGTCTCCTGCGGCGACTAGGGGCGCGAGGGCGCGAATCTTGCCTGTCCCTCACGCGCTCCGCCTCCTCCTTCGCGAGCATTACTGCTTCGCAGAAGGAAGTGACGGCCTCCCATGCACTCTCGCTCCGTACCATGGCCTGAACCAGGGCCGGACGCGAGAGATCGCCGCCGCTGATCGCCGTCGTGAGGACACGGCGGCGCTCCGCCCAAGCCGAGCAGACCTCCACCGTATGCTCCACCGTGTCCTCCGGGCGATCCACATAGTGGTGACACCCGGGCGTTTCCTTCCGCCTTATGCGGAACAGGAACCTCCCGTATTTCGGTTAGGACCTGCCTCAGGCGGAATGTGAGGACGCCGTGGCGCCTCTCTAGCCACTCCTCAAAGAGGGGACTTATCGCCACAATTGTGGTGAGCCCACCTATGCATTTACCTAGGGAAACCTTTGGAATATATATCTAGTGACTACTAGTGGAAGTTTAACGGTTTGTTTATTATGTACAATTAATATGTTTGATAATAAAGCGACTATTTTGCACGACTAGGACCGGTTGCTTTTATAATCCTACGTTTATTTTCTTAATTAAAATAAATGAGATGTCGGTTAGTGCTTTATAAACTTATATAACTATCTAACCTTCATAAGATCTATAATATTCTGTAAAACTTTTTAGGGCTTACGAATCAACAGTACGGAACGGATTTGATATGGAATGCAGTCAATTAGTAAATGCTTTGACGCATATATACCTACATAGAACAGACTAAGTTGGCTATTAATTAATACAAAGTAATGGCGGCGTACGACAAACAAATCGGTTAATGATTTATGCAACAAATTATTGACACTTTTTGTTGCTTCAAAATTAAAATGCGCTGAATAATTTGAAGCAACTAGGATAGCTCAAACATGCGACTTTTCTCCTCGCCGCATCTTTTTGTATTAACTATGTTAATTCATTTGCGAATTTATTCACGGTGCCAAGTTTTTAGGCCGCTAGCTGACGCCCGCCGCCTAGCATGCAATAATTGTCCACATGCATGCTTATGTCTAGACTGACAATTAGCTTATTAGCTGGTTATTTAGAGCATAATAATAACAGTGGAGCGGACTAGGGTCATATAACAGATGTATATATGACACGAGTAATTAGACAAGTGACAGTGAAGTGTTACTTATGTAGGCTACTGAATAGCAACTTGATGAGTTTTATTACTACTACTGCAAACTATGAACTATCATTTACTTATAAACTAAACAACCAACCCCATATGTATAAACATTTAAACGTCTAATGGGGCCAATTATAATAATTATACCTATATTGTTTTATTATTGATTGCAAACATAAAATCGCAATATTATGAGTTTCATTTGCATAATAAAATTCCTTTTACTCATAAACATTCATAATTAATTACAACAAACAACGATAAAAAATCAGAATGATTTTTTTTACGATTGACTAATTAAACGGAACATGAGTCGATGCACCCATGCACCCAGTGTTACATTACGGCCCTGTGTCCTATCTGTCATTCTAGTTCGTGCAATGCTTGCGTGATTTGTCTATGCGCATAATTGTAGCGTATTTTTAAAATATGCTAAACGTTCATTCCTTTGATCACACGGAAAGATGTAATATTTGCAATCGCAAACGAATGGCCTATACATTACAGAAACACACGAGAAAATTTATGTTTCAATAAAAATGTATATCAAACTTGCTAACGTTTAGCATACATGTTTTTAATTGGTTGCTTATTAACTAAGTACTGCTGCAATTCATAATTCAAAGGAGCATATTTTTTAAATCTAACTGGTAACAGCCGCACGGTTTAACAGAAGGTTAAGTGACGCTTGCCGTGGTGGGTTCGTGGATGTTTGACCATCCATTACATATCGCCGAGACCCCTCCGTGCCTCGAAAAGCACGTTTTAAGCCGTTCGTCCAGGCTGTTATTTGTAGATCTTTAACAGTCGTTACGGGTCGTCGAAGCCCGAAAGCCTGACAAGCAGTCTTACCAAGGGGTATCGTGTTTCCCAGTAACTGGGTTGTGGAGCTCAGATAGGCAGTCGCTCCATGGTATTCAACTACATCCAGTTAGACTAGAAGCCGACCCCAACATCGTTAGGAAAAGGCTAGATTAATGAATTAAAACAAAGTATATTTTTTGGTAGGACAACATGATTATAGTTGACGAGGTTTTATTAAATAACACAACAGAGTACAGATCACAGTATAATAAAGGAACAGTATTATGTCTTGGCAGTGACCTTGAATTAATGACCTGCGGCCGCTCGGTAGATAAACCTTCCGCGTCCGTGCGTAACTACCACGCACTCGAGACTGTTGCGTGAGATTTCGAAGCGCGACGTCTCGGCCATTTTCTATGAAGACCTAATACTGTCCTGTGGTATGATGTTATTGTCAAAAAGAAAAATCATTGCGGTCCTAAAGCCAAAATTAACAGTTATGTAACTTAATAATTATCTATCCTCTACAAACATAAAATGTAACTATTACTCTTAAATGTCAATAAAACTTATATGTTATGTGGTTTCGAACCATTTTCCAACAATGAGAATTATTAAAATATGCGGTTACTGACATTGGAAATAGTTACTTAGATGTAAATAGGTTTCTTTGATGGAGTGCTTGAAACAATTCACAAAGCATTGTTTAAAGAAATATTTGCTTAAGTAAATACTTTTTCTGGACTGTTTCATTCTGTTTTTCAGCAAATCACGGGACTGACTAGCAAAACGTTTAATTAACGGTTATTTCCATGAGCGTTTGTCTTTAAATGTATTTAACAAATATAATGTTGAATGCCTAGTAGCTATTATTATATTTGACCTGGGAACATAGTAATCATAATAACATCCCAATAAATTTTACACAATAGCACCTATATTTTTTATTATATTTGTAAATGTCACAATGAGGTAAACTTTGAAATTTAAAATTATTATCAATATTTACTTCATTTTAATTGGTTTTCATGAAGCTCCATCTATCAATAATCTTTTATTAACTTACTGTTAATATTAAAGGAGCAGATAGCAGAAAAGTACAGCTTATCATTAATTTGTTTTTACAGTTATTCCATAAAATACCTATCTGTATTCCATAAATAAATTCTGAGTTCGGTACTCCTTACGGTTTTAGAAATGTAGGATTAATTTAAAAGTTCGGTACCTATCTATTTAATTTAAAAGTTCGGTACCTATTTATTTTATTTAAAAGTTCGGTACCTATCTATTTGATGTACTGCCGATGTGATGTGTGACGTTTTTAGGGTAGTCAACAAGGAACCCTTATAGTTTCGCCATGTCCGTCTGTCTGTGGCTTAGCTCAGAGACTGTTTGTACTAGAAAGTTGTAATTTGGCATGGGTATACTTAATAATTGCAACAAAGTTGACAAAAAAAATAATGTTTTTTTTTATGGTACCCTTCAAGTAAAGTGGGGATGTTTTTTTTTTCTTCGTCTATCGCATGGTGTCGGTCTTGGAAAGGTCGTTCAAAATATTGGGAGTCTGTGAAAACCATGTTTGTATTCAGGGATCAGTTTGCGAAATATTAAGCTTCAAAGTGAATTTTTTTGTTAGAGTCAAGTATCCCCCACCCCACTGCCAGCTAAATGGTTGGTTCTGGGTATGTGGAAAAATTCTCAGCAATAGTATAGATAACGAAATTAAAAGGACACAAACTCTCAGGCTCTAAAAGTTAACCAGTAAGCAACCAACTTACATTTGTAAGCAACCAACTTACATTTGTAGTTAAAAAACATGTTCTCCCATACATTACGTATGGGAGAACATGTTTTTCAACTACACTGTTAAGTTTTCTTGGGATAAATTCATCCCACCTACGGAACCCTTAATTGTGCGTGGTCCGACACGCACATGGCCGGTTTTCTTAATTCTTCAAACTTCGTCAACATCATCACCATCATTGTCTAAATACCTATTGCAAAAAAAACAACCTATTAAAACCTTTTTCGCATTAGAACAGGAAAATTAAAGCCTTAATTTTATTTAGGTATACATTTTATTCCAATTCTTTGTATCCAGCTCTTAAAATCATTATACGTTCATTTATCGCTCGCATACGTCCAGCTATCCATAGTATTCGTCCAATGCTAACGAGGTGTGAAGCCATGTAAAGGGGCCAGTATCCCGTGCCCTACAGGCGCCGGCGTCAATTAACCATTTATCTTCCAACCTTTTACCGCCAACAAGAAATAGAATGGAACTTGCTTTTTCCTATTTTAAATGTTAAGTGAAAATAGGTTGGTTGCGTTTTTTTTGCGGTCTATGGTTTTCTTTTTTAGTTTTCTTTTTTTGAATTTTCTTATTTTGAATTAAAAGGCTTTTAGATGTGAGTTTGTTTAATGGTAATTGATAAATAAAGCTAGAAAATGTTACTGTTTTTAATCTAACTGCACAATTACAGCATGGATGCTGTAGGTAAGTATAACCCAATGGCTGTAGGAGTATTTCCTTAGTGCTTTCAGTAAAATTTAAAATTTGTAGAATTTACTGGTACCTAAGGCTAATATTTTTAATTGCTCTAGACGTTTGTTATTAGTTACGTTGCGTAATGCTCGACCATTGCAGGAAATAGACAGCAATAAAATTTGCTATTCGTGTACAATTTACAACATAATGCTTGCTTGGGAGTTATTAACCCTCTACGTACATATATTTTAGTTTTACTCGGTACTGTAAAATACAGACACATGATACTTTAAGTTAACAAGTTTAAAAGTAGCAAAGGTATGTAAATCCCTTGATTGTTGGCAACTCTGCATCCCGACCCTTTATTCTGTCATCACAAGTCCCTTATTTACGTTCAGGAGCGAAGATTCCAGCAAATTAAATACTGTATTCTGCCTTTCTCACGACAGTCGATAGCGCAGTGGCTCAAGATTGACTCGTCGTGTCTCCACAATGGCTTGTAATTACCTTATAACTTCTCGTAAAACAGAAACTTGCAAGGAAATGTTGTCTATCCCCATGTTTGTAAGAGTTGAGAGTCGTTCAAGGCGCCCGCGAACGAGAACGAATGAACGACAGTAATTGATTCTCAAATGTAGTGATCTTTTTATACGCAAAAAAACGCGTTATGAAGTTGTGTGTGAATCAGAAAACGCGAGAAACTGAAACCTGTTATTCATTTTGCATTCAATTAAAACTAGATATTATTTAGTAGTGAAATAAAGTATTTCTAGAATAACACCTTCAGAATTAAAGTGGAAAGAAATCTAATCTTGTTTGTTTACTGCAGAAACTAAAAAATAAATAAATTATAAAGAATGATTCCCATTAGCATTATTTTATTTAATAGCTGTCTTACTCATAGGCAATAAACACGAAGGAAATGCGTAAATAATTATCATCTCATAGTAGGGATAAACATTAAATTACAGTCAATGAGAAACAGATATAAACTCTACATTTTTACAACGACTACTGATAAATAAATCCAATGTTAATTTAACGCATATTTAATCTTAATAAATGTACTTTTCGCGTGCACTTACAGAAGAGCTATAAAAGTAAATATTATTATTATTCACTTAGTTGTCACACTGCCGCCTACGCGACCATCAAGAAAAGTTATCTCACAAGCACTTCTTATTTATTACTGGCCGGTTGTATTTGCATAAAAATGCGATACAACCTCTTCGGTAAAGATTCCATCTATTGCTCAGAGGGCACCACTGGGCACCAATTAGCACTCAATCTTAACACCCACACACAGTGTAAGGCGTAAAAATAGCCGAGAGAGAATCTAAGCAGTGAGCAGCGGAAGAAATCTTAGCTCAACATGATAAATCAGGAATGCCGTGTAGTACATAGTATGTTTAACTTAACCATAATTTATTTAGGTAAATAATCTAGCGGCTAGGTATCGAAAAGTGTGCAAAATCTTGTTAAATAATAGGTAAATAATAAATTGGTAAGTAAATAATACCACGCAGCCATGTCCATTAAAAACTATAAAAAACAATGTAAAAGGATTTTAAATACGGGTAACTCCAGAAAACATCAGGAACTTGGTCCAGTAAAGTCATTGATAATTATTTAGATTAATACCTTCAGGAGCAGCCACCAATAAAGAATATCCTGTATTAAGAAATACATAAATGATTTAAACCATATTTATCTTAGGAACATGTAAAGGGCCGGCCCGAGGCTAAGCTTCGGAGGACCGCTTTACTACTTCAAAATTATTCACTTCCATCACTGCCCGATTATTATCGGTTATTAAAATGAATAAATTTGTAAAAAAAACTGTGTGATAATGTTTTCAGAGTATTTTATGACGGCGCCGGCGCACTGTGGGCTGTAAATCGAGCTTCATAGTCATTTAAAATGTTTGCGCTTTTTTTTTTTCTTGTGATAAGGTTCTAATGCCTTCAGAGGTCATGAATATATATAAGGAATATCATTTCATAGGTAAACTAAATTATAAAATAAAAAAATAGAAAATTTTGTATGGCGCCAAAGTAATAAATCCAAATATCTTCAAAACCGCTGTTTTAACTGTTATATCCTTACAGATGGCGATTCTACAAATTATTTGTAATTTTTTGGTGTATTTCATAAATTGGTGATAACTGCGGTTTTTTTATAAAAAATATATACATTATTTAAAAAAATCGTTTTACAAAATTTGTACTTACGTCCGGACCAATGGGTTTATAAACTTGAAATTTTGCAGAGTGTCTTTGTATTTTAGAAAAACACTACTACATTAGCAAAATTAAGAATATATTCCATGACATCGACAAAAAAAATATGAAGTGATTTTAGTTACGCATTCTAAGAACTCGTTTTTAACACTATTGTATGATCGTTAACCTATTAGGAATTATCTAATTACCCAAATTATATAATTATTTTAATGTTGATGATATAAATTACTGTAATTAGTACCTAATTATTAGTATTACGACATTAATAAGGGTGGTTAAGCTAACTATATATTATAACATTAATGAGGGTAGTTAAGCACAATATTGCATATAAATTGAACTGCAGTATATACTATTACTTAGTTCATTTTGAGCATTTCAATCATTCACGTTGATATTTAAGTGTAAAAGTATGGAGGGCCTTGTTACAAACCTAGATTTGTTTGTCATATTAAAAAAATCTGATAAGAAGAATGATAGTGATAAATTGTTTGATACAGTGGTATCTTGCCTAGATCATAGTCTTTCTGACGAAGACAGTTTGACTTTGAAAAACTTTTGCCAAAGACTCACGAGAGCTGCGATGCTGAGATGGAAAAAATGCCAAAGGAACTTCACGGATTTAAAAAAATATTACGGAACTTGGCTTGAAGCAAACATCGACTGGCCTAGTTGTATACGACTAACAGTTGAAAGTTCTGAAACAAGCTGTCCTGAACTTGAACCTTCAACAACATCATCGGTTGGAACGATGACAAAGATAAAATCAACACCTGTCAACCACAATCACACCAACAACAATGGACGAGAAAGGTCGCGATAGCACTGAATTAGCATATGCAACTGCCGTTCAATTGAGAGAACAAGGTCAGGGAAGTATTGCAACTGCAATTAAGTATATGCTGAAGCACCCCGAAGCAGCTGACAAATTTATGGAAATTATTAGGAAACCATCTAAACCTTTGTTTTCGCCCGAAAAAGCGCTGGGTCTACTTCTTTCTTTAAAGCTTTCGAAATGGCAATATGTAACTTTGAGGGAAACAGCCATGCGAGAAGGTGCAAAGGATCTATATCCTTCTTATTACAAAGTACAGAATTCAAAATTACAGTGCTATCCCCCACAGGCAACAGTCACCGTGACGGATTATTCAGCCAAGATCACATTGCAAGGTTTGCTTGACAAAACAGTGCAAAGAATCTTAGAAAGTTTGCCTGAAGTTATAAATGACAAGTGTATGACTATGATATGCAAGTGGGGATTCGATGGTGCTTCTAATCAAAGTAGATACAAGCAGAGTATGACCTGTGACCAAGACGATTCAAGTTTTTTCATGACTTCGATGGTACCACTTAAAATCACATGTGAAGAAGATAATATTTGGATAAATCCAAGGCCACGCTCATCGTCATATTGTCGCCCAGTGCAATTCATATTTAAGAAAGAAAGTAATTTTGTTGTTACTGAACTTCAAATGCAGATGGACAACGAGATAAACGCATTTCGCCCCTCAGATTGCGGAACTAATGTGGTCAACCATAAGTTAATGATGACTATGATTGATGGAAAGATTTGCACCTATCTATCAGATGCAAAATCTAGTTCTGGCTGCTACTTTTGTTTAGCAAAACCTTCAGACATGAATAAATTGGATTCTGTGAAGGAAAGACCAGTGTCTGTCGACCTCTATAAATTTGGACTGGCAACATTACACGCTCGCATAAATACCATGGAATGCCTGTTACATATAGCTTGACCTCAGGCTTGACCTTAGGCTTGACCGCAAGAAATGGGCAGTGCGAGGAGATGATGACAAAGTTGTCTTTCAAGCAAGAAAAAAAGTTATACAAGATCGTTGCAAAGCTGAGCTAAACCTTTTGATAGACATTGTTAAACAAGGATCCGGAACAACGAATGATGGCAATACAGCCTGAAGATTTTTCGAGTTTCCTGAAAAAACTGCAGCGATCACTGGGCTAGACGAACAGTTAATTCGTAGACTTGCAGTGATTTTACAGGCAGTTACCTCAGGACAAGATGTTGACGCTGTAAAATTTAAAGAATATGCGTACCAGACAGCTGCTAGGTATGTGGAACTATATAATTGGTACCATATGCCTGCTACTGTGCACAAATTGCTAATACACGGGGCTGATATCATTGAAAGTAACGCAATTATGCCAATCGGGAGCCTACCAGAGGAAGCGTCCGAGTCACGCAACAAAGACTTTCGTAGATTTAGGGAACACAATTCGCGAAAGAAAAGCAGACAAAATTCGAATGAGGATATCCTCAACATGTTACTTCTTTCATCAGATCCAGTTATTTCTGCAACAAGACCCAAGATGAGTACGAAAAAAAAGGAAGAGCTTTTCAACGAAACCCTGGATTTGTTGAAACTTCAGGAGAGCGATTTCAAATTTTTTGATGTTTCTCATTTAGATCCTGACTCTGAGTCAGATTCTGATTCTGATGACGATTTTGAAAACTAATTATAGTTAGCTTAACCACCCTTATTAATGTCGTAATATTAATAATTAGGTACTAATTACAGTAATTTATGTCATCAACATTAAAGTAATTATATAATTTGGGTAAATAGATAATTCCTAATATGTTAACGATCATACAATAGTGTTAAAAACGAGTTCTTAGAATGCGTAACTAAATTTATCACTTCATTTTTTTTTTGCGATGTCATGGAATATATTCTTAATTTTGCTAATGTAGTAGTGTTTTTCTAAAATACAAAGACCACTCTGCAAAATTTCAAGTTTATAAACCCGTTGGTCCGGACGTAAGTACAAATTTTGTAAAACGATTTTTTTAAATAACGTATATTTTTTTTTTAAATAACGTATATATTTTTTATAAAAAAACCGCAGTTTCACCAATTTATTAAATACACCAAATAATGACAAATAATTTGTAGAATCGCTATCTGTAAGGATATAACAGTTAAAACAGCGGTTTTGAAGATATTTGGATTTATTACTTTGGCGCCATATAAAATGTTCTATTTTTTTATTTTATAATTTAGTTTACCTATGAAATGATATTCCTTATATATATTCATGACCGCTGAAGGCATTAGAAACTTATCACAAGAAAAAAAAAAAAAAGCGCATACATTTTAAATGACTATGAAGCTCGATTTACAGCCAACAGTGCGGCGGCGGCGATGCACCCGAACCCCACCCTGTGCTTTACCGACAATTTAGATGCAGTCTGTGTAGAACGCTTATAACAGCCACCCTTGGATGTGAATAAGAATAATTAAGAATAAGAATAATTTTTATTGGTCCATTGTTACAAAATAAAGAATTATACATTAAAACTAATATCAGTTTATCTAGAGCATGCAATCTTAAAGGTAATATTGACAAAGGTCATCGTTGCCAAGCTAAAACGAATTGATGACGGCAGTAGGTACTCGTACCTATTGTGGACGTAGATCCGAAGGCCGCTTCTGTACTTAGGAACGTATACTTCTTGGTTACAATAAAACACAGATTACTCTTCTGACAGTGAATACTTCCGTAAATGTTTCACACTTGTAAGTCACGAGCATTATATAGTGATTTGCTCGTACTGTGTTGATTGTTATTTTATATTGTTAATATGAAATAGGCCTTATCTCAAAGTTGCAGTCAATATTCCACGAGAAAATTGCTTTTGAATTTTGCTAAGTGGATACATATTAGAGCTCGTGACTGTTCATGCAGCCATTAGTCATTATGAATCTCGCAAATCCGTTCAGACGCTATAAAAATATTTTGCCGAAGGTGTCATTTCGACAATCGGAACTGAGTAGTCTTATATTTATTACAGATAATATTAACAGGAAATCAAAGCATGCTAACACTATTTTTATTTAAAAAAATGTCAACTCGTTGCCTTATTGCTGCTGACTATTATTGCAGTATTGTGCTTGAAGAAAAGGCTCGTCCAAACTGGCGCGACTTCGACACCCGTAATTGTTCTACCGTGAAGTTTTTTTTACAAATTGGGTATTATGGTCGCGTCGCGCCTGTAAGGACGAGCCTTTATGGAAAGAGCTTAAACGATACTGCTTCAATCAAATCAAGTAGTCATTACCGTATTACAAAGAACTTTCGATTATGTTTAGTACCGCGAGTCCTTCTGTCCGACCTATTCCGCGGTACTATGTTCTCGAAGTAGCTTTTTATAAATACCGTGGGCACACTGGGTACTCGACCGGTTCTGCCACGTTAATTGCTCCCCTCTCACATTTAAATTTGTTTATTTATATCTAATTGGCTTTAGGCGGTCCTCGAGTCATCCTGCCGGCGTGCCGTGCTACCGTCCTGCTCAGCTATCCCGGTCTATCACTTACGTCGGCGAATGCCACAGACTCAGCTCGTAATCCAGGCATACGTAATTGAGATAAGAATGAAGTCTTGCTCGTAAAAATATTTAATGTCCAGGTTTTTCCTGTAGGTATATCTACTAAAGTATTTGTAGTATTGCTGAATAGGTACGGATACTGCTACCGCGGGCCTCGGTTTTTAATTTTACCAACACGTAATATTACTTAAGCCGATATCGCTGCGCTCGGTAGCGAAACACCGCCTCCCCGCCGCACAGTGGGCCCATAATGAAAATTAGTGGACTTAGGCAACAAAGTTCCTATATCGATGCGATTTTTTTTTATATGACGTGTTATATTATTCCTGACAACTTTTATTCTTATAAAATTTCTTCTAAAGTTGATAGTTTGTCTTGAAAAAAATTAATTAGATTTTTTTGTATGGAGCGAATCTCGTTTAATTTTTTTTCTTCAATTGTACTAATATGTTGAGTGTGTGGCGTGAGTATATGATAGCTAGGGTCATTCTCTATCCATGAAAAAAAAATCAGCGCCGGTCATCTGCGGCAGCGCGAGTAATCATTCGGTAAAAAAAAATGATTTGGAAGATTTTTTTTGTCATTTAAAATAAATTCAAAGCATATTTTTTGTCTCATTTGGCTGTTTTC
Organism: Agrochola lota; assembly: GCA_947364205.1. NCBI lineage: Eukaryota > Metazoa > Arthropoda > Insecta > Lepidoptera > Noctuidae > Agrochola > Agrochola lota. Next base: position 5,061,155 of record OX376223.1, read on the forward strand.
ACCTTCTTTTTAGTTAAATAAATAGTTTTAATAGCGCATACGTACTTATAACTAGTAATTCTGGTAGAGATTTAGTTATTATTGCATGTTATCGGTAGCACCTGCATTGTGATTGATGACTCATTTGTTTGTGCACTCGGCTAAGCGCATAACTAATGAGTCATCGAAAAATGCTCGTCTCTGATTGGCTGAATAATTTTCACTCACTGTTATGTCCACTACTTGAGTAATTAACACTAACTATAAATATAAAGACATTCATTAAGTCCATCTAGTTTCGCTCTTGTCGCTTGTTTGTGAACACAGTGAAATACTTGTATTTTTATATTTACATTAGAACTATGGCTGGATTTTGTACCAACCTAGAACTTTTTGTGAAATTAAGAAGTGGCGGTGATCTGAAAAATCATATGTTTCTGTATGAAAGTATCATTTCTGTCTTGACTACCGAAGTTTCTGAAGAAGACAAGAACCGAATCAAGGAGTTCTGTCGACTTTTTTGTGTAAATTTAAATAAAAAGTGGATAGAGTCAAGTAGAAATCAAAAAACTTTTATGAATCGTGTAATTAATCGCAAATGGTTGGAAAAAAACATCAACTGGCCTGTTTGTGACAGTGTTGATCTGAGAAGTGTGATGGGCTTTTCGGACGCCGCCTTATCTGAGCTTGTGGATATAGATTGCCATGTTCCTACTCTTGCAGTATGTACTGCGGTAGCGGGAACATCTACAGAAAAGGAGCACAGAAAACCGTTCGAAGAGTTAAGTAATAAGCAAAAGAAAAGACGTTCTACTTCCATAGTAGAAGAAAATTCCGAGGAAGAGTTGCAGCACTGGTACATAACAAAATTGAAAGACAACGGCAAAACGAATCTGGCAAAAGTGGTCGAATACCTTTCCAGTAATCCAGATGCGCTATCCGAAGTAGAAGAGAGACTATTCAAAAAGCAGAGCTTAAGTACTGTCTCTGAAGATAAGTGTTTAGCTCTTTATACATCAGTTGCGCTCTCGAAATGGAAGTACTTAGCTCTTCGACAATTTCTGAAAGAAGAAAACTGTGCTGCCTTTCCATCTTATCCAAAGCTTGTAAATGCCAAGAAAAGATGTTACCCACCACAAGAGAGTATGGAGATTACCGAAAACGGAGCTCACATTAAATTGCAAGCGCTATTGGACCACACTGTGGAGAGGATATTACTTGATATAAATACTGTTGATAGGTCTCAAAATGAAGAACTCAAGTTGACCTGGAAATGGGGACTTGATGGTTCTTCGTCGCAGAGTAACTATAAACAGAAAACGTCAAACACAGCTACAGAGTTCGATGATTCATCAGTAGTCATGATAAGCATCGTCCCTCTTCGGCTAGTGTCTACTAGGCCATCATCTGGGAATGAAAATCTAGTTTGGGAGAATCCCACACCTTGCTCAACTCTGTACTGTCGACCAGTGAAGTTCACTTTCACTTCGGAGACAGCTGACTTTATAAAGTCTGAAGAGTCTGAGATGAAAAAACAAATTGATGAACGAATATCTACACAGTGTGGAAATATTATTGTATCACATGAATTGCATATGACCATGATTGATGGAAAAGTGGCCAATATTATTGCTGGAGTACCATCATATGCAACGTGTCCCATTTGCTTGGCAAAACCGAGTGAGATGAATAATTTAGACGCTTTGACTTCTAAACCACTTCGTGAAGAAATTTACAAACAAGGAATTTCTTCACTGCATATGAAGATTCGGTGTATGGAATGTCTTCTCCATATATCTTATAATCTGGATTTTCAACGATGGACTGCTCGCGGCGAACATAAAGCTTTGAAACAAGCTAAAAAAAATACCACACAGCAAGAGTTTCGTGAGCAAACTGGAATGCTGATTGATATAGTCAAACAGGTATGTATTTAATTTTCGCTCTCTTTATGTTGTTTGTGAATTATATCTCTATGTATTGTATATTACAGTATTGTTTTCCCATTTTAGGGTTTTGGAACTACAAACGACGGGAATACAGCGAGGCGCTTTTTCCGAGATTACAAAAGATCTTCCAGAATAACGGGAATTGACGAAAATCTGATTTTCAGATTTTCCGTTATTCTACAAGCCATATCATCAGGCAAAAACATTGACTGTGAAAAATTTAGAAGATACTGTAGAGAAACAGCTGATGTGTACGTGCAACACTATTCGTGGTACTACATGCCAGTTAGTGTACATAAACTTCTAATGCACGGTGCAGACATCTGTAACCACTTTGGTGTTTTGCCAATCGGTAAGTAAAAAATAAATATAGTTTGATGTATTATTTGACTCGATTCCGTTTTGAAATTAAAATGTATGTACTTATTCGTTTTAGGTACCTTATCTGAAGAAGCTTCGGAAGCCCGTAATAAGGACTTCAGAAACGTCAGAGAGAGGCACACTCGGAAAACGGGGAGAATAGCAACAAACGAAGACATCCTCCATGGACTTCTAATAAGCTCTGATCCCCACATATCCTACATAAGGCCTAAAATAATGAAACAGGTTCATAATGAGTTGTTGCCTGAAGCAACTCAGTTGTTACAGACTACTGAGCCTCCCTGTGACAGTGAAATTATGGAGGAAGAAGAATGCCTCATAGCAGAGTCCGAAAATTTGCCGGACCCACTAGCACTTCTGGAACAAGAAATAATGTGATCCGGCTCTAAATTATTCCCACAAAAGCCCATCAGGGTTAGGAATATGACAAACAGCCCTTTTCAGGGCTACAATTACTTCACAGTTTCATATTGATCATACGTACGATAACTTATACTATAATAATATACATACAGTTGATTATGTAGATAATTATCAACGACTTGCCCGTACAAATTTAAATTATTTCACCTATCATTAACAAAATTAGTATAACCTGAAACATTACGATATATTTATTCAACAATAGATAACGTGCAGTTAAAAAATAACACAGCCAATCAGAGACGAGCATTTTTCGATGACTCATTAGTTATGCGCGCACAAACAAATGAGTCATCAATCACAATGCAGAGCACCTGCATTGTGATTGATGACTCATTTGTACCGATAACATGCAATAATAACTAAATCTCTACCAGAATTACTAGTTCTAAGTACGTATGCGCTATTAAAACTATTTATTTAACTAAAAAGAAGGTGAAAACAGCCAAATGAGACAAAAAATATGCTTTGAATTTATTTTAAATGACAAAAAAATTCTTCCAAATTATTATTTTTTTACCGAATGATTACTCGCGCTGCCGCAGATGGCCGGCGCTGATTTTTTTTTTCGTGGATAGAGAATGACCCTAGCTATCATATACTCACGCCACATACTCAACATATTAGTACAATTGAAGAAAAAAAATTAAACGTGATTCGCTCCATACAAAAAAATCTAATAAATTTTTTTCAAGACAAACTATCAAGTTTAGAAGAAATTTTATAAGAATAAAAGTTGTCAGGAATATTATAACACGTCATATAAAAAAAAATCGCATCGATATGGTAACTTTGTTGCCTAAGTCCACTAATTTTCAGTATGGGCCCACTGTGCGCCGCCTTCGTGCGCCTTCCTAGCCAATTTGGACCAGTATCGCTACCGAGCGCGACAGCGATATCGCTTATGTCTGAATAGGCCTTTACTTAGCCATAATACTAGATACATAAACGTGTTTAATTTTATTACTCTTCTTCTGAAAGTTCCGCTTTGCACTAACTCCTTTTGGGCTTTTGAACAATTTACGCAATGACCCATAATAGACTCATAAAGGACACAGTTCCACATTTATCACTTTATTCAGATAATACTTAGTGCAGTGATTTAATAACTCGGAAAAAATAGCTACTGTAGCGCAAAACCTGGAGGTTCTTCTTTTCCAAATGGCAATAGTTCAGGGATACATCGTATATATTGATCCTGACCTGAGAAATGGTTCATCTCTGTAAACGTCCACCATAAAGCGCAGGCCACACTAGGAATGAAGCGGAACGAAACTAAATTCTTTTAGCTTTCTTCCACGTCTTTTCATACTTCGGTTCACACCGCGGACTAAGCGAAACGAAAACGGAAGTATGAAAAGACGGAAGGGAAGGTAAACGAACTTAGCTTCGTTTTGTTTTGTTCGCAGTGTGGTCTGCGCTTAACAAATAATACCCTGTCGCGCCATGTCTACGCTAAAAATCCATAAATGACGATTTACACCCAAAAGAAACCTGCAGCTTCAAGGCAGGTTTCCCGCCGGCAGGCGCGAAGTGACGGTCCGACGCGATTCTATGTTATAAGTATTGTTCTTCTATAGTCGCGTCGCGCCTATCTGTAGAAGTCCTTACCTACAGCGCAGTCGGTTGTTTCATGTTGTTTACCATACCCACTCCATAAATCCATAATTAAAAACTACTATTGCATCTACTTTATGATATCTCCTAATTGACAGGTATATAGATAATAACCCGTTGTGTCCTGTTGTGCCATAGTCTCAGAGCTAATAAGCTATGCTAATATTTAAATTTTAATGAGCCACCTATCATGTCAATGTGTAATTATGCAGGTATCCGATGTCGCCATTACATATTATTTTATTTTTTATTGGTTTAAAAATAGAACAGCAGATCATAAACAACATTGCGATATTTTTATAGCGTTAGGTACACTATAAAAAATATTGAAGTCTTGTTTATGATTTGCTGTTCTTCAACGTGTCCCAAAATTCAACGATAAAAGCGGGCACCAGACGGTGGACCTGCTCATCACTACCCGAGAAAAAATTATGAAAAAATAATATCTCTTTTTTTTGGAAATTACAAAAAATCCTTAAAATTTTAAAAGTTTTTTACTTTCAGTCATCGTGGTGTAAAAAAAAATATGGACACTACTACGGCAAATTTACAGGCATTCTGGGATTTTTAAGGGTTGTGGTGGATTGCAGTGCTACTTAGGTGGCCGATATTAAAAAGAAACAGAAATATTAGAAAATTTGTTGTCATGGCAGTTAAAAATATCGAGTGTCAATTTCCGAAGGATTTCAATTCAATGTACTTTCTGTAATTTCCAAAAAAAAAAAAAAAGTTTTTTCTCGGGTAGTGATGAGCAGGTCCACCGTCTGGTGCACGTTTATCGTTGAATTTTGGGACACGTTGTATGTCATGGTAGAAAACTCGTAGAAATTTGATTTAATTTTCAGTAGGTTATAGATGCTCGTTCCGATAAACATAGTACTAGTAATTGTTTTTTTTTTAATAACAAGTATTAATATGACATGTCACATGATTGAAAGCTGTTGCATGTCTATTTGAGTAAAAATGAAACGAAAGAATTCGCGAGAAAACTGTTTTAATATAATCTATGAAACAATCAAATATTTTCTGAAGTATGTTCACCGTTTGGAGTGGAACGCAGAAAAATCTCATTCCGAACAAAAACTTCACTTTCGTTCACAATTATCTTAATTATATTTAATTTAAGAGCGTAGCAGTAAGTCGAGTTCCTCTAACTACTGAATGATTCATTGAATCGAGTCGATCGATGTTACATTTCATTGGATTCGATACAGACTGCACTCGCGTCGGCTTAGCGCTACGTGCTCAATGCAGCACACTACTCACGTCTGAACGGTTACTTTACTATTTTGTTTACGCTCAATTTGAAATATCGCTTTTACTTACAACGGAAAAGTTCCACTTCATTTTTATTCTACCATTTTGAATGCGCTTGAATGTCGCTGGCTGAAAATCCATAAGCCAAACCCAAGATACATAAATCTAAGTATATGTAGTACATACTAATTCCATGGCTTAACGTGGATGCACGAAGGGATCTTTTCCTTTCCTTTTTTTAAATCGGCAAAATTTCAAGAAGTGGTTTGTAGTATATGTTTTCACGCGCGATTGTAACAATCTAATTGATCACTGAATTAATCTCTCGATCACAGATTACAAATAATTGCACTTTTATAAAAATACGAGATATTTTTTTAGTACCTACCGGGAACGGAATGGAGTTTGCAATTCACTTTGCTTCAACTAAAAATCGACTAAACCAGTTCCAAAATATAGTAATTTAAATAACTTGAACAGGGTTATTTACCGGTTGCGATATAGGTCACGAATTCACGATATTACAATTTATAACGGAATATATAAAAATAAACTTTACGTTAAGCTTAGTCATGAGCATTCATGACATTAAGCCGATAAATATTGATCTTTATTAGAATAATAACGAAACGGACGAACACTAAGTAGGAAGCAGATATGTATGGCTAACAAGTTGCATCGTAATACATAGATACCATATGGAAAAACTTCTGCATTCTGCATGGTTTGGAAACCTTTGCAGCCTGCATTTGATTGATCTTCCATTCTTTAGACTAGGAAGTCTGAGGTGAGGCCTTTAACGAATTCCGTTAAATATTTATGATGTGTGTGTTTCTAAGTAATAACAGCCGCACAGGTCGATCCATCAGGTTAAGCTACGCTTGCCGGGGTTGGTCCGTGGATGGGTGACCATCTTTACATATCGAGACTCCTCCGTGCCTTGGCAAGCACGTTAAGCCGTTGGTCCCGGCCGTCATTCGTGGATCTTTGACAGTCGTTACAGGTCGTCAGAAGCTCGAAAGTCTGACAACCAGTAACCAACCTTACCAAGGGGTATCATATTACCCAGTTACTGGGTTGTGGAGGTCAAATAGGCAGTCGCTCCATGTAAAGTACTGGAATTTAGCTGCATCCCATTTAACTGGAAGCCGACCCCAACATAGTTGGGAAAAGGCTAGGTGGATTGATTTTTGATATTTACGTTTTGATTTCCATTTTCTTTTAATTTTCTGAAACATTGCCCTACATTTTCTAAATACATATTCCAGTACAAGCATTGACAATGAAAAGTTCTCATTCACCAATGAACACATTTTAGGCGAGTCGTGCACTGATCTGACACGCGAGCCAATTAGCTGTCTTGTTGGTTTGTTATTATTAGTACATATACAATGTAGTAGCACTAATGCCTGGAATGATTTATTTGGGACTAACTTCATCGTCTTTCAGGGATAAATTGTTGATTGAGAGATATGATTATAAAATGAAATTAATGAGCATGTCAGCATGGCTAATATGCAGCATTTGGTTTTAGTAAAGAAGTGGCCAATTTGTAAGGCACAGTACCGGACCGATATTCGAAAGAAGCATGTGCAGTCAATAGAAAAAACTAACGAGTTCCATATTTAAATCACCAAAAAAACACTGCTTCATTATATAAAGATTCGCAAACAATTAATTACATTCAAAATTCGAACATGGTCAATGAACTTGTTTGTCTTTTTTTTATTAATGACTGTTTTTGGCGGGAAAACGGGCCCGTATATTTCTCTTCCCATTCGCACTGTGTTTTAAAAACTTGGGTGATTTTTTTTGTACGAGAAGAACGAGAAGTACCTATCCTCTGGTATTTATTTATTGAATTTTCTTACTGCTCTACGTTGCGTGAACGAATGGCATAGCTTCCTATCTTCAAAATTGTTAAGAACTAATTGATGGGGCATTTGTCGTGATAGCATGCGATGTGTCATCGTCAGCAATTGAATTGTCTTACGAGATATGTGTCCCGTTCCGCATGGAATCGATGGACCATTTTACAATATAATCTGTGCATCTTTGATTTTTATAAGATTTTTGTTTTTTTGCTCTGCCAATGACTTCAGCAGTGCAGTGTGATGTATGAACTAATGTTAATGGATTTCTTTAGGCAGTAAAGTTGTTTTAGCACACTTGACTGTTATTCAACAGTCAAATCAGATATCCAAATGACGGCAGAGCATGGAGAACATTATCAAAACATGTATAACATCTAAGTAAACCCTTGTTAGAAAAAAATAAATGATTTGTTTCGATTTGAAATGTGAAAAAACTAGATATTGTAGATGCTAACAAATGCTCTTAAAATAAGGGGAGATTTACGACCTACATAAAGTATAAAGACCTATTAGGGGTAATGCATTAATGAATAAATCATAATCAAAAGCGATTGCAAAGGTAGCCCGTGTTAGCGTGTCGAAGAATTTTCAGAAACTCCGTCCGGTATCTCACACTTTCTCGATGTTTTCAGTAGGAATGTGATAGCTACGCGATACCAGAATACCTCGCTAGATTAGAACCGTGATATACGTTAGGTATTGTGTGAGAATTTGATAGCATTCCCTTTTTTTTTTTTTTTTGAGGATGTGGAATCATCAAATGACTTCTCCCGCTCTGGGCAGAGCGAGAGGGTGTGTCAGACTTTTACTGACTAAAACCCACCCGTGTTCCTTCCGTTGCCTGTGTGCCGGGGCCGCGATATCCCTGTCGGACAAACCCGCAACCCCAGCAGGCATTGGTCTTTCGACCCCGTCGGTTTGTGCTGACATCTCTTTGAGGCGCGCGTGGAACACAACGCGCCGTCGACACGGGCCTGGTCCTTATCGGACGGCGAGCTGCCCATTGCTCACCGTCCGCAAGCCCGCGCCTACGGTGGCCGGAAGTCGGTTCTCGACTCCCGACGCCCGGGGCGTCTCCTGCGGCGACTAGGGCCGCGAGGGCGTGCAGCTTGCATCTCCCTCGCGCGCTCCGCCTCCTCCTTCGTGAATATAACTGCTTCGCAGAAGGAGGTGACGGCCTCCCATGCACTCTCGCTCCGAACCATGGCTTGAACCAGGGCCGGACGCGATAGATCGCCGCCGCCGATCGCCTCCGCGAGGACACGGCGGTGCTCCGCCCAAGCCGGGCAGACCTCCACCGTATGCTCCACCGTGTCCTCCGGGCGATCCACACAGTGGTGACACCCGGGCGTTTCCTCCCGCCTTACGCGGAACAGGAACCTCCCGAAACAACCGTGTCCGGTGAGGACCTGCGTCAGGTGGAAGGTGAGGACGCCATGGCGCCTCTCAAGCCACTCCTCAAAGAGGGGACTTATCGCCGCAATTGTGGCGTGCCCATGATGATAGCATTCCCTGAATTCAATTTAAGAAGCGTTTAAATGGTTTAATTTGTTATTTTCTCGTACGTTGATCAGATCATTGTGTTCAAAGAAAATCCTAATTGTGATTTTCCTCATTCCAAGATACGTAAGGAATGTGAAACCCAACCGCTCGATCACGATTAGTCGAACACATACGGTTTTCTTCGATGCCGAATAACATTATCATGAGTGTGACGAAAGCAACTGGTTTCAGCATTTTCAAGTTGGTGACATAAGGACTGGGCCAAACCGGCGGTGAGGTCGGCGACCGCAGACCTAGCGGGAACGTAGCCATACGACCGAGCCCACTTAGCGCGAGGCCGCAAATGTACGTACATACGGCCGACATGACCGAATACCTCATTACTGCGAAATGTGTGAACCTGACTTAATCATCCCGCAGTGGGTCAACTAAGCCTGTACCCATCGTAAAGTGCACGACGTTCCAACCAATCAGGAAGTACAAATAGTTCTAGCTTTATTTCTCTAAAAGTTTTCTATCTAAAAGTGGCGGCTATTTCTTAGATTTTCTTTCTTGACTTGAGACGTTCTCGACAAGGGCGGCATTTTTCTTAACGGGGTTAAAGGTTGCTTTCGGTTAATTAAAACATTAACAGCAGTAAGTCTGCTATTAATGTTTTCTTTCCAGTCTTTTACTCAAGCAAGCATTCCGTTGCACTTTAGGACCTTGGCTCCTTAATATCGCACATCAGTACGATCCAGTTTACCGACATATTAGCCATATGCGTCAGCTGTATTGTGGACCGGTCGGCGATTCTGATCATTTCCAGCAAACTGCCCCGGCGGTGACTCATTAAGATATCAATAGGGCTTTGTTGCAGACTCTCATGGCCAGTTGCCCTTACTGCAAGACATGTTAGGACGTTTGAGGGACTTTTAGCTATAGTCTACACAAATATTATTAAGAGAAAAGATTAGATTTTTGTATATTTGTTTGTTACGGTAAAACGGCTGAACAGATTTGAATGAAATTTGGCACATAGGTAGTTCATGACCTGGCTTAGGACAAAGCATACTTTTTATCCCGATATTCCTACGGGATCAAGATTTATGCGGGTTGAAACCGCGGGTCACAGCTTGTAATGGATAAACTCTTTTCTTTTTTTTGTTTAACTGAACAGACAGCTGTGCCGCTGGGGAGTTTGTTGCGCCACTTCTTCTTCCCAGCTAACGCACTAGGAAGTGGTGAAGGGTGGGCGTTTTGGGGGACTGTCTTATTATTATTTTGACATTCGAAAAGTGCTGATTCTCAGCCTAGTTTGGATAAATGACTTTTGAATTTTGACTCTAAAACTACTGAACCTATTTAAAAAATCTTTCACCGGTAGAATACTACATTATCACCGAGTAACATAAGCCATTTATAAAGATATCTTGCAGGCGAAGTCGCTGGCGGAAGCTAACAATTTATAAAAGCCGTCTCAGAAAAAAAAAGGGTAATAAAAATATTGTAACGCCAAATTGTTATAATGTTTCAATTAGGTTTTTCATGCTGTGTTAACAAGAGACCCCTCCGTGTCTCGGAAAGCACGTTAAGCCGTTGGTCTCGATTGTCATTTGTAGATCTTCGACAGTCGTTACGGGTGCTTAGAAGCCCGAAAGTCTGAAAACCAGTCTTACCAAGGAGTGTTACCCAGTTAGGGTTGTAGAGCTCCGATGGGCAGTCGCTCCATGTAAAATAATGGTACTCAGCTGCATCTGGTTAGACTGGAAGCCGACCCCGATATATCTATGTAGTTGGGAAAAGATGATGAATGTCGTAACAAGCAGTAAGATAGAGTTATTGCATTCACCTACTTGGTTTCTTCCAAAGATGCAAAATCTTACCTTCTTTCTGTAACTCTCTAAATATAAAACTATTTTCTTTTCTCAGAACACAACTATCTGTTTTCATAGGTCACTTTCCATTACCAATCTTAATTTTTCCGAGCATTTTTAGATCTGTTTTTCACGTAACGATTACACTTATTAGTATATATCGTGTACTTTCTTAAGTAATATAAACATAGCATATAATATTCCCACGAATGGGACAGCCCTCCTCTTTCTGTGAGATGTAGGTCATAATCCACCACACGGGCCCAGTGCGGTTCGGTGAATGCCACCCCACATGTCTTCGATTTTTTGGTTCTAGCACATGCCGGTTCCATGACGATATTTTCCTTCACCGTTTTGAGAGCAGTGGTGATGAAATAATTTAGGCAAAGTAACGTGCCCGCTTGGGTTCGAACTCACGACCTACATCTCCTAAGACGCGGCCTTTATCACTGGGCCACCACAGCTTCCTTTATTAAGTACCTATAGATAAATGATTATTGCTAGAGTCCTATTGGGTTGTTCATCGTGCGCTTGTTGGGGGTCTGTTAATGGCGCTGCATTGTCGTGAATGCGCATACCAATTGCATTTAATCACGCGCAGCCGCGGTGTGACGGCATGGTTGTATTGTGTGGTCCATATATTAACTTATTGATTGAAACGCATCAATATTGAGGTGCTTTTGTAAGTATTTTATAATGTATTTTGGTTTTTAAATTGAAGATTTAGTTTTGTCATAGTTCCAGTAGTGGTGTTGGCAACAATCAAACAGTTACCTATCGGTGATCAGTACCCTAATTGCGTAACGAACTTTCAATCACAATCTGAATCAGTTTGAAGGCTGTTGCTAATCCATTGCTTCACACGTTCGATAAATTTGTCCGCTTAACAACGTAAATAACGCAATGAATGTTGTTGAACTGTCAAAATGAAACCCATTGCTAAGTTATTGTGTTATGCAATTACCCCGCTGATTCTATATATTTATGTTTAGTGTTATATAGTATTTTTGTGTGAAGGTCTAGTCAAAAAGCAGTTTAAGTTTAGATATATCAGAGAAGGTATTATTACATTTTTGGAGATTTATCTATTCGAATTTAGAATCATCATCTCCATAGCCTTTTTCCAATGTTGGGGCCGGCTTCCTGTCTAACCGAATGCAGATGAATACCACTGTTTTACATGGAACGACTGCCTGCTATTCGAATTTAGAATGTTTATATGAATTCACGTCTCCGCCTGATCAAACAGCGCTATCTTTAATAACACCGACATGGCAATTCCGACTTTTCTTTCCAAGAATGTAACTGTACACGTAAACAAGCTAAACCCTCTTAAAAACCAGTGCACCTACAAGTATTCACATCAAGCCGATATCCCTTATTTTTTCTTAAAGCAAGTTGCATTGATTGCGCCTGCGCCGCTTGATTTCTTCGGTCAGGTTCACCCGCGTTATAATCTACTGGAGTCAAGTTACTTGTCAATACTTGGTGAAGCCAGTTTGCTAACTAGTATCTAAGCAATGTTCTTGTTTAACACGGATGGGTCAATCACACCTGATATGAAACGCGGTTAAGTTATTAGCTTAGTTAAAGGTTATTTCTTGGGTTTGGTCTTACCTTGCAGGTAATCAGTAGGACTAGGTACGCATAAGCTGATGTTTATGTGCTATGATTATTTAAAGTGAAGGAAAGTGACTTGCTTTCAGTTTCTCTGATAGTCAATTAAGTTATTTACTTCGAAATATATCAAATTTCGAATCAATAGGAACGAATGAACGATCGATACGAACTTCGAATTATTCATTTATTTCGAGGAGCTCGTGGCTAAGTAATAAAACAGCCACACGGGTCGATCCGTCAGGTTAAGCTACGCTTGCCGGGGTTGGTCCGTGGATGGGTGACCATCTTTACATTCCGAGACTCCTCCATGCCTCGGAAAGCACGTTAAGCCGTTGGTCCCGCCGGTCATTCGTGGATCTTTAACAGTCGTTACGGGTCGTCAGAAGTCCGAAAGTCTGACTACCAGTCTTATCAAGGGGTATCGTATTACCCAGTTACAGGGTTGTGGAGGTCAGATAGGCAGTCGCTCCTTGTAAAATACTGGTATTCAGCTGCATCCGGTTAGGCTGGAAGCCGACCTCAACATAGTTGCGAAAAGGCTAGGCAGATTGATTGACTTCGAATTGTAAGAAGAAAATTAAAGCACCGTAAGAAGGAATTTCGTACACGAGAAAAATTCACTTGAAAGCTTCAAAAGGGATTTAAAGAGTTCTTTTAAAAATACAAAACTCGTGTTAAAGCTAATAACTTAAAACTATGTTCATAACCCTACAAATGATAGCACTAATACAGCAAGTGAATTAGATGCGCCACAAGATAACGTGTACTTTATGAAGTCTACCTCTGTTATTGTCCTGATCCGAGCAGCTGATAGCAGCATTGTGCCGTGCTTTATGTGTCTGACATCACTGACACTTTAATGTATTGTTTCGTGCCAGTTATTAGTCTTTATTTACAAGCTTTTTGATATTAATGTCTAGAATTTTGGCGTGGGTAGAAGGGTAAAGTTTACCTAAGAATGTTTTGCTTAATAAAAAAGTTTGAACACCACATTTAGTACACTCATCGTAAGCAGCAATGGTATACCCAGAACATAATATAATTATGCGGAATGTACGTCATAGGGCGGTTCCATCTTACGTTGGATTTCCATTGCTATAATTTATCTAACCTGCAGCCATATAAAAGCAATGAAACATTACGTCATTGATCCGGCTCGAAGGACCACAGTATACAAATCAGCAGCACACGCACGTGCAAGGAGCGTCCGGTCCCCCGCGGTCAGTTTGCCAACTCATTTGATTGCCGGTATTAATGGAATTGATTCCTGAAATTAAACTTTTTATAAAATGGAAAATGATGGAGTAAAACGCCAAGCAATGTTTATGTCAAGTGTGTGGCCTCGGGAGCCTTAGGGTTTATTTAGGACTTTGATATCTTTTTCTGACTCTATCACTGAAAAAATGCTTTTAAGCCCAGACACTAAGCGAACTGTTTTAGATGAACCCGCGTTTCCCCTTATTTAATATTAATAAATTCCAAGCAAGCGCATCATTCGCTCCATGTAAAATACTGGTATTCAGCTGCATCCGGTTAGCCTGAAGCCGACCCCAAAATTTTTGAGAAAAGGCTTGGCAGCTGATGAAATTACAAGCATATGCTAACGACGTTACATAAAGCGGTTCTAGAATTAATTAAGTAGACAAAATGAAATCTATAATTAATTTCATAACTCGAAATAATAATAAACGAAACTCTGTCTATCTAATTACACTGACAAGATTAAAAAGAAAGCCGTCTTTTTACTTTTAATTTTTTACTTTTAATTTGCGCAAGCGCAAGCGCAATTTAATTGCTTCATTAGGCCCGTTTATTTATCATTTACACGCGGCCACAAGACCGACTTCAAACACAATTAAATCGATTCAACGTAATCGATTTGAAACTAGATCAACTCGTTCGGTAGCCAGATAGCTTTCGCTGCGTTCATGAATACACGTATCGAGCGTCTTGATCCGTTCGATTGTTATCAGTGAACGAACCAATTGGTTTGAAATTAGATACCGTTTTGATAGATTCATGACTATATTGTATAATGTTATGCTGATGTAATCAAGTTTATTTTAAGAAAAGTGAGAAAGTAATTTCTTGGTAACGGACGCAAACCAATTACAAAAAACTTGTTTGGATTCCTTGGTAAAATAAATACATCACAGAAAATCTGAGTACACAGTATCGACGTTATCGAGCAGTTTGTTTACATCCCAAGTCTGAACGTGAACAAACAAACAAAAACCAAAGCATTTGAGGGCGCCTAAAGGTTTTACGATGCCGAACTTACGGACTTGATTTTAGAACGACTATGACAGCCGTCAACTTGACATAACCCCGAGTACTAGGAAGGCGGCCTCCTGTCAGAATGAAGGATCGTGAAGTTGGATCGAAGTCGGTATTGATTATTTATTGATGACTGTGATATGGCGACTGGGATAATGGTGATCATGGTTGGTGACTAGACTACCCTTGCAGTATAGTGAGTTAATTGACGCGCGCTCGCGTCTTACGTACTCGGGGGAATGTCGGTTACATTATTGTTCATTACCTAATGTGATCAGAGATATGTGATTATTCAGAATATTATTGTGTTTCATTTAATTACATCTCCTACTCACGCGTAAGAGACAATAAGACCTCTTCTGATAAAGAGAACGTATTGCCTTTACATTTATAGTGAAAACCGTCATTCAACTCCGATACGAAACTGTTTACGATGCTTTTATTCTAATTCTGAAAAAAGTTCACTCTTTACATCGTCGGCTCGAGAAATCGATCTTGTTTCCCCACACAATGCCTGTCAATTGGCTAGACAGTGTATTCATAATACATAGTCGGTACACGAAACGAACCCACCTTCGTCTTTAATTTTTAATCAGACATGTACACGAACCAATGAGGCATTTTCAACTTGTTCTTTTTCGTCTTATTACGCAAGAATCTAGATTCTGCCAATAAAATCACTTTCACCAGTGAAAGGCTTATCTACAGCTGCAGATCAATACAATGATAAGGCGTGCAGCGGTGCATTCAATCGGCTGCAATTGTAAGGTCGCATAGTTCAAGTTGTTCTTACTTTTTCTTGGATTAGAAACTAAAAATAGTTTGTCTGGTTTGTGAAATTTTACGTCTATTTATGGTAGAAGAAAAATTCTGCATCTAATAGGAATGAGGTCTTTTCTCCGGTAAAGATCTGGTCATTTTTTTAAGGTCTGGTCTGGTGTTTTTTTTTACTATGCTAACATTCTATGGATTTTTAAGTCGGAATTAAAAAGTTTATTTTTTTTATTTTTTATTTCCTCTTCTAAATATCTATTTATTTATTACTAGCTTCCGCCAGCGCCAATTATAGCCTATGTTATTCACTGATAATATAGCATTCTACTGGTGAAAGAAAATTTTAAATCGGTTCAGTAGTTTTTGAGTTTATTCATTACAAACAAACAAACAAATAAACATTAAAAAAAACTTTTCTCTTTTTAATATTATTTTAGATAGTTTGTATTTATTTAATACTATAAGCACACAAATACACATACAATAGGCATCTTTAGCCGTTACGGATGTCATACTGTGTCAGGCAATATTCAATCTGCAGAGTCATCATGAGTCCAGCTCTTCCCTCACCTCTAGTCCGAACTATATAATTATCAACATCAGCTTCTCGATTTACCAGATAGCTGACGTTTGCCATGATCAAAGAAACCATTAAACATTTTCATAAATGATGTTCATAAAATAAGGTTTTAAAACTCCAACGTAGAGTCACTAATGATATTGTTATAGACAAAATACAGATGTAAAAAGTTAATAGGATTCTATTTCTGTTATGTCTGATGTTGGTTTCTAAGTATTTTCTGTTTATGGTTAATTCTACACCAGTCACAGAGCCAGTAGCAACCCTGCATGCTTGCCATTTATTTTGTTATTTAGATTTTCTTTTCCTTGTAATTTTATAAGTGAGCGAGAGCCTATGACCGGTTTAATTTTACCGCATTTCGAGGAAATCCAGAGGTTTTCATTGAGTGCTTGGAACTGGATGCTAGAAGAAGATAATCTACCATGTGAAGAAGTATAACTTGATATTGACTTATTTAGATTTTGTTAAGTTGAGTATTTAAGTTATCCTTGTAACTTAAATACTCAACTTAACAATATCTGTGATTGGCGACTGTGTAAGTCCAAGGCTAATTGTTATCCCTACTTAAGCTTTAATTTATACAGAAACTGTTGTTAAATCTTCATTAATAGATAAAATAAACAGAGTTCATTGAGATTTCAAACGCGAGCCATGCAGTAGCTGACTCATAAAAATGTCTATGAGAACGTTCTAGTGTACAATTATTAGTTTTAATGTAAACGGTACCACCCCGGGGTCGGGAGCTTGCCCTTCTGTGGTCAGTCAACTTTGTTTTTCTACTTACGCACAGACAACACTTCATTCTGCCTCGTTGACTTTCTCAAGGGGTTCGGTTTACAAAGCAAGTTTTCTAAAACTGGAGAGTTTTTATCGAAGTTTGCACGAAATTCATACATTGTATGTATTCGTGAATCGTGTTTATTAGCGTTACGGTATGTGGCCTGCATGTAGAGTGTTCGACAAACACGAAACATCTTTATTTGGTTTGTTGTGGGTGGGTAGAATGAAATATATGACTACTGTGAGTAGGTATTTGATTAAGTGCGAAGGCTCTAATTTAATAGAGACTTCTCTGTATGGAGAAAATAATGGAGAGATGGTTTCGCTCTCGTCATGTTAAAAGGTAAAGATCTAAGAAGATTTTAGATGGGGTGTTTACCATGTGACCCACAATAAAGAAATAAAATGCTTCGTTTTTCGCGGAATTTTCTTCATCACTCAAAGGGGAAACCCTAGCTTGTGTGCGCATGCTTCACTAACACCATATTAACCTAACTTCTCTCCACTAAATCATTATTAACAACATAACCTCAAATATAAACAGACACGGAAGTCGCCTTCACGAGGCTGTAGCGGACAACGACGCGACGTAACATTATGCGCGTACGCAGAATGCAACAATAACCATTTGACCGACGCGGACGCACGGCACCCGACCAAGTCCCCGACGTATGGCGGACGCCTACGGACTTTATCTAATATGCCCGTTTTCACTAACACTATGTAAAAGCGCGCTGTGGATTTCCAACTTTCGGCGCTGAGACGAGCGTCGAAAATCCAACAGCGCGCATTGATTTAGGTGTCGCATAGCGTTAGTGGAAACGGGAATTACAGTCTTAACAATTGGGCGCTTGGCCTCACCATATAGGACCATAACACTGGCACTATGCCGTAAGTACCAGCCAGATTTAGTCAGTTTGATAATGTGTGACCTTTGTTAGACGTTTGACAGCTATGGCAGAGTCAAGTTTTAAAGTTCCAATGGGTATTATTTTGAGCTAAATATACAGTAATATGATAGAAAATCTATCGTAGTTGAGTCAAAAGATTTGCTCAAAACCCGTGTCTCCGTCTTCCGCATCATCCAAGGCGGCCATATTAAGGTCGTCGATCCATCAAACCGTATTTGCGTTCCTAATACCTCCATTACCGAAGTAAATAAGAACTGACTATAGGTAATAATGCCCAGTTTTTCCATTACTTATTTATCTTGAAACGTTCAAAAAAGTGGTTTTCCAAGAAGTTGTCTTATGTGTATACCGCCATCATAATGACTCAATAACTGCAAAACAAACAGAAGCTGCGCCTGCGCGGAATCTAACTTGTTCTATTTAGCTTTTTACACAATGATGTACTGGAGTTTCTCACGGAGGCTGGACATTAGGGGACGTTAATAAGCGCGGACTATATCAGGTTATGTACGACATTTAAGGACATTTTAGCCTGGTGGAAGGGATGTAAATCGATGGGTGGAAGACATAATACAAAATGTTGGTGCCGGTAATACAAATGAAATTCATAAGATTTCTTTGAAATCATAAAGTATGAAGCTTTAGAGGTATATAAGGAACGGGGTGTAAAGTTCACTCATCCACCATAGAAAAGGGAGGATCCTCCGACCAGACGGGTGTCGTGTGTGGCGGGCAACTATCCAACGATTGATGCCGGGGAAGTTATATGTATGGTGTTCGCGTGGTAAACTCTAAAGGCTTGTGCAGACCAGCGCGACTTGTCGCGCGACGCGACACCGGTTATTGTTATACTGTGAAGTTTTCTTAGAATTTGTATTGTTCGTGTCGCGTCGCGCGACAAGTCGCGCTGGTCTGCACAAGCCTTAATTGCGCGATTCAGGATTTGTGTAACGTGAGGATTTTTGCATGTCGTCAAATCTTTGATGCGTAGTTCGCGTGTGGCGATGTCGATGCCGCTACAAAGCTATAGGTAACACATAACGTCACGCCTGTATTCCCCGAAGGTAATAGGTACCTAAACACCAC
The DNA here is from genome assembly GCA_947364205.1 of Agrochola lota. Taxonomy (NCBI): domain Eukaryota; kingdom Metazoa; phylum Arthropoda; class Insecta; order Lepidoptera; family Noctuidae; genus Agrochola; species Agrochola lota. The sequence goes on from OX376223.1 coordinate 5,080,025, forward strand.
ATTACCGCACCACATTTCGCCAGATATGTTTAAGTCCCATGTAACAGGTGGCGAGCATATAGCCATCAACCGGGCACTAATATCAAGCAAGCTAGCAAGCTATAAGTACTTTTATGAAATACGTGACTATATTGCGACAGGCTAAAACATTTGAGATGCGTAAACCACAATATTTCATAGTAACCACAGGTTGCCTATTGCATCCACCGACATCCAACGTTCTGTTTGCAAAGCAAGAATCTATCAATGCACATTTTAATGTCCAACATCGACCATTGTGAGCAAAAGCTATAAAACATTTAATACGTCCAAATTCACATACAAAATGGCCTCGGGTATGCCCATACAAACTGTGGTTCCTAAGAATTTCGTCGTTCTAAAGTCCGCACAGGTATGTCCGCTCGTCTATAAATCTAAATATTTTACTCCACACTGTTTTATATACATAGGCTATGTGAGAATTGATTTTTAAAAGGACATTAGCATTCCTGGCGTCTCCTGATCGACGTCCTACCATACAAATGAAGTAAGTTCGCAAGGAATTAATACTAGGAGACGTCACATAGATTTTATCTTTGCACAGTTCTGCGTTAAATGTACCGTTATGAAAAAAAAACTAAAGGTTTTGAAAGATTTTGGGTATTTTTATATGCAAAGGATATCGTGTAGTCGTCAAGAGGTCTGCAAATACTCGTATATCTATTAGACTTAGAGTCTTAGACGGTTAAGTGTTCTCACGGAAACGTGAAAGATTGTGCTGTTAAAATAATTATACTCTTGTGTAACATATTCTATTATTACGGCCGTACGGGAACTTATATTATTGTGCTGGAATAGATATGCATTAAAGGTTCTAGAAAACTATCCAAGTTCCAAAGAAACAACTTTTGTTTTACAGGTAATCATAATTTTAGTTCCCCTTGTGTTAATTAGAAATTATGTCTTTCCAACAGCATGCATTTCATTTTTCAGCTATGAACTATTATTATGCACCAGGAAATCGTTATAGGTTTTCATCAAAATAAGGCAGTGCTTTATGCACGTTTTTAGAGATGTTCAATTCTTTTTTAATAATTATCTTCAAGGTTTTTGGGCTTGTGGCTAGGTAATAACAGCAGCACGGGTCGAACGATAAGGTAAAGCTACGCTTGCCGTGGTTGGTCCGTGGATGGGTGACCATCTTAACATACCAAGATCCCTTCGTGCCTCGGAAAGCACGTTATGGCGTTGGTCCTGGCTGTCATTTGTAGATCTTTGACAGTCGTTACGGGTAGTTAGAAGCCCAAATGTCAACCAGTCTTACCAAGGGGTATCGTGTTACCTAGTGACTAAGTTGTGGAGGTCAGATAGGCAGTCGCTCCATGTAAAATACTGGTCTTCAGCTGCATCCGGTTAGACTTGAAGCCGACCCCAAAATAGTTGGGAAAAGGCTAGGGAGATGATGAATTATCTTCAAGGTTTATTCTCAATCCGATTTTTTCACTGGCTGTTGAAACTCTCGAGCTAGCCAGACGTTTCTTTTCGTGACTACCTACTACTTTTAGTTTTCTATATAAACTTAACCAAAACGCAGAACACGATTTCCTGGAGAAGACTCTTAATCGCTGCTCTACGACTCAACAATAAAGCGATTTATCACAATTCACCAAACACATAGATTGTCCAAATTGATTACCTATTTCTGAATGGCGGGTGACAAAGTGACAAAAAAAATAAAAAAATAAGAACAAAAAATTGCCAATCACTGTCAAGCGCGCGTCAATGACAAAAAATATCATTACATAGATGAGTCTATTATTTATTTAGTAAGACATTCTGTGTTTTGACACTTTTTGTTCAAGTACTGGTACGTGTTCTATTGTTAAGAATACTCGATCATATTTTTTTACATGGAATGCGCCTCATAGAGACCCTGTCCAATGGTTATGCATTACGATAATATATGATACCTAGCTTTTCCCTGAGGCTTCAACCGCGTGGAGGTCGGAAATTATCCCACAGAAACGTACTACTGGGATAAAAAGTATCCTATGTCCTAACCCAGGTCATGGTCTACCCATGTGCCAAATTTCGTCTAAATCCGTTCAGCCGTTTTAGCATGAAACACATAAACAAACAAACTCACTTTTGCATTTATAATATTAGATGATACACTCCTAATTAAGTCTTCTATGTTTGCAGGAAAATATTTTTTTCTACAACGTAATATTTACGCACCATAATAAGTATAGGTATTTGGTAGACAATTTTGATCAGCTTGGTATTTGGTGGACAATTACATCACCTTCTTCTAAAAACGGTCGAAAAATAAACGGATGAAAATTCTGCAGGAGCTATAAGTCGACAACAATGATAAAAAAAGTGTAAATCATTTCTCTATGATTGTGATATGTGTGACCGCATACTGGTGCGGTCAATGCATTCAAAACCTGATGCTCATCGATATACAATCATATATTTTACATATTGGCGATTGTTTGACTAAAGCTAAGCTTTCACAAACATTAGAACATAATATTTACTCTTTTAAAATATTAACGTAAGCATTATTGTGAGAAAAATATAGAAATCAATCGTAAAAGTTATGCATAAAATCATGAAGCAGCCACTGATTCGGTCATTAGCTTCTTGGCACAGATATATATTATTCCAAGCAATTTCCGTTCGATGACAAAAAATCGATTTGAATAATGATTGACGCGACATGAAAGAAATCGCTTCGAACCAAACTAAAATGCAAATCGATACTACAGAACCGGAATAAGCAAACGCAATAAAATAAATATTTGTATAAATAAAATCTTCTAATTCGGTATTTGTTCAACAAATTATTGGTCAGTCGAATATTTCACGTTCTATTTCATTTAGATCCATTAGAACTAATCGATTTTTCATCTGAATCGATGATAGTCGCCCCACAAACCTTTGCACTATTGATTTTTTGCTGTTAATCAGTGCAGTAGCAGTTATTAATCAAATTTAAACATTCTGTTTTAATTCTGGCGAATTCTGAAAAACATCAATAATACCTACCGTATGTTGAAAGCAGACAGTCAATCAATCTGCCTAGCCTTTTCCCAACTATGTTGGGGTCGGCTTCCAGTCTAACCGGATGCAGCTGAATACCAGTATTTTACATGGAGCGACCGCCTATCTGTCCTCCACAACCCAGTAACTGGATAATATACGATATCCCTTGGTAAGACTGGTTGTCAGACTTTCGGGCTTCTGACGACCCGTAACGACTGTCAAAGATCCAGGAATGACAGGCGGGGCTTTCCGAGGCACGGAGGAGTCTCGGTAAGTAAAGATGGTCACCCATCCACGGACCAACCCCGGCAAGCGTGGCTTAACCTGATGGATCGACCCGTGCGGCTTTTATTACTTAAGCACGACCTCCTCGTTGAAAGCAGACAGTATTAATATATTATTGATATTTTTGCAGCATTTAGGTATACTTATGGTTGCGTTTCTTAACGGAAGTTTAACAAGCGTAAAAAATTGTTGATATCATTATTATAACGTTACAAATCATTGGAATACTTTACGAATCCGCACGTTTGTAAGACGCTAAGCTACGTAACACAGGTACAAACCTTCATAGCTCAACTATTAACTCACCATATCTACACTACTACCGGAAACCTTTCCGATTTTCCAAAATTTGCTATGGAGATTTAATTTTATTCCCAGTCTCCGGAATCATCGTGACCCAGTAAAGAAAATAACACATCACTACTTAACGGAATGCGTTCCAAAATTTACGCTTTATCCGATTTATTGATTCCGGGCCCTGGAATTAAACTGGACACCTTCACATAACGTTTCAGAACTAAAAAGAAAATTGTGAGTAAAACTGATCGTTAGTGACGACGGAGCACGTTGATTACTTTAAAACAACGGTTGACGTCAATCTTACGTGCGCACGTATTTTAGGCTCACGCAGCACGCTCGACCACCAACTAATCGCTTAGTGCATCATGGCGGCATCGCTTAGTTGAGCGATTAAACTAACAGGCGGGTTGAGCATGATATAACCCGATAGTAATACACCGCTGAACTAACTGGGACGAACCAGCCTACGTTCAGAACGTGAAAAGGAAAGCTGGCCGAGAAAGCCTCATAAATCTACAATATAGCACGGAACCCATGAAAGGACAATCAGCTTTTTATCGGGTTACCGTTACTGACGGTCGGCCGGACGGCCGCACAGATTTGAGCAATGGAGCCTGCTCTTCAAGGTCGCGATGTTTTTTTATTGCGTAACGGACTAATTTATTAGGAACTGGTTCCTTTGATGCTGTTGATTTGATAAGGGCCCACTGTCCCGCTAACTCGTTGACACCCACTTGCTCGCCGGAAATTCGATAGTCAACTCGTTATGCTAATGTTGTTATAAAAGCCCGTAATAACATAAATAGATAGCTCAAATTCAAATTCAATTTCAAAAGTGATTTATTCAAACTAGGCTGAGAATCAGCACTTTTAGAACATCAAAATTACATAAGACAGTCCCCCAAAAACACCCGCCATTCACCACTTCCTAGTGTTTTAGCTGGGAAGAAGAAGTGGCGCAACAAACTCCCCAACAGCATAGCTGTCTGTTGAGTTGGAAAAACTTGATTCTATATAAAGTACTTATGCAAAAATAACTTACAGCTCATTTTTAGCTCTTGATTCATAGCCAGTAATCGTGAGACGAATCGGTATAACAAACTGAATGATCCAATTGCATAGGTACAAATATTCCGTCTCCGAAATATCTCGTTGCGAGGTACACGCGAGTCTACTTAAGCGATTTATCTGACTAATTGTAGATGAAACTGTATAGATTACGAAGTCAATAATTTAGAAGATTATGATGCCTATCTCGTTAATATAGCCAACACAGCACCTACTAACTAGGTACTAATCAGCTGTATTTACCTAAAGTTTAGTTGAAAATGCAGTAGAATTTCTATTTTCTTTCAAATGTGTCCGATGCTTAACAATGTTGATAACCGTATGAGTGACGCTAGAAAGTGACTAATTGCATTCATTAATTACAATCAAATCGGAATTCAAATCTTAGCACACTGACACAGAGTCCGTAAATTGATTCCACCAATTAAACATATACAGACATTAGGCACACTTACCTTGATAGCTGAGATTATAGAGATGCTGAAAAGAGGTCTCATAACTAAACTTGACTATGAAATATGAAATTGTAGAGGAAATAACTTTTTCTCAAACATGCTTGGAAATTCGAGCATTATTTTGACAACCTTTTACGAGATAAATTGAAAATGCTGTACTGGTCAAATACATAATTGTATGCGAGTAGGCGACCGGCAATGATACTACGAAAACTCTTAACTGTCGTGTAATTTAAAAACGGAACGAACTTTTTAGTTCGTCAGTTGTCTACCATGGAGGTAACTTATCAAAGATGTTATTTCAATTTCGATTTGCCTTAAGCTGTATAAAGTAAAGAAGAAACAAATGAATATATTGCACGTGAAAAATTATTTTTGTTTATCATTGATTCTGGAATTTGTAATTAATTTACTTAGTTTGAATTTCCACGCATTATTAGATAAAAGTACTATACTAACTTGCCTTGGCTGCAACCAGGCATTGATGGACTTACGTATGTGTGCCTCGGTTTCGCCTCGGCCCACATTTTCACGTTCGTCCATGAATTTTGTAGGCCGCGACAGTAATGTACTATTTGATAGCTATGAACTGTAATGAAAATATTTGAATGCAAAACCTTACTGAAAAGTTTTTAAGGCTTACAAGAGGTAAAGGAACACCGTAGGAAGTGTGTGTATTCAATAAAAATTATATAGAATCCATTTTCAGCGTCCCTAAGTGCTGTAAATATGGTCTGTATCGATAAAAATCTTATAACAGAAGCTTACATAAAGAGTTTCATCGAAGGCAGAACGTATAGATTATCATAACCATATCAGTACCATAGACTCAATACAGAACCATTATAATTTTAATATTTCTTGTCGAATAAAAACTTGCGCCAAGAAATTAGAAAATCAATTATCAGACCGATATTGGCAAGTGCCCTTTTCTTACTAAGACGAACCAATAATGTGAACACGCATTCCACTCGCTGGTATAAAGAGTTTATATCTTGTCTATGGATCTATTATGGCGGATATACGATGAGATGGTACTAGTTTCATTTGTGATTAGGGTCGCAACTCCTTGAAATGTTGGCTAGGAATCCTATATTTAGAAATGAATAAAAAGTGCGTCCGCTTTCGTTCTTTTTGTGCTGTCAGAGTCAATTAGGGATCGAATGGTATGTCGGTAAATGACAGGCTGCAGCGTATTATTATTTATTGACAAATGAAATCCTTGTGACTGGCTGACTGGCGGGATGACTGAGTGCCTGTGTCGCGATAGTGCGCAAGGATTATAATTCGTTTGATTTTCTATTTGAACGCTTCGGAATTTTGCGCGGTGGAAGCTCGAATGTTTTAAGAAAGCATTGATTGATCGACAATTCCTGCAAATGCAATGCTGCGTCTTGAAAATATTTATATGCCTTAAAAAGCTGGGAATCGCGAACATGAAGAGCCTCAGGGCTATTATATTTTCAAAAGTAGGCTTCTACCAGTGAACGCCCCTTTACTGTTTTTAATACTCAACAAATCATGTTTTACTAAGTCATTGTTATAGAACGGAATAAAAACTTGACTAATAGTCGTGTGAACTAGCACTAGCGTCCATTTCGCTTGACGTTCTAATCAAACTCGCGAAGTGTGGACTGACCCCGCCTGAACAAACACTTAGCTGGGCAAGTAGGCGCCTGTTTAAAGAAAACAACGGTGTTCTACGCATTTCTAATAGTTTCGCCAAATTGTAAGGACAGAGGATCAAGGTGAGAAGTCAAATGAAGTGTTAGAGAACAAATGTGGAATATGAAAGATTTAGGCCCGTCTTCTCAACTAGGCTTTGGGAGACTTGATTAGAGTAGTCTAATAGTATGAAAAAAGAGGGTGTGTGCAAATGACCGCACATCATCATCTTATTATTGTTACTTGGGGTCTGTGCAAGACGTTCTCTCATTCCATTCTCCCCTGTCAGGCTATTATTCACTCCCTTCTCTTTATACATCCACCCATCTTTTCTTTGGCCTTCCTCTTCCTCTCCATCTATCAACATTTATATTCATGACTCTTTTCATCATATGCCCATAACAAGCCAAATGATTATGACCACACGATAGGAGTGAATATGAGCCGAGTATACGCGAGTATTCAGCGTCACCAACCGACTGGACCCGTGTATACCCGATTCGGCGACACAGACACGATCGTGACGGTTATTTCGTTCTCTATTCAGAAAGAGCATAAAATGCGCTTAAAGAAGGTCTTACTTCAAAAATGAGACAGTTTTGAAAAAAGAATCACCAGTAACAGAGATTGCAGGCTTTGCCGAGACAGACTAAGATGCAGTATGAGGAGATTAGTTACAAAATACTGTAAGAAGAATGAGTTAACGCTCGTTTTTATGACTGTAACGGTGAAACCAAATCTCTAGTAACTACAACAACTACTGGCGCTAATTGTACCTACACGAATGAAATCTATGCTAAGCAAAGTACCACGTTACAGTTTACAGAAGCAGAAACATTCAACGTTTCCAAGACCTAATGGCGCGTCATGCTCTATTCGTCTGATATCATAACTGGTTTGTAGGTACACTGCACTTGAATTGATTACTAAGGGTCAATTACATCGTATGACGTGCACGCATTTGAACGCTAAGAATGGTATCTTAAAAAAAGGGTGAGCTGTTTATCCGGAACGTCAAAAAAATCCTGTAAAGGTACATACTAATTCCATGGGAAATAGTACATACTAATTCCATGTTCCATGGTCACCATTTACAAACTATCAAATCCGATTCTTAGCTGACGTTAAACGTCAGTTATGAATTGGATTTGACAGTTAGTGCTGTCTGTGTTTGTGCTTTGAAATACCTTGCATTAAGCAATGAACTTGTAAATAAATAAACAGCACCATGATTTGATCCCGTTACGACAAAAACGGTAGAAAAATAAAGCTTTGTTCTCTCTATTTCCCGTGTTAATTAACATGAGTTAGAAAATTAGAAACAGTAAAACAAGGAGGAACCATAGTCTAAATCATGACAGTTGGCGTTCGATTCTTTTGTAACACTGAAAACAGCAAATCATAACATGTCACAAACAGTTAGCTTCAAGCTTTTTTTTACCCGACTACGGCAAAGCAAAAGCAAGGGTTATGTTTTAGCAGTCTATGTATGTGTGTTTGTATTTACGTATGTTCCACCGCAGCGCCTAAACTATTCATCCGATCCGATTAGAATCTTCTGTAGATTATTACGGACTTTTGCTCTCTGAACACACACACACACATTTGGAAGTTCTGGTCCAATTATTTCTATACACTTATCAATAGCAGATCTTCCCTCATTCAGTATGAGATAGAAGCTAAGCGCCTTACTAAACGTTTCATGTTCTCATCACGCAGTCGCTATTTTAGCTTCAACAACAATACTAATGTCAAATTATTTCCCAAAACTATAACAACACGGTGATTCGTTATTTCCCACAATTTTAGCCGTCCGTTATATTCTTGTCACACACTATAGGTACTGAAGGAGGCTATGTGTGCCACATAACACGTTACCGGTTTTAGCTATAGCTGTATTGTTTTACGATCTAAATCCTTACGACGACCATTTAGGTATCGAGTGTTGTAACCGCATTGGATGTGACTTTCAATCCATTTGATTACTTTTTTATTAGAAACAGGAACTTGAAAAAATATAGGTAGGTAAAGTACGACACAACTTACATGTAGCATAAATTTGAAAATTTGCATTCATTAATTTCAATTTTACGAATGTATTTGGTCATATGACTTCACAAGTGTTGTTTCCGTAGAGATCTAAGAGCGTTTATTCTGAAGGTGGACAACGTCGCAAATAGATGTCAAATATTTCGCTGTTTTGATTAATTTAGCAATATTACTGAATGGAAATAAGAAATGTGGCTAACTAGCGAACTAGAATATTGATTATGAAATGCAATTTTTGTTCAGATGGTGATCGGTTTAACGAATTTTGCCGAAGCTACATCTAAGTTGTGTCGAACTGTACAATAAGTTAGAAGAATTTAGACATCGAAGTATAATTAAAAACACAGTTGTATCGTGAAACAGAAGACAGAACCCCGATTTTATTTGGTTTAATTCAACAAGATCGAGAGTTTGAAAAAATACTTAGGTAGTGGTAGGTAGGTACGAATCTAATGAAAATCGATAAAATTAAAACAGCTCAATATCAATCTGTCTGTTAAATAGGAACTCGTATGATTTTGTTAAACCAACCACGGCACAATCGCATGTGCGACAATGCCCTTTAATTATGAATTTAAAAAAAATACTATCTGCTTAGCCTTTTCCCAACTATGTCGGAGTCGGCTTTCAATCTAACCGGATGCAGCTGAATACCAGTATTTTACATGGAGGGACTCCCTATCTGACCTCCACAACCCAGTCAGTGGGTAGCACTATACCCGTAAAGACTGTCAAAGATCTATGAATGACAGCCGATACCAACGGCAAATTAAGCAGCTAAGGCCTTTAAAATACTTTCAGCCTGATTTAAATAAATAAATAAGCTTGTGTATAATCAAAACAATCAACAACACAAGCTCATGACGTTTACATGACAGATCATTAACTTTGATTGACAGGTAACGAATAGAAGATACGCTCATGCCCTTAACCAGCATTTCAATCGTATTAACGTCTTCTATCCTGCTTTATTTATGACGTGCCGTTAATGCCGTAATGCACAAATAAGGAAGAGATGCAATAGTTCAGCTCCCACGCCCGCAGTCCGTGGGTCATTCCAGCTTTATGGGTCAAACAGATTCAATCGTGGCGTCGGACGAACGGTTTGACACGAACGTAGCCGTCAAAGCGAACGCGACGCTTCCACATTCAAATCGTTCCTCCATTTACCGCCATTTGCATAATTTGAATTAGACATTACTGAGACCGCTAAAGGAGGCTTGCATGGTTAATTTTCACTATGCTGTTTTCTAACTAGAACTAACCATAGCGTATTTATAGGTATCTAGGTCTAGGATTTTAAAATAGACCATCTTGATCTATTTTTCAAGTGACGAACACAAAATACAAAAAAAAAATAACACCACGCAAAAAACGAAAGAAGATTTATATAATCTTCTCTTTTAGACTACAGTCATCTTAATTTTTTTTTTCCACAAATAAGAGCCAACTTTCTTTTTCAGTCTTGAAATGTAAATACAACAATGTTGAAGCTGAAACGTTCTAAGTTAAATCATCATAGACATCGACAATATACCTATTTACTTAGTGCATTAGTAGTGGCAGCGCAAGTCGGTATCAACGTTGTTCAGCAAATGAAAAATGGATTTTATATCTGCGGCTGTCAGGCGCAGTCTCAGCACTTCGCGACTGAATCTTGAATACGCCTGCAAGGCAGAATAAAATTTGTGTTTGGAATTGCTTTGAATTATCTAACGATTAATGTGGAAACCATTTTAGGTATTTTAGATTATTATTCTCCCTAGGTAGATTTCGTAAGGACATTTGAATCGAAAGAAGCAAAGTAAGTAAGTACTGTGTGGTTTTGCTTTAGATGTTCTATATTTTAAGAAAAGCAGTTAATTAGTAATTCAGATAAATAATTAAATCGTCCAAATAAGCCATCCTCAATCTATTTAAAAGGTTTCCATATTCTAAATAATTTTATCTACCTATAGTAAAAGCTTCTTAAGTGTTAAACGTTAGTAATCTAGTCAATTTATAGTGTCTGCATAAGTTAGACTCATAAGTAAGTAACTAAATTATATACTCAGCTAGCTACTCCATGTTCACGTTATTTCATGTTAAAACATCCACAACTCTACGTGCTACAAAACAGTCGTTTCCATGTTCACGATGACATGAAAGTAATGATCAATTAACAATGAAATGTTGAACCTGTTCCTAATGTAATTGCCCTCCAGTGGGTAGTTCATAGTTCCAGGCGCATTACTTACTTATGCACCTGAAAATTTATTGCTTGTTTAATTACCTTTAGTATCTGAATATTACTACCTTGTATAGAACTTTTGGGCAATGGTCTTGGTTAGTTATTAAAGTAGGAAAAAGCTAGAAATGAAACCTTTAGCTTGTCAACGAGGGTTTTCTGAAATGACGTTCCATAGCTGGCAGCACTGAGACGTCAGGCCCGGACACCTGTCAAAAGTGTCAAAGCGCAACTTTCTTTAGTCGTAACTGAATGATAAACGAATGAATGAAAGGAATGATGATCCGTCATATTAAATTTTTATATTAATAGTCGTAATGGAGTGCCAACAGATGGCGTGAATGTTCATGATAGCCAATCATTCGGTATTCTTCTTTTTTTGTTTCAATGTTAGTCTTCTTTTTTCTTCTTATATTGTTTGAGAATTCGGTATTAAAGGTTAGTCAATCATTTAGCTTTCATTATTATTAGCCAGAACTTCACCGTCGGTATTCCGTATCTTCTGAAATACGCCAAACATGTTATGAGAATCTAAGTTCTCATTAGAAAACGTTGTAAACGGAAAATCATAAAGTTTTAAGACATATTGTTTACTAAAGTCATAAATGCTAGCCTCTAATTCCACCACTACGGGGCAAAGGCCTCAAACACAAGGAATTAAGGTTAATTCAAACAAAAATAACTGTAATTAGTTAAAACGATACAATAACTTAACTGCACGCGCTAACCCGAGCCTCCGATTTCGCGTTCTCACAATATTGACAACAAGCTTCCGAGGATTGCATGACTATAATGGCACGTAATACTACCCGGAGACTTTCCTGAAGTAATCAGACACCTTATCAATGGCCATTATTGCTAAGCCTTCACGAACAGTAACATAGAATGTACACGTTCCTCGGAATTCTTACCGTATAAGTACTAGGGGTGCGTAAGTGCATAGAATCTCTGACGTTAACGAATACCAAAGCAACTGAATCGTACAGCATCATCAACTGCCTAGGCAACTATGTTGGGGTCGGCTTCCAGTCTAACCCGATGCTGCTGAATACTAGTTTTACATGGGGCGACTGCCTATCCGACCTCCACAACCCAGTACCTGGGTAATACGATACCCCTTGGTAAGACTGTTTGTCAGACTTTCCGGCTTCTGACGTTCTGTAACGACTGTCAAAGATCCAGGAATGACAGCCGGGACCAACGGCTTAACGTGCTTTACGAGGCACGGAGGAGACTCGGTATGTAAAGATGGTCACCCATCCACGGAGCGACCCCGGCAAGTATAGCGTAACCTGATGAATCGACGTGTGCGGCTGTTATTAATTAGCCACGAGCTTTAATTGATTTAATGAATATTAAACACCAATGGTTTGTTCATCCACATATCTACACAATAACATATTTCCTTTATAAACCATTTACGACTAACGATAAACTTAACTTAAGTTAATCTATTAGTTAGATAAAGCTGAGTACAAGATTTACGCACCATGACCAATCTGAATCGCATCCCGCTAATAATTAATATCTTAAAGATAATTATCTGCTGCCATTCATCCGGATGCATCGAGATAAAGCGATACATCGCGATAGCTGGGTGATGCTGACGGAGATAGCCGAGGGAATGTGCCAACAATGTCGACTACACTAATGCACCACAATTTGCTTACCGTTAATTGTAACGATGCAATACTCGTATGTGGGACGGGAGCAACACTAATCTCATCCTAATCTGTTGTTCTCTCTGAAAGCTGTCTTTGTGAAACTGGTGATATTTCTGTAAAGCTAATGAATTTAATTGACATTAAAGTTACTAGGTTGTAAAGACTGAATTACGCTGAGGCCCGACAGCCATGGGAATTGTTCTGAAAACAATTGTGATTAGAATGTGTTTTGTCATTTTAGTTCATTGGTACCTATTTTTTGTAGTTAAGTGTGCTAAACGTTTCTGCTTTCAGAGAACTCCATTGTCTAATTCAAATTCACATTTCATTTACATAATCTAGATGCTGTTATTAAAGCTACAACAATTTCAGACAGACAACAGTTAACAGTTGGATGGACAAGACTGTTGGCGGAAAAATAATGAAAACAAAATCCCAGCCTGACCACACAAACACGCATTTCCATAAAAACGCGAATCCTTTGAAAGTACAAAGAGTGTCATGCAAATATTAAAACACAAACATTTTCTTCACAGATTTTTTTATTAATTACAGTCTAAACATGCTCTAGTTTACATATTGTACGAAATTTTCACGAAACCATGTAGGATAGCACAACTTTCATGTTCCAATCGCGTGGATAAAACAGAGGCAGATATCACGAGATGTGTACAAAAAGTGTCCATTATGATTAACATGGCCGTGGATTGTCATAATTATGCTGTTTAGAGATTAACCGATATAGTTTTTATCTCGTGTTTCCGCGTAGAAGCAGTTTGAATAGTTTGTGGTCATGATACAGACCGGTATGAGTTTTGCGCGACAATTATGAAAGTATTATTAGTATTTTTGGCTACTCGTCGATACGCCAATAAAGAACATTTGCGACTAGAGTTATTTGCATTTCATAAAAACAGTTGTTAAGCAAACATTCAAGAATGTATTATTTGCTTGGAAGATGATAAAGATTTGCATCTAATAGTTTTCCTTCCATCTTCTATTTTATGCCACACAGAAATCGCAACATATTATTAAAAAAAAACATTTTTTTAATACAGAAGCTAATGCTCCAACCATAGAAATATAAATCTATGGCTCCAACACAAAGTTCCAATCATTATAATCCCTTAACGACGTCCAGCATAACATTGTAAGCAACTAAATACAACATAAATACAGAACTCACTAACATTTTCCGGACAGATACTTATCTGCCCGGACAGATACTTATCTGCCCGGACAATGTTCGTGAGTTCCCGTTCGTAAAAGGAACAACGCTGTGTCCGTTAGTCATTTACACTATTTCACTTAATACCTCTTGTGGTATATTGTTGGCGTTGGCGTAAATATCAGACACGCAATCGAAGGTATCCTAGAGAACTGTTACACACCGCTATTCAAACGTCTGTGAATTCCGAGGCTACTCGTCCGTCCGTACGTCAGTCTGAGCGAATCTAGCCAGAACATCACTCTTGGGACCAAAAAGGAAGGTGTCCAGTTCAGCCTAGGATTTATTGTAAAATGTAGCGACAGTTATCCCTACGATCGGGAATTTGTTTACATTTTTAAGTGCTGGGAACTGTGTGCTTACTATGTTGATGATTTACTATTTGTTGATTATATAACTAGAGGTTTGGATACGTATGTCCTATCTCAAATAAAAAAGACAGGTGTTTTTATGAGCATTAAGCAAATAAGAAATGGAAGAAGCTAAAGTTGAAGGACTACAGCATATGATTATTTCCATGTAGTCCTACATGGAAAGAATCATATGCTGTAAATGATGATGACCATGACCAACGAAGCATAATTGAACAATTCCTTAAAGCTATAATTAGACATAAAAAGCCACAAGTCAAACTTCTCCAACGCTTTTCTAGGAAAACAAACGGTAGATCACAAGTGGATGCCTCATTGTTCAACGTATGTCCGAGTTACTGCTAATAACTCCAGAATTTTATGCACCGACTTGACTGGCGATTTTCTCGGTACACACAATGCAATAGAACTCCCGTGAGTTACTGCCTACTTTTACGACTAAATATTAGTTAGTCCAAGGAAAATTTACGTTTGAAGCTTCATAGAATATTATTATTTACTATCTTTGCCTCTTTGAGTTTCATTCCTATCGTTAAATTCAATATCTACTGTGGTATTCAATACAACATGCTTATTAAGATGTAGGTACCTAACAAGAAGGTACGGACGGTTACGGAGCTTTATTAATAAGTAATTCACAATGACACCATTATTATTATATTGATACCAGCTATCTAATCTGTTTCATTTTGACAGTTCAACAACATTCATTGCGTTGTTTACGTTGCTGACCATATTTTATTTTTCGCACTTATGAAGCAATGGATTAGCAATCTGTTTCAAAACGATTCAGATTCTGATTGATCGTGTATTACGCAATTAGGGTACAGGACTATATTCTTAAACATCTCTCCAACTTCTAAAATGCTCATTGGAATCTTACAAACTGTTTTCTTGTTATGAATAAGGAAATACACACTACAAAATGGTGTGAGAGAATTCATTTAACAAAATCACTCCATCATGAAAGGCTCAAGTTCCAAATGAACATGGCGCAATATCATTATCTCCGTAGCGCATCGACGGGAACACTTTCGCGTGCGATTAATGACGCGCCGTTGTCTACACGTGTCCCGTTCCCGGTCTCACGCGACCAATCCCGGACTTCGCGGAATCCCGGGCCACACGCAAGGCTGGCCTCCACAAACACTTCTTGAATAAACAAAAAAACTGTTGACTCGACATTTCGTCTTCGTCTTGTGCGTGACGCGCGGCGACATCAAAGTTTTGTAGTATTGACTCAATTGCTTTTTATGTCATCTTGTTGCTTATTGTTTTTGGTATTCTAATTGATGGGTGGTTTCGTTCATTAACTAATTAATATCTTTGTTTACAATTCAGTAATCAATTGCATTAAAGTTTCAAGCACAATTCGAAAAAAAAACAGAGTTTTCAATCATAATAATTCTGTTTAGTCATGTCGTCGTTACCATTGTGACAATATTTTATTTAAAAATATTTAAATTCAAAATACCGCGTGTAACGTAACACATGTTATACTAACAGTCAATTAAAACAATAAAATTTATGATTGAACATGACGCGTATTACGTAAAGTAGCAACACTTATTAAATTTCATGAAAACTTGCACTTTTTAATGACACATAATTAAGCCGTACGCACAGCGGATCCTAAAAATAAAAACCTAAAATGAAAGATGAAGACCAAATAATACAGACAATGATAAAGCTCTAACAATGCTATGCTCTGCAATAAAAATAAAACGAAAATCTTATTCAGAGGGGAAAATTTACAAGACATTCATATTAGCCACTAAAAATAATTTCCATACAAATGTTTCAAAGAAAGAAGCAACGACAACAATGGGAATGATAAAAATCCAGTAAAAGCCTTTGTATTGTGCATTTGTGCTGTTATTTATTGAAATCAGATAGCAGACGCACCCGCCTGTCATTCTTCATAACATTCTGTAACTTTTGCAAGTTTATTTTAAAACTTTATGTGAGTCTGTGAGATGTCTGGTTTTGTTGTAATGAACAAGGTTTTATGTGTGTTGGTAACTGTTTTATTTTATTATTTCTTCAAGATGATCAATTGTTTACCGTGACCGCTGAGGCTTTCAATTAACTTCGTCAAGCAAACAAATAGGAATTGTGAATGATGAAGATGAAGATTTAAGGAAATTTAAATCAAGTTTGTTTGATAAACCTGGACGTGTTAAAAAAATTAGAGATCTTATACCCACCAGACTAACCTGTTAAAGTTTAGCGAGTAGAATTTATTTCAAATGAGAATCCTTAAAGAGAAAACAACTTCGTCAAACGAACAGAGGAGTTGTGAATAAAGAAGATGACAATTTAAGGAAATCCAAATTAGTTTATTTCTACAACTTGGGCGTTAAAAAGTAGTAAAGGGGAACCTATGGAAGAAACTAAGCGTAAAGTTACCCTTCGATCTGTCAAAATCAATGACTCCATTATGTTGTGATTTTGACAGACCGGAACTTCACTTGGAAGTTTGTAGGTAGTATAGAATAAAAAATGTCATTAAAAATCTTTATAAAGATAAAACTAATTTAAACGAATCTTATAAAGGAGGTGCAGATTCCAAACTACATCAGATTGATTTATTTCTAGCAATTAACATGTTTACGCGTAACTGTGTCATCGATGTCAGTCCGCTGGAATTTAATGGCCGTGCTCACGATCAACGGGATCCTGCTAACAGATGGACCTTCTAACAGCTAATGGTAAGTGATTATAATCTATTAAGATATAGTAACTACATGCTACATGGAAACTAGGAAAAGACTAGAGCTACAAAAGCCCAATCTACGAATTATGTTGGGATATTTTCCGACTTAGGATGTCGTCACACCAGCGAAAACGATCATCTTTTATCACAGATCTGAGTTCTGGTATTTTTATCGTTCTTGCTGTCTTTTTGCAGCAAGCAAAAAAATGTTATTCTTTTTTATTAATTACGCAGTTCCACCGGACCGAAAAGCCACTAATTAATGTGTGCACTAATTGTCTGCAAATCTTCTAACACGTATTTTTTCATATTTCCAAGTTTCCATTGTACTATTTTTCTTTTGTGCCATAAATTGAAAAACTGTCAGTTATTGAAATCGGTTGTAGTTTTTGTTCAAATGTTATTCGTGCCTCAATGGAATTTATATTTGTATAGCAAAACGTTAAATCTTTTTTCGTCTATATCTGGTAACGGTACGATACTGGCTATTTTACTCGTAATATGACGCTTTTTTGACGTTGGAGTACAAGAAAGAAGTCAGAATCATGTCACAGTTGCGTTATAACAAGGGAAATGCAGTTAATTAAAATCTCTGGATGTTATTATGATGGTATTTTCTGCCCAACATTAAGTAATCATATTTTGTGTTCCTTAAATTACATTTTGGGTAAGAAAGATTACACCAACGACCGTACAAAACTTTAAGAACCTCACAAACTTCCTCATAAGTGTTGTGGCTCGGGCAGACATCCCAAATTAAAAGGTTAGCGATGGCTAAAATCTTACTGAACGTACCACCATTATGAGCAACTGGAAACACCTTGTTAGTATAACCACCCACGAGGTTATTAGTGGGTAATATAAACCCGTTTCCCGTTTATGCTTTGACTCTACCTGTATTATTTTTTATTACCTAATTATGACCTGGTATTGCTGACACTACGAGTGTTCTTAGGAAATTGCTTAACTTCATCTATAAAGGCTGTTAATTCATTAAAATAGCGTGACCGATCTTCTTATTAAAATTCATAACACAAAACAACTCATGGGCCCCAAACTTCAAAGCTGCAAAGCAATAATTATCGAAAATACGTGTGAAATTATTTCCTAATTACGGAGCACGCGCGCAACTTTTTATATTAGTCCTGTGCCAAGGGGTCCGGGCCTTTGAGCGTTAAACCGGGTCCACACGATAAGATCTCCGCGAGTCCGAGGCATAAGTTAGGGGGCCGGCATTAAAATTAATATTTCATATTTCGCGATGATTACGGGCCAGCCTGTATTACGGCGCTAGTTAGTAAATCAACTGGACGCGTAATTATTGCCAGTTCACTTTGATAAATGGAAGTCAGGCTGCGTCTGCGCCTCCCTAGAGCGGCTCTAAGATATTATATACGAAATTGATTAGCATTTAGTCTTAAAGTTTAGTGGATTTTCGAGTTAATAAATATTTTATCGGTAATGTTTATATGATTATGTTAATAAGATTGTGTGTGTGTGTATGTGTGTGTTTGTGATTATTTATTGTAATTAAGGAAATAAATTGATGTTATGTTGCTTGTTCTTAAACAAGTTCATCTTGACTGATCTTTGGACTAAATTGATTGTAATCTGCAAGGAAATCGTGGAATAGTTAAATACTTTGCTTCCGAACTTAGTAAAATAAAATTTTCGTCATACAAATCCCGAGTCCTCAAGGTTCTTCATTCATTTGGAAAATCCAAGTAATGAATATGCACTTAATGATCCTATCAGCGTTAAAATGACAGCAGTACTAGACTTGGACATTGACCAAGTCAATCTGCCTAGCCTTTTCCCCAACTATGTTGGGGTCAGTTTCCAGTCTAACCGGATGCAATCGCTCCATGTAACTGTATACTGGTATTCAGCCAGTATTTTACATGGAGCAACTGCTTATCTGACCTCCACAACCCAGTAACTTGCTAATACGATACCCCTTGATAAGACTGGTTGTCAGACTTTCGGGATTCTAACGACCCATAACGACTGTCAAAGATCCACGAATGACAGCAGGGAAAAACGGCTTAACGTGCTTTCCGAGGCACGGTATGTGTAATAAAGATGGTCACCCATCCACGGAATAACCCCGGCAAGCATAGCTTAACCTGTTGGATCAACCCATGCGGCCGATATTATCATGACATTGACCAAGTACGAGTATATGGCCAAAATCACCAATCCTGGCTGACAGATGGAAATTCATAGTTGCATAGCGCAAAGGTATACTTTTACCAATTATGGCCAGGTACATTAAGCAGTAAGGTAATAAGGTCCACAACCTACATGGTGCACTACCACAGATTCACCTTCTATGCTCATTGCTCAGGGGTCGCAAACTCCATTTCCGCATCGGCCGCAAGAATAATAAATTGAGAAGATTTGAAATCACATCCACTCAATCATACGATGTAGATTTTATGTCAGTCTTGAAACTTGATTGCAAAATGTTGATTGACTTTTATTATGTGCATTTGTATGTTTTTTTATGACTTGCTTTTCTATGGTTTTGTACAATTTTACGACAGCTCATAAAATCGCGGTACCTCTTTTCGTTTTAGTAAGACTTCATTACTTTCTACAACACTGAAACGTTTTGCCTCAATAATCCATCATTAAAGACCTCAACTGTTTATTACGAATTCTTCGCAAGCATTTTATCTTCGTGTGAAATCGGTTGCATTCCATTGTTTTTGCATGGGGTGGCCGAACCAGCTGGGTACGCAGCTCCTATTAAAACTCTTAAAATTTTATGACCTTTAGGGCTCATTACACATATGAAACTGAACACGATCAGCACATCTAAAATGAATTCAAGAGCTGTCAGTGTCAATATTCCCCAATTAATATAACACTGACAGCTCTTGATCGCAGTTTAGATGTGCTGAACAAGTTTAATTGGTGAAATTCACCCTTACTCGTAAAAAAAATCATGATTTCATGGCGGCCCTTTAAAGTTTCCGAACATTTGTGATACTCAAATAATTGAGTTGTAAACACTGATCATCACTTTTGAGTCATCTTCCGTTAATACACAACAAACGAACCCAATGTAAAAGGATTCTTTATCCTCGACCAACACACTAATTAACACATGCATAAACGTTAAAGCTCGCACAAACTTTATTTTTTAAACTTCGACCGTAGAGAGCGATAACTTGCAGTAACCCTCGCCCCTCGGTCGAGGGTATGATTTATCATAAATCGCATAATAACAGGGTAACTCACCGTACGAAGTTCCGCATCGTTGCTTTGCTTCACGTGAATTAAAAAATAAACACTTCAATTTTTTACTGAAATATTCTTTGAACACTCGTGAGTATCGCGAGGCGGCCGTGAACCGCGAGTGACGTCGGCGTGCGCTCCGTACGAAAGCTGCGGCGATTGTGGCCGCTCTTGAGTCGCGTGGCTGCTCTTGAACTTGCGACTTAACAGCAGGTTGCATCGCCTTGCACACCGGTGCATTTTCGACAATACATTCAGCCTCTGTCGTCTGAAGCGCCACCACCCTCCTGACATCTGTCAATCAATTCATCGCTGGGGGAGCGGCAGGAAGGTAATGTTCGCTCATTTGAAGAATGCCTTGCACAGTCTGAATGAACGATTTAGTGCCGACGCGAGCTGTAGGTCTGCGCAATTAAAAGATCAGGATAATTACTGGATACACAGCTAAATCATGGGCAATAAAATTAAATTGCTTAAGATAATTAAGATTTATTTATGTTCGTAAATGATCAGCAGTTGGTTGAATGCGTGTTCCGTTAGACCATGGTTACATTAATTTATATCATTTTATGTCGTAAGCGGCACGCACATTATCATCATTGTTCCGTTTTCCTCAATTGCTTATGGCACCACGAAATGTGAATTTATCTTTGTCTTAGCGTGAAATTTAGACTTAAAGTTTACTTCAATATTAACAGTTACCAGCGCAGCGTTCCCTATATATTTTTTTATTTTTATTCATTATACTCCATTTGTTTAAGTTGAGCCGTTAGTACTATTATTAATTCTGTGGTTGAGCTCTCATTTCGGCACTTCGGCGTAAATAGTTCACATTTATTTTCATCAAAAGGATCTGTTTTCCTTCTCAACTTTTAGCTTATTTCGCCAAGGGTTAAACCCAGAATTTTCACTGTCAGCGCCGTTCTAAAATAATATGCAGCTGTACCAAGTTTTTTATATGCTTAAACATGCACAAACATTCCTAGCCTTGAAGACACTGTTCATTATCAAAATAATCTATACATATAAAATGCTTTGTCCTGAATGACTGACTGACGGATCAACGCAAAGCCTAAACCACTGAAACTGTACTGTACAGACCTGAAACTTGGAGGGTGTGTTCTTTGTATGACGTAGGCATCCGATAAGAAAGGATTTTCCGAAATTCTACCTCTAAGGGGGTGAAAAAGGGGGCAAAGTTGGTATGGGACAACGTGATTCCTTGGTTCAATCTACTACAAATTTTGCATAAAAATTCTTTAACAGAATTGATGGAAGACATGTTTCGTATTTTATTGAAATTCATCGCCTAACGGGGTTAAATAGGGGTAGAAAGTTATTTTGGGAGTGATTTGCTTCGAAGTTGATATCAGTACTCCTTAGTGCTTTTGATTTAAATTACATTTTATTTTGACACATGTTTTAAACTTAATCCGATTTTATTCAAAAAAGGTTGAACTCACATAAAAGCTTAAAAGGGTGCAATGCAAATACTCTTTAAAATTGGAATGTCTCGAAAGTCACCGTACTATATTAGTACCGCATTTGAAGGTTTCTAAGCTTTACAGAGGTCTGTATTTATTCCTAGGATTCCCCTGACACCATCAAATTACCCCTTTGAATTCAAGAGAGTGCAGTTTCCCATCAAAGTCTGCTTCGCAATGAACATAAAAAGGTCAAGGTCAAACTCTTAAGGTAGCGGGAGTAGACTTGAGGGAAAGCTGCTTCTCCCACAGCATGTTGTATGTGGCATGCTCCAGAGTAAGCGCACAGAGTAGCCTGGTGATTCTAGCAACCGAAGGAAAAACAAAAATATTGTTTACAAAGAAATACTGCGGTAAGTGTAGTATTTCGATTTCGTTGTAAAAAGATAATACCCCCGTGTAAGTTTCACCAGATCAAAAGCCGAGCTTCGTGTTCATAAAATATAACAAAATATTATTTTATTTTCATGTTTCTTTAACCTTTAGATCCCAACACTTTTATAAAGATTGTTATATTTGATAAGTATTCAAACATAATACTTTATATGTTATAACAAAATTAATAACGTAAAAAAACCAATAAAAATCCTATTAGAACCATTTTCGACTTCTACGCGGACGAAGTCGCGCGTAAAAGCTAGTTACGAATAAAATACTTAGTCAAAACAACAAAAATTCAAACAGCAGGTGTCATTAACGTGTTACAGCAATTTATCCGAATTATACCAAATTAGAAGCGCTCATGAATAGTAATAGTAGCTCTTATACCAACGTTATTATTATACTATTATAAGTGCATTAACACACATTCTTGAAACTTTTACGAACGCCCATTTAACAGGGAAAGTGCACATATACTTTTATTTTCAAAATCACGCTCACTAGAAATGCAGTTACCTCAATTTGTGTAACGTAATTAAAGAAATTGCATTACTCTCATGAAAATTCATAGTGTATTTTGCACTTAATAGTTAACAATGCGTTGTGCAACAAATTAAAAGACTAATTGGTGTAATGAGGAAGTGTTTACTTGGACGAGATAAGTGAAATCAGTGTACTTCCGTCAGACTTGTAAGTAGCATCCACTTACATCGCGACGAGGCACGAGATTAGACGTTTATATTTCAGATTGCATGTTCTTTTTTTGAAAGTATTTTTGTTTTCTTTTTAGACGGATACATTTTTTATTCGATTCGACTAAATAGTTCTGTGAAAGCTGATTAAAAAACGTTTAAATGTCACCTGGTTGCATCTCTAATAATTTATTGTTTTTAACGAAGTAGCTATCTATAAACTAAAAGACTTTTACTTCGTTATCATAACGCGTAGCTGTCATATCGATTGAAAATAACTGTTATTATATATACTGCCAATAAAGTTCGCGTTATTCATTGGATAATTTCATACCGTCATTTTCGAATGACATTTTAAGTTGATAGCAATCCCCCGTACATAATTCTGACGTCCTACGGCGCAATTATTTTTTTCAAATGAATTACAAGAGGAAAATAAACTTTAAAATTAGGGATGCCCCGGTACAGGCATAATGTTGGAACTTCCGCAGTTCCGACAAGTCGCACACCCACTCCGAACAACCGGTTTATGAAATAAAGTGATCCGTTGTCAAGTCTGGTGTGAACTTACGTGGTCTTGTGATATGACTCGTTCAATCAAACCATCGTCGGCTGCCTTCACTTTTTCCTGCGTAAACGTTGGTAGATTGTGTTTTAGCAACAAAACCAGCAGTAGTGTTACCTCATTGATATCCATTTTGTTAATGATTAATCTTCGTATCGTATTAATGCAATGGTTCAATTTTATCTTTGAATAATGATCATAACGATTACGCACGAAATCTGCTCTACGTAACCGCCGCGAATACGCAGCCTACGCGGTGCTACGCCGCGTCTACGCGGTGATACGCCGCGTCTACGCGGCGCTACGCAGTTCCTACGCCGCTGAGGAAAACACAGAGAATAACTGACCATTGACTTCTAAAAACCAGGGGTTAGAATTTGGTTCCTATGTATATAAAAAAAAATTAAAGCAACACATCCCTATTAAGGTACGGTTCGCTTACCCCCGCTACGCAGCTGACCTATAATTTCACTTAATGACTAACACAGTCATTGACTTAAGTTTATAACACACGGCGATGTATGAATCACATGATTCATAGCTTTCGACTTGGCTTAACCTAGAATAAGTGAAGTATCCGTGACGTCATCATTAATTGGGGAAAATACTAAAACCAAGAGATAATGAAAGTTGAATGCATAATCAGAGTCCTTAATTTGAAGTATTAATGCATCATGATTCCGTTGCGAAAAAGGAATGACGCTATAGGTCATGTATAGTTCTGTCTCTCTCTGGCACTGGAAAAATGATACCATTAAATCTTCATAATATGGCCGCTGATCTTGGAATTTGACAACTTTCTTTGAAGATCTTATAAGATTTTAATGTTATTGTTATAATTAATGCATTGTCGAATATGCTCTGCACCATTTCATCAGTTATGTTGTAATGCATTGTCAGATATTCCTCTGACCTTTCGCAAGTATGCTAGAAGAGATTTCTTTAGAAATAAGCATCACCTTTGTATGACTTTTCTATTCCTTCCTTCTTGTTTGTTTATTTATGTGTACTTAAATGGTTAAATAAATAAATTTATATTTTATATTTTAACCGCTTGATAATATTACGCCGATGGAAATCTTTTCACCACATCGGCGCATAGGCGTAGAATCTATTAAGGCTAGAATATAACATAGAAATTCAAGCTCATAGAAAGCTCTATGAACTGCCTATCATGCCTACGTATCATCAATCCTGAAGTTCGCTATTATATTCAGAGGTAACGCCACAATAAAGAATCAGTGTTTAAAGCGCAAAAAAGATGCGTTCGCTCAATGGCGGGTATCTCTGTTCCTGAATCATGCGAACCATATTTCAAAAAGTTTAAAATGTTGATCTTTCCATCAGTCTATATCTATGAAGTTACACTATTTGTTAAAATAAACAAAAATCTATTTGGTGAACTAAAATCAAAAAGATATTTACTGAAAATATCTAGTCTACCACATAAAACTGTTCTTCTGGGTAAAAGTTTTTTTGGAATGGCATCTATAATTTACAATAAGATACCTGTGGACATTTTAACCACCAAGGAACTCCCACTATTCAAATATAAATTGCGTAACTTTTTAATTGACAAAGCTTACTACTCGATCCAAGATTTTCTTAATAATCAGTACCTACTACAATCTGTCACCATACACCTAATTTATTGTTATTCTGTAAGAAATGTTTTATATGTGAAACCTAAGAATTATTTTATAATGCATGTTGACATTTATTATTTATTTTATTTTATTTATTTATAGTTAATTAAAACGGTACAACACAATTACATTAATTAACATAGAAACAATTACAACGTTGACAATAATTTAATTTAAAACATAATACACACATGACATAATTATTATATGCCTATTAGGCAGGACATAATGGAACTGTAATTTACCTAACATCTGTCTGTATAACCTATGCCCACAATAAAAAGATTTGATTTGATTTGAAATATAGTTTTTATTGTACAGTATAACAAATATTATTCAATTAAATTCATATTGACTCAAGCAATTTGCATTAATATTTCTATTTGTGGACATGGTAATGAAAAAAACATTTCATTAACATATTTATACTTAAAGAGAATATCTTCTTTTATTTAATTTTTGCGGTAAGTCATAAAAAAGGTGTAAAACATTTCCATTTCCCCAGTTAAGTAGTTTAAATTAAAGAGGTTCTATTTAAAAGTTATAAAAAAACTGATACAAACATTAGGGCCTGCCACGGCAGAATACATGTAATTATTTTGCCTACATTCAACGTTCTTATTTAAGTATGTAATTTTACTGCATGCCAGTATTCCTGAAATGGACTGTTAATTTCGACTAAAATTTAACTTGTTTTAAACTTCCCGTTACATTAAGTGACTAGAAACCCCGGGCACCCAAAAACAAGGGGGGGGAAGACGACATCCGTCTAGCCTTGGGTCCTGGACCAGAGTTGCCGAGGACAGAACATAATGGAGACAGTTGGAGGAGGCCTATACCAAAAGGCACACTGAGCTGCGGGAATACTTTCTACTAACAAACTAATGATGTACTAAAATTTGGAAATAAATGGCTTATTACATATATTAAGTGAGAAAATATATTTGACTCTAATTGACATTATACGGTCAAAACACGTACGTTCCTGGATGTTTAAGCAGAAATTAAGGGTAATAGTCTTAACAGTATATAGGTACCTAAATAGGTAGGTAAGTAAGATATAAAAACCTGAGTTAGGACATAGTCTTAGAACGTTCCTTTTTTTCAAAATTATAATAAATATCATATGTGTCCTCTCGCTTTCTTGCAATCTGTGGGAGAGGTTTCGTGAAAAGGGACGGAAGTGTGTAACAGGAAGCGCGCGTAGTGCTAGAGTTGGCCGTCAGATGGTACCAACCCATTTTCCTAGAGGTTGCAACTGTCAGCCAAGATGTCAGATGTTACACATCATATGCGACTACTGTAAAGCTCGCTCGTTTTTATTTTATTAATTTCATTTATGTCTTTGATTAAGTAGATAATTACCAAAAGTTAACTTAATAGAGGACAGACGGACAACTAGCGTCGCGTGGGCTTTAATTATTTATTAATTTTTATAAACTAATGAATAACATAGTAATCAAGTGTACCTAATCACATTCCTATATGTTAGCAAGATCTTATCAGACCAATTTACTGCCACCCACCCACACGAGTATTTTAACGAGAAATCCAAAAATTGGTTCCATTTGACTTACTACAATTCGCTCTAGATGAAAGCTAAACACGTTTAAAATCTATCTCAATTCCTTTAAAAGCTAGATGAATAACTAAAGCTTTGTAAAATATTCAATTACAGATAAATCTCTATAAAACTTTAATAAGTACAAGAATTGGTACAAAAATTGGCTATCAATGGGATAGCCAATTCTTGTACCAATTCTTTTCACAGGGTGCCAGTAAATGGGACACGAATTGGCTATTCAGTTGTGTGGTCTTAGATTTTATAAAATTAAAAGTAGGTAACTTAGTCGGTCAAATGATTAACTAAGGTATCCACTTACCTATTTTTGAACAGACTAATGCTTCAAACTGGTACAAATTCGACACAAATTTAATCTTATAATTAATATTAGGTATACGTATTATAAACGTTGATATCCATTGATTTATATTTAATTTATACCTATAAAATCTACATATAATATATTACCTATAATAAACCTATCAAATCAAAAATATTAATTTGCTAGAACATAGTACAATAGTTAATAAATTAATTTTGGTTACAGGATTTTGCCATGTTATGGCGTGCAAATATATTTCATGTGAATTACAAAGTCATTATAATTATTAATACAGATTATTACAAATTTAGATTAGGTATAGGTTCCGTTGACTTATCCTCTAAATATTCCTTAATGGTGTAATATTTATTATATAGTAAAAGTTTAAACAGATTCTTTTTAACAATTAGAATGGTAAATCTTGAAGGAACTTTGGTTATTACATATTTTTTTTTTTTTTTATTATTATTTATTTACACACACGTACGACATAATTATAATTTGAGTACAAAGGTACTGCTTATTTCTTAATTATGATAGACATGCAGTAAACATTTCTCTTAGATAGTTTTAATTTTATTGGTGGCAACCGTACTCTGTCTTTATGGCGTCTCCGGCTATTTAACTTGTCACCAATATTTTCAAATTGTATTTATTGTTTTTTTACAAAAATACAATGTTCAAACATATAATACAGACAATAGACATGGTAATGGTAATATTTTAAGTTTTTGAAACAGTGGCTTACAGTTATCTAAAAAGTGAGCCCGACTATACTCCACTATACTATAGTACTGGTAAACTAACGGTTAGACTGTAAGCTCACGCCAACATAGTTGGGAAAATGCTGATAGGATGATGACCTATAAAAACTATATTTATACCAGCTAAGAGAAAAGAGTTTTTATAACATGACCTGTCAATCACCAATGTCAAGAAATGGCGCGAATCCATATGGCATGTTGGCAGCCCTGATTTAGTCCAATCAGTTGACGCGATGAAAGTAAAGCGAGAGTAAAGAGTTGACAGCCGATCATCTAAGGGCAATTACGAATAGCTAAGGGTCCAATTACTGCCAATTTACTTGTTAAAGTGGTGTTAAAAGCTTGCTTTTAGTGGCAATTAATAATACATATGAAATTTAAACGAGCTTTCTTTACGAAATTTTCATAAAATTAAGCGTCTAAAGCTGCGTCCAGATATGTTCTTTTGTACGTACCGTACCTCCATTTTGTATCAGCGTCGCGATCCAAGAACGCTAGTTTGGGCTTTGGGATCGCGACGCTGAAACGGAACGGAAAGACGAAACGAAGAGACGGTACGGACAAAAGAACATATCTGGACGCAACTTTAAACATCTGTAAAGGTATTACCTCAGAGGGTATTACTTTTATGCCGGTCACCTTGTAAAACTTAGGTGACGTGAGCTGTCAATAGTATCAATCCCAAGCATCAGGTGGAATGACAGGTCTCGTCAAGGTCACTTCACCTAAGTTTTCACAGTGAGATTTTAACAATCCGGCCGATATAACTTGGCAGTTCTGAACATAGGCACTAAGAACTTTCGCGCATGTTCTCTCACTCACACTCGCCTCATGTCACCATTTAGTTCCTAAAAAATATTATTGCGCAGACTTCTGTGCGAAGTTCAGAACTGCCAAGTTTATATCGGCCGTATTGTACATAGATAATAATTAATAATTGGCTGGGTCAAAATATCTAAGAATTAAAAAACAGTTGTACTTCCTAGAATTTTAATTTTGCTATTTACATCATCTTAATCCCTAAAAAAGAGGGATTATAATGATAACTGTCCCAATATTGAGGACAAGATTTGCAACTTCCTATGTCAATTCAAAAGTCATATAATCAAACTAAGCTGTGGATCAGCACTTTTCGAACGT
Source organism: Agrochola lota (assembly GCA_947364205.1). NCBI lineage: Eukaryota > Metazoa > Arthropoda > Insecta > Lepidoptera > Noctuidae > Agrochola > Agrochola lota. Next base: position 5,108,884 of record OX376223.1, read on the forward strand.
CAAAATTACATAAGACAGTCCGCCAAAACGCCCACCCATCACCACTTCCTAGTGCGTTAGTTGGGAAGAAGAAGCAGCGTAACAAACTCCCCAGCAGCACAGCTGTCGGTTCAGTTAGAAAAAAAAAAATCTATATAATACATGCAAAATGATTTACGTTACGCAACACAAAACATAATTTAAATTATTAGCCATATGTCAGCTAGCACACGCCAATATATTAACCAAAATCATCGAGAACTATACTCAGGCAGAAATAAAAACTAAACGTAAACAGAACTTAATATCTAAATAAAATCCTCTAGGCATAAAGGGCGTGCCCGCCAATATGATCTTGCTTGCTGAAAGTTTGTTCAAAACGTCAATCATTTTACCACCACTGCGCCATCCATCTGCAAATTCTACCTCGATACTCTCTCCCAGTTTTCAGCATCCACATTTTAACCCTAATTCGGTTCATAGGTATCTCGTATGCAACCAACATGTCGAACCCAGTGCTACTGTCTGGTTAGTTGGGCAGATATCTGAACTAAATTTCTAATTAGCGTTTTGGCACGCAGCGCGGTGTTACCCTGATAGTTTCAAACCCAATAAAATTGACGTTACAGGCAAAGTTGTGCAACCTAGTACAGGAGATAATGAGTATACAATTACGACTTTGTAAGCCTTGCCTTAACTTAAGTCTTCCATGGACCAGTTCCTAGAATTATTTATCTGCAGATAAATAACTTCTTACGTCTTTCAATAAATATGTAGCTATATAAGTTGGTCCAAATAGTGACGGCATAAAAAAAAATTGATTCCTCATGTCCAGGGGTATCCGAAACTCCCTACCTACATAGTTTTCCAGTATTTTTTTTTTTGTAATATCTTTATTTTTTTTAATTCTTTTTTATTGTTAATTTAATTTTAACCAATTTTTTTTTATTTCAATTTTTGTTTTATTTTATGTTTACTTCTTTTAAAATTGTATTTTTAGCTCATCAGATTGTTTATTCCTATGTTGGCATTAACAACTTAGCCAAATTAAATGGGAGAGGGCGCTGACTCCTGACATACAGGTACACCTAGTTCAGGAGTCAGAGGATTCGAACAAATTCCTGTAACATATTATGTCAATAAATAATTATTTGATTTGATTTGATTTGATTGTTTACACGGCTTTTTCATATTATTTTTTTTAATTTTTATCAGACATAAAATAATCTCTTCCTATCATTAAATCAAGATACAAAAAAAAATATCGAAAAGGGCGTATTTACATTTGAGTGATGCAAAGTCGAAACTTCTTTAATTGTTTTTTTTTTTAATATTACCAGCTATCTTATTACGTACCACATTTTCGTAAACAACTACTACTAATCTGTTTCATTTTGACAGTTCAACAATATTCATCAGAATCAATCTGATGAATATTTTTGAACTGTGTGTATTACGCAATTACGGTATTAGTTCCGAAATCATTTCAAAAACCTAGGCAGAATTTAGGCTTCGACTCTGTATCACTCGAACATATCAAAATTATGACCACAGGTTATTTCGCTCGTAAAAAGTAAGCCATTATGCACTCAGCTATGCAATTTCCAATATTCACACGTTCATTAATCGAAATTCGACAAATAGCAGCACGCCATGTTTTTAACTGACTTGCAGCTGGGACTGGCAACGTGCCAGCGGTTGGCACGCTCCTTTAAAAATGCAGTCGGTGGCTGCCAGTTCATAGTATGGCCTGCCAAGCTTGCCAGCTAATGTCTAATTAACATTGTGAATTTGGAACGAATTACTGTATTTGGCACAGTTCCCATATAAGGCCTTTATGTTAAGTATAGAGTTTCTTTTGTGGTTGGATAATGTTAATGAACTTTGGGCTTGACTTGGTTTTAAAGTTTATTGTGTTTACATACAATATAAGCATTTTATAGAAGACCAGCGGGGTATTTGCGTAACACACATACAATGGCAACTGATGGCAATGCCTTTCGTTTTTACAGTTAACTCACTTTCATTGTGTTACTTGCGATGGGGGCAGAACTATTTTTCAAACCTATGAAAGAATGAATTAGGAATTTCATTGAGGATTGTGATTTAATGTGTGTTACGTAATTAGGGAGCAGTGTCGTATTGTTTGTGTATCTATGACCGTTTTCATCTTTAACTTAAAAACAATTTTGTTCAAGCTAGAACTTAATAGGTATAAGTCATCAAATTTCGATCTTCTTACAACTTAATTTCTTGTAAACGTAACAGTAAAGTAAAGTCATAGCACTGACTGTATCTAGACCCAAAATACTGCTGCATATGGATTTGTAAGTGACACTTAAAATTAATTCACTTACGAATAAATTTAATTTGCCTTTCACTACATTTGTGTAAATATACCGTATTATATGTGAAATTACGATGAATCATATGCAATGAATCACTGGGTAGGATCTATAGTATTTATTATTCATAACAATGTTGAAATGAAAGATACCTATGTTGAATCTTTTTTTTTTTTTTTTAAAAACGTTGCCTCACACTAAGAATTTCTTCTTGTATCGTGGGTCCGTTTACAAACATAGAAACTCACATACACTAACACCCAGACCCGGAACAACTACTTGCAGATCATACAAATATTTGTTCCGTGCGGGGATCGAACCCGCGACACGTTACGCAGCAGTCGATCGCTCAGCCACTGCGCCAACCGTGTCGTCTATCTGGGTGTGTCATTCGATAGGTTAACTTCGTCGATCGTCGTCGATTAGTTAAAAATATTAGCGTTTATTATGACGGGGTCTCGTCACTTCCTGCAACGTTTAGTTCCTCAGTTCTTGATTTAGATACCTAAATATGTATATGTGCGTATCTAGACTTGAGATTACCAAAAACTGTGCTTCCGTATATTCTTACTACGAGTATCATTGATTCAATGTAAAACAAAAGTATACGTACATAATATAGGTGCGTAGAGCTTAAGAAAAACCGCAAAACTCGAAGAATAAATATCCTAACCGCTATTAATTCTCTTCGAAGAGTAGGAAGCCAGCTACTCCGACTTCATTCGAGTGTGGTTAAACCGCCAACGTACGTCTGTGATGATCCTACAACAATTTAATGTTCCACCGATCAGAGGCTTATAAATTTCCTATGTTCTTACATTTAAGAGCAAAAAGTACCTACATAGTTTCATAATCTGCAGGCCGTTTAAGGAGAGTCTTTAGTGTCTATAATCGTTTAAAACCCCGTTAATAATAGCTATTAGCATATTAATAACATCGATTCATCAAATCTGACAAAATGATCTTAATTGGACGATAAAAGAGGTTTAACTAGTTTTGCTGCTTATTTACGAGTAAGCAAAGGCACTGAAGGAACCTCATCATCAGTGGGGAGTAGGATCAGGTGATCACGTATCCTACGCATCATCAGTCTATAATATTCCCACTGCTGGCACAGGCCTCCTCTCGGTGAGAGGGAGAGGGCCGTAATCCACCACGCGGGCCCAGTGCTGTTGGTAGATGTCACATGTCTTCGAATTTTTTGTTCTAGGACAGGACGGTTTCCTCACGATGTTTTCCTTCACCATATTGAGAGGTGATGAAATAATTTACACAAAGTAAACCGCCTGTCAGGGTTCGAACCTATAACCTAGAACTTGTAAGTCACGGCCGTTACCACTGGGCCACCACTGATTGCGTAACCTATGCCGTAGTGTAAAATCAGAAGCTCAAAATAAGTCAGGTATGATTAGATTACCATATAGTTTTATAAAACCAACTGGTACACACAATGTGGCTCTACTCAGCGGCTGTGTAATTCCTATATGAACTCCGTACTTCTCGATACAAACTTGCCGAACCTGCGCGACTCACTATGAACATCGTGTTCATTTAATTGTGCAAGATATACGCTCGGCTGGCCCAACCCCTAAGACCAAGCTATCTGTCACTACCTGCAATGCGACAAATTTCATATATATGTATTTTGTTGATGCATTACATTCATAGCTACACGTGTGAGGCTCGTGCGGTAAGATTGGAACAGTGTCCTACTTTCTAGGTCAGGAATTAACGTAGTAAATTCATATGCATTTTCTATTAATTGCTACCGTTCTCGTTTAAAACAACCAAGACGGGAAAAGGACGTGGTTTTATGTTGAAATCTAGACTGGGAACACATTTGCGACTTAGCTGCGTGATTTCCAGTGCTAAGTCGATTTGCTACGCCCTAAGGCGTACTATCGCACCGAGAGTTGGACGTTTTTGTCGCTATAAACTGGAAAGTTATACCTACGAAGCACTTTGAATAGTTTAATTAAGGACTACAAGCCTGGTGTAGTGCTCAGTCCAAAGCATGATCATAATCCCAGCCTTTTTATAAATTTATTCGGTTTCCAAGATCGTGGTGAATTTCCTTAAGTATTGTCAGTACACGACGTTACTCTGCCTCATCTGCCTATCATCTGACCTCTTCAAATCCATACAAACATCGCTACTTCAGATTGAATAAGTCGCAAATGTGACCCCAGTCTAAATATCCGGCCAGTGCGGACAGGCACAGAACAAAAGCAATACGTCCGCACGACGACGGATGGCTCGGGTGGTATGGTAAGCTCGGATAGCTCGCAAATTGATTCTGGCTCGCTCACCATCGTATCGTTAATCAGTGGCTCAGCGCTCCCGACCGGAAGGCACAACACCTGAATGTAGATGGTAAACAAAGCGCTCGGTAAATAAATTAACGTTTTACAAGTCTAATTAATGTATTGAAATGTACTAGAAGGAGGATGAACGTTCCTGTTGGACCAGCGGATGTTTATCATAGATAATTAAATTGCTTTTTCGTTTTGTTTCTATTTTTAGTACATACATGGCCTGCATGCATGGTTATAACAGCACTATATTAACACCCTTGCAATCGCCATCCCCTTCATTTTTACCCAACTACGGCGGAGGGTTATGATTTGGACCGGTATTTATGTATGTGTATGTTCATCTGTTCTCTCATAACTTCTAAACTATACATTATAATTTGACAAATGAGGTTGTTGATTAATAATCTGGAGTTACACGTAATTTGTTCGATTAATGCCCAATACGACGTGTGACTCCGATTTTTTAATTTGTCTGTTTGTGATGTCTTATTTATACCCTTTTAGTTGGCTTTTTTTTTGTCGCAGTTGGGTTTTAGTTTTTATAACTTTAAACAAACAGATTTCTCGACGTAAAATGCGGATTTCGTTAAATTACCATAATTAAACGGATTACGATGCGATAGAAGAACTGGATGAGACTCGCACAGACCAGGAAAGCATAGCACAAGAGAGGAGGCCTATACTCAGCAGTGAGAGGAACAAGGCTGCTAATGATGATGGTGATGATGACGAGGCTGTATGCAAATAAGTGCAAGTACCTAAAAATTCTTGAACTGTCATCTACAAGATTGCTTTTCAATTAAAGAAGACTATAACCATTAATATTAATGACCACTTTCAATTGAAAAATAAACGAGGGAGAGTTTATAATATGTAGATGGAAAGTGCACCGACATATTTGATGTGTTAATCGCTGTCGGCAATGCACAAGAACAAGTCAATTTACAGATAGTAATGCATACCGTAGTAGTGAAACTTGATCATCAGCCTACAGAGAGTCTATAGGCAGACATCACGGCGGCCTATTTGCCTAGATTGATTTGTAACAGTAAGAGAAACAAATGATGGAGAAGTGAAAGAAAATTGTTAATAGAAACTTGTATGAGGTGTTGTAGCATCAGTAAATATTGTTTGGGATGTAAAAGGTGTGCTTTTTGTTAATTATTTCATCACCAATGCACTCAAAACGGTGAAGGAAAACATCGTTATGGATATGGGGTCGTATAATCTAGAAACAAAAATTATAAGACACTAAACCTGAAGATGTAGGCAATATTTTTTAATGTTTTCCATACAAAAAGTGAAAAATTCCATATAAAACACGTCGCGGCGTGACTCACTGCGCGCCTCCGGCTCAAAAAAAAATCACGGGTTAGGGCAAACCACGGATACCACGTGGATTCACGATTGTCAAATTCTATTTTAGTTGTGTCAAAATAAATTTTTAGTTTAGAGAATTTTATTTGCAGAATAGCTCTAAGATTCTCATAGCCAAAAGTAAGAAATTTTAGTGATAGTTTAGTTAGTTTAGTTCGGTGTGCAAGAGAATCGGCACCATTGTCATTCACTAAATTGCACGCTTCGCATGACCACAATAGAAACGGATTGTGTCGACGTTATCTATCAAAATGACAGATATACAATCACAATCTGTCATTTTGTCTATTCTTCCGTCGACAAAACCCGTTTTCATGGTTGTCATACTGCGCGTGCTGCACAGTGTCCGCGCGTTGAATTACAGCCCACTCACTCTCACAGACAGGAGGCCTTGGTCCCAGCAGTGGGAACAGTAAAGTCTGATAATGATTGTGTAAAAGGTAGCTTTCAATTCCTAAGTGGAAAGAATATTAGCCAGCTGGTAGCGACGCTGACTACCCAGGGACTCCAGGGTGCCGGCTGTAGGTGCATTTTAATATCGCCATTCATGGAAGCTTTTCTATCGTAGTAAGAGGTATAAAACAATACCCTGCAACTGCTTCGAAGCCTCAATTTAGAAAACTGTGCGACGAATCATGAAATTCAAATCTGAAACAGCGCCGAGCCACTGCACTAAGTATAAGTATACGTACAAAAATACTACGCTACAATATCGTGCTGTATTTTATATAGTTTCAAACTTTAACGATTTGCTTCATAGAATTTTCTAAAGATAGGTGATTGATATTAATGATTTCATGGTCTTAGATTATGATGCTCGATAGACTTATTTTTTTCTATAATACGGGTACTATCGATGCGCAAAGTGCATTCGCTGGCGATTCATTCAAGTGATCCATCATTAGTTACACCTTGAATGGCGAGTACAGTCGAAGGAGAAAGTGATATGTTTTCATGAAGCTATTCATCATATTTTCCGGCTATCCGGTAATGCAGGACTTCTGATTACCAAGAGGCTTACCTGCTGTATCTTGAAAGGGTGTTGAATAATAATAATAGTCGTCTAGACCGAATTTCGGCCATGGCAACCAATCTCAGTGGATATATTATAGTGCACAGGTGTGTGCGCAGACACAGGTTGTACTCTCTTCCCTCACTCTCATAGTCCTATGCCTCTAATAAACGTTGTGCTTGCCCAGTACAACCTCCGGCTAACCAGTCGTTCATAAACTTGCATAAAGCAGGTCCAGTTTTGTAGGTCCACGTTTTAATTGGAAGATTCACAACTGGCAAGAAACAGCTTCTAGTCCACAAGAATAGTGCAGCTCGCCAATTCCGACGCTCTATCGTTATATCCAAAACCGCTTGTGCTGGCTAGTTATCCAGAAATGTGAAAGAAAATCCTGCCAAACTAAAAGTTATCCTCGCCTTCATGCAGCGCTGGTCTTGTCAGTGCCTATTGGTATTAATGATAGCGCCGGCGTATAGAGTCCGCCAATCGAACCGTGAAAGATAACAAGGGGTGCTTGCTGTTGTCATAACCCTCGGCCGTCTCTCAGTACCTCACCAGCTCACTCGGAAACTTTCGGAAATACTCATCAGTTTCCGACACCCTTCGCCACTGGATATGGGACTCTTTGAAGTTACTTTGTCTGGGTATAATCGACTGTTAGTTAGCATAAGTGCAGAAAGAAAATGAAATACAAGGTCAAATTAAATTAGTGAAGCGACTTCACAGTGGTGATATTGATATCAAATCATCGAAGTATTTTCTGTTTTTAGGTTTCCGTAGTCAACAAAAAACGTCTTTACACGTAAAGTGGGGATGTTTTTTTTTCTCGTCTATCCCATTGTGTGGGCTGTCGTTGGAAAGGTCGTTCAAAAATATTGTGTTTTGTAAAACCTTTTTTGGATTCAAGGATCCGTTTACGAAATAAGCTTTAAAGTGCAAAATTTTGTCAGAGTCAAGCCAGCAAAATGGTTGGTTCTGGCCATTTGGAAAAATTCACGGCAGTAGTCTATAGGTATAACGAAATTAAAGGAGGAGAACATATTTTAAACAACTATGTTAAGTTTTTTCTTGGGATAAATTCATCCCATCTACGGTACCCTTCATTGTGTATGGTCCGACATGCACCTGGCCGGTTTTATTTTGGTGTTTGTTTTGTGTGCCTTTTATCCTGGATCAAATAAATTGACTGTCTTTATTTCTTCCTTTCTAATTTAATATGACCATATATTTAAGCTTCTTTTCTGGCTGGCTAATATTTTACCACGCCATGAATGCCATGAACTATTCTCACATAGGTATTTGTTTATTTATTTTTATTTAGCTGCATCTGGTTAGACTGGCAGCCGACTCCATCTTGGGAAAAGGCTAGGCAGATTGATTTATTGATTGTTTTATTTTTATTTTTTATTTATTTGTTAAGGTAAGTATTTCGTGTCGTGCTGAAACGTGGAAAAAGGAAGCATAATCCTTGTCAGCTAAATATCTGCTATGAACCATTTCAAGATACATTATGACATAGGAGTCTCACTTATGCAGACACTTATAGAAATTACATGATTCGCTGACAACTTAAACACGTCTAGTCAACAGTGACAGTAATAGTCTATCATTTCTATATCCTATCGCTACTTACTGACGGATGATTGCGTTACCGTCCGTTGCCGCCGCAAATATGACAGGTGGATTGGTAATTTGGTATGATTATTTGCTATTGGCATAAAAGGATGGAAGATTATTTAGATTACCAGTGGTTAATGAAGGGTTATTGTAACAACACGTCCTGCTTAGGTCACGTTTTTCTATGATAATGCCATTGAGAACAGTTTCGGTATCATCACATCGCATTGCAAAATAATTAGCCTATGATGTTCCCACTATTGGGACACGGGCCTCCTCTCTTTGAGAGAGAGTAGGCGGTTATCCACCACGCGGACCCAGTGCGTGTTGGTAGATGTCACGGTTCTAGGACATACCAGTTTCCTCACGATGTTTTCCTTCACCGTTTTGTGAGCAGTGGTAATGAAGGGTTTAGGGTTCAAACCGACGCCCTACAACTCGTAACTCGAAGCCTTTACCACTAGGTCACCACTGCTCTCTCACATATTGACCTGTTGTCTAATGCTCAACATGGAAAGAATGATATAAAAGAAAAGGGAGTGAATGATAGCGTGACGGTTGACAGCGGAGAACGGAAAAATAAAAAATAAATAAATAAAAACGTGGTGCGCCAACCCCACGTAACATGGTGCAAGGGTAGGAAGAAGACGATGAATCTAATCCGCAACATTGATAATAACTTGACATAAGGATCAAGTTCACAAAATTGAACCGTAAAGTGGTTCTCCATTCGTTTCATCTTGATGTATTCGTTTCATTGGTCATGCATACAAATTCGTTTATTCAGTGTATGCAGGAGACCGGAATAAGGGAGACGAGACCCCTAGTGCTGAAAAAACAATGCAATCAAATCGTTGGTGACTTCATAAACTTTGGAAAGCATTGATTGAATTACCTACGTGTAATGTGCATTCCTTCATGACAACAACATGATTTTCTACTTTTTTCCTCTCCTTTTCAGGGCAGACGAAGCAAAAACACACACCATCACACACGCACACACATACACACACCCATTTATGTACATTTATTGCATACCAAAAGAGCTAGCGTGTATCTTTGATTTCTTTTTAAACCATGTTTTTAAGTTAATTTATTGCACAACTTATATAATATGAAATGTACCACAAACGGCGGAAGACACTGGCTCCTGTAACACAGGTTGCTACCTAGCTCAGGAGCCAGGGTTTCAAATAAGCATGTTACACCTGTATTTTGTGTCAATAAAGAATTTATTATTATTATTATTATTATTAAAAACATGTATGTACCAGTAATAGTATGAAATAGGTACTAATTAAGACAAGCCTATTTCATACAATTACCGGATATAATACCTACATAATGCTAGGAACACACACAGCGAATTTTTTCGCCACTGGCTGGCGATTTCAAAATATCACGTCCACACATAGATGTTGAAATCGCTAGTGACAAAATCTGTATGTTGACAAGTCGCTGCGTCTGTACTTACGATGTGTATCTTTCTAGCATAAAATAACCCAGCATCGATTGACCGACCTGCTTGGAACAGCCAACTGGCCATTATTACACACCATATGGCCGATTCCTATACTTTACGGACCGTAATCTTTACCAATAATGAATCAAAGACTTCATAGCTTTGCACAAGTAGACCTTCCATAGAAGTAGCTATCACAGGTAAAATTAGCTTACGAATCTATTTATATGCCCAGTTTGGCAATCAAAAGTACCGGGATCCCGATATTTGAAATTTTCTATACGGTTTATTCATCATCATCATTTCAGCCGAAAGAGGGGGAGGCCTATGTCCAGCAGTGAACGCTGCTGGACATAGGCTGCCCCCGAATGCGGGGGGGGGGGGGTTGCCATAATCGCCACGCTTGGCAGGCGGGTTGGCGATCGAAGTATGGTGTTAAAATGCATAGAGAACGCTGCCGCCCATTCTCTAATGAGTCCCCTTAGTCGCCTTTGGTACTATTCTTTACGTCCAGCACCACACGGTTTTAATACCGGTATTGAAATAATCCGGATTTCAAACCCCTAATTATAAGTTATTGTACTACATACCTACTTATTTACTTTGATTTTGATTTCTAAACACATTTTAATAATTTACGTAAGATTATGGTAGAACTGATACTTTAAATATTATTTTCCTTTTATTACTGTTGCGAGGTTGCGATTAAATAAATTGCTCTAATATAAGGTCAGTATAGTCATGAATTCTGTTTCAAATCGAAATTGAATATTTTGAATCGGTATTTCCTCGTGATGTATGTCAATGATTTTGATAGTCTGTCAGTGTGCTATACCGATGAAAATGAAATGATGTCGGCTTAAAATAAAACTAATGGTTTTTCTTTTGTGAAAAATAAACAAAACTGGATTTAGCTGCCTTTGGTTTTATACTCCTCATATATTGTATCTATTATTTACGTAGTCTAACGAAAATGATATAACTGGTAACGAAACTTACCGAAATGCAAAAACAATAACTGGAAAAAGGTTTTTGGTTTTAAAAAACCCCAAACTATTTAATTAGAACAGTTGAGGATTACAAAGATCACAGAAAACTTGAGAAAAGGTAAGACAAGCACATTCTGAAAGAAACATTTTTATAAAGCCTTCTTAGCTGTGATAGTTTTCCGTTTAACTTCGTTATATATCTTACTGCCGTGAATATTTTCACATGTACAAAAACAACCATTTAGCTGGCAGGGGAGGAGGGACACTTGACTCTAACAAAGATTAGCACTTTAAAGCTTAATATTACGCAAACGGAATCCTAAATCTAAAGATGGTTTTCACAGACCCGCAATATTTTTGAACGGCCTATCCAACGATACCCCACACCATGAGATAGACGAGAGAAAAATTTCATTGTCACTTTACGTGCAAGGGCGCCGGACAAAATTATAAAAATGTGGCTGCTATTTTAGTACATTGTGGTGTCTTACGACTTCCACTCGAACAAAGTCGCGGGCAAAAGCTAGTAATAAATAATCTCTCTAGTTAATTTTAGACTGTCTCAGTGAGCAGACTAAGACAATACTGTCTATAAGACAGTTTTAAATGAATTATTTTGCCAAATAATTTAAAAGTATGCACACTATGCACGCAGAACTGCAGTGGTGTGTGGTACTATGCCAGTGGCAACTGGCAACAAAACATTCTTATGATCTAAGTCATGAAAATGTACCTGCCCAGAAACATGCATACCCTTTCTCCCCGTAGCCCATGTCCCCGTTAAAGGGGACAAAGGGAATTTAATAAAATAACTAAAATTACTTCCCGTTGTCCCCGTTCGCTGTCCCCGTAAATTTATTGTAATATTTACTTTTCAAGTTATGCCCATTGTCCATAAGCGAAAGTGCCTTAATAGAGAGAATATTATACCTATACAAATGCCTACATTTAAAATTAATAAATACATTTAAATATCTTAATAATAGCTATAAACATGAAATTAAAAATGACCTAAAATGTAAACAATAGCAGTAGTATTATATTTTGTAATATACTAGCTTTTCGCCCGCTTGAGTTTGCGTGAAGCCCTGTGTTGACACACGACAAAACTGTTGTGTATGATAGGCAAAACATTTTTTTTGTGAGCGCACTACCTTATTTTCTATCAGAAAAAAGAGAGATTTAATCTGGTTTATGATGCTGTTTACATAATACTGAATTTTATGCTCCTGTGTTCTCTCCTAAATGAATTAATTAATCATAACATAAACTAGGGAGATTTAATTCACATTAGAAAAGAAGATCACCAAGTTAAGGTGATCTTCTTTTCGGATGTGTATTAAATCTCCCTAGTTTATGCAGTGGAAACTAATGTAGTTAGTAAATGGTATTTAAAATAATGTAGGTAGTATTAATTACTGCAATTAATAAGCGGCTAACATAAAAGTCACTACTGAGATCTACATTCAAGAAAGGAATAGCACCTGGATTAAGGGCTTTTTTCCACCCATAATATTATGCTTAATAAGGAACCACTTTGCTTAGCACAAGACACGCTATCGCACTATTTATTTCATAGTTAAGGCTCCATGCACGAAAAAACCCTCTTGGCAATTACGTATCTAATTGTGAGAAAGCTTGAAATAATTGAAAGATTAAATCTGTCTGACTATAAAAGCATAGTTATCATGGTGGTAAACCATTTGTGTCATCAGTCACAGCACCTGTTAATAGTTGCATCACTTTTGCGCTCTTGAAAATATGGTAGGTATATTTCGCCTTTGATTTACTTAATGAAGCTATTTTATAATCATATTTAAAAAAATATTTTATCTCAAGGATAGCTGAGGACTAATGTCTGGTTTTTAAATTTCTTGGTATGGTTTGGTAAATAATAGGAAAAAATACATTACTGATTGGGTTTAAAAAAAAAAAAGTTTTTTTCAACATTATTTTTCTGCTATATTTAGTATGGATGTTGAAAAAAAAGGTTCAGCCACATGCAAGTAGACAATTTAATAACATTTATTCAAAAATACAAATTAGTAAAATACATTAAAAATCTTAGAAGTGATGTAGGATGTATTTTACCATATAATGATGGTGACGATATTTTAAAATTTTCAAGATCAAATGTAGTTTCTTGTAACAAAATGATAAAACGTCAGTCTCGCGTAATTTTTCGGAAAGCTTGTTGCGAATATTAGTGATTTTCCATGAATACTTAATTTATTTAAAAAAAAAACCCCTTTCAGCCACATGCAAAACAAAGAACTCGACTTTTCAAATCACAAATAGTTTTGTTTAAATTCATTTTCTCACAACAAATGAACAGAATTGATCAAAATCTGTCGATTTCGTGCACGGCCCCTTAAGAGTAACTGCGTTTTTTCCACAAGCCTTGCAGAAAACAGCTACCGAGCACCTCGCCAGCTATAAAACGACGGCGTATTATCTCGTATGAAAATGGAGATAATTGAAACAAGCCTGCCAAGAATTGAGCTGTAAAACCAGCAGCGTATCCGATAAAGATCCTATTATACATAGTTAATTTAATAATAAGATAATCTACTATTAACTAAACGTATCTCCGATGGCTGCATGTCACGTAAATTTTAGCGTAGTGTGAAAAATAATTGAGAAATGTATAGCTTCTGTGAGCACTGAGCAGCTCTCTCCATAGATTTTGCAGATAATATTTTATATAATTGATGTGCACAATACGAGACACTGATGGCACGACATTAAATTACTGTTAATAACTGATTTACAGTTTCAATTGTCAAAGAGATATTACTGAAAAAAGTTTCCACTTCAAAATGTTACTCAAAGTGTGCTCCGCGGACCCCTTGGCTCCGCAAGGCCTTTGTGGGGGCTCAGCGAAAATACTCGTTCATTGTGACAAGTATTTTCGTGGAGTCCCCACGGAGGCTTTGCTGCAGCTGCCTCAAGAACAATTTTTTATTTTGCGGAATTTGCTTAGTCACCTGTCTATGCAGGATACAGTGGAACTATAACTACCGCTTTATTTTTTATTCGTGACTGCTCCTACGACAAAAAAAAAGAAACTTGAACCCAGTGGAAGCTATGCAACATCTGAAAAAACAGCGATTACAAATACCGCCAAATCTAAAATTAGTTATTGAGGAACCGGTAAAATAATCAATTTCGTCAAAACTTGTCCACTGCAATCCCGATTGTTTTCAATATTGTGTGAAGATAATGGCAGCAAACATAAAATATTACTGCTCTTATCTGTGTCCATACAGAAGTGAGATGGTCATATAGGTGTAAATCTTTAACAAGGCTATTTCAACTTAGACCCGAGTTGCAAACTGCGAAATAGGATTTTCAACTCAACCTATGCAGCTATAAAAACAAAATAAGATTGAAATTGAGTGAATGCCGAACCCGACATGCGACTTCAACTCACTTCAATCAAGTCTGACAGGCTAGATTGAAGAGAGTTGAAGTCACAAAATTGATAAAAAAAAGTAAAAATGTATTTCATACCCGCATTAGATGCTTATGTGAATAAAAATAAATTATTAATGAAGAATACACATAAAACCAGGTTATGATTATTTTGAGGTTCCATCAAAAATTTCGTTTACCAAAAGGGTTCCTTCGCCAAAAAAGTCTGGAACCCCGGACCTACGGCATTGTCCTAGGGACAGGACATGTTCTGGCGATGGTTCAGTTGATTAATTGTCCTATGAAGTTTACTGCTAATGAGAATCGGGCGAAAAATACCGTATCTGAAAATCCTTACTTCAATTGGTAAGAAACTGGGAATTATTTCGTTACATAATTATATTTTCCATAAACGGTAAACAGCGTCCGTCAGTAGTTTCGTAATTAAAATGTATGATCTTTATCTGATACTTATGCTGTTATCTGATTTCTTTATCAGTAAGTAGGAAGGGCTATATACGGATTAATTAATCAGGTGCCCTTCGAGACGTGACGCCTTATGTCAAGTTTCACTTACCTTGTTGTATCCGCTTTCCATACTTTCAACCATACAGTTTTCTACTGAGATAGTTTTCCAACGCTAGCATTTATTTTATGACTGAATATGATTTATTAAAATGTGTGGAATGTAATGAGGATGTAGACACGATGTTATTTATAATCTAGATCTAAGTCATGATTTTATTCTGACAGCTAGATCGCATCCGTTAGTCTAGTTGCCACAAGCTCGTGGATACGCTCCGTCTGGGGTGAATGGAGGGTTATGTCGGACTCCTGCCGACTTAGATGTCACATCGAAGGTCCTGGATTTGATATGCAGGTCGGCCAATGTTTATGGAATTTTCCATCAGAAATTTCGCTGTACCAGGCCGGAGTCTCGATTTGTTCCCGGTTAATCACAATAGGAGCAATAGATTAATATGGTTTTGTATAGGCTAGGATATCTTCCTAACTGGAAGGGCCAGCTTGAGTTATAACTTGTCACGTATCTCACAATAATTAAAAAGTTCATAGATTGCTCCGTCTTGGAGAGTAAATGTGGTGCTGTTCCACAAACGATGGGAGACTTAATACAGTGTCCTGCGTGTCCTGTTAGCTGCACGTTAAAAGGCGCCCGGATAAGACCGGGGAGTGTGGAATTCTTAAGGTAGGTAGGTATGTAGGTAGGGTGGGGTAGGTAGGTAGGTATGTGCGCCGTAGACAAGTACTTAGTGCTATGTGCGAAGCCGGGCCAGAAAAAGCAAGTATAATAAAACAGTAGAATCCGGTGTCTGTCTGTCTACTCTTTTGTTGACCTGATGGACGCTAGTGATGGCGCCAAACACGTAGCCGAATTCTGGGTTGAGTCTATTTAGATTGCCATCGACACAAGAAGAAGAATTAAAAAGTAAGGTCCCACAGAGATGTTCATAATTACTTCAACCAAAAATCTGAGGAACCACTACGTGGGTACTATGCTAAGCTAACTCCTAACGAGATCTCTAACTTCGACTAAATCATGCATGTATCTAATGCTCCAACCGTTGGCACGTCCGCCACCGGCGACGGATCAGCCGGTAATCTGGGACATGAGCAATTCAACGCTAATCCCCTGGCACTAATGAACTGCCCTGTGATTTAGCATCTCATGGTACAGCCAATACTAATAACCTAATTACCGAAGAAAGTAGTACAGCGGTTTATAGCCACCTGTGGCTTTCTGTAATCTGTTGATATCTTATAAATTATGTTTACAAATGTAACTCCTCTTCGCTTAATGATATTATCTTCTTCATATTCGACGTCCTCCATCCCACTGTTGGGATAACTTGGGATATAGCATGCCACCCACCCCGATCCTGTGCTATCTGTTGTGATTCTGTCTGGTTAGGTGCAGCGACTATACTTGCTGCAGGACTACTTACAATAATTGTTCTATCTTTCCAGCGTCTGAAAGCCCAGACAACTGACACTCACTTTCAAACCGTTTCGTCTTTCTACAACGACTTTGGCATAAGCTTTCTGGTAGCTTATGTCAGTCCCATATTTTTAACTTTTCGATCATCGTTTGATACTCGTAGAATGTCTCTTTATCTCGGTCCTGTGGACTTTATACCGTCTTAAATTTTCTTGTCATCTAAAGTAACGACAAACACGAAAATTGTAAGATAACATGTTGTATTGAACAACCTCATAAACAACATCATAGCAATCACAGCACAGTCACAACCGCCGTGAAACGTCGTGTACAATTAATTAGCAGTCAAATCTCGAAGCCTAATGACGTCGGCACTCGGGTACAGTTACTACTCCATTTGCGATGCGTCTGATTGGTACGCTAATGTGCGACCAACGACGCGACCCGGCCACGTTTGACGACTGCATTTGAACAAATTAGAACGCTTTGAGTTAGATATTTGCTGTTCACAGCGAGAACCTACAATCCTCTGTATTTTCGTATATTTTGTAAAACGCAATTGCTACAATTATAAATTGGCGGCCATGCAGTGTTTGCTACCAAATGTGGTGATTACATATCCGTGATAGAATGGAGGCGTGGCAGTATCTACGCCAGGAGCGTAGGAGAACTGTTTACGGTTACTTTGAACTTCCCTGCACATCACCTACCCTGGAAATGATTATGGTAACTGTGGTAGGCCCCTGCAGTGTGTCGATGATTCTGGATGGAAGTTCTGGAAGACTATGATGATGTTTTTAATGGTAACTCTGATTGAGTTAGCATTGAAAACGTGTTGTTAAACGCAGATATATGTCAGTGACAGTGAATGGTTGCGTGTTCTGTACTGAGCTCACGCAACGCGTCGTACATCCAACCAGTAATACAACTGGCCCATCAAGGAGCGCTGTCCCAAATTAGAAGCATTATTAATTTATTATACATAAAACATATTTTTTTAATAAAACACGTATACTTAAATAACAATAATAAAATTATCATTAAAATGATGATGGTTTCAGAAAACTACGCTTGATAGATTTTGCGTGATTTTCAGTTTTTTATCCGCGTTAGACACGCTCCTGAATTCAGACGTCTGAATTGAGGAGCCACCTTAAAAGTCCTGAAACTTTTTAAGGGTTTTACTACAAATTCCTGTATCGGGTCTACAAAATCGGCTAATTTAATACTAAATATTGGTAGTACCCGCGTTAATATTACTGGCTTCATGAATCCTCAATCCCTACGGACACCAGATATTGGAGTATCTATCTAGCATCCTTCCATCCTAGCGGCCGCTACATATATACGGTTGCCATATAACGGCCGCTAAATAACGGCCGCCACATAACAGCCGGTCACAGGTAGGTAGGTTGGTGGGTAGATTGGTGGGTAGGTTGGTGGGTAGGTGGGTGGGTAGGTTAGTGGGTAGGTTAGTAGGTAGATTTGTGGGAAGGTTGGTTGCTGGGTAGATTGTTTTGTTTATTTTTTTTTTTTTTTTTTTTTTTTTACTTTAACATAAAACGGCCAAAGGCCAATTACATTAGTTAAAGACACAACACAGTATATTAGTACAAAAAGAATACAGCTACTCGACAGTCATACGCTCATCTCACAATACTCCAGACATGTTGACAAGATCTTCTTCCATTCATCCGCGAACACATCACAGTGAGGCTTAGCGTCCAAGAGAGCGTTCAGCGCAGAGAGCGTGCGAGGGACAGGAGACTGGGCTCGAGCGACGGTTCGACTCCAAGGCACGGCGAACAATCTGTGCCTCCTGCTACGGTCATAGTTCATGGGAGCAAAAAGACGGGACAGTTCGTCATGCAATTCAGGAGCATCTGTTTTTCCTTGAAGGATCTTACACATATTAATAATTTGGTCATTTTTTCTTCTAACCTCAAGAGAGTTATAACCTAAACAGCCTAAAAGAAAGTTCGAGGGATACATAAAAGGATAATATCCATTCAAACGTTTATATAGATACCTAAGATAAGCTTTTTGTACCTTTTCTAAGAGTAAAGTGTACTTCTTTTCGTGCGGGTTCCAGACGCATGCACTGGACTCCAGTTTGGTACGAACCAGTACATTAAAAATAGATTTAATAGCGCTGGTGTTGCTAAAATCTTTAGCATTGCGCAGAACGAAACCTAATCGCCTAAATGAATCATTTGCTACCGTTGCCATGTGATCATAAAACGTTAGCTTGTTGTCAAATGTGACACCTAGATCCTTCATTCCAGATGTTCTATTAATAGCGCTACCATTCAGTTTATAAGTAAAGGTGATAGGGTTTCGTGCTCGAGTAAAACTCATGACGAAGCATTTGGAAGAGTTAAATTCCATTTTGTTCTTCACACCCCACTCCACTATCGCCTCAATATCACGCTGCAGTGCCAGACTATCGACTTCAGAATTAATTTCGGAAAAGAGTTTTAAATCATCTGCGTATAATAAACTTCTGGCGTGATGAATAACTGAAGGAAGATCATTAATCATTATCAAGAAGAGAAGCGGTCCCAGAATTGATCCTTGACTGACTCCGGAACGCGTATGATAGGGCTGGGATTCATAAAGGCAAAGGGTAGGTTGGTTGGTGAGTAGGTTGATTGTTGGGTAGGTTGGTTGGTGGGTGGGTAGGTTGGTGGGTAGGTTGGTGGGTAGGTTGGTTGGTTGGTTGGTAAGTAGGTTGGTTGGTGGCTAGGTTAGTAGGTAGGTTTGTGGGTAGGTTGGTTGGTGGGTAGGTTTGTGGGTAGGTTGGTTGGTGAGTAGGTTGGTTGGTGGGTAGGTTGGTTTGTGAGTAGGTTGGTGGGTAGGTTTGTGGGTAGGTTGGTTTGGGGGTAGGTTGGTTTGTGGGTAGGTTCGTTTGTGGGTGGGGTGCATGTTGAGAAGCCTCCCCGTGGCGCACCCTGGGCAACGTCGGCTCCAAGTGCCCACCAGGTTTTGGTGGACACTTGGGGCTGGCGGCTAATTCTCAACAAACGGGGAAGGGTCATGGTTCCAATCACCGATCATCCATGATGGTCGGTGAAGGGAACCAGGCTACAGTAGGTCGTACGTCTACTCCCCCTCTGCTTACAGAGGGAGGCGAGTTAGCGTACACTAGGGAGTCCCAATCCCAAGGTCTAGCGTGCCGAGGGGATGAATGGCCGGAGGGTTATCCGGTCGTTAGCGCAAAAAGGGACCTCACCCTTAAAAAGGAAAAAATGAAAATGCAGGCTACTGGTAAAATTCCCCAGGCGGGCAACCTCCTCAAGGAGGTACAATCCCGCCCTTCTACGGAAGGCAGCCCCACCGTATCTGGGGGGGGGCACCACTAGTCCCGTAGGTCGGCAGACCACCGTCGACCTTCGTCAACCAAGTCTTGCGTCGCAAGAAAAGGAGCTCCGGGTTAGCCTGGAGCGCCTGTGCGACGCAACAAAGCCACTTGCCGTCGTCGACGGCAACAAGAGCCGAGGAGGCTCATGTCCGGAGAAGGACCGACTGTCGGATCAGGACACACAGCTGGGGGGGAAGCGCTCGCGCAGCGAGCTCTCTTCCAGCGAGGAGGAGCTGTCGGCACCAAAATTTGGTACCGCGCAGAGGGGGCGGGGTCGATTACCGGACCGCAACTTACGGGGTCGCTTTTTGCGGCCCGCTACGCCGGTACCGATGCTGCTGGGGAGCGCGGAAAGCGACGGGACCCCGGGTGACCCCCCGAGTGAAGACTCCGCTGCGTCCCCGCTAATGCTTTGCAGCAACAAAGCGGAGGCGAACAGCGCAAAGCGGATGCAGCGGAAGGCGGTGGCAGCTGACGAGGTCGGCGAAATGGCCCGACTGGCCCGAGAGCGACGCTCTGCTCAGGCGGCTGCCGGAGGGAGCCTGTCGGCGGTGGCGCTGAGTCGCCAAGTTTTGGACGGCGTGGACGTCGTCCTGAAGGTCGCCACAAAATCTGGCAGCCTGAAGGGCACGTTCACGCGCGCTCTGAAGGAGGCGGCTGGTGACATCAAGGAGGCAGTTGGGGTCCTCCTTAGTCGCACAAGCTCAGACGAGACGGCGAAGCTGTGGGAGGAGAACAGCCGTCTCAGATCTGAGCTCGAGGACCTCAAGCGGGAGCTTGCCGCGCAGAGAGCGGAATGGCAGCAGAGGCGTCCTGCGGCCACCGGTTCCGCTCCCGCTCCCGTCGTTGCCTTGACACCGCCGGCCCCGTCGTCGACCCCGTCATCGCTCCGTACCCCCGCACCTGCAGATGCAGAGATCGAGAAGATCGTTCGCATCTGCATGCTGCAGTGTGGGGGTATGATGAATGCCCGTCTGCAGGGCCTGGAGTCGAGGCTCCTCCCAGCAGAGACTCTCCGACTCTGCGGATAGGAGGAGGAAGGAGGAGCCCGCTAAGGCCAGGTCCAACCCGCCAGCTCAGGCAAAAAAGCCCGCGGCGAGCACGCCTGCGTCCACTTCCCGGACGGCCGCGCCACCAGCGACCGCTCCCTCGGCGAACGCATCCAGGTCCACCGCGGATTCCTGGACGACGGTCGTCAAGAAGGGCCGCCGCAAGAAGAAGACGGCGCCGCCACCACCGGTACCCGCTGGAGCACCCAAGAAGGCTCAAGGGCCGCCCAGGGTCAGAGCCCCACGCTCTGCGGCTGTAGTTATTACACTGCAGCCCGGAGCCGTCGAAAGGGGCGTGTCCTATAAGGCGGTCCTTACGGAGGCAAAAGCCAAAGTCGCGTTCCCCGACCTTGGTATACCGTCTGGCCTCAGAGTGAGGCAGGCGATTACGGGGGCGCGACTGCTTGAGGTGTCAGGTGCCTCTAGCGGCGAAAGGGCAGACGTCTTGGCCGCCAAGTTGAGGGAGGTCCTCAATCCGGAGGACGTTCGGGTGTCCAGGCCGATGAAGACCGTGGAACTGCGCGTCGACGGGCTGGACGACTCGACGACTCCGGCTGAGGTCGTGGCGGCCATCGCCCGTACCGGGGGATGTCCGGCCGAAGACGTCCGTACGGGCGAAGTTCGCGTCGATGCCTCCGGGCTCGGCGCGATCTGGGTGCGGTGCCCGGTGGCGGCGGCGAACAAAGTCGCCGACGCTGGGCGTCTTTTGGTGGGGTGGGTGGCAGCGAGGGTGAAGCAGCTGCAACCCAAGGCCTTGCGGTGCTACCGTTGCCTCGACATTGGGCATGTCAGGGCACGATGCACCGCCGAAATAGACCGCAGCGAGCAGTGCTATCGCTGCGGTCAGGCCGGCCACAAGGCGGCCCAGTGTTCCGCGGAGCCAAACTGCAGCCTCTGTACAGCTGCAGGGAGGCCCGCTGGACACAGAGCGGGCGGAAAGGCTTGTGGTGCACCAGCCACCAAGAAGAGGAAGAGAGGGGCTGCCAAGGCTGCCGGGGGCTCTTTACTCCCCCCGCAGCCTGGCTGCCCTTCGGCCGACTCCCGGCCTAGGAATGGTGCGGAGGGGATGGATTGCGCTTAATGGCGCTGTACCATTTCCTCCAGGGCAATATCAACCACTCTGCTAGAGCTCAGGATCTCTTGCTCCAGAGCATGGCAGAGTGGTCGATTCACGTGGCTGTGGTCGCCGAACCGTATTTTGTCCCCCCCAGGGATAACTGGGTGGGAGACTTGGACGGTTTGGTGGCCATCATTGGCGGGGCTCTTGTCAACCCGTCCCGAGGTCACGGCTGGGTAGCCGTCCTCGCGGACGGCATTGGCACGGTTGGGGCGTATTTTTCGCCAAACAAGAGTCTCGCCGACTTCGAGAGGTTCCTTGTCGAGTTGGGTGCCGTCGTGGGCCGACTCCACCCTCGCCCGGTGCTGTTGCTGGGGGATCTCAACGCCAAGTCAGCGGCGTGGGGATCCCCTGTGACCGATGCTAGGGGCGAGGTGCTGGAGGAGTGGGCGGTCACGACTGGCTTGACCGTCTTAAACCGGGGCTCGGTCCACACGTGCGTGCGTCAGCGGGGCGGGTCTATAGTGGACGTCTCGTTCGCTAGCCCCGCTGTCGCGTGCCGTGTCCACGACTGGCGTGTCGCCGTGGAGGTGGAGACGTTGTCGGATCACCGATACATCCGTTTCGACGTCTCCGCCCAGACCACCGGCGGCCGCAGTCATGCGGCCCCGCGAACGGACGGTCCGCGCTGGGCGCGTAAGCGCATCGACAGGGAGCTTCTCGAGGAGGCCGCTATTGTCCAGGCCTGGAGCCGGGAGTCGGCAACGACCGGACCCGTCGACGTCGAGCAGGAGGCGCTGTGGTTCCGCGGGGCGATGACGCAAATTTGCGACGCGTCCATGCCCCGGGTCCACGCACAGTCCGCATGGCGCCAGGTGTACTGGTGGACCGCCGAGATCGCGCAGATGCGCGTCGCGTGCGTGGCGGTTAGACGCCAGTACACCCGATACCGGAGGAGACGTCGTCGGGTCCCTGACGAAGAGGCCGCGCTGTATGAGGTGTACCGCGCGGCCAAGGAGACTCTGTGGCTGGCCATCGGTGAGTCGAGGACGCGAGCCAGGGAGGAGATGTTGGAGACTCTAGACGGGGATCCGTGGGGGCGCCCTTATCGCGCGGTTCGAGGGAAACTTCGAGCCGCGGCGCCTCCACTTACGGAGAGTCTCCAACCCGAGCTGCTGGAGGAAGTAGTCGCAGCCCTCTTCCCGGCAAGAGCGGAGCATACTCCGCCGCCGATGGCTTTGCCCACAGCCGCAGAGTCTACGGAGGACGAGAACGCCATCAGCGTCCCAGAGGTGACACAGGCAGAGATGAGGGCAGCCGTGATGCGGCTCCGGGCCAAGAACGTGGCTCCGGGGCCCGACGGGATCCACGGCTGCGTGTTAGCCCTCGCTCTGAAGGAGCTTGAGCCCCAACTGAGAGGACTCTACACAGCGTGCCTTGAGCGGGGCCAGTTTCCCACTTTGTGGAAATCTGGTCGTCTGGTCCTGCTCAGGAAGGCGGGGCGCCCTGCGGACTCGCCGTCCGCGTACCGGCCCATAGTGCTGCTTGACGAGGTGGGCAAGCTGTTTGAGCGTATCATCGCAGCCCGCCTCGTCGGCCACTTGTGCAGAGAGGGGCCGGACCTGGACGACAGTCAGTTCGGGTTTCGGCATGGGCGCTCCACGATCCACGCTGTGTCGCGGGTTAGGGTCCTGGCGGAGGAAGCGGTGTCCCGGGGCGGGGTGATGTTGGCGGTGTCCTTGGACATCTCCAACGCCTTCAACACCCTGCCCTGGAGTTGTATTCGGGAGGCACTGCGGTATCATGGGGTGCCTCCCTACCTCCGCCACATCGTTGGGGCTTATCTGTCGGAGAGGTGTGTCACCTACGTGGGACGTGATGGCGGAAACCAGCGCCGCATGTCGTGCGGTGTTCCACAGGGCTCGGTTTTAGGACCGCTCCTGTGGAACATCGGGTACGACTGGGTGCTGAGGGGCGAGCTCGGTGCCGGGGTGGACCTGACGTGTTATGCGGATGACACGCTGGTCACTGCCCGGGGGAGCTCGCACAGGGAGGCAGCGTTGTTGGCGACGGCTGCGGTCTCACAGGTGGTGGGCCGCATACGTCGCCTAGGCCTGGAGGTGGCCCTCAGCAAGTCGGAGGCCATGGTGTTTCATGGCCCCCGGCGGGCGCCGTCACCCGGCTCACACATCGTGGTCGGGGGGGCTCGGATCGCTGTCGAGTCTACCATGAAGTACCTAGGATTGGTGCTCGACAGCCGGTGGGACTTCGGGCCCCACTTCCGACGGCTGGCGCCCAAGTTGCTGGGCGCTGCTGGGGCGCTGTCAACGCTGCTTCCCAATCTGGGGGGCCCGAGCGCTGCTTGTAGGCGGCTCTACGTGGGGATCGTGCGATCGATGGCCCTGTACGGGGCCCCGATCTGGGCGGCTGACCTGACGGCCGGTAGCATTGCGGTTCTGCGCAAGCCGCAGAGGGCTATGGCCGTCAGAGTCATCAGGGGTTATCGCACGATCTCCTACGAGGCGGCTTGTGCACTGGCCGGATCCCCGCCCTGGGACCTGGAGGCGAAAGTACTCGCGTCATCATATCGGTGGCGCGAGGAAGCGAGGGCGCGGGGCGAGCGACCGATGCAGCGACACATGGAGCTGCATCGGTCTCAGCTTCGCGAGGTCCTGGTGGCGGAATGGCGGGACAGGCTTTCACGCCCTACCGCCGGCCTCGACATCATCGAGGCGGTCCGGCCGGTGCTCGAGCGCTGGCTCGGGAGGAGGCACGGCTCCCTGTCGTTTCGGGTGACGCAGGTGCTCTCGGGGCATGGTTGCTTCGGGAAGTACCTGTGTCGCATAAACAGGGAGCCGGACGCCCGGTGTCACCACTGCGTCGACTGCCGGGAGGACACGGCGCGTCATACGCTGGCAGAGTGTGCCGCTTGGGAGGAGCCACGCCGTGCCCTCATCTCAGAAGTAGGCAGTGACTTGTCGCTGCCGGCCCTAGTGAATGCGATGGTCGGCAGCGGCGAGTCCTGGGACGCGGTGGTTTCCTACTGCGAGACGGTCGTCTCGCAGAAGGAGGCTGCGGAAAGGGAGAGGGAGATCTCGTCCACTCACCCGGCCCGCAGCAGGCGCACCGGGCGTCGGCGGAGGGCGGATAACGCCCTCTTCCAGCCCCCCTAAATGGGTCCAGGGGTGACGGACTCGGGGACGTCCGTCGCCCCCCACACATCAGGACCCGAGGTGGTGGCGCGTAGTGTTCCACGCGCGCCCCTCTTAGACGTCGCGGGGGGAGTCAAACACCTCACTCCCCCCCCTGACCCGAGGAGGCCCGCGGTGGCGGGCCGGCACCAGCCGGGGGTTGCGGAAGATTTCAAGTTCCCGCGACCCCCGGCGTAGGTGTGAGTTGGAACACCGGGGTGGTTTTTAGTCAGTAAGAGTCTGACAGACCCCTCCGCCCGCCCCAGGGCGGGGGACATCCATGAGGATTTTCAACCCCGGAACAAAAAAAAAAAAAAAAAAGGTTCGTTTGTGGGTAGGTTGGTTGGTAGGTAGGTTAGTTGGTGGGTAGGTTGGTTGGTGGGTAGGTTGGTTGGTGGGTAGGTTGGTTGGTTGGTGAGTAGGTTGGTTCGTGGGTAGGTTGATTGGTGGGTAGGTTAGTAGGTTAGTAGGTAGGTTTATGGGCAGGTTAGTGGGTAGGTTAGTAGGTTAGTAGGTAGGTTTATGGGCAGATTAGTGGGTAGGTTAGTAGGTACCAGTGCGAAGCTGGGGTTGGCAGCTAGTATGATTAGTAGGTTGGTGGGTAGGTTGGTAGGATGGTGGGTAGGCTGGTGTGTAGGTTGGTTGGTTGGTGAGTAGGTTATTGGGTAGGTTGGTGGGTAGATTGGTGGGTAGATTGGTGGGTAGGTTGGTGGGTAGGTTGGTGGGTAGGTTGGTGGGTAGGTTGGTGGGTAGGTTGATGGGTAGGTTCGTGGGTAGGTTGGTTGGTAGGTTGGTGAATAGGTTGGTTCGTGGGTAGGTTGATGGGTAGGTCCATGGGTAGGTTGGTGGGTAGGTCAGTAGGTAGGTTGGTTGGTAGGTTGGTTGGTGGGTAGGTCAGTAGGTAGGTTGGTTGGTGTGTAAGTTAGTGGGTAGGTTAGTAGGTACCAGTGCGAAGCTGGGGCTGGCAGCTAGTATGTTTAGTAGGTTGGTAGGTTGGTTGGTGGGGAGGTTGGTAGAATGGTGGGTAGGTTGATGGGTAGGTTGGTGGGTTGGTGGGTAGGTTGGTGGGTAGGTTGGTATAGGTTGGTAGGTTTTACATCTGTCATCACGTTCAAATTGGTTTTAAACACAAGATATACATTATTTTGTATAACTACTATAGTATAGAATCAACTTCTTCTAACTGAACAGACAGCTGTGCTGCTGGGGAGTTTGTTGCGCCACTTCTTCTTCCCAGCTAAAGCACTAGGAAGTGGTGAAGGGTGGGCGTTTTTGGGGGACTATCTTATGTAATTTTGACGTTTGAAAAGTGCTGATTCTCAGCCTATTTTGAATAAATGACTTTTGAATTTGAATTTGAATTTAATTTTCACACTTTCTTCTGAAAAATGATTTGTTCACATCAACTGACCAATGTTCACCTGTAAACAAGATTTCAGACGGGTTGCTACGGGTTTTATGTTTTGCATAATTTTAAATTTTCTCAAATTGTCGACTGGGTGTGACGCTAGTGGGTTCTGAAAATTGTGTTTTCGGTATCTAAAATCTATCGTTCAACTACATTCTGAAAATCAGACAGATTGCTATGAAACAGCTCGGTATATTTTTGAACATATACAATTTCGCCCAAAAAAAAAAGATATATAGAAAAAAGAAAAAAATTATTACAGATTCCTTTTAATGTTAATTTTCAATAATTTTTCATGAATATTCAGAAAAATACGGGCGGACACATGCCCATGGACGACATTGTATAAAACGAAACAAACGTGACGCGGAAAATTTACGACTTGACAAGATATAAAGATTTCTGTATGCGTTTAATGTAAAAGTTGTAGCGGCATCTACATCGCTACATGCAAACTACGCATCAAAGACCTGACGTCACACAACATCCTGACGTCACACAAATCCTGCATCGCGCAATTAGAGTTTACCGCGCGATAAACATACGTACAATATTCCCGACTTCAACCTCTGGGCTCTCCCGACTTCATTCTATGGGGGATGAGTGAACTTTACACCCTGTTCCTCATACCCCTAAAAAGTACTAAATAAAAAATCCTTCCGGAATAAATTCTACATAATTATGATGGTGAAAACCGCATCAATATCAGTCGGAATTTTAGAAGAATAACGTGGTCTCACAGACAAACACAAAAAGTGACTTTGTTTTATAATATTTAGAGATTAGAGAAGAGAAGAGATTACAGATATAGATTAGAGAATATATTGATAAGGGATAATGTTTA
This sequence comes from Agrochola lota, assembly GCA_947364205.1. Classification (NCBI taxonomy): domain Eukaryota; kingdom Metazoa; phylum Arthropoda; class Insecta; order Lepidoptera; family Noctuidae; genus Agrochola; species Agrochola lota. The sequence goes on from OX376223.1 coordinate 5,136,261, forward strand.
GAGATTAGAGATTTAAAAAAGGCCATTATTTTGGGATAATGCACTTTTCGTTTTTTTTTTCATTTTTATTATTTGTGTTTAATATATAGTGTTCATTATTTATGTACCGATTAATGAAGAATTATTTATGTGTATAAAACTCTGTTTATGATCATAATTTGAATAATTTATGGTCACCGTATACACTATACTGTTAACGCTCAGTCCACATGTGACACGCTAAATGTCTGAAAACAAACTTTTTCGTATCTAATAAAATTACAAAACCTATGTACATTTTTAATATTCAGACATATTGTGATGAAACCGTATGCACATTCTTTTGACTTAGTAGAAATGGGCTCCCGTAAAACTGGTACGTTTCTGACCGGTACTGCCCACCGAGTCAGGTTCAGAATCATCAAAACTAACAATTTTATACGGTTTTGGCCGTAAAACGATGTGATATGGTTTTGGTCGTGGGCTCTCGTACCACACTAAATTGTTGGACTAATTGACCACACTTGTTTGACTAATTGACCACACTAATTTGTTAGGAATGTTTATTTTATTAATTTCTTTTGAAATACTGAATGTATAGGATGTTGGATTATGCCAATATTTAATAGAAATTTCTACTAAATATTGCTGCTATTGTTATCCGATTTGATCAACTAGTTTAGTAGCTAAGTACATATCGACGCTTGAAAGGCAAGATTGACTTAGCGACATTTGGGGCCATATTGAGTTACATACATAGTTCGAACCGCCTGATTTTTCTGCGTCGCTTGGTCGCACTTACGTCTTCCTACGACGACTTTTGATGTCGCTTCAGCATTTTGGATTTTACGAATTTTCACTTTTATTTGTTTACTTAGCGACGAAATTTTTGACCTCTTTTTAAGAAATGGTGGTTGTCCTAATCGTAATATGCAACTTTTGCCCATGGTCAATTTTTACGTTAGGTTGGCACGGTGATTTCTCCATTTAGCTTATTTTGCTTTTATATGGCAATATATTTTTATGCGTATGGTATGTTTTTTCCTGACAAAGAAGATTTTTAGTTATCATCTAGGTCATTTTAACTCATTTTATTTTTCTGCTAAATGGCGTTTAGTTAGAAAATAAGACCTTTAAAAAAAACCTGGTTCAGCTTAGATTACCGATCTAAAAAACGCCATCTCTTGTTATACCAAATGCTAACTTTGAAATGCCCATTATTATTAGTAAGTGATGTCCAAGTCGAATTAATATTGTGCCACTGATAGGATAAGATTCATAATAAGGGCTTTATGCCTAAGTGTGGATTTTGTTGATTTATCTGGTAATCTCATTATTACAAAAGTTAACTAAAAATGTCCAATATTCCTAGTAGTAAGTAATTAACCAAAGTGACAGTGCTATTGATTAAAAATAGTACGTACCTACATATAAATATTTTTAATCAATGGCACTGCCACTGTGGTCAAACGAGAAATACAAATGAACACTAAGGCACCAAATTCTACTACTAATAATAAGTAATTGGTGCCTGTTGATTTGTATTTCTCGTTTTATTTGATTAAGAAATACCTTTACTAATTTTACAATGCATTTGCTCGAAAAGAGCCTTTTCCAAGCAGTAAATTTGTGCGGAAAGTGTCACTTTTTTCACTAGTGCTTTTTACTTTTCTGTTTTTTTTTAATTTTTGAGGCCTTCGCGTCGTCAGCCCGACTCGTCTCAGAGATTTTTTTATTTGAGAAAAGTTTTTCATAAATTAGTATTTACAAATGAGATGATGATGATGACGATGGCGATGATTATGACGATGGTTAAAATCAAAAAGTCGAAGTCAAAGTCAAAGTCGAAGTCGAAGTCGAAGTCGAAGTTGAAGTCGAAGTCGAGGACGAAGTCGAAGTCGAAGTCGAATTCGAAGTCAAAGTAAACATCAAAGCCAAAAGTCTGTCATGAATTAATTTTGTTTTTATCATTTATATACGTCGTCGTAGATGTTACACATCACAGGCGACTGCCGTAAGACTCGCTCGTTTTTTTATTTTATTTTCTCGCACAATGCATAGTAAAACGTGCGTAACATGATTACGAAATCACCTACCTTCCGCACTTATAGCATAAATAACTATTACAAGCGGCCTTAGATATCTATTAGCTATATTTCATAAGTGTAACGGCTGAATAAAGCTCAATACAGTTTATAAGTGCATTTTAATTGTCATTCCAGTTTTTTTTTTATCCTAGTTTCTACAACAAGAGTTACTTATGTTAAATTTACTGAGACACGTCAATTTATAGATTAAGTTTAAGCAATTTTGCCTCTATTTCGCAACCTTTTTGATTCTGCTTAGGTTATTTTGCTCTGATATCAATTCGATATAATTTCTCTTTATTACATTTTTACTGTACTTTTTTTATATCGACCCGTGTCGGTTAGTATATTTTTGCGGTTTTAATTTTCTGGTAAAATTTACTAACCGACACTTAACTTTTGAAATAATAGTGTTTTTGAATAGTTGCATATACTACAATGTAGATGATAAAATAAGATTTCCAAAACAGTAAAAATTATGCCTGTGGAATGGTTCCAAGAATTTACATGTTTTTTTTTCTGAAAAGTCGAACATTAAACTGTTCTCCTGTAAAATTAGCCCTATGTCGCTTAGTCAATGTCGCCTTTCAAGCGTCGATATATTTTCTATAGACCGCCAGGATTGAGGAGCCTCATAAAATGGGTTGTATCAGCGAAATTATATAGCTTTTCCATTTTATTTTTATAGTACAAATTAGAACACATTTACTACTAAATTATACAAAAAATCTGTTGTAATTGGTTGATAACTTTCCGAGAAACAGCGCGGTGAAATGTATGGATTTTTATTAAAAATCAAAGCATTGTAACCCCTTTTATACAGGCTACGCATAAGTACTATTAAAACCTACCAAATTTTCAAAAATATCCGTTGGCTAGTTTTCGAGTTCTAAGGTGGCTCCTCAATTCAGACCGTCAAGATTGAGGAGCCACCTTTAACGTCGTATAACTTTTTAAGGGTTTTACTACAAATTCCAGGATCCGGCCTACAAAATCGGCTAATTTACTACTGAATATTGGTAGCACCCTCGTTCAAATATGAGACATGGCTCCTCAATCCATATGGACACAAATTCGGTTATCGTCGCCTTAATGTCAGCTATATTTCCGTCTCGACCATCTGTGGCCTCAGGAGGCCACGGCCAGGGTTTAAAGTATGAACCATGAAATAACATACTAGCAAATAACATGAACTTCAAGCTATTTGCTGGTATGACATATCGTAATATACAGGGTGTCAGGGACATCGACGCGAAAACAGTTACCAAGGATTTAGAACATGATTCTGAACACCACTGCCTTGAACTTTTTACTCGGTTATTAAAAATAAAAAACCGGCCAAGTGCGTGTCGGACCACGCACAATGAAGGGTTCCGTAGTTGGGATGAATTTATCCCAAGAACAAACTTAACATTGTAGTTGAAAAACATGTTCTCCCATACATTCCGTATGGGAGCACATGTTTTTGCAACCGCAAATTTAATTTGGTCGATTATTACTCGTTAACTTGTAAAGCCTACTTAGCTGTGATAGTTTTCCTTTTAATTTCGTTGTAGGTATATATACGTACTACTGCCGTGAATTTTTTCACATCCAAAATCAACCTGTTAAATGTTACAACAAAATACCCTGTGATATATTACAATTAAATGAAAGAACATTTAAAAGTCATATTAAATGTACACTTTGTAAACAAGCATATTACAAATTAGAGGATTATATCCAAGATAAGAATGCTTGGAAATATGCTGGTCCTGCTCCATAGGATAATCTAGAATCTAGACAAAATCAAACTGGTTGCTAATTTAAGTTGTATAAATTATTATATTTTATTATATGACATTGATTTTACATTCTGTGATTACAGACACAGATTCCTCACACACTGACTTATTAATTGTAATTTTTTTTGGGAAAATCGTTTACTTTTACAATTTTTGTAAATATGTGAGAACCATGTATCTATCACTTAAGTAATTAGTTTATCTAATAATTAAATAAAAATTATAAAATATTCTAATAGTAATTTATATATATTTTTTTAGATGCATCGTCTTCACATATAATTATATAACTAATGTATCTACATATACATATATTCGTCTCCATACGAAAATTACCTTTTGGAAGGGGCGACTAGAATCAATTTAATTTTTTTGTAATTTTTGACTTTCAAAAGTGCCTTGCATGGGCCTATTTGAAATAAATGATTTGACTTTGACAACCATTTAGCTGCCAGGGGGGGGGGGGGGACACTTGACTCTAACAAAAATTTGCACTTTAAAGCTTAATATTTCGCAAACGAATCCCTGAATCCAAAAATGATTTAGACAAACTCACAATATTTTTGAACGATTTTTCCAACGATACCCTACACTATGGGATAGACGAGACAAAAAACATCCCCATTTTAGGTGTAGGGGAGGTACCCTAAAAAAATATTTTTTGTTGATTTTATTTTACCACTTTGTCGGCGTGATTAATATGTATACCCATACCAAATTACAGCTTTCTTGTAGTCACCATCTCTGAGCTAAGCCGCGGACAGACAGACAGACGGACATGGCGAAACTATAAGGGTTCCTTGTTTACTACGGAACCCTAAAAATCAGCTGTTTCATAGAAAAGTACAATGCGATCAAAATTTATGGAACAGCTGTATTTTTTTATAATAACCGACGAAATATTTCAACGCAGGGGGTTCAGAATCATGTACTGACTTCATGGTAAGAGGCTTTGCGTCGATGTCCCTGACACCCTGTTTATCTACTAAAGTCAAAGTTAATCATGGCAACAAGAACCCAAAGTAACTACTACAATAAAGTAGTAAATATCGCGGTAACTGAGGGCCACGTCCATGAAAGTCAATCAAGTGCTTAACATTCCACGCCTACATATCGAAAGAATCTTGTTAAACGCTTGTTTTAATTACAAAGAACGCAGGGCTGCCTCACACCCTGCTGGGGTTGCGGGTTTGTCCGAAAGGGATAACGCGGCCCCAGCACACAGGCAACGGAAGGAACACGGGTGGGTTTTAGTCAGTAAAAGTCTGACACACCCTCTCGCTCTGCCCAGAGCGGGAGAAGTCATTTGATGATTTACCACCCTCAAAAAAAAAAAAAAAAAGAAAAAAAAAAAAAAAAAAAAAAAAGGGCTGCCTCACACAGCTTGGATTGTTCTAAGAAAGCCAAAAACCAGGCAGAAAAATCAGAATATTCTAGATAAACTCGCAGTGTAGTGGAAGTCAGTGGTGGATCTTGGATCCATCAATAGAAACGCGGTCATGTATAGCCTCATTGGATTTTTCGGAACTTACATTCGCTTTACTTATCAATCATTTGTTTCGTTTATGCTTTCCTTTATAGCCTGGATTATAAAAGGCTTAATGTAGAGGCCAAAAATTAAATAAAATACAAAAATATATGTTAACCCTCATGTTAGCATAATTATTTAGTTTGCTCGATTGCTCAAAAGTGTTTCAACATCCGGGCAAATTTATTCTGTAATTAATACATAAAATATACAATTAAATGATAAATAACCTAACTAATATTATAAAGGCGAAAGTGAGTTTGTTTATTTGTTTGTTACGCTTTCACGCTAAAATTACTGAAGGGATTTGGATGAAATTTATACTTTTATCCCAGTAGTACATTCCCGTGGAATAATTTCCGGCCTGCACGCGGCTGAAGCCGGTGGCAAAAACTAGTAAATAATAAATAAATAAACTTAGTCACGATGATGTTCCTACTTGAAGGAACTTCAATTATATCTTGCACTTGACTTCGATTATTTATTCAAAGCAATATCTAATAGTGGCTATTAAGACCGGAAATCTTCGCCAGATCAGTTCAAGATAGAGATCGAACAAACAGCAGTGCAGATACTATTTATACTCAAAACACTACGTTTAAAAGGAAATATCGACCCACTAAATAACTAAAAGCTAACTGTTTAATCGATAGGGATTTAATTAGATCTAGTTTGGAGAGCTCTCTTGTCCGCTTACAACTATCAAAGTGTTCGCCTCCAGATGACTTGTCCAATTACTCGAGCATTTAAACCTCTTTATTAAATTAATCTCGTTAATATAGCTATAAGTACGATTGGTAATGGTACACGATAAATGAATGCTTCAATAAAAAGCTGTCGAGACGCTCAATACTTCGACACACATGGAACACTCTGAGATGTTTCCGGTTTGTATGTTAAATGAAGAAGTGCAGAAGGTAAGTGATGCAGTGTCACAGAGCCGTCAATCACATGTCACTTTGTAGATAAGCAACTCATCGCTGCTTGAAAATGACATGTTACATGATACATGTTTATTTTGTGACAGTTTAACATATGGGTCGGCGAAAAGTCTACGTCTCTACGGGAACGCGACGAAGTGCTACGAAGAAGAATTATTTAAAGTGATGGCTCGAAATAAATAGTTAAGAAGCACCTCCTCACTCCACTATTTCGAGTCGCTGGTGGCAAGTTTAGTGTCACGGTTGGCGCAGTGGCTAAGCGATCGACTGCTGCGCAACGTATCGCGGGTTCGATCCCCGCAAGGAACAAATATTTGCATGATCTGTAAGTAGTTGTTCCGGGTCTGGGTGTTAGTGTATGTGAGTGTCCATGCTTGTAAACGCACCCACGATACAGGAAGAAATTCTTAGCGTGGGGCAACGTATTAAATAATAAAAAAAAGTGTTGTTGATACTTTCTGCTTGCGTTTTTTATACCGATAACAGTTAATCACTTGTACCTTGTATCTCACACTCTACTGAAAATTGGAGACGTAAGTATACAGGAACGTCTCCAATTTTCCGGTTTTGTATGAGTTCAGCCTTCTGCAGGTATTCTGTTTTGTGTACCATTGACGCTTTTTATGCGTTGTCGGATAAGTAGAGAGTAAAACTGCGGACGTAAAGTTGACATGAGTACGATTCTGAGAAGCCTGTAATAATGTTAATGAAGTATATCACGGATCCTGTCAGTGGAGGACGATGGATGTCGGACACACGACGTCCATCCGTCAATGGAGGGTACTGATCTACAGCTGATTTGTTTACTACTCAGGAAATAAATACAAGAAATACAAACACAAAAAGGTTTTTTGGCAAAAAAGAAAAACGCGAGGACAGACAGTAAGCTTACATTTAACACAATAAAGCTAAGGATAATTCTATATTCCTTGGCTATGTGTATGCGCATAGCTAAAAAGCTTTTAAATTGGATTTTTGTAGTCAAAAATCTACCTACTAAAAAGTGGTCTGTAATATGTAGTGTGAAGTAAGTTCTGAATAAACATATTATGTATGTCCAAGAGAATAAAACTCACAATAAATTCAACTAAACAAATGGTTGTAGTATTTTAAAACGAGACATACACTGCATTTCACGTATAACTGCATTGCGTATCTCATGTGCTGCGGTGAACTATTTAACCTGGCAAGATTGAGAAAATCTACCTTAGGTAGATTAGTAGTGATTTTTCAAGTTTTCCTCGAAAAATAATTTCCTTCATGGTGCTCGTAATGCCGATGTTAGCTTTTCCTAATATGTACTTCCTCTATTAACTTTAGATTCCCTGACTAGCGATGACACGAACCGTCAATAAGCAGGTAGCAGTAAAATTGAGGCCCGTGGTGATAGTGTTCATTGTTATCGTAACCTGCTGAAGTTTACAATTCTAGCTTTTGAAAATAACTGTCTATAAAAATAAACCTTGAAGGTACTTAGGGACTGTTTAAAAAAGGAAGGAAAGGCGAATGTCCAAGAGAATAAAACGCACAATTTTAACCTGGCAAGGTTGAGAAAAACTCAATTTTTACAAAAATTGTGAACTTCAGCAGGTTACGATTACAATGAACACCATCACCACGGGCCTCAATGTTATTGCTACCTGCTTATCGACGGTTCGAGTCATCGCTAGTCAGAGAATCTAAAGTTAATAAAGGAAGTACATATTAGGGAAGGCTAACCTCGGCATTACGAGCATCATTAAGAAAATTATTTTGCGTGGAAAACCTGAAACATCACTATTGCAAACGATAAACACTCCATAAAATATTAAGTAGGTACTGCCAGTTTTATAGTATCGGAATGACTATATTTACAATTTCTCTCGAGGTAACACTGGCATAGGCTTCTCGCTAAATTAAGTACAATTAAGTTTCTATTAAGCTACTCTGCGCGGTGTTCCGTGCTCGAGATCGGTCAGCTTAATTACGGAAAGCAGGGCTCTGCTCAATTTTACGATATTAACATAAAACTTGGCTTGAAGGCCAGTAGACCACAATGTTGTTTTATAGGGTTGTGCAACAAAGGTTCTGTCTAGAATATTTAGCCTTCCTGAAACCAGGGTTTCAGGAGAATTGGTTTCATTGAATTGTACATGCAACTAATAGCATTTTAGATTTTATTACACACAATATCAGAAAACTAATTAACTTAAAATAAAATACCGCATCTGAACATGTTAAATCTGAGCTGTATGTGAACTGTGATCGAGAGTGTAAATAAATACACACACATCACCTGGTTTTAGAGTAAGTCGTGTACAATAGGACCGTCTATCAACACAGAACTTGTTGACACAACGAACAGCAATGTCATCATTCCCATGACATATTAACTTGGCTTGGCAAAAGTAGAAAATTCCTAACATTTCCAGAATTTAGAATCCTAGGCGGACAATCGACTGGGCACGCCACAATTGTGGCGATAAGTCCCCTCTTTGAGAAGTGGCTAGAGAGGCGCCACGGCGTCCTCACCTTCCGCCTGACGCAGGTCCTCACTGGACACGGCTGTTTCGGGAGGTTCCTGTTCCGTATAAGGCGGGAGGAAACGCCCGGGTGTCACCACTGTGTGGATCGCCCGGAGGACACGGTGGAGCATACGGTGGAGGCCTGCCCTGCTTGGGCGGAGCACCGCCCTGTCCTCACGGAGGCTAGTCGCCGCAGGAGACGCCCCGGCCGTCGGGAGTCACGAGCCGACTTCCGGCCACCGTAGGCGCGGGCTTGCGGACGGTGAGCAATGGGTAGCTTGCCGTCCGATAAGGACCAGGCCCGGGTCGACGGCGCGTTGTGTTCCACGCGCGCCTCAAAGAGATGTCAGCACCAACTGGCGGGGTCCGTAAGGACTAATGCCTGCTGGGGTTGCGGGTTTGTCCGAAAGGGATATCGCGGCCCCGGCACACAGGCAACGGAAGGAACACGGATGGGTTTTAGTCAGTAAAAGTCTGACACACCCTCCCACTCCGCCCAGAGCGGGAGAAGTTATTTGATAATTTCCCACACTCAAAAAATAAAAGGCGGACAATCGTCTTCTCTCTCTCTCTTCTCTCGTTCAATCTTGTTATTATTATTTTTTGTAGAAGTCAGTGGTCAGAACAATAATTTATCTACAACGCCGACCCATTGCGGTTACCGCAGTTATGAAATAACTGGACTATTTATTTTTCAAACTTGAAATAAAAAAGCGTTACTTTTTAGCATAGCCACTTTTTCAGTCAACATTATTGTACTTTTCAGTCAGTCAACATGAACTACTTACACAAACATTGTACTTATTTGGTAGTTTATGCCGCCAAGATGTGCAGATTGTGCATGAAGGCTAATACAGACATAATTTGAATCCCATTAATTTGTCTATTTTATCATTTGTCTATGTATCATTTCCAAAAACAAAACACCCCCAGTCTTCAACGCCATAAATTCAATCTTCTCGTCAATAAATAACGACGGTAAACCTAGGTATCGGCCCATCGGGGTAGCAATATCACATATTATCATAATTACCAGCCTGTCATATTAGCCGTAACACGGGTCATTACGGCTCTCTCCTAGATCGAAACGACGCCGACGACGTAGGCCAGATGCAAGCGCATACATAGTGCGCTTAATGAGTATAGTGTTCGATGAAATGGCGGGATAAGTCAGATCGTGGGTAATATGGCTGTGTGGTATTGTTGTGTTAGCAGAAGTAAGACATCTCCTTTTTGTTTAAAGTACATTTAATTATCCATACGCGATATTTCCTCTGTATAGTCATGTTGCACCGACCCCAAAGAAGTTGAGATAAGGACAATAAAATCATAATGACGACGCGGTATTTGCTCTGAATTTGATATTTGGTTTCGATGGCATACTTCAGCAACTTCGTTTGAGTTTCTGTTCTACCATCTATCATAATATTATGTAAATAGGTATCTCCTATTTGGCACATAATTTTATAAATATTATTGCCCCATTTTAAATTGTTGGGTTTCTATCTTTAACTGTGAAACAGAACTGACTTGGAATGGGCCTTGGTGGGACATAAAGACCAAACGATATATAAAGTAGGTTAGAGCTAGCGGTTTTGTGGCTTGTTGTTGCACTGTAGTTTATACTATATTCAGTACGTGATAAACATTACGTTGTAAACCAGCAACAGTGCCTTAGGAGACCAGCCAGGGTTTGCAGGTTTGTCTGAAAGGGATATCGCGGCCCCGGCACACAGGCAACGGAAGGAACACGGGTGGGTCAGTAAAATTCTGACACACCCTCCCACTCCGCCCAGAGCGGGAGAAGTTATTTGATAATTTCCCACCTTCAAAAAAAAAAGAAGACCAGCCAGGAAGGTCGTCAACGTGATGAAATGGAGAATGTGAAACGAGCTGACAATGACAACTTGTGAAAGTCCTACCAAATCAAATCAAATCTTTTTATTGTGGGCATAGGTTATATGTTTTTAAGCAAAACATGCATGATCTGTTAATGTAATAATTATACCTACCTGTATAACATGTTATACGCAAACAAAATATTAAATAAAATAAGGTCTTTGCAAAAACCTCAACAGTTACCTGCTTACTGGTTTATAAAATTGGCTAAATATAGCACCTACGCAAAGAGTAGGGATGATGCCTGGGTAAAAAAAAAAAACTAATTAGTCCGTCAGACAGATAATAAAAAAATATTAGACACGTATTTTTTGCTATAACACACTAATATAAAATTAGGTACTTAGATAAAACTCATTTTAGGTTGAGGAGTGGGGGTCGCTACGTCACTAGTATGTATAAAATCTACATACTCGTGACGTCATGGCACAATGAGAATACGTAAAAAAATAAAAAATACGTGTCCAATATTTTTTTATAATCTCAAAGACGGACTAAAAAATTTTTTTTGTCTTCATCCCTATTGTATGGCTATCTAGTCAAGCTGGAAGATTGACAATTCCAACAAACTAGGGAAAATCCTAAAGGTATACTACTTAAAATAGAATCAGTTGAACGATGAATGACGCATGACCACAAATGTGAATTTCCTAAATTACTTACAGAGAAATACTTACCGCTAGAAAGAGCAATTGATAAAGTAATTAGTTTATCAATTAACGGTTTAACTATTATGAATTTATGATATAAAGCCAAAAAGAATTGATCATCAATCATTGTGTTCTGTGTCTTCAAAATGGAAGCAATGAAATTGGTGAGTATCTTTGATATTATTATTTGTATTGTATGTGGTGTCTGTTCAATTTGCAGCAACAATCTCAACACAATATTAATACATATAAAGAATAAAGAATAATTTATTGTTTAAGAAATTACATTCGAATCCGTTGATTCCTGGAACTCACAAGGATTATGTGTCGTGAGATCCCGGCTCCTTCGTTCCGTTTACATTTATTGCTATACATGTAATAGAATATTATATTACAATAAATCATGTAATATTCTACTCTATATGTTATAATCTACTCGTAATCTACTAGAGAAGAAATATACAATAAAAACGAATACACAAAGAAAGCAGTAGATAACCAAGTATGTTTGTTTTTTGTGTGTGATTGTGATGGTGTGTGTATGTGTGATATGGTGTGTTTGTGTGGGTGTAAGAATTAACATAGTTCTGTTGGCGTTGAGAGTTTGTCCTAATGTTATACCTGAGGATGTTTATAATTATGTGGATGTTTGTGATATAGAATAATAAATATATAATAAGAGATATGTATAACATGTGACTGTTTTTGTACAATTACTCAATTGTTTTAAGGGTCTGTTTGAGTGTTGCTCCTGGGCCACCATAAACATATTCAGTCGATGTAGGTACCTATGTACTTCGGTACTTACCTATATAAATTGTGTAATACAGGTACATTGATAAGTATACAGTACAGTTTCATTAAAATTCACTCGAGTGTGGTTACCTAATGAACTCAGAATTTATATTTTTATCAGATTCTCGTGCTGGGGGTCGTGGGCATCGCGTACGGTCTCCCGATGAACGACCAGCAAGGAGAGAACCTGATCACAGGCGTCTTCATCCCTTCTGATGCGTTCAAGAACCTGCAGGACAGAGCCAACGGGAACTTACAGAACAATCAGCAACCAAACTACCAGCCGGCTAACACAAACCAACAGCAGTATCAACCGGTTAGCACAAATCAACCGCAGTACCAACCGGTAAACACGAATCAACCGCAGTACCAACCAGCCAACACCAACCAACTGCAATACCAACCGGTTACCACGAATCAACCAGTCAACACGAACCAACCGCAGTTCGAACCTGTTAACACCAACCAACCACAGTACCAGCCAATCGTCATGACGAACCAGCAACCCACCAACGATCAACCTATAATGGTCCAGCCACTACGTCAGAACAACCAAGTTGTACCAGTCCTGACAAACCAGCCAACCATGAACTACCAACCGTCAAATATGCAGCCGATGTCCAACCAACCTAATGTAGTATACACCCAACAACCGCTGACAGCTAACCGCGACCCAAATCTGCCTATTATGGTAATGACCAATCAGCCAAATACCCAACCCAACCAGCCAATCGTGTTGGTCCAACAGCCGTCGTCTAATCAACCAAATTATGTTCAGCAACCGAACCAACAACCAAGTCAGGTGATAATGGCCACCAATCCCTCTAATGGGAATCAGATGCAAGGGACATTGGTTCAGTCACCCAATCAGAACCAGCCTGGCTCCACTCTGTATACTCTGATACCACTGAATGGTCAGAATAATAACATGAACACCAATTCAGGTGGCTCGTACATAATTCCAGTTCAATCTGGTAACTAACCCGATCATATAGAGCACTGGAAAATAGAGTGATTCGTAAACTTGAGCTACGTTTTATGGGAAAATAAATTAAAAGCTAGTTTATTAGATTGCAGTCTTTCTTTGTTTTTTTTTTCTACTAAACATTCATAGATGCGATACCACGATCACTTTTACCTCATAAATAACATAAATAAAATGTTAAATTTATGTTGGTTGGTTTTGTGTGTTTGAATCGATGCTGAGTTTCAAATAAATAGATCTAAACACTTTATTAGATGCACTAAAACTATACAATATCTAAACCCCTGTTAGAACCCCCTGCTGCATAAGCGATAGTAGTCAGGATACCTCTGTGGGAAAATTTCTAGTTTATGTCATCATTAACACACACATTCTCAGCATACATTCAAGTATTAGTTTTTGTTTAATCTGTGTTTTTACTTCACACACTAGAGAATAACATCATGGATAAACAAGGCCTAACACCGTGTGTGGTCGTTGCCATTTATTATTTTTCATACCATAAAAGATGGCGTCCGCTGCAAATTGGCGCCAATGAAACTACTCAAGCTGCTCGGTAAAATTATGCAAAAGGCCATGCAAGTGAGCAAATTGGAAATATTAGAATAAAATAACAACTTACCAATACGCTTTAGGAATGGAAATGAGGGCTTAAAAAACTGGGATAAACAACTATGTGTTACTTCCTAATGACTAGGTGATTGGATTATCGACTATCTCTTTAGAAATTCTGCTGATGTTTGTTTATCATACTATTTTCAAAAGTAGATATTGCAGCCCTTCATTAACTAATAGATAACACTACAGGTGGTTGAGAAACTTCGCTAGTGGCTCGGAGTAACGAGTGCTGCTGAGTTGCTCCACCTCATGGTCTAATAAAACAAGGTCTGGCATTCCGAGACTAACACATGCTTACGTCACTATCAAGTTGCCACTCTATTGCAGCAAAATACGATTGAGGAAAGATTTTTTAGAAACCAAAGCTTTTAAATTGTCGTTTCGTGTGTCTAATCAAACGAAACAATGCAATATAAAAATAAACCAACGTAACTGTTAATGAAAACCTCATTGTTTTATCAGATTCGCACAGGTAATAAAGGTGGTTGGGGAGTTATTATTACAAAGTTCTAGTAACACAGATGTGATGACGTGGACTTGTGTTGCCCACGTGACCACTGTGTTTCGGAATGCCATACCTGGCGAAGTTTACTATTATACCATGCTCCACCTCACTAAGGACAAGGATAGATATTCTGACTTACGTATGAGTTGCATATTCAGACTATAAATGTTCCCACTGCTGGGACAGTAGCCTTCCATCTTCGAGGGGGAGTGGGCTGTAAGCTGTACTCTACCACGCCGCCCAGTGCGGGTTGGTAGATGTCACATGACTGCAAATTTTTGGTTCTAGGACAGGACGGTTTCCTCACGATGTTTTCCTTCACCATATTGAGAGGTGATGAAATAATTTACACAAAGTAAACCGCCTGTCAGGGTTCGAACCTATAACCTAGAACTTGTAAGTCACGGCCGTTACCACTGGGCCACCACTAACCGTAATCTATGCCGTAGTGTAAAATCAGAAGCTCAAAATAAGTCAGGTATGATTAGAGTACCATTTAGTTTTATAAAACCAAGTGGTACATACGATTTGGCTCTACTCAGCGGCTGTGTAATTCCTATATGAAATCCGTACTTCTCGATACAAACTTGCGGAACCTCCGCGGCTCACCATGAACATCGTATTCATAGTTTCCTCACGATGTTTTCCTTGACCGTTTCATCACGACCTACAACTCGAATCGTAAGTCGGGTTCGTCGCCACTGGACCACCACGCTCCACCGCTTATGAGTGAATGACCAACTTTCAGTAGGTAGAGATACCAGTTATACAATACGTAAAAAACCCTGTCTGATCCGAAAGGGGCAGATAGGTAAGTACTGCAATAACATTAACAAAACTTTTTATTTATTTATGAATTATTATTGAATTGCTATTAAAATTCACATTCTTGTACCAAAATTACCCCAAATCCATTAAAAATTAACAAAGGAGAATTGGGGATTGTATTTTTGTGGTGTACAATAAAGTATATATAAATAAATAAATAAAGGAGATCACCCATTTTGTTCGGCGATTTGGGATAAAAAGCAAAAGTCGGCGGCCAGGAATGAATTACATTTTATTTGAATGATGGCAGTAGTAGAAACATTTCTTTGCGACAACGCTGTAATTTATTTGCGAAAAAAAATATACAACGATCTTTAAATTAAATAAATTATATCGTCCCACAATTTCGTGTTACATTCGTATGCACCACCTAGAAATGCATTACAATACAACATTTTCAGCCAGTCCATCCATCGTAAAAAAGTAGATCGGAGTCTAATTTTATAGAAAATGTATGGGAAAAGGTTTAGTACTCAATCCAGTAGGTCCTAGAGAGTTTCTGATCCTTATAAGAAACAATCGATTGACAGCAAAACAAGTTTTTGCGAAAACTGCCCATGTTCTTGCTGACTGAAAGATTTTTCCAAAATCTGTGAATGTAGATCAAAATATCGCAAAAAATTTAGGACAATCTCCTAAGACCATTCTCTTTTAGTAACAACGGTTAAGGTACCTGCCCTTACTGCCCCATCTCAAAAATTAAACCTGTATATCTCCGAACCCAAATCGTTCTCGACTTTGACGCCTAAGTAAAAAATAATGCGTTATATGTGTACTTTAGAAATATGTAATTATTATTGATGGCCGCCAAAAAAAACTTTTTGTCCCAGAATGGATGGCCTTTTCAACACGGTTCATAACTTCATCATAAGTTATGGATTCGACAGCTGCTAAACGACGACTCGACGGCCGCCCGCGCCCAATATATCCCGGTGAAATTCCCCACTGAAAAGGAAAAAGAGTATTTTTTTTATAAAATATGTACTCTTTTTCATTAATTAGGTACTAGACTACCAGTTTAATTGATACTCGTCGTCCAGATAAAGTCAATAAAATTGTTTTTTAATTGCATTACCATGTCGTGACATTTACTAAAGATAAATAAATAGGATTTTACCTAACAGGTCGGTAGTTATAATAAATATTGTTACTTCCGTTGCTTTGCCGTTTTCTATTGAAGTTAATCAAAGCAAAGAAATGTAGGAAATAATAATCTTTCCAATAGATAAGGAAATAGAAACGGTTCTTGATGATTGTTCAATTACTTACTCAATTACTCGAAGATTACTATAGAAAATATACTTATCGTAATGTCTTGCTATATTATACAGGGTTAGGTAACTCGACGTATTCCTTGCAGGACGTCATAGTAGGGTTAAAATGCAACAAATTAAGCCACCAAATGTTCTACCGAAATTCAGTAGTTTTTGAGTTAGTTAGATTTTTAGCTTTTTAATGAAAAATCCCAGATTAAATAATTTGAAACCAATTTAAAAATGATTTCCGGCGCGACTGTACTGAAATTTAAGTTATTATCATAGTTGATGCGGTAGCCGATCTTTGTTAATAATTAAAAGTTCAAAAATGCCTAAAACGTTGGCAAATATCACTAACCAAACATTTTTTTTTTTTGTATCTTTGGCTGTTACTTCATACAAAATGTTGTATAGTGCAATTAAAAATAAATGTCTTTGTTAATAATTAAAAGTTCAAAAATGCCTAAAACGTTGGCAAATATCACTAACCAAACATTTTTTTTTGTAACTTTGGCTATTACTTCAAACAAAATGTTGTATAGTGCAATTAAAAATAAATGTTGTTTTGTTATTTTTAAATGAAATTATTGACGTTTGAAATTTGAGCAACCACGAATTTCGTTTAAATTTTAAAAAATCATTAAAAAAAATCCTTGTAGCCTGGGTCTTGTTATTGGATCTAAACACGTAGTAGACGGCCCCACGGATCCGCCATTTTCGTATGTTCAACCTTCTGCCGAACACCCTGCATATTACAGCTACGTCTGTGATAAACTTAATGATATTACGAATTACGATATTATAAGGATAACTAATGTGAAATCTATCTATATTTCTAATGGAAAACACTGTCCTTGATTTTGTGAGTAGAAATAGTGCAAGAAGACCTTTTAGGTACACTTTGAGAAGGAACATTTTAGAAGAAACAAACAGTTTTAGAACACCTTTTTATATCCTGCTGTTCCACAGCTGAACAAAGGTCTCGCCTACGCACAGGCTAAATACCTAGTAGGTACGTCCTTACGTCTCCCTCCACTGGCCTCTTCTACCAACACGTGTTCCAGGGCTGCCTCGATGACGTCGACCACACCACTACGTGCCCATCTGTCCTAATGCATTCCACAGGTCTTTGGACTCCGGAGGCTTCGGAACAAGGATCATACTTACCTATGCCGGCCGGTAGTAGCCTAAACGATGGGAAACCAAACCCCTAACGCCACCTAGTGAACAAATATGAAACAAACCGTGTTTGACCTACCTTAGAAACTAACTGTGTGTTTGTACTGGCGAAACATCACAACAAAACATGCTGAAATCTCGAGTTCCTGTCAAACATTGTATGGAAAATTGACAGAAAATAAAAATAGAGATTCCACCATGTTTTGTTGTGAATGTTTCGCCAGTGTAAACGCACAGCTATAAGAACGCTGATTGAACGTGATTGAAGTATCACTATAATATGAATTTTTGGCAGCCTGCACAATTTTATTCTATCTGTGGTGGTACTTTAGTCGATTTTTTTCTCATCTAATTCTTATTCTGAAATGCTACGTCTTAGCTACATCATGACATTTCGAAAGTGAATGAAGCACATCACTAGTGTTTAAGCCAACATGGTGGTTGCGGTGCAGTTTGTCGTTTACGGAAAGACAAAAACTAAATAATTCTTCAGTGAGGCTTTACAAAACCACAAAAATGTCGTCAACAGAGCCTTCCCAGAATAAAACCTGGGAGCTCTCCCTGTATGAGCTTCACCGTACGCCGCAGGAGGTGATAACCGACGCCACTGAGATCGCGGTGTCCCCCCGCAGTTTACACAGTGAATTAATGTGTCCAATTTGTTTAGACATGCTCAAGAAAACCATGACTACAAAGGAATGCCTCCACAGATTCTGCAACGACTGCATCATAACTGCCCTTCGTTCTGGCAACAAGGAATGTCCTACATGTCGAAAGAAGTTGGTGTCGAAACGCTCATTGAGGCCAGACCCAAACTTTGATTTGTTGATCTCAAAGATATACCCCAGCAGAGATGAATATGAAGCTCACCAGGAGCGGCTGTTGACGAAACTGAGTATGTCACACTCGCAGGCGTCGTTAGTCAACTCAATAACAGAAGGAATAAAACTACAGTCTCAAAACAGGCCTCAAAGATCTAGGAAGAATCATGACGATACTAACAGTAACACTTCTAACTCAAATGGTAACAACACAGAGAATGCTCAGAATGGTAGTACAGGGACAGTTCCTGCTGCTCCCAAGGATGGTACGTCTACTACAGGCATCCCAACACCGTCGGGCCAGTCTACGTCCAACCCAGCTTCGGTTAGAAGCACACCATCCCCAGTGCCGTCTAATATCAGCTCAATTTCAAAAAACACGAGCACCACTAAAAGAGCCAAGTCTATTTTAACTTCAGAGAGGAGTGAGGAGAGTGAATCAAGTGATGGCAGGTTTGTTATGTTTATATCACTAGCCTACATAAATACAGTTACGTATATAAATTGTATATTGCAGTAAGTTTTATGGCTAGTTGTTATGCCATGTCATCTCAACTCCCAATTTGTGGATTTGTTAGAGAGAACATAAAAAAGGGCATTTGCTTCTGAATACAATTATTATATCAGGAATTCCAAGCTTATAACATAATTGTTATATACAAAAGCAAAGCAAGTGTGACCAACAATTTGATTTTTAATCTTGTGATTTTATTACAGTTGTACTGCTTTGTCCATCTTAATGTACTGCTTGGGTATTCTATATTCTAATAGTATTCTTATACAACCCTCATGACACACTTTAAATTTTAACACTATTCATGAATTTTACAACATATTACATACATAATTCACTGCATTGTGATAACTACATCTAAGCATTGATTGAACTGAACATGGGCCTCTTACATGTTGTGTAATAAGTTTGATTCTGTGTCACAAAACCCAGTACTCTGCTTTACCACAAACTTGTTAGATTGGCATAAATGATGTTATAGTTATTAATTAATCTTATATTTATTAATAATGGTTTGTGCATGATTTATTCCAGGACTGAAGGTGAAAACTCAATGGACACAGAAGGCGAGGGGGAGCCTCTGAACCCTAATGAAATAGAGCTGGTATTCAAGCCGCACCCCACTGAGATGACCGGAGACAACCAGCTGATGAGGGCTCTTAGAGACAGCTCCGTAAGATACTTGAAGACTACTGCCAATGCTTCTGGTAAGTGCATAAATTCTTAATATAACCAGAAGAATGTTATGATGAACCAGCATACACAACTTTTTAGTTAAGTTGTTCGAAAACATGTACATGATTTCGAATTAAATATAAGTTTATGCAAATACAGCTCTTACTTACCACAAATGATACAAATGTAGAACACAATTTTGACTCGAAAGAATGGGAAAGGTAAAAAGGAACCAAGTAATTATGTCTAGAGAAAAATAATATAAGCAACTCTTACAAATAATCTGCTACAGATTCAAAGTAAAGATAAAGTAAATACTTGAAGACAAGTACCAAATCAAGGTTTAGATACAAAACAAAATAAACATATATCCCTGTAGTTGTGTTTAAAGTGGTTCAAATTAACACCTTATGTATAACATTGATAAATAGATAGAATATTACCAAGGTCTTCTATTTAGGTAACTACTGTACTGGGCATCTGAATGAATTATGTATTTATAGTACAAGATCTATTTCTCTTGAGCTTAGTTTTGGGAATATCTGAGTCCAGTGCTGTTACTAAGCAACATATATTTTTAGCTCTCTTGCTTTCACCACTTTTAAGTTATTAGCATAATTTGTATCAAACAAAATATACATAGTTTTTGTATTCTAAACAAATGCAGTTTTTCTTTAAGTTAATTAAGCCTGCCCTGTTGAAGCATTGTGCCCGTTTGCTATAAAGATATGTTAGAAAGCACTTACCTACTGCTGGATAAGTTAAAATGTAAATTACCTAATTTTGAAAATATGCATCATTAAATCTTAACTTATCTTAAAAACTATAGATTTCTTAATTAAATGCCAAATCACTTTATATTTCCAGTGGACCACCTGAGCAAGTACTTGGCGATGCGTCTCACCTTAGACCTGGATGCTGAGCTGCCGGAAGCATACCGTCTGCTAAACTTCTGCATCTACGTTGCGCCTGCACCTGGGCAGTTTGTGCCACTGGCTGGCTCGCAGACTCTGCGCCAAATCAATGATAAGTTTTGGAAGGTAAAAACTAAGGTTTGACATTATGTTTTAAATAATAATAAAGACTGTGATAGTGCGACTGCTGACTGTGAGTTTATGGACCAGATCCCAGGTCATGCAGTGTTATTAGGTATTCCCGTTAGGAATTTATTAGTAGCAGCGCAGCCTGGATCTGTGCTTGCCTGCTGGAAATACTCAATATCTTTATTGCTTTACCATAATGTGTACTTAGGTGGTAACTATATAATTTGGATCATTATGGACCCTGTAGGGCACAGCAAAAGGGTAGGAAGCCCTGTTTGGCACAGCAAAAGGGTAGGAAGCCCTGTTTTAGGAGATCATTAAGTTGTTATTGTGGGAACACGTTTTAACTTACATGATATGTAAGTTAAAACTTGTTCCCACAATAACATGATTATATTATAATCAAAATCAGGAGATCGCGAATAAGATACTAACATTTCGCTTATCTATTTTTATGTATTATTTTTATATATTTTTAACTAGAATCCTGAAAAACATTTTGGGAGTCTATTTCCAGCAAGCAAGCATGCATTCCAGATTTACTATATCTGCTTATCCTACCCGAATACACTCATGTATGCTTGAAGTGTATTTATATTAACTAAGGAAAATCCCAAAAAGATATGCATTTTGAAATGCAATGTATTGGCTTGGCTTCGGATGCAACCACTATCATCTCCATTACTATGAATACATTGTTTATGTAACATCTATTTATTACTATAAATTAACATGGTTAAGACATTTTGTTTATTTATTCTGCAGGTAAACAAGCCCCTAGAAATGTACTACTCTTGGAAGAAAACCTAGACATAATCAACATTTTAGCAACATGAAATGAAAGTGCAGTGATAAAAGTATTTATAAGTAATTTTTATTAATCTTAATGTACACAACACGATTAAACAAGGAGACATGGACTCTTGATAATTGTGATAAGATAATATCAATGGAATATATCTCAAGAATATTAAATTTATTTTAAGTTACGCTTTAGTTGTAAGTTGTCCATTTATTTTATGTATTCATTGAATTGTATCATATTTTTTTTAAGAATTCTGAATTTACTAAATTGTTTTAAATATTTAGGACCTTCCGATTTTAAAATTGTAAATATTTTAAATCTTCTATTGAACTATGAATTGAATCCTATAATGTACTAATTCAGTACTTGACAACTGTAGTCATTCATAGTATATTTGAATAAAAGGCAGCTGCCTATAGATATTTTACTTAAATGTTGTCAAGAACTTGGCTGAAAGAAGAACCTTTCAATTTGATTGCAGTTTTTAATGTAATGTACAATATTGTGCAATTTTATTAAATGACAGATAGAAACTTAACTTTATTATTTTTATTGCCAATAAAAGGTAGAAATTAGATTATAATTTTATTGGTAGTTAGGTACCTACACTCACACCCTTTTATAAATATTAAATTATGAAGTATTCAATTAGTTGTGGTTTGAGAAGAAACTTGTTACTGTATTTGAATAAATGTAGGCATCAAGGTACCTACTGAAATGGAACATATATCTAATTGGGTGTTAATGTGCATTGTACTTATCAAAAATCCACTTTGATAACAACATAAGTGCATCATTGCAGTCACCAATCGTGGAATCCATTTATCATTTAGATAGGTATAAAGGCGTGGCCTAAGAAGATTGTGCCTACACACTAAATAATAATATCTGTCCAATACACTGTTACATACAATAAAATAAAATAATAATGTCTGACTTCAATGATAAGTCCCATAAACACTCGGCCGCGATAATCGACAAGAAAACAACAACGATCACAATAAATAATTTATTTTCCTTACAAATTATTATCGAAAAGCTTCACACTAGCGATTATAAAAGGTACACATTAAAATGGTCTCGAAACAAAACATTACATACCTACCTAACGAAAATAAGGACGGAAAACAACATCGGAAATCAAATACCCAATAGGTACATTGCACTTAGAATGTGTAACAATTTACAACTAAACACGTCTAGAAAATGGAACTCCGAACATTATGATTGTGGCAAAATCTCCACTTCCAATTTGAGCACTCAAATCGGCGCGAACTTTAAAAACTACGTGGGTAGTATAGAACCCGGTACCCGGCACTGCCCGGTATTTCTTCACATTTTGGCGTGCGACGGAATGCTGAATTATTGAATATTTTGTACTACATTTGACTTGACATTGACCTTTGTTAGCAAGCAGTGCCTCCAAGAACTACCAAGTAATACAATACAGTTTGTAATAATCTAAAGTAGGTACCTAACAAATTCACAAGGCACTGCGTGTTTCTAGCGGTGCTTTTTTTATTTTGACGGTATAAAACGCTCCCTAAAAGCACTGTATTCCCTTCTAAGTGCTTTCGTTGTCTCTACTTTTAATAACTGCAATCCTTCAACAATTCCTTCCTTGTTATCTGATTCTAGTGCAATACTTATCCTCTCCATTGTAGTGAAATCTATTTCTTCTATTCTTTCTGCTTTATCTAACAAATGGTATACGTCATCCAGGTAATTGCTGTGCGATCGAGATCCGCTTTCAGCGTTCTCTTTATAATTAAGCAACCTTTCTATGTGCTCCCAAACACCCAGCGCTCGACGTCCAGCTTCCATTTTTGAAGTGTGCATAAAATTCCTGAACAATTTTCTTCCCCTCTCATCGTTGAGAACATTTTCGATTTTGTCCGTGAAACGATCCAAGTCAGATTTTGTTATTCCTTCATAGTCGTCACAGCCGCAGGCGACAAAACAATTATCCATTTTAATATCATTTGTGAAACACGTCGATTGTTTTGTTTCGAATATCGATCCAGTAATCAAACAAACCGATTACATTTTTCAACATAAACACAATCGATACGGTACATGGTCGAAACTCAAAAGGAACCTGATAATTTCGGTAGACAAAAGAAATTGCACTTCAACACAATAAACTCCCAAACTTTTATTCAAATTATGATTCACTTGTGAGTAACACGAAGAAGTGAGGTTAACTACAAAAATAGGTTTATATGCTGAGGCACGAGCCGACAGCTTCCGTGCACGGCGTAAATAAACTGCGTTTGTGGGCCTTGCCTAATGCCTTGCGCCTTGCGGGCTTGCGTATTGGTACGAGAAGTCACGAAGTTCACGATGCCGTGATAACGTAATGCGCATGCTCGACTTTCTTACAGTTTGAAAACTCCCGCCGGATATTCCACAAAGACATTATCAACAAACTTGCTGAATGTACAAATAATTCAAACAAAATAAGACAATAACAAAGTGAGGCTGCGCGTCTTACGAAGGTGGGAATGTGACTCGTATGAAAAATTTGAAGCATTACATCACTACAGGTAAAAAATCGCCGTGACCTCGGTCGACGACTGGCGTTGTTCATTCATGGGAAATAATATCACCGAGGTGAAGCGAAGACAATAGTCTTACGCTTATAACCGCTCCCCTTAGCACAAGTTAGTGAGCGTCCCCTTCGTTATGTACGTACTAAGGTACTTAAATAAGTACACGGCGTAGATTATACTACCTTTGATATAGAGAGGTATCTATATCAAAGGTATGGGTAATTTGATAGGTATCTCTATCAAATTACTTAACACATAGATAAACTAAAGTTCCGTAATGTCTGCCTACCCCTATGCGACAAAGGTATGAGTTTATGTTAGAATTCGACCGAATTTCGTTTTCGGTTTTCGGCCGAAATATCCAATGTCGTCAATTTTCGTTTTCGGTCGAAAAAAAAAGGCGTTACTGTTAATAATTGAATGCTGACGAATTAATAACAATACTTTTAATTAATTTATTGCAAATTGCATTAAGTGAAAATGTAAATCAGGCCGAAAAAAAACATATTTGTTCGGACTCTATACAGGGTCAAATTAAATTAAATACCGAAACTCCGCAGACGTGAGCGAGTGTACCGATACCTAAACATGATAAAGTAGAAAATAAAATAATTTGATGATTTTTTTGGGGTCATCAACCGCAATATAGTTAAAATATCAGTTTAAAAATCGGTTTTTTTTTGTAAACTTCCCAGACGTGATAGTTATCGATATCTAAATACGATTAAACAAAAAAAACAGATTTCGCAAATCATTCTTCAAGTAACAAAAATAACAACGGTAACGGACCCCAAAAAAAAAAAATTCAGTCTTTTTCGTTCGTGTTTATAGATATCGATAACACCACGTTTGCGGAGTTTCGCTAGCTAATTTAATTTGGCCCTGAAGTTTTTTGATCCCTAGTTAAGTCGACCAATGGTTAAAAATAGCAACAAATGGTAAAATTTCTGCAAATTCTGTTTTTGATCCCTAGTTAACACGGCAAGTGGTTAAATATGTAACTATTGGTCAAAATATTTAATCAGAGCTCCATCAAGGGTTTAGCAAGATGGCGGATAGTTAACCCTCGGTCGCAATCGACTGTTTCGTGTTATTTAAGGTTTTACTATGGATGGTTTTACTGTGATATGTCGAAGACTTCATCGGATGATGAAATTTTCACAGAATATATTTATTTTATTTAGGTATTTCATTAACAATTTTTACATTGTATCGAAATGCATTAATTATAAACTAACACAACATAAAGACATATAAATGAAAAAATACATATATATAAGTATTATGGATACCTACATGAGTGATAGGTTTCCACTGTTCTGTAGTTAATTGCGAATTTGGCACATACGTATTGTGGATCAAAAGTACCTATACTTTTTTATTTTTTAAGAGGAATAAAAGTTGCGAATGTGATCTATTTGAATAATGCGCTATGATATTAAGGTATTCCCATTTCATAACTGAAAAACTTTATAAACCCAAAATCGGTTATAGGGGTCCATTTAAAAAAAGGAGTTTTTGCTCTTTTGTAAAATTTACATTAAACACATTCGCTACTTTACCATAAAGGTGACGACCGGTAAAATCTAAAATGTTATTTTAAAAACATAGTTCATATTAAATGTTTTACTTTATAATAGTTCTCTCCTGTTTAATTCCAATATTTCAATTTACAGTCGTTTGTATTTATGTATGAGCGTATGACGAGTGACGAGTTCCAAGAGTTAATAAAAAAAACACGAAATCACAATAAAAAAACTCGTCATTTGCCGACTTGGACTATAAACATGCGCGATAAACGTCAAAATGCACGCGTTACCATAACAAAATAATGACTCCCAAGTTTTTTTATGGGTAAGTTAGTGCCGATTGCAAGGGCAACATAGTTAACAATAGTAAATTCTAACCATAGTTCAAATGGGCATCAAAAAACGTATACTTGAGTTAACAATTGGTTAGAGCCTTAACTATGGTCAGTTTAACAACTGGTTAGCTTGACTATTATTAGGGATCAAAAAACCGGCCCTTAGGGCCGGTTTGTGCGTTTGCACTGGACGAAACATCGCAACAAAACATGTTGAAATCTCTAGATCCTGTCAAAAATTGTATGGAACATTGACAGAAAAGAGAGATTCCAACATGTTCTGTCGTGAATGTTTCGCCAGTGCAAACGCACAGTAATGATGCATGAGTATTATTTTAAAAGATAGCCACAGCCACAGATAAATACAGATGGGACACTCCGCAATCAATATTCTAGTTCTCTAGTTAACCACATTTTTTATTTCCACACAGCAATATTGCTTTATGAATCAAAACAGGTAAATATTTGACAGTTATTTGCGACGTTACCAACTTTTAAGTTAAACCCGCGACTCTTGCTACGACACCAGTGCAATTTAGGTCCCACAGATCTAATTACCTACAGTTATATTCACCTAGAAGTTGCCTCTCTATCGCGTACTAAGGATGTGGACTGGGAAAATAAAAAATAAAACTATTTAGTCCGTCAGTCAAATAATAAAAAAACATTAGACACATATTTTTTGCTTTATCTTATTATTAAAAGACAGTTGACAGAAAGTTGAAATAATCTACCTGGTGGACAATTTTTTTTTTTTGTCAACATCCCTATTCTTAGATCTTCTGACTACGTTACATTCATTGAATTGGCCCAGCAAGATGGGCCCGCCGCATACTTTTAGCTTCATACCTAAACTGCGGTGTGTCCCATCTGTAATTAATCTGTGCCACAGCGCCCACAGCTAAAGTAGTCTATAAGCTGGGTGCCTTTTATCGAATGCGCATCGTTAATAATTTCAGCCGAAATTTACATATAATATGGACAGTCCCGTAGTATGGCAGACAGTTACGTAAGCCAGATGTAATGCTCGAAGATCTAAATATTTATCCTTACCTCTCGATTTGCGCTCGTTTCTCTTTGTCGGCCTATAAGTACCTACTGCGAAATGCATAGGTACCTCTTGGGTAGGTATAGGGCAGCCTGGCTTGCAAGAGTATGCAATAATTAATTAATTATACAATTACGTACTTATCCTACTACATCAATATCTGGTTAACTGCGCTAGATAAAATATAGTGACCAGCTGCAATGTGACTCTTGTTCCGTAACCAGCAGGTCAACAGAGCTCTAACTGATCGAATTTGTGGGCAACCATTCAGATTATTTCCTGCAGTAGGACACACCGACCGCGAGTCTTTGTTCTCAAGAGTCCCATCGAGAAGAAACCTAAGCTTTATATCGATCGGGTACTCTGTGGGACTCCCCGTCCAAAATTTCCAATTAGGTATCTACCCCAAACCCCAGCGTATTGACAGTTAATAGAGATTTTTACATGTTTTGTTGTGAATGTTTCGCCAGTGCAAACGCACAGTAATTGCGTAATACACGATCAATCACAATCTGAATCATTTTAAAAGAGATTGCTAATCCATTGCTTCATAAGTTCGAAAGAAAAATCTGCTCAACAACGTAAATTACGCAATGTTGTTGAACTGCCAAAATTAAACAGCTATCTTATTACGCAAAACATTTTCGTAAACGATTACGACTAACCAGTTTAATTTTGACAGTTCAACAATATTCATTGCGTTTTAACGTTGTCGAGCAGATTTTTTTTCGAAACTATGAAGTAATGGGTTAGCAATCTGTTCCAATACGATTCAGATCCTGATTGATCGTGTATTACGCAATTACTGTACGTTTGCACTGGCGAAACATTCACGACAAAACATGTTGGAATCTCTATTTTCTGTCAATGTTCCATACAATTTTTGACAGGATCTAGAGATTTCAACATGTTTTGTTGCGATGTTTCGCCAGTGCAAACGCACAGCTAGGGTACAGATTAGTATTAATAGTTTACCGAAAATGTTTACGCAGTTAGATAGCAGTATTATCTTATCACACACTGACACAACCCTTTTTAGTTTGACTATTAATACTAATTACGTTATTTACGTTGTCAAGCAGACGATTTTGTATGGAGAATTATTCTTCTGTGACAAGGGTAGGCAGAGAGGGAGATGAAGAACAGACGAATTTAATTTAAAGAAGTGACAGACGTACGAGCGAATACGCATACCTACTTATGGCTCGGCTGCCTTGCTCGCCCGTGTGTCATACTAAGCACGCGTACTTTAAAACCGCTGATTAAGTTTTCCGATGATCCAACAGGTTTGAAATTTTGCTCATAGCCGCCTTGGCCGCCTTGGTTCGTAGTTTCGTACGTCTGTCATCAGTGTCATCGCCGCGAGTTGCGAACCGCCATTTTGTTCCGACATTTGTTTAATGTTTGTTAGTTACTTAGTTTGGTTCAGAAAATTCGACAACATCGCATTACAGTGTGAGCAAACTTCACGTGTGTCACCGACGACGGCGAGCCGAGTAAGTTCGCGAACATAAAAACCGTCAAGTTTTAAGTTCGCACGTCTATCCCCTACTTTTGAATCATGCGTTCCGAGTTAGGCTGTAATCGATTTGAGCGGGCTAACACCCGCCCGTACGTAATCAGCGTGAACGCGTAAACGATGTCCCGTGAATCGCCATAGATGACGTCATGACATGCACCATCTTGCGGTAACGCCGACCATGCCTTTTAGTAATATCACCTTGAGGTGTTTTGTTTTGAGTCGGATCTTATCTTTAAACTAGAACGTGGCATTTTCGAAATTGTGCTTTCTTGGCTATCGTCGCTACCTAACCAAAGAAGAAAAAAAACTTTGTGGAAAGAAATATGTTAAATATACAAGTTTTGACGTTTAGCGAGCACTGTGAGCGCGTTCACGAGCGTTCCGAATAGTTGACAGCCCTCAGCTGTCATAATCGTGATATCTAAATCGGTAATCGGTAGTCGAAAATGATTGATGTCAGCGCTGTGAGCGATTATGTTCTAATTTGGAAAGCGGCCTTATTTGATTGAATAATGTCAAAATAGTTGTACTGAATGTTGGTTGTGTTTAGTTTGGCATGTAGATAACAATAACATTGCGCGGTGTAGCAGTAAACAAAGTAGGAAAGCAATATTAAACTGCTTGACCACTTTGTTGACTGTATTACTACAACACCCATGTATTTAGGTCAAATAAAGTGTGCCTATTTGATTTTGATAAACTTCTTGTATGCTACATTCATAAATACTGTAGATACAATATTTATTCATTAAGTCTCGTTTATTTCTACGTTCCGACTAGGGAATGCAATCTCGAGTCGGGATTGGCAGCTCGAGATTTAGCAATCTCACAATCTGAATAATTTTTGAAACAGATTAGTAATCCATAACTTCATAAGTTCGAAAAAAAATCAGCTCAACAACGTAAATAACACAATGAATATTTTTGAACTGTCAAAATGAAATATATTGGTCTTAATCGTTTACGAAAATGTGTTACTGAATTAGATAGCTGGTATCTGTATCAGCGGGGGTGAGGGGTGGAGTACTGTGCAGCGAGTAGCGAACTTCCGAGCCGCCTTATGTTTGAATCGAATTATACAAAGTGTTTCTTTTACGTATCAATTCAATATTTTTGTGAATATTATACTATATAAAAAAAATAGCATAGTGTGCTAAGTTGGCTGAGCTCAGTCTCGAAATCTCATTCGAGATCTTAACGAATACAGTCTTATCACAGGGAGATAGGATTGAGTACTTCGTACCACTACCCTAACCTTTTATCAACATTGATCGAAGCACAAGCGCAAATAAGCCGATTTCGGCCGGATACTAATAATTTCTTTTTGAATTAAATTTTATTTTTACTGAATGTTACGTTATGAAAATTTGAGTTTCGCGGGCTCTGAATATAAATCATCAATACCATTTGCAAAGGCTAACTCAAAATTAATGACCAGTATAGGTCACTGCAAAAATGAGGGCATGTTATATCTTCTGACAGAAGATGCTTTGATTTTTGGAAATAGCCATCTTAGGTGGAAATAAAATAGACAAAAATTCATGCCGAGAATACCATGGAGCGATATACTTCACGAGAATGCGATGCCATAATATTTCTCCTTCTCCTTGCTTCTCTAGACGAATTTATAAGATCGCAACGCAACATACTACACCACAAAAATGTGGATCTGCCTTTAATCCTGGTGAAGGATGGCTGTCCACGTATCGTTCTAATTTCGATTAGGATTTTTTAACATGGCAATAATATTTTCAGATATACCAACTTCACCAAAAAATGACGTTTGCGTCGGCCATTTTGCAGTTTTTACGGTAACTGCTCTACACGTGTTTGGTAGGTTATTCGACAAAATCTATTAAAAAATCTAAGAATTACAGTATTGCAGTGTGTTATAAATTATCTACGAACATTCCAGGTTGCCGAGATGGCAGTTGCAAAGAAACCCGTGGCTAAAAAAGCCCAACTGCACCAGAAGACTGGTAAGAAAGGAGTCAAAGGTGGTAAAATCCGCGGCAAAGGCATCAAGCGGAAGATCAACCTGAAGTTCATGATCGACTGCACACACCCCGCTGAGGACAGCATCCTTGACGTCGGCAACTTCGAGAGATATCTGAAGGAGCGCGTCAAAGTTGAGGGCAAAACAAATAACCTAGGCAATCACGTTGTCATCGCTAGGGACAAGACAAAAATCTCCATCAATGCAGGTTAGTTGCTATTTTCAACAATGCTTTTATTTATTGTTTATCACGTCTTCTTTTGGAGAAGTTCTTATTTACTAGGATTGCCCCAGTTCTCATATTTTTTGTGTTCGCTTTCATGACACGTTATCATAAAATAGTGTTTTTGCTTTGATTTTAAACACTTATTCTGATGATGGGTGGGTCAGTGCTGATTGGCCAATATTAATGCAGAAATCATGAGTATTAAGTAATATTAAAATTATGATCACATTTTTATTCTCACCATTGTATTATATTCAATGAATGATTCCTCTTTGATTAGGTGTATGTGGCTTGAGAATTTTTCATAGTTTTTCAACTTCTTGACTAGAATTTGCAATATAATTTGTAAACTAACCCTCTTTTACTCTTGGCAGCATACAAATCTGGTACATTCTATTCCAAAAGTTTTTGTAATGCTTGATTGTTATTGTGTGGCTTCCATTATTTTAATACCGGAAACAGCCATAAAGCTGTATTATGATATAACAGTACTTTTATCCAGAAAAGGACTCTGGCTGACATTATTGAGAAAACAAAGAAGTATGTAGTGCAGTTTTAGCAAAAACTGCTCATAAATAGCCTTGGGTACTAGCCGTTTTAAGTTGATGATTTAACCCACCAAAAAATCACTTGCTTGTAGCCGTTTACATGTAAGCGCTCAACGGGTTTCACTATTATATTTATTGTTGTTTCATGTGTATTTTTCTTATGAACAATAGCAGGTTCATACAACTTTGTCAGGTTATAGATAGTTCCTAGTGAGATGTTTCATACTCTCTTATAATCTAACATAATGTTATCTCCTTTCCAGACATTCCCTTCTCAAAGAGGTATCTGAAGTACTTGACAAAGAGGTACCTCAAGAAGAACAACCTTCGTGATTGGCTGCGAGTGGTGGCTTCTGCTCACGACTCATACGAGCTGCGTTACTTCAACATCAACGCTGACAGCGATAATGAGGACAATGAAGATTAAGCTATTGACAGAATAAAATAGTTTTACACTATGCCTTTGTATTATTTTATGTAGAATTGTAGACGACCATATACTCAAAACATAATTCACACACTCTTTTGACATAGGTAGGTACACAAAGTTGTTGCAGAGAAAATTAAAGATTTCAACAAAGTGAGAACCACCTCTTTTTGAAGTAGGTTGAAAACCAGCAGCTAGTTTCTTAGTTTCCATAACAAAACCAAACCTGTATTCCTGAAGGGCTAGAGTGATATGTAACCCACATGTAGCTGTATAGTTCATTGAGGTATAGGGGCATGAGGAACACTAAAGTTCAAGATCCTCTGACCAGACGGGTGTTGTGTCTGGTGTACAACTGCCCAACGACTGACTTGCTTGGTCGTTTCTACGCCCACGAAGGGGGCGCGAGGAGTCTGTGTTTGGGTTTTATGGCCCATTGCCCGTGGAGTGGTTCTCTGAACCCTCAAAATTGGGGGTCGGTCGTTGGGTTTCCAGATTTTGCCTCCCCTCAGCGTTTTGGAGTGTGTTTCAATAGTGCAGGAGCCCCCGAAGTGCTTCACGACGGCCGTACGACCAGGCCTCTGCCGGGTGAGATCCCTAATTCCCTAGGGAAGGCCCAGAAACTTATTCTACTGTTTGTCGGTTTTGGTTGGTGCTACCTACAGTGGAAGCTCTCCCCGCAGTCCCCGCCCCCAATTACGTAAACCAGATCTAGCTAGTAGCGTTGCAGAGCGCGGGGTGTTATGTAGTGAGATTGGAGCGACTGAGGTGTGTGTACGTCGCTTGTGGGGTTTTCTTGTGTTTTTTTGCGAGTGCTTTTTTGCGTTCTTTTGTCTTGAGTAGTCCGGTGGTTATTGCGCGACGTCTGCGGTGATGTCGCACGGGAAATGTTTTTAGTCTGGGGGTCGCGCGTGCCATGGTGCAATGTCCCTGATGTGGTCCTGTTCAGAGACGTCAGCACACGCGAACGTCCTGCGCGCCAGGTTGGTGCAGAAGTTGTCGATGGTCTCGACACGCAAGTCCCTGTGAATTGCAGAATTCCTCATGAACCGAGAGGCTTTGGATAATTGACGCAGTACGTAATTTTGCTGCGTCCGGACCTTATGTTTGTGGGTCTCGGCCGTGAGGGCGAGCCAAGACGGGGCGGCGTAGGTGAGTTTCGGTCGTATAGATCCCTAGCTTGACGCGCATGGGGAGGCGTGACGAGAGCACCGGCGGAGGAGGTTCCTATTTACCTTTACTCGTGCGATGGTGTTACAGATGTGTGTGTGGCAGGTATGTCGTCACCTGTCTGTGTACACAGAGTACAACGCAGGCGAGACACTGCACCCCTGCGGCACCCCCGCGGTATCAGGACATGCGCTAGAGAGCTCGTCCTCTACCGGGACCTTAATAGAACTAACCTGCAGGAAGGAGGAAACCATCTGTATCAAGCGACGGGGCGCTATGGAGGGTGAGCTTGTATAGTCAGCCGGCGTGCCAGACCCGGTCGAATGCCTTTTCTATGTCGAGGAATATTGCTGCGGCGTACTCCACCCGAAGATTTTTTTGACATTGGGGATGTCGTGGGGGCGAGGCGAGCGGGGTCGGGGCTTCGCCCCTCGCCCGCGGAGGCTATACAGTGACCCACTAATACGGGCCCCTCAATGTGGTGGCCCACTACGGCCTACGGAATTGACGCAGGCAAACTGCGTGTGTGTAAATGGTTTCTATGAATATTTATTGTAGGCGCGCTTCGACACTAAATCCTATAGTGCCCTGTCTTCACGACATTTCGGTGGTCTGTCCCCGCCAGGCGCCAGGTGAGGCCCCCGGTTGTCTGGGAGGGGCCCAACGAGAACGACCAGCGACAGAGATGCTGACTCGACGCTCCTACAGGTAGATATGTAGTTTTCCCTCGCCCCGCTCACAGACCTAGCTGTTTACGAATTGAGGGAGAAACTGTCATGTATGTTTGAGCGGTTCGTGTTGTAGAATAACACCGCTCAGAGTCAACGTGCATCGCGGCCCGCATAGCGCATGCGCGTTTATATGTATAAATGCTTGTTGAGTAGTGGCCACAGAGTACTTTTTAATATAGGAGTGGCTATCTGTGTTAGTTGCGCGACATGCCATAATAACCTAGAACTGCCTGCTCAGCGTAGTTCAGAATCATGTACTGAGTCCATGGTATCAGTTTTCGCGTCGATGTCCCTGCCACCCTGTATACTCGTCGTGCTGTAAATTGCTTGCGCGATGCAGGATTTAGCATGACGTCCTGATGTGATGCTTATGCGTATGCGTAGTTCGCATGTGGCGTTGCAGATGCCGCAACAGAAGTTCTATGTAATTGATAGGGGGAGATCGTATCAGTACGATCGGCACACAATACAGCTGCTACAGAAATTGTTCTTGTAAAAACCCACAACAACCTGACTAAGACATCGAACTAAGGACTCCATGCTCAGCACTCACACAAACTTGTAACCAACCATTAACCGACCAAATGAGACAGTCAAGACTTTATTTTTTCTTTGAAGTTGGGTTGTTAGTCCGTGGAAAATGCTCTATTTTGCTAAACTTATTTAGCAAATACTAACAATGGGTTTAAAAGTACTAACATTTCATATCTAAATATGTAAACATCTCGTCACATATGAGATACCTAATCACAGAACATAGTGTACCTAATTTGACCTAATTAATAGTATCTCCTTCAAGTGTGCGTTCAGACGTCGATAACCACGAGGTTATTATTTACATGAACATTATTTTGCGTTTAGAGATTGTAACTCAGGGTATTTTAAAGTAACCTAAGCACATATGACTAAAGAAATCTGTGACCTAAGTATCTCGTGAATTTCCTTTGTATTCGTTCCAATCTGTCTGAATGCACTGCATAATTCGGATAAAAATAATAACATGGAAGTGGGGTGAAGGGGTAATAATATAATGCACATAAAATAATAAGTAACGTATATTTCTCAAGTTTGGTAAATATATGTAATTATAAATTAATTAATATTATAAAATCATTTGAAATGATGATTTTTGTACTACAGCTATTTTAAGATTCATCACCGCCGTGACTAAGTATTGTCTGAATAATGAGAAATGCGCTAAAGTATACATTGAACTACATGGTAACAGCTTACTTGCACCGGGAATTAAGGCGTTAGTGATAACACTGATAACCCTAACATTACATTATTCATATCAATAATATGGCCGTCCACTCATTAGTTTCCGAGACCTGAGCCACCATCTTATAGTATCATAATTAATATGATCACATATTCCGACGGCCTATAGCATAGGGTTAAATGATATTCATCGATTTTAGCTTAACATTATAAATAATATTATATAATTTGATTTAATTTTAATCCACACAATCTAATTGATTTATTTAAAACACGAGTTCCGTTGAGAATACAATAGTTTGATGATATTACACGATCTATCGATATATTATAGAACACGACTAAAATATATTTGCACAATCAGAGTTTGCGCTTGACCCTCGAGTCTGAATCTAGTTCTAATTAGTATTCAGAGGTTATTTCTACAGCTATACCATAATAATTGTGTTGTCAACAGTCTGTAATGTTTTAAATCGACAGGATTTTGTGGTTAAATATTCAGTTGCAGGATTTATTTACACATGTCTTGATTAAAATAAGTTAAGCCTTAAAATATTTTACTTAGAGGCAAACACAGAAGTCCTGCTTCTTGACATTTCGCACGTGTACGTAAAATAAATTGGTAAAAAATACAATAAAAACGTTTATTTGATACTAAGAATACATGTACACATGCATGTGTGATAAAATAAAATTTCCTATTTTTCTAAGATCGGCGATTAAATACTAAAATCGATGTCGATAACAATGGTTCTCCTATAACATTTATTCCTACTAAACGGTGATACGAATGCAGAGGATCGCGACCGATACGGGCCGGTGGTATTTCACGAACGCAGCACGTGCGGTTTTATTTTTACTTTTGGCTCGATATTACTACACGTCTAAAATTACCCTACTTTCAGGCTCGGGCGTCCAGTGCAAGATTATTATAAAATGGGGCGAGCGCGCGTTCACTTCTTGGCGGCGATTTCCTTCATCCTGTTGAGTGCGGAGCCGGCCTGGAACCAGGCGATCTGCTGCTCGTTGAAAGAGTGGTTCAACAAGATCTTTTCCGTCTTGCCATCTTTGTGCTTGATCTCGCATTCGACGGGCTGTAAATAAAAATGTTATTTGATTTAGATTCAATTACGTACACAGCCGGGTAACCCGGCTACCGAGTACCAGACATGACCAACGCCAGATATCCATCATTATTACCAGTTACCTGGCCGGATCCTAACTATCAATTGTTAATTCGAAAGCGATTTGAACCGTCTGAACAGACTTTCAATCAAATTAAAACTATTTGTTGTTGAACAACCAAAGTTGTTCAACTTCAGGGAACAAGCAATACATAGCCTGTGAGATGACTAAACCTTTCTTCTGACTTTACCATGGTCAGGTCATAATATTCGTCATAAAGCATGACGTAGATTTGGACGAGCCGCACCGCATTGCAAAAATCTTTCAACATCACTTTCGTCCATTATGTATGAACCATCGCACAGTACAGAACGGTCGCACCGCGATTTTTTGTTTTGAAATGCGATACGCTGCGACCCGATGCGGCTGTAATGTGCGCTTAGCTTTAATGAACAAGACGTGCCACTAAAGATGAGACTTGACAAACCACGTGGTTTGACTTGCGCAGTAGACCAGTTATAGGTCTCTTTAGCGGTATGAGGAAAGAGCGCGGAAGGCGCGGTACAGCGCTTGTCAAGTCTCATCTTTCGTGGCGCGTATCGTAAGTATTGGTTTGGTCCTTTGGTACGTTACCTTGCCAGGTGCGAAGGAGTTGAGTCCGAGCAGTGAGATCTTGTCATCGGGCTGGATCTTGTCGTAGTCGGAGGCGTTCGCGAACGTCATCGGCAACATACCTTGTTTCTTCAGGTTGGTCTCGTGAATCCTGGAGAAACAATTTATATATTTTCAACTTGCTAGTAAAGTGGCTTTTATGAACAGGCTTTTGGTTCACAATGCAGTGTTTTTAACATGCGTGCTTTTAACTTTGTATTCTCGCACTAGTGCGGCAATGTACATCACAGAACTACAATGACATAATCAGCCTATATTGTTCCCACTGCTGGGATGCAGACCTCCTCTATGTGAGAGGCATTCCCTCTTTCAGAGAGAAGGCCTCCGGCTGTAACCTGCCACGCGTGCCTAGTCTAGTGCGGGTTGGTAGATGTCACATGTCTTCTAATTTTCGCAGTGGTTGGCGTGATGATTAGGTCTTAGTCCTAAAATTATCATTATTTTAAAGGCTACAGCTACATAATGCATTTACAGAATTATTTTGCATTTCTTATAACATCAAAAAGTAATTCAAAACTGACATTTTGAGCCAAAATTTGGTCATATTCAGCTCATTAATTAAATAGAAGTATGCATGCATGTATGTAAGTATATTCTCTG
Organism: Agrochola lota; assembly: GCA_947364205.1. Lineage (NCBI taxonomy): Eukaryota > Metazoa > Arthropoda > Insecta > Lepidoptera > Noctuidae > Agrochola > Agrochola lota. The sequence goes on from OX376223.1 coordinate 5,173,359, forward strand.
AATGTTTTATTTAAATTAAATACTAGTTTTTGTATTTAATATATATTATTTTCTTGTCTACTCCTACACATGGTGTCTACATCTCTTTTTATCTACTTACCTATCGCAGGTATGCTGGAAGATATTTCTTCAGAAATAAGCATCACCTTTGTATGTACGTTGCGGTTCTTTGTTCGTGTTAGTTTTTTAAATGATTATATAAATAAAAAAAGATGTTACCTAGCGAACGACTTGACGATGATGGCCCTGCCGCCCAGATGCCTGGGCTCGAGCGCGGCGTGCTCGCGCGAGGAGCCCTCGCCGTAGTTCTCGTCGCCCACCACGACCCACGGCACGCCGGCCGCCTTGTAGGCGCGCGCCGTGGCCGGCACGGGGCCCCACTCGCCTGTCTTCTGGTTGCGCACCTTGTTCAGCTCACCGTTCTCGGCGTTTGTAGCGCTGTGGCATAATTGTGAGTAGTGAAAAAAAGAAAGGAAAGAAAATACGTTTATTTCCGGTGAACGTAACACAAGAAAAAAAATAACAAATTACGTGAAAATATGCGTCACATCCACGCAAGACGACCATCGCACAGCATAATGCTATGACACTATGCGAGATAGAGCTACAGTGCTGATTTACCAAGCCGGCAAACCAACGCGGTTGTGCAATTAGCTGGTGGAGTGAAAACAAGCCATGTGCCAGATAAGATTTCTCATCGTCAAAAATGACGAAACGACCATACAAACTTTCATCCCCTTTTTAACCCCTTTAGGTGATTATTTATCAAAAATCCCTCCGTGGTGCTCACTTTCGTTATTTAAGTAACTTTTGTGCAAAATTTCATCCTTCTAGACCAAGGTTTGGGCTGTGCGTTGTGTGTCAGCGAATGAATTTAAGATTTTTATTAACTATCTAGATAAATTTGGCATATCCGGTTTATGCATCTTGTAAATGTAATAGATAGGGCCTTGATAGCGATTTTTATTGAGTAATTCGTTAGGTAAGAAGAACTTGATTCTATACAATAGTATACAAGGCAGTGTGAGATAATTCTAAAATGAAGACTTACGTAATAAACATGTTATTGGAGATGTTGTCGAGATGTCCGCGGTATTTGAGCCAGGGTCCGGCGGCGGAGATGTGGTCGGTCGTGCACTTGCCCTTGACCTTGATGAGGATGGTCAGGTCCGTCAGGTCCTTGCCGTCCCACTTGTTGAAGGGCGCCAGGAGTTGCAGACGGTCCGAGGTCGGGGCCACGTCCACTTGTACCTCTGTGGGTGGGGGTACACGTTTTTGGTTAATTAATTGGATATTTGTCAATATCGCTGTACAAGGATTATTGGCGCGTGGTCAAAATGACAGGTGTCAAGAACGCATTCTTTCAACGGCGGAACTCTTGACGCTTACTCTTGTTTACCCAAAACTAGAGTAAAGTTAAAGCAACTTTTATCGATTACTGTTCGTTAAGGGGGAGGGAGGGGGACAACAAAATTAGACATCGTGAGACAAGGATCATAAGCTTTGTGGATCACATGCATAAATCTAAACTTCAACTCTTTTTTTGAGATTTTATTAAAAATTGTAAAATATGTGTCGTCACACCAAGGGAGAGGGCGGGGGAAGTGTCACACAAGTATGACAAGGACGCGGGGCTCCTAAAATCATAGAAAACATGTGAAGTAATTTGTGAATAGCCCCTTAACCCTGGATATTGCAATTTATAATATGTATACAGTATTATACCGTTTAGGACTTTAATCTCCTCGATAAAAGTAAAACAAAGCTATACATACTGGAGCCATCAGAGGGTGGGTGCTGGTAGGTGTCCTGGCCGGGGTCGAATCCCCTGGAGGGCAGCTCGTCCGCGAACGGGTCCGAAAGCTTGAACTTCTTGCCGTCCGAGCCCGTTAGCGAGTCCGTTAGCGGGTTAAAGTCCAGACGACCTGCGGAGAAAACTTACTTGTAGTGGCAATACATAAATTTGGTACAAGCAGTAGGTTTTAAAGTTGACCTTCTCATAAATAAAAGGTGTTAAGCCTGATTTACATGGTGCGATTGCACTGTCTGACCAGTGTTTAGACGATGTCAACAAGTCATTTGTTGCTCAAATTTTATTGTACGCCCCAGGAAAGAAACTGTAAATGGGGCTTTATAGTGTACCTTTCATGTTATTGAAAATTACGATATATAAATATAGATTTTTCATTAAGATCTATTGTCATCAATATTTTGACTATTCTATTGATACTCAAGTCAGTTGAAAGGTCGATAAACCTCGAGTAGATACAAAAAATGCAGAGAACCCAGGGATATGGAGATTTTGGCCAATTCTTGACAATTTTGTATAGAGCTAAAGGGAATGTTACCAGCAAGAGACAGAGCGGTGACGAGCTCGGGGCTGGTGACGAAGCAGTGGGTGGCGGGGTTGGCGTCGTTACGACCGGTGAAGTTCCTGTTGTATGACGTCACGATGGTGTTCTTCTCGCCTTTCTTGACGTCCTTGCGGTCCCACTGGCCGATGCAGGGGCCGCATGCGTTAGCCAGCACCTGGGGGGAAATTTTGTGTGTCAATAACTTTCAAGGTGCAGGTATTGGTGAGGCAATACTTGGTATTAATTGTCGCAGCGGTTGCAGAACCGCACTACTACTACTATTTTTCACTAGGTTAGAATTGTGTTAAACCAATAAAAGAACTATTATCCTAGAACAATCATCTTCAATAATATATTAGTAAATACTTAGAGTACTTTCGAAACCGGCAAGTACCAATATAACTTTTCATGTATATATATGTCGCAGTAAGATGGTTATAGCCGTGATACAGTTATGCCCCTAGGGATATAGTTATATACCGTAATATAGTTATATGAAAGCGGTTCATCACTGCCGTAATTTTCTTACTACGACCGATTTCGACGTAGCGCTCGCCGGCCGCTGCCGCGGCATCGCTATCTTCGATCGCTCGGCTCGCGCGTAGTTGGTCACAGTTCTAACCTAACCTATTTGATCGGAGTGCCCTAATAGTTATATTACTAGATCGTGCTCGTATCACAGTTATATTCCTAGTAAGCCAGTCATAACCGCTAATATATCACGGCTATGACTGCGACATATATACTTTCAAAGCTTATCCTAGACATAACTGACTTCGGTGAAGGAAAAACATCGTGAGGAAAGCTGGACTTATAAATTAATATAAGTCTGAAATCGCCAATCCACCTTGAGTAAACGTGGTGATTCATCTTCGTGCCTTCTGTGTGAAAAGAGGCATTTACCCTGCAGAGAGACAGTAACATGGTGGTATTATTATTGAGTACTTACGGTGCCTCCGAAGTCGCGGAGTGTTTGCGCGATGCCGTCACGTTCGATGGTGGCGCGGATCTGTTCGGAGCCGGGGGTCACGTTGAACGGCACCTTGGACTTGATGCCGTGCGTCAGCGCCTGGAGGGAGATACACAATGTTTATATACTGCATAGATCATGCTGATAAAAATACAGTTACTATGAGAAAGTAAGGATTCCAATTTCCAGTCTGTGGGGTACTTAAGAGCAGGCGGGAAATTAAAAAAAATATGAGTTAGAAAGATTAAGACTATAGTGTTGAAGTAATATAGATTTGCTTTGCTATTCTCAAACAATAAAGTGTTTATTGTGTTTGCTGTGACTTCACGTTCCGATTAACTTATAATACCAATACAATAGGGTGATGACTAAATTTTTTTTAGTCCGTCATGGAGATTATTAAAAAATATTGGACACGTATTTTTTCTTTTTTTACGTAATCTAAAGATTATGGCGATACATCGAGGTAAAATGTGCTATGACGTCACGAGTATGTAGATTGTATATTTACTTGTGACGTAGCGACCCCCACAGCCCGACTTAAAATGCGTTTTTATCTAAGTATTTTTTTATTCATAAGATAAAGCAAAAAATACGTGTCTAATATTTTTTTATTATCTGACTGACGGACTAATTAGATTTTTTTTTTACCCAGGCATCATCCCTATTAAACCTGTAACTAAAGCTAGTCTACACTAATATTATAAAGAGAAAATATTTAAATTTTGTTTTTAATGCATAAACTCAAAACTATTGGCCCTGCAGTCTTGCGATAAATAGCGTTCGTTATACGACCGAATTCGGTCGCAAAGTCCTAATGGCATCCCTAGGCGCGCGCGATGAGCTTGTCAAGAAATTTTGACCGTCGAGGGACGCCACAGAATTGACCATCGCCATCGAAACAGCGATCACTATCCTATGTCGAGACTACCGCCCCTGGACGATTTTAAACCAGTAGAATGGTATATTATCACTGAGTAACGTAGACTATAATTTATAAAAATATCACGCGGGCAAAGCCGCTGTCGGAAGCTAGTAAACAATATAATGTTAATTATTACAGTATTGTTTATAAACAGATAAAAAGCAATTATGTGACATTGACTTCTGACCTAATCGTAGTTTTTTTAAGCGTTTATACGAGTATGAATCAGAGCAACCCAGATATTATCAAACAGTATTCAAGTCTTAACCTGGGTCCTATTTAGCGATCGTCGCGCGAGTACATGATCGTTCGAACTTTTTGTTCGTTGATCCTGAACACGTGGTCGCGCCGACAGAGGGCGCTTTATTATGATACGATAGCTTTTAGCACCTGTATTTTAGAATGATCTTCTTAAGTCAGAGGTCCTAGTACTAATGCATGACATTAATGTAACGTAATTCGAACGATTTTTGGATCGAAAAGACAACTTTCTTTACACAACTAACTACAACAACTCCCTTTTATCGTGTGGTTGGAAATAGCGGCGTAAATGTTTGTATTTTAAATTTGCAGGATAAGGAAGGCGTGTGGTTATTTTTATGTGTATATATGCCATTTTTATTTTTTTTCTTAAATTGTATTTTGTTTATGGATCATGTGGTACTGTGGATTGGTATGTTGTGGTTGTGTGTGATTCTTATTAATTTAGCATATAGGTTAAACATTTTGGGACAAGCACAATTAATATCACCCATAGATACTCGTATAAACAAAGTTTTAAAACTAAGTAAGTTTTATGTGCGATACGAGTTTTTTTAAATTTAATATGGTTCGAGTTCGTTACATTTACTCCGCGCGTTCGTGGCAGGCTCATCGTATTGGGTCTTGATTTTAAATTATCAGATACATGAATTCAAATCTATTTTTAAATCAAGATTCATGATAAGAATTAAACTTAGAATGAAAACCACTTTATTTACTGACCTCCTTGACAATACTGGCGCAGCGACCCATATCTTCGTAGGACGAGTTGGTGCATGATCCGATGAGACCGACGCGGATATCTACCGGCCAGTCGTTCTTCTTGGCGATGTCTCCTAGTTTGCTGATGGGGTTGGCCAGATCGGGGGTGAAGGGGCCGTTCACATGGGGTTCCAAAGTTGACAGGTCGATTTCGACTACCTGTTTGGGTTAAGAAAAGTGGTCATAAGTCTCGTAATAAAACACATTGTGTTGAAAATATTATAAGATACACGGTGAAATATGATATGAAAATAAAACATTAAATTCATTTTTAAAATTCATTACGTATTTAAAATTTATCAATAATTCAATAATAATAATTGTTTTGTTTGTTTAAAAACATACAAACATTTTTTTTAAATTGTTTATTGTTATTGAAAAATGTGTAGATGCAAATTAAGTTATTTTTTTTTTTATATCTTTATTTATTTACAGGGTTTTTTCTATAAAGAATATGTCACCCCGATTATTGAATACAATAAGTACTTATAACAAACTAGCCTACCCGCAACCTTGTACCCATAATAATAATATGATAAAGTGTTCTGGCCTCATCTGACAATGGTGAGGCCAGAACGCTATTATAGAAGCCTACATTAAGGTTGTTGTCAAAAGCTTGACGTCTTTGGACTCCAATACGACTACATTCCGTCAATATGTGATGAACATCTTCTATGACTCCACAGACGGCACAATTGGGAGAATTAACTTTGCGCATCATAAAACCAAAACTATTGAGAGGCACGTGGCCGGATCGGAGTCTCAAAGCCATCACAACTTCTTGCCTATTCATCCTGCCCTCGCTAAACCAAATCATACGTGGAAGAGATGGCTGAATCGTCCTGTACCAAATGCCCTTCGTTAAAGATCTTTTATCAAAGTATTCTGACCAAGATTTAATGCATCTGTCTTTAACTAGGGGTAAAAGCTCGGTATGCCATGGAGGACAAGCATAAAATTCCCCATCAGACGCGGCTTCATTTGCCAAACGATCAACCATCTCATTACCAACCAGTCCAACGTGAGAAGGAATCCATTGCAATACAACTATTTTATGTTTGGCAACAAATTCAGTGATGGTTCTTAAAATAGTATACGCCAGTGGAAGCCCCCTGAACGGTGAAGTACTTGTACATCTCATCAGATGAAGAAGACTACTTTTCGAATCAGTGAAAATGACAAACCGATCACCGTTCAAAGATTTGATATAAGCCAAAGCTTCAGCGATAGCGATCAACTCCAAGTGCATTATTGAAACTTTTGATGAAATACAGAATTTGAAGAAGGTACCAACTTGCGAATCAAAAAAGGCTGCGCCACAGTAGTTCTCACGTCTAGAACCATCCGTATACACACAGTAAAAGCCAGAATATTGTGTATTTAGAGACTTACAACATATTGATTTTAAATTATGTATATAATAACAATGCTTAGGTTTGTCAACCAAATCCAAACTAGGCTTTACAATGCGTGATAAGTCCATATTGCTGACCCAAGTATCCATGGAGAACATGCCAATTTTACTACTGCAGTACATATGTTCTTGCTTTAATACATCGTGAGACATAACTAACAGTGGTTTTTTCTTATTTCTCCAATAAGGATTATTACCACAAAGACCATGAAGCTTATTTAATATGCCTATTAAAGGAAAATCGTAACACTTCGATTTTAAATAAAACTTACCAGCTAAATATCGGCGGCGAATAAAAAGAGGGGGCAATATCAATTCGGATTCCATCACGTGAATGGGAGTGCTTTTAATAAATCCACCTATTAACCGCAGGCAAATGTTTTGTAACCTATCCAATTTGGTTAAATGTGTGTCGGCACCATTGTCCAGTAGAAAGCTACCAAAGTCGATACGGCTACGAATAAGAGAGATATATAACCGTCTTAAATGGTTGGGATGAATACCCCACCCAGGTCCCACCAAAACTTTAAAAATATTAATCAGTTTAAGTACTCGCTCTCGAACCTCATCTATATGCTTCTTCCATCGAAGACCCCTATCTAGCCACAATCCTAAATATTTCACATGGTCTACTAACTCTAACAAAGTACCGTTCAACCAGACATCTATAACTGGCCTACGGAAACCTCTAGTAAACAAACAAATTTTACTTTTAGTGGGAGAAATTTCTAAACCTACGTCTGTTAACATGCTGTTGATTAGATCAAGAGCACACTGGATCTTGTATTCGCCCTCACTAACAGAAGAACACTGTACATATATAGCGAAATCATCCGCATATTGGGATATGCAAACATTGTTCTGCAAACGTTTACAAATATCCGATGTTATTATATTAAATAATAGTGGAGATAACGGATCACCCTGAGCCAAACCACTACCTGAATATCTGCAAATAAAATCATTACCAGATCTTATTTTGAGTACTCTTCTATGAAGAAAATTCCATAAATATCTGCAGATGCGTGACCCTACATGAAAGCTATCCAAAACATTTATTAAAATAGTATTATTTACATTATTATACGCATTATTTATATCTAAAAAACAACCCACAGTAGAACAACCCTCAGAAAAACCAGTTTGAATTGCGGAGATTAAGCAACTCAAGCCATCTAAACACGACCTACCTCTTCGGAAGCCTACTGTGTTCGCAGAAAATGTGTTACGTTTTTCTAGAAACCATTCCAATCTTCTAAATAAAAGGTAATGAAAAATTTTGCATACGCACGACAGCAGGGATATGGGCCGGAGTGAAGAAACATTACCAGGCTCACGACCAGGCTTTGGAATAGGTACGATACAAATGTCGCGCCACTGAGAGGGAACAAAACTGACATCAAAAAAATTATTATATAACTTTAGTAAAACAGATTTACCCACATCAGGTAAATTCTTAATCATAGAATAAGATATATAAATTAAGTTATTCAATGAGAAGCTACGTAACCTCGAAGTTATAGAAAAATAAAACTACTTTCTATAGTACTACATAATGGTGTATATTGGAATCTGAAAATGAATATATTTTTATAGTCCACACACGGAATATCAAAATTATTCTCTATTACATATTCATAAAGTCTACTATTCAACTTGAATACTTATTTCACGCCCAACTAAACAGGACGTATCTCCAAATGCTATGTTAAAGTAAATTGTGCTTTATTACCTCGTCATAAGGTGCCTTGGAGTCGGGAGTGAGGAGGTTTTGGTACTTGTTGGCTAATCCGGCAATGTCTTTGCGGCCAGTCGACTTCAGGTAAGCCTCCATACGCTTGTTGTAAGGGAACACCTGTATAGACAAATATGTAAATTGTAATAATTATAAGATTTTTTTTATGATCATATGGCTAAAAAGTAGGTGATTACCGAGATGACAACTAATAGAGAAGTATGGAAGAAAAAGACAATGTTGCGGGCCAGCCAAATAAATTGGGATAAGTGCAAGAGAATCATGGTGAGATTTTTTTAAATTAAATAAGCCATATAAGAACGATTTAAGGAAGTATCTCCGGAACAAACAGACGGACAATAAGCATGCCCTGGTAAAAAAAAAAAAACTATTTAGTCCGTCATCAACTAGTAGTAAAAAATACATGTCTAATATTTTTGCTTTATCATATTAATAAAAAAATACTTAGATAAAACGCGTTAAAGTTGGGGAGTGGGGGCTCGCTACGCCACAACTCCGTATAAAATCTACCAAGGCGTGATGTCATGCCATATTTTAATGTATCGCCGTAATCTTTTATTTATGTAAAAAAAAAGTAAAAGTCTAATAATTTTTAATAACATAAAAGGAGGACATCAAAAAAATGTTTTATTCATCATCCCCATTCCCGTTTTTTAAAAACGTTTGCATTTTAATCTTTGGGTCAACTTGTCAAAAAAAACAACATGTCAACTTGTTTCTGTCATTGATTGTCGCTATGATGAGATAGGGACTGAATTGAATTCGAACGTTTTTATTTACGAGAGTTGGCCTCAATGGCCGTTAGTCCCGCGACTTAACTGGCTGATATTTGCACCATTGCATACATTATATTGATATAAATATGTATGTATTGTGCGTGCGTACGTAGTAAGAAATCGCTTATACTTACACAGGAATATTACATTATTTGTTACAGTTTTATATCTCATGAAGCGACGCGCGCTTTACTTGTGGTAACTAAGTGTACAATCTACAAACACGAAAACACGCTGTGAATGTGTGCGTAAAGACGAGTAGCGTCAGCACATAACACACACGGACACACATACTTCCGACTTCGCCGTGTCGCGGACGGTACCAAGCGCTTCTGTGCTTACACACACATTCACAGCGTGTTCGTATACTTGGTAACCACAAGTAAAGCGCGCGTCGCTTCGTGAGATAAAAATACTGTATCAGCCCATGAACATCCCCTGGTATAATTTGCCTACGAATCTCCCATAATTTTAATGGACATGTATAAATCACAGGCTTGGCCCTGAGATAATTATTACATCAGCCCCGTTAATCCGGGTCAGCCTATTGAATTGAAAGAAAATAGGTACATAATATTTATTAAGATCTCTAGTCTTAGTCTAGACATGTGTTTAATAGATGAGTAATAATACATTATGAAGATAATTTCATCGATAAGTCCCGGCCCCTGAACTCAGATTGTGTCTTTTATATAAAACATGGAAGTAAAATGTATGGAAATATATGAAGGCGCTTTTAAATTTCCGTCCTCGATTATTTTATAGCATGCACGTATTTCCATACATTTTATGGACGTAGACGTCCACGATAATACCGTTACATTAGAAATTATAGAAGCACAAAATGACGGCAGTAAAGAACTGCCATATAAATATTTAACCAGCTGCCATTTTATACTCACACTCGTGGTAGCTCCGATTTCAGCACCCATGTTGCAGATAGTAGCCATTCCGGTGCAGGAGATGGAGTCCACACCAGGTCCGTAGTACTCCACGATGGCGCCGGTACCGCCCTTCACTGTCAGGATGCCTGCGACCTTCAGGATCACATCCTTGGGACTCGTCCAGCCTTTTAGCTGACCTGGGGTATAAATTTCATGTTAATTGGGTGAAAAAACAAAGTCAAAATGATGAAGGAGATCTGAGGATCAGATTGGGCACAAATTACCTGAAATCATAGTGTAAAAGACAGTAGACAAATGTGGTCCAAATGTCCACCACTAACAAAACCTATTAAATAATGAGTAATTTTTATTAAGAGCGTTTATTCAGAAAGTGGGCAACGTCGCAAATCTTTCGCTGTTTTGATCAATATGGCAATATTACTTTATGGAAATAAGAAATGTGGTTAACTAATTAACTAGAATATTGATTATGAAATGCAATAATTAATATCGTAACACCGAATATTTAGTATTAGATGTAAAAAAAGTATTTGGAAACTTTCCAAATGTATTTTTTACACCTAAAACGGGTACAACATCAAATTCAATGTTATACGAGTAATTGCAATTCATTATTAATATAACGTTCGCTAGTTAGCCTCATTTTTTATTTCCATACAGTAATATTGCAAAATTAATCAAAACAGGTAAATTTTTTACAGTTATTTGCGACGTTGGCAACTTTTAGGATAAATGCTATTATGCCACCATGAAAAAAAAAAGTAATTTCGCGACACTGTGTGTGTGACTATAATACAAAACTTGTAACACTGTTGCCTGAATTCTAATAAACATTTTGTTTTTACCTAAAGAATGCATTATAAAATAATTAACCCAACTTTTTTTATCCACTTTTCTATATACGTGTGCTGCAGAGTCATTTGGTCCTTATCATCGGTCATATTAAAATGATAGCGTCTATTTTGTCAAGATTAGGCAATTAGGTTTTCCCAACTGACAATAGGTATCTTACTACACACCGGCCGATGAGAGAATGCGTTTCTTACACCTGTCAGCTAAGTAAAAAATAATACGTGTTTTACGAATTTTAACTTTATTAGTTCGTAATCTTGTCCAACTGAAAGGTATTAGAAAAGCATACTCTCGGTCGCAGGAATATAACATAAGGTAAACCTGAAGTCAGTAGAACCTCTTAAACAACGAAAATCAGCCTTACTGCTACGAAATAAGGGCGCTGTCAATGTCAACTGCGGCTTACTTTGTCTACAAGCAACTGGATAAGATCAGTATACTAATGTGGACCTTCATTTAGAACCCGTGTTAGCTCTTCTCTTCACGTCCTAACGAATATATTGCTAATTTAAATGTTGAAGTTGTACTGCTGAGCAGGAGTTCCTAGGCGATTCCCAGGTAGGGCACATTCTTATTGGGTTTTTCCATCAGGAATTTCTCGGCGGCACACAGTGGATCGTCCCCATACAAGAGGTCGGACATAGAATTAAAAATTGAAAAAGTATTTAATTGAAAAAAATGAAATATACAGTTGCATTACTCTATTATGGAACTACAAAAAATGTTACAACAATTTTTTTATTTGACCAGTACTTTATGAGCAATTCGATGAAAACTGTTATTTTTCTATGGAAATGGTCACAAAAATGTCTGTATCTCATGATTCCCTCCTTGTTTCGATTTGCGGTTTTCACTACTGTTATTTACCCATTTTATGCCACATTTTCTTCAAGGACACATGGTGCCCCCAGCGACCCCCTTCCGAGATATTTTGCTTTTAGTAACTATACTTTTTATTGTATAACTGATGAAATGGAGGTACATTAAGTATATTCATTACTGAGAATAAGTCATCCCTAAGTAGTTCCTTAAATAACAGGTGCATTTGCGATTACTTTAATGACTTATGAACGCTTCTGTTGCCATACAACAAAAGCGTTAATGAGTCCTTAAGTAAAGATTACCAGTACTTGCTTAATCTAATTAGTTATTGTAATTACTATGTTAACAGCCCTTAATCTCTGCATTGTGATTGGATAATGTCATCATTAGCTTAGTAATGACTGAGTCGAATTTACAATAACACATCGAAAAGAAATAGAGTTTTATGATCAATAAGAAAATATGTAGGTATAAAAATATTTTTTATTTAAATAATATAACACTGTAAAAATAATTTAAAAATAAAACAACTATGTACCCTAAAACAAGCTAAAAAATTAAACAACTACTAAGAACTAAATTATAATAGGAAATTAATTAATTAACACGACCATTTAGTTACTAACAACAATAGAAAAGAAAGAAAAAAAAAACATTTATTGGCCGTTGGGTGGCATAACACAAAACAAAAAAAGAACAGAATAAAAAAAAATACACAAAAACAAGAAATTAACAAAGAAACTGCTTGTTAATAATAATATTAGGTACTATAAGACTTAAACTATATTTTCTTCATCTTCATCAATAACGACATCATGATCATTATTATCGTCATCATCTTCTTCAACGTCACTAAATGCAGCAAGTGTATCAGTTGAAACGTCAATGAACTCCAATTCACTCTGATCAACTATGAGTAAATCGTCTAGTTCACTAAATGAAGACTTTTTGGCTTTATTTGTCATCTTCGGTCGTAAACTGGTGAGAAGAGGATCGGAAGATAATAGCAGATTATGAAGAATGTCTTCATTAGTGGCGATGCTACTATGCTTTCGTGTATGATATTCTCTAAATTTACGAAAATCCTTGTTTCTTGCTTCAGATGCTTCTTCAGACAAAAAACCTATAGGTACTACTGATAAGTGGTCCACTATCTGTGATCCATGAATCAGCAATTTGTGTAAACTTGCTGGCATGTTATACCATGGATATAATTCCACGAATAAATTTGCTGTTGCATCACAATATAATTTAAATTTTTGGACTTGAATTTTTTCGCCTGAGGAAATGCATTGCAAAATAACGGCGAGTCTTCTAATTAAATTAACGTCTAATTTAGTAATTTCCGCAGTCGTTTCAGGGTTTGCAAAAAACCTTCTTGCAGCATTTCCAGTGTTTGTATTGCCACTACCCTGCTTAACAACGTCTAGAAGTAAGCCTGTGCTTCTTCGGAAAGCTTCTTGAATGGCTTCTTTCTTATCTTTAACTTTTTTTTTATTTTCGTCACCTTTTGCTTGCCATGATTTTATGTCCATTCTGTAAGCAATGTGTAATAAACACTCCATAGACCGAATCCAAGCATGCAATGAACTAAATCCATGCTTGTATAAATCTGTATTCACGGGTTTAGCTCTCACTTCTTCCAAGTTATTCATTTCGCTTGGGCGAGCTTTGCACAAATCACACACTGCTGCCGATGTACCAGATATGATTGAATGTACCTTACCATCAATCATGGTTAGCCATAGATTGTGAGTTACAGTAGCATTGCCGCAATCAGTCGGGTTCAGTTCACGAATCTCGGTCTCAAATATTTCCATTTCAGCCTTAACATTCGCTTCCGTTTCTTTCATAAATGTAAATGAAATCGGGCGACAATATGTGGTTGACGATGGCCGATCATTCTGCCACACTATACTTCCATTGTTGTCGTTTGATGGTAAATGCTTTGACTTGAAGCTCCATCAAAACCCCATTTACTGTGAAGCACAAGTGGTTCACCAGCATCAAAATTTGATTCAAGTGAATCGATCAGCCTCCTAACTGTGAGATCAAGGAGGGCTTGGATCCGTATCTTTGCGGAAGTTTCAGTCACAGTTATGTCTTCTTTTGCCGGGTAGCATTTAAGCTTTTCTTTAACTAACAAGTAGTAGCTTGGGTATTTCGCATGACCTTCTTTTAAACTAAAGTCCCGAAGTGTGATGTAACGCCACTTGGATAACTGCAAGTAAACGTAAAGAGCAAGTGCTTTGTGAGTAGGAACTTCACGAAGCGAAGGATTCTGCTTAGTTTCCAGGACATTTAAAACTGTTGAGACGTGTTCAGGATTTTCCAGCAAATTTTTCATTATTCTGGCCATATCATTTTTTCCGGCAGACTTAAGTATAATTTCAACAGTATGCAAAAGCTCATCCGAACGACTGCAACTAGCAACATTTTCATTAACACGTCTTCTTTTGTGTCTAGTCGATAAATCTTCAAAGCGTTTGCGAGGAGATGTATATGTTGAAGTTGATGTATCTGATTTTGATGGACTGACTACCTCTTCTGCCTCATTTTCATTTGCTTCTTCAGTGTCAACAACGTTTTCTTTAAAGCAATCTGGCCAAACGATATCGGAATTTAACCACTCTCCGTTCTTGTTAATGAACCTGTCGACTGTCCTTCTTAATTGCACCCATTTGGTGTAAACCCTATAGCAAAATCGTCGACACCAGTTCTTGAGATCCGTCACATCACTTTCACTTAACTGGACGTTAGTACTCGACTTCAATGTGTTAAATAAATTGTCATAGTCACGAAGATCTTTATGATTACGAAGAGCAACGTAAAGATCTAGATAAGTAGAAAACCCACGGAAAGCCATAATGACAACACTTGATAGAAGTTATAATTACAACTGAATTACATTTGCTAAACACACTCAAATATATAGGGCAGCAAGTAGGCAACTAGCAATGAATTTGATAAGCTAATGATGACATAAGACAATCACAATGCAGAGATTAAGGGCTGTTAACATAGTAATTACAATAACTAATTAGATTAAGCAAGTACTGGTAATCTTTACTTAAGGACTCATTAACGCTTTTGTTGTATGGCAACAGAAGCGTTCATAAGTCATTAAAGTAATCGCAAATGCACCTGTTATTTAAGGAACTACTTAGGGATGACTTATTCTCAGTAATGAATATACTTGATGTACCTCCATTTCATCAGTTATACAATAAAAAGTATAGTTACTAAAAGCAAAATATCTCGGAAGGGGGTCGCTGGGGGCACCATGTGTCCTTGAAGAAAATGTGGCATAAAATGGGTAAATAACAGTAGTGAAAACCGCAAATCGAAACAAGGAGGGAATCATGAGATACAGACATTTTTGTGACCATTTCCATAGAAAAATAACAGTTTTCATCGAATTGCTCATAAAGTACTGGTCAAATAAAAAAATTGTAGTAACATTTTTTGTAGTTCCATAATAGAGTAATGCAACTGTATATTTCATTTTTTTCAATTAAATACTTTTTCAATTTTTAATTCTATGTCCGACCTCTTGTATGGGGACGATCCACTGTGCGGCAGCCCGGAGTCTGGATTTGTGCTCGGTTAATGACAATAGCCTCACCCCCTATTCAAATCAATCTGCCTAGCCTTTTCCGAACTATATTGGGGTCGGCTTCAAATCTAACCGGATGCAGCTGAATACCAGTATGGAGCGATTGCCTATCTGACCTCCACAACCCAGTAACTGGGTAATGTGATACCACTTAGTAAAAGTGGTTGTCAGACTTCCCCGACAAGCGTAACCTAATGTATCGACCCATGCAGCTGTTATTACTTAGCCACGAGCTCCTCCCCTTAACCAGTAGCCTCGCTCGCTCCCTATTACATAGGACTTAAACCTAACTTGCGAAATGTGGGTGTACTTTAGGTACACCTCAGCCCAACACAGATACATACGTGATGTTATGTTTTGAATGTCGGAATAAAGATATACCTACATAAATAACAACCTTTTTTTTTTTTTTTTTTTTGGATGGGAAATCATCAAATGACTTCTCCCGCTCTGGGCAGAGCGAGAGGGTGTGTCAGACTTTTACTGACTAAAACCCACCCGTGTTCCTTCCGTTGCCTGTGTGCCGGGGCCGCGATATCCCTTTCAGACAAACCCGCAACCCCAGCAGGATAAATAACAACCTTGGATTACATAGTCGATGAATGTCACGAGAACTTTCTTTCCGACATAAGCCACGTGCGCGTGCCGAATATCAATGCCAAGTTGAGAGCCAATTATAATTTGTGGACCTAAATATATGTGCATTGTTATTGGATAGTTGTATTATACACCTATACTACATTTATTATAACATTAGAAAAATAACGGTTATTACCAATCGTTATTTCGATATAAACGTATTATAAACTCCGATATTTCACGATAAATACAAAGCAATGTAATCTGTTTCTTTTTTGACGACACGGTTGGCGCATTGGCTGAGCGATCGACTGCTGCGTAACGTGTCGCGGGTTCGATCCCCGCACGGAACAAATATTTGTATGATCTGCAAGTAGTTGTTCCGGGTCTGGGTGTTAGTGTATGTGAGTTTCTATGTTTGTAAACGCACCCACGATACAAGAAGAAATTCTTAGTGCGGGGCAACGTTTAAAAAAAATAAAATAAAAAAAATATTTTAGCATATACTTACCTACAATTAAAAAATTATTCTAATTGCAGTAATTTCAAAAATATTACACAATAACTGTCGTTATTTTGCCGTTATTTTTCCTAAATAAATGGAACTATGGAAGAAACTAATATATGTTTGATAAAAAATTAAAAATATTTTTATTGTTCCCTACTTATTTCTTTATTTTCTTCTACTTGATAATACCTCTGAAATCTGGGTCCGTTTTAAAATATTCGTAACCTGTTTCTTAGATGTTTCTGACTGACACGTTCTGACATAGTAGATACCTACCAAGAATATTATAAAAACATCGTTATCATTAGTAGGTACCCGGTAGCTTCGGCAAATCGTCACATTTTGTTTGCTTTCTTGGGGCGTCACGATAATTCGTCATTTCATGTTAAGTAGCTCGAGGCAGGTAATGCCGTATGTACATACGGTTTATGTAACTTTTGATTTGGAGTAGTCTCCTTATTTTGGTTGAACAAGGTCATCTCAGGTTTGCTTTTTTTGTAAAAAGTTCCACTAAGGAGGATCCGCAGTGGTACCACGCGAAATTCAAATTTTCTTACGTGTTGCAATTTGCAGGTCAGTGTCAGGTTGTATCTTGATGAAAATATGATTCGCGACCATGACAAATATGTATTTACAGAATCATAATCATTATTACATCTCTCTAAGTTAGATTGGTCCATAAGAACTTTTCCATAAGTGATTAGTAACCAGTTTATCATTAGTGAAGATAAAACAATCAAGGCGTTGTTTGTTATGTAAATATCTGCACTTCACGAAGAATATTTTGTAATAAGTAATTATTTCTTACTTGGTAGACGCCACATGTCTTTTAACTTTTGGTTCTTTTGGTATTCGTTTCGTTATTTTGATTTCTTATTTAATTAGAAATCAAATTTTTTTGGAGGTCGGATAAGCAGTCACTCCATGTAAATGGAGCTGGTATTCAGCTGCATACGGTTAGACTGGAAGCCGAGCCCAACATATTTTGAAAAGGGCTAGGCAGATGACGATTTAATAAAAATAAAAAGTAAAACTAAAATTAAAAACTTAAATAATTAATTTTAATAAAACCACTTTTCGAAGTCAAGAGTTACAAAGAGAACAGAATTGCCCATTTTAAAATATTGTTCCTATAAATGTAAAACAGTGAGCAAGGTACTCCATGGTTACTCTACCTACCCAGGTACTCTCTCTCTTCTACAGTGTACAGGCTATACATCAATATACATTACTCATCAATATACACTCTATTATTATTTACTCAGCGAAATGCTGGTGTACTATAGGTACAACTCTGCCTAACCCTCCGAGATTACAAGCGTTATGTTATGCTATATACCTAGGTCCAAAAAAAGCAATAATAAATACTTGAGCAATCTAAAATCAACTGATTTATTTACATGTGGGTACATTTGACGTTGTTGACGCGTGATATGCATTGTACAAATTGTTTCAATTGAATGTGAACGCTGCGTCGTAGATCTACTAGGTATGTATACTTTAGATGTATATTATGTACATGTTAATGTATACGCGTGTGACATAGTCACGTGAAGTCTGGAGCGTAATCGGACGAGTTCGCTATGGTCATAGATTTTATCATTGCATTTAAATATGTATATTATTATTAAGTTGAAAGTAGTTGCCAGTTGTTTAGGTTATTATTACATTATATTTATTTAGTTTAGCCGCTAAACGGAAATTAGAAGGGATGCTTACCATCCCATATAATTTAATAAAAAAAGTACAGAGAGTTCCTACAGTATACGTACATTCAGTCCGCCTTTGTACTGTTTTTATTTTATTTGTGTATATAGTTTTAATAAATAAATAAATATTCCATGCGGTGGTATATTGTAGTAGCTCTCCGTACTTTCTGTTGGATGTAAGCCTTCTCCATTATGACTATTGGGTGGCGGACATTTTGTACTTCGTTAGAGTGTTAATTGCTTTGAATTTATCTCTCAAGTGCTACCGGATAGGCTTGCTTGTTTTTGCCAACTATTGTAGAGGAAATATATCTTTTCTATATTTTAAAAGCAAATTAAGACACATGACCTAAAAACTAAAATATCAATCAAACGTATTTCTACTAGACTAGCTACACCAATGAATCGTCTAACTCGTTTTCTCATAATTTTTATATTCCTTTATACACAAGAACACATTTATCAATTGATCAAAGAAAATATAAAGTGTTGCAATATCAGAATAAATTCGTGACAATAAACATAACAGTATCAAGTATATCGCGTCATTGAATTCTTGTGTTTTATATACAACACTACACGCCCACATTTAAAAATGGAACTTAAAAAAAGGGTTTCTGTGAAGTTCCCTACAAACATAACAATATTTAAATATCTCAGTGAAACAAATGACAGGCTGAAATATTAATACGTTAATCGCGACCAATGGAAAACATTATTTTGTATGTTTTTATATACAAGGTAGGTATAACTGAAAGGCTTGGTCCCATAGTAAAAGGTGTTCATAATGGTAGTACACCGCACTTTTTTCGTTATTTGATTTAAACTATGTCATAGTTTTGCTTTATTTCTTTAAGTATATTCTTTATTTTTTTTCGTACAACTGGTAAAAGTCTTCGTTTTATATATGTCTATATTAAATTCATGTAATTTATTAGGGATGACGACAAAATTTTTTTTTTGTCCGTCTTTGAGATTATAAAAAAATATTGGACACGTATTTTTCTTTTTTTACGTAATCTAAAGATTACGGCGATACATTGAGGTAAAATGTGCCGTGACGTCACGAGTATATAGATTTTATACATACT
Source organism: Agrochola lota (assembly GCA_947364205.1). Lineage (NCBI taxonomy): Eukaryota > Metazoa > Arthropoda > Insecta > Lepidoptera > Noctuidae > Agrochola > Agrochola lota. The sequence goes on from OX376223.1 coordinate 5,192,659, forward strand.
AGTGACGAGAGACCCCACTCCCCAACTTAAAATGCGTTTTATCTTAGTAATTTATTATTAATATGATAAAGCAAAAAATACGTGTCTAATATTTTTTAATTATCTGACTGACAGACTAATTAGATTTTTTTTTTTACCCAGGCATCATCCCTATTGTGGTTTTTTGTGTTGTACTGTCGTTTGCGTGCACTGAATAAATGTTTTATCTATCTACCTATCTATTTATGTATCTACTCCCTTTTCAGGTTGTCAGATATACCTTGTAGAAGTAAGCGCATTTGAATTAACATCTAACATGTAGGTTTGTGTAGAATACTTGCTAAATACTGCTCATTATTGAAAACTACAATACAAAATACCAAGACTAACAGAAAACTGCGACATCCAAAATAACTTCTCACCAAATTGTTTCACATGCGGATTATCCGACAGCTTGTTAATTTCTGCTTTTGAAATTTTTGACATATCACCTGTAAATGATATGTCTAAAACTGAACAAAAAAGAATTTAAATAGAGTAGAAATAAACTAAAATTCATTTTCAATTGAACACGTGTGAACTTGTAACCGAGTCGGACCTACAAACTTCACGGGTTTCAAAATTATCTACTTAAACCAATTTCTAAGCTCTCAATTTTTTGTCGAATTCGGTTCTAGAATGCGTCGTTTTTATTTCAGGCAGTGAAAAGTCCCTCTTTTATTTAAAGCCCATAGGTATTTGTACTCGCGTGTCAATCCACCCTAACATCGGAAAAGGCCGCAAATAGTAGATGGACCGTTACGTTATTCTATCGTTGAAGTTCCAAGCATTGCGGAACCCTAGAAAGTTCTTTCGCCCACTACGTATTGACAGTGGCACGTTGGCGCCTCGCCACACGAATCTTACCGAGCTATTTCTATCACACTCACACTACATGTGTATAAACACAGATAACATTATCTATATGCACTACTTTTTTCAGTGCAATCAAACTAGTACAAATATGTGATCTTCAGAAAACATTGGTATATTATGTTAAATGTTGGCACTTCAGTTGGCGTATTTGCCCAAGATTCGCCTTGTTTGAGCAATACAAATTATACTCAACACTAGTTACAATAAAGTTCATTTTGTATAGCACGAATATTTGTACATATACGACACGTGTATACAGCGGGAAGACATTCGTATTTTTGGTACCTATATTTTTAAAAGATAGTGTATTTCTGAATGGCGCATTGTTTGCGGTTTACATAACGTTAATATCACACTGATTTTAAAATCAGTACGAAAAAATTAAGTGATTTATTTTGTTGCTTTATAATCTGCGTGAGATTACTCAATACAAATATTGTTATTGATAAGGTCGATTAAAAATAATAATACGGAATTCGGTCTATAAATAATACACATTGGCTATTATTTGCCGAAGATTTTGTGAGACCAAAAGACGCGTTACTTCAAAATAGACAATTACAAAATTCATTATATTACTTGAATGTCGAAGTATAGCTCTAGGAAGTGGTGAAGGGTGGGCGTTTTTGGGGGACTGTCATAATAATTTTGACGTTTAAAAAGTGCTGACTCTCAGCATATTTTGATTAAATGAATTTTGAATTTTGTTCTTTTTTTTATTTTATTTTCTAAGATACTTGCGTAAATACGCCTATTGCTAGTGTTTTTGCTGGGATTGGAAATGTTGGTAGGCCAGAAAAGGCAGCTTATAGATTTAAAGACATATGTCGAATCCTATGTGAAAGACCTTTGTCCTGCGGCGGGATAATAGTTTAAATTAAAAAAAATATGTAAAAAATCTTCAAGATGTGGTTCTGGGAAAGATAAAAAAAAACGTCAGGAAAAAGGTCACGTTTACCACTACCATATTATTATCGGTGTAAACGAAATGTAATAGTAGTGTAAGGCAGACGCCCGTAAATAACATAACAAGCTATTACTCTTCATTACCGACTAGTACGTGTGACGCGCTATTAAGTTTCTTTACAAGGTGACTTGGAAACATGGTCATTTAAATAGCGATACTAATGCTGGAAAAGAGTAATTGTTTACAGGACGTAACTTTTGTTTCATGAGTAATGCTGCCAACTGGTTGCTGGAAAGTCCGAAAGGATACCGTGGCCCTTGGCAAAGAAAAGGCAACTGAAGGAACACGGGTGGGTTTTAGTCAGTAAGAGTCTGACACGCCCTCCCGCTCCGCTCAGAGCGGGAGAAGTTATTTGATAATTTCCCACCTTTGTATTTTTTAGGTCACGAAAATTGATAAAAGATTTGGTAAGCGCAGTTAGGTTAGTACACGATATCGTCCGCTTTTAAGTTTTAATCTAATATTTCATGACCTGTTAGGGTCACGGCTAACACGAATATGAGCACGTATTCTTTATATCATTATGATTAGCCTCCTAACGAACACTATTTATTCAGGACATAAATAAATCCTGTTTGATGAGACATAGACCTAAATTCACCTGTTCTTGACAAACGTAAAAATTTGTCACTAAAGACCTTTTCTAAGGACCGTTCTGACACACCTTAGTCTAATTCTATTAAATTTATGTCAGTAAAGACAACTTACCAGTGAGTTTGACACCAATAACCTTAGGGCACTTGAGTTCCCAAGGAATGCTGGCCATTACGTCTACGGCATCGGCACCACCAACACCTGAACAATGGAGAAATAAGGTATCAGACTACGAAAGATAACCAAGGAGTAATAAGCTGGGATAATGGCAGAAAGTTGAGTAAATCTAGTATGTAAATCTTGTATTATATGGCGTATAGGTTACAACTAGAGTTGCCAACCCTACTATACAGGGCGGCAGGTACATCGCCGCGAAAACTGATACCATGGATTCAGTACATGATTCTGAACCCGTGCGTTGAAATTGTTCGTCGGTTATTTAAAAATAATCAGCTGTTGCATCCATTTTGACCGCGTAGGTATGCAGTTTTCTATGAAACAGCAGTTTTTTTTTTATAAACCGACGATTCTTTCAACGCAGGGGTTTTCAGAATCATGTACTGAATCCATGGTATCAGTTTTCGCGTCGATATCCCTGCCACACTGTATAATATAGTATCGTGCTATATTGGAGTCTTAAATACTATATTTCTGAAGAAAAAATATAGTAGGCAAACTACTATATTTTTATTTCAATACAAAATGGTGATATGATCGGACTAGAACCAGTATTAATCTCATAAAAGCTGAATTAATGGTAAGTATTTTGTTACCTTAATTTAGAGTGTAAAAATAATAACGAGGGATGAAAAAAAATATCCTGTTAATAAAGTTCATAGTAGCAAAAAACGTGCATTTAAAGAATAAAAATGTTTTTGAGACATACCTAATATATATTTTTCGCCATCTACTATATTTTTACAGGCAATGGCTTCGAAAAATATATTTGATATTTGAAAGTTGGCAACCCTCGTTACAACTGGCGGCATGGGCACGTTTTCTTACGCCTACGAGGCATGCAGGCGTGATATCTTGCATAAATGTAGATACATTTTGTTATATCTGAAGGACACAGCACTTGACAGTGGCAAGAAGGCCGACAGAAATTTGCAGGAGGGCGCACAAGTAGTCTTCAAATTTTCTTGAAATCTCACAATGGAGCATTTCAAGCATCAAGATAAGATTTGTTATCTCGTAATAACTAGAATCGAATGAAGTCTTATCATTTAAGAATAGCTTGATTTATACAAGACTACTTTTACACATTCTTTCATGTAAATCTGCTGATAAAATATTGTGTCAAAAGTATTGTTTAAGGATATGTCGTCGTATTATTTAAATTAATTGCGATTACATAACAAGTGCATCTATGAGTTGAAACTCTACATATAAAATATATTACTTTCCAGTGTCCAATTATTTCCTAGTGCTATGTATACGCCAATTATTGCGTCTGTCGTGCAGTGGTGCACAGAGGAAGTGTTTAGAGACCTCTGTCGGTCCCGGCCGGCAGGATTCAATTGAATAATGTGCTGTAAATGTTAAAATATGGATATTTTTCTTTTGTCTTTTTACTTACCAATGCAAAGTCCACCAAGACCGCCTCCATTAGGTGTGTGGGAGTCAGTTCCGATCATGAGCAGTCCGGGGAAGGCGTAGTTCTCGAGGATGATCTGATGGATGATACCGGATCCCGGCTTCCAGAAACCGACGCCGTACTTAGCGCCCGCGGTCTCCAAGAACTTGTATACTTCTTTGTTGATGTCCTAAGGAGTTATTGATGAATTAGCTTATTTGTGTTTAGGCTAAAACACTAGGAGTGGGCGTTTCGTTAACTAAATCTTGGTTTTGATTTAATATTATGCAGTTTGTCAGAGTTGCATACAGGGTGGCGATTTAGACACCTGTATCCGTCAAGGGGGTGATTCTACCCGTCATACCAAACAATTTTCACCATGAAACTCATATCGGAATCATGGAAAAAAAAAACAAATTCCTATACAACAGTAGACAGACTATTCGATACATGTACGTTTTTTTTTTTTTGGAATCTTGTTCATGTATGTGTTTCATAGCGAAAGTTGTTTAGTATGACTGGTACAAATCTCCCCCTTGACGAATGCAGGTCACTAAATCCTGTATAAAATATGCGCAACTAATGTTTATAGTGTGCTGTCGTGTATGGTATAGCCAATTGCCATATTCAAAAGTCATTTATTAAAACTAGGCTGAGAATCAGCACTTTTCGAACGTCAAAATTACATAAGGCAGTCCCCCAAAACGCCCACTGTTCACCACTTTCTAGTGCGTTAGCTGGGAAGAAGTGACGCAACAAACTCCCCAGCAGAATTGATTTTACAAGTATAGGTACATTATCAAGTTCCTCTCAATTATAAAATTCACAACTAAAGTTAGGAATTATTCATTTATATCTAGAGAAAACAATTTATGAAAATTGAGATTAATAACAATATTTAGATTCTATCTAAATATTAATCTTAATTTTTATGACTTAACTAGGTAATTACCGCGGCTTTGCCCGCGTGGACCCTAATTCAAGTATAAATAAAAGTACTAGCCTAAGTTACTCCTTATGACATCAACTGTCAAAATCGGTCCAGCCGTTTCGGAGATTAGCCGGAACAAACAGACAGACCAATAAACATTATTTTTTTGTTATAAGTATCGTATACACTTTCATAATGCATTTAGTAAAAAGCTGTTATTTTGACATTACAAACAGACACTTTAATGTTATTTATTTGTATGTTTTGATTCAGCACAAAATTATCTTTTATTGAGTACACACTGTACATGACCTTTTACCTGATAAGATATTCCGAATTTATAGTATGAATGTTTATATTGTTAATTTACGTTAATGAGAAGTCATGCCAAGATGCAACCTTGCCAAATAGGATCCATGTGGCATACAAAAATGTCAATAGTTATATTTAGTTGGAAACTTGTTCTACTCATGTATTCAAGTAAATTACAAGCTATAAAATTAGTACAGTCAGCCTTTAAAAAGATGATAGATACATCGACATGAATTCATTTAATTGCTTACTATTGTTGTTCCATAGTATTGTATCATTATGCCATTGATACAATATTATGGAATACAGATTGTAGACAATCAAATTAATAGGAATGACGACATTTTTTTTTTTAGTCCGTCTTGTTGATTATAAAGAAATATTGGACACGTATTTTTTCTTTTTTTAAGGAATCGAATGATTACGGCGATACATTGAGTTAAAATGTGCCATGACGTCACGAGTATGTAGATTTTATACTTGTGACGTAGCGACCCTGACTCCCCAACTTAAAATGCGTTTTATCTAAGTATTTTTTTATTAGTATGATAAAGCAAAAAATACGTGTCTAATATTTTTTTATTATCTGACTGACGGACTAATTAGAATTTCTTTTTTTTTACCCAGGCATCACCCCTATTATTGTCGATGTATACATCTATAAGAGGTTGATTGTAGTTACAGTTTAAACTTCAACATATTATTATGCCTGGTTTATACGCTGGCAGTAACTAGATCCAGTAACTCGGAATTTCGGACCAAGTCAGAGGGTTCACGTAGACGATATCGGCAGAAAGTCGGTAAGTCAGGCGGGGGAAGCTACTGGGCCCGAAAATAGACGAGTAGGTTAGTCAACTCGACTGACTTGAGGGTGCGAAGTCAGCACTGGACTGTGTTGAAACTAGTGTCCACACGAGCCCAGTTGCAAGTCAGCGCTGGACTGACTTTTCCTGTACTGTCACATTACTGGGCTCGTATAAACCTGCCTTGTAGAGTTAGTTTTCAAGGTAAACCCTGTCCTGGAGTCAATGGACTTGATAATTAATGATAAATGAAAATGACAATATTTCGAAAGTATTTATTTTCCGTGTGGTTCCTAAAAGTCTCAATATGGTAAGTTTGCCTACCTTATGCAAATCATGAAAATGTTCTTTTTTTACGCGACCGCGGGGAAACCAAAAAAAGAAGGGCACATGTTTGACCTGTATGTATGTCTGTCTCTATGTTCCTTCGTAACTACTAAACAGCTGAAAAGATTTTGATGAAGAATATATCGTTAGATTCGTCTTTATTGCGCGAGAGTCACTGGGTATATTTAAATGACAAAAACGGTGGATTCTAGGCGCCAAAACGAAAACTTATTTTGTTTTTTAGGTTTTCGTCGTTTTATCGAGTGGGGTATCAAAATGAACGATTTTAAAGAGTAAAATAAAAAATAAAAAAAACACCTTATTAATAAAGACCTGCATGAAATTGTTTATATTATTAAGTGGGATTGAAGACAGAAATAAGTCATCTTGTTTCCATCTTGTTTATTTAGTTGTTCCCTTTAGACACAGTCGGGTTTTTTGTTTATTTACCATTTAGAACTTATCTACATAATTAATTAATGAGTTAACAGTACTAGGAGTGAGTTTTAGAAATGAATAGTTCAACAGGTAGGATAAACTGACAAATTACATATGTATAATACTAGCTTCCGCCAGGGAGTTGCTCGCGTGACATCTTTATAAATTATAGCCTATGTTACTCAGTGATAATATAGCTTTCTACCAGTGAGAGAATTTATTAAAATCGGTCCAGTAGTTTTTGTGTTTATATTTGTATATATACACAAATATTACCTCTTTTTTATATTATTATTATTAGTGTAAATAAGCTATTACTTTTTTTATGGAAACATTTTAAAGTATTGCTCAACAAACATGTACTGTAAGTAAACATCAATTGAACCTGAACTTCAGAGTAGTAAGCTAAACCCGTAGATCTCTAACTTACTAAGTAGGTATTCAAGCTAACTTGTTTTTTTTTATATGGACATGTTTCTGTGACAAATTAAACATATTTTTTATTCTTTCGTTTTTCTTACCTTAGCTCTCGCCAAATCCTCGGTTCCTCCGGTCTGGGCTTCAATCAAGTGATCGCAGTGGATGGTGGAGGGCACGGCCACGCGGGGCAGTCCTGATGAGATGAACTGTAACATGGCCATCTGAGCGGTGGCATCCTGCATAGCAACCCTGTCGGGCCGTAGTCGCAAGTAGCTTGTACCACGCTCCAGCTCCTGTTGAAGAGATTGAAATGGTCATGTTATCTCCGCAAGGTCCGGGATATCGCTGCCTCCGCAAGGTCCGGGATATCGCTGCCTCCGCAAGGTCCGGGAGATCGCTGCCACCGCAACAAAGGTACTTGGGACGGACGCTTTTCATATGATGCCTCAAGGACAGTGGACAAGACCCAACTGTGAGTTAGTGACAATAAACAACTGCAGCAAAAAAATAATCTGCCTAGTCTTTTCCAACTACTTTGTGTTCAGCTTCCAGTCTAACCAGATGCAGTTGAATGAGTGCACAATAAATATGTATACACATATTTAGAATTTTTATTTGTTTTATTATATTGTTGAAAAAAGTAAAGAACACAGTAAAGTATTTATTGTTTCATTGGATTATCCAAAACAATACAATGGGTCAAAATGAAGTTAGTTCTTGAAAAATGTAGATGCTAAGAGAAGAAATAATGGTGTGCAATGGAAGAGATTTGCATTCAGCTTTTGTGAATGAGTTCAAGAAGAGAGAAAAGAGTATTCTATTGCAATTAGAAGATATAATTTGAAATGGTTAGATTGAATACTACATAATTATTTTTATCAAAAACTAGTTTTAAATTGCAATCTAAGTTTAGTTTAGTCTAGCTTTAGAATGCAAGATTGCATTTTTTTTACCTGTAAAATAATCTTTTATTTCTACAGTACAACACAACTAAAATGTAGCATACATTCTAAAATTTAAATAATTATATTATATAAATTTCAATTTTACGAATTATTAATTTTATTTGGTTAACGACTTCACAAGTTATTGGGTTTGCGTAAAGTTCATTTTCACTTAAAGCAGTAATAAATATTGGTGATTTTGAAGGCGCACTCAGTTCAGATGGTGATCGGTTTTACGAATTTTGCAGATGCTACATCTAAGTTGTGTCGTACTGTACTTATGTTTAAATTCTCAGCAACTGTTCAACATAATATTATTTATTAAAAATATTTGACACAAAAGAATGTTAACAATAGTTTATTAATATGAACTTGATAATTTCCACAGCCAATAAGCAAAACATTATGAAAAAATATTGGGAGCATTGTCTTTGATAAGAATAAATAATCCCTTATGTTTTGTTTACAAACTTTTTATAACTTAATGGCATAGTATTTAGTTAAAATTATTGTAGTTTCGGACTTTCCTAAAATTAATAATTTATCATTGAGACATACAAGAAAATGTCTTAAATATTATTTTACGTGCATGTTGACACTTCCAATGTTGAAAGGATGGTATCCTTGTAAAAGGTCACACACTTTACTGCTTATCTTATTTTTCATTTTTTTTCTAAGAATCTAAGTTAAGTGTTACATAACAGTTTACCTGTCCTTTAGGGTCGTCCAAGTGAGAGTACAGGACTTTTTCAGACAAGGTCATGTCACGACCTAACCTCTTCTTCACAACTTCCAAATTCTTGGTCAACTTGTCGTACGGCAGCACATTCGGATCGAACTTCGACATCGCCACCTACAACACATCGTACAACACTCAGAAACACCAACTTGCAGCCCTAACAACCAGTTTTCATTGTGACAGTGATTACATAACAACATCTTATTATCACTGAAAACACTTGAAATAGCACTTTTTGATGGTTTCTACATACTTGTGCCGCCGCGGCGGTGAGAGGAGACACGCTGAAGCATCGTTGCTGGATTTCCAAGAACGCCGCGCGTGTCCTGGTACCCTTGAAGTAAAATTACGACGTCATTAAATTTCTTAAAATTTTTACGAACTATGCGTGAACTGCTCCAATTACTCTATAAATAACTGAAATCCTGATAAATATAGTAATCGTAACCCCGGTTGACCTCTTACGGCTTATTTTACGTGACCTGACCCATCCATTCATGATGGTTTATCGGGATTTATTAATCGCCCACAACTGCGATAATAGCGTAAACAAACGTGAATTAATTGCATACACATAGAACATAAATTGAATAATAATAGATATTCGTTAAGTAACCAAAACGTGGAATTAATTAAGAACTTGCCTGGCCATGCAAAACTCGTATACAGTGAGCCATGGTTACCACCGGACTTAACAGAATCAATTGAGGTTTGAGAATAACTTTACAGTTAAATATGTTACGGCAACATGGGACTTGTAAAATAAATATAAAAAGGATCGACTAAAGCCACAAATAAATCACACTCTCAAACACTGCGTCCGCCGGATTGGCAGATTTTTGACTTGTTCTGGTTCGGGAACTGTCTGTTCACTTGTACTTGACGTTTTGTTTTTGTAGTTGCCATAACCAAAATATATGATTTTATTTCGTGGAGATTACTTGCGCGTTATGTTTTGCGGGTAATTTAGTCAATGAATTTATTATATCACAGTAAATAGAAAATGAGCCAACAGTTGGTACAAAATAATATCGCAGCTTCGGTAGGATAAGGGCATAAAAGTGCACTTATATTTATATTTTTTATTTTATATAGCCTTAAACTTTTGTGAATAGCAGCACACTTTTTGATCTAGATAGTAAAAAAAAATGCAACAATATAATAAAGGCACTGTTGCCTTCTGGCGGCATAAGCTGATATTGAAACGGGTTTTTGTTTATTCGAATAAAAGGAACTTTTTTAAAGCAGTTTGGCATACTTGTGTCCTTTTTCAATGTTTGTTAGTTATGCCCTTGTCCTACCGCGAAGGTTCCAGAGCAAAATAGTAAAAACGAACACTTAAGAATTTCGCCATGCCAGTCTGTCCGTCTGTCAGGGTATCACACAGCCATTTTACTCGTAGAATATTTATATTTATTATATTTATATATTGATCCCGGGTGAACGTAGACTTCTCGAAATAATCATAATATAGACATTTTAAGGATTTCAAACTTATTTTGGAGTTGCTAAAATATATACTACTCGATACGTTCTATAAGTTAATCCCAACTACGGAACCCTTCAATATGCCTGGCCCGACACGCAATTGGCCGGTTTAAAAATAAAATCCTGATTAGTCGAAAATATTAAAAAAAACACGGAAATTAAAATTTTAAGTGGGTCTCTCTTTTAACGTTCAATTCTACGTTACTGTGCGTTTGCAGTTTTGCACTAGCGAAACATGTAGAAATCTTTGTTTTCTGTCAATGTCGGATAAAATGTTTAACAAGAAATAGAGATATCAACGTTATTAGGTGAATGTTTCGGTAGTGCAAACGTGGACGTATTAATGCGTCCATGATTCAAGAGATTATCTCATATCCTGCAATCGTAGACGCAAGGATCTTTCGGGGTCAGTGGCAGTGCTGCCAGTACCTACGACGACTTTCGGACGATTTTCTACCTGAAATGGGACGAGACAAAACGGACGGCTGGAGAAATATTAATTTGTAACGATTCAATGAGAAAAAAGTATACCTGAAAAGGCGTGAGTACTGTTATACTTTTAGGGCAAACAAATAAAAACTGAAAAAAAAATTAAGATGTTCATTATTTTAATTTTGTTTTTTTGCATGTCTTTGGTCGGCTCAAACTTCACGACACCCTCCACCTTGCCATCATTCCTGAACTGCCTGAACTCGTTGCCATCAAGGATACTAAGGTGGGTATTACACTATCAAATCTTTGATCAAAGTTATAATTAAATTGTAAATAGACATTATGGGTAATTTGTGAGCGTTGTAGATAGGTATATGATATAATAATGATAGTGTAACATCACCCTGAGGGGGATATACCCATAATATCTCTATTTTACAATTTCATTATAACTTTGATCAAAGATTTGATAGTGTTACCCCCCTTAGTAATGAATTCAGCTGATTATCCGAATGATTGTGGTTGTTTGTGTGCGTAGAAGGCAAGGCAAGCGATACGTACGGGATCACTGCGCGTGGAAGAAAGATGGCTGGCGATTCGCCAGCAGTGGTCTAAAATTGCATTCACACGCCGCGCGTTTCGTTTTTACTTAAAGTATGACGCATTTTCGTAATTTAAAAAACTGCGTTTTGTTATTTGTATTTTAAACGCATTTTTGCAATAAGAAAGTAAATTAATGTAGTTGGATATTTGAAAAGGGACGAGGAACTGAATATATGAACGGACATCGAAGGGACGTAAAGATGTCTAAACGGACAAAAATCGTCCCTTTTGGGACGTTCTGGCATCACTGCTCAGTTGTGAAAAATTAAACAAAACTATGAATTACGCTATACCACCTACTTCCAAAAAGTTACTATTTTTCACTTTGTAGTTTTTTTTATGCGGATGACATTGAATAAATTAAATTATTATGGATAGCACTTAGATTAAATTTTAATAACTTTATGGGATAACATTAATACGTTCTGTGATGGCAATATTGGCAATGTCATTTACATGTCAGAAATTCAATATGTCAAAATAGAAAGTATACGGTGAAAAAAAAAAAATTGCGAAAAATATCCTTGTAAATCTCTATTTTTTTACATATCGAGGGATAATTAAAAATATTTATATGTACAGCAACAGTTAAGAAGAATAGTTTGTAACTATGACGAATGCTACAATCCAGGTATACACCCACTTTGAATTTTGTGTATTCTTTTCTAAATTTACACTTTTTGAGAGTCAATGCACCTAGTTTTTCCACTAACAACTTTATATATGTAAACCATTTCTCTACTATTTGAATTCATTATATTATTTACACTATATAGTATTTGAGTTTTATTTATGTGTCAAAATTTTATCTGATGTTATTGTTATCGTTTTGTCCCTTTCTTTAGGAAATAGAGGGCATAGATGACTACTGGGGTCCGGCCTTCCGTTCGATATACGAGGGGGAAGGCCACGAAGCGTTTGTTCAGCAGCTGGATGAGCGGATAAAGCAACATGACAAGGAAATTGAGAAGCTGTGCAACTTTCATTATCAGGTAAAATTAATACTGTGAACCATCATCATTTTCTTGCCCTTAGAAGCTAGTGGAAGATTCTATGTTTTGAACTTTTTTGAATCATAGATTGATGTATGAGTAAGCCCCAATTGTGGTGTAGATTATTATAAATATTCATAGGATTGTAACAGAATCTATACTTGAGATAATTTAGAAACTAATGTTTAACATGCACCTGATTACTTTTGTTTTAATTATGCTGTAAACAATACTCAAATTCAAATTCAAAAGTCATTTATTCAAACTAGGCTGAGAATGAGCACTTTTCGAACATCAAAATTAAATAAGACAGACCCCCAAAACGCCCACCTTTCACTACTAAACATGTAGAAACATAAGTATAACATAAATTGTTTGTTTCCAGGGCTTTATTGACTCAATCCGTGAGTTATTACAAGTGCGGTCTCATGCTGAAGAGTTGCATGCGGAGATATCTAATGTGGATGCTAACGTTAAAGATACTACTGACAGTAAGTAATCAAATTGCTTATCTACACAAAACTATGTGAAAAGTCATGATGGATGAAGATTATTTGAAGACATATTACTGAAATCCTGAGCCCCTGAGCAGTAATTAATACTGCTGTCAAATCTTATGTGTACACTAGTTTGGTTAACCTAAATAACAGCAAAGAATTAACAACATTGACAGCAGCAAAACTAAAAAAAAAACTAACTTACAAAAAAAACCTTTAATTTCGGAAGTTGGAGTCTTTGGTTCTGTATTTTTGTTTTTTTGCCACCAACTTCCGAATTTAAAGTGATTTTTCGCTTTTTAGTGTTTTTTTGTTGTTTTGTTAATAAGTTTTTATTTTTGAAGTTTTAGTTGTGGTCGACCAATAAAGCCAGGCCGTCACACTAATACATTTCAGTCCATATCTTGAAAACGACTGAACTGATTTTTATGAAACTTGCACTGTTCCCTAAGTTCAAGAAAATATAAGCCAATAAAAAGCTGATTAAAAGCTTCGGAGAAATGCGTGGATAAAAAACATACATATACCTATAAAATTCTGTATATTTGTTTGGAATCCCTAATAGATTATCATATATATTGCAGTTCCAATAATATTACATACATACGTATCTAATTGATAACCTTCTTTTTTTAATCGGTTAAACATATAAACATAACTCTTTTTATTATACAAGGTCTATGCGCCAAAGCTGAGGAGCTGATCAGGGCTCGAAGAGTGGAGCTGAACATTGCTGCTACCATTGAAAAGATGGAGCTATGTCTGCCCTTACTGACTACATACTCCAAGCTCAAGTCACAGGTGGAGGCTAAAAGGTATTTGTATAAAATACAGTGTATTATTGAAGTGTTATAAGGTCGAATTGGCTTATTTTCCTTTCATCAGAGCTCTATAAATAATATTTTGTATAGTCAACCTCACAATTGCTTCACCAACCTTTTTTTTTTTTTTTTGAGGTTGGGAAATTGTCAAATAACTTCTCCTGCTCTGGATGGAGCTCCAGGGCGTGTCCGAGTTTTAATGACTAAAACCCACCCGTGTTCCTTCCGTTGCTTGTGTGCCGGGGCCGCGATATCGCTTTCGGACAAACTCGCAACCCTGGTAGGCATTGGCCCTTACGGACCCCGCCAGTTGGTGCTGACATCTCTTTGAGGCGCGCGTGGAACAACGCGCCGTCGAACCGGGCCTTGTCCTTATCGGACGGCGAGGTACCCGTCACCGAACCGCCCGCAAGCCCGCGCCTACGGTGGCCGGAAGTCGGCTCGCAACTCCCGACGCCCGGGGCGTCTCCTGCGGCGACAAGGAGCGCGAGGGCGCGGATCTGGCCTCTCTCTCGCGCGCTCCGCCTCCTCCTTCGCGACCATTACTGCTTTGCAGAAGGAAGGGACGTGCTTCACCACCCTAAGAAATCTGAATTAAAAGTCATTTATTCAAACTAGGCTGAGAATCAGCACATTTTGAACATACAAATTACCTAAGCCTGCCCTTCACCACTTAGGTTGAATGTCTCTTGCACATCATATCAAATGACAAAGTCTATTTGCCTATGTGACGGTTAGATAGTTTCAACCCTAGTGAAGTTTCAATTTACTGGGAATTGTTGGCAAAAGTGGTAAAGTATTACCAAGGTTGACTATACAAACTATTGATGAAATAGAGGTTGGCTCAACTTTTTGGAAATGTGCACCCAAATGCCACCTTGGCTTCAAAGGGAATACATGCAAAATAGTTTAGGTGCTCCCTAAACATTGCACTGGTAAACAACAGCTCTCTATGAGACTTGGAAGAGGTGACCAGAACTTTAAAAAACCATGCATTGCTGGTGCTTGACTTGTCATTTTATATAATTATGTAATGATGTAGTATTTTAATATAATTTTAATTTTTGCTTCTGACATAACTTCATTTACTTAATTTAATTCATTGCCCTATTTAATTATATTTATATTGTGCTTTGTGCTGATATTTATCTGTTACTCATATTTTAAAAATTAACTTTATTTATTTATTAATCTCTCAACTATTTATCACTTCTTTAATTGCAACAATAGTGATACTTATAAAATTGACAGAATTGCGTATTTAAAAAAAATATATATATGGGTCTAGGGTCTGAAATAAATGAATTTTATAAAAGTATTCATAAGGTAATATGTTAAAGCTCTGACCAAACTGACGTGTAGCCCGCACGGGATGCGGGACAAAATTCTCTCGCGGCAAGTGTGTCAACTAATTTATTTTATCTATTTATCGTTCATGTATTCATTTACCTATTTAAACTGAATTCCTATTCATTGGAACAATCGACGCGCTCAGTCGCGTCTCGTGCGGAATTGCCGCGCCGTGCTGCCAGAGCATAAGAACCTCCGTTATATCAGAAATTCTGACCATTGACTCCCAATCTCCAGGAGATTCTTGTTTGTTTCATCTTTTTATTAACAACCCCACATAGCATGAGTTCTTTCAAGCTTCTTTCGTTACTTCACAGGTACTATCCAGCCTTAAAAACTTTGGAACAGCTGGAACATGTCTTACTACCTCGTGTTGGCCCATATAAATGGTGTGGACAGATCTCTGCTGACATCCCGCGTCTACGGCAAGCGATACAAGACGCGTCTATGGCAGACCTGAGAGATTTCCTCGAGAATATACGCGAGCTTAGCCCACAGGTAAGTAACCATTACTTGGTATTAAAATGTTTATTAAATTAAATTGTTATTAAATTTTAATACCAAGTAATGGTGGTATTAAAATGTTGGAGGGATATGGTTGTAATTCATGATCGATTGCTGGAGAAAAAAACAGAAGGCCAATTCTCGCGCATAAAAATCGTTCAATCAAATGATAAATATAGTGCTAAGTTAGAGGTTTTTTTTACAGATTGAGACTGAGAATAGAATGCGAACGTTGTTAAAAATACGGGAATTGTCACACTGGTATAAAAAAAAAAAATGTCATTAGCTGTTATAGCTTGTTTAAAGCTGGCTAGAAAGAATAGAATAAGAAACTTCATGCTTTCTAAATGCTATAAAAATCGCGCTACAGTTTTTGGGCGTTTGGTTTCGGTCCGGTTTCGCTATGTTTGCTCTTTCTAGGTCAGTTCAAAAACAGGTTTTTCAATAATAAATTAAATGGTATGTGTTACGGTTGAATTCTGCTCAATTGATCTGTAAACTTTTATTTGTCGGTAGGTGGGAGCCATGGCTTTGAGACAGACGCAAGAAATGCTGGGAAGGAGCTTAGCCAGCATTGTCCAAAACAAAAAAGGTTTGTCACCAAAAAGTATGCTAGGGCTGAGCTCTCTTTCTATCCTCAAAAAATGGTTTAATAAATCGAGAAAGATTACTTGAAAACACTTTCTCGTTCTAGCCAATAATGTCCAGCCCTTGTATTGTATAGTATATTGGGCTGGTATCCGATACTCCACGTCCAAGGCGTGTATTTTGCCTCAGCCCTTTCAGATAATGACTGTATAGAACTTTTGGGTAGGACGTGGTAGTGGTTCTATAGTGTGATGAAAATAAATATTCATTCAATATTACACAATGAATTTAATGATGAAGTTACTATAACTAAACACGATAATAAGAGTAAGTAGGATAATATAAAATGACGCGAATGACGCGGGAAGCAGTTAGTGACTGCCTGTGTGTCGTATCGTATTCGAACTGTATCTGAACTCGCAGACGGGCGACGTCTTAAGTACTTGAGTTCCAAGTTTGTGTGCATGTGAGGAGTAGTATTGTAAATATATTGGTCTTATTGTTGCTTGTCTTTGTCCAGATATGGCGATGCTTGGAATACCAACGAATATTACCGCTGGACCTCAATGTCCACATGAGCTGGTGGACTTCAGTCCCTTACACAGATGTCTGCACATCCACAGTGTGCTGGGTGCTAAGAATGACTTCATACAGTATTATAGGTAATTTATAAAGAAGTTGTTCCGCTTTTTTGCTGAAATATTTATTTTTGCCTATGCGATTGCGGTTCTGTCTATGCGATTGGTAAGTATACAATCATGCGTTTTAGGGATCTCGCGCACTATACATATATATTGTTAACATGGTCGATGCGACCAACAGTCATGGTCGATCTAGTGCACGAGATCTCTTAAGCTTTATGTTGATGCCTCATGAATATAACGCATTTTTAAGTGAAATGTGGTAAAAAAATGGGTGCATTGGACCTAAGTATGTTCTAATATCCTGCAAAAGTTTAATTATAGCTAAAAGTATTGAAGCTGCTGCCCTTACTAACCTTCACATTTTTATCGTATTACATTCCAGATCGCAGCGCAAGCAACAAGCCCGTCTCGTCCTAATCCCCGCCTCAACGAACCTACACGACTCGATAGTAGGAGTAAAGAACTACTTAAACGCAGTCCTTGGCTTCTTCATACTCGAAGAACATCTTCTAAGCGCAGGCGCAGGTCGGCACTCTATTAATTGTTTTACTAGCTCTTGCCCGCGAATTCGTCTGCGATCCAGGATGAAAAGTAGCCTTTGTTCTTACCCAGGTCATGGTCTACCCATGTGCCAAATTTCATCCAAATCCGTTCAGCCGTTTTAGCGTGAAAGCGTAACAAACAAACTCACTTTCGCATTTATAATATTAGTTAGGATACTCTCTCCCTCTGTTTATTGAGAGTTTCGGGTGCTGCTTAGACCTACGCTGAGTGCTATGTGACTTACTCTAGCGAACCAACTCAAGCTCTGTTGGATTTCAAAGGTCGGCGCGATTTTCTTTAGGTGTTTGTTTAGGCGGAAGCCTCATAGGCAGAAGCTTCGTTCGGTGCCACGCTTAGTTCGAACGAAATGACCACGTCAACAGCGTAAGTCTGGTCATTGCAAAGCATGCTTTGGTACGCTAGGAAGAAAAAAGAGTGAATGATAGAGTGACGGCTGACAGGGGAATAATAGAAGGAAAAAACTAGTTGCGCTGATCCCAAGTAACTTGGTTCAAGGACAGGAAGATGTGATATTGGTATGCTAGGGCATGATGTCTAGCATGCAGCGTAACTCTAATCAGCGAGCGAAGCTCCTGCCTTTGTGACTTCGGCCTACAAGTCAACAATGAAAACTTATTTTATTTTTAAAGCGGTAATTTAGCCGACCCACGTTTGGATAATGGGCTTGTGGGTACAATATGGATGATGCCTGGAAAAAAAAAACTAATTAGTCCGTCAGTCAGATAATAAAAAAATATTAGACAAGTATTTTTTGCTTTATCATATTACAAAAAAAATACTTAGATAAAACGCATTTTAAGTTGGAGAGTGGGGGGTCGTTACGTCACTAGTACGTATAACATCTACATACTCGTGACGTCATGGCACATTTTACCCTCAATGTATCGCCGTAATCTTTGGATTACGTAAAAAAAGAAAAAATACGGACTAAAAAAATTTTTGTCATCATCCCTATTATATGATTGGTTAGTTTTAGTTGTATTTTTTTTTGTATAACAGTTTTTCTTTGTTTTAGGTCTGGTCTCTAAAGATTGGTTACTAGACATGTGGGGTATGTCCGTGACTAAAGTCGCGTCCACACTGAGGACCAATACGTCCTTGATAACTGACCCAACGTTGATGCTGAGTATCAAGCACCAGATCGTGCTGTTTATTAATACGTTGAAGTGAGTATTAAAAAAAAAAAAAAAATTGAGACAGGCATGGCAGAGGTGTATAATAGTACACCCATATTTCGCTAGTTATGGCCAAATAGGGAAGATGACAAAAAAAAAATTGTCCGTCATAGAGATTATTAAAAAATATTGGACACGTATTTTTTCTTTCTTTACACGACGTAATCTAACGATAACAGTGATAGATTGAGTTAAAATGTGCCATGACGTCACGAGTATGTAGATTTTATACTTACTAGTGACGTAGCGACCCCCACTCCCCAATTTAAAATGCGTTTTATCTAAGTAACTTATAATTAATATGATAAAGTAAAAAAACGTGTCTAATATTTTTTTATTATCTGCCTGACAGACTAATTAGAATTTATTTTTATTTACCCAGGCATCATCCCTATTTCATGAAATATGGGGCGAGTCTATTACAATTAATTCCGAAAAAAGCATCAAAACTACTGGGGCTACTGAAAAAATATTTAAGTATGATAAAACCCAATAACACTGCCCAACAAGTTGAAAAAAAAAAGTAACTAATTATAATGGCACTGATTTAAAGAGGTAGTTGTAAATAGCGGGTTTGGTTTTCGGAAAATAATTAAATGGGCGGTAAAAATTATTGAACGAGCGGTTACGTGTGGGCAGTAATAAATCGGAATTTGTCGGTAATCTCATTCTAACCAATTCTATAAACAATGAGGTGGTAAAGTAGTTTTCGAGATATAGCGGTGTGACGGATGGAACCCAAATGATTCACCAACAATAGAGTGGATCTGGCGCTCGGCGGTCGCTGCCGCGGCACGCTCGCTCCGCTTGCTCGCCTTCACGCGTTAATGGTCACTGTTCTAACCTAACCTAACCCAAATGATTCACCAACAATAGAGTGGATCTGGCGCTCGGCGGTCGCTGCCGCGGCACGCTCGCTCCGCTTGCTCGCCTTCACGCGTTAATGGTCACTGTTCTAACCTAACCTAACCCAAATGATTCACCAACAATAGACCATCATTTTTACCGCTCATTCAGTTATTGGACTGCTCAATTATTTTAAGAATTGACATTGAATAAAATAACCGACAAATTGATTTTTTATTACTTTCCATGTTTTACTGTCGCAATAATTAATCAACCGCCATTAAATTAAATAACTGCTCAATATGTTTTTCAACTGATCATAATAACATCTCGAATATTTAAATAACAGCTCAAAAAATTAGTTCCCAATTATAATGAAGTAAGGAAAACGTCAGCTGACAGAGCGTAATAGTAAGTATCAGTAAGAAAGATAAAGTCGTTTAATATTTGCTGTAGTTAGAACTTGTGCCATTGGTTCTCGCATTTTACATTAATATTGATCTATTTTCGCAGATGTTACGGTCTCCCTACGGATCCGATACCGTTGCTCTTACAAGAGATGGCGGAGCATTATACTGAAGTGTTGATGCAAAGATGGGTCGGCGTGTTCAGGGATATACTCGATAATGCCTCCTTTGTACCGATAGAGGTAACTATTATCTTGCTTCTTTTTACACTGACCAGGAGAAAAAAAATCTTGTCGCCTTAACACCTAATGGCTAAGTAATAAAAAAAAAAATTCATTGACTGACAGATAACGCTCAACCTAAATCGCTGGGCCTAAAAGAATGAAATTTTGCATAGGAGTTCCTTATTCCTTTATGTATCAGAAAGGTGTGGTCAAAATTAACGGTGTGTAGAGACTATCAAACTGAACAACTATCTCCATGGGAGCAAAATCATTGTTGTTGTTCAGGATGGTCTGTACCACATCCTTCATTTTGACCACACCTTAATCATACGCGCTGTATAACGAAATAGAGCACTAAAGCAGGATTTTTGGAAATTCTACCGCGAAGGGTGTTCAATAGGGGAAGAAATTTTGTAAGGAATTTCGTCATTTTGGCTGATGGGAAATCATTAAAATCTCATGGGAAAATGGGTTACTAAAATTAAGAAATATTTGTTATTAAAAAAATCATTAAATCCTGCCTAGCCTTTTCCTAATTATGTTGGGGTCAGTTTCCAGTCTAACCGGATGCAGCTGCATACCAATTTTTTTCATGGAGTGACTGCCTATCTGACCTCCACAACCTAGTAACTGGGTAAAGGATACCCTGGTAAGACTGGTTGTCACACTTTTAGACTTCTGACTACCTGTAACGACTGTTAATGATCTTAGAATGACAGCCGGGAAGAATGGCTTAACCTGCTTTCCGAGACACGGAGGGGTCTCGATATAAAATGGATGGTCAGCTATCCACGAACCAGCGGCAAGCGTAGCTTAGCCTTCGATCGTCCCATGCTGTTATCACTTTAAATCTCATAATCTTCTCAATCTCAATCGGTAAACCTCGCAATGATATTGTGATATAATAAGTTATTTTTGGGGTAATCTCACGTTTATCTGTTATTTTGTGTCTTCAGGTTGAGAACCAAGACCAGTATGATGGTGTTATGGACACGTTCCCATACGAAGGAGATGAACTGGAGTTGGAACCCTTCCCAAGAAAGTGAGTAGTTTTCATTAAAACAAATAAAAGAAAAGTAAACAATCTTTAAAAACAGTAATTTAATATAACAAATTCAAGAAAACGACTTTAAGTTAAGATTACGTATTTGATTTTTTTGTTGAAGCTACAACTACAATCTTTTTGGCGCCAAATTTCTACTCTTACCTCCTTTAACACAAGTATACCTAATAATTATGTACTTCCCAGGTTCCCATTCTCCACCACAGTCCCAGCTGTCTACGTGCAAGTAAAAGAGTTCATATTCGCGTGGCTCAAATACTCAGCGGGACTCGGGCTGGGGGGAGGGAGGAGGGCTGCGGCCGCGAGACATTCAGCCTCGTTGTTGCTCAGCAGATCCTTCACGGGCTGTCTATCTGCGCTGTTTAGAAGGCCGCTACCGCTGATGCAGTTGGTGCAGGTAACTATAAACCTACAGTGTGCTAGTAAAAGCGTTCATATTCGCGTGGCTAAGGGAGGGCTAAGGGGCTAAGAAGTTCAGTCTCTTTGTTAGTCAGTAGCTCTTTTTCTGGCCCTCTGTGGTGCTGTGCTTTTGAATGTTGTGTTATTTCTTATGTGTGCACTAAATAAATTATTTATCTATCTATCTTTGGTAAGTATGTAAAATAACTCTTGAATTTAGACCTAAACTGATAACTCAACAATTTTTTTTTATTACTTACATTAAAAAAATCTTAAACCTAGGTATTGGGCCTTATCAACTTGTCAATCGGGTTGGAAAAACAGTCCGGTCAATTTCCGAGCCTGTAAGAGATAACCGTTTGATTTACAATCTCGATTATTATCGGGGTTGGTAAATCAAACCGTTCTGCCAAAAACCGGAATACCGGTTTTTTGGCAGAACCGTTGGATTTACCAGAGAGCTGGTCTATCTGGCACCAAGCTGCGGGCCCAGCAATTAAATCTATAAAAAATATAGAAATAACGACTACATTGTTTCAGATCATTGTGGATACGCAGTATTTAGAAGGTGCAACGTTATGTCTGTACGAGTTTATTAGCAACATCACTGGCTCTGAGCTTGTTACCACACAGGTAATATAAAACGATATTATCATTCTCCTTCTCTTATCCCAATTTATTTGATGTCGGTGCAACATATCTTTCTCTTCTCTATTAGTTAATTTATGACGATATACATATAACCTAAAAAAAATATGTATACTGGTTTTCAGGGATATCGATGCGAAAACTTTTACCATGAATTCAGTACGTGATTCTGAACCCCACGTTGAAATATTGCGTAGGTTATTAAAAACAATCTGCTGCGGGGGTATTACTCTTTTCTATGAAAAAATGCAATACCTACGCAGATTCTATGATTTTTTTTAAAATTTTATAAAGCAAATATAGGCTAAATGATGAAATTATTCAATGTAACGATTCATTCTAATGCATAATTTTGTGGTAAATAAACGGCTATGTGTTCCACCAAGCTCGTCAAAAGGCAATGTTCTAATATTTAATAATCCAAATATCACTTCTATCACCATACACGTTATCACGTTATTACTTTGTGTCAGACGGCAGGCAGTATGTTCCAAGCGGCACGTGATGATGCTGAGCAGCAGATCTGCGACAAACTGGAGAAGAAGGTGGACGAGTTTCTCGACCTTGAGAACTATGACTGGCTGTTAGGTGAGTGAAGAATATGTTATTAAATGTGTTGTAGGAAAAAAGTTCAAAGTTAAAATACCGGATCAAGTTAAATTATTTAGCAAAACTCCGCAGATGTGAAAATAATCTAAACACGATAAAACAATAAAAACTTAATCGCTAACTGATATTTCAAGTTACTACATCTATGGTATTTGACGCAAAAAAAAAATGAGCGAGGCTTGCAGTAGTCACATACGATGTGTAACATCCGACATCTTAGCTGACGTATATACGATATAAACAATATTCATCATCATCATCGTTACATCGGCTTGGTACACACGGCTACACATCAAGCTATACATTTCCAGTATAAGCTGACCTCGCATTGTACGGAAATCCTATACAATGCTAGATCAGCATAAACTGGAAAAGTATAGCTTGATGTGTAGCCGTGTGTACCATCTGAAGGCCAACTCTAGCACGTCTTAGTCAGTGTACAATATTCCATAATAATTTTGACACTGACAGCTCTTGAATGCGTTTTAGATATACTGATCGTGTTCAGTTTCATAGGTAAAATCAGCCCAGTGCGGTAGCGCTCTAATACGCACTAAGTAGCCGTTCTATTTGGCGAAGCCTTTAAATTTAAATAAACGTCAAAGTTAAACCGGCATTTAGGTCGGTTTAGAGTTGTTAAATCTTTCTTCTTTCTTATCTTTAATCTCTTAAATGGTTATTTTGCAAGACTGTGAAAATTAACATAATAAAGGCATTTTATAGGTTTTAGTTAAGAACAACTTAAGTTAATACTTATTGTAAATATTGTGTTATCTGTAAAAGGTTTATTGACATTATACTTCAACTGCATATTTTTTTAAGAACAAGCACATAACAAATAAGTAAAAATCAAATATGTTCTCATTCATATTTCTTAACACGTTCCGGGACACTTGACTATTTGCAAATGTAATGATATGACACTTCAAAATCCCATACATTTTGTCATACCGTCTACAGCCGTACTACCTCATTACATATATTTTTAATTTTTTGATATGACAAATACGGCCACAGACGTTGACGCCTATGGCTCAGTCTACGCCTGTCGGCGGTGTGCATGTGTTGTTTTGGTGCATAAGCACTGCGTATGTGTGTGTTGAAAAATGACTCGAAAAGAGTTTGCCGTGACACCCACGAACAAATGAAGTCGCATGATGTGACACTAGATCATGTGCTTCTTAGGAATACTATGGGCAAGCAACGGCTATCGACGGTTTGCCAAATTACATGAAATAAAGTTCACCGCCCTTAGCCGTACTGTCACGTAACGATATACCGACATAACGTCAAGAGGCGGTCTGTCCCGGAAAGTGTTAATAAACCTAATTCTATGTCATATTTTTCTTTGAGGAAATCCAATTCCATTTTATTTGTATGTTTTTCAAATTGTAACTTCTCCTTGGCCAATTCTATTTGTAGCTGCTGATGCTGCTTTTGAAAATCAACCAGTGTCCTCTGAGCATTAACTAGCGCTTGAAATGAGTGAGACACATTTTTTTTCTTTCCTGTAAATAATATACCTATTTATTTCATAAGAGTTTTACATATTAGCTTTAAAGTATATATACACAGTAATTAAGTTTCACTGGAGGACATAATACATTTTTAACTATTCAGGCCACATAAACTCCATTTGAAATAGGATTAGACATTTAAAAAACCTTTTTTCCAGTGTAACTCGGAATGCAGTTCAAAATTACAACCAACACTGACAGGACTATTGCCAATTTGACATTGACATTATTGACAAATCAAATTCTTTTTTCTCTATACGCAGAACTGAGTTGCCATCACTTTTAATTTGAAAACGGAACGCAAAGAATGGTGAATGAATGAGGATAAAAACTGCCACTTGCTCACTTCAGATGTCGCTACTATCCAGCGTCTAAGAATTAGACAGCTAGCTGTCATTATACATACATTTTTAAGGTTCCGTAACTCAAAAGGAAAAAACGGAACCCTTATAGGATCACTCGTGTGTCTGTCTGTCCGTCTGTCATAGACAATTTGCTCCGAATTTAATGAACCGATTTAGTTAAAATTTGATACACATATGTATTTATGTGACCCAAACACGGAAGTGTAACGTAAATAAATGAATTTAGAATTTTGGGGTTACTTTTGGGGGGCAAATTAGATAATAAAAATAAAAAGTTTCACAAACTGAACCGTGTGTCATATCAAATGAAAGGACTTGTTGCGAGGCTCTCAATTTTTTTTTTTTTTATGCTAAATACTTTTAAAGATATTTAAGAAAATTTATGAAAATTGACCTAATCTCCGAAAAAAAAAGCAGAGAATGGTTCTTTACTCATAGATTACAGGAAAACCTATAAGAAGTCTATGGTCTTAAAATAACGTAAATAAATAATAGTTAATCTCTCAATCTTGTTGTTGTAATGTTAAGTTTGTTCTTGGGATTAATTCATCTCAACTACGGAACCCTTCAATGTGCGTGGCCCGACACGCACTTGGCCAGTTTTTTTTCCACCCTGTATATGCTCCTAGAGTATATAATAAGCTGTTTAGGTATGCAGCTACAAGTACGCGACGGGTTCGACTTTTTGGGCCAATTCAGTGAGTGTAACGTAGTCGGAAGATCTAAGAGTTACGCGATAGAAAGAGAGGCAACTTCTAGGTGACTATAACTGTAAGTAATAGCGCTGTGCGACCTGAATTGCACTTTATTGTGTCGCAAGAGTCGCTTTTTTAACCGACTTCCAAAAAGGAGGACGTTATATGTTCGTCGCGTATGTATTGTTTTTTTTTTTTAATGTATGTCCACCGATTTTTCCGTCAATTGTGGACCGATTTTGAAAATTCTTTTTTTGTATGATATAAATAAATAACCCATATAAATTTGATTAAATTTGCTTGGATAGTTTTTGAGTAAGCTTCAATAATACGCATTTTTCCCACTTAGTATATATGGATGATATGATGATAAGTTCCTGTCACTGTTATTTACATATCAGGTAGTAGTTTTGGAATTTGTGTGGGGTAGGTACCACAACTAAAAAGTTTTCTTCAAATGATCTCGCGGAGTGTCCAATCTGTGGCATAACTAATTAATATGCCCCGTTGCGCAGCTGTTGACTGCAAAAATACGGGGTCCCATGTATTTGCCGAAGATGTTAAAAGGCGACAATTGTTGGAGAAAGCTTTCTGAAAAAAATTGGAAACTCGATATTTCGCCGAGACTATGTAGTGTCCTTTTTAAACTTGAAGACTTTAATGGGAGAAATTCGTATACAGGTGATGGTCCCAAGAGAACGAAGTTTGGTTTCATTACCTACAGGCACCTGTGTTGTGATATTATGTAAATTATAGTAAAAGTGTGTGTGAGTTTATAATATCATATTAGATCAATGCTAGAATTAACATCTCTGACATTTTTCCGTCAGGATGATCATCCGCGAATTGGTTTTCAACTCCGATCAGGCTATTCGTGTCGAACGCCTCCAGTCAACAAAAGAAGAACTTAAAGTCAACAAATATAAAATAACATATATCATATATTTTCATATTCAGTCCATTCTTCTTTGGAATGCGCTTCCTCTTGATATCAGGACGGCCACCAGTCGGTATGCATTAAAGCGGAAATTGCAGAGTTATTTTCAAAATAAATAGAGTAGAGTCATCTCAACAGTCCCTTGAATTCGTATATATGTATATATATATAATATAGGTATATAATTATTATAGTAAATATGTATGTATGTGTATGTAGTTTGTACTGTTGTACCTATTTTAGTTATAATGTATTAGAATACTTTTTTAAAATTTATCTTTGTTCCTCTCAGTTAGCGCACCTGCCATCAAATCACTTCACCACCCTTGGTTGACTGGTAGAGAATGCCTAAGGCATTAAGTCCGCCTTTGTACTTTTTGAGTGTGAAAAGTTTAAATAAATAAATAACCTATAAATTACAAAATATTTTTATTTTATTTACTTTTCCACTACAGCTGCTTTTTTACCAATGGTAGACGATTCCCTTTTCCTTAATTAGTCTTTTAATAGTCGTACTCTCCAAGTCACATACATATTTAAATATTTTTCGTTTAATTTGTGGTCGACATAAGTAAACATGAACAAAACAATGGCGGCTTGTAGACGGTGAACTATGACGCGCTTTTCAGTTTTTAATTAACACCATTAATGACTTAATAATCTCAGTTTAGTCATAGATTAGTACAGAAGGTTCATTCCGCAAAATCATTTAAATAAAAAGCGACTCTTGCTACGACACTATAAAGTGTAATTCCGATCGCACACCGCTAATTACCTACAGTTATATTCACCTAGAAGTCGCTTCTCTGTCTATCGCGTAATTGACAGAAAATAGAGATTTCAAAATATTTCTATATGAATTTTTCGTCAATGCAAACGCAGTGTTAGGCTATCTGTTGCAAAACATGCGGCATAAATTAAATGAAGTCAAAGTATTATTTTGTCTGTTTTAGTTGAGCCAACCGGGCAGGCATCATCGTTCGTCACAGACATGCTCAGCTACCTGTCAGGAGTACTGACATCACTGGAACAACTGCCGGAAAGAGCAAGGTGAGTTCGCAATACTTGACTGTATTTTTACTTTACTTCATTCGTATAAACGTATACGAAAGAATCAGGAAAAGTTTGTTAGACCTACATATTCATACTATAAGTTCTCTTTCAGTTCCTAAAGCCTCATTTTTGTTCCACCAGAGTGGCAGCAGTGCGAGCCGCTACCAACCGCATCGCGACTCGTCTCCGCGCCCTCCTGCTAGACCCCGCCGTCAAGCAGATCTCATCAGGAGCATTAGATCAGCTCAACCTGGACGTCATACAGTGTGAGCAGTTCGCGGCAGGCGAGCCAGTACCCGGGCTCAAGGAAGGAGAGCTTCTCGAACACTTTGCTAGTCTGAGGTAAGGACCAGGGTGCAGAGCTCAACCTGGACGTCATACAGTGCCAGCATTTCGCGGAATGCGAGCCAGTACCCGGGCTTAAGGAGGAAGGGGCTTCCCGTACACTTGGCTAGTCTGAGGTAAGGACCAAGGTTCACACTAGCTCAACCTGGACGTCATACAGTGCGAGCAGTTCGCGGCAGACGAGCCAGTACCCGGTCTCAAGGAGGAAGAGCTTATCGAGCACCTGGCTAGTTTGAGGTACGGACCAAGGTTCAGACCAGCTCAACCTGGACGTCATACAGTGCGAGCAGTTCGCGGCAGCCGAGCCAGCACCCGGGCTCAAGGAGGGATAGCTTCTCGAACACTTTGCTTAGAATACCTCATAATCCTGGAGATAAAAGGTACTCTTTGTCGTTTATAATGGTCCCAGGCTACCACTTTATTGGGCACGCCACAATTGTGGCGATAAGTCCCCTCTTTGAGGAGTGGCTAGAGAGGCGCCACGGCGTCCTCACCTTCCGCCTGACGCAGGTCCTCACCGGACACGGCTATTTCGGGAGGTTCCTGTTCCGCATAAGGCGGGAGGAAACGCCCGGGTGTCACCACTGTTTGGATCGCCCGGAGGACACGGTGGAGCATACGGTGGAGGTCTTCCCTGCTTGGGCAGAACACCGCCGTGTCCTCACGGAGGCGATCGGCGGCGGTGATCTCTCGCGTCCGGCCCTGGTTCAGGCCATGGTTCGGAACGAGAGTGCATGGGAGGCCGTCACCTCCTTCTGCGAAGCAGTTATGCTCGCGAAGGAGGAGGCGGAGCGCGCGAGGGAGATGCAAGCTGCACGCCCTCGCGCCCCTAGTCGCCGCAGGAGACGCCCCGGGCGTCGGGAGTCACGAGCCGACGTCCGGCCACCGTAGGCGCGAGCTTGCGGACGGTGAGCAATGGGTAGCTCGCCGTCCGGTAAGGACCAGGCCCGGGTCGACGGTGCGTTGTGTTCCACGCGCGCCTCAAAGAGATGTCAGCACCAACTGACGGGGTCCGTAAGGACCAATGCCTGCTGGGGTTGCGGGTTTGTCCGAAAGGGATATCGCGGCCCCGGCACACGGGCAACGGCAGGAACACGGGTGGGTTTTAGTCAGTAAAAGTCTGACACGCCCTCTCGCTCCGCCCAGAGCGGGAGAAGTCATTTGATGATTTCCCATCCTCAAAAAAAAAAAAAGGCTACCACTTTGTAGTATTTAATTTTGATTAGTTAAGTCGTTGAGACCTGATGAACCTGACAAAATTACTTACGCATTTATTTATGTTATTAATTCTAGCTGTTGCCCGCAACTTCGTCTCTGTGTATTTCATATTTGTTTATATGAATATCCAGGATAAAAAGCAGTCTAGGTCTAGGACTGGGTTCCAGACTACCTCTTTGTGTTTCATTACGATCGGTTCAGTAGTTTAGGTGCGAAAAGGTAACAAACGGACATATAGAGGTAACTTTATATGTCCGTTTCTCACTTGTAATATATGTGTGACGTACTTGCAATATTCGCGTGACGACCTCATTCGAAACATCTTTTTCAGGCAACTCCTCGACCTCATCACTGGTTGGGACTGGTCATCTTACCTCCACGACGTCGGCATAGAAGGAGGTAAGTATTCACTAGTCGCACCTCGCGACGCTGCCACGCTGCTCGAGAAACTAAAGGAAGCAGAACAGAAGTCTTCTGTCTTCTCCGTACTCAAGAAGAATGAGCGAGACAGAAGGAAGTTGCTCGACACCGTCTTGAAGCAGCTGAAACAGTTGCAGAATCAGGATGGGTCGTGAGGAAATGTGTAGATGTATGATATGTAAGGAATCTGTATATTAATGGTAATTTTCATTTACTGAAACTGTCCGATTCATTAGTAAAATAACGCAATTCACGAGCGCGCGTCATGTGACTCTTATGTCATTGTACTAAGGCAGTAATTGGAATGATTGACGGGCGTTACTGAAGTGCAAATGCAGCATCTGCATAGGGCTGTATTCAATACGCGTATTAAGTATTGCACTTTGCTTTTGTAATTTGGAATAGTTTCGGTAACAAAATTTGCTTTGAGCTTTTCAATGCAAAAGTGCTGAACGATATACTTAGTCCCAGCACACCTTTTTATTAAAAAAACCACGTGCTCTGCGCTAGTCTATGGTCTGACTGCACTGCGTCATATAATTTTTTGCCATACTCAAGACTCAAGTATGCAACGAAATAGTTTACGGGATTGTTTGCCGTAGTCTTGTATTCAACAGTATATTTTTGGTTTAACTTTTGAAAACCATTTTTTTATGTTAGATCGTATTTAATCAATTTTATGTTTAAGGATTTTTTTTGCCGTATATAGTGGCTCGAAAACTTTTAAAAAGTTCTCGAAACGTACTGTATTTGAGAGCCATTTTCAAACATGGTATTCGTTTTTTCTCATATTTTTGTTTGGCCAGTGATTAATTGGAAATCAGTATAATTGTTTAGTTTAAAACGACTTAATTAGAATTGTACAATATGCCTTATCAGCGTAGTGATATATGCATTTATATAGAACTTAATTAAGTGTTAAATATATCAAAAGACATGGTTTATAAATTTTAATATTTAATACATTATTTATTGTATTAATATTGTTTTATTTATTTCACTGACGCAAGTGCACTGCACAGTTTACCTACTTATAACAAGTCTAGTTCATAAAATTTCTAGGCTATACAAACCGGTAATGTTACTGGGTCATGTGCTATCAAAATGATAAAAACATGAACTCGGTATCGGTATGACTTCGAGACCTTGTTTAAACTACTTTAGATATGTTTCTAAGATCAAAAAAGTTTAAAAATATAAAAATGCACTGATCTATGGGTTCTGTCTGTCCCCTATGCCATCAAGAAGGCGCGATAATACACGTTTATTTTTTTACAGTATCAGTATCAAGATAGCTTCATTAAACTGCAACACCAGTCTATTAAAAGTTAAACCTACTCCTTCATTGCAAAAACTTCCAGTTCTTCCAGTCCAAAAAACAACAATAGTCCCTGATACGATCAGCGAATTAATAAAACAAATGAGTAGCTTACTAAATAAAATTCTAAAGAAGTGTACAGACTGGCGTCTAGTAGAACCTGTCGAGTATAAACTCTGGCATGCCTTAACTGAAAAGTTGCCAAAAACTTAGCCGTCCTGCAACACTTTTCCAACCAAAAGAGCGTAGATAATGAGCAGCTATACAGGGTCAAAATAAATTAGCTAGTGAAACTACGCAGACGTTATAAAAACACGACAAAAAAAAAAATGTTCTTTTTTGGGATCTTCGAAAACCCTCCCACTGTTTGTGTTGATAGTTAAGTCAATCAATCTGCCTAGCCTTTTCCCAACTATGTTGGGGTCGGCTTCCAGTCTAACCGGATGCAGCTGAATACCAGTATTTTACATGGAGCGACTGCCTATCTGACCTCCACAACCCAGTAACTGGGTAATACGATACCCCTTGGTAAGACTGGTGTCAGACTTTCGGGCTTCTGACGACTCGTAACGACTGTCAAAGATCCACGAATGACAGCCGGGACCAACGTCTTAACGTGCTTTCCGAGGCACGGAGGATTCTCGGTATGTAAAGATGGTCGGTCACCCATCCACTGACCAACCCCGGCAAGCGTAGCTTAACCTAATGGATCGACCAGTGCGGCTGTTGTTACTTAGCCACGAGCTCCTCCTTGTGTTGATAGTTAAGTATGAGTTAACAAAATCTGTTTATTTTTTATTTTATCGTATTTAGATATCAATACTCGTCACGTCTGTGAAGTTTACACAAAGAAAACTGATTTTTTAAACTGATATTTCAAGTGACTACACTACCTGCGGTTGATGACCTCACAAAAACACTCATCAAATGAATAAATTTTTTGTTTGATCATGTTTAGCTATCGATACCATCTCGTCTGAGGAGTTTCGCTAGCTAATTCGATTTGACCCTGTATAGATTCATCATCATCATCATGAGCCAAGCAGTACAATGCAAGGCGTAGGCTTGTAGACCTATCGCACACCAATTAACTCGATCCTCGATTACTTTCATTCAGCTGCTACCAGCCACCAGCGAAGATCGTCGCTCCACCTAACCTGAGGGTGTCCTAACTCGTGTTTTCTGTTTCAAGGTATTCACTCAAGAACACTTAGATTTATTTATTTATTTAATACTTCAAGCACACAAATGTACAGAGGCGGACTTAATGCCATAGACATTTTCTACCAGTCCCTTTTACCACCTTTAGATTTGTGGGTATCGCTCACTGATTTATACGTTCATATGAGGGTTTTCCTCAGACCAAATAAAAAACCAAGACAGAGCGCTGTCAACAGTGAAGTGAAGCCGGTTCTGTAAACATGTGTGCACTTTGTGTGGTGTAGTTTGATTGTAGTGTCATTGTAAAAGGTTGTAAATATGTGCGTGTGAGCATGTTTGCACAGAGCGGCGGTGTAGTTTTGGCATGCTTTACTGTATTGTTTGCAGCGCTCTGTCTTGGTTTTTTATTAAGGAGGGGTTTTCATGAAAATTCACGACACTAGTTGGTGCCACTTTGACAATAGGTTTTAAGTTTTGACAATAAATAAAAAATATGAAGTTCACAATGGCGCAATACAAATACATCATTGGATGGACGTTCATCATTAATTCATCATTCAGTCACGGCTAAAGAAAATAAAGACTCTTTGACACTTTTTTTGAGAACTCTTCGACTATAACTCTTGGACTATACCTTACTAATTGAACTCTTTATATCTCCTAAACTAAGACCCGATTAAATCTGTGACTCGGCGACAAATTGCGACTAATTGGCGACAAAATATGGGAGAAAACACATCTTCGCTAGGTGTCCTAGTTTTTGAGGTATAAATGTGGCCCTGCTGGGGAGACTCTCCAGATCGGCCACTTATAAACCCTTATATCTTTTGAACCAGTGTCCGACAAATTCTGATATTTGGCGACAAATTTCGACTAATTAGCGACAATTTTTTTGTGTAATCAAAATTAAAATCCCTGATGGTGGCCCTGCCAGAGTCAATGACACTAAAAGCTCAACTTGATTATTCTCGATGGCGCTACGTTACTTCGTCTATAGGCTTCTTTATAAGTTGAGTATTGCACAACGGTATCATGTCGATCTAGATCGGCGTCGATCGTATCGTGCGCTTATCTGCGTCTGCGCAGTGGCAAGGTCGAGGTTTGACCTTCAGGTCGGGTCACATACGCTACCTACATACCTCAGGTATTAGCAATACTTTTTATTTGAGAAATATTGGTTGATTGTCTTTAAAGTTTAAGTGTTAAGCCTGTGTTCAAGTTTTTTCTGAAGCCCTGAGATAGTTTGCTTTAGATTTTTGGGAACTGGTTGACCAGCCCAATTTTCTCATTCACCAATAGGGTATCTAGGTATTTGGTAAATTAAATCTTTTTGAAATAAGCAGTTAATAGGCAATCCAAGCACCTGTCTTCAGGACTAG
This sequence comes from Agrochola lota, assembly GCA_947364205.1. Lineage (NCBI taxonomy): Eukaryota > Metazoa > Arthropoda > Insecta > Lepidoptera > Noctuidae > Agrochola > Agrochola lota. The sequence goes on from OX376223.1 coordinate 5,225,866, forward strand.
GATTCTCAGTTTTGTGATGTGAATGAAAACCTAGCTATCGTGTGAACGGGATGATCAACATGGCTTTTAAAAAACAAATGAGAGTCGTCACTGTGTTTGTAGTCCCAGCTCAGAACTTTAATTTGTCACTAAAATGTAGAACTACCCGCGAAAGTCCTCTGGTGACTCGAAACCCGAAGTTCGCATACCTACTGCCAAGGTATCCAACCTACTGCAAAGTACGAATACTCACATTTCAAGGCCGTCTATCACAAACAAGTTCCATTAAAAGCGTTTAACCCACATGCAATGTAAGTCAGCGTTCAATACATCGAACTTGACAAATGGGCGCCTCAAATGGCGGATGTTATCAGATAGACTTGACGAGGCGTGACTTGTGAAGTTATGACTCGCCCACTGAAGAATTAGGTGGTTTATTAATGGAATAACGACGTAGAAAATTTGTTTTTCTGCTCAAATAAAACGCACATTACAACAACAAATAGAAGTAATAAAAAAACTCATTTGCAAATAAAAAGTTCAAAACTTGTTTTGAACTTTTTATTCGCATTCGGTTTTTAGGGTTCCGTAGTAAACAAGGAATCCTTATAGTTTCGCCATGTCCGTCTGTCTGTCTGTCCGTCCGTCTGTCTGTCCGCGGCTTAGCTCAGAGACGGTTAGTACTAGAAAGCTGTATAAAGCTGTAATTTGGCATATGTATACATATTAATCATGCCGACAAAGAGGTAAAATAAAATCAAGAAAAATATTTTTTTTTAGGGTACCTCCCCTACACGTAAAGTGGGGATATTTTTTTGTTCCTCATCTACCCCATAGTGTGGGGTATCGTTAGAAAGGTCTTTCAAAAATATCCATTTTTGGATTCAGGGATCTGTTTGCAAAATATTAAGCTTTTAACTGAATTTTTTTGTTAGAGTCAAGTGTCCCCCCCCCCTCTTCTAGCTAAATGCTTGTACTTGGACTTGTGAAAAAATTCACAGCAGTAGTATATATAACGAATTTAAAAGGAAAACTATCAGAGCTAATTAGGCTCTACAGGTTAACGAGTAATAATCGACCAATTTAAATTTGCGGTTTGAAAAACATGATCTCCCATACATTCCGTATGGGAGAACATGTTTTTCAACTACAATGTTAAGTTTGTTCTTGGGATAAATTCATCCCAACTACGGAACCCTTCATTGTGCGTGGTCCGACACGCACTTGGCCGGTTTTTTGAAACTAGAATGCTCGACTTGGCGGTAAATATAGTTCAATCTCATAATTGATGCCACCAAGTGCATCAGTCTTCTTGAAAAGTGACCTTGTTTTAAACTTTTTAGTTGCAATGTTAGAATGGATGGATGGTAGAATGTTTTGATAAGCAATTTTCGCAGAAAAGTAGGTATCGTAGGAGTAGTAAAGTAAGTAGGATCTTAAATCAATAACAGTTCTGATGCCCAAAGATTTCATCCGGTCATATTTTTCTTGGATGATAGACTTCATCACTGTTCCGGATGGCTTAGGAGTCTGTAAAGGTATGAGGAACAGGGTGTAAAGCTCACTCATCCTCTATAGAAAAGGGGGGATCCGACCAGATGGGTGTCGTGTCTGGTGGGCAATTGCCCGACAATTGATGTCGGGACATCGTATACAGGGTGGCAGGGACATCGACGCGAAGCCTGTTTCCATGGATTCAGTACATGATTCTAAACCCTCCCGCGTTGAAATTTTACGAAAAAATCTGCTGTTTCATAGAAAATTGCAATATCTACAGCAGATTCTTTTTTTAATGACGAAGAAAAATGTCAAAGCAGGGGTTTCAGAATCATGTACTGAATCCATGGTAACAGTTTTCGCGTCGATTTCCCTGCCAGCCTGTATATACTCGTCGCGCGGTAAACTCAGCTTGCGCGATGCCGGATTTTGCGTGACGTCAGTGTGATGCGTTCTTAGAATCTGTCGTTTGAGATGGTCAAGACTTTATGGGGGAACTTTCTGAAGAGTTCGAAGAACCAACCATCTAAATACGTACGCAAGAAAGATAGCCAAGATTTTTATGTGATTGATCATATAATTAATGTACCTATACAAAATATTTTAAAAGAGTAACAGTGGAATTTCTTGCCCATTTTCTCCATACGAAAACTACCTTTTGGAAGGGGCGATTAGAATCTTTTTTTTTTTTTTTGTAAATTTTGACGTTCAAAAAGGCCTATTAATGATTTCACTTCGTCTTTGATTGTGGCAAAATAGTCGTCCGAAGAAAAAAATAAAGAACCCTGGACCTAAATCATATGAATATGAACGTCACCCAGGGTCTGGCAAATAAATCCCCGCCAACTAATATAGGTACTCCCACCTACAGTCATTTGCAAAAATGCATAAATCAATTTAAGGCGAATCAACTAAAGTGAACTGTTAGTGTTTCGGGGTAGGAATAAAAAACCAACATTTGTCCCTCCTGTAAAGCTAAATGGATCACTTTTGCAGAGAGTTGCCCACTTTAAATATTTAGGCCACATTGTTACTGAAGAATTAAAAGACGACTTGGATATGGAAAGAGAGCGCAGGGCACTGGCTGTGAGGGGAAATATGATATGCAGAAAGTTTCATGGTTGTTCAGTTCCCGTTAAACTAACTCTTTTTAAGGCCTACTGCCAAACACTTTACACCAGCAGCCTTTGGGATAACCATACCCTAAAAGCAGACACTGCCCTGCGCATTCAATACAACAATGCCTTCAGGGCGCTGTTGAGGCTTCCACCTTACTGTAGTGCGTCAGGTATGTTCGCTGATGCGCACACTGACGACTACTATGCGATAATGCGGAAGAAAGTTGCTTCAGTAATATCCCGAGTGAGGGGAAGCAGCAACAGCATTCTGATGGTGTTTGCAGAGAGGCTGGATGGGCCTACATTGGGGAGGTTTACCAAGCTACATGTTGGCAACAAAGCTTGTTAAACCTTCCTGTGATTGTGATTATTTTTATGTTCCTGCATGTTACTAATATAGTTTTTTAGGTAAGATGTAATACTAACACCCTATGGGCCTTGATGCTTGATAATAAAATTTTTTTTTTTTATTATTTTTATTTAAGGCGCGGTGTTACCTCAATATTCACAAAAAAACTGGTTTCTTGTATAGTCGAGTATGACGTAACGCAATGAAAATATACGACGCAAAAAATAAAGTGGACAGAGAAGGGTTTAAAGAAATTTTTTAACCGACTAGAATAGTAGAAAATAGTTTGGTATTCCCAATAAAAAATACTTCACAGAAATAAACTTTGGCGTCGAACATCTCCGTATTTTCAGCGATAACAATTTTTTTTTTAAAGATTTCTATAGAATAAACATTATTTTATAACTTTAACCAGACAATTATTTAATTTAATGTGTATATTCTGAATAATCTAAATAAAACCCGTAAAATAAATGCCCATTCGCAGCTTACTCACATCGTTAACCCAAATATTTATTCGATTTTTAACCTTATTTAATGCTCTGTAATTGTGAAAATAGATATTGCGGTCACACTTTAGTCGTCGGGCTACCGTATAGCGCGCAGACGAAGTTGTGTGAGTGCAGCTGTAGCGTTTAAAATCGTAGTCAGTCCGCGCCTTAACAAAGGAACATGCCCAAAGCAAAGTATAACCTTGCAGGTTCGTGACCCGGGCGGTCTAGATAATAGACTGCACACTGCACTGAAATTAAAAACTGATTATACTAAATCATTTCAGACTGTCAGACTTCTGTAAAACTAATGACTACGAGATTATAATCATTATGGTTTTCTTCTGCATTAGTAATATAAGTATGTCAAAAGATTGGTTATAACAAGACCTCGGCATGTTTTGGTAGGAATCTAAACCTAACAGCTTATGAACTGAGTCTTTCAGCGTGGTGTCTCTAAAATAATCCCGACTATGTTGGGGTCAGCTTCCAGTCTAACCGGGATGCAGCTTAATACCAGTATGTTTGGAGCGACTGCCTATCTGACCTCCACAACACAGTTACTGTTAGTTATACGATACCCCTTTGTAAGACTGGTTGGTTATCAAAAATTACGAGTGAAAAATTGCTCTAACAGATTTTTTTAATAATAAAAAAGGTTGCATGATGACAATCACAGCAAATTAAAAACCTTGCCGGTTTTGATGAAAAATACTGAAAGCCATTTAGGTACAAAAAAAAAAGAAAATTTTAAAGGCATTTCATAGTTTTTCTTGCATTAATGACCAGTCTCTCTTGAATATGACTAAACAAGGTTTTAAAAAAAAATTAAGTAACAAATACCCGTGCCAATACCCTTGGGTTTAGTTTTTTTTTTTACTTATTGTTACGTAGGGAAGTAGTTAGGCACCTAAGTAATAATTTAAAAAAATCACTTTAAAAGTAAAATAATGAATAGTTAATAATCATCATCGTTCATCATCAACTTTAATTCATCATTTATTATCATAAAAATAATTATAATAATCGTTATTTATTTGGTTTGTGATGTACAGTCTGTCTATAAAGTCATGAAAATAATGTTTGAGGAACTAACATGATTAAAAAGTAGGTCAACACTAAATCATAGACATCGAATGTCATCGGCTGTCAACGACTTGTTTTGTAACTCGTTATCTATTGCATTTTTTATTGCTTTTCAAATCTAACTGGATAAAACTTCGAAGAAACGTGTTAAATATGAGGAAAACAAATAGGAGTGGAGCTCGGGAAATTATTTTTAAAGTGTATCAGCAATGTTTGTTAGAACACCAAGCTGGACAAATTTTATCAAATTTGGATGATATTTATGCTCGAACAGCAGCTATGACAGGTATGTAATCGTGTTACTGTTTGTTTTTTATCTACCAGAAGTTACAAATTTACTAAATATACGATTTTAAGGCTAAAATAAGGATTGTTTACATTGCGCATTAATAGGTTAGATTGCAAATATAAGTAGGCCATATTGTAGTGCGACCAGAACTTTTGATACTTTTGTGTGATCAAATTTACCGCTGATTTTAAATATGATTATATATAAATCATGTTTGAAATTAAAAATAGTGCTATCTATTTTCTGTTAGATATTACATATTTTTTTTATAACTTCTTTCAGGAAAATCTGAGAGTACAGTAAGGCGTATTGTAGATGAAGGCTATAAAAATGATGGCAAATTTGGAACCTCTGGCAAACACAGATCAGGCCGTCCTAAGAAAGAAATGGATGACTTCAACATATGTGCACTTCGACAAAAGATTCAATTCTTTTACTCGGTAAAGAAAGAGGTACCAACCTTAAGGAAACTTCAGGTAGTTGCCAAAACAGATCTGGCTTTTAAATGTAGCCTAGAAGTCCTGCGTAAAATTTTGAAATCGATTGGGTTTTCTTACAAGAAGTGTCAAAATAACAGAAAGGCTCTAATCGAACAAGCACATATTGCAGCAAAACGAGAAGAGTACTTGGCAATTATTAAAAAAAATAGAGATTTGCCAGAAGAATTGCAAAAAGATATAATTTATCTTGACGAAACTTACATTCACTCTTCATATAAGGTAAAACTTTTTGTTTTTGTGTAATCAATAATTATACTTATGGAATATTTTTACTTTATAAATAAGTACCATTTTTTTCACCAGGTTCGAAAATGTTGGCAATCTTTAAATGTGGAAGGCGTCACGGAAAATATATCGAAAGGAAAGCGTTTCATAATTATCCACGCTGGAAGCGAAAAGGGGTTTGTGCCAAACTGCCTACTTATATTTAGTGGACAAAACAAGCTCGAAGACTACCATTCCGAGATGAATGCCCACAATTTTACCAAGTGGATCACGGAGAAGCTTATCCCGAACCTGCATGAGCCATCGATCATTGTCATGGACAACGCCCCCTACCACTCCGTCGTGACAAATAAGGCGCCTACCTCAAGCTCTCGCGTGGACGAAATAAAACTTTGGCTTTTGGAAAATAGTATTGACTTTGACCCTTCACTTAGGAAGCCAAACTTACTCAATTTGGTAAAACAAAACAAACCCCACCCCATCTATGCTATTGATGAACTTTTGGGAGAAAATGGGCATACAGTGGTACGGCTTCCACCGTATCACTGTGATTTAAATCCTATAGAGCTCATTTGGGCTCAAGTAAAACAGAAAGTGGCAGAACACAATGTTGGGTCACGTGATGTGAAGCAACTAGCTGAAGAGGCCTTCAACAGCATTACACCTGAAAAATGGAAAAACTGTTGCTGTCATGTTGCAAATATTGAAAAAGAATATTATAAACGAGGAAGAACCCTATATCAGGATATAGATGAGTTAGTCATTCGCCTCAGCGAAGATAGCAGTAGCGAAGACGGTGTTAGTGACGTAGACAATGAAAATACTTTTTTTAACATAGAATATTTGGAATCAGATGATGAAAGTAATTAATTATTATGTTGATATTTTTCAGTAATAATAAAAAGTTAAATATATAATAAAAAAATATGAATGAACATTTTTCTTTTATTTACTCATTTTATTTGAACGACAGAGACCATAGATTTGTGCTATCTGATCGTTTATGCAAACTAATGAAGATCGGAAGGAAAACATCGTGAGGAAACCTGGACTTATAATTAATATACGAGTAAGTCTGAAATCGCCATCCTGTCTTGAGCAAGCGTGGTGATCCATGCTCGTGCCTTCTCTGTTGAGAAGAGGCCTTTGCCCAGCAACGGGACAGTAATAGGCTGGTATTATTATTTATAATGAAGGTCGCATATTTGTCGATGGTTTCTGCAGATTTTTTAAATAAGATCTACGGATTTTACGACTTTACCTTTTCTAACCAGTAAAAAAAAAAGCATCTCCTCGTTTTCATTAAAACCAGGTTTGCTTCTTGTACAAAATAATGTGCTAGTATCAAAATCAATTAAGTCACACTATACAGGGTTGCTACGTGCACGACCGCAGCGCCCTCATTTTTTTTCATGACTTTATAGACAGACTGTACCTAATAATGTAAACAAAAAAAAAAACTATCAACAATTGCATTCATTGACCCTCCTTGTCTTAGCGTTAGAACAAAAGCTTTTTTTGAGTGACCGCGATACAACGCCCACGCGACAGTTCAACAGTTGTATGAGATAATATCGTCTACCATTAAGTTTGTATAGGTATCTGTCAGTTTGTTACAAGTGTGCAATTTGCTATTGTCAAAACGAACAGCTGTTTTTATTGTTTTATAAATTAATAATATGATAGTGCATTTTTTGCAGAGTTGATTGACAGGCTAGAGATCTGAGCCTACAACAGCTCAGATCTACAACAATAACATATCTACAACAATATGTCGCAGTAAGATGGTTAAAGCCGTGATATAGTTATATCCCTAGGGATATAGCTACGTACCGTAATAAAGTTAAGTATATGAAAGCGGTTCATAATTTTCGGTTTCGTTATTTTGTTACTGCGAACAATTTCGACGTAGCGCTCGCCGGCTGCTGCAGCGGCACCACTTGCTTCGCTCGTTCGGGTTGCGCAGAGTTGGACACAGTTCTAACCTAACCTAACCTATTTGGTCGGAGTGGCGTCCAGTGGCGGATACATATGGGGGGCGCGGAGGGTGCCCGTCCACCCCATGCAGCCCAGCGATGTGCGGTTCACCGCAAAGGGAGGGCACGCCAACAAATTATGTTTTAAAAATAAATAGGTTACCCACATGGTTATAACACAGTATAACGCCCATAGCTCAAGATGTCTTTAAGCACCCCCCCTTGATTTTTTTCTGTATCCGCTACTGTCTCATAGTTACGAGTATATTCCTAGTAAGACAGTTAAGAACCGCTTTCATATATCTATATTACGGTATATACCTATATCTCTCGGGATATGACTATATTACGGTATATACCTATACACCAGGGATATAACTATGACACGGCTTCAACGATCTCACTGCGACGGATACACACCTTGGTCGATCTGCCAGAATTTAAAACATGAGAGGTTGTCGTTGTTAGTCGATCCAGCTCATGTCCTTCCGTATTCATTTTAGACAAGCTATTTTTGATATTCCAATCCGTTTTAATTCGATGCCGTGTGTTTTTGATCTGGGGTACTTATTTACTTAGCTTTGGGCTGCTTATTTTAAGTATAACATCTTTTTTACCCACAGTTTTTAAAACATGTTTCAGAAATGGTGTTATTATTTTAATATTTTGTTCTTGACTTTTGACTGACAGTCAGAAGTCTGACCTGGCAATTAAAACAAGCAACCTTTAGGCAATAAACTATTTTATTAAAGGCTCAAAGCAAGCGACTACATGACACGACTTCTGAGTCAGTCAGTAACTGACATCTATTAAAATAAGTATAACAATACTGAATATGGTTTACTATTCTATCTTAATTACATCTAGGTGTCGATAGTTATTCATTCAGCTTGCTGATTCATTGATCCTGTTTTCGTTCATTGACGAGGTCTTAAAAATATCGATTATTTACATCTTTTCTTTATTTTATAGGTATTTTTGTTACATTTAATTAAATATCAATGATTTTTTAAAGAAATTTAGCAATTAGGTACAAATTTCTTTATCTTCGAAAAAGCAGGAGCCGCACTAAAAATAAAAATGTTTTCGTGGTCTTCTTAGCGTATCGATGGCAAAAATAACTAAATAAATATTATACTTAGTTTTTATTTTTTTTTGGCTCAAAACTCATCGCGAATACCGTTCGCTGACGCAGCCATTAGGTCCTCACGTTTGCAGATGCGGTGCAAGATGCGAGGTGAGCCATTGTCTGTAGAGAAATCAGGAGGCTTAAACAGTTCTTGCCAAAGATCATATTTTTCTTTGCCATTGGCTGGACTCACGCACCCAAGAAACTCTGTGACACTTGTGACACCTCTGGGTTAAAGTTGTGCATTGGGTGGCTTGGGTCATCTTGTAGCTTCGTTCTCTCGATACGGCTGGCTATAGTCCTGCGAATTCCTGGAGGCGCAATGCCATTCAGTTTTGTGGTGATTAATTATTATCGGCGACGATGTGACAAGCGGGTTGTCACATGGTCACCGCCAGGGCTATCACACTCTAGAGGTATAGAGAGAATACGAGAATACGAAGGACTTCTTTTCATTGAAGAAACAAACCTTTGCTGCAACTTGCAACCCTTTGGAGATTACAGGAATGATGTTTTGTTTTATGTGTAAAAACTCTAAGACAACCACTTTTTAGAGTGACTAGTTTCCTGTGGTATGCTGTCAACCGTGTCATGATGAGGTAAATTTTTATTCAATTATGATAATGATGTGCTTGGAACAGCATCTATAGGTACAGTCACATTCATTAGAGGATGTCTTTTGTTTGCGTAGGCTTGTAAGAATTTGACATTTAATTTTTTTCTCAGGAATATCGGCATTGAAACTATTTTTTTTAATTACCTACTGCTGTTAATTATAATCATTTATTATGACTTAATTGCTGACGCATTTCTTTGAGAATAACCCTTTATATTTGCACTGGCAATTCTGTAATATTTTCACACTGAGAACTGTCATAAAAAATGTCTCGGACTTCGTAATTACCGACGTCATTAATTACTATGCACAAAACAAGTTGAATATCAATTGTTTGAATAAGAATTGCATCGTGAAGCTACGATTCGTTCCCGGATCCTTGTAACGTCATGTGTTCTGACTTCTTTTAATTTCTGTTACATATTTGTTCAAGGTCTTCCGCCCAGATCCGTTTCTGAACGTGGGAATACAGCTGTTATTGTTCTATATGTACTTGTACAGGTATCTGTGTATTGTATGTAAGGTGAGATGATAAGACGGGTAGCGGTGATCGCTTGTGTGATTATTGCACAATATGACTAATCTTTTGCTGTCATCTGGTAGTAAAAAATGTTGAATGGACTACAATTCTAGACTGTCCTCCTACCTATCTACGTGATTCATAAAAATCATTTGGGTTTTTTTTTTTTTTTTTGTAAATGACATGTAAGACATTTGTAGATGTTTGACAGTTGTTAGAGGTCGTCAGAAACCCGAAGGTCTGACAAACAGTCTTAACAAGGTTCATGTATCCCAGTAACTGGGTTGTGGAGGTTAGACAGGCTGCATCCGGTTAGACTGGAAGCCGACCGCAACATAGTTGGGAAAAGGCTAGGGAGATGAAGATGATGGCATAAGTAGTTTGGTATGGGCGTTATTTCACATCACTAGTTACAATAACTGGCTACATATATACTAATGTAGCCGAATAGCTAGTTTCGAGTCAAACTGTAAACACGTTATTTTGTAACTAGTTACAATTTCGATACTGCATCGAAAATGTTATTACTTACAAAAAAACCTGAATATAGTATGAAGGAATGTTTATTTGTGTTAGTATTACGTTAGTGATGTAAGTGCACAATGTAGCTTCAAAAACTTATTCGTTCCAAAAACATAAAGCTCACAAGCTTTAAGTTTTTGGAACGTTTTTTCGCAAATAACTGTAACACTTCGATAGAATCACCATGTTGAATCACGGAATAGAATTTGAAAAAATAACTAGTTACTAAAATCACTAAGTTTTCAAAACAGCTGACGCCTTCGAAGTCACTAGTTACGTTACGTTTCGCGAAAATCACGTAACGACCCACACCTTTATGTAGTCAGCATGCATTAGCTTCAGCTACGATAAAAACTGAAACTTCTGCAAGTAGAAAAAGCAAAAAGTTTGTATTTTGGTCACTAAGATTGATTAAACTGGAAATAAAAAATGAGTAGGCCAACAATACAGCCTGATTCTACTTCACATGGAGAACTTTGTAAACAAGTCGATTAAGTCATAATTTTAATTAAAATGAGTACTGGACGACATTTCTGTTTTATGTTTAAACGATCTGGTTCACATGTAGGCGTCGTCCATTAAATTTAAGTCTGTAATCAAGGTCGATACTCGATTCCGAATAAGCGAATCGAACTCGCGAGTTGCGAATCGATTACTTACCTATAATTTATATTGACTTGCAAGGTGGGTAGGTCTGTTTGTTACCGAATGGGTCTAATATGTAAAGTTGATGTAAGTAACAAGAGTAATAATCTAGTTACATACAAGGATAGGTATTATGATAAGCGGTTTCTTTGAAGGATACGATTTGAGACGAGATTGCCCGGAATAAGAAGTGGCCATGTCCATATGTGTCGAGGGGCTAGCGTTGGAGGAGTCCTTGAGTGGAGACCGCGAACCGGTAATCTTATTAAACCTAAGTAAGCAAAGTTGTCAGCATTGACATTTAGAAGGTCAGCAGCTGCTTGTGTAGACCGGGGTAAGATCACAAAGAATACCTACCAAGTCAGAATAAAAATGCTAAGTACCTAATTATTTTTAGTCAATTTTCGGTGGTGAATTTGTGTTGTTTGATAGGCACGATACGTTACGGTACGGCGCACCGGCGTATTGTTTGAACCATAGACTTGACGTAACCTATGACACGTTAATGACATTTCTCGCGCACTTGACTGCGCCCGCGCCACTGCCACCGCCCAACTTATCTGTCAAAAGTTATTTGTGTAACTTTAACTATAACCTATACGAGAACATTTAAACTATATCATTGTATGTTAAGATTAAGAATGCAGGTCTAAAAGGGCAATTTGTCGAAAAGGCCATAGAATGTGACGCTTACTAGCGCCTTGATTCGTTGTTGGGTAAGGAGAGACGAAATAAATATGAAATTGATATTTCTAGGCAGGAGATGCCAGAAATCTTAACATTTCTGAGTCTGATGACAGATTTTCAAGAAAAATAGTGATTTGAGACGATACACCGTCTATATTTTAGAAGTTCCTCTCGTTTTAATGGAACTACCTACTCATGGTATCTATTTATTTTGCAGCTAGACAGTATTATAAAGACTCCATCCCCAACCTTTTAGATATTTATGAAGCATTCTTAATCAAGGTAATATTTTTAAATGCTAACAGCTCATTGCCCAAATGAATTCAGAAATCAATCACTTCACCCCTTGATGTGTAACATTATTCGCGCTGTCCAAACAAAGGTGTCTCATTAACCTTGGATTATGGTCGCTCTAATTGACATGATTTGGATTAACTAAATCTCGGTTTGTGGTATAAGTTAGGAGCTTTGAGCTTTTTTGTTTGGAACGTCAAGCGGGCCGCTGCTGTAGTCTTCAAGGGTACCACACTATACGATCAAGTTTTTCTAACTGAAAAACTAAACTGCTGCTTGCTGTGCTGCTGGGGAGTTTGTTGCGCCACTTCTTCTTCCCAGCTATAGCACTAGGAAGTGATGAAGGGCGGGCGTTTTTGGGGGACAGGCTTTAGGTAATTTGGACGTTCGAAAAGTGCTGATTCTCAGCCTAGTTTGAATAAATGACTTTTGCATTTGAATTTGATATTCGAATACCACAGTCAATAATCGGAGTTAACGACGTTTAATCCACTTGAAACAAAAAAGTGTAGTCATGTACGAACTGGAATAGGTAAAATACGGCCAGTCTGAACATAGGCTCTTCGAATTTTCGCGCATGTACACTCACTCACACTCGTAATCACCATTTGGTTCCTAAAAAATATTATTGCGCAGCCTTCTGCACAAAGTTCAGACCGGCCATTATTCATCGGCCGTACTGTCAGGCGGCTGTCTCACACACCCCGCCATCCTGAATTTGTCATATTATATAATTATCAGGAACTTATGCTACGCTTTCAGTAAGTAGAGCACACTATAAGTTGATAAAATTTCGTGTTAAATATTGATGATTCCGTAATGCTGCGAATTATCTTAGATTACCATGATAATTTTGCTTTCTCCCCAACCTTGGGCCAAACGTACCAAACCGGCCTATAGAGCACACCTGCGATTTTGCACAACAGCGTTCCATTTAAAGTGACAAGATCGCTCATAGAAACGCTATCTATTCGAGAAATTCGTAACATGTGCAGTTGCGACACTAGCCGTATGTGTTCCGAAATGGTAGGTACAAGCTGACTTCTGAAATATGTTGTTTGAATAAGGATTAAAATCAGCAATTATTGATCGATGTTGTGTCAAATATCGGTTTAAAACGACTTTCACATTGTGTACACTAATAATGTTTCAGTTTTAGTTATGCACTAAAACATTAATAGCCAGTCTATTCTGAAAAACCCAACTTGAAAACTTAGGTGATGTGAACTTGAAGTGAGCTGATATTTCACCTGATGCCAGGGATTGACAGTTTTGACAGCTCACTTTACAGTTGTATTTGGAGCGATTTGGAGGGCCACGAGATGCTTCCTAGTTCCCTAGAGTGAGATGAGCAATGAAGAGGCGGCTTTATCGCAAAAGGAGAGCAGCTTAGAATGTTAATTTCACGCAACGCAATACTTAAATGCACTTCCAACTCCAAAGGAGTAGACTATGTTTTGGAGTTATATGCTGTCTTTTTTTTCTTTGTTGTTCCCTGAATGCTGAGGATCGCGTCCACATACGACGCGTCTTGAAGATGCTGCCAGTATGCTAAAAGCCATACCACAGAATATTTCATGACTGAGCTAACATACGCACTTTTGCAGATTTAAGTATTGTATTGTGCAGACCAGTTTGTCTAATTTTAGCGTGTACTTTTGCAAGTGAATTCCGCCAGTGCAGTGCCTTGCATATAATTTATCTGCTGTCCTTACAATCCCCTTCACATTTTTGAGCATCCTGTTTATTGTGATTCCGAACACTTCTTTATACGTCACGAAGTAGTCTGTGGTACGTTCCAAAATAATCGGGAAATGAAATATTGTGATGAAATAAACTAGTTGCTACATGAAGGTAATGCGAAAATGTCAAAGCCCGTTTGGCGGCTTGCGAATGCGAACTGCATTAATTTATAAACGCACTTAATTTTGTATGTATCTAGTATCTTGGTAAAACTACGTACCTCCCTATTTAAATTCCGGTGACTACAGTATGGATAGATCCATCACCTATGTATTGATTGGAGCGCTGTCGAGCGTCTGTTTAGCTTCGTCGTCAAAGTTGGAGTAGCATCATGAAAACTAGAATTATTTAAAGAAAGAAAGAAAATGAAAGAAAGAAATAAATAAAGAAAGAAAGAAAATGAAAGAAAGAAAGAAAATACATTTATGTAGCACAGACTAAGAGGCACACAATATAATTATACAGCAGATAAAAATAATAAAATAAAAATCAAATAAAAAGTGTATAGTGCGATGTAAGAAATTCGCAGGGGAGTGTGCCTCACGGCTGCGCCAAAAAAGCCCATTTCAGCAAAAAATGCCAGACAAAACTATAAGTGCCTGACGCTTGTTTTCATCTGGACCTGAGACAGAGAGAGGTGACGGATGTAAATCAGTTTTATAAAGCAGGTAACCAAAGTTGCTTAAGATACTTTTAATGAGTCTAGTTATGCATGCTTTCCTCCCGCAAGGGTTCAGTATTTCAACAACCTCGGGAAAAGCCCCATTACCACAACGATAAGCACTATCATTATTTCGGTAACATGCACCGAACATTACAAGGTGTTCCCGGAATCGAGTTCACCATAGTTCGAGTTTCAACGTAACTTGTGACTCCGTGATAATTAGCATATTCCTACTCATGACGAAACTCCAGTCGCATTTCGAACAATGAACGTAAAGCGGAGTTTACATTAAGAAACGTGAAATAGTAGCTTGACTGTTCTGTTTCGGGCTATAGCGCACTAACACCCGGTTTTTGAAAAGCTTATAAGTTCAACTAACACACTGTCATACCTCATCTCGTGTTGACTGCTCAGCGGGGTAATAGGGATGTTGACTGGGGAAAAAAAACTATTTAGTCCGTCAGTCAGCTAATAAAAAATATTAGACACGTATTTTTTGCTTTATTATATTAATAAAAAATGGTTTAGATAAAACCCATGAAAGTTGGGGAGTGGGGGCTCGATATGTCACAACTCACAAGTCAGTATAAAATCTACCAGGCCAGTGACGTCATGCCACATTTTAACGCATTGATAACTCAATGTATTGCCGTAATATTTTGACAACGTAAAAAAAAAAATACAGTGTGTTAGTTCAATTTAAAACGGGTGCTAACTAACACCCGTTAAAAAATCTGATAAATATGCTATAACTAACTATGAGGAAACCTGGAATTAGTTAACATAAGTCTAAAATCACCAACCCGTCTTGATCAAGCGTGGTGATCAATGCTCGCGCCTTCTCTGTATGAGAAGAGGCCTTTGCCCTGCAGTGGGACAGTGACAGGCTGGTATTATTAACCATAGCCCGAAACAGAACAGTCAAGCTACTGTTACACGACACTATAGTCATAATGTAAGCCCCGCTTTACTCCAATACGCTTTCGTAACTAAGATGCTATGGAAAATGTAACGTCAAAATATTGTTGTTAGAAAAGTTGTAGCAAATTGCAGCAGTTTCTTTGTTTAACATTGTATTGCTTACCTTGTCGTTTGTTTTCGTAATTGGGGCGTAGAATTGGGTGGCGGAAGCTTTTTGCCAGTGAGTGCAGCAAGGTCCATTGCAATAGTTGTGTTGTGCTGTGTGTGACGCATTGACAATGAGGAATACGCGAATGACGCACCGGCTACTGCTTTCTCGGCATGTTTTTTGGTCTCTACACAGATCATTTACTTACTAAGTTCTGTAGGTTTTGAGTCTGATTGCGTTATAGATTTCGAAAAAAAGCAGGAGAGTAATTTCTCCCCTGAATTAATATGTATCATTACGTACATTTAATTATTGCCAAATATCAAGGAACCGATGTGAAGAGCTCGTGGCTAAGTAATAACAGCAGCACGGGTCCATCCAACAGGTTATGCTACGCTTGCCGGGGTTGGTCTGTGGATCCGTGGTGACCATCTTGACATACCGAGACTCCTCCGTGCCTCGGAAAGCACAATAAGCCGTTGGTCCCGGCTGTCATTCGTGGATCTTTGACAGTCGTTACGGGTCGTCAGAAACCCGAAAGTCTGACAACCACTCTAAACACCAAGGGGTATCGTATTATCCAGTTACTGGGTTGTGGAGGTCAGATAGGCAGTCGCTCCATGTAAAATACTGTTATTCAACTGCATCCAGTTAGACTGAAAGCCGACCCCAACATGGTTGTGAAAAGGCTAGGCAGATTAATTGACCAAGGAACCGATGTATGGTTAACAATTATGTGCACGTAATTTTACATAAGCTATGGCTGCAAGTGATCATTATTACATAATATGCTACGAACTATAAACTGTAGATATTATTTTCTGTTAAAAGCCCAATTTGTATCGTTGTTTCCGTCAGCTAAATAGCTATTCTATAACCGACCGCAAGAACGTCTAGCGAATGGTTTTGAAAATACGAGTTAAGTAATTGGAAAACCACAAAGTTCTCTTTTACTTAATATCGTGTAGGTAACTAGGTCATTAGTCCTTAGTGAATAATTATACAGCGTGGCAGGGACATCGACGGACAACCTGTTACCATGGATTCAGTACACGATTCTGGACTTCCTGCGTTGGAAATTTTCGTCATCTTAAAAAAAAATCTTTTTCGTTTCTCAAAGTGCGCTTGAAGTTACCTGATCAGAGGGATGAAAACAGTACTTTTCGTCCCGTGGAAATGATTTTCCCTGTTGCCAAAAATTAAAAAACTATGCAAGCCATCTCCCAACTATTTATAAAAGTCTGTTAAATCGCGGCGTAAAATTGTAATCAACAAATATTAATAACAATTTTGTAACATGACTTTATACTTATAATTTACTTTTCACTAAATTATTATTGAATTTACATAGATTTAAGCTTAATATTTACCATCATCAATGATAAAAAACACTGGCTGGTAGAATGCCACAGAAAAACATAAATAGGCGGGAAAGCGGCAATTCGATCTTCACTTGTTTTGACAAGTGCTAATTATTTAAGTAGATATATACCGATATTTGTATAAAATGAGTTCATCAGATTCAGATATGGATTTGTTAAACTAATTAGGTTTTTATTTACTTTCCTCATATTCGAAATGAAAAGCAGAGTGTTTACCTCGCATGAAAGACCTATTTATGCATTCGAAGTATTGGCGCCCTCGGTATCTCTTGCCTAAATAGGTCCCTTTATTCCCTTGTATAACAATCTACTTTTACATACAGTAGTGCAATACTTACGCGGTCAAAATGTATGGAACAAGCAATTTTTTTTTTAAGCCTTTAAAACTTCAACGCAGGGGGGTCCAGAATCGTGAACTGAATGCATGGTAACAGGTTGCGCGTCGATGTCCCTGACACCCTGTATTTAATTATTGTGATCCAGATCTTTAAGAAGGAACGCAGCACATTTCCAGAAGACAAATAGTTACCAACCAGTCTGTTAAATATACCACCTTACAATATTTAGCAAAAATCGCCGAACGAAAACATGTTTCCTGTATTTTTAACTTTATTTTATTTTGGAAACCCTAAAAATATGTAGTGTTCAATATGGTACGGTGGTACGGAACCATTCGTGTGTGAGTCCAATTCCCACTTGTTTTTATTTTTATATTTGAGTTGATTGAATTAAAGGTAAATTATGGTTTACGATTTATGAGGTATTAAAAAAAAAACTACTTACTAGATCTCGTTCAAACCAATTTTCGGTGGAAGTTTACATGGTAATGTACATCATATATTTTTTTTAGTTTTATCATTCTCTTATTTTAGAAGTTACAGGGGGGGGGGACACACACACATTTTACCACTTTGGAAGTATCTCTCGCGCAAACCATTCAGATTAGAAAAAAATTATATTAGACACCTCAATATCATTTTTGAAGACCTATCCATAGATACCCCACACGTATGGGTTCGATGAAAAAAAACAAATTTGGGTTTCAGTTCTAAGTATGGGGAACCCCCGAAATATACTGTTTTTTTCTATTTTTGTGTGAAAATCTTAATGCGGTTCACAGAATACATCTACTAACCAAATTTCAACAGTATAGTTCTTATATTTTAGGAAAAAAGTGGCGTTGACATACGGACGGACAGACAGAGAGACGGACATGACGAATCCATAAGGGTTCCGTTTTTTGCCATTTGGCTACGGAACCCTAAAAAACAGCTGTTTCACAGAAAAGTGCAATAACTACCTACGCGGTCAAAATAAATTTAAAAAAAAAAAAATTATTTATTTCAAAAAAAAAAAAAAAAATTATTTATTTCAAAAAAAAGTGTGGTACAGTCTGTTACGATAAATATAAATTCACAATTTTCGGATAATAAGAAAAGAGTAACAATAAATAGAATTGAATCTGGCGTCCTAGCTAGGTTACATGGTAACCTGTATTAAGGATCGCCAGCCCAGGTTCCCACAGAAGGAGCACAAATAATTTATAATAGACTGCTTAGAACTACAAGGTGCAAACGTATGTTTACTTAAATATACTTACTAAAGTGTTAGTATGTGTATTCTGTGATGTAGATGTGGTGTGAGTGTGTTTTGTGATGTAGGCGTGGTGTGTTTGTATGTGTGTAAACGGAAGGGAAAGAGGTAGAGTTTAGAAACGGAGTGTTAGAGAAGTCACTACGATTTTGATGTAAGCAGAAGTTCAGTGTCGTCGTAGTTTAAACTGGCTAGAAAGCATGTTATCTGTCTTTTACACATTTCGTAAGAGGATTGATGTACATGGATGGTTTTGTTTATTCTGTTATATAAAAATGGCCCAAGGTAGTAAAAGAAACGTTTAGTAAAAGCAAAGCGTGTGAAGGGTACTTTGCAAATTTCGTTCTTGCGCCTAAGTGAGGATTGTGTTTGTGTAAAAGGAGTTTTTGTGTGTTGATGTAATAAAATGTTGAGAATAAAAGTTTGGCGGACCGTGAGGACTTTGCATTTTTTATATAGATCAAAGGTTGGGTAGAGCATTGGCCGGAAAGTAGCAACCTTAAGAATGGCTCTTTGAGCTACTTCCAGAGGTTTGAGTGTAGTTTTCGCAGCTCCACCCCAACTATTAATACAGTACGAGATGACTGACTGACACATGGCGAGATACACGGTACGTATTACATAAGTATTGGCAATGTGTCTGAGTGTTTTAAAAAGATATATGAGCTTACGAACACGAGCAGTAAGGTGGGTGATATGTGCTTTAAAGTCAAGGTGTTTATCTAAGATAATTCCGAGGTATTTCACCGTGTCAGTAGACAAAATTGTAGGACAGTTGCAAGAGGCGGAATTGGGTTGGCAGGTGTGAGCTTTTAGAGTAACGGGTGCCAGGGGTTGAGTAGTGGAGTTTAGGGAAAATGTAATGAGTTTAGTTTTATTAGTGTTTAGCGTGAGTGAGTGAGAGATAAGCCATCTATATATTGAATCAAATCCATTTTGAGCAGTTGCTTGCAGTTTAGCCCATGATTCATCATAAAAGGTAATTGCAGTATCGTCGGCAAAAGAGACAATGTTACCAGAGCTCAGGTGCATGTTGCACAGGTCGTTTATGAACACCAGAAACAATGTAGGGCCCAAGACACTGCCTTGAGGCACGCCATATGAAATAGGCAGCTCGTCGCTAAGGCAACCGTCGATTTTGACTATCTGCCTACGGTCTGAAAGATATGAGTTAAAAAGCTGGAGTTGCATACCACGAACGCCTAAGCATTCTAGTTTAGACAGAAGGCAGGGGAGAGGAACGGTATCAAACGCCTTTGCAAGATCAATGAACACTGTGAGGCATTTTTTGCGTTGATTAAGTTTATCAACGATTCTATCTATCAGTTTCATGGCTGCATCAGAAGTTGATTTTTTCTTCCTGAACCCAAATTGGTTGGTTGACAATAAGTTATTGTTTTCAAGGTATGTGGTAAGCCTATTATTAATGAGTCGTTCTAAGATCTTGGACAGGGCAGGTAGCACCGCAATAGGGCGATAATTAGAGACAGAGGAGCGGTCACCCCCTTTAAAAATGGGATGAATAATGGCATTTTTGAAAGAAGAAGGAAAAGTACCAGAGGCAAGGCATAGGTTGAATATATGGCATAGTACGGGTGTAAGGACTGCAGAGTACCTTTTTATGATGGTTGTAGAAATGCCATCAAAGCCCACTGCAGCATTGACCTTCAGAGATCCAATAATAGAGGCTATCTCATCAGGATTTGTGTCCAATAGTACGAAGGAACTCAAACTATTGGAGGTATTGAACTGGGAATGAGGAGAGCAGCTATCCTGGACACTCCGAATACGATCAGCAAGATCCTTGCCTATATTTACAAAGAATGAATTAACTTCATTAAGAGATTGAGAAGGGGTTTCTGAGGAGGACAGTAATTCCGTAGGGGGGTGAGTAATTTTAGTTGTGTTTGTGACACGCTTGACTGTATCCCACAACAACTTTGTATTACGACCAGCTTTGGCAATTTCATTTGAATCGAACTGTCTTTTAACTTTTCTAAGAATCTTATTGCAGAAGTTCCTGTATCTTGTGTAGGTAGTTTTAAGGACTTCATTATCAGGAGACTGTTTGTATCTCCTGTGTAAAATGTCTCTGTTCCTCATGCATCGCAGTAGTCCTGGAGTAATCCATGGTTTGAGGATTCTCTTGCGTTTAGCTGTGCGCTTCAATGTTGAGTGATTATTTATCTCATGAGATAGAGTTTGGATGAGACAGTCTGTAGCAACGTTTGGATCAGTCAAGGAAAAGATATGCGTGAATTCCAGATTTTGCATAGACTTGTCAAGTGAGACGAAGTCTGTCTTAAGGGTTGAGGTATTGGAAAAATTACGGGGTGGCTTCAAATTTAAACAAAGGAGGGTAGAGAAGTGATCAGTAATAGTCGAATCGAAAATGAAGGTAGAAGAGAGTAATTTGGTTTTAAGAATTGTGTGGTCAAGACAATTATTGCCTCTTGTAGGTAGGTGGTGGGAAGGTAAAAACCCGTGATAAGAGAGACAGTTAAGATATTCGTGCGACCAATTGTTCATATTCGACGTTGTGCTATCTATGTTTATATTT
This sequence comes from Agrochola lota, assembly GCA_947364205.1. Lineage (NCBI taxonomy): Eukaryota > Metazoa > Arthropoda > Insecta > Lepidoptera > Noctuidae > Agrochola > Agrochola lota. Next base: position 5,246,800 of record OX376223.1, read on the forward strand.
ATATTTATGTCACCTGTTATTACTACTGTTTGAAAAGTAGTCAAGGAAGATAGTATTTCGTTTAAGGATTTGAGAAAGACTTCAATAGTCTCGTTAGAGGGGGATCTATAAACGAAGAATGTATGGAACAGCAGATTCTGTTTCACGTAAAGTCCCAGAGGCGCCCGGAGGGGTCGGCTGCCCATAGTAATATCTCGGTTGTACTCCTATACAGGGGTTTCAGAATCATGTAGGTACTGAATCTATGGTAACAGTTTTCGCGGCGATGTCCTGTATAGTTTATAACTACTTAGTGAGTATCGATCGTATCTCGGCAACAGTCAGCTTCGAGAAATGATTCATAATGGCGTAATGGTGAACTATTACAAAATTTACACTACTTATACATTATTGCTACACATAGCACTCAGAAATGGTGATATCAGCAAGTGTGTCACTGAACTACGCAGTTTGGTACAGAGCTCAGCAACAATAAACGGTTTTCCTCTTTTAGATCACACTAACTACCATAAAAAACCAAGATTTGGAATCAACTGTTCCGTGATAAGAGAAAATTTGGCACTTAGTTGAAGAAGACAACAATGAAAAAAAGAAAAGAAAGAATATACGTTTATTTGCGGTAAACATGACGCAAGGAAAGAACAAAACACGAAAATAACAATTTGGGGGAAAATATGCGCCACATCCACGCAAAACGGCCATCACTCAGCATAATGCTGCGGCCCTATGCGAGACAGAGCCCCATCAGCGCTGTTTTCAACGAGGAAAAAAATACAAATAAAATAGAATAAAACTATTTCTTACATTACATTCTGAGAGTTAATACTTCAACTTGAGGATTTCTCAAAACGTATTAAATTCACGCCATTTCAAGCCTAATTGCCTAGTACCCGAACGTCATTCTTACTATTCGTGGGAGGATTCATATCGATGACAAAAGCCTGTACATAATTAGGTAGGTAGGTATTCAATCTTTAAAGTGTTAAAGTCTTAAGTCATTATTCATGGTCCATGGTTGGTTGCTCATAGATAACCAAAACAGTGACCAGTACCGCCTGAGGGTGCCACAATTAATACCTTTGTACAATTAAGATTAACCACACACCTCGTAAGGTTTTGTAAGACATATTTTAACACTTAAACTCGTTTCTTTTAATTGAATTTGTACATCGTTTTATTTATGTAGGTATATGATATATTTTATGGTCATCAGTGCCTTTAATAAAAGGTGATTGAATTTTTGTTTTGGTACTTGTTGTCTATGTTTGGTACTTGTTGTCTATGTTTGGTACTTGTTGTCTATGTTTCGTGGACAAAAGTAGAATTGTTTTTGTTTGAACAAAATTGGCAAACTCATGGATATTTCTTCCGATGTATCGCGTTTTATCTGTAGATACCTACTAGGTACTCGACTTCTTGTTTAATGATAAGACTTGCTTACCTACATTAGATGTTTTAGATCGTAATCCAGGTATTTTCGGTTTTCGAACTGATAAAATTAGTGCTATTAGGTACCTATGTCTCTTGTCTCTTAAATCTCTGCTAGATGATACCTAGGTTGAGCTGAGGACCATTTCATATTCATTCTTTATCTTCTTAACTCCCTAAATTATATAAGTTTATACATAGCGTGCCAAATAAAAAACTCGTAGGTACCATACCGATACAAAAGCACAAAAGTGTTTTGACATAAGTGTATTTAAATAATAACTTAATAAAAAAATACAGCATGAATAAATTAAGTTACCTTCATTATCATTAACAATATTTTAACCCTGAAGCTAACATAAAATCTGAATTACAAGTTACCTAAGAGTAAGTTGGGCTTAAAACATCGAAGGTTCCGTACTAACGAAACCTGTCATTTTTTAGATTTTTGATGAATATCGAGAAAAAAGGGAAATGTAAGAGTTTTACAAATTGTTTGTACTTGTGGTACAACTAACAACTAAGTACTTAGGTACTTAGTTTTTAATTAAGCTGGGATGTCTGCAAACACATAGACAATTCTTACTTTCTAATAAATTTATTATTCTTATGTATCTTGTCTAACAATTAATATGGTTTGGTCAATTTCACTACGGATCACTAAAATATTTATGAACAATATCAAAGTCAAACATGCGAGTAGTGATTTACATTGCGCGTCAGGTACAAAAATTTGGGTCACCTCACGTTTTCGAAAGTAGTCCATCCAGATTCCGCGACGGAAAAAAGACTTAAAGGCCATTGTGGCCTGGCCTGTGTAGGTACCTATACGTACCTGTTCTACATGTCAACCTGCTGGCGTAACCTTCCACGCGAGGGTGGTCACGTAACAGAGGAGTGGAGGGCACGGGACTACCCGGTCACAGTGGTGACCAACTTACTGACATAAAATGTCAATGTCAGGACAGATGTCACCTGCTCTGTGCCTGATATTTGTGAAGTAATTAGGGTGTTATTTTTTTGTGAAAGTAAGTGTAAAGTATACTTTATACGTTGGTTGAACTCTTTCAATCATCTTATAAAGTAAACATAACACGTTACTTAAATTTATCAGAGGATAAATAAATAGTAACGTGTTAAGTTTAACTGCAACGCCTTAAAGCAATTACACCAACAATGGAGCAAAAAAATACGTACCATCGAAGAAGTTCATATCTATGCACCGTAAGGACTATTTCTGCTTGCAGTGCTCGGCCGCCATAGAACCGGGGCGGTAAAAGAAAGAAAAAAGAAAGAAAGAAAATACGTTTATTTGCGGTACACATGACGCAAGGTAAGAAGAAAACACGAAAATAAACAGTTTGGGGGTAACAGATGTGGTCATTGCGTTCACGGGATTTTGTTTTCAAATTGCTTATATATGAAATTCTTCGATGGTACATCATGTGCCGTCTTTCATCCATTCTGTGCGCGGTCGTGGACATCACCCATTCGCATTCCCATCGCCCATTGTGTCACCCTATGTAAAATGTCTACATTTATATCTGTATTTTTTATGGTGTACACAATAAAGAATATTCTATTCTATTCTATCAAACGGGCGGCGATGGATCACACACGCTAACGCAGCGTCAAGACACTTATCTATGGTTCCATAACACCATCCATATTGCGCACATTTCTTGCGATTTTTATGAGATCCAATGATTTTTTTTTTTTTAAATAATTTTGTTTATTTTTAATTTTTAAACTGTAGTTTGTTAATATATCTATAGAGATACTTAGTTACTATTACGCATATATGCAGTAGGTAAGTTATTAAGTAACTTCCTTAAAGAAAGTAGAATGACTAGATACGATTCTGTTAATTTTCCTGAATAATTAGTTAAGATAAGAGTGGACTGCGCCTGCGATGATGAATTAGACAGTAAAACTGATGAAATAGTAGGTTCAAAACGCTGCTTGGGTTTATAGAAATATTTTGCATAAAGCGATATCCTAAATGCCTTCGGGGTTAGTATATAATTTGCATATAAATATGTGCAATGACATCAGTTTATTACTAAATAATACGGTATTAGCTAATTATTTTGGTTATGCTGGACCAAATATGCTAATATTATAGTGGTTGGTTATAGATACGTCCAAATCTAAATGAAGTAATACTCCAGGTATGGTTTCGAGCGATTAATCGCATGAATTCTGTTAATGGTATGATTGTAGATCATTATTACGTGCATCTCAAAACATGAATAAGAATTATAAAAACGAGAACTAGTAACTGGGTTGTGGAGGCCAGATAGGCTCCATGTAAAATACTGGTATTGAGCTGCATCCGGTTAGACTGGAAGCCAACCACAGCATAGTAGGGAAAAGGCTCGGCAGATGATGATGATTCAGAAACCAAGCTGAATGACAACCAGAAGCTTTTGTTTTTCAGTGATAGAAAAGAAAACATGTAACATGTAACTAAAAAATTGGATTGTATGATCTGTAAATAAAATAATTTGATTGATTGATTGAAAACTATTGTGTTGACAAAGTAATTCTCAAAAAGTGTATCATACATACAATTTATTTATTTATTTTCCGTTGTCGATTCTCTCTACCAGTCTCATCTGCTGGCTATATTTTATTTGGTCAAGGGGTGCCCTTGCCGTTGGCTGAACTTGTCGGCAATTATGTCTGAATCAACAATCATGGTCAATGCCAGTTCAGCTTTCGGTATAATTTGACCTCTGATCAATTTCCTTATAAATGGAGGTCTACACTTTAGCATTAAAAGCTTACATAACTTAGGGTACCTAGGTACTAAGCTTAAACTAAAGTTTCAAAAAGTTCAAGGACCGTTGTAGATGGCGTTATAAGTAGTCTGAAATATAGTTTTCGTCAAGATCTTGTAGTCTAAGCTGGCTTAGACTACAAGATACCCTCTAAGTTTTAAGGGGACTTTAGGAGCTAAACGCAAGTTTTATAATGACTAAAGTATATGATCCATTGCAGCATACAAAATCAGAAATATGTATTATATTCTTTAGGATATATGCTAAAAGCTACGAAGATACCTCTAAAAACATCTTTTAACGATTAAAAACCATATTAACATATATGCAATAATTCAGATTTTTGTCAGATTATTCTACAAGCAATATAATACAGTAATACTGTTTTAAATTCAGTACAATCAATATTTTTTTTGTGAATAGATAATTGCTTCATATTTTGCACTAAATTCCGACAGTGAATGCGCTTTTGTTGTTGTCAGCCTCTTCAGTTTGGTGTTTGAACTCTTTACAGGATATTCTATTGAATTCCCCAACAATGATTATGTTCATGATGCCTAACTATTGTAATGTATTCATATACCAGCGGCTGAGGGAGTGGGTATGTCTGTATGTGAGTGTAATTTTCCTTGGTTTATAAGGACGAGATTTCTAGAATTGCAGCGTTTCCTCATCCTTATTTTAAGCTAGCTTAAGCTTTTGAGGTTGACCCCATATTTGTATACTTTTTTATTTAGTCTCGTTCAAACTCTGGCATTCCATTCTTCGACAGGTGTTTCTCGACGTAACGGCAGTGACGCAATCGGCAAACACTCCGTAATCCGGATTACTACGACATTGATGCAATTGTGTTAATTTGAGTCCGTGCTGTTAAGGGCTTACTCGCTTTCTAGTTATGTGATTGGTGACAACTGGACAGAATAGGACAGACATGCTGTCTTATGCGTGATTCTGAGTTGTTGACTATGGTTGTTGAGTTATAAAAACAAAATTGTACTTGCTGGAAAAGTAACAAATTGGCTAGATAGTGATATTTTTATTGTGGGTTGTTCTTGTAGGTATTAATTTCCCACTATGTCAGAAAATTTCGTTTGGGTTGGGTTGGGAAATATTTCGTTCGGAAAAGTATTAAACTGAGCACTTAGTTTCATCATTTTATTAGCTAGGTAGGTACAGTACGACACAACTTAGATGTAAACATCGGCAAAACTCGTAAAACCGATCACCATCCGAACTGAGTGCGCCTTCAAAATCACCAATATTTATTACTGCTTTAGGTGAAAATGATCTTTACGAAAACTCAATAACTTGTGAAGTCACATAACCAAATACATTCGTAAAATTTTATCGAATGAATGCAAATTTTAAAAGTTATGCTGTACCTATCTAAGTTATGTCGTATTGTATTTACTTACTGCTAACTTCACAGATATGGCAGTAAATATTTGATCCTTATCTGGAATCAGAAGAAATATGATAACGCTTTTAAAACAAAGCCTAATGTATGAGAGTTGTGGTTTTCCCTAAGCTCGGTATAGTTTTATTTGCGGTTACGGCACATTTTCGAGGTTTCCATAAGAAGGTCCTAATGGGTGGCAATTGGTTCTATTTGTCCCACATTAATACAAATAGGTTTCCATAAAACACATATTCATAAAACAATTTCGAGTCCATTTAGCCACAAGTCATATTCACATCTAGTTTACACCATTCCAGTTCATAATTCTTACCTTATGTGGACCCAAAGCTGAATTTCGACATAATATACATGTCGGTAGGCGACAGGTTATCATGCATTACGCTAAAATCGTACCTGCATATCGGTACATGCAAAATGTGTTGCATAAGTTGAAAATATTGAGAGTGTATACACACTCGATCGAGTATAGTGTGTGTCTCGTTAATTGTCTTGTTTTGTAAACAAATATGTTCAAGAATGATTTATTTACAAGAAATGCAAGTGCTACCAGGTTAAAAAAATTGGTGGTGTTTGTACAATACAATCCATATTTCGCCTGTTAAGATTAGGTTACAAAAATCATCCTGTTTCTTTCAAGTACCTAATGATTTTTTTTTGTAGGAATGTCAAAGGCTGTGAGTAAAGTTTCGTGCAGACTAGCGCGACGCGACACCATTATTGTTATACCGTAAAGTTTTCTTAGAAATTGTATTGTTGGAGTCGCGTCGTGCCGTCGCTTCGCGCTGGTCTGCACGAGCCTTATCATTAAAATTGCTTTCAATAATTACTATTTTTCCAAATATGAGTATATTTGTTTACCAAAATAGAGCAAGTAGAGAAAAACAGACTTTAGTTTATAGCCCGTTGTTTATGTTGCCACACCTCTGCAACTTTATTAGTATTAAGTAGTATTAACATATTGTGTGATTTCTGTCTTGATTGGACTTGTTCTAGATATATGGTTCAGAATTAAAAGGGATTGTTTCGTGCGTGCACGCATGTGTTCAGGTTGTGCAAGATTTGCGAAAGCTTTTAAGGTTTCTTAGAAGCAAAGTTCTAGTCATTTACAATTTTATATAGACAACTTGTCTAACGTTTTGATTGATACATACTTTTGTTTATTTCAGCGAAGCATATTTGAAAAAACTGAAAAGTAAACAAGAAAATAAATTAACAGAAACTTATTTGAAACTTTATTTTTGTTGCGTCTTCTTGTCCTTTTCGTGTGGTTAGTGACTAACCTGGTGTCAGAGTGTTAAAGCTGCCCATGGGCCTCTGACTTGGCTTCACATGCCGTCGAGAAATATCTCTCAGGCATTTGCTTCACCATTTTTTGGTATGATAACAGGATTCCAGGCTTTGAAATAAAAACCTTTGTTGGTTGGTGTAAACAAATGGCGTAAGGCAGTTGGTGGCGTCCAAGGACTAAGACGAACTGTCGGTCTTCCGGCGGCGAGGTGTGCGGACGACATTGTTACCATCGCGGGTAGAACCTGGCTGAGGCTGGCACAGTATAGCGGAGATTGGTATATGAAAAGAGAGGCCTGTGCTCAGCCGTGGGTGACTTCAGGCTGTGGATGATGACGATGATGAGGATATGCATCTTACAACGGTCACTTATGAAATGTCAGAAGCCAGGTGCACGGTTCCAATGGAGAAGGGCCGGCAAGAAACTCCACTGTTACTCTTTTAAAAAGGCTTTTACAATATTTTATAATAATAGTGTTAATAGGTATGGGAGGACAGTGTAGGTCTTTCAACAAATACCAGGTACTTAACAAAATAGAAGATGGTCAACAAATCTACAGTCCACTAAGTCTACAGCGTTCTCACATTCCCAAAATAGAAAATAATCTATACAGGGTGGCAGGGACATCGACGCGAAGCCGGCTACCATGGATTCAGTACATGATTCTGATTTTCTGCGTTGAAATTTGGTTTCGTTTGACTAGAATTGCTTTCAATTTACAACTTTTGAAAGCAATTCTAGTCAAACTCAAATTTGACTCAATTGCAAATCGAAAATGTGTTGCGTAATTAGATAGCTGTTCTTGTAGCTGTAATAATCTGTAGTCGTCATTTATTTTCGTTGCTTATATAAATATTCATATATATTTATTATGTATCTATTATATAGCATATATATATATCTATCTATGTATCTATTATAATATATTGTATCTATATCATTAATATTTTGCACCAATGTCTACCCCATTTTTATGCCCACGCAATCATTGTCCATTCCAAGGTTGCCTGGAAGGGATCGCAGAAACCGATAAGGCCACCCATTGTATGTTTTGTAGTGTTAAATTTATGATTTACTATGTATTTTCTGGTGTACCATAAAGTATATATAAATAAATAAATAAAAATAAAAACCTATCTTAAACGAAATGACATGATTGCTATTTCAACTATTGGTGCATACTTAATTGTTGTTGATTGAAAACAGGCTGCATTCCGTGTCATCTATTATTTACACCAGCTTCAAAAAGAAGTTTATTGTATCACGAGATTTATTCAACTTTCTTTTGTGTCTCTTGTTATTAAGCGGGATTATATTACGAAACACTATCAATGAATAACTAAGCTTGCACTACTAGTTTAGTAATGTAAAACCCGCTTTATGATAATTTATAACATGTTGCATTTGTACACGGATCTTTTGGCGCGTGGTCAAAATCGGAACTAACGCCGCTATCTTGTATTTTTCAATTCACTTTACGAAACAATTTCACAAATGTTTATCAACAGCGCCCCTCTGTCAACGTCATTAGAGCGCCAAAAGATTTTTGTAGCACTTTAGCATGACAGAGCTTTTATTAAGAGTCCATAATACCTCAGCTAAAATTAACCCTTTTTTTTTGCTCACACAGTACTGCTCGCGGGCTGAGTGAGAGCGAGACTAAGTGGCGGGGAGATGCCTCCAAGGCACAGATAGTTTAGGAAAATTCTTTTTAAGGTGTAAATAATGGTAATTAAAAAAAAAAAACAGCAGCAGCTTTATTTTTAAAATTCAGTTATTATGCAAAGTTATATCTAATCTATGACCTAATTTGAAGTATTTTTTTAATACTAGCGGCTTTTTAATAGTTTTGGAGGTAACGTTGCAATCTTTTCTGTCGAGATTTTGTTATGGAATCGTGTTTTCGTCTTCTTCTTCTTTTCGCGTGGGTAATGAATAACCTGATGTCGAGTATTAAAGCCGCCCATGGGCCTCTGAATTGGCTTCACATGCCGTCGAGAAATATTTGTCAGGCATGTCGGTGTCCTCACGATGTTTTCCTTCACCGTTTTTGAAGCAAGTGATAATTATACAATACGCACAATAATCCGAAAAGTCAGATGTGCATGCCTTGCGTTCGAGCTCGAGACCTATGACTTGGCAGTCTGACGGTCACACCACTAGGTTATCACAAACATAGCCCTTAAAATTAATCCTTAACTGTAACATATATTTATTTAAAAAATAATGCTGCAGTATTTTCGATATAACTCGATCATGCTAAGCAATTTGAGGTATTTTAGACTCTTAAACTTTCTATTGTTTTTTATTTATTTATCTACAGCCTACTGATTATCTAACAGTTAATGTGGTTACATGTTTCGAGTCGTGTGCCTACTTACAGTGGGTACCTACTTACTAAGCCGTAGCGTTTGTCATTGTCCGATAAGGTTAATACCATGATTAAGACTACGAGCGTTACACGCATTACTGTTCTAGGGTTGGCACACAAAGAAAAATAATAAACAAATATACAGAAAAAAAAAAATGTTAATTTTCATGGAGGTAGGTACAATTGATTTTTCTATATGTAAATGAGAAAGTTATATACCAACATAGTTATTATTATTATTATTCATTTATTTCAGACAAATTCAAGTCCATAATTTTACACACACGCATTTAAATTATAAACTATTCATTATTATCTATTTTAAATTAAACTGCCCAAAAACCCAAATAAAATTGTGATTCATTAAATTTAAATATTTAACAATTCATAAAATAATAATTAATATTGTCAAAAAAATTATAAAAATGTCAGAACCGTGTACCGTAACCGTAACCGTAAATTAAATGTCAAATTGTAAAATGAGATTAAAATTCAAAATAAATAATCAATTAATCAAGCCAATAATGCGTCGGATTTCGACCAAGGGTTTTATAGACTGATTGGGTTTAATTTCTCATTTTAGGGAATGCAATTTGACCTCTATTTTTCAGTTCATACTTCTTTACTGTTTCGTTTAGTTCCCTTTTAAGGTATGAAACCTGAAAAAATTGCTTAAACATAGATACTTAAATAAATACTTCGAAGATGTTAAAATTTAAAGATTCAGTGGTCATAAAATAATTAACTGGTTTTGCTCAAGTGAAGATGTAAATACAGGGCGCTTACCACGACCTCTAAAGCAGTATTATTTTAATCTTACTTCAGCGGGGAAAAGAGATGGAGTTATACGTCCTGTAGAGCTTCATCTCTTTCCCACACTAAAGTTATATTAAAATAATACTGCTTTAGAGGTGGTGATGGGCCCCCAGTGCTTTGTGCACTGAAGAAGTGATTATACATAGAGAACAAGAGATGTTTGTCTGTCATGCGGCTATCTAGTCCAATATCGTGTCCATGACAAGCTTCTTGTCGCCATTCTATTATGTCGAAATACAGTAGCCTACACATTGACAGCCCTACTCTTATGTTTCACAGCCCGGGGCGCGGCATGCGTTCATTAAGGCTCAGACTGCACTGTCCGCCTGCCCGCAAAAGGCAACGCGGCTGACCTACATCGTTCAGTCGTATTGAGACTCGTGTGATTGTGCTGACACGCGATTGTTTCTATATATAAGAGATTCCAAATTGATTTATAATTGTTAAAAAATACAATAGACGACTTTTATTTAGTAACCTAATCCGCTTAACCGTTCTTAACGTGTTTCACCTCTCAACGAGGCATCCTCAGTATGAGGATGGACTTGTTACGAGCCCGGACCCGACGTATTGACATGTCAAGCGTCGAGAGCAGAGTGCAGAGTATTTTATAATGGATTTCCGCTAAGTCCCGCCTGAGTCAATTAACTATCTTATAATCGTTACTTTTAAGAGTTTGATAAAATTTCAGTGTTCTTCAAGTAAGTAGTGTGCTTCGTAATCTTCTATGATAGGCAAATTTCTAATCTCTTGTCAAAAAAGAATGGGATGGGACGCCACTTAAGCCCCGATCAACAAACACGCCAAGATAAACCCGCCGTGAACAAGACAAGATAAGACGAATGTTGTATCATGATTCGAAAGATGATCTCTTGTCAAAATGAGCTTTAGCAACAGCAACAGCTTATGTGATGGTAAACAGCAAGTCTGAAAGGTTGGTAGCCTGGCTATATGTTCAGGCTGTGCCGGAAGTGGATACTTACTGTCCACCCATGGTTCCCTTAAGATAACTTTTTCTTTCAATTTGAATACATGAAGAAATTAACATAATTTCCGCCCCATATGAATCTACAAAGGATAAAAAAACCTAATAAAATTGAACTTCAGAATTTGTAATGCAAAGCTTTTTAGATATCACTATCATTACTCTTGTTTCAAAAAGTATTCTAAGCTGTCAAGTATCGGTTGCCAGGCGTGTTAACTATTTTATCCGCAGCGGCCTGATAAGCTGCAGTGTGTTATCTGCCTAAGTTAATCAGTAAGCAAACTTAGATCAATTATGATATTGCTAATTATAATAACTGTTGTTTTAAATGCAAAAAAGTTGGTCAATAATGTTGAAAAAGAGCGCGGGGTTACGGGTGGTAGAGTTTTGGAACTTTGCAAATAGAGTAATATCTTCACTTTTTATACTGGAATCGCGAACCAAATTACAGGCACATAAATAGTAAGAGGTATGTCAGCACAATATTTAGTTATTTTCATGTAACGATGACAAAAATGAAGAAATCAGTAACAGGAACGCATACCTAACTGTAATTTTCGGGACCAATTACACCACTCACCCAGAAGGTGTCGCAAAGGCACAGTATAAATAAGTAACAGTATTATATCTTCATAGAAAACGTTCGAAACGACGCGCTTCGAGTTACCGACACACATTTCACTTCACTATGCTATTCGGTCGTGTTAGTGTTACAGTTTCAGATTAGGCTAGATATCTCGTGTGCCTAGGCATACATTGTCTAGACAATGGCAGGGGGCGTGGCTTATAAACTCAGGTGCTAGAAATGTGTGGTGATTATGTAAATATGTGGTCGTTTGCGTGAGATATGGTCCGTGTGAGTTATGGTGTGATAGAGTGCGGGGTATCTGTGTAGGCTTTGCTTTAAGCAAAGGCAGATTAAGAGCGCTTATCCTAAAAGTTGGCGACGCCGCAAAAAGCTGTCAAATATTTACCTGTTTTGATTAATTTGGCAATATTACTGTATAGAAATTTGAAATGTGGGTAACTAGTGAATTAATATATTGATTATGAAATGCATTAATTAATATCGTAACACCGAATATTTAGTTTTAGATGTAAAAAAAGTATTTGGAAACTTTCCAAATGCCTTTTTTACACCTAAAACGAACATCAAATTCAGTGTTATAATTGCAATTTATTATTAATATTCTAGTTCGCTAGTTAGCTACATTTCTTATTTCCATTAAGTAATATTGTCAAATTAATAAAAAATGTGAATTATTTGACATCTATTTGTGGCGTTGCCCACTTTTTGAATGAACGCTCTAAAGTATCAACTTGAGGGCGTTTATTCAAAAAGTCATCAATAAATCATGTCGATCAACTGTTTATTTGTCGTTCTAGTCAGGATACAATACAGAAAAAAGTCGGTTAATAACAGCTTTTTACCAAATACGGTAGTACATATAACAAAAAAACAATTTTTATAAAATCGGTCTGTCTGTTTGTTTCGGCTAATGTCCGAAACGGCTGGACCGATTTGACGGAAATTTCACTGGCAGATAGCTGATGTTTTATGGCTATCTCAGGTCAGTTTTATTTTAGAAAAATAATTAGGGTCCACGGGCAGCAGCTAGTCATGAATAAAGAAAAAGCATATCGTTATTACTTACGTTTAATATATAGGTATTGATTATAATAATTTAAAATTAGGTAGATACTTATATCATCACGAATTGAATCGCATTCGCAGTAATCGTTTCATTCAACTTGCTCAAAATACACTGTAGCTTCAATATCTGAGCCGTCCATTTTGATTGTCTGTAATAAAACAATTCATTACATAAATCACATCGCCATAGGTTGTTTGCTGATGAAATACAGTCAGAGATTTTCCTAATAATTCCCAGTTAAAATACCTACAGTAGGTATTTTAACTGGGAATTATTAGGAAAATCTTACGTTATAAATTTTCGCTGTTCAGCAGTAGGTCACCTACTGAATTTAATAACGTGCTTCGAAGCTTAAGAAATGACATTTGTATTATAGAATTTTATTTTATCGCCAACTAATAAGGTTTTTATTCGAAAAAAACCATGCAATAGCCATTTTCCAAAGAAAGAAATGAGAAAACTTTAATGGCTTTCCAATTTTTTTTTACCTCTTTTGACCAGTGTGTTATTGCATGTTTAAAGAACACTTCTAAGAAGGTTTTATTCAATCAACATCTTTTTTTTGTACATTCGTGTGTGAAGTCTTGTTTTCTTATGTATAGATACAAAAAAAAAAAAACTAAATTCAAAATATTTTATTTCAGAACACAAACCTTGCACTTATGAAACGACAGAAGCTAGGTGCACGGTCCCAATTGGTCGTTTCCTATGGAGACGCGCCGGCAAGAAACTCCACGGTTACTCTTTTAAAAATAATTGGCTTTTACAATTTAAATGTTTTACGTAGAAAACTTACCATTTTAGCCTCATTGTCACCGAATTCTCGCCTAAAGTAGGCAACCCTCCCTCCCCCTTCTGGCACAATCACTTGTTTCAAAACGTTGTCACTCTCCAATGTGTATGTGAGTCTAACCTTGAAATACATAAGGTTCATTATTGTGGGTGTTCACTTACAAATGCGAAAAAGTAAGAGAAAATATGTGTGGGCTCGATTATTGAAGTGGTTATGAAGACCACAGACCACCTCGTCGTGTTTGTGGGCGCTGTGTACCTACAATTTGAAATGGACAATCTATGTAGGTCTTCCACTGTCAATCTACGTACCTTATTCTCTGTAGGACATCTACTATGACATTACCTGTTATAATAATATGAAGGTCGATTTTATAACTTTTGGTTGCAAAATCTCTCTCTTTCATTCTCCTTTGCCTTACGTAGAATTTTCAACAGCTATGAGTAACGAAATGGTAGACCGCCGTAGTATTCTCTCGTGATCGCGAACTACATATACCTGTATTAGGTTTTATCAGCAGTTACCTTGGACCCGTCTCTCCTCTCCATTTCTGTTTCCTCTCCTAACTTAAAGTCATTTGACATGGTTCCGGTTTGCATCTGCAGTGTGAAGTTAAAAGTGTTCTCATCTTTGCGCGTGAACGAGAATATTGGCGCGTTACTTGTTAACATACTGATTAGGTTCTTGTTTGAATCTGGAAAGAAATACATCCACAAGAAAGAAAAAAAATGATGTGAAAAAATATCTCTAAAATATAGCTCTTGGACTGTTATAAATAGCTAAAGCCAATATCAGACATTTCACTTTTTGTTCATATTTGCCTTTCATGCGGCATCTTTCACTCGAAGTGAAACGTCTGGACACAAAATGAATCAAAAGCGAAAAATAGATTCATTAGTGAACCGAATACCGATCCAATGATGTTGGATTTTAGCAGTCGGCATCTTTAACTCGCTTATTGAATGATCGAAAATGAAGTGACGTGTCGGTGTCGTGAGAACACTGAATAAGGAATGAAACAAAAATGAACCTTCACTTGAGTGAAGCGTCTGCTATAGGCTTAACCATACCAGCTAATAATGTCAATGCCCTAGCATCAGGTGGAGTGACAGATCACATCAAGCTCACATCACCTAGGTAAGTTTTGAAGGTGAGATTTTTATAAAATAGACCGGCTGGTGAGGAAGGAAGGTAGGAAAAATAAAATGAGCGGGCCTTAAGCTGTGAACAAATTATCGGACGCGTCCGTAAGCCGATTTCTGTCAGACGTCCGAACGCTCAAGGACGGCCCAAGGTCACGTCCGCGACTTACGACTTAGTTTGCAGTTTTTTTTTTTTTTTTTTTTTCAGGATGGGAAAGCATCAAATGACTTCTCCCGCTCTGGGCAGAGCGAGAGGGTGTGTCAGACTTTTACTGACTAAAACCCACCCGTGTTCCTTCCGTTGCCTGTGTGCTGGGGCCGCGATATCCCTTTCAGACAAACCCGCAACCCCAGCAGGGAGTTTGCACAATTATGTGCTAAATGTACTATCCAGATACTAATAAACCGCGACTTTCAGCCGCGGCTTATGGATGCGTCCGATACTTTGTTACCAGCTTTACAGTAGTCGCATATGATGTGTAACATCTGACATCTCACCTTGGTAGTAAGCAACATTAGTGAAGCCTCCGGGAGGGTTGCCGGCATTACGTTTGCGCTAAAGTTAACCATCGCGGACGGTCAACGGCATTAGGTTTAAAACAGTGTTATAAAACACTGTAAAACGAAGTAAAATAGTTTTTTCAGGGGGTCTTGTCGCTATATATTTATACGTACGCTATACGTAGTTTATATTTTTTTTTTTTTGTGAATACATTTTTGTATCGGTGAACAAAAAATAAAAATGCTTGGATTGTAAACCAACACATATACTTATACTAATAAATCTTGTTAAAATATACACCAGGTTTTATTTTCACGGTTTATAATGCTGTATTCGCTAAGAAAAACCTACATTTAAAATGAGCCCTCCACGAGGGCTTCCGGCATCCCAAAAGCGACTGGGTGAACCCTCCAGGAGAGTTCCCGGCACTGAACGTGTAAATCATAAAGCATATTTTTCTTAATCATTGTTTTGATGATATGATATATGATACGGATGATAATATGACAGTTTATCTAACACGTTTTTGAAGTAGAGCTTAGAGGTGAACAAAGATAGGTACAGTTGATGATCTATGTATATTTTCACGGTTTATTAATAGAATAGAATAGAATACTAATAATAGTAATAGACTGCCTCGTTGGTATAGAGGTCGCAAGAGGGCGTGTCAGACTTTTACTGACTAAAATCCACCCGTGTTCCTTCCGTTGCCTGTGTGCCGGGGCCGCGATATCCCTTTCGGACAAACTCGCATCCCCGGCAGGCATTGGCCCTTTCGGACCCCGTCAGTTGGTGCTGACATCTCTTTGAGGCGCGCGTGGAACACAACGCGCCGTCGACCCGGGCCTGGTCCTTATCGGACGGCGAGCTACCCATTGCTCCCCGTCCGCAAGCCCGCGCCTACGGTGGCCGGAAGTCGGCTTGCGACTCCCGACGCCCGGGGCGTCTCCTGCGGCGACTAGGGGCGCGAGGTCGCGAATCTTGCCTCTCCCTCGAGCGCTCCGCCTCCTCCTTCGCGAGCATTACTGCTTTGCAGAAGGAAGTGACGGCCTCCCATGCACTCTCGCTCCGGACCATGGCCTGAACCAGGGCCGGACGCGAGAGATCGCCGCCGCCGATCGCCTCCGTGAGGACACGGCGGTGCCCCGCCCAAGCCGGGCACACCTCTATCGTATGCTTCACCGTGTCCTCTGAGCGATCCACACACTGGTGACACCCGGGAGTTTCCTCCCGCCTTATGCGGAACAGGAACTCCCGAAACAACTGTGTCCGGTGAGGACCTGCGTCAGGCGGAAGGTGAGGACGCCGTGGCGCCTCTCTAGCCACTCCTCAAAGAGGGGACTTATCGCCGCAATTGTGGCGTGCCCATCAGTAACAGCCTGGAGTCTGGATTTGTGCCCGATTGATGGCAAAAGGCTCGCCCCCTATAACATAGGACTTAAACATAACTGGTGAAATGTGGGTGAACTATAGGTACACCTCTGCCTAACCCTTCGGCGAATACAGGCGTGATGTGATGTGATGTTATGTATAATAAAATAAAATAATTATTATATTAATACGTGAAGCAAAAACTTTGTACCCCTTTTTACGAAAATTACGCGGACGGAGGAGTAAGAAATTTGGCACAGTTAAAGTTGATATGGAGAAGGAGTGCAGAAAGCTAATATTTTTATATAATATACATTAGAAGTAAATTAAATTATTAAAAATACATTACACACAAGATGGCTACCTTAGAATCAGACATTTAAATGAATTATGGTCGAATTTCGACCTCTGGGCGACCACTAGTATTCTTCATTATGTACACCATGCGAATTACAGATATAGTTGTAGAAGTCTTGCATAGGGTGACACAATGGGCGGTTTTATACCTAAAAGTGTGTTCGAAGGAAAACCACTCCCTTTTCCTAGAACTGCGTATTTCAGTAGGTGTTACTACATGCAAAGCAGGCTTATGGAGGTCGTTCTAAATCATAAGCGGATATCTGATCAATTTGTCTCAGAGTTTAATTTGGGTTAGTTAATTCGTATAACTGTAAAAAAGATACTGAGTAAATTTTTTTGGGTGTTCACATTACGAAAAGTAAAGTATTTATTTTGAAACGGCTTGCAGGCTCATATGAAGGGTTGCTCCTACAGAATGTTGCACTATTCGAAATCTATAGAAATAAAAATTATGTGCTGTTCGTTGGTAAGCGCATCACTTGAGAACGGCTGAACCGATTTGTTTTTTTGTTATGTTCTCAATAGTTCGAATAAAGTTTTTACGGAATGAACATTTGAAAAGTTGCCCGGATAATTGGCAAACGTTGCCCGGATAACCGGCAAAAGTTGCCCGAATAATTGGCAAATTCGGGAAAAACTGAATGTGGTTTTTCAAACATTGGTCTGGGCAACGTCCGTCGGGCCAGGTAGTAGGTAGTTAATTACCTAAATAATGTTGTTAGCTTTTCCACTGACGACATTATTTACTTTTAGTAAAAGTAAATACAAGTACTGATGTAATGTGATAGCAGAATGTTTCTTTTTCATATCGACAGATTACAGACATAGGTGGGGTAAATGCTTCAAATCCATAACGAATGTTCCGTTATGGATTTAAAGCATTTTTTATGTTAAACAAAATACGAGTACTTATTTTGAAAAAGAAAAATACTCAGATTTTTTATTCATCTTACCGAGACTATATTTTAGAAAGAGGGTCTTGTTCTCACAAAAAATATTAAAAAGAGCGAGTGAAAAATGAGCGATTACAATTACCATCACCATTTTCACCATGATTTGGGCAGATCAGAATAATCGCAAGGCAAAACCGTCACACCGGCTGACGCCGCATACGTGCGTTTTAGCACATTCGCTCACTGATGAACACAAATAAAATATCACTCACTGGTCGCATTAACTAACTCTTCGACATTTTCAGATCGGATTCTTCTGTATTTCTTCCCGGAGAACGACATTTTACAAGTTTCATTAAAACTGAAGTGTTACAATATTGTATTTTCCGTTTATATCGAGATAGGTCGTACGTATTTGCGCAGTCACCGCGATAAGATTCGACGCTAGATTGTCGTATCACCGTCGCTAAGTATATTTTATCCATTGTTGGATTAATGACTTGATGGTTTTATTGAAAATTTTATGTTTTTCAACTCCCTGTTCGCATAGAAGTCGGAAAAGTGCACTAATAGCTGTGCCTGAGTGGAAAATAGGTGTGACACAGTTACATAAATAAAACCACATCGTCATTAATTCAGTTTAATAAATAGGTAAGTAATGGACGTACTTAAATAATAATTTGGACATGGATCATTGCAGGGAAATCTAAAGAAAGTAACGGTTACAATTTTTTACCAGTTTCATTATGCGCATAAAGCTTCGTGCAGACTAGCGCGACGCGACATCGGTAATTGTTCTACCGTGAAGTTTTCTTAGAAATTATTTTGTTAGCGTCGCGACAGTCAGCACGAAGCTTATTTTAATACGACTCTATTTTACCTGCACCAATCGATGCCGACTTAAATATAGGTATTATTTGCTATTATAGACCGTCCCGGGCGCGAGCCGCGTCCGTGTCTGCTCAAATTGTAGCATGAACTGTGCATCATATAAAATGTTGGTGATGTTATGGATTTTTGCCTCGCCCGCGGTCGTTCATGACAAGGATCTCGTCCGACACGGTTTAGCATAAATCAGCCTGGGTCCTTATGCAAGCACCCTTATGGTGGGAGTAGGTAAAGTACTAGCTAAGTACCTAACTTGGGAGTAGTTCTCCGGAAGAGCTTCTACACAAAGTGCTTTACGTACCTAACTTGATAGTAGATCACCGAGAGAGCTCCTTCACAAAGTATTGTACAACTAATTAATTAACCGATTTCCAAAAAGGAGGAGGTTATATGTTCGTCGTGTATGCATGTGTTTTTTTTTTTTGTTTCTCCGCCGATTTCTCCGTCAATTGTCGACCGCCTTTGAATGAAAGGGTATGCTCCCAAGTTGGTCCCATATAAATTATGTATATTAACTTTGCTTGGATCTTTTTTGAGTAAGCTTCAATAATACGTATTTTTCCAACTTAGTATATGTGGATGATATGATGATAACTTCCTGTCAGTGTTATTTACATAGCAGGTAGTGGTATTCGAATTTGAGGGGGGTAGGTGGCAAAAAACGAAAATTCAAAACCGAAGACACCGACTTCCGAAATTAAAGTTATTTATCACTTTGTAGTTGTGGTACCTACCCCACTCAAATTCGAATACCACTACCTGCTATGTAAATAACAGTGACAGGAAGTTATCATCATATCATCCACAATTATTTTTATTTTAAAGACATGACTAGACTTTATCGAATACAATACAGTAGCATTAGTTATTATGAACTGGTTATGTTACGTATCGCCTGGTTACTTAGCGAATTATAATGGGTCACTAATTCTAGACAGTTGACTGGCAATTTATTATTATGAGATGTAATGTAATCTGGGCACAGAATAGATTACTTTTTAGGTGCAGTGAGTGCGTTACGTAGTGCTATTGTGAATGTATGTTACGCAGTCAAGTTTTCTAAGTTTTTATTTTATTATAATTGGCATTACTTATGTTCCTATGTAATACATACATACATATAATTGGAACTACATAGTTTGGTTGGAGGAAATGCTGTTAAGAAGACACGTAATAATATACAGGGTGGCTCTGGTGGGTGTCTTCTCGACGCGAAAACTGGTAAGTACCATGGATTCAGTACATGATTCTGCAACCCCCTTCGTTAATCCAGGGTATAAACTATCTGTTTGCGATAAGCCGTGTTAACGTGAAAACGTAACAAACAAACAAAATCACTTTCGCATTTATAATAAATTAGTTAGGATGTTGTACCGTGTGGTGTATATTGAGGGGCACATGGCTGCGTCTGTCCATTCTATACAAGGCCAGAATGGAGATACGGAGAGTGTAAGTAGAAGATACAGACTAATCGTGTATAGATTGTGACAAATTGTGAACATGAACAAGTATCCAACTCGTTTGCGACGTAATGCACCTTGCGCTAAATAGCCTGCCTGGCTGCGAGCAACTTGGAAGTAGCGCTCGCTGGCCGCTGCCGCGGCACCGCTCGCTGCGCTCGCTCGGCTCGCGCGCGGTTGACACAGTTCTAACCTAACCTAACCCATTTCATATTCCGTTATCTGTTGTCTGTCCCATTTCTCCCAGTATTTTTTTTATTTATTTTTACAATTTATGTTGAAAACTCATGTCAATCGTGATGTAGTATAGTTTGGAACCAGGACGCGCGCGTCCACGTTACCAACTCTACTACCCGGCAGTACGCATAATTCGTGTATACATTGTAATCACAGATTTAAAAATTGCATTCCAATGTATACGCGAGCGTTTCCTATGGCTGCGTTCCACGTGGCTAAATAATAATAACAGCCCCACGGGTACATCTTCAACGTTAAGCAACGCTTGCTGAGGTCGGTTCGGGGATGGGTGACCATTAATGATATACCGAGGCCTCTCCGTGCCTCGGAAAGAACGTCAAGACGTTGGTCTGGTCTCTGCTGTGATTGGTAGATCTTTGTCAGTCGTTACGGGTAGTCAGATTTCAGAAGCCCGCAAGTCTGACAACTAGTCCTACCAAGGGGTATCGTGTTTCCCATTTACTGCGTTGTGGAGGTCAGATAGACAGTTGCTCCATGTAAAATACTGGTATTCGGCTGCATCCGGTTAGACTGGAAGCCGACCCCAACATAGTTGGGAAAAGGCTAGGCAGATTATTGTACCGTGATTATACAGTTACTGTTTATGTTGTAATTTTGGCAAAACTCATTAATTATAGCAGACCAGCCTGGGGCGACGGTTTCTCTTTCAATAATCTGTGACAAATATGACATTGCATGAGATTTATAGGTATCTTCATCAAAAGGAAATCATTATTCAAGAGATTATCTTGCGTATATTTTACGATGTTTTAATTTATGTGGGTTACAAACACGCTGCGCGTGTGTCTGAGCTGTCGAAAATTGAACGTGTTTCGTTTTTTTTTACAGCGAACTTAAAGGTATAGCGACTTATATAACTTTCACGTATGGTCAAGGAAATTAATTGACACCCTTTACGTTAATTTACTGTGTTGTCCTTATTTTCATACAACTGTCAAAGAATGACAGTTATGGTTTGTATTTACGGACTTAAGTAGGTAGATAGTAAATTCGTTTAACAAATAATTTCCCTGTCTCATGTTGATTGTTTTTCGAAGGAGCGATGGCCGGTGGAACAGACGAGTCCAGAGCAAGACTGCGTATCGGCAAGCGTAGTGTAGACCGATGACTTAAAATGGTGGCTGGGACATACTGGATGCGGAAGGCGGAGGACACGGTGTTGTGGCGTAGCCTGGGAGAGCCCTATGTCCAGCAGTGGACTGCGATAGGCCGAGTTGATTGTTTATTGAAGACTTATGGGTTTTCCTTATTCATTGTAGTGAGCATGTAAGCATAGTAAGGTACTTGTTGATAGGCTACACTGTTCTCTCATACCTTTTAACACTGTTATTTGAAACCATTTTATAAACCATTTACTTTTAAAAGAGTAACCGTGGAGTTTCTTGCCGGCTCTTCTCCATAGGAAACGACTAATTGGAACCGTGCACCTAGCTTCTGACGTTTCATAAGTGCCAATGTAGGTTTATGTGCATTAAAATATTTTGATTTTTTAAAATTTTGTATGTAGATTTTCCATTTAGCTCTACATTACTTTAACGTTCAAGATCACCCCAAATCTCATGATTCTTTATCTTTTGGTTAAGTTGGTAGTAAATAGTAGACCTACTTTTGCATTAAAAGAGTTCATCTGGCAAGATTCTACCATGCCGTGCATCATGTCTATTAACATTCACTAGGGTATGGATGGCCGGTATTACCGGCTATCCTTATCATTTATTTTTTTCTCTAATCTCTAGCTCAGGGATCACCAATTAGTTACATTGGGGTTTTGGCCGTTTTAAAAAATAATACGTCAGTCGCGGTCCATTTGGTAGACGATTACTAGCAATCAAGAAACAGACATAAATTTTTATTAAGTAATTTAAAAACATATTAAGTTATGAACAAAAATTACAAAGTAAGGAAATAATATTAGTGTTTTTTTGTTTTACTTTGATCCTTCTGTCTGAAGTCCGAATTAAAGTTGGTGCAAGCTATTGCCATTGAATCCTGGATATTAATTTTAATATTAAGTTTTAGTTATCTGTTATTTAAGGTCCGCATAAAACGGACCGAATCCAGACTGCGGTCCGCCATTTGGTGACTCCTGCTCTAGCTTATCATAAACTTAGGCTATATAGAGCCTAGCTTATCTTACACTTATGCGGGTCGCCTGCTTCTTGATTGCCACATTGCTACCCAATAACATCACCGAAAAACATAATTATTGAATAGGATGTCCATTTTTTTAGATTCACTATTTTCCTGCGGAGTAATTTTTTTTCCCAAATGAAATCTAAAATACAGCAATAAAATGGCGAGTGCCATGCTTGTTTATTCTTATTTTAAGTGATCGAACAAATATTTTAATGAGTCATACATATTAGATAGGGAACTTCCGGCTTGAATATTTTCTAGGTTTACTTAATCAGGTGCTTATTATAATAAGTATGCTTGTGCTGTAAACAATTAACAGAGCCTGTTGTCATAGCGAATTAATGTTTATTTAGGGAATCAATTAAGGACACTCACGCCTATTACCGCTGTTCATGACCATATTTGTCGCTGCAGAAGTCCTTCCGCATCATGGCAACAGAAGCTAAATAGGCTTTTTTGATATTTTTTAGGGTTCCGTACTTCAAAAGAAAAAAACAATCAATTTGCTCCCAATTGAATGGGCCGATTAAGTAGTAATTTAGCACACATAATATGTATTTCTGTGACTGTAACTTAAATAAATAAAACAATAAATAATAATAATATATTTAATTAAATAAATGAATTTTGAATATGGGGCAAATAAGAAAAAAAAAGTTTTGCTAACTGTACCGCGTATCAAATGAAAGAGCCTGTTGCGAGGATCTCAAATATTATTTAATTTATTTTATTATATTTTTAGAGAATAGATTTTGTATGCCTAGGTACCTACTGCTGTCGACAAAAGTGATACTTATATTAGAGTCACGTTAAGACTTTATGCATTAATTTTAGAAAAAACAGCGGCATTTCATGATGTTGTTTCATGCAAAATACGCAAACGCAGCAAGCAAGCACACAGTTTATTTATTTTACTACCTACCTACCAGGTGTTTCCTACTCACTACATGTAGGGTAAAACATGTGGCCGGCTTTAGAATTTCTGTTTTGTAGTCGCTTTATGTAAAATGCTGGTTTTCAGCTGCATCCGGTTAGACTGGAAGCCGACCCCAACATGGTTGGGAAAAAGCTAGGCAGATTGATTGGTAACATTTTGTAAGTACCCACGTACCTACCATCTACTTATAAGTTACAAAGTGTTCAAGTATTAACATCATGTCTCATGGCGGAGTGCCAAAATTCCAGAGTAGGTGCTGCCTCACAATATGTGGTCTAACTACTTATTTATTTTATTTCACAGTTGGACAAAAGAGATTTTTATTGCTTTATTATTGGTAAATGTCTTGTAAGAAAAGGGTTTTGTTGTGAATATAAAGATGCTTTGGAAATGCAGCTAGGTAGGTACAGGCACAGTATAATAAAGTAACAGTATTATGTCTCGGCAGTAACCTTGAAATAATTGCCTACGGCCGCTCGGTAGATTAACCTTCCGCGTTCATGCGTAAGCCCAGGTCCGCTCGGGCGATTTTTTTTGTGCATAGTATGGTCAACGATCTGCTTAGAGCCAAGAGTTGAAAATCCAAGAGTGTGTTTTTTCAACACGCGGACGAGAGTGCGTCCCAGCGTGTTGGATTCTCGACGCCCGGCTCAACACCGAGAGTTGAAAATCCAGTGCACGATAAAATCCAGTTACGCTATTTTTACGTCCGTACGAACGTGGGCTAACTGCCGCGCACTCGATGTTGTTGCGTACTGATATACACTGAGATTTCCAAGTGCGTCGCTTCGGCACTTTTCTATGAAGACAGAATACTGTTACTTATTTATGCTGTGGTACAGTCAGCAAGGAAACTCGATTTACTTCAGTTCTTTAAATCTTACTTAATAATTACACAATTTATGGAAACTCGGAACTAGTAACTAGTATCCAATTAAAATAACAAAAAAACTCTTTCTATTACATGACGAGCAGTGTATCAAATAATTTTGTGTTAATTTAGATGGTGTATGAGTAATAGTTTTAATGGACTTTCGTTGCTGTGCCGACCTTACCTAAGACAGGTAGTGGCCGCAGTACTGGCAGCGATACATAATCACACAATCATTGTTGTTATTTTTTAATCAATTTACACTCGCACTTGGTTCGTTCGTTACTAAATATACTCTTAATTAAACCTAGAGCATAATCAGTCTATAATTTTCCCACTGCTGGACACAGGCCTCCTCTCTTCGAGAGGGAGTGGGCTGTAATCTACCACGCGAGCAGAGTGCGGGTTGGTAGATGTCACATGTCTTCGAATTTTTGGTTCTAGAACATGCCGGTTTCCTCACGATGTTTTCCTTCACCGTTTTGAAAGCAGTGGTGATGAAATTATTTTTCACAAGGTAAAGCGTCTGCTTCGGTTCGTACCCAAGAACTACAACTCGTAAGCCAGTCTTAACTACTACTAGAGACGAAATGTTAAATTATTAATATTTCAGCAAAAATACAAATCAGCTGCAAATTACTTATAAGATACTGCTCCGTACCTACATATGGACCTACTAGTACAGTAAAATCACTCGTACTACAAAAAAAAATACGTTTACCTCAAATCGGTCAGATCTAAGATCACAGAGATACAATTACTTAACGATATCCTGTTCTTTTTTGCAACAATTAGATCATGATATAGTGACTTAATAGTTTGTATGTGAGGTATTTGTGGAGCATTATCGTATTGCGCTGCGCCTGCGTCAGGGTAATGTCAGGGTTACCGATACGATACGATCGCGGAGCGGAACCGATTGAACAACGTTTTTTCTATCTATATTTTTATAACAATCATATTTGATTCTTTATTTTTGAAGTGAAAACTTCTTTAGCATCGTTGTGATTTGAAAGTCGATGAAACGAAAAAGCAACAGTAAAAAGAGACAGACACGTAAATTCATAAGATTTAACGTGGGAGAAAATGAGATAGGAAGCATTATACAGTGTTTCTTTTTTATCTTTTTTATAAGCATTTAAAATGTAATAAAGGAGAGGTAGTAATACATTATTTACAAACTATTAACACTAGGTACGAAATACAATAACTAACTACACGAATAGATACAAAAAACAAAAGGACACTTAGGCGTCGAAGTATTCGTCCGCATCGCTGTCATCCGGAAACGTGCCCAGAAGACTGGCAGCATTGCCACGTTGAATGGCAATGCTAATTCTTTGGCCAAAGAACAAGCCAGCCGTCTGGTCGCGTGAAGTGTCGACCAGTCGGCGAGAAATTTCCTTAAAAAGGACACGCGCACTCGGACCCCATGACCCGAGCGTTTCGACCCCAAACGGCTCAAAACTGTAGTTACCCATGAGGTTACAGTATTTGCGCCGCTTGAGGGTCTCAGCAGCCGCTGCAGCGGCGCCAGCACAGCCCGCCGTGCTAGGAACATGAGATGGTGCAAGGGTGTCGACACAGGTTGCGTCCCACACCAGAGGCCTACCCACCTTCCAAGGCAACAACGTCATGCCGTCTGGTCTCTTTCCATCGTCAGTGTTTCTTATATTCGTGGTTCTCTTTGTGCTCAAACTCAAAC
The DNA here is from genome assembly GCA_947364205.1 of Agrochola lota. Taxonomy (NCBI): domain Eukaryota; kingdom Metazoa; phylum Arthropoda; class Insecta; order Lepidoptera; family Noctuidae; genus Agrochola; species Agrochola lota. Next base: position 5,272,862 of record OX376223.1, read on the forward strand.
TCAAAGCATTTATTTCAAATAAACCAATTACAGGCACTTTTGAATTGTCAAGGGGTCGGTCAGTCAGAAATATGAAGCTAGTTGCCCATTCCAACGCGTAGTAGGTTCCTATGGAGAAGAACGGGCATGAAACTCCACGGACACTCTTTTACTCTTTTTTTTTGTGCTCTGCTTCGTACCCCCTCCACTCGCGTTTACCAAGGCATAGTGGGAGTTTGCTTGGGCCTCAGCGTTGTACGTTTGTTAACCGCTATAGCCCCCCCCCTCGCGCGTGCCAAAGCCGTTCAACATTTTTGAAGGTTTCACTTCTACCACGTGTGAATTGCACACATGTTTTTTTTTTTTAATAAGCAGGATAGTAGAAGGGCTTCCTGTCAGACACTAACCGTCTTATTACAAAACGAGTTCTAACTTTGGTCCAAGCACCTTTTAGCCAGTTAAAGGTATCATTCCGCGTCACTACTGGTCCCCATACATTTTCTATAAGTTTATATGGGAGTAGCACACGTCAACATTCCAATGTTCATACGGTTAAAATCAAAATGCAGTATGAAACTGCCGGATGATCCTAAATTATACAGTAACAAAATACCGTTCGGATCATCGACGTGTGAACGGGCCTGACAATTTAAAAAAACAAGTGGTGTATTGTCTATGTACGGTCCCACTATTTCGTTATATGAAAAAAATGGTGAGTCCTTCTCCATTTATGGAGTTTGGACGTCCAAATACTTTTATTAATTCAATTCATAAATTAATTTCAATAATACTACTGCGCGGCAGTGTCGCCCTGCCGCCGCGGCAGACCAGTAGTGCTGCGTTCATCACACGTGATGAATGTTGAGAACTGTTGAGAAGTTACACCACGAACAGCAGTGCCACGCAGCGGTGCTCGGAATCACGCGGCAGGCAGCACTGGCGCGCAGCACTGCCGCGTGCAGCGTTCGGAATCATACCTTAATCTAAAAGAAAAAGAAAAGAAAGAAAAATTGTTTATTCTGCACAAATAAAACGCACTTATAAAGACAAAAACACATAAAATACACAAATACAAAAGCAGCCAAAAGCCTCGTCATTATCGTGTTAATCGTCGTCGTAATCTAAAAAGATAAACCGTTTTTTGATAAGGTCGTAAGTATTTTAGGTATCATACATACATACATAATCTCACGCCTTCTTCCCGCGGGGATAGGCAGATACTACAGAACCCCACCTGCTACGATCCTTACATGCTCCTTTTGCCTCGTTTACGTCCATAAATCTGGTCATACACATGTGGCGGCATCTACATCGCTACATGCGAACTACGCATCAAAGACCTGACGACACACAACATCCTGACGTCACACAAATCCTGAATCGCGCAATTAGAGTTTACCGCGCGATGGATATATATATAAGCTCCCGACTTCAACCTCTGGGCAGTTGCCCGCCAGACACGACACCCATCCGGTCGGAGGATCCTCCCTTTTCTATGGTGGATGAGTGAACTTTACACCCTGTTCCTCATACCCCCTAAACACGCACGTCGGTAGCGAGTACTACACACCTGACCTTTCTGAAGAACATCACCAATAAGGTCTAGATATGTCCTCCTAAGGTGTCACGCCCTCGCTCAGGTGTCATGCCTTGTAAATACATATTGTTAGTCGCCTTTCACTCATCCTCTCAACATGACTAAGTCATATAAACATACCCTTTTCTTTTTATTAGGTAGCATACGATGCTTAATGGGGGTCATCCGAATTTGCCTGTTTAAGAATCAACTTTAAATAGTCAAATTAGTGTATTTAGGTCCTGAAAAAAAAAATAGTTTAGTTCACTACTCCGTAGGTCCCAAAAAAATTAAACTTATGGAAAAAAATCGAACATAAGAAAAACTAGTTCAGTTGATCAACTGAAAATATTTTATGCTGTGGCATGGATTTTCCGCGAAATGGTCGGCAGCGCATCATAAATACGTCGCTCTGCATTTGGGGGAGGCGAAAGTAGCGTTTCGTAGGCCTACAGGCCCGGAAAACCTCGCCTTAATGCACCAATTTAATCTCAAATTATCAAAAACACGATTAATAAGGAAAAAGATCCGCTAGTACTGAATTGTATCCAAATTCCTGATGGTGATGATTGAAAGTGACCTGATGGTGATGGAAATGAAAAAAAAACACAAGCCAAGTCAACGCTCGTAAAAAGTAGATAAGTGACTCACAGTTGTTTACTAGATTTATTTAATGTAAAGCCATAAATAACAGTAGCTTAACGAGCTTTTTATGATATCCTATGTAATTTCCGATGGATTAAGGCTTGTGCAGACCAGCGCGACTTGTCGCGCGACGCGACACCGGTTATTGTTATACCGTACAGTTTTCTTAGAAATTGCATTGTTTGAGTCGCGTCGCGCGACAAGTCGCGCTGGTCTGCACAAGCCTTTAAACAGAACTAAATTTAATCTAGACTAGATTTTTATATTACTCATAGAATATATATAACACTTCTTGTTGGTAATTAGAGCTCTTTGTGACTGAGCTCGTTCGTGGAAGTTCTAGGTAATACTCTAAAGGCTCCTACAGACAGATGCGACGCGACACGGCGGCGGCGCGTCGCGACTTTGGCGGAACAATTTCTATGAAAACAACTCGGAAATTTTTCTACCGGTGTCGCGTCACGTCGCGTCTGTTCGCGTGAGCCTTAAGTAGGCAGGTACTTATTTCAGCCGCCAGGGAGCGTTGCTGTGTTCCGGTTTGAAGGGCATGGGTGGGGAAAACAGAGCCCCCAAAGGCCCGAAAAGATCATTTGCGGTTTGATCGTTAGATAGTCACATTGATGCACGAATTGGTCGTCTACAAAATGCAATTGAAGTGATTGACAACAATAAAAATTGATGCCAATTGATCAATCGCATTGCCGCATGACACAATTATAATTATCGCTGAGATGGCAACGTATCTGCGATGTCTATGGTATTGCAGAAGTAAATAGGTGCCGATGACCAGAAGTTACAAGATTCTTTATATGTTGTAACATACATACAAAGCATGCAGATATCTACTAATCACGGTAGGCCTCCACACATTGAAAAACAGTTAATAAAAACTTCACTCACTCACGCTCAAACACTGAATTTAATAAGTATAGTTTAAAAATTAACAATATAATTACAATAACATCATGTTAGGTTAGATTTTGTGTGTGATACCGCCAGAGTCAGAGGAACAAAACGGTAAGTACCTTATTTAAAACAATGCATGACGAAGATCTTACGAATTTCGGCGTAGTTATTCTCAAGTTATAAGGAAACATGACATACCAACACAATAGAATACACGTGTACTTTGTTTTCCGTGAATCTATTGTAATTTATTTCTGTAATTAACTTTGGTAACTGACTCTTCGGTTGATCCTATTGGGTTTTTGTTTCGTCTATTTGCATATTACCTAAAAATCTTAAAAACATACTTAGGTACACATTTCATGTGGAAAGGCTTTTCTTCAGTATACAATGCAGCCCATGTGACCGCCCGTATTTTTCTGAATATAAATAATAATTCTCAAAAAATTACTTTAATTTTATTTTTCTTATTTTTTTTTTCTATATACCCCTATGATTGCATGGGCCTGTGTTTTTAAAATAAATACAGTTTTTTTTTAGAAAAAAAATCTTCACCTCCGTTTTTTTATCATAGACGACCAATTTTAATAAAAAATGTTAGTTAATCCGATAAAATAACTAAGACTAACTAGACTAACATAAGCTTTTAGAAATGATAAACAGAACCCAAGTCGAGCCAATAAAATCGAAGATATGGCAAACAAGACCCCATAAAGGTAATTTTCGATAATTTTTCATGTATTTTTAGAAAAACGGGCGGTCGCATACCCGTGGGCGGCATTGTGTATGAAAATTTGTCGTTTTATCGACACCCTATTTAAAATGTCAGTTTAAATAATCAAAGTTCAGAATAAGAAAGTATCTACGTAGTAGGATTCGCTGCTGTACCTGCTTACCTAGGGGTAAGCAGGTACAGAACTTGGTAGGTAAGTATCCCAAGCTCATTCGCATGTTGCTCAAATGCTAAAATCTTAGGTTAGTATAGTGATCAAAGATCATTATAAGTATCTACGTAGTAGGATTCGCTGCTGTGCCTGCTTACCCCTAACTTGGTAAGTAACCGAAGCTCAATCGAAGCATACATTTGAGCATGCTAAAATCTTAGATAAGCCAATTATAGTAAAGAAACTACAAGGCATAAATTTTATGAACTATCGCAAGTGGTCGCCACGGAGGCTTTGTGAAAATTCTTGAAAATCAACTTTTGCATCAACTATTTTCAAATCGGGCTTAGTTGTAAAGATATGGATACTTTACAGGCAGGTTAGGTATTAGTTTCAGTTATGATTCATCTGTCGGGTTCCGGCAAGATTTACTAAGAAACTCGGTATTGTAGTCATGCAATATAACAGCGACATCCTTTACCTTTGTTTAAGAGTTTGCATCTAATTAAGTAAGTGTATTTCATTATGACTTTGCATGTTCTTCACTGGACTGTAGGAACAATTAAATGTTTATTATTTACTCGTGCGTGAACATAATGAGTATTGTAGTAGCGTTTTAAACAATTAAATTATTTAAAAGCCATTAATAACTCTAATCACAAAGCAGCAATGTCAAAGTAGCTGACAGCGTGCAACGAGAAGATTTATTCATTGTCTTGACAGCCTCTTAACTTCAACCTCCATCAGTCATTGTAATGTGACACACGACGGCATACCAGTGACGAATGAAATGTAACAGCATTTTTGTGCAAGCGCGGCTGACGCGGCCGGTGCGGCGGTCCCGCGGGCGACGGTGAGCGCGCGACCTTGCGCGGACCACCACCGGCAGGGCGGGGGCGCCTATGACTGCGGCCGGCCTGCGCCACTCCGCCACTCGTACTGTGCTAACGATACGACCAACGCGCTCCCAAACTTATAATTCGAATTTTCAAAATACGACGCGTTCGGAATGACAGTTTGATTTTTATAATCATGTGGCTCTGGTTCGTACTTGCCGCTGCGGCTGCGGTGCTGTCGGGCGTCGAGAGCGCCGGCGCCGGCGCCGCCCGCCTCGTCTGTTACGTGGAAAGCGCGCGCGCGATCGACGGATTTTCCGAGTGCACACATCTCGTTTACGCGGGCGACGCGAGAGGAGATAAGCTCGACGCTTTACTGAAGGACTACAGAAAGAACAACCCCAGACTGAAAATTATACTGAGAGTATCCGAGGTTGATAAGGTAGGTTACTTACGAAATAATCTCTACAGTTTTCCGCCTTCAAGAAAACACATTTTCATTAATAAATCTACCCACGTTCGAAAACGTTAAAGTATTACATAAAGCTAATTACTTTTTACCGATTCGTTAAATAATGCTTCCGACTCGTCTCGCCCATACTGATGAGCTCAAATGTATTCTTTTGTTGAAGTAAACGTGGATCCTATTCGCGTGGAAAGTGTACAACCAGCACTAATTGAGTTGGTACCAAGAGCGCATTGTGTCGTAATCATATGCTAATTGACGGACATGTTAACTACGGTTTGGGAAGTGGACCGTGCTTTATGTGAAGATCCGATATCCTCAGGGTGGGTTTTGAAATACAAGTCTCGATAAAATGTAGAAAAAAAGTCGCTTGTTATTTGTTGATTGAATACATCATGTAGAAAAAAATCCAACCACTTTCATTTGTTTTCATAGTGGGTTAATGAATTCAAAGTGACGTGATTAATGGAGTAAAAAATTAACAATTTCTATCTCACCATAAAAAAATCGATGACGAAAAACTCGATTCTAGATTTGAACAAAAAATTGGCAATGTCTATGACCAGAAAAGGCGCGAACACGTTCTAAATTTAATAGAGGAAAACCATAGACCAAAAGCTGTTCGAGCGAAAACTTAAAAAGGTTTTAACACCGATCCAGATTAGGTGTGGCCATTACTAAATATATTAGATTATGTCCGTTCCCACGGTTGATATTACGTACTAGTAATGAATAATAATCGTAAGATGACAAGATATGATTGTCACGGTACCTGTTTATGATTTGTATAGATAATGAGATGTCTGAGTCATAATATTGGTTTTCTCAAGCGACAAACTAGAGTTATTAATCACTGTTCAATTATATTATCAGATGCTGCAGACACATTCTGGCGGAAAATAACAATTTAATTGTATTTAAGTAGATATTCTCAAATCTGTTGGCCTGTCAGAAATTATCTTATATGGGAATCTTGTAGCTTTTGACATTATGAGTTCTTATTTTCTCGATAAGTGGCATGTCGCTCCTCAATCGATAAAATTAATGGTCTCCATAATCACCATGGTCTGGATTAAGTCAGTTAGCTTTCTGACATGGACTTTGTCTCCTTCTAGATGCTTTATAGAAACAAAAATTATTACGATGAATAAATGCTGCCTAAATTATTAAGACATGTACATTGACATTATGCCCATTATATTACTTATGTATTCATGGTTTTATATGCATTATAAAACCATGAATACATAAGTAATATCCGTTTATTACCCGACGTGTAAAGTAGGCCGTCCAAGGGATTTCTCGCAACCAAACTTTGCACAACAATAAAATAAAATAAGCTACCATACATCTTTCAACCCTGTCGGCAACATTACACACATTTATTACACCGCGTTATGTAATTCACACGCGATTTCGAAGTTCTCGAGAACCTTTGTAAACATTGGTGTTCCGAATATAACTTGATTGACCTGTCAGTTGGTATGGCCGATTTGACCTTACGCAAGTTTCAGAGAAATTACTCTTGTATTTGGAGCACGGAATGAGTCGGTGTTACCCATGTATTTATTACCTGCATTACGTGGAAACTGGTTGTCAAGTTAAGGTGGCACCTGACACAGGCGACGGCATGAGACATTCTGCACGTACTGGTTTCGTTTTCTTTGAATGCTTTTTTTTTGTAATATCTTATTTGAATATGCAGTAGTTTGATATCTGTTTATTGTGCACATGGTCACGCATTCTTCAATAGATTATTTTTTTCAATAAGTACACTCAATTTTGTTACAATGTATTCATCATTTTATAAATCTCCATGTATTTTTTTTTCTCGTCACGTTTCTCGTTGCGCGGAAACGTCACCTTAAATCTCGCCGTGTTTTGTCGGGAGGGATGACGTCATGTAAACGAGTGCGTTCTCACGTCCGCGACCTCGGGCAGTAGTCTGTCACTGCATCTGCAGTCTGCACTGGTGCATCGATATTGTCAATGACTATCGTAAAGATCTACGCAGTTGTAAATATGCCAAATTAAGTTTTAGAAATGTTCGGCTTTGTAGAGCGCGAGATACTAGTCAATAGTGATAGTTACAGGGAAGAGATTACGACTAAATAGTTTAGTCATATTCTTCTTCTTTTTGTGTGGTTAGTAACTAACCTGGTGACTGAAAAAAAGCCGCTTCTGACTTGGTTTCACATGCTGTCCAGAAATATCTCTCAGGCATGCCGGTTTCCTCACGATGTTTTCCTTCACCGTTTTTTGAGCAAGTGATAATTATACAATACGCACATGAATCCGAAAAGACAGAGGTGCGTGCCGTGGGTTCGAACTCGAGAACTATGACTTGGCAGTCTGACGGTCACACCACTAGGCTATCACTGCTCTAGTCATATTAAAGTCTAAACTGGATATTTAATTATTGAACAAACGAAATATTGGCAATGGAAGCCGTTATACTTACACGATATTAGATAATCATACTGAGGAAAGCAATGACAGTTAAAAACTAAAACCGAACTAAGCTACGACAACACACACCAACTAAAAAGTTATAAATAAGAAATCACAGACAGACAAATAAAAAATCCGGAGTCACACATTACGTAATTAAGGCTTAAATCGAACAAATTACGTGTGACTCCGGATTTGATGTGACGTCTTACCACGCGGAAGAACATGACGCTTCCAACTATATCTCATTAGTCAAAATTCAACTAGGAGTTTAGGAGTTATGAGGGAACATACATACATAGCCTGTCAAAGTCATAAACCTTTTTTGGCTTTGCCGTAGTCGAGTAAAAAGACAAGCAGGATGTCATGAAATCTGATATGGGAGTCGATAATCTGATCAATATTAGTGCAGTAAACCGAGCAAAGTCAAGATCACTGAAGCGGGCGTCCTTTTATGAGGATTTGACGATGTTTCATTGGGTTACCTACAGAAGAGCTCATTGGGCATCAAAAATTCGTCGGCATCGCTGTCAGCGGAAAAAGGGCCCAAAAGATTGGCAGCGTTGCCACGTTGGATGGCAATGCTGATTCTTTGGCCTAAGAATTGGCCAGCCCTCTGGTCACGTGAAGCCCAATGAGCTGTTCCGTTTATTTTTATTTTTCCTTTCCACACTTATACATAATATATAATATAATAGTTAGTTGTATACACATAGTTTAGAATTTTAGATTGTTTCTTACATAGGAGTTTTTAATAATGAAACAGCTTATTAACATTATAAGGTGACGGATTGCGAATTCGAGATCGGAAAAGGAGGTACCTATTACGAAGACGTTCGCCGCTAAAAGATAAGGCATCTTAATATCCATTTAACTCCTTGTACACACGGCTACACATCAAGCTATACATTTCCAGTTTATGCTGATCTCGCATTGTATAGGATTTCAGTACAATGCGAGGTCAGCTTATACTGGAAATGTATAGCTTGATGTGTAGCCGTGCGTACATATAATAGGGAAGATGCCTGGGTAAAAAAAAAATCTATTTAGGTAAGTTCTAATTAGTCCGCCAGTCAGATAATAAAATAATATTAGACACGTATTTTTTGCTTTATCATATTATTAAAAAAATACTTAGATAATACTCATTTCAAGTTGGGTTGGGGGTCGCTACGTCACTAGTACGTATAAAATCTACATACTCGTGACGTCATGGCACATTTTACCTCAATGTATCGCCGTAATCTTTAAATTACGTAAAAAAAGAAAAAAATACGTGTCCAATATTTTTTTTATAATCTCAAAGGACTAAAAAATAAATTTTAGTCATCATCCCTATTAAATAATTACCACTAACCGAAATGGGATCCTCATTTCATTATCTTTAAAACTTGACTGATTACATGCATACTTTTTGGATCAGCTGCGGAAAGGTTGGTGACCAAACTTGGTGAGATATTTTCTTAAAATGTTGCCAATTGCCGGCACGTAAAGTTCAGGGAAGCCAAGTACGAGAGAGTATTTTCTTGCACGTGATAAGTAGAAGTCAAATAAGATGTCTCTTATTAGGAGAGTCGGTTATAATATTCTAAAGAGATGTTGCGATATCATATGTGGACCGAATGTCTTAAATTGATTGTTAATATGCTTGGCTTAAACATTTTGTGGTTCTGATAGCTCACGAAGGTTACCGAAAATTAGCTGCTGCCCTTCGTCTTGATCTTCATTTAGCTGAAACCCGTCGACTGGTCGACATAGGGTTACATAGGGGTACTTTAGGGAGGTAAAGTAGCAATTTTATGAAAGACGCTCCAATAACCAGTAGGTACATGCACTTAAAATAATCTAGAAATAAGATCTAAAAATAAAATAAACACCGACGGTAAGCTTTTCATATGTAAGTAGGTAAACCTGAATGAAGTACTGCAAATTGCACATTTAAAAATTGTTCATTATATCATCATAATCAACCTATCATTTTCCCACTGGGCACAGGCCTCCTCTCTTCGAGAGAGAGTGGGATGTAATCTACCACGCGAGCCCAGTACGGGTTGGTAGATATCACATGTCTTCGAATTTTTGGTTCTAGGACATGCCGGTTTCCGCACGATGTTTTTCTTCACCGTTTTGAGAGCAGTGGTGATTAAACTATTTACACCAAGTAAAGAGCCTGGCTGTGAACCCATGATCTACAACTCGTAAGCCGGGGCCGTCAACACTAGGCCACCACTGCTCGAAAATTATATTGTTGTGCTCGTAAAAGTGCAAATTGAGCACAAATAAAATTGCAGTTATGTTGCATAAGTGTAAATAAATTATTCCGTTTACTAGACATAAACCGCAATTAACAGCAATAGAATAAGAGCACATAATGATATAGGAAATTAATGATAAAACATCAATTTGATTAATGAAATATTAAAACTGCACGACGAGGTTTAAAAGCTTCCTAATTTCAACCACGAGAGTCATGCACGTAGTACTCAAATTATTACTGATATTTGTAATTAATTCATGCTCCAATAACATGGAGGCTAATTACTCGTTACGTAAAAGTCGACACACGTCGGAAATAATATTAAAAAGGCCACGGTTAATGTAAATGTATTTATTTACTATTAATTCGATGACATCATGCATTGGTATGAAATGTTTTTGACATGTGAGTTGGATAATTATACAAGTTTTTGTTTTGATATCCCATAACTCTAGGGTATGAATGAGACCATATCAAAGCCATATCAAAGAATCAACTGGCATGTTTTTTTATTATATATATTTTTTCATTTTGCATTAAAAATAATTCGACAAAGTGACAATTATTTATGTAAAAAACCCATGAGTGAATTATAAAAAATAAAAAAGACATTTAACGTCGCATTTTCTTAGCTTTAAATATGACTGATTGGTTTTAATGAAAATGATTTATGACTTATGTTGTTCGGTATTTTTATTTCGTAAACTGTAAGAGCTTTCCGTTTTACATCTTACAAGCTTTGATTAAACCATCTCCAAAGAGTTTTAAACCAGATAAAAGAACAGTTTTGCGGCGCAAAGCTAGCTAACTATGTGTTATTTGTATTGTTGCGTACGAGAGTTTACTTTGTGATATTAACTTACTACATTTTAATGCAACCTAGAGCAATCCGCCTAATTGACTGTTATTTACATATTTCCAACAAGTATCTTATCCAGTTTTTCTACTTACAACAACTTGAAATAATTTAACTGTTGTTTATAATATTAACAACTAGCCTTGTTTAACTATATCCAAGATAATATTTAAAAGCTAAATAATAATATTCCATGATCTGCAATAGTCCTGCACCAACCGGGGTTATCCTTGGTTGCACTTGCATAGTGCATACAGGGATAGTCGTCGGTTGGTGCCTCAACACTTAAAAATGCGAATTGGCGTCGGCCCCTCGTACGCTTTCCAAAGGTCCGGGACCCCAGGGTCGCAACATATGTCAAAGAAATTTAATTAATAATAATAATATGTACAAGTATATCAAAAATGGAGGGGAAAGAACTATAGCATAAAAAAAAAACTATTTTTCAACACTTTTCTCCAAAACTAATTGCGATTCCTGAGATATAATCATAAAGCTCTCCTTTTACTCTTTTTACCCATCGTAGTTTGGACCACATAACAATGATACATAAGATATAATCATGGTGTTTCTCCTTTCATTGCCAGTTACCTTTCGCCATAGATAATGATCGATAACCGATGGTTACGCTTTCATTAGTTATCTAAGGAGTTAAATACATAGCTTTTGTGTTAAGTAACCTGATAGTAAGGTTTAGTGATAAGTTGCGTTTATAGAATGTTGTATCTTTCGGTAAAGGGTATTGTCACGTTCTTGTAGGATGTAAAAGCTTAGTTTTCATAATGTTGTATTGTTACGTATTCGCACTCTACACACTACTTTAAGATTTTATTGTTTTTATGTTTTCTTATGGGAATGCTATGTTGCTATTTATGTTTTTTATGTTTTCTTAGGGTAATACTTTCTTTTTATGTCTGTTGTCATGCTTTGCATCTGCTTGTATGTTTATGAAGGTCTTTTCTTAAATTAGGAACTTAATTAACGCGTACACAATTCGTTTCAAATTAAAATGTAACACGTTTTTATTTTGTCAATAAAACATTTATTTTATTTTTTATTATTGATCGATTTGTAAAAGGAAACATGGCTGAGTATTTTATTGTTTTTAAAAGCCCTGGAATGTCATGGAATAATATTTCTTTTTTTGAGTTAATGAGTGTACAGCGTAACTAACTACCTCTGACCCTCATAAAACCCAATATTGATTACAATTTCCTTGAAACCATCTGTTTCATTGTGTTCAGTTCCCAGCTCTGTATCGAATTTCCCACACTCTAATAACAATTCACGCCCAAATAATGAATACCTTTACATTACACCATTAATATTTAACATACCATATACAAACCAATTACTGTCTGTCAGACTCATAAGCTTCGTTAATTTGGGCATATACTAGTTATGGCTGTACTTACTTCTAACCAACCTAGTTGATTTGACAACTAGGTGCAATGCGGTCCACATTAAAGCCTAGTTAGTATTCATGATAAATCAAAGTTCTGCAATAATGTTGCAGTAACATCATTAATTGTGTTGTTGGAAACATAAATTTTTCTCACAAAAGCTGTATAAAATTTTGCCCGAAAGTCTATTTCATGTAACACAAAAACAAAATCTCAAACAATATTGTTACTCAATGAGAGACCAAATAAAAAACCAAGACAGCGCTGTCAACAGCGACCTGAGGCCGGTTACGTAAACATGTGTGCACTTAGTGAGGTGTAGTTTGATTGTAAATGTTTGCGTGTGAGCGTGTATGGACTGAGTGGAGGTGTAGTTTTGGCATGCTTCACTGAATTCTTCGCAGCCGTATGTCTTTTAATTGGTCTGAGTGCGGTGGCCGCATTCTTCTTGGGCTAATGAGCTTATAACGTACTCACTGTTGGGACAAAGGCCTCCACTCTATGGGAGGGAGTGAGTCCACCGCAGGCGGGCCCAGTCTTCAGCGTTCTTCTTGATAGTCTTGATGTTGAAATCCGTCAATAAGGTATTTGTGTATGACGTCACGACTGACAGTTGTTTGGTTAACTTGGTTGGATATAATAATATAACGATTAATGATCGCATAGGTGTCGATACGGTGGGCGTTCTAGTTGACTTGTCAATGTCGTATGGCGCCAGCGACTTGCTTCTGTCTCGCCTACTTGCGACAGTTACTGGTCTTGTTTGGTTGGTCATTAATTATGTTAATGATTTAGGAGATAGTTTAGAAGTGTTTTATATTGGTGCAGTGCCGGTGGATTCCTCTTTAGAAGCATCAGGAAAAATTACATTGGGAAATCTGCAATAGAAAATGTTCCTTTATGAATCGCAATTTAACTCTTTGTAATTATGTTTCGCACTTACTTATAGTTATTATAAATCTTTAAAAGACTTGCTCAAAGTCTGTGCCCAAAAACTAGTTGCTAAAACAACTTTGATACAGAAGCTTATTTGCAAGTACCAGTTATCATGATTAAATATCGCATTGTTGTGTACCTACATTCGTTTATCATGTGTGCGAGCTTGCAATCTCGTTCTTTCATTCGTGAATGTCAGAATGAATCATAAGCTACACTTACGTCGTTCTTGACCTTGGCGTGACAGAACGGGTCAAGGGCATGATATTGTTATTGACTATTGTAAATTTTGACAGCTATGTCAACTTTTGAGTTTGGAATGCAGAAAGCGCGCGGTAGCAACCAGTATAATCTCATTCCTTGCATGATTTGCAGATTTGAAATTGTGTAACTACTTATTAAGTTTTGCAATAATTCTGCATATTGTTTGTCAAGTGGTAAGACTACTTGCTACCACCAGTGTTCTAGGCTAAGCAGAAGGCCAGAAAGGATTTTCTCACGATATTTTCCTTTAAGACTGTAAATGGTATCATGTGGATTCCTCAAAATAATATTTTATGTGTGTGTGCATTACATGCGTACCAACTTAATTGAGACTATGGCATCATGACGACATGTGGTATCGTCATCCACTAGAACTTTTTCCCTAACACGTTGAAGGCTGCTTTCAGGGCAAGATGTAGTTGAAACTCGTTTTTTTTTGTCGCTTTAACTGTTATTTGCTTAACAATATTCGCCTGAGCTACCGATATCTCTAAAGAGTGCACGGTATGTATTCAAATGAAATTGCACAAAGCCTAGATCCCGTCTGGTTGGTATTACAGTAGATGACATCATAGGTAAACAGGACACTGTACTAAGCGCCAAAAGCAGTAGTACCAAGTGAAATAATATTGTTATGTTACGAATACAAATAGCTTAAATACATACAGTATGTATCAGAAAGACGTGGTCATATATATATGGGTGTGGTACAGACCATCATACTGAATAAGTTTCACCATGATTCAATCAATCTATCTGCCTAGCCTTTTCCCAACTATATTGGGGTCGGCTTCCAGTCTAACCGGATGCAGCTGAATACCAACATTTTACACGGAGCGACTGCTTATCTGACCTCCACAACCCAGTAACTGAGTAATACGATACCCCTTAGTAAGACTGGTTGTCAGACTTTCGGGCTTCTGTCAACTATCAAAGATCCACGAATGACAGCCGGGACCAATAGCTTAACGTGCTTTCCGAGGCACGGAGGAGTCTCGGTATGTAAAGATGGTCACTCATCCACGGACCAACCCCGGCAAGCGTCGTTTAACCTGATGGATCGACCCGTGCTGCTGTTATTATTTAGCCACAAGCTCCTTGCTTTTACCATGATTATCGCGAAAAAATAATCAGCTGTCCCATACATTTGGGTCGAGTAGATAGTAAGTATTGAAGTTATGTATGCGACAGATTATATTTTTTCCGCGATAACGATGTATGTCCCATGAAGAAAGTTGTTCAGTTTTATGGTCTGCACCACAAATTTAAATATGATCACGCCTTTGTTATACGTCATACTGTATATCTGTACAAAGAGATAGACCCCGGTAGCACACCTCCGCCATGAAACCGTAGCAGCGAAACCGCAGTAGTTCAGTTCAACTGGCTCGCGACTGACGCGAGCGAGTTGAATTGAACTACTGCGGATTCGCTGCTACGGTTTCGCGGCGGAGGTGTGCTCGTTTCGTTTAATTTAAAGCCCATCTTTTCCCCATATTAGGTAAAATAACAATACGAGAAACATCGGTTTTCCGAGCACGTTCTTTTGACTTACGAGCAAGGAATTTTTGTCAAGTATGTGATAATCATCATTGTCAATCTCAATACTTCCAAAGAATGGGTAAGGAATATTTCCAAGTTTGAACTGCGATGGATTGAATTTTTCAACTTTTTTTTTCCATGTCGGATTACATTAACATAAAAACTTACAAAATGTTTCAAAACCAAAATTGACACACTACGTGAATCTGCGGACTGATGGCACGTTCAAACAGCTCTTAAAGAATGACAGTTGTGGTTACATTTATTTTAAATTTTATTCTATAGTAACATTTTAATTTGACATTTTTCAATAGTAATTCATGTATGTATAACTGTAATAATTCTAACTGTGACATTTCAATTTGTAATTTAATTTCTAGATAGCTTACTAACAATTTTTATAATTTTTGTGTGCTTATTTCGAGGCAGAGTGTACTTGGCTCACTCCTATCTACTCCACCTGTGTATATTAAATGTAACCTACAATCGTTGCAAATAAATGATTGATTGATTGATTTCAAAATACCGGCAATTTAAGTTGGTAGTCAATTTTCTAAACAATTAAATTCCTTGACTTTACATTTTCTTCTGCTTCTCAAACTTCTAATTCTGCCCTTATTGCTTCATTTACTTTTCGCTTTTTCATGAAAATGTGTCACTGTCTTGGTGTCATAATAGAATTTGCAATTCTTACGTTACTTTGACATATGTCATTGTCTACCGTAACTGCAAAACATCTGTAGCTCGCAATCATTCGTAAATGTTGTAACTGCAACACGGCTTTTGTTTTAAAAAGAAAACAGAAAAGTTTGTAGTGAGTGCTTCCTCTAATGTAGACATTTGTACACTGAGGGCTTAATAGGGTCCTAATTATCATCGTTAAAGAAAACTTACCAGACTATTAACTTGGTGAACACTTTGTTTGTAAAATTACACCTTGCAAAATGGCAATTAGGGGCTAATAAGGGCCATTGTGGTGTAATATGGCCGTGGCAAATGCAAATTCTTGCAATTGCGTATATTGGACCTTACTTATATAATAGGGATGTTGACTGGAAAAAAAAAAACTATTTTTACCGTCAGTCAGATAATAAAAAAATATTAGAAACATATTTTTTGGTTTATTATATTAATAAAAAATGGTTTAGATAAAACACATTAAAGTTGGGGAGTGGGGCTCGCTACATCACAAGTCGGTATAAAATCTACGGGGGAGTGACGTCATGCCACATTTTAACTTATTGCCTACTTAAAGTATTGCCGTAAACTAAAGATATGAAAAAAAAATACGTGTCCAATATTTTTTAATAATCTACCTGACGGACATTTAAAAAAAAATTGTCGACTTCCCTATTATTCAACGAATTTCTTAGCAAGTAATGTTATAATTATACAATTTTAAATTATTATAAAAAATATTTAATCATTAGGTATGCGAAACCATTACCCTTCTTTTGGACTCCACCTATGTGTGAAAAGGAATGAGATGTAGAATAGTCAATCCTGTGTGATGAAAATTGTCAGTCAAGTGAGGTGTGATAGTAATTTGATACCGGTGGCGTGCTGCAGGCGAGGATACTGTTACCAACATGTGACACTGCTAATTGCAGCCATGTGCTACCTGTACCAGCGGAAGGCATTGTATTGCTTATGTTATGACGGTGTAGGATAACAGGCCAAAATAGGAAATTAGTTTACCTAAGAAGATAGTTAATTGACTCAGGCGTGATTTTGCGGAAATTTATTACAAACGTATATTTAGTAACATAATTTGCTTAACTGTTCTTAAAGAGTCATAAATAATCCTGTAAAAAATTCGACACGTGTTTCAGCTCTCAACGAGGCATCCTCAGGATGACGATTGAGTTCTTGCGAACCAGGACACGACGTTTTGCCACGTAAGCGCTGAATGCAGTGTGAAACTGCATTCGGCGTTAGTCAGTCAGTCGTATTAGGTTACTAAATATACGTCGTCTTTTGAATTTTTATCTAAGAAGATACTTGAGCTTGAATCCAACTATTGTCTACATCGGTAGTGTTTTAAGAGCAATTTTATTATGAGGTAGCGTCAATGAAGAAAATGGTTGGAGGTACCTGTGCTTTGCGGGGAGTCCACATCTCTATGTTATAGCAGATACTAGATACAGTGCAAAGCATAAAATGTAGGTTATATGTAGGTTCAGTTATTTACTATGGCCAAGGGTTAAGATAAGGTGTTTTACGAATACGATGCTGATTGTAGTGTTGATAATGCATTTACATGCTTGCGAGGTTCTGATACGATCTGGATAGTGTTTCGTTAAGAGCAATAAACATACCACAATTTACAAGTTATGATTTATGAAGTCGCGTTGTTAATGTCATTACTAGCTGCCCTCGTATGTTTGGATCTGTGGGAATGTCGGAATAAAAAGTATCCTATGTCCTAACCCAGGTCATGGTCTACTCTTGTGCTAAATTTCATCCAAATCCGTTCAGCCGTTTTAGCGTAAAAGCGTAACAAACAAACATACAATCGTATCAAAAATCAATTTTTCTCTCTTTATAACATTAGTTTAGATGGACTATCTAAGTAATATCAATTTATGATAATTTCATTCGCATTGTAAATCTAGCTTTTCTGTTGAAACTTTCAATGTACAGACGATATGTCTGAATTGCTAATTATTTTTTCCATATCTCTAACGATTTTCAAGTCCCCCGTTGATTTGATTGTAACAAGATATTTCGTGTATTTATTGAACTTAACCATATAAGTTATTGAGATTGAGTCGTGCCTATTACAATTTTGTTTTATTACGATGTTGTGCTATTAACATCTTTTTAATATCCTTCAACTCCTCTTCCTGTCAATCATAATTCATATATAGGAACCTATTCGTCCGCTATAAATCACCGCTGATACCTCAATTAAATTTTCAATAAACATGCGCAAAGATTAATTGCACCCCACATACTCACGGTGTATGCAAATCATGTGCAGATAAACTAAAATTTAATGCAAGGATCAGTGAAAGGCTCGCCTTATTAAACCAGTCACGATCGCCTTCCATTAGCGGATTGGCCCGACATTGAAACATTAACTTATCTAGTTCATTTGTGGGCTGTTTTTATTCGTATGTACGACTTGTTTGTTGTCAGAATATTTAGTTTTACTTTTAATACTTTAAACTTAAGGTGTGGTCCACAAGGTTGGATATTGACATAACGGGTTTTTGTCTTTGCTTTGTGAGTTTGTCTTTGATTAGCTGTCAAAATACGCGGTGAGCTTTTTGGTCTATACAAAAATCGGGTCTTTTTCTGATTAAATCATATTCAAAATGATAAATGAAGATGCTAATATCCATAACAGCTCGTTAAGATTCAAGAGTGAGAAAAGCTCTTAGAGCTTTAAGTTCCCACTTAACATACTTATCAAAATCATAGACAAGTATGCGTCACAATTTATTTGACAGCCTTATTACAAACAATTTTTGTCAATAGCCTGACAGATATAGGGTAAATAAACGTCGATAAATCGTACAATTTACGGTCCCTAGAGTTGCGCAAGCTGATGTGGTCTCGATATCAGCGCAAGCGCAAGTCTGTAGGACGCAAGTGTTTCATTTTATTCGCTTTATGGGGTATTACGCAATAATGGCCGACATTAAGAGGTCTTGTTTTAAAATTGACTCATACCCACGTGAGTTTTTTGACACTCGTTCGTTGCTTGTTTGAGGATAACTTGTTACTTGATTATTATTTAATGGCTTAGCTGCCATATGATTGCCATCTATGGCCACATCATTGATAATATTGTTTACGTAAATAAAATGTTATGTCTCTGTGTGTCTTAATCGTTGTTGTTGGTGTTTATAGGCAGCGTATGTTCAAATAAATTAATCAAAACAACCTACGTTTTTGACGTATAGTAGTCCAGTATTGTATTGTTTTATTCATCACTGCCTCCCCTGAATACAATAGGGGATAATTCCTTTGTTATTCGAGTAGAAGTTTATTGCTGCAAGATGTGATCATAAAGTTGAATATAGACTCATGAAAAATATGTTGAAAGAAAAGAAAGAAAATACATTTATTTGTGGTAAACATGACGCAAAGAAATAACACAAACACAAAAAAAGAAAAAGTTGGGGGAAAATTAATAATAATATGTAATTGCGTTTGTGTAGTACTACTTATGTATAGTGTAGACACACTATTAATAGCCTGTAATAATTATTTTCTGATCTAAAATAATTTTAATACATTGAATCTAGATTCTAGTTCACACATTGCGTGACGAAAGGGCCCATATATTACAACAATGCATATTCATACGGCCATAAATCAAAGATTTTATGCGCAAGAGCATAATACGTAACAACGACCGCGCCCTGTGCAAGTGCCCTTTCGATATGTAGAGCTGTTGTGGAATAATATTGTTATAATTCAGATATTACATTTGTTTGTATAATAATAAGATTATGTTAGCGAATTGGTGTGGCTTGTGATTTTCTATCAGCTAATAGCAAAGAAAATGAAGTCGGTAATAAATATGATTAATTTTTAAACAATGTATAATTATATCTTTAATCTTCTTGTCTTACTGCAAATTCATGAAAGCTCCATTTCAGAACCATCGGGACTAACTGAATCTACCTATACAATTTTTTTTAACCACCTCGCTGAAGCGCAATAAGTTATTCAACAATGTATCTAATACAAGAAGAACAATATTTTACTACTTAAAAAAGACCTCCCCTTGTTTGTCTTATTTAAGCGTCGAAATAATTTATTATAAAAATATTTTATTTTATCCTTTTGGAAATACATATGTATTTAAAATATGGGTACAGTATCAATATGTATTTAATATAATGATCTCATTTACATAGTCGCGATTATTACATCCGTTGACAAGCACGGTGCTTATGTTATTAATAATAATCGATCTAATCTAATCACTCCACATAAGTAGTAATTAGAGCTAATAGTCTACATTCGTTTTAATAATATGTAGCTTGTCTTGAAGTTAGTCTTACTATCTAAAACCATTATGATAGCCTCATTAATTAAAGCAATAAATACAGATTTATATCAAATAAATACTTCTTAGAAATATGACTATGTCAAAACTATCATGCCTGTTCAGTGTAACGGGAAATAAGGCCCATGTTTAACAGTGGACCTTCTTTCATAGATTGTCAATTATTTCAAATCATTTAAAGGTACAATTCCGTAGCCGCAGGCGGCAACTGCAGGCAACGCGTCGCCGCGACACGACTGGTTTCTATGTATTCTTATGTATTCCTATGAGGGCGTCGTATCGCTAGCTACAGAAGGTATTTCATATAAATTCATAAAAACCTGTCGTGTCGCAGCGACACGTCGCGAGTCGCCTGTAGTTGCCGCCTGCGGTTGGCTACGGAATTGTACCTACAATTCAAAGGAAGTGTCATTATTTGGCAAATAAACAGGCTAGATTTACCAAACATTTCAAAAGTTTATGCTAATATTATAAACGATTTCAATCTTCATGAAATCGGATCCAAACTGCAATAAACTATAACACTTATGTCTTAAATCTCATATACACTTAAATAAACGGCGTGTATGATAATGACAGAACGAGATCTATTCACACCTAATGTCAGTATGCACATAAATTACAACCACAACACGCTACGGACCTTATTACAAAGGATATAGGGACCATATTACCTATCAAGGGGTCCATATTACCCTTTCACACTGATTATGCAGCAATTAGCTACAATGTCATTGGCGTTGTTTATGCTCCGGTAAGTCGGTTAGCAGTCATTTAGTTGGTATGAGATGACAAATGTTACTGCAGAATACATAATACTGCGAAGATGATTGGGTTTTGGTGTTGCAACTTCTTAAGTTGCTATGGCTTGCAATATATTACTTAGGTAGACAGTCGATAGTCTAGTCAGGTAGATAGCCTAAAGCCGGGGGACGTTTTACCCTACATGTAGTGTGAAGGCGAATTGTAAAATAAGTCTTAATGTGACTCTAATATAATTTTTATCGACAACAGTAGGTACCTCTGCATACAAAATCTAGGGGGGGCAGCTGCCCTCCCCTGCCCCCCTCTGAATAAGCCCATGACCATTACCTTCCAATAAAATATTAAATGATGGAAATGTACCTTATGTAATGTATGTAGGTAGGTAATAAGTTGTTATTAGGTCACTGAGAAATATAGCTACTAATAAAGCTTGTCTGATAATGAATAAGGAAACGATTGATGCCTACATACGTTTAAGAGAGGCCGTAACACCGTAAAACAGTTAGGCTCCCTTAAACAGGTGCGACGCGACTCTAGTATAGTATTTTTTTATCTCACAAAGCGACGCGCGCTTTACTTGCGGTCACTAAGTGTACAAACACGCTGTGAATGTGTGTGTAAGCGCAGGAGCTCTCGGTACCGTCTGAGACAATGGCGAAGTCAGAAGTGTGTGTGTGTGTTAAGTCCTGACGCTACTCGTCACATTCAAATCGAGTTTGTAAATTTGATTACCACAAGTAAAGCGCGCGTCGCTTCGTAATATAAAAATATTGTAGGAGCCTTTAAACGTTTACGGGGAAATATTTGTCTAAAAATATTATTTTTAATCTTTAAAATATTTTTGTCTGTAATAATTATAAATACTTAATTCTAAAAAAACATAAATTAAAAGAGAGCATTCAAATATTAAAACGCATCGAGTGCCCAAATAAATTGGCAGCGATTCTATGTAAGATGGAAATACTTAGAAGCAGAGAAGAAGAACGAACACAAGTTATCATAGATACAGTTTAAATAAAATTTCTTAATAAACAATAAAGGCTTGTGCAGACCAGCGCGACTTGTCGCGCGACGCGACACGAACAATACAATTTCTAAGAAAAATTCACAGTATAACAATAACCGGTGCCGCGTCGCGCGACAAGTCGCGCTGGTCTGCACAAGCCTTAACATTATTTATTTATTTAGACATCATTCCAATATGTTTAGCCCTACTTGCTTAATCATAAACATACATTTTAAGATGGTTTCATTGATAACCTAGTTTCCGAGCCAGAATTATAGTCTACCTATAATTCTGGCTTGGAAACGCACATTTCCTAACCCGATCAGTTCGTATAGGCACCTGCGCAGGCGTTAATTATTACCTAAGCCTACTTAAAATTAATATCAGCCATTTAAATATAGATAACTATAAAACAAAATGACGGCTAGTTTGGTTTGATTATCAATCCGTTTCAAGTTTTAGGCCTGTCTGATTGATCAATCTTTTGCTTCATAGACATCTCGATCTATCATTTTGCACGTGGTTTGCGAAATTTTTATGTGATCACTTATGTGCAATAAATGCTATCAATGCTATGTATTACGTTTATTTATTACGGGTTTGTCCTTAGATAATGATATTCTAAATGTTGGTTCTATATTAAGAAAAGTTTAATAAACATATGCCAATGATAGATTTATTATCAAAATTTTGATTAAAGAAGTTGGACCTACCGTAATAGGTAACTTTAAATTACTTTTTATAAAGTTGATTTCATTGATTGATACCTTGTAGTTTTTTTTTATAGGTCTCAATAATAAAAGTCCCACGGAATCGCGAATCTTATCATTTTATTTATTTATTGATTTCAATTCAACGGCTTACTCATTAAAGAAAAATCACATACCGTTTTAGGTTTTGTGAATACGTTACTTACAGAACTGCACTGCACTAAAAGAGAACTTAATGATTACTACAGGACGTATTCGATAGCATTAATTGAATTCGTTGTTTTGAAGACTTTATATTTTAATTTATCTACGTGGGTACGTATCTCTTTTAAAGAGCCTACTAAACAACGATTTAAATCGTAGATTTGCCCTCACCGTACTAAATCGCGCGCAAGTGTCCATACTGAGGACAGTGAGCTCGCACAATAATAATGGCGTTTCTATGACAATCAAGTCGAGTCTCTGTGACATTGTGTGTATCAGAACAAAACAGAAATGTGTCAAAAGATGGACGCGGCAGGGCCGATCTACAATTAAAACCTTTTCTACTAAACTTCTATTCCAGCATTTTATGTCCATTGCTTTTATCAGTATTTGGTCACAGTCGACATACAAAAAATACATAAAAAAGACAAGATAACAAATGCTCGAGAATTACTCTGAAACAAGTGATTCATGAAACAAGTGACTAATAGTCATTACCAAGTCATTAACAAAGGATAATGGTTGACCAGTGCTCTTTGGTCACAGATGACGGACAATAAACAATTTGAACTTGTGACATCATGTTCACGGTAATTACTTTATATACATCAAGACTTTGTTTCAAGATCAATGAGAGAGCGTGCATACATAAGGCATGTGCCATGAAATAAGTTCATATGTAACCACCGTAAGGACTATTTTTGCTTGCAGCGCTCGGCATCTATAGAACCGGACCGGTAACAGATGTGGTCATCGTGTTCACGGGATCTTGTTTTGAAACTGGTTAAAAATGAACTTCTTTGATGGGACATTTGCCTATTGTACGGCGATGTGGCATTTCTTTATTTTCGATTTTGGTCTCTTTGTCAATTTGACTTTGATTTAGAGGATTTAGACGTTATGGTTAGAAAGTTCATTTGTATTCCATAAAGGTTTAGTGTACTTACCTACATGTTCAAATTAATGTTAAGTAAAGTAATACCAGCCTGTTACTGTCCCACTGCAGGTCAAAGGCCTCTTCTCATACAGAGAAGGCACGAGCTTTGATCACCACGCTTGCTCAAGACGGGTTGGTGATTTTAGACTTATATTAACTATAAGTCCAGGTTTCCTCACGAAGTTTTCCTTCACCGATGTCAGTAATGTCCAAGATAAACTCAGAAAGTACATATGAATTGAAAAGTCACATTGGTACTTGCCCGGATTTGAACCCATCACAACCTCGTGTATGAGAGGCGAGGCCTTAACCACTGGGCTATCACGACAAAATTAATTATTTGATTTAATTTTTAGCCTACCTAGTATTTTTTTACCCTCCGTGCCTCGGAAAGCACGTTAAGCGTTTGATCCCGGTTGTCATTCGTAGATTTTCTACAGTTGTTACGGGTCGTCAGAATCAGAAGCCTGAGTCTGACAACCAGTTTTATCAAGGGGTATCTTATTACCCAGAAACTAGGTTGTGCCAGATAGGCAGTCGCTCCATGTAAAATACTGGTATTCACCTGGATCCGGCTAGACTGCAAGCCGACCCCAACGTAGTTGGGAAAAGGCTAGGCAGAGTGATTGGCAAAAAGTGATTCAATTTGGAATAATTTCAATAGAATAAGAGGCGATGTTCGAACTTGCGATTTGAATATGCCTTTCCAGCCTTGGCCATTGGGCCATTATATCTTAATTAAGTAACTACTCCCTTACCTCATCTTATAATAAATCTCATAAGACAGGTCAACTCATTAATCGTATTGTGATGTCTCTGGCATCCTTGAGCAGCCAGCCCTGATAGTCGAACACAAAACCGCGGAAATACAATGCTTTATATAGAAGGCCGGTTCTGTTTGGCAGGCCGGAGAGGTACCGCTATATAAATACGCATTGGGACATGAAAAAGGCGTATCTTTGATATCAAGGGCCGCCTTGAGATATTTGCAGGTCGTTCGCACGCGTGTGTACCTAGATGCTCTATTGTTTTTTGTGTGAGATCTACAGCAAAGTTTGATGTACTGCCCCGGTTTTTTACCTACTTACTTACTTCGTTAATATACGTTTTTATTATTCTGATTTATTATAGCAGAAGGAAAATAAGAAAGTAGAATGTATTCATGAGAATACAGTTGAGCTATTCAGCTAGCAGTCTCATTAAAAAAAGGTTGAAAACTTGATGAGCCAATTAACCACAGATCCTGAATCCTGAAAGCTTAATAAAAGGTACATATTTAGTCTATAATGTTCCCACTGTTGATACATAGGCCTCCTCTCGGTGACAGGGAGTGGGCCGTAAGGGCCGAGTCACACAGGAATGGCAGCAGCCGGTAGCGGAAAATGTTCTTAAAAGACAATAAGTACAAGTCAAAAAAGTCAAGTCAAGTGTAAAAGTCGTACCTAGGTGCCTTGGAAGTCAGGTGCACTGATATGGAGCTTCTACCATTGACCGTAACACTAAATGCTTATCAAAATGGCCAACAACAGTAACCAAACACCATAAGTAGGTCAGTCATAAAGATAACTCGACTTATCATTTATATGACTAATCTCATACAAATTCAGCCAGTCTTTATTAGAACGGGTTATTTTGTAAAACAGACATGTTCAGGTCATATTCTTGTCTAGTTTTCATACGCAGATGGAATATTAAATAGATCCTTCCCGACTTTGAGGTCAGGCAGATTTAATGATGTGTAGTGCCATTCATAACCTTAAGTACTACGAGAAGTTATTTCACATACTAAGAACTATTTCACAAAGTAATTCAAGTTAACTCTATGTTAGGTAGGTAGATGCTTAAGTTTATCCTAATCTGAAACAAATAGGAAGGTTGCAAAAAAAAAATATCCGTCAAAAAAATTTAGAAAATATTGGACACGTATTTTTTCTTTTTTTATGTAATCAAAAGATTACGGCAATACAATGGAGTTGAAATGTGGCATGATGTCATTCTCCGGTACATGTAGCGATCAGCCCCCAACTTTTTTATCAAAAATTTAATATGATAAAGCAGAAAATACGTATTTAATATTTTTTTTATTATGACACTGACGGACTAAATAGTTTTTTTTTTCCCCAGTCAACATCTCTATTATTACAATGATCCTGAAAAGCTAGGCTGTGAAATTATTTCCTATTGTAAGTAGTTTTCCGGCCTACGTTGTATTCTTCACAAGATTTTCGTGACGGACTACATACCTCAGACCTCCTACCTACAATATTTGTAACGTAAGGCACAAGCCCGGCCGTCGAGAGAATTCGTTCTTGACAGCTGTCAGTTTTATACTAACGAATATGTGTTTTGCGAATTGGATACTACTAGAAATTCTCCAACTGACAGGTGTCAGAAAAGCATTCTTTTGAAGGCTACACTGTACTTAACGTTAAGGCTACACAAAATGGAATTTTGCTTGTACTTAAGTGATCTAGTAAATTGGAATTTATTACTTGTATCCTGCCACTGGAAATCGAATTACTTGCCAAGTTACCAATACTACCTACCTACCAGGTTTTAAGTTATAGTTATTGCCTTACGAAGGCCAGCCTCTACTAAACTCTTATAAAATTCTTACGCAATTGAACTCAATTTTTATCAAGATTTATTAAGGACTAGGCGTAATTAACGCCTTATGAGCGTTTATTCTGAAACTTGGCAACGTCGCAAGTAGCTGTCAAATATTAACTAAAATATTTATAGAATAATTAATATCGTTACACCGAATATTTAGTTTTAGATGTAAAAAAAGCATTTGGAAACTTTCCAAATGCCTTTTTTACACCTAAAACGGTTACAACCTCAAATTCAATGTTATAATTGCAATTCATTATTAATATTCTAGTTCGCTAGTTAATCACATTTCTTATTTCCATACAGTAGTATTGCCAAATTAATCAAAACAGCGAAATATTTGACTTCTATTTGCGACGTTGCCCACTTTCAGAATAAACACTCTTTCTCTTCTTGTAAAGCTTTTATTTACTTAAAATTAATTAAAAACTATTAGAAAATAGGTACGTATTTCTAAATTCTGTATATCTATTAGGTACCTATTAATGTAGAATTCATTTGCATGCCCTAAACAAGCAAAATATGGACTGCACGTTAAACTACCATCTTTTAAAACTGGTAACACTCGTAACACTCGTAACATGTAACCTATGTTCTGCAAATAAATGATGACGACAATCTAACGATTACAAAAAATATAAAGTAACCTTCTGAAGGGTAAAGAATAAAATTCGAAGGATTTATCTCAAGTGAAACTCTTCAACTCAGAATGATCGAAGTTCCCAATATTAAGCCAATTCAAATAAATTAGTTTTTGGTTTCAAGAACACTTTATCGAGAAAAGGGACTACTTCAAACCGGGCAGGTGTTAATAATGACAAATTTTAAGTACCCTGCCCATCGCAACAAACCATATTTAAAAGCGCTGTGAAGCTTCTCACATGTCCTTATACTACAATGATGACATCAGACCCAGCTCGTTAAGACAAGATTACTAATTAAGAAACTATAATGGCGAGCATTGAGTTAAAAATACCTGTCGTTAAGTCAACCGGACCGAACCTTACCTACCGGTAACGAGTAGTTGCAAAACTAACGGATATGAAACATACGAACCGTAAGATATAGGGTTGTAACATGAGTGCAGCTGGCGTAAAGTGTTGTCTCCTAATAAGTAGCGGCGGAGGCCGTCTGTCATTCGGTCTGCTGTTTGTTTTAGGTCGCCTAGGGCTGGCCTAACAGCTGTACCTTCTAATTAAGAACCTAGATACAGCTTATGTGTAAGCTATTGGAGGTGCTCCGTACTTCGTATCAGCACAATATAAATATGGAGTGTCGGCATAGATAAATACAGATGAGACACTCCGCAGTTTAGGTATGAAGCTACAAGTACGCGGCAGGCCCGTCTTGTTGGGCCAATTCAGTGAGTGTAACGTAGTCAAAGATCTAAGAGTTACGCGATAGAAAGAGAGGCAACTTCTAGGTGATTAGCACTGTACGACCTGAATTGCACTTTATAGTGTCGTTGCAAGAGTCGCTTTTTATTTCGACATTTTATTTTTTTATTTTTTTTATCGACGTAAAATTGCAGACTGTTTATTCTTGATGAAAATCCCCAATAACAATATTGATAACCCTGAGTTATTGTCAAAATTTTATTTAAATGTACCAAGTAAAGCACTTGGTTTTAATCCACCCATACGTGTACCTCATACATCTTCGAATTATAGGCAAAATAGTTATATTGTGCGCGTAAGCAGAGATTTCAATAATATATGCAAGGAATATGATTTTGATCCATTTACAATTAGTGTGAGTTCGGCCTCAAATTTTTCAAGTAGCGGTAGTGTTGACCACCCTGATGCGGCAGCCTTAAAAACCGAAATGCTAACCAGATCGGCTTTCGAAGGACTAAAATGTTGACTTATGTGGGGCGGTCAATGATGTTGCTGGGTTATTTCAGGTGGGAGTTTAAAAGGAAAACCACAGGGATGAGCACAAAACTTATATATTCCTCTATTCTTTTACACACACATACACACACAATATACAGAAATAGAATAATAAAATAATTACGCCTTAAACACTTAACAAGAGACTAATATTTATAGAACAGACTTTAAATCTGACTAAGCTAGAACGCGATGGTGATCAGAGGTACTAATAACTGAACACGTATTACTTTATGAAAGGTTGAGAGACGACTGAGCTGTACTCGTATTGCCTTATGAAAGGTTGAGAGACGACTGAACTGTACTCGTATTGCCTTATGAAAGGTTGAGAGACGACTGAACTGTACTCGTATTGCCTTATGAAAGGTTGAGAGACGACTGAACTGTACTCGTATTGCCTTATGAAAGGATGAGAGACGACTGAACTAACGAATACTTTTTTTTTTTTTATTTTTTTTTATGTAGGGCATCTCGTAGCTGACCTCTGAGGTCATGACTACTTAACCGGTCAATCCTGTGGTTGCCTTAAGCTTCTACACTTAAAGCCTCCAGCCAGGGGCAAAACTATGCTAATTAAAACTAGGCGAACGCTCGCTAAGGGCACCCCCTGTGGGGTACGAACCTCGGCTTAGGGCGTTCGCTGGGGGGAGGACAGCAAGAGGGACAGGCTGGATCAAGAGTATTTCATTATTATTAGTCGGGGAATTTAAAGCTACAGGCTCAGCATCGACGCGGGCTGGCGCATCTTCGAGCAAGGGTCGGGGGGGAGTACTAACGAATACACAAGTGGTTTTTATTTATAGTAGTGACACACTATCACACAGTGTGTGTGTCTCTACTTACACAACTTTTTCATCGCCCAATTACGTCAGTGTGTTTGTATTTGAGGGGATTCCGTTCGCGGGGAATGCGGGGTACTAACATATTTGGGCGTTCCGGGGGAACTGAAACGTATGAAGGGGACTCAACTGCGCAGTAGAAGTTGCACATAACATTGTTTACGTTAGTGAACAAAGGAATTTACTTAATTCTCGACATAGTGACTCGATTTCCTTATGTGAAATAGGTATACAGGTGGGAAATGATCTATCTAGCGTTATAGTCTACTTTAAAATATAGTACTATGTAAGGATAAAATATTACAGAGCTTTTTAGTTAGTATATAAGGGTATATAAGGCTTTTTTACATGGAATAGTCATAATTTCAGTTACACTACCCTTTTTAGCAAGAATCATGTCTGTAATCAATACTTTTATCTTACATGCTATGTCGACAATGATTTTATGATTTAAACTCGCATTACTGTGCTTCCCTTACAGGTAGGTTATATTATTAGTTCTTGTTTTTTTTAGTATCTTCCCTCTAATAATTAAGGTGATGTGTTTTTTGTTTTTGTTTTTGTCATATTATATTTCTATGGTTTTTGTGCTCACACCATAAATTATTATTATAAGTCTATACGTGAGGACTTGTAATTAGCTTTCTGGTGACTATGGTCTCCTTTTTTTGTCTGTTTTTATTAGCTGTAAGTTCTCCATGTACTAAATAAATAAATAATTTTGCGGAGTGTCCCATCGGTGTTAATCCGTGTTAAGGTTTGTTGTTTGATCAATCCATTGTCCAAAGCAGGCTATTTGAGAAATGATTAAGAACACAGGCGTCTTCTGAAAACCTCAATAGACAGCTCGGTTGGTTATGATGAACCATCAATCCAGTTTTTAGAGCCGTATTATAAATATTACTTCAGTGTAGGAAAGAGATGAAGCTCTACAGGACGAATAGCTCCATCTCGTTCCCCCACTGAAGTAAGATTAAAATAGTACTGCTATAAAAGATGGTGGTAGGAAAAAAACGAAGAAAAGTGCGTCTTTTTCAAAAATTGGTTACATCATGATGGCTTTGAGACGTTACCCTGAACGAACCATTATCCGGTAGGAAGTTTCGTAACATTGCAGCCCTGAAAAAAAACCCAAACCCTTCCAAATTTCTCACGATCAATCACCAGAACAGCGATCTACTGAATCTAGATAAGACAAGAATGGAAAGGTATTCGCGATAGATACGCTCCTATTCCTCCCGTGCCTCTGTGCAACATACAGACATACTGCAGTCCGTCACTAGTGACAGGAGTGGAACAGATAGGTGTGTTTGTGCTAATTGCGCAATAGATAGGTACAGGCTGTATAAACTATCGGGTTTATGTGCAACATATGGAAAACTTGGCAGATTAGGGTTAAATTGCAAAATTTGTGTTTACCACGTTCAGTGCCGGTAGCCCTCCTCGAGGGTTCACCTATTCGCACATGGGATGCCGGGAGCCTTCGCGGAGGGTTCATTTTAAAAATAGGTGTTTATTAGCGAATACAGCATTTAAACCATGAAAATAAAATATGAAGTTTATTTTAGCAAGGTGTTGGCTTTCAAATCCAAGCATATTTTATTTTGTTCTCGGTTATATTCACAAAAAAATTAAAAGGTTGGAAACTACGTGACAAGACCTCCTGAAAACACTATTTAACTTCGTTTTACAGTGTTTTTTAACACGGTTTTAAACCTAATGCCGTTGACCGTCCGCGATGGTTAACTTAAGCGCAAACGTAATGCCGGCAACCCTCCCAGAGGGTTCACTTATGGCGGCATGGCGTGTGAGTTCTATGAAAAGTGGGTGGACTCGAAAATGTTAAGTAAGTGCCAAACTTTTAAATTCTGAGAAAAGCCTGAAAGATTTGAAGGTAAATGAGAACTAAAAAGTATTTGACTAATATTTGAGCATTTAGAATGATAAGACTCTAAAATAGTGTTCAACTTTTTGTTACTTTAGGATTTGCCAGTGACCGAGCGACCTGCAGCATATCATTAGCATACTAAAAATATTAAAATTATGCATATTACACACTAGAAGATTTATACTAAGCGTTATGTCGCCAATTTGTACACCTATGTAATGATTTATTCATTTAAGCTTCGGCTAGAGTAGAGCCTACCAATGTATTATGTAGTAACTAGTAGCAGCGGCTCTATTGTGCTGCAGCTCAATCAATCAATCATGAGATAACGAAGCTTTTCAACTGTCGGCAACTTTGTCGGCAACTGTTTTTTAATTTGCCCATTTAGGGCTTGCAAACCGCTGCTTTGGAAAAACCAAAGATAATTTTGATTAATTATTATTTTTCCCATATTTTTTTAAACACAGCCGAAAGTGGTGATAGCTAACTTAGCGAAGATATTTATGGTCGTCCCGAGAGGCATGAACGCGACGTAGACGTCACGAAAATTCGAACGATTTTTGAATCAAATTTACACAACCATCGTATAGCATGTTGGTTTAATTTTTGTGATATATATATATATATATAAAGTCTTAAAACTAAGTAAATATTGTACGCCAAATGGGTATTTTTAACCGACTTCAAAAAAGGAGGAGGTTCTACTTATGTGCGTCGTGTTTTTTTGTATGTTCATCGATATTTTCATCAATTGTGGACCGATTTAAATATTATTTTTTCATTTGGTAGAGGAAGCTTGCGCGGTGGCCCCATATAAATGTTATTACCTTTGCTTGGGTAGTTTTTGAGTTAGTTTCAATAATACGTATTTTAGTCAATGTGGATGATTTCCTGTTACTGGTATTTGCATTGCAGGGGGTATTCGAATTTGTGTGGGGTAGATACCAAAACAAAAATGTGAAAAAAAAAACTTTTGATAAAAATAAAAACAATCATATTTACGTAGACAGACAATCATTTGGACTTTACGTAGATATGGTTTCCTTTGAGCTATTTACCTCATGTATGAAGTAACGAAATTACCTATTACTCTAGCCTAGTAATACAGTAAATTGAAGTCTACGCTAGCTGTTTCATGTTCGAGTTCGCTGGCCTATTGCTCAATTTTGGACGGAAGCTAGCAACCCATGTATAATGACTTCATCAATTACTACATCGCCATTATAAATGCCACTAGTTTAATTCATAAGCAAAGTAGTAACTACTATCTAAATCTAATCTACGACACGATCTTAACACACGATACACACATAATACCAGCAACCACCACCAGAATACCAGCGCTGTGACATTTTTATTTATTTTTAAATGTCGCGGCATCATGCTGAGATAGGAGCCTTTTGGCCTCGTACAGGACTTCCTTCTTTATATGTTACTGTTACTTTGTTTTTTATTGTTTTTGTTTTTTTCCTGTGCGAGTCACAATAAATACTTTTTCTTTCTTTTTCTATAATTGAAACAAAATACTCTTAACAAAAAAACTAAGAATTACTCAAGTTTTTTGCAGATTCTACACTGGCTAATTTTACAACATGTAAAAAAACCCAGTCCGATCCGTGATGTTTCAAAGTATCGTACCTACTGAGGGCATATTTATATGAAAATCTCAAGAAAAATGAAAAAAAATTTTTTTTTTTTCAATGGGTTGTTTTTCCGGTTTATTACATTGGGTGCGGGTGGCCGTCGTTTAGCGGATGTCTACAAGTCATATCTTATGACCCCTGTTGAAATTTGCTAATTTTTTATTTGGGATTTGGGGTAATTTTGGTAACTAAAAATGTGAATTTTAAATAGCAATACCTTTTTTATTTTCAATAATAATAAGATTTTTTATTACTTTTTTGTAATGTTATTGCAGTAAGTACCTATGTGCACCTTTCGGATCGGACAGGTTTTTTTTTACATATTGTATAAAAATCTGTGTGTGTGTGTGCGTGTGTGGGGTGTGTGTGTGTGTTATTAATACCTGCCACAGTAGCTAGTCTTAACAAAGCTACACTCAAATTGGTCATACATGTTGTTCGGTCTAGATAAGCTCAGTCTAGGTATACTGGCACTCCCATCTTGTGACATTGAGCTGAATTAAAGCCGTTTTTTGTTGCCTGAGTCATGTCTGTCAAATGAGTGGACTATTTGTTTGTAAATAAAACGAATTTAGACTTTGATCTGATAAGTAGATGGACCTGTCTTGTTTGATAATAAAAACTTAATTAATTATTCATTGACTTGACTCTTCATTTGACACATCAGAAACCAAGAATAGCCATAGATAAGCTTTTTGTCACTAAACAGCGACATGAATTAAGAAAATAATTAAAAAGATTAAAAAACCCGTCTGCAAAAACACATAGGTACTTAACTGAAAAGAGAAAAAAACAGGTATTATAATCTATAGAATTTTGGTATCGCAGGCCCACCAACAAAAGTAACACCATATTTAAGGTTATTGGTTTTAATATATACAGTGACACTCGCGCAATAAAGACGAACCTAACGGCGTATCATTCATCAAAATCGGTTCAGCCGTTTAGTAGTTACGAGGAAACTTAAAGACGGCCATACATACATATACATTCAGGTCAAACACATAACCCTCCTTTTATGGCTTCGCCGCAGTCGGGTAATTAGGCAGGTTTAGCTTTTGAAATTTTTATTTTACTCTTTTGACGATACCTACTCTGCCTAAGTACAAATAGAAGGCAGGTGCGTAAATCTGACTGTGCTTCTCCTTGTGTAAACCTTCACCTTCTGTTCTTCAAACTGTATATGTATTTCTGTGAGGACTTTGGACAATATACCAAGCTAGTGAACATACTGTCTTTTATTCACCTCTACCCACTTCAGTACGCGTAGCATGACCACCGAAGAAACGTTTTTTGTCGACGGAAGAATAGACAAAATTACAGATTGTGATTGTTTAACTGTCATTTTGTCTATTCTTCCGTTAATAATAAGGGAAAAAACCTAAATATACGATACCTGAAATCATTTTGCTGAAAAAGAAATGTAAGGCTACTACTGGCTTTCGTTTATTTATACCCGAAGCAGAACACATAAAGCCACTTATTTTATTTATTTTTTTGTAATATGGGACAATAAACAGCTACAATATAAAATGTTTACAAATAACAATAGTATAGGCTCATAAGTAGTGTTAACAATATTGCAGCGCACTACAATAACAGCATGTTAACAAAATTAAGATAAGGTAAAAAGTACCTCTAGTTAGCATTACTCAGATATATAAAATAAAAAATAAAAGATTTTTAAAATACAATACATTTAAATTATTCAAAAAAAAATATGTAAAATAAAAATTTCGGATTGTTCCTTATCATCACAAATAAGAGTTAACATTATAAAAAAAAAGGAATTCACAGTACAATTATAAAATAATATCAGGCTTTTTTTTATAGTTTAACACGCCTGTAATTCCGAAGGGTTAGGCAGAGGTCCCACATTTCGCCAGTACAAATTTAAGTCATATTTAATAGGTAGGGGGCGACCCACTTACGTTTATCTAGATTCTAGACACACAGATGTGAAACGCTTTAGCCAAGCCATGACACGACACACGATAGCGAGGCACTCCCGAGTTACGACATTGTGCACTATTCATTTTTATGACTCACTTGTGGTGATATTGTAATTTAAAAGTTAATTGTTGAATTAGATTTTACGATAGTTTAACACGGTGAATGTACTTGACCGACGTTATTTGTAATCCGATTTTAATTACAAAGCTGACTTTTGCACAGCTTTTTTGATAAGAGTAGACTGCCAAGTGCCAGTGGCGTCATATTTAAGTGAGGTTGATGAATGGCATTTGAAAAATACTTTCTAAGCCAAAAAGTAAGATTGAAAACCGCGCTATTGCATTAAATTCAAAATGTTCCAATTGCCTAATACGTATTTCTGGAGTTGTGAATTTGCACACAAATAAATTAACATCGTGCGAATTGCCTACAGAAAAAAATAAAAATAAAAGTGTCGCTACGCCCATATCGGGCGAGTTAATTCGTGAAACCAATATTTATGCCGTAGGTACACATCGATGTTTTTTTTTTTCACCGGGCAGCTTGAACCAAATCGGGACATTTTCGCGACTTAACGACGTGTTTCCTGCACATAAATTAAATCACACCAATTTAATTGAACCGCTCTCTTTACATCTTGTACATTCAACTGCAGATCAGTGATAACAATTTGACATAGACAGCGCCTTTATGTTATCCCCGAAACGGCGATTTTTGTAGTGCAAGTGTTACCACTCATGTGCGGTTGACGGTATCTGAACTGCATGCGTGCACGCATGTGATTTATGTACAGGTGACAAATATATGTATTTGCGTTTATCAGGATATGCTATGAAATGGGAACAAGAACACGCCTACAGGCCTAGATGTCTATCTGTTAGAGTTTAATTACGTATATTGAAATAGGTGTTTGAATTATTTAAATGTTAGATGAAATAATTCGTAGGCACCTTAAGCTTGGCTTGTACACATTCTATTTTTAGTACTGCATGTCGCAACAAAATTTTTGAGCGATAGTTGCTCGATTTTATTGTTGCTAGAACGAAGAATGGAATGAGAATGCCCGCTATCATTAATGCTGTAGATAGAGCGTTGCAATACAACCAAATTAATATACTAGAGATAGCTTCGGAAAGTTGAATGTTTTAAAACCTCTATGTTTCTGACACTGAACTACGTACGACACACTCAAAGATAATAATTATGTTTGACGGAGGTGGGTATGTGTCTCTTTCGTTATTATCAGGCATATTTTAACTACTGTGGGTAGTGTTGGTTATTGCGCAATGGAAAAACCGTTTGCAGTTCAGATCAAGCAATAATTTACGATCAAATTAATCACACTAGCAAATCACACACTGCCGGTACACGACAGAACTATTCGGAATGCACGACAGTTTTTTAACTTGTTTTCTGCTTGGCACCACCGACGCATACTGCTTATCTCCGGTCGGTCCGAGCGTTATGTTGTAGACTCTGTCGAGTGCCGCTAGGCGGCATTGACGTCCCGATTAGTCAACTTAGTAACGTATTTCCGACATGTTTATAAATAGTATTCAAAATAGTCGGTGTGAAACAACGAATCTAACCAGCCCTTCTTTTGTTACAGGATCTTCGCACCCTTCTAAAATCGAAGCATGTGCAAGGTTTAGAACTGCACAATGCCCACAAGTCCCTCAACAAAACCCAAGTCTTGGAGGCCGTGGAGACTGCCCGCACAGCCCTCACCTCCTCAGGAGGTGGACCCCTGTTCCTGGCATTGCCTGCCCATCCGGAACTGCTGGCGAAGTACTACGACCTGAGGACGCTGATCAAGAAAGTGGATCTGCTGATGGTGCAGACACATGCTTTGGGTGTAGTGAAGAAGATGACGTATCATCCGAGTAGGCTGAGCGGCATGTGGGACATGATGAATACTGTAAGTGTTTCCACTTTTTTTTTTCTGAAAAGAACGGCGTGGTGGCACATTTTTACAATTCAAAAGCTATGAATGCCATAGCTGAAATATAAGGGAAGAGATTGTTTTTGGGACTAGCCTTCGATTTCCAGGAATTGTTTTACAAAAGTAAGTAAAATACCCCGGGTCTTACTTTTGGGATTCTTGTTAAGCCCTACCCTAGCATTACATAAGTTCTTCAATTACCTCCTGTCCCAAAAACCGAATTACAAATTCCAAATAAAAAACAAACGAAAAACAAAGTTTCCATCCAATTGTTCTAAACCAAACTATGTCAAAAGAAGTATGCACTATCAAGATCAGGTGATTATCTAAACAATACACCAGTATGTCGTATAGGAAAGTAATTCAATACTTGTAACCTAATACAATGATGTTATGTATTGCTTCTTATATAAAAATAGTCGAAGATCGAGTGCTGCTCCAGTTGCTATCAGTGGGGAATTTCGAAAGATGAGAGAAATTATCCGGAAGGAGCATTAATATAATAGATATGCTTGGATGATGACGGATTAGATGGAAACCGGAATAAATAATATTTTTTTCAGTATTCGGAGCGGTGGCTTTGAAAGTGATGATTATCGAATGCAACTTGCATAATTGAGTAGAATATTCTGTGATATGAAATACCACTGTAAATATTTGTTAAGGCGCGGACTGACTACGATTTTAAACGCTACAGCTGCACTCACACAACTTCGTCTGCGCCCTATACGGTAGCCCGACGACTAAAGTATGACAGCAATATCTATTTTCACAATTACAGAGCATTAAATAAGGTTGAAAATCGAATAAATATTTGGGTTGACGATGTGAGTAAGCTGCGAATGGGCATTCATTTTACGGGTTTTATTTAGATTATTCAGAATATACACATTCAATTATGGTTAAAGAAATTTATTTCTCAATAAGAAATTACAAGGATTTCACTTACTTGAGAACATTTAGAACTTAAAAAAAAAAGTAATTGTCTAGTCACATTTATAAAATAATGTTTATTCTATTGAATTCCTAAAAAAAAAATTTGCTTTCGCTGAAAATACGGAGATGTTCGACGCTAAAAAATTTCTTTAAACCCTTCTCTGTCCACTGTATTTTTTGCGTCGTATATATTCATTGCGTTACGTCATACTCGACTTTCCAAGAACTCAGTTTTTTGTGTTAGGTAACACCGCGCCTTAACTAGAGTCAACGATACTGATTGGAAAAATGAAATAATTTTGTCTACATTTTAAAACACATAATATTTCTACTAAAGCTGAATCAAAATTTTAAGCAGGCTTAACGTTATCTCATTAATTATTAATAATTTCCATCAATCGTGCTACTCACAAGTTATAATTACTTAGCAACACACGCACGCAATTTCAATAATTAGGAATCAATCATTCGAATAAAATATCTAGGTATATAAAATCCTTCACTCGTATTTCGGTCACGTCTAACGTACCCATTTGAAGGCTAACTGCACCTGAGAAAAACCTCATAAACAAACTCAGCAATTCACACACATAATCCTTGAGATTGAAAGCTTAAGGTTTAAACTCCAGTGATTGGAAGGTATAGGTAAGTTGGTTGAATCTGTACTATTTAGGGTATGTAGGCCAGTTATTAGCAGGTGCATCTCTTTTGAGTTTACAACGGCCTAACTTGTATGGTATGTGTGGAGATGTTGTGCATTTAAATGGATCGAAAACATTTAATTGGTGCTTGTAC
Organism: Agrochola lota; assembly: GCA_947364205.1. Classification (NCBI taxonomy): domain Eukaryota; kingdom Metazoa; phylum Arthropoda; class Insecta; order Lepidoptera; family Noctuidae; genus Agrochola; species Agrochola lota. The sequence continues at coordinate 5,311,012 of OX376223.1, forward strand.
GTCTTTGTAAATTTATCGCTCATTGATGTATTGCTAAGGAGTGTGAGTAGGCGTAAATTGAGTTAAGGTCATTGAAACATTTACTTTTGTGTTAATTTATTTAATTAGTTAGAGAACCTCTATATAAATGCTGTTTTTGAGCATTTACTTTACTGCTGATAAGCAAATAGTGTCTTAAACCTATTACTTACATCATACGTCATTTTCCGGCATCGATAAGATTACAATCAAAAACTTTAAATATTACATATTACTTAAATGAAATACCTAATCACGCTGCATTCAGAAATGGCTAATTAATTGCATAGTCATGCTGCAGCATATTGATTTATCGATGCATCATCATTATGAAGAACTATTGAATAATTATTTAAAAAAAATCTTCTAACTAATGACATACACTTGGGCAAAGGCTTTTCTTTACCTTTGCCCTGCGGTGGGACAATACAGGCTAGTTAAATTAAATAGACAGATAGTAGGTTCTCATGAATACGAATTTAGTGCCATATCGTCTGGAAAAAAACAAAATTAAAAATGCTGCCTTCTTTCTTAAGCGAACCATACTAAAAGTCTTTTCAACCCTCCATAGGACTCCGTAGTAGACCTGGTCATCGGTCTCGGCGTGCCATCCTCCAAGGTGGTCATCAGCTTACCCGCGACTGCCCGTCAGTTCACTCTGGTCAACGAGACCCTTAGTACTCCTGGCAGCCCCACCGAAGAAGACGAGCCTAAGGAGATAGACCAAGCTGAACTATGCAGGCAGTTGAGAAGTGGAAGATGGACTCTGGAGAGAGACCAGGATCTGTCAGCACCTTATGCTTTCAAGTGAGTATTTGAATTTTGTTGAATAGAATAGAATAGAATATTTATTTGCCAGAAACATGGTATGTTTACAAAAGGTGTTCGTATTATTGCATAGTGCTACATGTCTCACCGTTTTAACGGTATGCAAATCAAGTTACAATTATTATTACATACAATCATCGAAGTAGGTACATTCATTTTTAGTTACCATTATTTACATTATATTAATACTAAAATTTTAATCATTATTTCAATTATTATAATACATAAACTACACACTTCTATTTTTGACATGACATTAAATAAAACAATAAGTTTAACAAAATAACACTTAACTTAAATAATTACATTACTTATGCCTGTATTTTGATACCAGATTAAGAGAAAAAAAAGTTGTATGAAAGTGTTTGTTACTTTAGTTTTCATTAGGCGTTCGTTAATTAGTTGAGGTTAAAAAGTCATAGTAACGCTGTTTTACAAAACTAGAGTAAGTAAAAAAAGCCAGTTCTGAATTTGAATTTTCTTGACCCTTGAATTGTGCACTAGCTACATTGATCCATTGGTAAGTCGCATTGATATTCGAACCGTCAATGGAAATTAACTTCAAAAATAAGATCCACCTACTTGTGTCGAGATTTTGTTCCATCCTTGCATCATTTACCCAATGCTGAAGGTCCTGGCCACGTTACGTACAAAACTTTCTTCTTAAATTATATTCCCTCACTTGTCCTACTGCTCAATTTACACGTAAATTCTGTTTCAGTAATAAAATGTTTTTATTTATTCTAGGAACAAGACATGGATATCGTTCGAGGACTCCTCCTCAATCGACGTGAAGGGCAAGTACGCCAGGGTCCGTGGGCTGGCAGGCCTGGCCTTGCACCGAGCTGACCGTGATGTGGACTCTGCATGTGGACCAACGTTGAGGGCCTCACTCGCTAAGGTGCTCAACCAGCAGAGTAGAGCGCCTAGGGCTGCAGTACTCAGGTAATGTTTTTAACAGTTTCGAATGCACCCACTTTTTATACAACTCATACGCCATGCCGCCATACATATTGGAAGTGAACCCTCCGGGAGGGATGCCAGCATTATGTTTGCGCTAAAGTTAACCATCGCGGACGGTCAACGGCATTAGGATTAAAACCGTGTAAAACAAATATTCACATAATATTTAAAAGGTTGGAAACCCTTTTAAATATTATGTGAATATTTAAAACCGTGAACAAAAAAAAAAATGCTTGGATTTTAAAACCAAGGTACTAATAAACCTTGTTAAAATATACATCCGCTTTTATTTTCACGGTTTATAATGCTGTAATCGCTAAGCAAAACCTACATTTAACATGAGCTCTTTGAGAGGGCACTTCACCTTTCCCGCACTGAATGTGTTAAGAAACATTCGATGAGAACAATATAATTTTGTTGATAATAATTAAAACCATTTTCTGATCATCATAACAGACAAGAAGTCGGGATAGACATTTGAAAAAAATATGCACTAGAAATTACAATATTTTTCTTGTTGGACCGAATAACATGTTTGACTTGCTGTAATAATAATAATCTTTAGTTCCAAAGGACTTTATGTTATTAGAAATAAGTTTAATTTTACAAATGCGAACTTAGGAAATATATATGATGCTGTTTAATAAAATTCTCCGCATGTTATTTCCAGGTCTCTAGAACACGACATCCTCTCAGCACCAGGACACGTGCGCTCCATCGACGCGCTGCAGGTGTCTCCCTACAGAATCACGCAGGTCGTCGACTCTGATGGAGTCATCCACTCTATTAGAGAGGTAAGAAGTTATCGTAACATGTTACAGATAGGTATACTTATAGATTCTGCTATTCTACTCGAAAAACTAAACCTGCACTCTTTTCACTTGACCAAGTTTCGACAGCGTGTTTCAACTCCTGAGCACTGTTGATCTATAAAAGTCAATCCAGTTTCAATTTCACAACTTTTATGCGTTAACGTTTCACAACTTGTGTTTATATGGAGCATGTAGCAAAAACATGTGCTTTAGTAAATAATTATGTGTTTCATATTTATAGGGTTGTCGATCGTTCTGTGGGCTTTGCGCTTTCCGTAAAGCAAAAATAAAGTGAAATAAAATATGTTGTCTCTTGTAACTGCGGGGTAATTGTGTAACACATTTACATTAGTAATGGCTTTCATTTTGACAGTTCAACAACATTCATTGCGTTATTTACCTTGTTGAGCAGACAAATTATGCGAAATTAAGAAGCAATGGATTAGCAATATCCTTCAAAATCGTTCAGATTGTGATTAAAATAGTGTGTTAAACAATAGGGATGTTGACTAGAAAAAAAAAAAAACTATTTAGTCCGTCAGTCAGATAATAAAAAAAAATTGACACGTTTTTTTTTCTTTATCATATTGATAAAAAAATGGTTTATATAAAACTCATTAAAGTTGGGGAGTAGGGGCTCGCTACTTCACAAGTCACTATAAAATCTACCGGCCAGTGACGTCATGCCACATTTTAACATATTACCTACTCAATGTATTGCCGTAATCTTTTGATTACGTAAAAAAAGAAAAAAAAAATGTCCAATACTTATTAATAATCTCCATGACGGACCTAAAAAAATAATTTTAATCATAATCCCTAATATGGTGCTGGTTAGTCAAAATAACAACGACCAATCACATTATATACGATAGCACAGTAACTGAGGGACTTTATGCGTTTTTCCGAAACCAGTAAGCCAATCTTGCTTACATAATAATGGATAGTATTTAAACGCAAATTAAAAACAATCTTTTTGTATCCAAAAATAATCCGAATTCCAATCAAAATTACTGATTGCACAGCAAAATACTCAATTCAAAATATAATTTAATAAGCAACAATTTATATTCTATGTATTCTAGTCGTAGGGGCAGTTCTAACCTAACCATGCGTTCAACCTTATCAGACTGTAGATCTGTAGACCATTTTATATTTTGCTAAGTACCTGGTGCACACGGCTACACATCAAGCTATACATTTCCAGTTTATGCTGATCTTGCATTGTGTAGGATTTCCGTACAATGCGAGGTTACCTTATACTGGAAATGTATAGCTTGATGTGTAGCCGTGTGTACTTGTTGATAGGCCTACACTGTCCTCTCATACTTTTTATACTGTAATTTGAAAACATTGTAAAAACCATTTAGTTTTAAAAGAGTAACCGTGGAGTTTCTTGCCGGCTCTTCTCTAGCTCTCTCTAGCTTCTGACGTTTCATAAGTGCCCTTGTACCTGTAGGTATATGTGAAGTAAAATATTTTGAACCTAACCTTTATTTGCGAGTTAAAATATTTAACCCAATCTAACTAGTTCGGTTCCGGGTACTTAGTACTTGAGTTTTGAGCTGCTTATTAGGATATATGTTTGCTATGAGTGTGAGTATTATGTATGTATGCTCTGGGTAATTTGCAGTGCAGTCAGTATTTATGATATGATAGTCGTTTTTTTGTACCTACCTGATGTAATATTGATGTATATTTTTAAATTATCAGGTGATTATTTATTTGATGTGCAATTAATAATATCCCTATAATAATTACTTAACACAAATTATCGTTACATTACAGGATACTCGAACGGAGTTCTCTTGCTCTCGTCAAGGCTACTTCGTGCACCCTCGCTCGTGCGCCCGCTTCTACCGCTGCGTCAAGTTCGACCAACTCTCACCCGAATATACTGTAAGTTTTTACTCAGTTTTGTTAGATTGAAACAAAGTTGGTACCCTCAATTAGTGGTGCAAACTTTGTTAGAAGAAACGGGGATAACGATTGTGGCCGAAACTTCCGCATATCGCAATAACTAACATACAGAGGAAAACCGTAAACAATCTATAAGATTGATAAGTTTATTAGCTACTTGGTTGGATGGTTTCTGTCCCAAGACTCAATGGAACATTAATAATATACAGCCAAGACATAGGTCTCGTGTTCGAACCCAAGGCATACATCTCTGAGTTTTCGGATTCATGTGCGTATTGTATAATTATCACTTGCTTCCAAAACGGTGAAGGAAAACATCGTCAGGAAATCGGCATGCCATTTTTTTTTTTTTTTTTGAGGGAAATGGGAAATCATCAAATGACTTCTCCCGCTCTGGGCGGAGCGAGAGGGCGTGTCAGACTTTTACTGACTAAAACCCACCCGTGTTCCTTCCGTTGCCTGTGTGCCGGGGCCGCGATATCCCATTCGGACAAACCCGTAACCCCAGCAGGCATTGGTCCTTACGGACCCCGTCAGTTGGTGCTGACATCTCTTTGAGGCGCGCGTGGAACACAACGCGCCGTCGACCCGGGCCTGGTCCTTATCGGACGGCGAGCTATCCATTGCTCACCGTCCGCAAGCCCGCGCCTAAATCGGCATGCCTGAGAGATATTTCTCGACGGCATGGGAAGCCAATTAGTCAGAGGCCCATGGGCGGCTTTAAAACTCTGACACCAGGTTAGTCATTAACCACACTAAAAGAAGAATAATAATAGATGCTGAATAAAGTTCGAAAAAAGACTACGAAGGTCCGTAAAAAAGAATACTTACCTTATTACAAGAAAAACTTTTTGTAATATTGTTGTTGAGCCGAGACTTTGGAATTGGTAAATGTATTTCCCATGCTATTGTGCTTTAAGGGGGAAGTGCTAAGGTAGCCCGCGAAATTCAAATTTTCTTAGGTTTTTTTTGCAATTTGCAGGTCAGTGTCAGGTTATATCTTGATATATGATTCGCGACCGTAACCAATATGGCTTTACAGAATTATAATCATTAGAATCAGCAATACAACTCCTTATTTTGGAATATACTAAAATGAAAAATAGTCATTCAATAGGATTATAATGTACTTATTTATTGATGATTTTTATTATTATAATTAAAAAAATAAATAATAAAATAAATGTAATACTACATCAGCATACAACCTGATAATGAACTGCAAATTGCAAAAAAAGTAAGAAAATATGAATTCCGCGGTCTACCCTGACGCTTTCGCTTTATCAAGACGAATGTTCTGTTTCCAGGTATTCGAATTCGACTGTCCCGCCGGCCTGGCTTTCGACAACCGCTACGAGGTGTGTGTGTGGCCCGGCAGCCTGCCACACTCGCAGGCCTGTCCTGGATCTTCCGAGATTGCTCCTGTACCTAAGACTCGGTTCATCTGTCCTGAACATGAAGGTAAGAATTTGTAGATCGATAGATACCTTAGTTAGAACGACAACTGTGTGCAGTCAGTTTTTTTTTTTTAGGTTTTCTGTATCTACTAATTATGTTTTGTAATATTGTCACCTCCACGGCAAACTTACGAATCTGCAATTTTTGTGAAATCGTCATTTTGATGAAAACTGTACCTAATGTGGTACAGTTTTCACCGTGGAAAATTTACGAATTTTTATCTCTGACGGTTACAGAATTCAAATTGTTCGAATCTGCATTTTATGTTAATACACCCATAGTAAACTTATGAAATTCATACGAGGATGTTTTAGCGTAGTAAATTTAAAATAAAAGAAGATAATAGATATTTATTCATAGTAATTTCGTAAGTTTGCCAGGGTATGAATAAATATATTAACTTCTATGTATAATGATGTAAAGTTACGAATGTATATTTATGTCTGATGCTTGTAAAATATTGACAATCTGTTGACACTATCAAGAAAAAGTACCATTTTGTAAACCAAATATACCGTGGTACCAATTACAAAAAAACAGTTTTCATTGATGATTGTTTCGAAACGCTCCCCTGTGAAATGCATTATATGCAGATTCGCAAGTTTGCTGGAGAGGGGCGATATGTTGAGTTGACCACGCACATCCTTTTCACCACTGACATTACTTTGTACAGCTAGATTTATTACGATAAAAATATATACACTGAATAAACGCACTGTACTGAAGACATAGGTAGTTATCTTAAAACTAATTAACAGTAAATTACTCCTAAAATATTTTTACACAGGAAACATAATTCATTTAATTAATAATTAATTAATTAATTTCTTAATTTCTTTGGCACAAACACTTATTCAGCCGATTATAGATTATGCCGACGCCTGCTACCTGGATGCTACTGAGGAGCTATTAAATAAGCTTGAGCGCTTGCAAAACTTGTGCATTCGCTTTGTTTTCGGTCTACGAAAGTATGACCATGTTTCTCACCTTCGCAAGGAACTCAAGTGGCTCCCAATCCGCCTTCGCAGGAACACTCGGATTTGATGTCTCGTTTTCAACATCTTACACAACCCGTCTTATCCTTCCTACCTGCGTGAGCGTTTTTCTTACGCTCGCCCTAGCGACGCTCCGTGTAGATCACACCTTAGATCCCTCCATAAATCTCATCCTCATAAGACAAGCTACTATTCTTATTCGTGATTTAAAAACTGTTTCACAATTTAAATATCGAGTAAAAGAGCATTATCTTTCCTCTCTACTGTGAGTATTTATATACCTATAATATGTATGTTTATTTATTTAAGCTTTATGTATTTATTTAAGTATATGTTAATTTATTACGTTATACGTGTTGTACGTATTTGATATGTTTTAGTATAAGACTTCGCAAATTCATATTTTTCTCTTTTTGTTCTCACACACTATTGTCTACATTTCTTTCTCATTTCTCCTTTCGCAGGTCTGCTGGAAGAAATTTCTTAAGAAATAAGCAGTACCTTTGTACTCAAATTATAATTATGTCGTATCTGTATGTATTTTACTGTGTGTACATAAATAATAAAATAAATAAATCAATAATTTTAATATTAACTCGTGGAGTCAACACTAGGTTGTGCCCTTCTCGTGGAGTCCTTGAGAGTTTTAAATAGATAGAAATTTCAAGGTCGATACTGATTTGTAAATTTATTAATTACAATGTTTACACAATTTTATGTATAACAAAATCAAAACAAGAGACTTCCAAAATGAAATAAAATAAAATCGTAAAAACCATAAACTAATTTTAAAGAGAAAATTACGGTGCTGGTTGCGTTTATTAAAGCCATAAATTCCACAAAGACCAAATATTTTTTATTCATTTCGTTTACCTAGCGAGCCTAGCCACAACTTTTCTAGTTTGAGTATTATTGTAGCCAAATAACATGTTCTCACCCTGCACCTTAAAGGTTACTACGCCGACCCCGAGAACTGCCGCTGGTTCTTCGCCTGCCTGGACCACGGCAAGTCTCCGCTGACGGCGTACGAGTTCCGCTGCCCCTTCGGTCTGGGCTTCGACGCTGAGAAACTGAAGTGCGACTGGCCCTGGTTGGTGCCAGCGTGTGGAAACATCGCCAGATACGAGGCTGAAGCCTACGGGTTCTCTGCTGCTACTCTTACTGGTAAGTTACGATGTCACTCTAAAATATAATTTCAAAACGGACAATTCGACAATGAAATTCAAATAATTTATTTTCCCGTCACAAAAATATTTGATACAAGCTGACGTTAGTTTGTGAGAGACTCGTGACTGGATTAGGAATACCTGTACAGCAGATCATCAATTTCACGTGATTTATTTTGAGCGAGTTATACTATCGTGAAGGCAGATATTAATTAATCCTTCCTTTAGATAAGAAAAAAAAAAATTGTACAAGCAAATAAGTCCGGTGAATAATTAATGCTTTTATTTTTATTTCAGGCGCGGCAGGTTACCAAGGCCAAACCGCCGACGCGATCAACGTGGCTGCCCATCAGAGCCTGGTCTCCGGCGCTTCCCTCGACAACTTGGTCGGGATCCAGGGTGGATTCCTCACTAAAGACGACTCTTTGAACTCCAACTTCATCGCTTCCCAAGAACTGGCCAACGCTGGACAGTCTTACGAAATTGGACATGGATCTGCTGAATTTGGTAATGGCATTATCGGTCACGGTTCTGCCCAAATCGATAATGGCTTGGCTTACCACGTTAATGATGCAGGCGCTCACAACGGTAACATAGGACTAGTTCAACCGACCCAATATAATGGTCCAGCTAAATACTCTAGTGGTTCTATTATCTTGGATGACTATAGACTTCCTACTAAAGAGGAAGCACTCCGCCACAGTGCCCATAGAGCAAATATTGGGCAAGTTGCCCAATCTGGAGGATACAACACTGGATATGTTCAATCCGGACAAGCTTCAGGATATACACAATCTGGAGGACAACTTTCTGGACACATTCAATCTGGTGGCCAAGCTTCTGGATATTCAACCCAGACTGGACATAATTCTGGATATGCAGGCCAGGCCGCAGGACATTCTACGGGATACACTGTCCAAGCTGGAGGAAATACTGCTGGATATAACGGATATTCGGGCTCATATGCTGGACAAGGCCAAAAGACAGTTCACTACCAAAGCACAAGTTACAATGACGACAACTCAGGAGCGTATGTCCATGATCCTACCGGAGACGTCGCAGAACCTTACAAACATGAAGGTTCGCCAATTGAACCATATGTACACGACGGTTCTGCTTACAAACAGTCTGGAGATTATTACGACGTTGGCAAATATTCCGGATCTTCTCAAAGTGGTTATGAAGGCAAATACGCCGAAGACCAAAGTGGACAATATGTTCAGGATAATTCTGGAGCATATGTCGACACTAGCGCTGGAAGTTCAGGTTACAAAGGAGATTATGGTACTGGCTATTCCACTGGTTATAGTGCCGATTACTCTGGTGCATACAACCATGATGACTCCGGTAAATACGAAGCTGGAGTGTACAGAGCCGACGGCCATATTGGTGAAGGAAAAGCAACAAGCCAGTCCAACTTCCAACAGTACCATGGATACAGTGAAGCGAATGCTGGAAACTACATCAGCGACTCGAAGGCTCACACTGGTTCTTCTCACACTTTGACCGCTGGAGCTATCAATGTTGGCTTAGTTGGAAAGACTACTTTAATTGATGCTGATTATAACAACCAAGGCAACTACCATGGATCGGGTTCTACAGTCTACAGCCAAGATCAAGGCAGCTATCAAGGATTAGGTTCTACAGTCTATAGCCAGGATCAGGGCAGCTATCAAGGATCAAGTTCTCAAGACTATAGCCACGATCAAGGCAATTCCCAAGGCTCGAAGTCTTACAGTCACTCCACACAAACTCTGCATCCAGCACATGTGTCCTTTGTCTCTCAACCAGCTGTTGCCATAAACCATATTGGAACTGACGGTAACAACCTCGATGGATACAGTTTTGTGACTACCCCTACATCTTCCGGAATACCGACCACTGCCACTCCGTTTGCAGCTACAAGTTCGATACCAACAGTGACGTATAAGACTACATATGTTCCCGAAGCACCTAAGACAACTATAAAGCAAATATTCGGAGTTTCGCAACCCGCTGTTACATACGTTCAACCAACAGCCATTGCTGTTAAACAAGTCACTCCTCAAGTCCACGTAACTGATCACAATCAAGGTTTGAACTACCAGTATGAAAGTAAAGATTATTCTGGCAGCTACAACGGTGAAGCTAAGGTTGAGTCTGGATATCAATATTCAAAACCCAGTATCAAGTTTGAAGAAGGTATATCTTACACTACCGCAGAGCCTGCAGTTGCTGTATCTACATATCAACCCGAAAGCATCAGCCACAATCAACAAACTGTCCACCATGTTGAATCTGTTGGATTCGGATATTCCACACCTACACCAGTTTATGAGGAACCTTTCAAGAAGGTCGTAGCTTACACTACTGGACCGGCAGTCTCCACATACTCTCAACCTACCGAGGCTTCATACACTCCTCATTCATTCAGTCATCAGACGATCCATAAAGTGGAAACCAGCAAAGTTTATACTCCATCAGTCGAGTCAGCTTCAGTGGGTACTGGTTATGACTACTCCCAATCAGGAGTGTCTTACGAAGAACCTAAGGTAGTTCAGTACACAACACCTCAACCGGCTCTCGCGGTCCAGCCCATCGTGTCTACTTACCAACCGCAAGTGATCAGTCACCAGACTATCCACAAGGTTGACGCGAACAGGGTGAACACTTACTCTGGAGACTCTTCATCGGGCTATCACTACGAGCAACCATCTGTTCAATTCGAGGAAGTCAATAATGTGTACTCTACTCCCGCACCAACTGTTTCATCGACCTACAGACCTCAAGCGATCAGTCATCATACCATTCAGACACAGCACATTGTGCCAGTTTCTTCTACACCTAAATACGAGGTCAGTTATCAGTCGACTCCAGTCACTGTCTATGAAAACCCGATCATTAAATATACGCAGAAGGCTACCCCTGTTACTTACGTTGAGCCTACGTACAAATCTCAGTCATCTCAGTCGTTCAGCCACCAGACCATACATAAGGTTGATGACAATAAGGCTTACAATGTTGAATCTGGATACGAATACTCCAAACCTGCAGTAGCTGTTAAACAGCAAGTTCATTACACCTCAGTTCAACCGGCAGTAGTGTCTACCTACCAGCCACAGGAATACAGCCAACAGACCTTACATAATGTTGATGCTAGTCAAGTTCATACATATAGTCAAGATACTGATGGTTATGAGTACAACAAACCCGCTGTTAAATTCGAAGAAGCACCAAAGACAGTGTTCCAATACTCGACTCCATCGCCAATAGTTGCTTCGACTTACAAGCCACAGACATACAGCCATCAGACTATTCATAAAGTGGTTTGCTCCACTCCCGCTCCTTACGTGGACTTGTCCTACCAACAAGCCGTATCGACATATGAGAACCCTATTCTCAAGTACACTAAGAAGGCAACTCCAGTGACTTACGTCCAGCCTACAGCTGCAGTTTACACGCAGACTTACAAGCCTCTCATTCAGCAACACGAAATCAAACACATCGTGAGCCAACCTGTGCAATATGAACAACAACACGTACAAGTAAACCAAGAAGGTTACTCATACAACCAACCTGAAATTCAAAGAAGTGTTGAACTAAAGGGCTATTCTGATGCAAGTGCGGTGTCCCATCAAGTTTATCATCAATCCAGTGTGAACAATAACTATAATTCTGGAAAAGATGCCGTATATGTTTCAACTTCACCTGCAACTCTTATATACGAAGACCATTATGTTGATGTTGATTCTCCGAAAGTACAAACATACCAGGCTCCTGAGTATGTTCCACCAAAGAATGATTACAAGTCATACTCCGTTGTGTCGACTGCTTCAACGCCTGTTGTTCATCAAAGCTCTGTCATTCATCAAGCCCAAGAATATGTTGCCCCTAAAGTACAATACCAATCTTACTCAGTTGGATCAACTGCCTCTACACCAGTCGTTCATCAGAGCTCTGTGATTCACCAAGATCAGTACGATGCCTCTAAGACGGATTACAAATCATATTCCGTTAGTTCGACCGCCTCGGCTCCGGTAGTCCACCAAAGCTCTGTTTTACATCAAGCTCAAGAATACGTTGCCCCTCAGACAGGTTACCAGTCACACTCTGTTTCTACTGCTTCGACTCCAATTGTTCAACAAAGCGCTGTCTTCAACCAAGCTCAAGACAATTACGACTACTCGCAACAATTTGAAGCCGTTCATAAATCGGAGCCTAAAGTCCACCAGCATTCATTCAGCACATCTCATTTTGAACAACCACGAAAAGTGGAATCCATCCACTTTTCGTTCCCTAGTTCAACGGCCTCACCGCAATATCAGCAGGTTGAATATCAATCCCCTGAGATCCAAATTGTTTCGAAGGGTGAAGAATATTTACAACCTGTTGTGTCCACAAGCGCTCCTGTTGTAACGTCTACGTACAGACCTAGAACTTACTCTACTGTGTCCACAACTCGGGAGTATTTGCCTCCAGCAGAACCCAAATACGAATACTTGCCACCTTCCACCACCGCCAGACCAATCGTGAAATCAACTACACCGGCTTATAGGGCAGAATCTACAACGTCCTACAAGGCCGCGGAATACTTGCCTCCTGTAGAAGATGGCTCAAAATTGGTTAATTTCGAAAGCTTTGGTTTCAATGACGCGGATGCTGCTTCCAAGATTCAATACAATCCCTATCAAGAATTTACGGTTACCCACGACACCGCTCCTGTTGAAAGGAAACATAATATTGTGGTAGAAACAGCTAAGTCTCATTTACTTGGATTTGGAACAGTAGGACCTGATGCTGGGTTAGTATCTCCAGTAACATATACCACGGCTGCACCTATTGCATCCTCCACATACAGACAAAGAGTAAAATCAACCGGCAGACCCGCTTACAAATATAGCACCACAACGGAGTATCAGGCTCCAGAATATTTGCCGCCTTCAGATGATTCGAAATCAGAAGTGAATGTTGACAGTTACAGATACAAAGAACAAGCATCTGGTGCTGATGTTCAATACAACGCTTATCAAGACGTCGCGGTATCCACTTTGGCGCCAATAAAAAGGAAACAAAACATTGTCATTCAAACGGCAAAATCTCATCAACTTGGTTTCGGCACTATTGGCCCTGACGCAGGACTAGTATCGCCCGTTTCATACACGACATCTGCACCTATTGTTGTATCCAGCCCCGAATCGTACTCATATTCACCGAAGATAGTTTCTTCTACATACGCTCCTGTTGAACAAGGTTTGTTCGAAGTCTCACCGTCTCCTGCGCCTGTACGAAGAACTAAGCCTAAAGTGGCTGTTGTGACAAAGATCAACGACTTCAATCCATTCCTCGTCCGCAAACTTGGAGCTGTCTGCAGCTGTCAGTCACCAGTTCTAATCCTTAAAGGAAAGAGACCTACTCAAGCTCCTCAAGATCTCGGCGACTTTAATGACTACGATGACTCTAACCGTGGAGACATCAGTGAAGGTGGGTACGGTCACAGATACACTAAAGTAGAAGCTCCCACTGGGGGCTCAGTTGCTACTGCTGCGCCAATTGTATCATCCACATTCAACCCTATCATTGTTCCCGACGACTCCTTCTATCAAGACTTCCAGGAGCAAAGTGGTTATAATGTGGCTGTTACACCAAGACCTAAAGAAGTATACTCCGAAAGCTACGTATCGAGCACACCTATTGTGGCATCTACCACAGAGAGGTACGTCAGAGTCCGACCTCGTGTTAAGGCCGTTACCGTTGCTCCTACGTACAAAACTGTGTTGTTGAACCAAGAAGTATCACCAACTGTTACTATTAAGGATGGTTCTGAATCCGGATCTGCGATTGACTCTCAGGCGTTTGATCGTTACGGTCCCGGAGGATGGAGGAGCAGGGACGAGACGTTGCAAGGGTCGGTGGACTGCCAGAGAGCCGGTCTGTTCCGTCACCCGAAACAATGTAACAAGTTCTACGCGTGCAGATGGGACTGTACCAAGCAGAGATTCACGCTGCACGTGTTCAACTGCCCTATCCAGCTGAGTTTCGACCCCAGCATAGGCGCGTGCAACTGGCCCAGCCAGGGCCCCGCGTGCCAGGGCGACACCCTCCTTACCAACGTTCTTTAAGTACCTTTTAACATAGTTGCCAATCTCGTCGTGCCATCGAAATTGTGATAAAATTGTGATCACGAATTTTCTCTAACTCTCTATCCTCGATACAGTTGGACGATTTGTCTCTCTTTTGTTTAAGTTGCTTATTTATTTGTTCGGTTTTGTTAATGTTATTTCATAGTTATTTATTACATAATCTCTTTTTCAGCTTAAAGCTTGCTTATGCTAAGCCTTGTGAATTTTCATTATTGGAATTAGAGTTACCATTATCTAGTTCATGTTATTGTAAAATAGTGAAGTCATATTTTTGTATTTTTATAAATTAATATAGAAGTAATATGCTGTAATTTGTAAATATACGATTTTATTCAATGAACAATTTATTTTTATTTAATAGTATTTTTAATACATGTCAATTCTTAAAAACAAAAAATACATCCATTAAATCAACAAAGCAACAGGCTTTCCTACTTCAGCCAAAGCATGTTTGTACTTAGCAATGATAGGATTAACCTCTTCGTCAATGAACTCTGTCACTTGTTCAGGAGCTCTACCAATGAAAGTAGACGCATCCAGGATCTTATCCAGTTGCGATAAGATAGGCGCAAAGTAGCTGTCTTTCTTCACACGTTCGATCAAATCATTATCTTTGCCGTGCTGTTTCACTTGAGCACCCGCTTCGTGAGAGAGTACCCTTATTTTCTCGTGGCACACTTGGCGATCGCCACCAGCCTGGACCATAGCCATTATAATATTCTCGGTGGCCATGAAAGGCAGCTCCTGATCGATATGACGGGCGATGACTTTAGGGTACACGACCAATCCTTGGCAAATATTTAGCAGGGTCAATAAAGTAGCATCAGCTGTTAGGAAGCCTTCAGCGAGAGTGATGCGACGGTTTGCGGAGTCATCAAGTGTACGCTCAAGCCATTGAACTGCGTGGGTGTTGGCTGCATTGGCATGCAATGTGATGAGATGACGGGCGAGAGCGCAGCAGCGTTCCGACCTCATCGGGTTTCTCTTATACGGCATAGCGCTGGACCCAATCTGGGAGGCTTCGAATGGCTCCTCAAGCTCCTTACGTGAGGCTAGCAGACGGATATCTGAACACATTTTGTGTACGGTCGCTCCAAGTCCAGATAACGCAGAAATGACTTCCAAGTCAACTTTCCTGGAGTATGTTTGTCCCGTGACGATATACCGCTTGTTAAAGCCGGCAAGTTCGGCGACTCTTTGATCGAGAACACGAACTTTCTCGTTATCTCCTTTGAAGAGTTGGAGGAAGGATGCTTGGGTACCTGTGGTTCCCTTGACTCCTCGGAAGCGGAGGTCGTCTCTGGCGCGGGAGAGGGCGCGTTCATCCATGAGCAAGTCGCTCAGCCAGAGGGAAGCTCTCTTGCCGACAGTTGTCAGTTGCGCCGGTTGCAGATGGGTGAAGCCGAGCATTGGAAGTGATCTGAAAACAGTAACAACGCGATTTAAAATATGAAGTCTGTATCAAATATATCAGGATAACATCATTGTCATCGTATCGTTCAATGTTGAGATAGGCACATAATTATTAGCTCTTCTAAGTAATGATCTGCCGTAAAATTTAGCACTACGCAATTAATCAGGAAGTTGTATCCAATTAATAAAGTGTCCAAACATAGAGATCTGTCAGTAGATATCGAGTACTGCGTACATTATAACATCAGTTAACGATTATTGCTTATTGTTCTAAGTTATTGTATGGTAAACATATCTCTCGTAATGGCTGCGCCATTTGATTGAAGTCTTAATCTATGCAATTTGTTTGGTTATTGTAGCGTTACTTCTGATTCACATCTTATGAAATTTGTTTAGATATAAAAATTTTGAAATGGTAAAGTTTTAAATCTACTCTTCTTCTTGCCCAATGTACTTACTCTCTTACAAACAGTTGTCAGTACGTTGTGAGTCGTGAGGTACGTTGGGTGATTTTAGCGAAGATTCACATCTTCGCTAAAATCACCCAACGATCAACAATCTTCCCTAAAGTACCTCACGTACGTAACTCACGTATAAGGAAACACAAACGTAAAATATACAATACCAATAACGACCGATATAATTATTTGAAACTAAAAGTATGTGCGTCAAAAATAGATTATTATAGTCATCGAAGAAAGGGTATAAATAAACACAAGCAGCAAAATATTATGTGGTTCAATAACAAAGAGTACTTACAACAACTGACTATCACAAAAACAATACATTCACTGTGTACTCACTTGTAATCATCAGCGAACTTCGACAGCTGGCTGATAATGGCGCCCAACCTCGGCAGTAGCAGATCCAGACCATGTCTCAACACGATGAGGTCCGTGTTATCTCCCACGTAGCACGAAGTAGCTCCCAGGTGGATGATGGGGGCAGCTTTAGGGCACCTCTCTGCGAGGGTATGGACATGGGCCATGACATCATGGCGGACCATCTTTTCATGGGCTGCAGCGGCATCGAAGTCGATGTCATGGATGGCTGCTTCTAGCTCCGAGATTTGATCGTCGGTGATGTCAAGACCGAGTTCCTGAAATGAGAGTTAGGATGGTTTAGAATTTAGAAACACGATGATAAGAATTTCGTTACTGAGGAAATCGACTTTTTTATAAACAATAAATGCTTCTTGTTCAGTTCGAAACGGTCATTGTTTTGTTATTTACAATAGAATGCTCAGGATTATACCTTAATACCTACCTAACTAATGTAATGTAGTAACTAAGTTTTCAATGTCATCTGCACAGTAAAAGTAGGTCATACAAAGAATTTAACGACAGATTTTTCCTCCTAAACTTATAGGTACTTTTCAGAGCTAAATAAAATAAAAACAATACTATACACATGTCTGAATTTCCAAGAAGGCGCTAAGTAAAATGATATAACTTATTATTTCTGTTACAAAACCATGATCCATCTGTGTGGCCGAATCTTAGTCATTGTAAGTATCACAGCACGTTTTATAGAGCATTAAGAATTAAAAGTTTATTTTCAAAAAACATTATTTTATTTTCATTCATTCATTATTTAATTTTACGTTTATTGTGGCTTTGTGGTTTATTGAGCCATGTTTGCGTTCTTGTTTTCGAGACAAATATTTTGACTCGCATTTGCTCCTACTGATCAATTACTTCATAGTTTATTTTCAGGGCTATGAAAATACTGAAACCTTCCATGAATATTTCAAGTGATCGAATTCTTTCCAGTAATTTACAGAAATAGATGCAAAGACACATAGTATTATAAGTTATAGTAATAAAATAACATGCTATACAGCAATCAATTGCTTATTCCTAGATTTCCTTCTCGAATTATTGATAAAACCGACCCTAGACAAATGATTACTTTACAGAAACTCAAAAATAATCTTTATCCGTCATCCCTGACATGTTATGTAGCAGCAGCTGCATAACCGGCCAGGGTTACTACCTAGGAAGGTAGGTACTGCTACTGCTATCTTCCAACTTTTTTATTGCCTATTTTCAGTGATGGAGGGGCTCGTGGCTAAGTAATAACAGCCGCACGGGTCGATAGATCAAATTTAGGATCAAGCGCGTCGGCTCGTGGATACCGAGATGTAAAATATTGATATTCAGCTGTATTCGGTTAGACTGGAAGCCGACCTCAACATAGTTGAGAAAAGGCTAGGAAGATGACGATAACCATTGATGAAAAAGATAAAGATAATGAGGAAATTGACTCTAAATAAAAAGCAGCTACGCATAGTTATGTATGAGCCAAATACCACGTCAAAGCAGGCATTGCTATTAGTGTTATACAAACAAATTGCAATAACGAGTTCATTTTCTCCAGAAGATAATTGGACGTGCTAATTTTCGCGTTCCATTGGTAGAAAAGATATTTTCTTTATTAGCCAAGTATTTTAAACAGAATTTTAACAACACTACCAAATATGATTTTCTAGCTATTGATAAATTATTGTACAAGTTAGACGGACTTCGTTATTTTTTGAAACCATAATTTAGGATTGAGTGCCTCTGTGTTTCGGAAGCAACGAGATTTATATAGATCATCATCTTAGTGACTATATACCAATTTATTTGAGCTTGACGCAGCATGACTTCTTTCATAGCCACCATCTCGGTATTTAACCTCTTTCTAGCCATATCATCATTCAGACAATCCATACAACGTGTCTCTAGTCTTCTCCAACTCTTATAATCTACATTGAAACTAAGATAGACCGTCTTACAATACTTCCACCATTTCTTTGGTCTTCCCCTACTGGGCAACTATATTCATACTAAGATATACCATAACTATATTAAGATAAAGTTACACCTGCAAGACTTATTGGGTAAAGACAATGTGTCACGATTCATTTTAAGGTTTCCGGAAACCATTTTCGAAACATTTCTACAGCTCCCAACACTTTAGGTTCCTTGCGTAAGACCCAATGCCTTTGTCTCTGAATTTGTCAAGTTTTCGTTAAAAAACGAGAGTTGGTTATTTAGGACGCTGGTTTAATAGATTTCCAACCTTCAATGTGACACGGTGGGATTGTTAATCAAGCTACTGTTGGCGCAATTAATTAATTATTGTAATTCGTGTTTGAGTCGCGCACGATTTTAAAGATTTTACAGCAAAAGTTACTACCTGTTACATTCGTTTTACTGTTAAACCTACATCATCCCAGTGCAGGTCTCTTCCCATGACTTCTAGCTCTTTCGTTCCAAGGCTTATGTGGGCCACAGGTCGCTTGTTTTATTACTTTGCCTCTCTATAAATTTTCTGGTATTGTTAATTTTGTTATGTTTGATGTTACGAAGCTGCTTGCTAGTGTGTTTAAACAAGCAATTGAAACAGATATGAACCAAACAATGTTTTATTTTATACAGATACTATCAAGCGAATGAATGAGGATATGCATATTTTGATGAGCTGTGGTCTTTCCATTAACTATTGGTACACGTAGGAAGGATAGGACACAGTGATTTTCAAAAGGTCATGAAAAAACAACATGGCGGCCATCAGTTGTTAATTTTCCCGCGCAAACTACTTATAAAATTCAATAATGGAGAATTTATATTGTTTTTATTTCATTGCCTCTAGAAGTATTGCATTCTATTGGCAAGTTTTGTGCGTATTTTATTTATTAGAGAAAAAGTAAAATTCAATCATGAAACAAACATAAATGACTCAAGTTCGAAAATGTCTCATAAAAATAGAATAGTAGCCTAAAAATGGTGATAACGACTTAAATCAACTACTAAAGACAATAGACAAAACAAATATCGTATCTAAACACATAAAAATAAGGTCAAAATTTGAGAAGCAGATGAAAAAAGGTACAGTGCAACCTGCCCTACTAATTCGCTGGAACAGATAAGATTAGAACTCGAATGTGCTGATAAAGCCATACAAACTGATAACTGGAGTCATACAGTGACGGCCAACGTTTTAGCGAAAACGGACATAAAGACAAAGAAGTTAAACGTTATTGTAATTGTGGTGATTTCTAAGTGTTAGTGACAATGGTGTCCGTGCAAACGATCGCGACTATTGTCGTGAAGACTTTTAAAGTTGTAAGTACCTAATTAACTGCTTTTTTATAGAGTTGAAGAAAGGTGTCATCATACAGAGAAATAGGTGCGGCTTAGATATTGATTTTCAAGCAATTAAACAATTATTATTAGGTATAACAGTTGGTTATCAGACCAGAACAGAACTCAAGTGTTGAGTCCTAGACACTTGTACTCTTGGAGGTAAAACATATAATTTTGTAAGAACATCACCATCTTATACAAATAACCTATTAGCACCACTGACAAACAATTTGTTCTTAAGGCGATAAGGCTGGATATCGCTTAGCTACTAATCCACACGACCCTGTTGAAAAAAATATAAGCTTTGTAGTGTGCAACTGGCAATCTATAAGTTCTAGGAAAACGTCTCAAGAAAATTAGGTAGCTTGGTATATGTACCAAATGATATTGATTTCTAGGACCGTATTAGTATGTTAACGGAGAAGTAGTGGTATGAAACGTATTAGTTTAGGTATCTTAGTTTCGTGAGTCATTCGTGAAAATTATTGTGAGTCTATGAAAAACAATAATGTAGGAAACAGCAATGTACACGTAGGTACCTAATTTAATAATTTTGCAATATTATAAACACTTGCGTGTTTAAATGACGGGGACTTTGATGTCATAATAAATTAAAAACTATGCAAATATGATTGGTGAAACCCCCCATATAATAAAGCATTCTAAAACCTAAGTAGGTACCTAGATAATAATAATGTGATAGACCTTTGTAACCGCCGCTTTGTCGCCTATAACAACAATAAAATACCTATCAGTTAAAGCATGAGGCATCAAATTAAATAAAGCACATAATTTTATAATTATTATTATCAATTACTGTAAAGTGGTAAATAATTACAAGAACAATGAATATGAATCACTTAAAATGACTTTGAATTGGAACTAGAATAGTTATAAATATGAAAAAAGCAAGTATTTTTAGTTACTTTTTTTGTGCTTAGAAATGATGTCATGCTCACTGATAAAAAATACAAGCACTTGTTGATAGTAGATATCTATTTAATGAAATTAGATGCCAATAATATGAGTTCAAAGCAAAAATACCTTTAGATATAGCTACTCAGCACTGAAGAAGCAGCACTTAAGTGAGAGAGAGAGAATGCTCATTATTATGTGGCAAGTATTAAAAAAAACGAACCAATACTACACTCAGGAGTTATTGCATTCATTGCAAATCGATTAATCAATATTGCCCAAAGGACAAGAACTGATCCAGGTGGTCGTCTCGAAAGAAACAATAAAGAAAACACGAAGAGTGAGCCTAGTAGTGCTACGAATCCTCTTAATACAATAATTAATGAAGATACTGACTCACTAGACATGGTTGAAATAACAACTGTAGAATCTTCACAAGTAGTTTATTTGGCGTAAGTATGTGCATCAACGTTAAGGTTAATCGGCCCTAGCGGCCTCATTCCCTATCAAACTGATAACGTGATAGCCACACCTACTTGATACAACGTTTTAGTATCGAATTCTTTTTTAATTACTGTTTCTTTTAACTAACGAAATGTGAATTATTAAACCAGCTGTTTTTTTAATTTTCTTTCTGAGAATAACTAGACAATCATTTTGCATTGGAGCAAGTTTTAAATCAATAATGAACCTATCGATTTCATTTGCCTAATTTTTAATAAAATGATCTTATTCTAATAGGTTATCATTGACCATGAAGTATTTACCTCACAGTTTAGTGAAATTAGCGCTTCGAATCGTACATCTTAATTAAACCAAACGTCTTCCTTGAAACAACCTAATTAGCTATGAGAAAATTATCATACTACTAGATACCAATCATTTCAGCACTGATTTCAACTTAAACCTGTTCTCATGCTTGTTTTATATCTACAAGCTTTCCTAGTACATATATTTTATTACAGTTTTTTTCCTTTATTCGTAAGGTTGATTTACTGTACCCAGACTGTACTTTACTTAGTACTTTTAGTATCCCTATTTTCAATTAATATACACGTGTATCGTCTAAGCTGACAGAATTTAGTCACCATTCACGTGCAAGTCCTCCTACTCATCTTGTGGTCCTACGCCCTCAACCGCAGAGAACATTGCAAAACAGAAGAACAAACAAACTTATCTGATAACGCGTTACTCACCATGAGGTACAATATGTACTACTGACTAATACAATACCATGAGTAATGAGTTTATGACTTGAATACAAAACCTGGATGTTTAGGGACTGAATCGTGATTTGTATGACTCATGCATGCCTTATAAGGGAATCTTAGAAATAAAAGATGGTGGAACTGAATCGATTTATAAAGTCGATCACGATGAAAGGGATACAATATAAAATAATGATTTGGAAAATGCTGTGCTGGTATAGGTCACAAAACTAAAAAAAAATGTTTTCATATAAAATTTACTAGAAAACACAATAAAGTCGAATCTGTTTACAATATTCAGGGAAACACACTAACAGAAGTAACAGTTATTCGTGACTTAGGAGTATACTTGGATGGTAAACTTAATTTTATAAATCATATAGACCAAATGCTTAATTCAGCTTACCGAGCTCTTGGCTTTATTTTGAGATCTTCAAAAGAATTTAAAAAACCATCCACTACATTACTTTTATTCAACAGTTACGTACGAAGCCAACTTGAATACTGCAGCACGGTGTGGAATCCTTCGTACCAAGTCCACATAAGTCGCATTGAAAGGGTTCAAAAGAGACTTGTCCGTCATCTAGCGTTCAGGTTTAAAGTAAGAAATTGTAGATCTTACGAACATAGAGTAAATCACTTCAAACTCAAAGATTTAAAATCTCGCCGCACTATCTCCGACATGTTGTTCCTGTATAAATTATTCAATAATGGCATTGACTGTCCAGATCTTCTTAGCAAATTACGCATTAACGTCCCTTCCCGTATTCCTCGCTATCCCGGCCCTTTACTGAAAGCCCCCCAACACAGAACAAATCTAGGTAAACACTCGCCGATTGTTAGGATGACCAATCAATACAACTCACTGTCATGTTCTTCCGACGATATAGACATTTTCTCCAACAGCCTAAGTAAATTTAAGTTGCTGTTACACGCAAAACTTAATATTGAGTAAGTGTTGACCTTCCTCCCTACTGTTCAACTCCCTACTGTTCAACTCAATATATATAGTTTTTTTTTTTTTTTATAATTTTAATTTTGATTCTTGTTGTTTTTACTTTAAATTATATACTTTATTTCCATATTAATAATTGATTGTTTGATATCTTAATGCAAGCTGTGGTCTCCTATAATTGAAGATGCACAAGGATCTGTATCTTTTTATGTTTTATTTTCAGCATGTAAGGTGTAATCTTTGTTGGAGATCCAAATAAATAAATAAATAAATAAATAAATAAACTAAATAAATACATAAACACAGAATTAAATGGGTTTCAGCCACGCTATTTGCGTCTGATTTATAGTTTGTAATTTCTAGAATGTGATTGTAGTGTTTGACTTGAAAGTAATTTCTAAATTGGCGATACCACAAGCTTTCTTCAAGAAGCGAAAGTTACACCTTAAATGCTTTATCAGTTTCTACTAAGATATCATTTACTATTGTATATCTAAAATACTACTAATAAAAGTTAGCATAGTTAGTACACGCATTTTCTAACCCGCATTACAGATCCATGACATCTCGATCATTGCGTATATGAATACAATGGCTCTCCCAAGCGACGTAGACAATCAAATCGTACGCTATTTACCTTGAATGCGCCCATTATGTGCCATATTACGTACGTGATCGATTCGCTCTGTGACTTTGGAGTATTGAGCTACTTTAGTAGTTTCATTGTTGACTTTGAATTTCATGATTGTTCTAAAGTCAGCTGTTATGTCTTGTCTTGCTTCCTTCTTGCTCTTCAAGACACAATTTATAGACTGTTCCATTGTTGAAATATAATTCATAAGCTGCATTACTCAGCAGCTCCCGTTTGTCAGATTTTATCAGAAAAAATACACCAATTATAGAGAAAAAGAGTCGTCAATCATTCAACATGTTACTGCCACGGAACTAAGGACCAAATTCCATGACACTTACTTTCTGAACAGCTGTTTTATAAAACATTAGTTGTCTAATCAACAGTATAATTTACACCCTAATAAAGCTAATAAAAATCAGCACAATCATCTCATCGTGATTTGCACAGGAAGTCAGTGGATGTTTAAATCCTTCCTGTCAGAAGTAATTAAAGCTGTTACTACTTATTGGTCGTAATTGTCAGCTGCTGGCTCAGAGTAGAGAGTTAGACAGACAGACACACACGTGCAGGATGTTTAGTATCAGCTAATTAGATAGTATGCAGGGAAAGCTAGATCGATGACACGTTTGTAGAGGAAATGTGGAGTTTTGTTTAAAACGTTTACTAACTGTTTCCGATATTACGATATGTATATTCAGAAGGAAGGGGAAGTGGTCCTTGAAAACTTCGGGCAAATAAAATAAAAAAAAACATCAAACCAAAAAAGATGAAGAATGAAAACTGATACCAATTTTCCGTCAACTCCACATAAATTAGACCCTTAAAATGTAACAAAGTCTAAAGCAATGTGAAAACTATTATAGCAAGATGTAATATTATTATAGACAAAAGAACACTACATGCTATTATTCTGACCAAAACCCCAAAAATATCGACTTCCTGAATTTGTCATTACTCTACACCATCCGAAGTCAAGTCACAGCTCTTTAACCATTGACTCCTGACCCATGACTAACGATTATATCAACTAATTGTCGTTATCCCGGACCCTGGAGCTCACATAACAAATGAGATGAACAGACTGACAGATGCAGTTTAAGTAATTTTTGCACCTGATATGAAATTGGACAAGGTGCCGTTAGATAAATTAATGTAGTTTGGAACTGAAAGTTCCCAAAATGTACATATTTAAACACTGATAAAGATATAGGACTAAATATAGCATCGTAATAGATATAAATTTGAACTGACCATTTAAAGCGAAATTGTTTTTTTTTTTTTTCAAATCACTTGTAATGGATGTTTCACAGCTAAAGGTTCTCTTGAAAGGGTAGTGACTACTGGTAAGACTAGACGTTTTACTGATACGTCTTTTGAGAAGCGGTCATCAACACTCAGGAGAACAACAGATTTAACGTAGAGCTGATGAGGCGTTTTGATGCTAATAATGTCGAACACTAGAAAGTGGTGGCATTGAGCTGATTGAAAGCTTTATTGAATCATTTCTTCCTAATTCAAGAAAGTCTATATGTGGTGAGTGGGGTGGTGTGCTTACTAAGGGGGCTTAATATGCCAATTTTAAATTAATGAGACTTCATCAAATGGCCTCGAAAATTATGATAAATAGTTGCTAGTGAGTGCTATTTTTACCTCCATTTTTGATGATTGCTTTCCATATCCACGTGTATAACTTAAATATTGATAAGCAAAAAGAGACCTTATGTTCATACAATAATATAAATGACGTAGTAGATAATGGAGTTGAAGCGCGATTTCGATCTGGCATCACATCATGGGTCAATAATGTAACGATGAAATAATTCAGACGCAATCCATTGATGATTGATGTGGGGGTCAGATGTGTCAAACGAATACTAATGAAACACACGGAGTTATCACACACATCTTTTATTTCTTTTGTTGATAAAGTTAACGATGTACGTAATAATTTGAGAGTCCTCAGGACTGGCATAACTTAAATTTATTCCGAGCACATTTGGTTCAAAAATATTATGGTTCAGAGTTATATGAAAATGTTACACCACAGGCAGTATTGTCTCTCCTTCTCCCTTTAAATCCATCCAAAGGTTGTCTTTAAAATATCGCTTTTGGCAATAAGGCCGCCCATTATAATATACAATTTCTACATTCATATCAATAATATTAATTATGTACTCCATACAAAGTACTATACATATTCTATTCTATTCTACGTATTATATCAACCTTATTGACATGGCTAACCCTTATTTTTGTTTAGGACAATTTCTACAAAATTGCGTATAAAATGGTATGATAAAGTCAATCTTTGTAAAACTTGTTCGGTTTAAAGGTAACCTTTTGAGTCATTTTCGTCAGATTCAGATTCTGTGTTTCTGTTTTTGCAGATCGCTTCTCCTATTGGTACTAGTATCAATTTACATCATTTAGAACAAATAATAAAGATTTATTCGTACGAGTAGATCCTCAACCAAGACTACTATCACCTCACTCAAATACCTGAGTCAGATAATCAAACGAACTAGAATCTTTATACTATTTATTGCATATAAATAGGATTAACATTAATTAACCTCGTTACAGAGAGAATGTCGACCGATAAGAAAGATTGTGTGTGGTCTAGGGTTATCTAAGGCATGTCAAACTTTACATAAATGACTAAGATCTTAATGATTATAAATACATAATGGATTATTTTGGACACATTTTATGTCCATGCAAAGAGAAGGGCACGTATTTTTCACAATGGGCCTGATGACACCTTCAATGACAAGAAAATGATCTGGGGTTCTGCCCTTTGTGTGATTGGTGACAGTATCAACGACATTATCCTAAAGATTAACGAAGTTAAGCGAAAAACGGCTACATTGGCGTACCTAGGTTTTTTCAGCACTGCAAACTGAATTTCAGTCAAAAACAAAAACATTTATAAATAGCAAACCTCAGTAAGACCTATCTAGAGACAATCGAGTTTAGTAAACCGCAACATATTTTCATATACTTCCAGATATTTGCTCTGTTAAGCAAGATATGTTTTTTGTTCAAGTGACAATGATATTTGTCATGACGTCATTCAATAGTCAATGTCAACAAATCGTTCTGATAATAAGCATCTCAAGAATAACTTTTTATCAATCTTTGTGCGGTTGAAATAGTTCCGACAGAATTCTTTACATTATTTTGTCTACGAATCAGTTTGGATTTCATTGTTATTTTACGGAAATTATAAGTTACGTGGCCAACATAACATATGCATATTAAGTTAGGAAAATATTTAATATAAAATATACTTGTACATAATTTATAAATTTTAGTGTTAGATGTATATTATATTTAAGATCGTATACTATCCTACTTATATAATATTGTATTATCTATTTTAAATTATACAATAATTATATAAGTACAAATAAATACACATAAATATAACAAAATACATTAAAAAAAAAAAAAGCTTAGGAAAATACTCATTTCGACTTCATGAACGTATCCTATAATATTAAACGAGCAATATTTGTAAATCAATTATATTTTTTGTAAATTTGACGTTCATAAGTGCCTTTTATGTGCCTAATTGAAATAAATTGTTTGACTTTGACTTTGAAATATATATATTTGTAATCACGTTCTCGAAAGTTGTAATATAGGGGTTTACGGGGGCGAAAAATTGATCTAGCTAGGTCTCATATCTGGGAAAATTCGTTTTCTCCGTATTTTCACCCGAGCAGAGCTCGGTCACCCAAAGTTTAGCACAAGATGGCTACCTTATAATAATGACATGTCAGCGTGGAATTAGTAAGTACTATACATGAAATTAGTATGAACTTTCCTATACTATTAAATGAGCATTCTCCATTTTCATCAGAGCAGAGCTCGGTTGCCCAGGTACTAGTAGTAATCCACAAGTCCCTTAAGGTTATACAAAAAATTACCTCAATCTTTCATTTGTATTATCATCTTTACAACTCCACACTATATTCGTAACATAACATCACGCCTGCTTTCCCCGTGGTGTTAGGCAGAGGAGTACTTATAGTACACCCACATTTCGCCAGTTATGTTTAAAAGTCCCATGTAATAGGGGGTGAGTATATTGCCATCAACCGGGCACAAATTCAAATTCCGGGCTGCAACTGAGAAAGGAGAATGCTCAAAAAAAACCCCAGGGCGAACGGATACAGGATATAGCTCAGATTTTTTGTGATATTTAGTGATATCATTCTGTTAATATTTTACTATAAGATTCAATGGCTAAATGTGTGATATTGCTATTTGTTTTTCATCAGCAGTGATTTTTTTCTTTAATACATTTTCAAACAATACATACCCATAATCCCATAGGATTAGGCAGAGACTGTAGACTGTCAAAATCTACTATCCACAGCTCACTTTTCGCCACTTTTGATAGTTAGTTTTGACAATTGCAGTCTCTAGTTTGATTAAGTATCAGTAATTTAGACCAATTAGCTACCATGTCCTGGTCTCTGTACCTATTCCCATCTCTATGGTTCTTGAACGCACCAACTTTCACCAGAACTAACCCAGCTATGTAAGTCTGCACGTGTTTATTTTATGGTAAAGTTCACGAGAACAATTTACTCACAACAGCTACAGAACAATTAGAGAATCTGACCTTGGTTTTAGAACCAGTCTTAGATTTTTGCACGCTTTTCCCTAGAACCACAAACTATTAGATGCACGAATCCGTAAATACGGGGTCAAATTAAACTAGCTAGCATAACTCCGCAGACGTGATAGGTATCTATATCTAAACACGATTTAAAAAAAAGACGTGATATTTTTTTTTTTCACGTACTTGAAGTAGGTATGTGTTGAGAAAATCATTTTTTTTTTGTTTTATCATATTTAGATATTATACTCTTTACGTCTGCGTAAACTTCACAGACGTAATGGGTATCCATTACACAAAAAAAACAATATTCCAAGTAACTACACTAGACATTTAGGGTCGTTGATAAAAATAAAAATAAACATTACTTAATGTACAAATGTCATGGACAACAATACATTTATTTTCTTAGCATGTCAACATTCTGTCATTAGATTTTTGTATAGTATATATTCCGAATACTGTAATGTGCTTTGTGCACCAGTAAGGATTTTAGCCGTTTCTTAAATAAGCTCACGTTCAATTATTTGATTGACCGTGCTATGTGGTTAAATATGACTGGTCCCATGCAAAATACACTTTTTTACATTAATGCCTTCTTACGCATAAGCTATTGATATCCCGTGGACTTCGGTTCTTAATATCTGACAATTAAAAAAAAACTTAGAATACTTTTTTTTGTTTTCACCACTTAGCGGAGTTTCGCTAAGTACTTTAATTTGACCCTCTATGGTACCTACATATGACTACACATGTAGGTACTTACCTAATACTTACAGGGCCCTTCCTATTGTGATAATTTCGTCCATACAAAACTTTAATGATGACAAACATTAGCCTTAATTTTCTTGCACTTTCGCCTTTAAATCTTTCTTTAATTTTTCTTACCGTTGACAAATAAGTACATGACGTAATTTTTATGGTTAAGGAATTTATTAAGTTTAATAATGGCTCTTGCCAACTGAGTAAGTGTGTTTTCTTGTTTGCAATCATTTTAATAACAAACAAGAAAGAAAGCTCAAGGCATTGGAAACTTAAATAGTCTAAATTACCTCCTAACTATGTACCAAACAGAGCCTTATCTTACCTTTCCATTTTCCAGAAATGTGCAATGTCATTAAGCGGTGAAGCTAAGCTTGAACAGAACTGTATATTTATTCCCCCAGAGCTAAGTGCGGATAAGCGGGTAGGGTAATGCATGCTATTAAGATGTGCTTTGCGCGTATGAAAAAACGTAGATTTTTCCCCTAGAGCTAAGCCAAGGTACGTTATGAAAATCCAACGATTCTTTTGGTTGTATCATACCCATCCATCGCTACCCCACTTAGCACATCTCTGGTGAAACGCAGTCTTAATCCCATTTTACAAATTCTGTCCATAATATCAAACACAAAGGTAGAATGTTTCTTGTAACTGGAAATAATGATAGTGTGGACGATTATCAGGAATTCTTCGATACGGTATCTTATCGATTCGTGACACACAAACTATTGAACGATGTACGATATTATTCCGGTTGCGACTATTGGCACAAGTTTTCACTTTTCACGGAAATATTAATAATTAAGTTAGCTAAGTGTTGCCCGTTAAGTTTTTATTACTAAAGTGGTTAATATAGTTACGACTGCTAAATGGCTTTCGAGTCTTTGATAAATGGAATGGATTCTATATTTCTCTTTTTATTAACACATTTGAGCGACTTAATTGTATTAAGTCATAATTGTATTAAATCTTAATAGGGATGTTGATTAATTTTTTTTTTGTCCGTCAGGTCGATTATGAAAAAATAAGTACACTTATTTTTTATTGTTTTACGTAATCAAAAGATTACAACAAACAATATATTGAGTTAAAATGTGGCATGACGTCACTCTCCGGTAGATTTTATACTGAATGGTGATGTAGCGAGCCCCTACTCCCCAACTTTAATGCGTTTTATCTAAACCATTTTTTATTAATATGATAAAGCAAAAATACCTGTCTAACGTTTTTTTTATTATCTGACTAACGGACTAAATAGTTTTTTTTTCAATAACAACAATCAACAACATCCCTATTGTATTAGTAAGAGTATTTAATTGTTCTTATTGTAACCGCGAGTAAGCATCATGTCATAAGAGTAACTAAAACTAACTTGAATGAAAGCCTATTGAGAAATACATTTCCAATTTCAAGCGAAACCCTTACCTACTATACTAAATAGTCAAAAATGTAGGCAATCAAAATAACTAATTAAAATTAACATTTCACAAGTAATACCGGATACAAACAATACCAATCTCTCAATACTAAAATAAATTCGTCATAAAAATTATCATCAAAAGCAGAATTCGTCTTAACCTTATCAGTGACTCAATGCATAGCTACGTCGTTCTCGGTAGCACCCACTGCTTAACTAGACTCATCGGAACTGACGATAACAGGCTGAACAACAGGAAGTAGAGCTTCTACCTTGTTATGCATAATATTGTTGAACAGATAAACAAGGAATTCATTACTTAGTCTCTCGTCCAATTTTTAATTTTGTGACTAAATAAACTTACTATCATCATCATTCATATCAGCCTTTTCCCAACTATGTTGGGGTCGTCTTCCAGTCTAGCCGGATGCAGCTGAATACCAGTATTTTACATGGAGCGACTGCTTATCAGAACTCCACAGCCCAGTTACTGGGTAAAACGATACCCCTTAGTAAGACTGGTTTTCAGACTTTCGGGCTTCTGACTATCCATAACGACTGTCAAAGATTACTAACTAACTTACTATATTTCTTTTTTTAGCTTTAACGTTGGTAGAAGCAGGAAAGTAAAATAGGAATAATATTAAATTTAAACATAAGAATGACTGTATAACCTTTTCCAATTAAAATACCCCTTTTATTAGAAACGTTCCCACAGACATTATTGCTACTAAATTAGATTTAAAGCCTTATTCAGTGTGCCTACATATTAATGATCATAATTTCCTCCAGGATTTGCTTAGCAAGTTTCTAATTATATGCAAAGCTTTATATTCGTTGATCTCTGCGGCTTCCTGGGGATTAATATTTATCAACTTTATCCCGTAGCTTCATTACTGGTAATAGAATTATCATTTCGGTTTCTTTATCAACAACCACAGATTCTTGCTGACCAAATCTTTTAATCCCATCAGTTTTAAGCTCATTATTAACTCTTTCTAATTATTCCACAGGTCCTGAACATAGTAATCCTGGTCCTCTACCGAACTGGTTACAATGGCGAGTTCCTGGGTGTGGGCGGGACATGGAACCTCAATGAGGAGAAGAACCCTGATGCTGAGATCGTGGCTTCTGGAGTCATCGTCGGATACCTCATATACACGCTAGTGCAAATTATCACGTTCTTGTTTGGCACCACTGAACATAAGAGGTACGTATTATTTTTAATTTTACTGCGTTTTTGGCAGATGGGTCTGGATTCCACCAAAACTTTACTGAGATATTTAAACTAGGGCCATGACGGTTCTAAAGGGACACTTTTAGATTCCTCATGGTCCCTCATGGTGGTGGTGGTAAAAATACAAGTTTTGTACGATACGACAATGTGTGAACGGTCAAAAGATACACATCACAAACAGCGTACATGGATGGATATATTTACGTGTTTAAGGACAGGTGTATTTTTATATATAGACGAGACATAAATGTCAAAGAATTGGGTTAGGAGGTACCTCAGCCCACTCCGAACAGAACCCACGGGCAGCCTCTTTTAGAAATTGATCATGTTTAGCTGGTCCCACATCTCGATTTCGACAAATAAAACATATTTTCAAGCCCTCTGATGTTTTTTTTCCTAAAACAACGAGCTAATTTTTCAAAAAATGTTTCAGAGCGTTGTCAGAGATAGTCATGAACTTCGTGGGAGTGTTCCTGTGGATCGCGGTGGGAGCTGTGGCGCTGCACTACTGGGGTGGTTACCAGGGCGAGCACCAGTACCAGTTCGTCTTCGCTGAGAAACAGGTACAGAACTCAGTTTCACTACTATAAAGATGAACGTTGCGACATCTTTGTGGTGACCTTATCATTCTAAGTGCTTCTATGGAGACTATTAAAGCAAACCAATCTATTTGCAGAAAAAAAACTAAATAGGCCTGGAGTAATTTTGTGCCAAGTTGAATAGCCAGAAGGCAATGGCAGGTTAGAGCTAATGAACCCATTAGCTGAATTTGTGGCTAGATGAGAAACGAAATGCTCATATCAATCTATGTAGTTGTAGGAAGAAATGTCGAAAATAAATGGTGTAAGTTATTTCGGAGAAAAAGACCCATTCGAGGATTTTAGACGTAACATATATTTGCAATTGGATTTCTTTACTTTTGCCTGATGAACCTAGAAATACTCATCAGCCTAGCCTTTTCCCAACTATGTTGGGGTTGGCTTCTAGTCTAACCGGATGCAGCTGAATGCCAATATTTTACATGGAGCGACTGCCTGAATACGATACCCCTTGGTATGACTGTTGTTAGACTTTCTGGCTTCCGACGACCCGTAACGACTGTCAAATATCCACGAATGACAGTCGGGACCAACAGCTTAACGTGCTTTCCAAGGCACGGAGGGGTCTTGGTATGTAAAGATGGTCACCCATCCACGGACCAACCGCGGCAAGCGTAGCTTTACCCTGATCGATCGACCCGTGCGGCTGTTATTACTTAGCCACAAGCCCCACATGAACCTTGAAATACAATTTTTATTTATTCGTCCTCTTTGTACGTTCCAGGTCGGTTTGGCTGTCGGCGCCCTGTGCGTGATTAACGGAGCGGTCTACTTGCTAGATACGGCATTGTCCGTCATACACTTTACTAAGGAGATGTAAACTAGTAATAAACTTAATTTTATTTAATTATAAGTACCGCTAAGTGTTTTACGAACGACCCTCTATTGTTTGATAAAATCTCTTAAAATCTTTTTTTGAAATCCTGGGTTACAATCTGGGGATTTTGTCTATGAAATATTTCGAAATACGATTAAAAATTTAAACAAAAATACTATAGGTAGGTGTTATTTTTTATTGAAGCATAATATTGATTTAACACCGTATTATATGAAATTTTTCTTTTACTAGTATGAATACCGTTTCTTACGAACCATCGAACTTTGATCGAACCTAAAATATTGACCCAAACTATGCTCTCGCGCAAAACATTTTCTATTTCCCACCTTCTTCCTAAGTTAGTTAGAAGCTGTTTTGTATGTCAGTTTTAATATTCTAATGTAATTATTATTTTGAAATAAATAAATGTGAAATAATGTGCGTTTCTTTTTCCTTGTTATTTTTTATGATCAATATTTTCTCGTAGGTACCTACGTAAGATTAATGGAAAACTAGCTCTGTGGTTCTACTTTTTCTTCTTGATCGATTTATGATTATTAATTTTCAGCTGTTTGTGATTGTTAGGCCAAACATCCTATGTACAACAATCATAAATGTTAGGTAGGTACACGCAACTTGCATTAATTTAAAGTTATTCATGAAATCGCGACCGTGATTTTCGGAATCTATTAGACATTATTTCCATGTTATTATTTCGAAACTATTATAATAATTATTTTTTCTGCCAACTTTAATGGGGAATTTTAATGACGTCAAATGTCAGTCACCAGTCAAGCCATGTCATAGTACAAAGATACAGTTTTACAGCCTGTCATCTTCGAGGAAAATACATTGTGGTCAGTGCAGACATGCTCGTGATGCTTTGATAGACGCGTAGACGAAATCAATATTGGCTTTGTATCTTTTAAAAGAATAAAACATACTTAAAATGTACACCTTTATTCTGAAAGTGAACGTGGGAAATAGGTGTCAAATATTTCGCTGTTTTGATTAATTTGGCAATATGACTGTATGGAAATATGAGATATGGCTAACTAGTGAACTAAAATATTTACTATGAAATGCAATTATTAACATCGTACCACCGAATATTTCGTTTTGGTTTTGGTAAAACGGTTACAACATCAAATTCGGTGTTATAATTGCAATTCATTATTAATATTCTAGTTCACTAATTAGCGCTATTTCACATTTCCATACAGTAATATTGCCAAATTAATCAAAACAGTTAAATATTTGACACCTATTTGCGACGTTGCCAACTTTTAGAAAGAACGCTCAGCTAAAGCAGTATAACAGGCTACATCTTAGTAAAGTAAATACTTTTTAATTAATCTCGGAGCATATAGGGAAATACTATAACGTCAGTGCACTCACCTTCAAATTAACATACGTCACACATTGTGGTAGGTTCAACATAACATGGGGAAGACAACACACATCACGGTGTCACATATTTATTATGATATAATAGTTTTATCCTTATTTTGTTACGTATTAGGTAGGTAATTGGGATTAGCCCAGTGTTGATAAATAATCCCTTATTTGTCTAGAGGTAAAAAACATGAATAGCGGATCCAACCGCGCATAATTTTTACACGTTATCCTGTTGATTACGGTCAATAATTATTCATTTCAAAACGAAATATGAAGGAAAAGTTCTTTTCGGTTATCAAAGTTTCAAAAGAAAGTCCCTAAATATGTCCATCGCAAAAGATGTCTCAGTTTTGATGATTAGAGATGTAGGTGGTCATTAAGATATTCTTAAAAATGTGTGAATTTCTTAAAGAGATTAACTAGATTTGTCAGGAAACATCAGGTATACAAGCTAGCATGGGATAACTGTCCGGGGTCAACGCAGGAGTCAAATTAGATGTCGTGGCTAAGGTCGCAGGTTAAGTGCGATCCGTCGTCGTTGAGAGCAACTGACTCACTGACTTGAAGAAGTTTGGATTAGTCTTCTATTCCTCGTATCACGAACTTCACGACAGCTAGGCAGAAAAAGTTGATTTGCCTTGTTGAGCTCATTAAAAAAAAACTTGACGAACGAAAAACAAAATTCAAAAATAGAAGGCACGCGCTCTTGTCTTTTGTTATTGTCATTGACAAAATTAATTTTAGGACATTGCATTAGTAAAATTTATCGTTGTTATTAGTTAAAAATAATAGTTATCGATATAAAAACTCAAAGTGGAGCATCTGTTCGCGAACTGGGTAACCATTGCGCCCGATTCCAGGGAGTTTGTGTGTGAAGTCGACTTGGAAACCGCCAAAATTGCTCCACTAACGGAAACCGTAAGTAAAAACTTTGATTGTTACAATAAAAGCAAAATGATATTTTGCGAAAGGTAAAGTATAATTGTGGAGAAACTAGAACGTAGTTAGTTCAAACCGTTCTAAGGTTTTACAAAATTACATATTAACTTAACTAACTTAAAAATGCTTTACAATTCAAAAGCTTGAATGTTTTTTTATTCGGTAGATCGAATCATCCAGATTCCATAGTTATTATTCCAAACTGCAAGTACTGCTCGTAGTTACCGTATGAATCGTGTACAAACATAAGCTTAATCATACCAAAACCATGACCCAAAATCAAGAGCCTTGTAAGACAAACAGAACAATTTAAATACCATTGCGACATTAATGAAGATTTTCATTTGAACTCACCTTACTGAACGGGCTATGAAAATTAAACAGGCTGGAATAATCGTATGGCACAGAGTAAAAATATAAGGCGTGTCACGCATTAGCCGCGTCAACGCACCCGGTGTATGGTGCATTGTTAAGGTGCACACGAATTGAGTACATACTGCTTAGTGATGCCTCTTATTTATTCGATTGTAAAATAATGCTACATGCATATCGCATAATGCAATATCACTGAGAACTGAAATCACCAGTAGGTAACTTTCAGAAACAATGTTAAAGTTACCACATTAACACTTTTACTTCAAACTATCTGAATCTAAATCAAATAAAACGGGGTATTTAAAAAAAACCATCATTAAGAAAATCATTTAAATTGAGTGCTATAAGACTTTACTAAGTGCTTAAAAGTGGTTATGAGTATTTATTCAGAAAGTGGGCAACGTCGCAAATAGCTGTCAAATAGTTCGCTGTTTTAATTAATTGGACAATATTACTGTATGGAAGTAAGAAAGAGGCAAACTAGTGAAATAAAATATTGATTATGAAATGCAATAATTAATATCGTAACAGCGATTATTTAGTTGTAGATGTAAAACAAGTATTTGGAAACTTTCCAATTGCCTTTTTTATACAGTAATATTGCCAAATAAATCAAAACAGATAAATATTTGACAGCTATTTGCGACGTTGCCAACTTTTAGGATAGGCGCTCTTAAGCTCTGAAAGAACCTGATTATGATGCGATGTACGAAAATATGTCAGAGTAGGTCATGTTTGAAACAAATCACATGTTATGTGATGTGGGTTAACAAAACTGCTACCCTCTGTCCCCATTTACTGCAGTAACCTATTTTTCCTCATTGATTATTTTAGCATACCTACTTTGAAAGGTTAAGTATCGCACTGAAAGGAATACTTCGTCAAACCTCGTTCTAGTTTCACTAAGTTACACATTAGAGCCCTCAATTATTAGTCTACTAGCGGCGGCCCGCGGTTTTACCTGTATAAGTCTGGATCTCGTGAGAATATTGGGATAAAAAGTATCCCATGTCCTAACCCAGGTCATGGTCTACTCATGTGCCAAAATTCATCCAAATCCGTTCAGCCGATTTAGCGTGAAAGCTTAACAAACAAATAAGCAAACAAACTCATTTTCGCATTTATAATATTAGTTAGGATTCCGTTATTTTATTGTCACATCACATAGGTGCATACAAAAGTGCAAGGACATAGTTATGCTATGTCAGATAAATTATTACCTACTAACAGCCCACTTCGCCGGTTTTTACGACTTGAAAAAACAACGAGATTTCCTAGGTAAACGTAACTTTAATATTAACGTATTATACACATAAACCTTCCGGAATAAATTCTCTAAACGATGGTGAAAACCTCATCAATAACTGTTGCGAGGTTTAGAAGAACAACGCGGACATACATACAGACAAACACGAAAAGCGACTACTTTGTTTTATAATATGTGTATAGATATGACAGAAGTCGTGTTAAACCCATCACTAGTCGGGTACTCGTAGACAAACGTGAGTTATTAAAGCTATTAGTAGAAACGATCACTGCATACATGAAGCCTTTGATTAATCAAGTGATATTAACATTATGTTCACTGCCAACTGGTCTTTGTTTAACTTCAGATTATCGCTGCTTAGGGACCTAGAGATACGTTTGATAATATTACACTCTTAAATCCATCGTGCCATTAGCCATCGTGCAATTCCATGTGAGATACGTTTGCTAGTAGACTTCTTAATCGAGCCATCGTGCAATTCCTTGTGAGATACGTTTGCTAGTAGACTTCTTAATCGAGCCATCGTGCAATTCCTTGTGAGATACGTTTACTAACTCCTTAATCGAGCCATCGTGCAATTCCTTGTGAAATACGTTTGCTAATAGACTCCTAAATCGACCCATCGTGCAATTCCATATGAGGTCAATAACACCAAAAGAGACAATAACAGGAAAGGGAGCAGCGAGAGGCAGGGAGGTCAGGAGAACAATAACGACCAAAATGATGGCCAGTATGTCGGCATCAATCAATCAATCTGCTTAGCCTTTTCCCAACTATGATGGGGTCGGTTTCCAGTCTAACCGGATGCAGCTGAATACCAGTATTTTACATGGAGCGATTGCCTATCTGACCTCGACAACCCAGTTATTGGGTAACACGATACCCCTTAGTAAGACTGGTTGTCAGATTTCCGGGCTTCTGACGACCCGTTACGACCGTCAAAGATCCAAGAATGACAGCCGGGACCAACGGCTTAACGTGCTTTCTGAGGCAGTAGGGGTTTCGGTATGTTAAGATGATCACCCATCCACGGATTGAACGCCGCAAGCGTAGCCTAAACTGATCGATCAAACCGTGTTTTTTTTTAAATATTTTTTATTTTTAATAATTAATAATAATAAGGCAGTACTCCTCGATACGGCTCGCACTGCGAGGAGGTTCCTGTCTCTGCAGCCTTAACCACCGGTAGCATGGACCCTGCTCCCGACACCGGCGGAACTCTATTTTTTTATTTTTTTTATGTTTTTTTTTATATCTTTTTAATGTAAGAAATACTTAAAAATTTAATTATAAATGTAAGAAAATAAATAAACAATATAATAACTTTTTTTTTTTGGACGCTTGTTGATGATACCCTTGTTTCTGCGTGACTTTTTATAGGTAGTTACATAACTTGCACCTTAACTGAAAAAGTAGTATAAGCACAGATTAATACAGATGAGACACTCCGCAGTTTAGATATATGAAGCTACAAGTAACGCGGCGGGCCCGTCTTGTTGGGCCAATTCAGTGAGTGTAACGAAGGCAGATCTAAAAGTCACGCGATAGAAAGAGAGGCAACTTCTAGATGAATATAACTGTAGGTGATTAGCGTTGTGCGACCTGAATAGCACTTTATTGTGTCGTAACAAGGGTCGCTTTTTATTTAAATGATTTTTATTCATCTGTGCTATAAGGAAGTTCCCAACAGGAAAAAGCTTAATGGTCTAAGGGAAAATGTGAAACACTTTTATTGTTTTCAGTTTTCAGTAAACCCATTTCATTCATCATCCTAGGCAAAAATCATAGGCTCATAGGGTAATTACGTAACACACTCGCAATAGAAATTCCCTGACTATAGAAATATCGTGGACAAGTGAATGATAATCGCCGGTCAACCCAGATTCGTCAGTAACTGTACTGCCATGACATTACGGAGCTCGGAGGCACGCGCGTACGCATCTAACTGTAGCCCACTAAAGGGACGGGTCATTAGCATAAAAAGTAGGTGTCGTTACCTAGTTCATTATCTGTTGTTTAGTGAGTGTCGTAAACTTATAAGTTAGGTATTCGTACGCATTTGAATGATTTATGCACTTGGATACGTCAAACTTCAATCCATATGTTTTTGGAAGTTTGTTACTGAATCACTTCAAAACTCCTAAACTAATTTCGATGAAATTGAGCTCACAGGTTTGTCCCAAGAATGGTTTTCCTATGGACCTACGTCAATGCAGACGAAGTCGTGGACAAAAGCTATACTCAGTTTAATACTGGTTACACCCAAACTTTAGTATAAGTACTTAAGATCTGCAGAGCTGAGGGAATTTTAGTTTTCAGTATCAGCAACAAACTACAGTAATACTACAATAGTTCAGGTACTATGGGTGTACCATAGATAAACCCCTGCCTAACCCTTTGGGAAAATACAGACGTCATGTTATGTTACTTTTAGCAGACTTTACGCTGAAAATTCCTCCTCCCAAAGAGTTTCCGTAAGTTAAACTGCAATGTCATCAGTCATAAATACCTACTACCTACAATGAATTTCAACTGTAAATTTTCCTGTAAATAAGGCCCATTTTATGACTAATTCTGTTATTGCATTAATTGCTTAGACTGAACTTTGCCCGATGCCAAACTCGACAACTGCCTTTTATTAATAGTTCGACAGTTCAACTTGATAATTAAATTGATATTGTAACATGACAGCAGCACAATTTAGCTATTAATTTTTCAGAAAATAATTCCTTTATTTGCATTTCTATAATTGGGGCAGGTGACAAGAAACACTAGCGGGATAACAAGACAATTTTGTTGGTAGATAAATTACTTGTATTACAAAATGTGTCCAGCCCAAATCCATTTAAGCGTGGCAGCATTCCAAGTGACGTAACTTATCTTTGTGATGGAACGGATGATCGTAATCCTAAACCGGTCTGTTAGGTTTATACCCAGAATACTCCGTTCCAAAGCCCTCTGGCAAACCTCGAGCATGGACCCCTGCCGATTGTCAAAGACCATGTTTGAGAACCATATGTAAGTATGCATACGTCAATAAGTCTTCTCATATGGGATAAAGAAACTTCACCCTTCATTAGATCTTCCATGGCCCAATAGCTCTTCCAGGCATTTTCTAAGCGCCTTGCAAGTTTTTTTTTTGTCTTGACAGGAAAGAGACTATTTAACCAGAGATACTCATCAATGTATTCAACCTCCCCACGCGCCACAATGATCCTGCGATGCGCGCTGTTCGTCATTATTTTGGTCTTTGATATATTCACCTGAAGTCGGCTTAGATGGTTTGCCGCATGTTAGACGACCAATGGGCCAAACTTACGACCTAATGGGTCCCTCTTAAGGCCCAGACGGAGATGGCGAGATAGCTGGACTCCTTCAACAAGACTGGTATTTAGCAGGTTTAAACAAAGAGAAGTGGAAAGAGAGTACGGAGGCCTCTGCCCAGCAGCGAGACTTCACAGTTAATTATGTTATGTACATACGCCCAGTTTTAGTATTATGAGTACCTGGAGCTGTCCGTCTATTGTTTATTTTAGTTCTCGTGAGAGAAAACTTCGTAATTATAACAGTATCTTCATTCACACTCTTTGTTCAGTCACAGCTAACGTAAACAAAGTAGCAGGCATGCATTGTAAACGATTTAGTAAATATCGCATCAAAGTCGGTAATGATAATGTGGAGGGTTGAAAACCGTGACATAAACGTGAAGAATAGTCATTTC
Source organism: Agrochola lota (assembly GCA_947364205.1). Classification (NCBI taxonomy): domain Eukaryota; kingdom Metazoa; phylum Arthropoda; class Insecta; order Lepidoptera; family Noctuidae; genus Agrochola; species Agrochola lota. The sequence goes on from OX376223.1 coordinate 5,351,711, forward strand.
AGTCTGTTGCCCTACAAAAATTTGGTCCTCCCAGAGTTTTTCAGCAACACCGCCAAAAGTAGTGTTTCATCGTCGGAATCCATTTTGTTACTGAATATTATCGAAACTGCAATAGCGTTGACGCGGCGTCTACGCTACGCGCTTATGTTGCGTCTACGAAAGGTCTACGAACCGTAGCGTCGCGTCTACTTGACTTGAATACATGTTTTGTAATGTATGAAAAAAAAATGCATTACAGTTATCTACTTAAGTAGGTATCTATCAGAATATACGATGTGCGTACGGTATCTATCATAAACATAACGTTGTTAAGTAATATAACGCTAGTAAATTGGTAAGTAGTAAATCATGCATTTTTTTTGCTGTCTCTTAATCATAAATCGACTGCCAAGTCAAGTTGCCCCTATAGGTACACACGGCTACACATCAAGCTATACATTTCCAATATAAGCTGACCTCGCATTGTGCCGCAATCCTATACAATGCTAGATCAGCATAAACTGGCAATGTATAGCTTGATGTGTAGCCGTGTGTACCTACTTGAGGCTGCATTGATCAGATCAGTTCAGCGGGATTCAACTACAATTTAATTTGAAGCATTATAACGGTTTATTCACTTTAGTAGAACAAATAGTTGTGTAATCCTAACTAATGTTAGAAATGCGAACTGAGTTTGTTTGTTACGCTTTCAGGCTAAAACGGTAGAACAGATTTATATGATGATTTGGCGTTTGAGTAGATAATAACCTGGATTAGGACATAGAATACTTTTTATCCCGATATTCCCACGGGAATCGAGACTTATGCGGTTGAAACCTCGGGGGTAGCAGATAGTAAACTAATAAATTATGAGAGGGCTATTAACACAAAAGTAGTACCTACATAAGCTTTGCAAGCATAGTAGCTCTTTAGAAACTTTTATCGTTACAGTTCAGGCGATTGTGAACATTTTATTTGGCCAGCATTCCATTTTGACGGCCCAAACTTTATATTATTGCACTTAGTTTATGTAGTTTGTAAGACAAAAGTATGTTTCCATACATAGATAATAAGAAACACGTTTAGTGATATCATTAAGAACAAGACACGGAGACAAACGCACAAGAAGTTTTAAACGCAGTTGAATGCGCCGTTTCTAGATCATACAGATGCAATGCCACACTTGGCAGCGTAAGTATTTAGCGAGAATTTTAATCTTAAACAAGACATTCATCGTATTTGCGAAGCTATGTTCTTAACTCATCTGATTTTTCTTTATCGTAAGCAAAGAAAAGTGTGATCCAAACAACAAAGAAAACAATAAAATAAACCTTGGCACTTGTAACACCCAAGGATATTGACTTAACCTACAAGTTTTACACTAGTAATTACAAGACACGTCTATGGACATTAGGCCCGCTGTGCATACAATCCGGTCATAAAGGAGTACATACTGTGTCATTTGAACAAATAGGTCACTGTAACAACAGCCTCGGAACGCACCCCCTGACGCGGGCACCTTGGCGCCAAAACTGGCGTCAACATGGCGCCCGCCGTCGCCGTATTGGCGGGACTGCTCTATTTTATGCACTTACGGGATAATATGAATTAATTCTAGGATTTCTTAGCTAATATAAACAAACATGAGGTTATTAACTTGTTTTTGTAGGGGTTGAGTCAGAAGTCTTTGTTGCAGACCTTTTCATACTTAATGCCCTTTAGGTTGACATCTCTTTGGATGAACAAAATGTTCGATTCCATTTTCGAAAATCTTAATTTGAAAAAGCAATCCAGATGCAATCGCATGAGTATGTCAAAAATTCAAAATGTCGGTTCGGCTGCGTGTTGGTAAGTAATGGGCACAAAACAATGGCCCATACCGGCAACGTCTACAAACATTAGCTGTGAACGCGACAAATACTCATTGTTCGTGCTCACTCTTTGCCCTTACCAATAAAACCCACACTTATGGTCTAATATTTCATTTATATGCAGCATACGACGGGATTTTGCCTTAAAACAATTGATATTAAGGAAACATGCTCGAGGTCTTGTTTCACGTAGAATGGAGACGGTGAGGGAAACCACTGTGTTAAAAGTTTCAAGAATTTGGAATTAGAAACATATACAAGAATCGCCGCTCTTAAACACCATTTAACAGACCACTTGAATAATTTACAAAGTCTCCTTTGAATTGAGGAGATATCTAATTGGTCCATCTTGGTTCAAGATCTAGTTGAGAGCAAAAAGGATAGAGGCCTTTGCCCTGCCGTAGTACAATACACGCTGAATTATAATTATAATATTATTTGGCTTCATGGAATAATTAAAAATATATTCCAGTTTACCTATCCTTATGGCAGAAACAAGAAATACCGCAGAATAAAAAATAACTGATTCAATTATTCTAATCATCTTAGCATAAAACAGATCATTCTGTAACGTTAACAATCAGCGTATAGTGTGATATTTTTCACGCTTAGTCACAGGCGTTTTCCGTTTGAGGTAGATAGAAGATCTGTGAAACGTAATTGTTAGTTTGTTACCTATACGATGGCCTTGCGCGCGCGCAGTATTTGCCACGAGCCATGGCCAACATGAAGGTTAATCCTTGTAAAAAAAAAAACTGTCGACATCAGTGTCAGTTATTAATTTGACGGTTGTCACCTATTTAGATTTCGTTAATTTTTCTCATTAAATTAGTCACGACAGCCAAGATGATGTATATGTATATGCTTTTTAACTAAGTCAAAAGAGACTTCTGAATTTTTCTTGGTTTTCAATTATATTTTTTAGCTTAGGTCGATATTGTACAGTTTCAGTATCGAATACGTTTGTATAAGCTCAGACCAAATAAAAAACCAAGACAGAGCGCTGTCAACAGTGAAGTGAAGCCGGTTTCGTAAACATGTGTGCACGTTGTGTGGTGTAGTTTGATTGTAGTGTCATTGTAAAAGGTTGTAAACGTGTGCGTGTGAGCGTGTATGGACAGGACGGCTGTGTAGTTTTGGTATGTTTCACTGTATTGTTCGCAGCGCTCTGTTTTGGTTTTTTATTCTTCTTCTTTTCGTGTGGTCACTAACCACACGAAAAGAAGAAGACTAACATCATATTTCTCAACAGCATCACGTTGAGAAATATCTCTCAGGCATTCCGGTTTCCTCACGATGTTTTCCTTCACAATTTTTGAATCAAGTGATAATTATACAATACGCATATGACTCAGAAAAGTCAGAGGTGTGTCTTGGGTTCGAACTTCAGGCCTAGATTAGGTTTTTTATTTGGTCTGAGTGTTAATGTATCTAAGTTTTAAGACGTTTTTCCTTAAAAAGTAATATAAAGTTACAGCAAAGGCCTTAACCAAGTTCTTATTCCGATTAGTCAACTTATTGAATGGAAAGATGTGGCCCATAAAAACAATTCCACACAGAATACGCACGTTTCATGAGTAATGGGGTCTTAAAACAATTAATTTATTGTAATTAGTCATATTTTCTGATGAAATAGATCACTGTTGCGAGTAAAACTACTGTAAACATGACTGTGTTGACGTCTGAAATACAGGAAAATTTTCAGGATTTTATAAATGAATTAATCACACTACCTAAGGGAACTGGGAAGTATAATACTATAGACAGAATAGGTAAAAATCAAAGTTCAAATGAAATGTGTAAATTAAATAGCTTATGTTTACTTTGTTTTGGTAAAATAAATTGTATAAGTACTATGTTTTGTACGTATACGGTGGATACAATGTTATGGAACGAAGGTTGGTGACAATAAAATGGTTCTTCAGACTTCCGGTATTTTCCGGATTACGCTTTTTTGGGGCTGACTAAACTACTGGATTCACAAAAACCTCTAACATGACGAGTTCTACTGCTCTACTATGCATTAGAACTCAAAAGTCGTAAGGTTAAATCCAAAAACAATTAAAACAAACTTAGCAGCCGCATAAACAATCTCAAAAACCACATAAAATTGATGTTACACTGATAACTAAACTACCGTATGAATATCATCCCGGCCTATAAATAAAGATCACAAATGGCATGCCTGTTTTATAGCAAACGCAGATATAATTTCGCATAGTTATCGCCGAGCATCGTGCGTGCGCGCCGCATGCATGTGTGCAGTTATGCGCGATGACTTCTAGACCGGAAAACGCTAGAAAGTGGCTTTTCAATTTACGAATAGCTACATAATAAATGCGTTTGAGTCGATTCAACGAGCACGGTGACGTTAAATCACATTTTATGTTGGACCGTGATTGATATACTATTTGAAATTTTAATATAGGTAATATTGAGTTGAATTATGACGCTGTATTTATTTCACAAACCCTTGATTAAAGATATTCAAGTGAAAATCGCAAATCTGATATAAAATTAGTCTGAAGATTGAAGACTGACCTTTTAGTTGATTTTCACTTTAAAAATATGTGCCCAAGTAGTGCGATCTTTGCAATTAGGTATTCTATTGCAAACAAATATTAATTGCACTCGATGTGTTTCATGAATAATCATAATTATCAATATATCGCGCGTTTTTAGGGTTCCGTAGTAAACAAAGAACCCTTATAGTTTCGCCTAGTCCGTCTGTCTGTCTGTCCGTCTGTCTGTCCGCGGCTTAGCTCAGAGACGGTTAGTACTAGAAAGCTGTAATTTGGCATATGTATACATATTATTAATCATGCCGACAAAGTGGTAAAATTAAATCAAGAAAAAAAGTTTTTTTTAGGGTACCTCCCCTACACGTAAAGTGGGGATGTTTTTTTTTCCTCATCTACCCCATGTTGTGGGGTATCGTTAGAAAGGTCTTTTAAAAATACTGAGTGAGTTTGTCAAAACCATTTTTGGATTCAGGGATCCGTTTCCGAAATATTAAGCTTTGAACTGAATTTTTTTGTTAGAGTCAAGTGTCCCCCTCCCCCTTTTATCTAAATGGTTGTACTTGGACTTGTGAAAAAAATCACAGCAGTAGTATACGTATTATAACGAAATTAAAAGGAAAACTATGAGAGCTAAGTAGGCTGTACAGGTTAACGAGAAATAATCAACCAACTTAAATTTGCAGTTTGAAAAACATGATCTCCCATACATTCCGTATGGGAGAACACGTTTGTCAACCACAAAGTTAAGTTTGTTCTTGGGATAAATTCATCCCAACCCTTCATTGTGCGTGGTCCAACACGCACATGGTTTTTACTCTAGTGACAGTTACGAGTACATACGTATACTTGCCACCGTTTTTTAAAAGGTTTATTTTTCCTGATTTAAATTGACTTTATTTTAATGTATGTCCCTTTTTTGTGGTGGGAAATTATCAAATACTTCCACCGCTCTGGGCGGAGCGGGAGGGCGTGTCAGACTTTTACTGACTAAACCCCACCCGTGTTCCTTCCGTTGCCTGTGTGCCGGGGCCGCGATATCCCTTTCGGACAAACTCGCAACCCTGTCAGGAATATGTACCTCCCGAAGATTTATATTTTTTAATAATGTTACAAAAAGATTTGACCCACCTACCAATCTATCTGTTTTGTGTGTCTTGATATTTAGCCAAAAAACCCTCAAAGATTCCTTTCACCTCCAATAACACTGTCAAAATGAGCATCATAAACTATGAAAGAAACCAGCCTACTTCAATAATAGTGGATACAAATAGTTCTGTTCCATTATCTTATAATTTAGAAGTATTTCGCAACCGTCTCTGGAACATAGAACTTCTTGATTGCCGATAGGAATGGATGCGTACCGAAATAAACCAATCAAAACGCTTTAAGGGAACTATTCTGTGACCATTCACATCTGCAGATCTTGAAGGGAAATGTATTTTTATGATGACCTAGTATTTACGTGTGGAATTCAGCTTTAGTAGTTACATTGAATTCATTAAAATGTAGCTCTAAGTAAGTATTTAGCAGGATTATGTAATAAAGAGAATGCAGCTGTAACAATACGTAACTAATTAGGAACCTATTTAATTAACCTGCTTTTGTGTTTCACTGAAAACATTATTCAATTAAAGGATGTTATAAAACAAATATTACCTAGTTAGACTTAATAAGCTTTGGAAAATCTAGAAAAAAAACCGTTTCAGTTAGAAATGGCTAAGCTATCTATCAACGTAGATTGATTTAGAGATATACCTCTTTAATTTCCATACCTTGAACGCAAGAGGATAGTAAAGTTTTAATAATGTTCTAGGCACTAACTTTACAAATGAATGAAATCTGTTTACTCATGTGCTACGCATTACTACGCCGGTTCTACGGTTCAACAGCCAATTTTCCTTGACCTCTCATGGTTCCCCCATACCTTTTACAAAGGGCGACATAAGGGAAAATGGAAGGACAATCAGAGACCATTGGTTTATTTTCAAATGAAGCATAGAGGAGCGCCGATTGTCGGCCAAGCGGTAGTCGCATCGCGTCGGGAGCCGAACGCACTTGTGTCTGCACTGAGCTTAGTAAACACCCCGCGACACTGAAAGCGTCTATCATTTTTGAATTTCGAAGTGCAAGTGAAATAAAAAAACAAATAAAACAGTGCGTCCATTGTCGCTGCAAGGAGTTTCAATTCCTGCCTTTGGTGAGATTTTATTTGTAATTTGATTGCATGCAAGTGAAGTTGCTCATCTATTATTATAATTGCATGTTTTGATGTTATCATACGGTACCTACCTGTGTATTTTGCATTTTAATGACTTTTTGTAGTGCAAGCATATTTTTGTCAATACCTACCTATACCGTTTAAGGGAAAGCAGAGCAGACATTATAAATTAATTTTCTTTGTAATGTAACCGATTATTTTCAATAGTTTTTTCATAAACTGAAATTATGTCTGCACATTCATTCGCAGCAGATTTGGTTACATCTAAATTAAGGTGTATTAATCTTCTTGAAAATTATATAAGGACTCGTGTGTTCTTGCAAAAAGCATAAGCTCCAAACCGGAGCTTTGGCGCGAAACAAAAGAAAACTCACTCCATTTTCCAAAGTCTTTTCTAAAAATCAAATGTTATAATAGATCATAAGGCAGGTATTTGCCAACCAATATATCAGCTGAGTGGGACTAAATTAAGTTTTCAGGAAACAGGAATAAATATACTTTAATTTTGTAGTTACTTCTACAATTTTCCTTAACTCCCAGAATACTCCATTCATAATCCAATAATCCATAAAATCAATAAGTTTCAATCCATTAATGGTCACAAGGCTTACACTTACGTAATGTTTTTCATTATTCAGAAGCAGTACTAATGTTTGTAAAAAAAAACTATTTCGTTTGGAAAGCATAACGCGCCAGTTGCGTTCCGTTTCAGTGATCGGCATTCAGCCTGTTTATGATTTATGCATTGTCGTCTGTAACAGACTACTTTTACAATATTAACAACACGCGTTAATGAGACTAGTTCGTATTAATTGAATTAATTAGGAGAATGTATGATTCTAATGATTTTAAGTGATTTAATCACGCTATACTAACTTATTTGAATAAGCCATGGTTTACTTGACCAGACATTTTGTCAGCTATGTTAATTTTGCCAAGTGAGTCACCACTCTAATTATCTATGTAAAAAAAATGAGATATATCATAATTTGTCAGATTCACGCAAAACTGAGGGACATTAACAGTAATTACGCACTAGATCATGGTTACCATTATTATCATGGACGCACATAAAATTGGACACCATAAGTGCCGCGTTAATGGCAGCACAAGACTTCCTTATAATCTAGAATATTATTACATTTTTTATAGCCGCTTTGAATTTGACCGATGCCTTATTTAGTAGAAGACATAGGCGTTAATGACGGGGTTAGACACATATTATTTTTAGTGAACTTTTTTTAGGAAACTGTCAAATGGAGCAAAATGATTGTTTTTTTTTTGTCATGCAATAATTTCCTTCTTGACATTGAATGTACTTTACATCGTAGGTAAACTGTACTTATCTACAGAAAAAAATATAACTGAATAATACTGAAGACTCCGCCTTTATACCATTTTTTTTTTGACTTGTGCAAGAAGTTTTATTAAATAAATAAATAGTAAACTGTAATAAGTACGTAGCATAGGTAATCATTAATTATTTCTTATAACAAACTATATCCCCATGGTCATTCTGATTCATTACAGCCGTCATCAGGGAAAGTCCATTCCAATCAATAATGGTCCATAGACTGTATTGTTTTAATTACTTTAATTTATTTTCACCAGGTTTCCGATTACGGAGGTGGCGCTCGAGTAGTGTGGGCGATGTCGGCGGGCGACCGAGAGGCCGAGGCGCAGGCCAAGAAGGGCGATGAGGCTGCTTCCAACGACCGTGACAGCCGGGCTGCTGCGGCATTGAAGCAGTACTGGTGTGTGGGGCTACGAGCCGTCGAGCTGGTGAGTAACTGACATAGACCAGATATTGTAATAGCTATAGTAGAGAATACTGCCATGAAGGGCGATGAAGCTGCCTCCAACGACCGAGACAGCCGGGCTGCAGCCGCGCTGAAGCAGTAGTGGTGCGTGGGGCTACCCGTCGAGCTGGTGAATTACTAACAGAGACTAGATGTAAGATATAAGGACACTGCAAGAAGGGCGATAAAGCTGCTTGTAACGCAAACAAGCGTGTGCTTTAAGAGAAGATGACATGAAGGATAGATGATCGGCGAGGATCGATGTTACGGCGAAAATTTTAAATCCTGATGAGGTGAGACAGCTTCTAGTACCACGCAACTCATTCTTTTACATTTTATTTATACAGACCAATAATCGTCTATTACACCACAAACCATTCGCAATAAACTTATGCGGTTGTGCACTGATCAAATAAAACTGAAAATCTGGCTCCAGAAAGTCCAAGCAATAACGTTGGAAAACGTTAGGAAGAAGAATTTGCAGTGACTTCGTATAACATAATAATTAATCACCAATACCCAACAGAGGATGAACAAGCAGACAAGAAAGAAGATGTGAAAGTTTCAAACACTCGAACAGCGCAAAGAAAAACTTGAATCAGTAGAAAATGTTCCACTAAAAACTAGTCCATATAAACAAAACCATTTAATACATTGTATAATTGGAAATCGATACAACTGGATGATCGTGAGGCACTCGGCTCTCGGCTGGTAATTACTTGCAATCATGGCGAGTATGGGAACTGACCATGTTGCGATGCAAGACATGATAATTTGTACCACGACACACTGCCCTTGAAGTCAAAGGATCCCTTGTGCTCTTGTACTTGGAGGTAATTAAATACAGTACACCTCATATTTATTGTGTTGATCTTTATGTTTATAGAAAAATAACAAAGTATAGTAGAACTTTAGAAGCGGTTAGAAAATAATTTTCGTAGGATTTGGAACAAAATATCATTTGATAACAGACATTGTGTTTAGATTGATGATGTTTTGAATTATTATTGAATTTATAAAACCTGTAAACTAAGCTTCATAAATAAGTCTGTTTATTTGCACAACTCGACTTGTCCTTTTTCCTTTAAAGGATATGTAGGGCTTCGTAGACCACGCTTAAAGCCTGGAACGTAACCGACTTATAAGGTTGAAGACCGTAATACAGCACAAACAGTCCTTTGTCTGCCTGTACTCGTAGATACCTAGTTAACTTTGCTAAACGCTATATAAATGCATAATTGATACCAAGAAAATAATACACAATGATAACTGCACTTATTATTAAACATCAATAAAGGTTGTAACAACCAATGCGTGAAAGTGAAAACCATGTAATAATCATTTACGAAGACGCTTGTGGTATTGGAAAATCACTTGCTTGCGGTCTTCAAGAACAAGCAAAAGGAGAAAACAGGCAGTTGACAATGCGCCCAGTAGACCGGCGACGTACGGAAGATACTTTCACTCAAATTCTTCAGAACACTTGTTTTAAACGATCTCATGTTTTTATTCTCGTACGTGAGCTTTGTTACTTGGGTGAATTGTTAAAAAATGACTGAAAGTTATTTGGGATACTGGCAATGCAAAAAGTTAATGAGTTCTCGTGAAAACGGGTGGTGAGCCGCAGACAAGTGGCTGAAGTAATTTGGAAATATCATTTTACGATAAACGGTTTTGCAAAAGAAACATGAAATAGGAACTAAGCAATGTCTTTGTCGTAGACATGGAAGAAGCAAGAAGATAGTATCGATAGTATATCCCAATACAATATATGATAAAGAAATGTCTGGATATTTCCGGTATTCGCTGAACCATTTTTACAGTTTAGTTTTTATTTTCAGATAATAGCGGTGATCGCAATCGGTCTCATCGTTGGCGCTCTCTACTCCCCACAAGTGGTGCAGTCAGACCATAGGCACATCGCCGTCATCTACTCTGCCTACTCGAGTAAGTCCTCAACATCTATTATCATCAACAGCTCCCAAACGTTTTCATATAATGTGAAAAAACGAACATTTTTAGAAGAAATAGGTGCCTCAACTTACTCGTCGCTTCGAAAAGCTTTGATTCGACATCGTGTCAATGGTAATTGTTACACAACTTAGCTGATTTCTACAAAATAGGCACATTAAAATTTTTGTCACGTCAATATTCTGCTTTGTTTCATCCAATTTCCACTAAGGATAGAGCTGAAACCATGACCCGATTCGTTCCAACAGAATTTGTTCTAATCTTTCAATTTACCAATTGTCACAGAATCGATTCTGGCACATTTCATGGCCGGTCAGATGGCAAATCCACGGACTGGCAATTAACAAATAAAGGAAAGTAGAACACACATTTAAAAAAACTGAGAGAACATAAACATTCTAAAACCAGAAAAAAAAGAAACCAAAGATAAAATAAAAACAAAATTTAAAAAAAAATTGTAACTTCTTCAAACGTCATTTCCATTTTTTTTTTAAAGTTCGTTATTCTATTGAGTTTAGTGTCAATCAACTTTTTGTTAATTAGTTTTTAATTAGTGTGTAATGACTACAATTGTGTGTCAGTTCGCATCCTGTGGCATCCTTCGGATATACCTCAATAGTGATTTCACGGCTTAATGAGCACAGTCTATTGACACAATAATCGCAGTTTCTTGCTTTAAATTCTTTACAAATATTGGCCTTTATTGGCTAAGAAAAAATGTACCTAAAGCATGATGAATTAGACCAAAAAAAATGCGCAATAACTGTAACAGAATCGAGTAGGTATCTATCGATTAATCATCCATGAGCATGAATATTGAAGATAACTTGTCATTTTGTTCTAAATATTCATGAAATTCCGTTGATATTTTACGTGTCCATCTTATAAAGCGGTTTCACTTCATAGTCAAGTGGAAAATTGGTTTCATTGAACTTTGTGTGGAAAGTGAAACATGTAAACACTTGTAAACGTAAACCGTCAACCGTAAAGCGATTTATGATAACTTCCTGAATGCGATGTCGATAGTCGATTTATTGTTCATAGTCATAACATTATTACCGATTTTCCTGTTTAGCGATATTGATTTAATTTCGATTGAAATCAGTCATGCCTTCGTAATTTTACTGTTCTTAATCGTCTGCTTGAAAATTAAAGTGGAAAAAAAACCTTACAAAAAACTAAATTAAAAAATTGGCTGGCCTAATATTTTTTTCTGATTAAATGGTTAAAACTGTATCGATATTATTTTCCGTTGGTTTTAAATGCTTCTAAACACGCATCGTCTCTGATTAATGTTAGGTATAGATTTCATCCTGATAATTTAATTGTTCAATTATTTAGAAACTACCAAAATTAAGTTTCACGTAATTAATATTAAATCATTTGTAACACCTAATCAATCTGTTATAAGGTTTGGTAGGAGCGGTAATGGATTACCACTACAAATTATTTTTTTCCGGTCAGTTAAAAAATATTTTGTAACCAAGCCTGTATTTTGTAGGGAGATATCGAATCTACCTACCTATACTGAAAGACAGACTAATTGGAGAATTCTCTAATTTACTAAAACTGCAAACGAATTTACAAAAATTTAGTTATGACTTTTCAGCTTAAAAAGTTTTCGTTAACAATTTCTAATCCTACAAAACTCCGCCTAGACTTTCCCCAACTACATTGAACGAGGTCGATATATAATTTTCCAACTCATTATTATTATGCGACTGCCATCTGACCTCTGATACCTATTCGATTTTCAAATCTCTACGTCTATTAATGATGCCATAATAATCCAGGCTACATCATCATCACGGGCGTGCTGATTATCGCGCGGCTGTTCGGCGAGTCTCCCGGATGGAGGACATCCATCGGCTTCTCAGTGCTGGGCGTCATAATGTTCACTGCCGCCGCTGCTGTCATATTCTATGGTAAGTGTTCTAATTTTAAACAGTTTCTTTTTGTTTTGTCAGATAAAAGCCTAGCCAGTATTTATTAACGGTTTTTTTCGAAGCCATTTTGTACACGTAAGATTTTTAGCTTTTCAGTGATTTTTTCAGTGTTATAATGAGGATTAATTGCTTCTAAGCTTGTATAATTTACAAAATTTTATCCATATCTAGTGATTAGAAGATAAATGCAAGTTTTCAATGCAAGATTACCCGGTAGAATGTTCGGGATATTTGCACAATAAGTCTTTTTGTATTTCATTGTGGCAATAGAACTACGTATAAACTAGTTATTTTGCAACAGCTATCTAAACAAACATGTTATTTTACGCTATGTTGTGAACCGATTTATTTTTTCTAAAATTACATGCGTATTAACTAGTAATTACGCTATTTATTCAAGAATATAAACAACTAGTAATCTGGAAGTTTCCATGACCAGTCATCCGATAGAGCGTGGATAAATATCGCTCCTACTTTAAACTGGTCCTACCGTCCTAGTGAGGAATGCTCAAATATGTACTTAAACAAATACTTATTTACTTTGTTTAATTACGTAAGTGGAATGCTATGTTATATGATTTAGGTTGCCTTATATAAAATACACAGATGAAGAATGCTGTATGTATTTTGAATATTAGGTAGGTACATATCACAGTCATGTTGTTTGTAGGTATATTTGTTATGCCAGCATACAGGTTTACATTAGCTTTTGAATTGAAATAACTTATGTATTTGCTATTTACTGCATCATTTTACGAGTCAATTATTTATAAGCAATAATAAAATCTTTGTAGTCACAAATATTTAGTTTTGAATAGAGGTTTCTAGTCACGGATAGTTGTAAAATAATAATCAATATGCACAGTGCACCTATGAGCCCACTACGCTTTATAAGGCAGAGCCTTGGCGTTGCCTATTAAAAATGTAGACAATTAGTCTATGGGGATTGGAGTGAGGTGTAACTTCCGTTCCTTTCTAATTCAAGTTATGTTTTAAAATGAATTGGTCACAATTTTAATGAAATACTATCTACAACATTTGCGAAACATGATCCCTCTACAATACGGTATTTTTGGGTGTCAGCGTGGTGTAATTTTTTTTTAATGTTTAGAATTCAGTAAATTATAAAACTATCACATTTAGCGCTACTCCATTATAGTTTATATATATATATATAGCAAGTTTGTAGGTACTTATGGCCCTTGATTGCAACATAGAGAAATTCTTTTGTTTTAAAGTCTGTTAATACTACGATTTTTTTTACAGACTGGCACAGGTCTTACTACGCCAACCTTCGCCCGAACAAGCAGGCATACGACCTCCTTATAGCTTCAGGAGTATTCTCCGTCATAGAGGTGGCAGTATTCCTTGTCCATGCCTTCATGACCTTCAGGGAAGACGCCGACTACTGAACAATAACTGGTCTTCTTTAGTAGATTAATTCTTAAGTTTTGGTGTTTTCTAATGTTTTTTTAAACTTTCAATATTCAAAATTTTCGTTGCGTTCATTTAATTTTGTTTTTCGCTACATTTCAAGTGCTCTCTTGTATTTTTTTTAACCCGTTGCAAGCCTACGTATTCATCAAAGATCTTATATTTTTAAGTTTAACCTTTAAGAGTATTATTTCGACATAATCGTAGTTAAGTTTTTTTTTAATAATCTTTTATTTTAACTTAAGTGTATATACGTTTATCGATACGTTGCCTCATTGAGTAGCTAATGCTTTTTTATTTATATCTAACTTTTTAATTATATTGCCCTCTGCAGTAGCTATAATTTTGAACATGCACATATTATAATGGCAACTTTTTTATTTAATATTTTATATGAAACAGCTACATATTTTTTTAATTAATATGTGTAAGTATCTATTTTATTTACTGTTGCTATTAATAAAGACAGCTATTTTTAAATTATCTTTTTCATAAATTGGCAGCACATTTTAAAGTTTTATTAATTGAATAATATGTGTATCTATTCTGTCTAAAATGTTTATGGTTGGTATTAATATAGACAGCTATTTTTAATAACATTATTTTATAAAATGGCAGCACATTTCTAATTATTATTATATGAATAATATGTGTATCTATTTTATCTAAAATGTTTTTTGTAGACAGCTATTTTTTAATAATGTATTAATAAAAGGGCAGAACGTTAAGGATCGTCAATATTCAAGTAATATTTGTATGTTTATATTTTTATTAAATAATATGTTTGTTAGAAGCTACATATTTAAATTTATTTCATATAATAATTTGATAAAAATGCAGCAAATTTAATTTAAAAAATAGGCAACTTTTTATAATAATTGTATAAATCGGCAGTCTATTTTATTTAGTAATATAAAAATGCAGGCAACTTTGTCATTAAACACGCAGCTATATTTTTTCGTATAGGAAATTATTAATTACAGGCAGCATATTTCAAAAACAAGCTTTTTTTTAGTAGTAAACATGAATATTTAAAATACAGACATTTTTTTAATGGCAGTCTATTTTGTTTATATTTTGTCCAAAACGCAGCTACAGGTAAATTCAATATTACTGAAGGCACACAAAATTGTAGATTATAAATCGTTGCCTTTAGATGTACAATATGTAGCTATTTCTTCGAAAAACTTTGTAATCTACAAAAACGAGCCAAATCACCATTTTTCAGGCAGCCAATGCAGGCAGGTAAAAAATAATAGTTTATGTTTATTTGAGCAGCTTTTACCAAGAGCTTGTAGAGGCAGCTATTTAAATATTTCAAACAACGTATACTATTTGTGTAACACAGCTTTATGTTATATTATAAAAGCAGCTACATACTTCAGAGCTATATTAAATGCAGTTATTTTAATCAAATTAATTTGAAACCGTAATAATGAAGAGGCAGCTTAAATTTTTATTATAAAAGCAGCTACATAATTCAGAGCTATGTTGAATGCAGTTATTTTAATTAAATTAATTTGAGACCGTATTATTGAAGAGGCAGCTTACATTTTTATTATAAAAGCAGCTACATACTTCAGAGCTATATTGAATGCAGCTACTTTTAATCAAATTAATTTGAAACGTATTTATTGAAGAGGCAGCTTTAATTTTTATTAAAAAGGCAGCTAAATACTTCAGAGCTATATTGAATGCAGCTATTTTAAATACAATTGATTTGAAACTGTATTATTGAAGAGGCAGCTTTAATTTTTATATAAAGGCAACTAAATTCTTCAGAGCTATATTGAATGCAGCTATTTTAAATATAATTAATATGAAACTGAATTATTGAAGAGGCAGTTTGAGGACGACACGGTTGGCGCAGTGGCTGAGCAATCGACTGCTGCGCAACGTGTCGCGGGTTCGATCCCCGCACGGAACAAATATTTGTATGATCTGCAAGTAGTTGTTCCGGGTCTGGGTGTTAGTGTATGTGAGTTTCTATGTTTGTAAACGCACCCACGATACAAGAAGAAATTCTTAGTGTGGGGCAACGTTTTTAAAAAAGAAAAAAAAGAGTTTTAATTTTAATTATAAAGGCAGCTTAGGTATATATTTTAATAAATTACCTTCAGTATTTTAGGCAGCTACATACTTACGTAGTTTTATGAAAACGAAGCTATTTTTATTGCAGCTATTTTTAGTAAAAATAAATTTAAAAAACTTTTTTTTATCTGGCAGCCTTACTTTTGTTCTTACATTGTTTATTTGGCAGAAACAGCTGTTTCTAGCCTTTTTATTACGATGAAAGTTATTTCGGCCGATAGTGCAAGTATAGGTTTAGAGATAAGGTTTTATAAGGATGTATGCAACGGTTATTATGTAGGTAAAATCCTTTCTTGCAAGGGTCGAGTAGAATGCTAGAGAGTGTAGAAAGTATAGATTTGGTTAAGAGGCTTTTTATATTACGAGGAATTTCTAAATTATTGCGTTTCCAGTTTAGTATAATTATTTTAAGTTGATGTTTATTCGGTTATATTACTATAACATTCCGCTAAATTCTATAATTGTATTTAGATTTTAAGAGAATTAGCTTGTGATCCTTACCACGTACCTATGTAAAATTCGTCAATGATACCTAGTGTTGTTTTGAGTTTTTTCCTAAAATCAGTCTAGCTATCTAATTACGTAACACATTTGCGGAAACGATTACGACTATCTGTCTCATTTTGACAGTTCATCAACATTCATTGCGTTATTTACGTTGTTGAACAATTTTTTTTCGAACTTTTGATGCAATGGATTAGCAATCTGTTTCAAAACAATTCAGATTCAAATTACACGATCAATCAGATGAGATCTCAGTCACAGATCCTAATAACCTTTTTGCAAAAAAATATCTGATCATTTAAAATTGATATAATTTTTATTTTTTATTTATGGTAAGGATAACATTTTATCGAATAAGTGAAGCAAAACCACCGCGAATATTTTTTTATTATTTGCCCCCTTATTTTAGAAAAGATCCTCTAGTAAAATTTTCCGTTTGTGGCAAAATATTTTATTATTCACAAAAATATTATAAAGTAATAAATGCACGTTTTATTTTCATTCGAATTTAGACTTATAATTAATTTAGTTTTTTTTTTATTTAAGTAATTAATTATACATTATTTAGTTATATTTAAAGGATAAACCAAAGCAGTAATCAGTATCCGTCCAGTGGTAGTTAAGTTTTCTCTGACAACTTCAGATTATTTCTATCGTCTTCAAAATTAAATGCATCTTTAACTTCACTGTCATGATCTGATTAAACTTATGTTTTCTTATTAATATTTCTTGTTGTATTCAGTTTTAAGTTTAAGACTATTTCTTTTTGCTTTGTCTAATTTAATTAATTTACTTCTATTATGGTGTCTTCGAATGTAGTTGTAGATTCAATTGGTGTCTAAAATTTAATCGTAGCATAGAATATTTTCCATCATCATATTGATTAGTTAATTTAGTTTTAATGTCATAATTATTAATTAAGTGTGGATATCACATGTGTTGTGAAAGTTAATGATAAGAAAATGTAAGATTTATATGAAACATGTAAATAAAAATATATAACTTATGTAACCGGCGCTAATGTTACCTTATTTATTCCCCATTTTAATAACAAAAGGTACCCGCGTCACTCACAAACTCTTTCGATAAGAATAAAAATATTGTAAAACACATGTATCTGTATTTAACAATCTAATAAATAAAAGCATTAAATATTGTTTTATTGAAATTAATTTTAGCTGGGTTTTCAAGGTTTAGAAACATGATTACGACATTAAGAAGAAGAAAAGGTACTTGCAAAATATCATAATGGCCGAACCATAGAATAATGGTTCGGCCATTTTTTCAAACGTGTGATATTTTCTCAAAATCTCAATAAATGCTGAAATGGCGAATCACTCTGTAAAGTGGTGACGAAGATCTTGCCCCCTTTCTGAAAGAAGTGCCTAATCTATAAGAGAGAACTGTCGAAAGCAGAGTAGGTAAGTAGACCGTAGTATACGTGCATATCAGTCCTCCTTGATAGACGAATCATAAGAATGCATTTGACAGTCTGGCATAATTTTTCAGGCGGCTATAGTTGTCTTTGGAAGCAATAATAATGAGCCTCGTTAAAAAATATAATAAATCATTAAATCCCTAGTTATACAATAAAACGTTTTAGTTTATAACAGCAATCACTTTTAGATAGTAGTAAGTAGGGTTTCCCCAAGGTTGCATACTGAGCCTTCTCATTCACAAATTGGGAACTAACATATATCAGTAGTCAGTAGACAAGTGCGAGAATCCTGAGTAGACATTACCAGTCAACTGAATTCGCAAACTAGGTTTTGTATCGAGACCCTCGCATATAGTAAAGATACTACCTAATTAAGTAGGTATAGTCTGTGGTTAATTGATTACAATGAAAACTCGGTGACAAGAATAACATTTGTCAGACGCAAATAACTCAGCTTATAATGTATCAGTCTGGTAGTCCACAGCCGGACATGCTTTCCAATCGCTATTTAACTCGATCCATGGCTAGTTTCAGGCTGAAATAGCTACTACTAACCACCTGCGAAGGTTGTCGCTCCAGCTCCGGCAGTCCTTACGTTAGCCGCGCAGACCAAGCCAAGCGCAGCTAAATTCAAAATCAGCTGTTTTAACAATTTCTGAATAGACTTAGATCTATCATATCCCTGTACCCTAATTGCTTAAGAGCATTTATTCCGAAGGTGGGCAACGTCGCAAATAGATGTCAAATATTTCACTATTTTGATTAATTAGGCAATATTTCTGGAAATAAGAAATGTGGCTAACTAGCGAACTAGAATATTGATTATGAAATGCAATAATTAATATCGTAACGCCGAATGTTTAGTTTTAGATGTAAAAAAACAATTTGGAAACTTTCCAACTGTGTTTTTACACCTAAAATGGGTATAGCATCAAATTCAATGTTATAATTGCAATAGGGATGATGCCTGGGTAAAAAAATGAAATTCTAATTAGTCCGTCAGTCAGATAATAAAAAAATATTAGACACGTATTTTTTGCTTTATCATATTAATAAAAAAATACTTAGATAAAACGCATTTTAAGTTGGGGAGTGGGGGTCGATAAGTCACTAGTACGTATAAAATCTACATACTCGTGAGTTTATGGCACATTTTACCTCAATGTATCGCCGTAATCGTTAAACGGTTACGTTAAAAAAGAAAAAATCGTGTCCAATATTTTTTTATAATCTCAAAGACAGACTAAAAAAAAATTTTAGTCATCATCCCTATAGCTCGCTAGTTAGCCACATTTCTTAATTCTATTCAGTAATAATGATCAAAACAGGTAAATATTTGACAGTTACTTACGACGTTGCCAACTTTTAGGATAAACCCTCTTAATACACGATCAATCAAAATCTAAATCGTTTTGAAACAGATTGCTACTCCATTGCTTCATAAGTTCGAACAAAATATCTGCTCAACAACATAAATAACGCAATGAATGTTGTCGAACTGTCAAAATGAAACTGATTAGTCTTAATCGTTTACGAAAATGTGTTGCATAATTAGAAAGCTGTTTAAACTGTTGTTGTGGAAATAATTAAATTGGTTGTAGTTATACTATTATGTAGCTCTGCTGAAGTTGTGAGCACTGAATTGCTCTAAAACCATAGCATAATCAGCTAACGACGCTGCTGGGACACAGGCTAAGAGAGACTGGGCCATAATCCACTATGCGGGCCCAGTACGGGTTGACATGTATAATTCCTGACCGAGGCCGATCTCGGTTCTGATTGCTACTATTGCTAAGCGCAATCTGGTATTGTATACGAAACATATTGGTTTAATTTTTATTTATAAGTTTCGCCAGAGGATTAAAAGACAACGCATCAAATATCCAAAATTCTAAAAAGGTCTGTTGAAACTGACAAGAATGACAGATTAAAATAAAAAAAACCGAGGAAAAAAAACCACTTTACACAATTATTTAGACAAATCATGTATGTTTTAAATTATAAAAGAAACTTACCTTTTCGGCTTTCGCCAGATAAATCCACAGCTTTCGCCAGGTTGAAAACTTTTTCTGGTCGCTAAAATTGTATTGCATCTCCTTCGAAGCATATCTGGTACTCAGAGGAGACCGATAATTGCAGTACTCTGAATTCTGTATTTCCACGGGAGCGTCAATTGAAAACATTTTGATCACAGTTTATGTAAAATGTAAGAAACACTGTAAATATCTTGTTACGTCGATAGCCGCATACAGCTGACACTTTAATGAACATAACCTAACAAATAACAATATCAAGGTTGGGCAAATCGGCGGGAGAATTCAATTCCGATAACAAATGGACAACAAGGTTATCTTTTAATGTTGGTCGCATGACGAAATTTAAAATAACTTGTGTCGAAAGTAGATTGCTTATTGTGTCGCTAATACAAACACAATATTACTTCATCATCGAAAGCGAATATTGGCATAAATAGTTAGTGTAGCTTTGCACAAACTTTACTTTTAGTAGTAGGCCCTTGATCCTTATAAAAAATAGGGAAAAGGATCAAGCTTATGTGTGCCTATGCATGTACCTACTGTATCACTAGTGGAATGAACAAAAACACCTCTTTACATCACTTCTTCTCTGTCTGCTTTTTAATAAAAGGATTTATATTTAACTAGCTTTACTCGCCCCGACTTCGCACGGGTAGCACTAAGTCCTATACCTACCCTACCCTACCTACCCACCCTAATTTTCTCACCGTTTAATTAAACCTTCCCTGGACTATGACAAACATTTCGAATCCAAAATCAGCTAAATCGGCCCAGCCGTTCTCGAGTTTTAGCGAGACAAACGAACAGCAATTGATTTTTATACATATAGATTTAAATAATCAAAAACATAATTGTAAAAATATTATTTATTTACATCAACAGATTATAATATTTAATTACTTACATATACATTACATGTTTTGTTTTTTATTATAAAAATACTAGCTGCATGAAAAATACAATCATTTGGCAGTTATATAAGTCGTAAGTCTGTCTAAGGCACCAGTTTGTAAAAGTTCACAATGTGTAGATTGCAGTGTGTTTAACTCATATAAATATACAATTTACATAAATATAAAAGAAAAATCAATCAGCGCATGACTTTTTCAAAAACTAATTTTAAATAACCCAATGCTCCAATACTCTGTGACCAATCTACTTACAAATATACAAATATTGTAGTTTCTCAGCGACAGTCTATTAATTTATGATCTATCTTTACAACAAATATAATTCACATTACACCAAGGAAGTGATCATTTATACTCCCAGTGCTCTTCTTTATGATACATTTCAATAAAATAAAACTAAGATATTATAACACCCTCTTTGAAAGCAGTTGTGATTCTATTGCACTATATCATAGTATACAAGACTTATCGAGGGTTATATAAATCAACATTACTTCTTAGCGAGAGATTTCATCATTTTCTCTAATTTCATTGCCTTCTGGATATCTCCCTTGATTTTCAATTTGCCCATCATGAATGCAGTAGTTGGCTTCAATTTACCTGTAAAATATATAAGTTTATTATAAGTTATGATATCACAATAAAGTAGTGAAATTTCCTTATTTAAGTGGTATTTATTATCCAGGTAAATTACGTTTGGTAGATCTTGAATGTTCTAATGCTAGAGGTATTAAAAGGTATTTAAAAAAAGCTATGTACCGGCAAACATATCAGCGAAGTGCTGTCCATCCATGGTGAGGGTCGCGTCCGGGGGGTTCTTGGGCTCGCCCTGACCGCATTGTCCATCGCCGTTCTTTAGGTCCAAGTGCCAAACTCCTTCCTCCTTACCTACATACATTGCAGTGTTATACAAATATATTGATAACTGGTTAGGACGTATTCTTGAATTTAGAATCTTAGATAATTTACATTTTATCGCCATTAGCGAAAGTTGTTCTTTTTTGTGTCAGTAATGAAATAGTCCTAAATAAATTTTGGTTGCAATGGAATTTGAACTTCGATATGTGTG
This sequence comes from Agrochola lota, assembly GCA_947364205.1. Lineage (NCBI taxonomy): Eukaryota > Metazoa > Arthropoda > Insecta > Lepidoptera > Noctuidae > Agrochola > Agrochola lota. Next base: position 5,373,500 of record OX376223.1, read on the forward strand.
ACATTGCGTTAGTTGTTCATGCATAATGTTCATCATTATGTATTAAAAGCCTATAATGTTCCCATGTCTGGGATACGGGTCTCCTCTCTTCGAAATGAGTGGGCTGTAATCTACCACGCGGGCGCAGTGCGGGTTGATAGATGTCACATATCTTCTAATTTTTGGTTCTAGGCAGTGCCAGTTTCCTCACGATGTTTTCTTTCACCGTTTTGAGAGCATTGATTGTTTTAAAACTTGACTTATTTCAGATTCTGAATTAAAGTGGTAGATGATTTACCAGTACAGAAAACTTACGAAGTTTTGTTTTTTAGCAACTACACTCCATTTGAAATGAGATTAGACATTTAAACAAACCTTTTTTACAGTCTGTTCTACCGATTCTGACTTCTATACCGTAGGCATAAGGATGGCATTAAAAGCAAATAAGTGGTTACAATACCAACTGTTTACTGCAGCTGCCATTGGTCATGCCACCAACGCAATAGAAGTCAAAATATGTTGAACAGACTGTAAAAAAGGTTAAGTTACATTTTAATGTCTACTCTTATTTCAAATGGAGTATAGGTATCTTGTTTTGGAATACTTCCACTACAAATTATGTGAATATAATCGCAAATGGTAATAAACGCTCATACAAACTACATCAAACGAATACTAATTATCATAATACCTTTGACATTGAACTGGTAGACGGCTTGGGTCTTCTTTACCAAGTCTGATGAGAGAACTTTGGTGATGGAAGCGAAGAGAGCCGGGATCTGGCCACCTGACCCGGCTTGCTGTAATTGGCAGAAAATATAATGAAAAGAAAGTCTAAAACTAATGAGTGTGATGTTATTAGGAATCCAAATAGTTTTTATAAAACAGCAGCTCCGCACTGAATTTAAATTTTAATTGTATGTTAATCTGTGTCTGTACCTACTAGGAAACAATATTGTGACTAACCCTATGTACTTTGTCTGAAAATAAAAGTATTGTATTCTATTCATGCCTGGACTACTTTAATAGCAAAGACTAAAGCAAAAGATAATCATTTTTTAAATGAAAGAGCAATCAGGCGCTTTTGAGAAATAATTGATGATGACAGTATCTATCGACTTTTAATTTAAGTACTTTTTATCGAAATTCTATCAGTTGATTTTTCAATTTCATTTAGGGTTTAAGATTTTCCCATTTTAGTAAAAGTGTGCATATTTATTTACCTGTTTTTATTAATAACTAACAACAGCTCCAACAAGCTGCAAGCCTTTTAGTTGAATATACAAAAATAACTCTGAATGAGGCAAAAACATTGCTAAGTGCTCAATATTATAATATTCCTCTACTTTATTTACATTGCCATGCATATTTAAAAAGCTTCAAAATAGCGTATTTGCAAACAATTACGTTAGTTAGGTTTAGAGTTTAAGGTTGATCCGTATTTACAGAATTATAATCATTAATACATCTCTCTAAGTTAGATTTGTTCCATTGAATGACTTTTTCATGAAATCATGACATTTGTGGCTAATTCTTAATAAGGGTTTGGATTGCTGATATATTAATAATTGTAATATTTATTATTCTATAAATACATATTTGTTATGCTCGCGAATCATATTTTCATCAAGATACAACCTGACTCTGACTTGCAAATTGCAAAAAACGTAAGAAAATTTTAATTTCGAGGGCTATTTTTGCGGATCCACCAAGATATTTACAACATGCACAATACTTTTTTTATGTTAGTAAATGGTAAACAAGCTGGCGGCTCATCTGATGGTAAGTGCTCACCGCCGGTGTGTTCCTATCCTACAGTTAAGGTTAGCCTATATCCATCAAACCGGGACAGAGCAAAGGTGTTTGAAGGCAGAAATGGTTAAATACCGTCATGCTTATGGTAAGACAACACAAAATAAAAAACACATGCAGAAGAAACAAATGGTCATAGATAAATCTAGACATTCATTTTTATTTTTTCACACCGGTTTGTCTTTGATTTCCTTCTTGGTCATATGCGGTAGGTCCAGGAAGAAGTCGGGTAACAAATTGTCTATGTTGCCTGCGAACAAAGGGAGATTCCCAATTTGAATTTCCAAAAAAAAAATACGTCGTTTTTAAATTTCGTAACCGTTCATTGGTTTGGACTGGTTTCCTGGACCTGGGAAATGCCTGTTTGGAAGACTTTTACCTTTGACCACTGATTTTTCTTGTTATAATACAAGCTAAACAGCATGATTATATACAAAGTCGCCATATACATAGTTGTTTAATTTTACAAGTGAAGGCGTATATTCGCTGCAAGTGATAGATAAAATTCAAAAACAAAACATACTATACGAATATTAAAGACAGATCTACTGCTCACTAAAGCCATTTTTGTTGAATTGCAAATACCACTACAGTTAAATACCTCCACAACTTAAGGTTTCCAAAGACAAACCTTTTCCTTGTAGTGGACCGCAGAGGTATGATACTGTCTGACGCGGTTAGCCGTTGTGACAGTCTGCCTGTGCTGAGACAGTGCCCCAGGAACATCCAGGAAACCATCCAGTAATAAGTTATCCACGTTCTCTGTGATCAATCATTACTCTTTGTAGTGATACTCTGGGTATTGCACAGAGAAATACAATTAGGAAACAGAGATGGTATGGTAGGATGGTAGAATGGTAGTAATTAAACCGTGATGGGTGACTTTAAAAATATGAGCAAGTAATCTAACTTTCAATAATCCGAATCGGTAATTGACATCTACTGACATTAACAAATAGTGTTCGTCTTTTTATAAGGTTCTCATTCGTTCGTTTGCAAGAAAATGTAAATCTATAAATGATTATTGTGATTCGAATTTGAGTAAGGATAGGAAGTCCATGAATGAACTTTGTTGTTGAAATTAAAAAACTAAAAGATTCGAAGGAATAACAGGCAAATGCAAAACAGGAAAACCGATGCAATAACTAGTATTTTTGTAACAAAGGGGAAAATTAACTCTCGCATGGTAAGTTGAAACGACACATGGGAATCTAATAGAAAAACATGGAATCTATTCTCACTAAATTCAAAATACTTACTAGGGTCGCAAGCATAGGGAGTCAAGTCCTTGACACCAGCGGACTGAACAACATCTTCGTCGATGGCAAAGTTGCCCGTGTATGTTTTGGGGTCCCTGGGAATAGTGAAAATACGTGTCATGGCGAGTTTAAAAACATTTTTGGGTAGTTCGTGGCGAAATATTGTCGTTTCATTCTGAGGCCCGTAAAAATTAAAAACTGCATAAAATCGTTACATTTGAATTCATGCTTTATTCATCATGCGTGCTTGAATATTATGATTATGACGACAATTTGTTCAGTTTACAAATAATAAAATCTGCAATCACTGATGATTGCTCCATTACTCTATACTGCGCAGTCTTTGGGAGGCACAATGTTTATAAGATAATGTTTACTTGGACAGTTTACTCACGAAGGCAATCGCAGTCATAAAACGTGCGACTAGGTCGAGTACTCAATAACGCCTCGTATATACAATGAATTAATGCACATTATGAAAGTAAATAGTTTGTTCAGAATCGTTTTCTGTCATTTTTAAAGGTATTTTTTATCCCAAAAATAATTAAAACTACGTAAATTACAGGCACACTTCCGCTGTACAGTCAAAATAAACCAAAATGGACGAAGCACCCTAGGTACTACGCTAGACCCTTATAAGTGTGAGAGTAAGACTGTGTGCGTGTGTAGATTTGTAATGTGACCACAATTTTGTCCCACAGTCATTATACTTAACTAATTTAATAAATAAACAATATTTTATACATAATAGTAAAAATTCAATGTATGTACAGATCGCGGCACGTAAGTAAGTTAAACTAAAATGGCGGTCGTCCGCGCAGGTAAAACTATGATTTATATATATATATATAATACTTTGATTGAGAACCTAAATGTTTTTCTGCGTATTTAAGGTCATAGTTCAACAAGACTTACGTGACGTACCGCGATCAGTGACACATTTTCGGGTCTCAATCGAAATATAACCATTTATTGTACCTACGCGGACGACCGCCATTTTGGTTCACGTGCCGCGATCTGTATTATGATTATACGTAATTTTGAAATCGGGGTGTTTGGTGGTGTGCGTTAATTCCAGGACATGTTGTAGAGCAGTGGTGCCCTAGTGGCCAGCCAGTTGTGTAATTTATTTGATCACCACTTCTCTCAAAAACGTTAAATGAAACGTTGGAACGATATAGGCTGACTGTGATCATACTATGTAATGTTTTCTCGCGTGTTTATGACCGTGGCTGACACGAACGTAAGAGTGTACTGTTATAAAATTAGTTGTAGATACGTACTTGCTAAGCATGACGTATGCGGCATCAGAGACGATATCCACTTTACGACTGGTGGAGCTGGTACCAGTCAGCATCTCAATGGCAGCGGTCGCGATAGCTATAAAACAGTGCTGCCATGAGAAACTGTCTTCAAATGATTATTTTTTTATTTACATTTTTGGAGAGATATGTATAATTTAATAGAGTACATACCAGTCTTGGGCCAGAGAGCGTTGACGGCAACGTTGTCTTGCTTGAACTCTTCAGCCATGCCCAGCACACACATTGACATACCATATTTAGCCATTGTGTAAGCCACATGGACTGAGAACCTGAAATATAAATATTTTTTGTTTTTTATTTGATTAAGTACCCGAGTGAGGAGCTCGTGGCTAAGTAATAACAGCCGCGCTGGTCGATCCATCAGGTTAATCTATGCTTGCCGGGGTTGGTCCGTGGATGGGTGACCATCTTTACATACCGAGACTCCTCCGTGTCTCGGAAAGCACGTTAAGTCGTTGGTCCCGGATGTCATTCGTGGATCTTTGATAGTCGTTACGGGTCGTCAGAAACCTGAAAGTCTGACAACCAGTCTTACCAAGGGGTATCGTTACTGGGTTGTGGAGGTGAGATAGGCAGTAGCTTCATGTAAAATATTGATATTCAGCTGCATCCGGTTCGGCTGGAAGCCGACCCCAACATACTTGGGAAAAGGCTAGGCAAATTTTTTTTAAAGTGTCTACCCATTGTGTAATATTATGTTTTGTGTCTACGGAAAAAAGATTGTAGACAATTAAATTAATTCTTGTCGATGTATTGATGATTCGACCACAAAACCGGATCAGACAGTGTTATTGGGTTTTCCATCATACTAGCCCGGAATCTGGATTTGGTCCTGATGGCACTAGGCTCGCCCCTATAACATGGGACTTAAACAACTGGCGAAATGTGGGTGAACTATAGCTACACCTCCTAGCCCTTCGGGGAATACAGGCGTCATGTTATGTTATGTTCGACCGCAAAACTAAATAATCATGAATTCAGTAGATATACTTTGACCGAGACCGTTGTAACGCGCCTTAGGTATGAACGCGGTGAGACCCCGGGCCAGTGCAGGCCGCTCATTCGTCAACGCTCACGGCATCCCGCCGCTCATTCGTCAACGCTGGCCCCCGTCTCGCCGCACCTTCTTAAGACGCGGTATACCTACAATCTTATCTAAAAAGAATCTTTTCCACTTCTATTTATCTACTTACCAGTAGGGGTTCATGTTCAACGGTGGCGACAGGTTGAGGATGTGCGCATGGTTGCTAGCCTTTAGATGAGGCAGGCACAGCTTGGATCTACAAGACAAAACATTTTTATTATAATCTCAATTACAACCAATGTATGTCTTTCCCCTTCTATAACATGGGACTTACAAGTCTTTCCGCAGTTATTTTTTCCTCTGAAGTTGCTGTCAGAGGTAAAATGACTGAAAGTACTGTATTTATAGTTTATTTTATAGTTTACCGACCATTCGCCAGTTATGTTACTGGGGAATGGTGGGTAAACTATACATGTCTGCCTTGCCCTTCGGGAAATACTGGCTTGACGTTATGCTAGTAGTATTTTCTTGGCAATCATAACAGTCAAGGTTACTTCAATTTATTTACAGATCAAAAATGATTGATGTAGATTGTATAATTTGCATGATAGACAGACGTTTTTGTAAATAATTACATTGTTTTCCCTCCACAACAATAGAAACATGTTTGTTTTCATACAGATTAATCTTTATTATGTTATTCCACAGAACTTTTTTGTTTGAAGTTGCTTACTTAGATATTCCTCACAAAAATCACATGATCACGGCTGCTATAAAAAAAGTTACTTAAACTACTGAAATTCCTTTTTTTATTCTGTAAAAATGATATCGAAATGACTTTTACGTTATTTTTTTCAAACAATAAAATAACCTTTATTCCATTTGAAATAAGATTAGAAATTAAAATAAACCTTTTTTACGGTCCGTTCAAACGACTTTGATTTCTATATATACCGTAAGCATAAGGATGGCATTAAAAGCAAAAAAGTGGTTACAATACCAACTGTTTACTGCAGCTGCCATTTGCCATGCTACCAACGCAATAGAAATCAAAATCGGTTGAACGCACTGTACAATCTTATTTCAAATGCAGTATCTATCGGCATTTCCTATCTGTCTCTGAGAAGAAATGTCGAAACAAACTCCGAGGTCACTTACGCCAAGAAAGTTCCCCTGGTGTTAATGTTGTGCATGAGGTCGTATCTCTTCATGTCAGTCTGCGCGGTGCCGCTCAGCGAGATAGCTGACGCATTGTTCACCAAGATGTCAATGCCATTGAACTGAAATAAACAACAAATGTTTATTCGCCCTGAGATGACGACTAATAGAGAAGTATGGAAGAAAAACACGATACCCCTTGGTAACACTGGTTGCTTGGAACTTGGACTTTCGGGCTTCTGACGACCCGTAACAACTGTCAAAGATCTAAAAATGACAGCCAGGACGGAGGAACGGCTTCACGTGTTTTGCGAGGCACGGAGGGGGTCTTGGTATGTAAAGATGCACCCATCCACGGACCAACCGCGGCAAGCGTAGCTTAACCTGATCGACCTGTAAGGCTGTTATTACTTAATCACAATACCCTCATTGTATTCATTTATTTAGGTATACATCTAAATTGTTAATATGCAATTGAAAAAATGCTATATAACAAGTTAAAATAATATTATAACTGCGAAAGTGAGTGTTTGTTTGTTACGCTTTTACGCTAAAACGGCTGTACGGATTCTGATGAAATTTGGCACATGGGTAGACCATGACCTGGAGAAGGACATAGGATACCTTTTATCCCAATATTCCCACGGGAACAAGACTTATGCGGGTGAAACCGCGCGGCGCAGCTAGTAATTTATAATTCTGTGTGAAGTTTTTGTAGTTAGCAGCGACAATAAATTACTTTTTATTTAGAATGAGCAAATAATAAATATTGCAGTGATGTTTTTTTAAAAATGTAATTTGATTAATGAATACCTAGTACATCGTCTGTTTGGTAACTAAATATATCTTTTTATTTTGTAACTTAAATTCAAATGAACTAGAGGTAGTGACTTTTTGTATAAGCTTCCTTAACACACTTGGAGCTATTGAATTTTAAATCCCTTTCAACTTTATTCTTAGAGTTAATTTTCAAACTGTGTATGGTAATCAAGTGTCTTAGCAATGGGCAATGTTTTCAAGAATTTTGGTAACATGCCCAGAACAAGTCATTGAGGAATTCTAGGAACAATCAGTTAAAATGTTTTTGAAATTATGGGATTGATCGTTTACCTTCTTGACAGCCTCATCGATAGCCTTTTGTAGTTGTTTCTCATCCCTCACATCGACAATGCATGGCAGGGCCTTGCCTCCAAGGGCTTCAACTAAAAATAAAACATTAAATCTATGGTTTGTATGTGTTAGTCACTAAACTATAAATAAACAAGTCCCCAAAGTGTAGGTTGGCAACTAATGGAATAACAGCTTTAATATTTATCCTACATACAGCCAATTATGCTGGATGGTCACAGGTTAAATAAGATAAACATTCAAAAAATTATAGTTTATGAAACGTGTATTAAAAACGGCTTGGTTTTTAATACCCGTTATTAAAAACCAAGTTATATCACACAAGTGTTTTAATACCTAGTTATGTGCAGTTTCATACACTACCTTATTTACTCTCATACATTGGGATTGAACCTACTAAATAAAAGATCAAGAATAAAAAAATCCCACAAAATTCAGTACAACTTCACATATGACTGGCGCCTGCACCCAGCACATCACAGCGCATGTGCTAGAGCAGTGCTACTCTCCCCCGTAACGTTCCATTACAAAAGTTGATGTAAACTCCTTGGTGATATTAACTTCTTGGATTATCCCAATAGAAAAAAAAATGTTTTATAGGATTTCAAAGACATCTCTGTATGTTGATCAATACAAAAACTGTTTTGGCAGTTTACAAGACAAATCTATCAAGGTCAACAGAAGTTGAAAGTCCATAATAATAACATTTTGGAGCACGAAGTCTAATCCAAATAAGTACAGGATTTTATCAAGAGATTGTACATTTATGACTTAAAATAAGATTCCTGCAAAGTATATGTAATACTTTTTATCTGATTGTTAAACTTGTATTAGATAACGCAATGCTATGATCTGCATGCCAAGTTTTCTTGACTAGGAAGTATAATAACGGCACTATATGACAGCTTGCAATGATTGCATGTTTTTAAGACTTATGGGTAATAGTTAAGGGAACAAATGCTGTTCTACATTGCTATACGGGTCCCAATAATGCCTACCGCTAGAACTATAATTTAGCAAATGGATAGGTAAGCAGTTTTTTTTAAATCATTTGTTAGCTGCCACAGGTGCCATCATACAACACCACTCGTTTAGTGTGTGATTACAAGCTAAATAAGTGAAAATTTCAATCAAATAGAAACTTGCAATAAAATTATCAAGGCCCTACGTAATATAAAATGTCATAACTCTCTGTTTAGCGACCATTATGGTTATATCAGAGGTACAAAAATAATTATTATGTATCCTCATTATACAATAGATATACACAACATTGAAGTGATAGTTTACAAAACAAATCCATCTAGGTCAAGTATCGGAAGTTCGAAGTCCAAAGCATTATGGAGAGCAAAGTCCAATTCATATAATTTCATATTTCATTAAGTGATTGTAGATTTATGAATTAATCGAGGTTTCTGGGTATTAATAGAAGGTATGCAAACTGATAAAGAAGGTGAATACACTTACTTTCTTCTGCGGCAGTGTAAATAGTTCCAGGCAGCTTAGGATGCGGCTCAGCTGTTTTGGCGGCAATAACAACGTTAGCACCATCCTTCGCTGCTTTCAAAGCAATAGCCTTACCAATACCTCGAGACGCGCCAGTAATGAACAGCGTTCGTCCAGCCAATTTCCTAATTATACAACGATACGAAAAATTAGAAGAAAGTAGATCATACAACTGTACAGGTTCCAAACACAAATATCTTACCCGGTGTTAGCCACTAAACTCATTTTTACAAGATTATTTTATTTGTATGTGAAAAGGGCAACGTTGTCAAATCTCAAAACTGAATATGTTATTCAGTTCGATGTAAGCTTTCTTTTTCAAAAGAATTCGCTTGATAACAAGTTGACAACGTCAATGACCGATCGAATGAATGAATTGAGTTGAATGCAGTGTTGCCAGTTGGGTATTGTCAAAAGTTACTTGAAATGAATAAAAAAGTAACCTTTTAGTGTGAAAAATAACCTTTCCTTCATATTTTTTTCTAGTAGTAAGAGCATTTATTCTGAAGGTGGGCAACGTCGCAAATAGATGTTTGAAAATATTTTAGTGTTTTAATTAATTTGGCAATATTACTGTGTGGAAATAAAAAATGTGGCTAACTAGCGAACTAGAATATTGATATGAAATGCAATAGGTTTCGGTCGGCCCGGGTACATTAATAGTACGTGACCGGTTAATATCGTAAAACCGAATGTTTAGTTTTAGATGTAATAAAACTATTTGGAAACTTTCCAAATGCGTGTTTTACACCTAACATGGGTACAACATCAAATTCAATGTTATAATTGCAATTCATTATTAATATTCTAGTTCGCTAGTTAGCCACATTTCTTATTTCTATTCAGTAATATTGCTATAAGAATCAAAACAGGTAAATATTTGACAGTTATTTGCGCCATTGCCAATTTTTAGGATAAACCCTCAAGTTGAAAGTCTTGAAAGACAGTTGTTGGTTGTTCATCATTAGTTCGAGAGAGAAAGACTTGTTTTTAGGCGTTGCACTCATTGCCTTACAAACGAAGTTTTGCGTTACGTTTCATGTTGGTTTCATGTAAGATATAAAAATATAATTCTACGTTTTCCGCAAAATCACCTAAAAGTAACCTTTCGAGTCATGTAACCTAGAAATAACCTTCTGGCATTTCTGGCAACACTGGTTGAAAAATGACAGACGGAAATGACAATGACAAATTGTTTTGCTGTGCTGCTAGCATGAAATTAGTGGTCCTTGCTTGCCAGCGTTATGAATGACTGTTTGTTTCTACTCGACTCGTTTGTTTCGATTACTACTAAAGCTACAGTTTCCTAGAACAGCGGTGACCGTTCACGTAGCGTCCGCAATTCGTTCCGCAAACCAGCGAATGACGTTATTGAACCGTTGGCTAAGAAAGTAAGTTAGTTTGTTTTCCTTTAAAGCGTTTTTGACACCGTAAAGCAAAGCTAGCTATTTAAATCTTTGGGGGGCGGGGCTCTTCAAGGATTTAAAAGATTTGCCCTCACCGTACTCAGTCACAAGAAAAAGTGTCCATAATGAGAAGAGGAGCTTAAAAATTATTATACTGGTTTTTTGAGATGGGGCAGTAAGGACCTTAACCGTTGTAGCTACAAGCTACAAACTGTCTTAGGAGACAAAAAATGTATAGTCAGCAAGAAAATGGGCAGTTTACTCAAAAACCTTTTTTGCTGCCAATCGATTCTGTTTCTTATATGGATTAAAAAACTCTATTGACCAGTGAGTACTAGAAAAGTCAGAAATCGCAAAAAACTTTTCCCTTACTTTTCGTAGGAAATGAGACTACAACCAACTTTTTACGTCAATCGTAAACTGGCCGAAAATGACAATCGAATGCACCAGTGCAATGTGAAATGTGGCATTTTCTAATTATCCGTGTTTTCGCAAAATCACTAGGGTTTTCGCGAAAATTGGAATAATCAAATCATCCTACGACATTTAAATCGTAGGGTCGTAGCAGAAGTCTGGTAGGTATGACGTAGCAGTAGTCTCGTGACGTAAGCATCGTAGCATACGTCTGGTAGGTATGATGTAGCAGTCGTCTCGTGATGTAAGCATCGTAGCAGAAGTTTGGTAGGTATGACGTAGCAGTTAGTGGCGGATTCGTCCTAAGGCCCAGTAGGCCCGGGCCTAGGGCGGCCAGATATTAGCGGCGGCCAATCTTGACAAAAAGTTCACAGATGATAACAAGAAATAACTCAAAGTACCTATATATTCTAAACGTTCGCGCTCATTATGGCGGGCCGCACTGCACCGCATCTTATAAGAATAATGACTTAAAAACATTTTAAAATATGTCCAAATAACTAATTGAAACGCGTCAAAGAATTTCGCGGCGCCAACCCGACTCATAGTTAACTTTTCTGAACCGATTTCGATATAAGTTGGCAATAAAGTAAATTCATTATGTAGTCTATATGATGGGTGCTGAGAAAGGGGCGGCCATGGCCTGAGGCCTAGGGTGGCCAAGACTGCAAATCCGCCACTGGTAGCAGTCGTCTTGAATGCGGTACGTAGCAGGTAGTCCCATATAAAAGGGGGCGAGTGAGCCACACTTTACCTGACTCGGGGATCGAACTCGGGCCCGCAAGTTTAGAGGTCGCGCTCGCCACCACTTGACCATTAGAGGCAGTATTTTTTTGTTAAGATTTTTTAATAAAATGACAAAGAAAGATTTGAAATACATTTATTTTTGTGCATCATTTCATAACCCCACTCTTGCTAATTTCTAATGTACAACACCAGATAGGGTGAATACATACATGATAATCTAAAATAAAACTTTAAATTATTTATATCATAAGACATTCAGTTAGGCTTTAATAAAAATTGCAATATATCTTTTATTTATGGCTCGAATCGTAGATAATTTCTTTTACATCTTTATATTCTTTTTATAATTCTTTATAATTCTGTTCTAATTTACACTCCCTTTTGTACACAGCAATTACATACAGAATTTACAATTACTTTACAGTAAAATTATTGTAAATTACACAAATTTTGAGTATTATATTTTAAATTAAGAAACAATCATTCAGTCCATTCATAATAATGTCAATAAGATAATACTCATTAAAGAATTTATATAACAAAATATTTTGTTAAGAGATCTAAGTATTAATTAATAATGAAAATATTCCTACAGCCCGTAGGAGAAATATTTAGGGAAACAGTATTTTTTTGGACCACTCATATTTTCTATCAAATCATACACTTTTCGTAAAAGTAAATAATATTTACCCAAACTAAGTTAAAAGTGGATACACAAGTTATTTACAAAATAACTTCTCGACATTCGCACAGTTTAAATTATCAAAATATATCTACATAATTAATTTTACCGATAGATTACATTAGTTTTAAATTATTTACAGTTATTCTACGCCTACAATCGACAACAAACTGTTATTATAATTGCATAGGATAAGTAGTTCCCTAATTATGTTGATGTACCTACTTATGTAGACATTTAATACATGCGACGCGGCGGTGGTAAAAAAATATCGATGAATATCTAGGAAAATTTTGTTCAGGATGAAGTAGGTACAGTTCGATTCAAACTTAACGGCGGCTCGGAAGTTAGCCACTCACTGCGCAGTACCGCACCCCTCACTCCCGCTGACACATAAATTCGTTACTGCGCAGCGACTCGCCTCATGTTCCGAGCCGCTCGTCCACAACGCTACTCAAAAGTAACTGGCTACTCATTTTTGATTTGAGTTTGTAGCTATCTAACATGTTACCTACTTTTGAGTAGGATCGTGGACGATGGTTCTTAGTTAATTTTATTTCACGTTGTTGTTTTTTGGGATAATCATATAATCTGTCCACTTATCGTATTGCTTTTAATAACATAGCGATAAAGAACTGTTAAAATAGTATCATGGATTAGGTAATAAAATGTAACCCTGTTTACCTCAGAGATATGATTTTATCAGTAAGTATTATTTTTTGAAAATAATCAGGCACTTTGATCCACGTTGTACGAGTTCATTAAATTAAAAAAAAAGTTTCTCGTTCGTTTTACTAACATAAATGAAAACAATTTTTTGTTTTCTATTTTCAAATCGATTGGTTTTTGATTTGTCTTTGCCTTAGAAGAGGAATGAGTGTTTGATGATTCTCTATGCTATCTGAATAAGACTTTTTTAAGGTAAGTAAGTCTATGACCTAAGATAGTTTAAATTGATCCATAGAACTACATAAACAGCACGATAAGAAGTAGAAATTCATCTAAACAGGAATAGCTATCTCGTTAAGCATAAACTCTATAACAGTCTAACAAATAATCCATGGAAATCTGATAGCTAGAGACATTAAAGCGATAATATTTTACAGTGAAAAGCACCATAAATTCTGTTTAAATATTTACTATTATTACTCACAACTTTCACTTAACTATTTAAAGCATTAACATAATCAGAATTGGCACCAAAATGAAACTAATAAAGATGTTAGTCACTGTAGAAAGTAACAAAATCTTCTTATCAAGGAAGGAACCTTAAATAATTGACCAAACGATTACCCATTTTTAAGCAGGTAGGCAGAAATAATTGTAATATTCATCCCAAATTAAAATAATAGGCGGTGATGTTTTCAGATGGCTAAGTCATTTCTTATGGCTTATTTACAAGCGCTATCTACCTTCCTACGGTGACTAAACAGTTCCAACTATAAATCCTATGCCACGAAAAAATATCTCTATTCCTTTGCCTAATAAACAAATAAATCCCGTTCAAATGTAAGCGGGTTGCTTGGCAGAATGTTGCAGTGCTGCCAACACATCGTGTTTGAGCCTGACGTACAATCGTCCCTTTCTCCACGGATTTTGAAGTTGAAGGGGTCTGAAGTCATCTCGGAGGCATCTTTCGCGGGCACCTATGACAGCTACAAGGCAGAAGTCTTGTAGTTTCTCTGGGCCATAAACTGGGCCAGCTTTGCCTTTGAGCACGGCGGCCATGTTGAGTTGTTTGACAACTAGGTCGATGACTTCCCGCGCAGACGTGCGCGGCGTCACGTGCAACTTGAGCGAGGTCCCCGCCGCTAAACCGGTTTCGTATGCAGCGAATACCTGGAAAAAACGATAAGTATCAGTCATGCATTCGTAAATACAGGTTGTTGTTACACGCATTAACATAAATGCAATTGCAGATGTGTACATCAAGTCGTTTAATTCGTTTTTGTAATGACAGGAACAAAAAAGTTAAGTACATAATAACTTATTTGACGAAACATTCCACTAATTAAGTGTTCTTTTACCTGTCTGACTTTTGCAATGTTGAAATTAAAATGGCTTCTGTTAATTTACCTGCAGTATTCCGGCCTGGTCAGGAGTGCGTGGCTCGGGACCCTTCACATCCTCACTGTCCCTCTCATCAGTCTTTGGAACTTTATTGTGATACTCTGCGTCCTCTTGCGTCTCCAACAATGGCTGACGTTTGACGCACATACTTGACTTCGCGAACTCCTGTCCCGTGTCAGTGAAGTCTACTTCTCCTTTCACGTTCGTCATACTCTTGGAAGCTATGACGCTACAAGGGCTCCTATAGTGCTTCCCTTGAGGACGGACTTTCAAAGGTACTGTTGTTAAAGGACAGGTCTGGCTCTCTGAGTCGCTTGAGAGACTCTGGGCGGATTCGGAGACATTACCTTTAGAGGTTCTAACGCTTATCATACTTCCTGGATAATATCCTCCTTTAACAGTTAGCAGAGGACTTGATGTGGTGGAACTTGCGTTAATACTGTGAGGTCTCGGCTTCGGCTCCACATTTTCGTTCTGCAGTACAAGGGTGTCTTCGCTCCGTGATGGCGGTAAACGATTGCTACCAATACTATTATGAGAACCAGAAGAAGATTTTATGTCAAATTGCGAATTGCTACTCATATAGTTATTGCTTATAGCACTGGATTGAGTGAACTGGGAGTCAGCACTGCCTTTTCTAGGAAATTTATGAGTTTCTGGGTTCAAGAATTGTGAGCTGCATAGATTGAGCGTAGACACTGATGTCTGGCGAGGGCAGAGACTCAACTGTTGTTCAGATTTGCTGAACTCTGGGTGTAAGTTGGCGTGGTTACCGTTCCCAGCGGGGCCGGGCCAGGACCCCCTGCCAGGGGACGTTTTGGTAATTTTCCCGTCTCTCGAAGGTATTTGAAGGAAGTCTTTAAACTTGCTATCCGTCTCATTGATTTCTGTAGGGTTTTCTGAAGAGTGTGACGGTGTCTTGTCGAAAATGTATTTGAGCAATATTCCAGAACTGGGTGCAGCCTTGTCTTTATCTCTCGCGAACCCAATGAGGTCCATGAGCCATCGTTCTGCCTTCCACACCGTGTTCAGATTATTCTGGAGGTCTTCCAGTTTGGTAAGTCTCTCTTTGGCTGTCTGCAACTCCGTGCAGGAGAACGCCTCTCTATGAGAATGGGCGGCTAAAGCCACGTCCAGTTCTAGAACGCAGCTGAGTTTCGAGTATTTGTTCAAAATGTTCGTGTGATACGTTTGCAGGTGTATCATTTCGAAAGCTTGTATCGGTAAGCTGAGCAGATCACCCTTCTGTAGGAGGATTTCCTTCTGTCCTGGCACTGAGCATGCCTGCTCTGCCGGAGGACATATCATGACGAAACTGACGTCATTATTCAGTTCAACGACCTCTAGGTCGTATATTCGGTGGGCAATGACGCTTTCGATGGGGATCTCCATGTCCTTGAAGAGTTTTCGTGCGCCCGAAGCGATTAGATCGAGGAACATTTCTTGAGATTCTGAGGGTTTCTCGTGACCGCTGATAGCGAGGCTGTTGATTGCTTGTGAGTCATCAGATTTGCCGGATTGGTTTTTTAGATGTTCCCATTCTTCTCTGTAAAAGAAAAATACAAGAATTGCATAAAGGTTAGGGATCAAAACATCATCAATTTGGCTATGTAGCTATACTGGCTTTTTTTATGAATCCTGAATAAGGTCCAAACGATACTTACGCAGACACATGTGGGTTGTCCCTGACGCGAGTGTGTGGAGGTACATTGGGTGTCCGAGCAGGCGCAACGATACGCACTACTTCTACTGACGACTGCAGCTTTAGGTAGCCCAGGTATAACCCGCGGGGAAGCTGGACGCGTGATACCTGTAATGACAGGAGAAAACATTAATAAGTGGATAAAATGTATGGTAGGTACCTCCTGGAATAAATAATGAAGTCGGTAAAAAGACGTTCTGCCTTCTGTTTCTGAAAGCCATACTAAAAACAATGAAGCATTTTGAATTTTCTTTTTGGAAATTAATTCATTAAGAAATCCTGCAAACCAAGGCTGAGGAAGACTTCTGATTTTGGTTTTCGAAAGGATACTCCTAGAATTTTGCTATTTGGTCAATCTATCAGAGATTATTAACATTTTTATATAATCACAATGTAGCCAAGGGTTCTTTAACCGTATTCCATCACTTGCAATATGAAATCAATCCTAAAACATTTACGTCTTAGAAATATTAAGACGATTATTTACCTGATGATAAGCAATCTGTTCATGAACAGAAGCCATGAGCAGTTCTCCAATAGTATTATCCTCGCTGAGCACTCTCCTGCGCAGGCGCGACACTGCCGCCCAGCGCGAGTTCAGCGCTGACACTGACTTCACGGACTTGACGCTGTTCACGCAGGACAGGACGATGGTGCCGTGGGAGTCCCGGAGAGGCTTGTGATAGAGTTGGCCTGGAAGATAATGGAGGATAATTTTTATGGAGGATTAGACTTTGAGGTATAGAAGCAATGGAGGCTTTTCATCGTCATCGAACTATAAGGTCCACAGCTGGACGTAGGCCTCTCCAATCAGTAGCAATACCTTGCTTCACGGCTACTCTCATTTACCTTCTACCAACCGCCTTGCGAAAATTGTTGCTCCAGTTAGCCTGTGGTCGTCCTACCCAGCAAGAAATATGTAATGGACAAATGATGGACAGCAGCAGTGAGGCATTTTATAAAGTTCAAGGTCATTCACAGAATGACTGATGAACGTAGCGTAGGCTTTATAAAGCCCTGCACTTTACAAACCTATACGAACGTAGTATTTTACGTAGTAATGGCTTTGCAAATCCAGGTTGGCTCGAAACACAAGTTTAGAGTCGATTCTTAAGCACTTCCAGCGTACCATGGGCCAGCGTAGCTAGTATCCATGCTATCCATCCATCCAGATACCATGGGACGGCCTAGCTATCAGTCTTATGACCCTGTTCATCCGTCCAATGGCTATTCTGCCCCTATTGTCCAAGAAGGAGGATAATGATGAAGGGTTTTGAAGAAGAACTCCAAAAAATTGACACGTACCTAAGTCCTGTATACAAAGCGCGGACTGCATCTGCGCGGCCGCCGTCAGCAGCTTGAGTCGGAAGTGTATCGACGACGACGTGTGCTTCTCCATGTCTGAACGAAGCGCCTTCACATCGTCCCACGCACATGAGACCTGGAATAGGGGGTAATATTTTACTTTTAACTGTACCTGTAATCTTTTAATCTTAAGTGTGGTGCGCCCGTATAGAGCTCCTTAAGTCCTGAGTTGAGCTCCACGATTACTAACAATGCTTGCACTGACTGGACAGGTCCACTCAAATCTGTGTGGTTCTTTTCTCAAAAGACCATTTCAGACACTAATCTACATGGTCCTCATATGGCTTGACCAATATTATTTCTGGACTTTCAAAGAGACTGCGACCTCTGAGGTTGTTTCGGCCTTTCTTCTCAGAGTAGTCAGATAGGAAACGCCGACCTCCTCTAGCTTATTTTTAATATTTTTTATTAAGATGTGTAAAAGTGATTCAGATATCCTAATTACAGAACAATTTCATTTCATTTCCCTAGATAGCGAGATCTAGATGCTAGGTCCAACAATCTGATGTTAATATTTTCACCAATGTATTTATAGCTCGTAATATTTTCACTTAACAATAAAAGTCTATTCATATATTGCCAAAGACAAACTGATTGTGTTGAAAAACTATATAGGTATGAGGAACAGGGTGTAAAGTTCACTCATCCTCCATACAAAAGGGAGAATCCTCTGACCAGACGGGTGTTGTGTCTGATGGGCTACTGCCCCATGATTGATGTCGGGACGTTGTATACAATATGTTAAAAAACCCTGTCCGATCCGAAAGGGGCACATAGGTACTGCAATAACATTACACATAAGTAATAAAAAGTCTTATTATGAGTGCGGGGTCAGACAGGGAGGTCTGACTTCGCCGAAGCTCTTCTGTTTGTACGTGGATCGGCTGATTCGTGAGCTCAGCAGCACTATGGTAGGCTGTTCCATTGACGGAACACTAGTCAATAACATAAGTTACGCCGATGACATGGAGCTGTTGGCCCCATCGATCAGCGCCCTCAGGAAACTCATGTCTGTTTGTGAGCGATATGCGGAGGCCCAGGGCAAAAAAGAGTGAGAGTCTGATGTTCAAGGCAGGCACTAAAGACTATCGTGAAGTGCCGCCTGTCACACTCGGTGGTACTGCGTTACAGTGGGTAACATCTTTTAAATATCTGGGGCATTGGGTCACCGCAACACAAACGGATAATGTTGATATGGAGAGGGAGCGTAGGGCGCTGTCAGTCAGGAGCAATATGTTGATCCGTAGGTTTGCAAAGTGCTCGATGGGTATAAAAAGTACTCTATTTAGGGCATATTGCCAATCTTTATACACCTGCAGTCTATGGGTCGACTACACGCAGAGGGCTTACAGCGCCTTACATATCCAGTGCAACAACGCATACAGGGCGCTGTTGGGGTTTCGACGACACTGTAGTGCATCAGGGATGTTCGCAGAGGCACGTATAGACGACTTTTACGCAATCATGCGAAAGCGTGTTGCCTCCCTGATGCGGCGGGTGCGGGGCAGCGCCAACAGCCTCTTGGTCACTGTGGCTGATAGGATGGAAGGCATAACACTCAGGCACTGGACCAGTACACAGGTATTACCTTCAAATCGTGCCTTGAAGTAATGTTATTGTTAATTGTTTTTGTTAATTATTGCATATTTGGTTATTGTCTTATTAGTGATTTTGACATTATTGATGGTGATTTTGACATTATTGATGGTGATTTTGACATTATAGTTATGATTTTGACATTATTATTGATGATAATTTTGACATTATTATTAATGGTGATTTTGACGTTATGGTTGTGATTTTGACATTATTGTTAAAGGTTTTGACATTGCTAGTAATTATATTGTGACCTAAATTTGCCAAATATTATTATGTACTAACACTAGTGTTTAAGATGTGTGTGTAACTAACAAATTGGATTGCATGATCTGTAAATAAAATAATTTGATTTGATTTTGATTATGATTGAAAATAAAAAATATAAATAGCTATTTAAAAATCACAATTTTACTAACTAAATTATAATAATGAGCAAATTCAACAGGGGTCATAAATTATGACTTGTAGACACCGGTTAAATAACGGCCGTCCGCGCTTCATGTAATAAAGACGGTAAAATTCCTCATTGAAAAAAAATGTGACGGTTTTTTTTTAAATAAGATAGAATAAGATTTTATGGTTTTCCTGTCATTTAATTTATCATGTTTGTTAGAGAAATTTGATCCTTAACATTGACCCTATCGATTGATGCCATAAAACTACAGGATGTAATTTTTTCGGATTTTACCCGGTTCGATTCGAGAGCGTGGAGAATGTTTCCTTTTAAAAATAAAGGAATGTTTCTTTTAAGAAAAATAATCTTCTTATGGATTTAAAGTGGTTTCCCTTCAGGGCCTATTGTTTTTTTTTAGTCTGTATACTCGTCGCGCGATACAGGATTTTGCATGACGTCATTCTGATGCGTAGTTAGCATGTGGCGTTGTAGAAACCGCCACAAAAGTAAAAAATAACCTTTTCCTTAAACAGAGTTCTAGTTATTTCGTTTTATAGCATACTTAACATTTCTTTATTGAAGTTGATACTTTTCCTCAATAAAACACAAGTTTAATAAAAATCATAAAAAGAACTTTCTTTACGACACTGTATTGTGTCGAACTTTGAATTGATAATTTATTAGTTTTTCCTGCACGCGTAGCATGACGTTTTCTATTTCTACGAAGAATAGACACAGCTCTTTCTATACAAAGTGACATTTCGTTTCTCCATTTTTGACATCACACCGTAGAAATCTTTCTACAATCTGTCATTTTGTCTTACGTTTCTAACAATCTTTGTCTAGGTCCTTTTATACGTAGACTATTTCAGAAGAAAGTTTTCTATCCCAAACTGTCAAAACCACACTGAGAACTGACAGTTGTCTAAAGTAGTGAAGACAATTTGATTTTGTAATCGCCATGTTAAAGACAGTAGAAAACTTTCTACTCGACGGCCGCAAAGTATATACGGTTATCTACAAAATCTTAAAATCATCATTAAAATGATGATTTTAAGATTTTGTAGATAACCGACACCCGAACCGATCCGATAACCGTTCTTCTGTAAACAAAAGAACGTTTTGAATACAAAATTGTGATAATTAATAGAAGAACTAAGCTATCTTCTCCTATTTAACATCATTTAGTTAATAGGGCATTACCAAGGAAATGGTTAAGGCCAATATTACTGTAATATTTTTTGTTCAAAAACATGGAACTTCGTCATTTTAAGAATAATTGTTGTAGTTGTCTTTATATAAGTAAAAATAGAGAATCAAACAGAAAAACTCCTATGACAAAACAAAGAATACTGAGTCGAATTATGTCAGAGTGAATTTCGTAAAAAGTGCAGTTGAGTCTTTCTACTTTGGTGCCGTCGTACTGTCTCCACGGAACGTCATTTTTGTCTACTCTTCCGTCGACAAAACGGTGCTCATGCTACGCGTGCTGCTGATTTATCGCAGAAGTTTTACTCCTTTTGGGCAACAGCTCTAAAAATAGCAAAAGATGATTCGGGATATCTTTTAATTTTGAATTGATAGGTGTATGACATCATCAGCTAATAGCAGTTCATTGTTAGGAATAAATGTCACCGATCGCGTGCAATTTGTTTTTTCCTGGGTTTCTCTCATCCAGCTGCTTTCAGCTTTCATGCTCAGCGAAGATCTCTCCATCTTGCCTATAAAATGCTTTCGAAATATTTTCCCGTATAAAAGTATATTACCTTCATGAGCCAATGGAAGTCGGTGTAGATGCAGGTGGGGTACGTCTCGTCCACTTCGATGACCGGCAGGAACTCCTCGCTGGTTACCAGCACTTTGTCCTCGTGGTATAAGATACAGGCTAGGTATACGCCTCTGAAACATTTAAATACGATTTATAAAAAACTCCCAGGTTTCGAGAAGTTTTAGAAAGTCGGATTTAGGGAAAAGTAAGAAATTTTGTCAGTCGCCAATCCAAGATGGATTTACATTTGACTTCGCTATCGCCTTTATAGCTCCCTCGAAAACTATAAAAACGGCAACGCTGATGAAAAATTTGAAAATTTTCGCAGCTGCCATCTTGGATTTACATTTTGACCTCACTATCGGCTTAAGCACCCTCGAAAACTATAAAAACGAAAACCATGACCAAAAAAATTAAATTTTCGCAGCCGCCACCTTGGATTTTCATTCAAACCAAATTAACACTTTTTATGAACGCTTTTTCGTGTGACGCTTTCTGTAAGTTTATTCCTACCGCAAGCCGCGTTAAAGAACTTCATTCCAAAACTTCGTTCCCAAAAACCTAAGTGAAACTAGTAATGGTCTCCTAGTTTAGGAGGTAGATCCTTGTCTGATTTGGCAGGATGCTACGTGGGGTGCTAGCACAACTTATGACATCTATTATTCAGTGCGCTAAAACTGATCAAATTGTCCAGCAACTCACGAGATTTGGCTCATAAGGATAACCATCAGTATCATTCAGCCGTAAGTCGCTTATTGCTTGACATAAGCGTCGACCGATTATGTTACGGTCCTTACCCCAGCTGAGCTTTGAGTACATAATATCTAAATCAGTTTTCCAACGCCAGAACATACCTCCTCAGATTCTTCTGGAACTTGCTGGCGGCAGTGAAGAGCTGTCGTATGGTGGCGGTCTTCTTGCGCGGCAGGCGCGCGTGGTGCGCCAGCGGCCGCGCGCGCGCCTGCGCCGCCGCCGCGCCCAGGGCCTCCAGCGCCGCCGCCGCGCCGCCCGGCCCGCGGGGCCCGCGCGCGCACACGTCGCGCCAACCTGGACAGATCAGAAATTCATGTACCTAATTCGTAACATGATACATTTGTTGCAGATTTTTAACTTGGTAAACAGGCCAACGATCGTAGCTATCGAGACCTACAAACCAAGGGATTGGTAAAAATAAATGCGTTGATGTCTTTTAAATCATGTTTGGTTGTTTGTAATACTTTCCCAGATAAGCTGCTTAAGCTGCTAAGAGCTAGAAGCTTTGCTACAACTAAAAGTGTATCCAAAGCGTAATGATAAGGTTTATAACGACAACATATCTTGATAATCTTACTACCCTAACAAAATAGTGATTTTACGACCTAGTGAGGCCGTCGCAGTATTTGGGACACTGCATACAAAATAGCAGTAAGAAATTCAAAATATACTCACTGCTAGGAACAACACTCCTGGGCACGGACACAGTATACGTCCCCCACCCCTTGATATTTCCCGCAGCCGCCCTGAAGAAGTACCGCCGGCCGCGCGTCAGGCCGGCCGCTAGCACACGCGTGCCGCTGTTGGTACCGGACGACGCCATCTCGCGGCACCCGCACACGTTTGAGAAGTCGGCGCGGGATGACCATTCCACTGTGCGTTGATATGACGAAAACACAATCAGATAAATAATCTTGTAAATAACTGCATGTATTAAATTACTTTATTTTTCAACTTAAAGACATAAATCATTTGCAGAAATATGAGAATATGACCAATTTTAAGTTAACCTAATTTCTTTAGAGGGACAAAAGAATATCAGTTGAAAACAGTTTGAAAATATTTTAAAGATGCTCATGTATAGCTTTAGACTTTAAAATTATTACAATATCCTTCATGTCCAGGATTGGCAGTGTTATAACGGGTAGGTATGTCTGAACATCCCAAACTGGAGTCTCCATCAGTGTGTGGATAATTCTCGTACCTATTTTTTTTTTTATTATAGGTGAAAATCAACTAACCTTTATACTTAGTAATGATAGGCAGGTCCTTAGGAACAGGCTGCATGGCTCTAGTGTCCTTCAGCCGTACTGTGACCGCATGGGCGCCACACACTTCGAGGTCTGGGGGTGGAGGTGCCGGCGGCACCCGTGTCTGTTGCCAGCCTACGACGAGACGTCTGGAGAAGGAAAATATTATTAAAATTACATAAGACTGTAACTGCGATGTGACATCGAAATCAGGTTGATGCGAGATATATAGGACCGGTCGATATGGAGACGCTTGAGAGGGTTATGTACAGTAGTAGACGCCTGTCGGTTGAAATGATAATGATAATGAAGACTGTAATCATTGATTTCCAATCGATTCTCATCATTTCATTAACGAAGAGTAGTGCAGTTCCCCACTACACTACTCTTCGTTAACGAAATGGTGATCGTCATTTAGTCAATAACGCATGAGTGGAAACCGAAGTGCCTGAGAGATATTTCTCTACGGCATGTGAAGCCAAGTCAGAGGCCCATGGGCGGCATAAGAACTCTGACACCAGGTTCGTCACTAACCACACGAAGAAGAAAGAAAGAAGAGGGGACTGAAGCCAAGTCAGAGGCCCATGGGCGGCATAAGAACTCTGACACCAGGTTCGTCACTAACCACACGAAGAAGAAAGAAAGAAGAGGGGACACTGCAGTTTTTTTTTTAAGTATCCTTTTTTTCATAGGTCAAGAAGGACCAAGGCTTGCAAAGTACATAAGACTCACTCAGTAGACACAGGGTCGAGAATTAAAAACAGGAGATACATTCTTCAAAATAAGAATCGGTCACTTAGATCATTGTCTGGACCCGACTACGCACGATTTGAATGCATAGGTGAACAGACAGATACCTCGTTTACAACTGTTGTTTATCAAAAAATCTTTGAATGCAGACGATATGCCGTGATTGAAAAGATAATTTCAATCAAACATGATATAGTATACAATGCTTTCTTCTACAATGAGCAATGATGTAATCTTTCCGATAGCATATATCTTCTATCTGTTACTAGAAATCTGTTACAAGGCTCTTCAGAAACCATTTTACTTTAGATAACAAAATAATTTACTTATAGGATCATCACGCGATCTTTTTCTTATACTTCTCTCTCTTCTGCTAATACACGTTACCTCAATTAATGACTACCTATAGAATATCTTTTTATATGTTCATGAACTGCAGAAAGTTATTAAATTTTGATTGTGTGTAAAATACGCAAGCGTGATTTGGTCAAAGGAAAAGTTAAGGTTTAAACTCACTTGAGGGTTCTGACTCTCCTCTCCCAATGTTGAGCTTGTTTATCTTTCTCGGAACCAGTGCCACCCGCACACCCTGTTGTACCTGCTGCTTGATTAGCGGCTGACCTGTAACATTCACAAAAGAACATTTAAGTTCCTGCACTAATATTCAGACACCTACGAACGGCCTGCAGCTTACTTGGGTAACACACTTACAAATGGGCATGCCTTTTATTTTGACAAATTAACAATATTCATAATATTGTGGCGGCATCTACATCGCCACATGCGAACTACGCATTAAAGACCTGAGGTCACACAAAATCCTGACGTCACTCAAATCCTGCATCGCGCAATTAGAGTTTACCGCGCGATCGAGATTTAAAAGTTTTAGATAAAACGCATTAAAGTCGGGGGATTGGGGGCTCGCTACGTCACAAGTCAGTATAAAATGTACCGGAAAGTGATGTCATGCCACATTTTAACTCAATGTATTGGCGTAATCTTTTGATTACAATAATTTTAATAACCGATCAGATGGATAAAATTGAGTCTCTATTGGGGTGCTGATGAATATCGCGGGAATCCGCTGGATGCGCGAAGCAGGACCGGACAATGAGGTGAGGTAAGAAGGTCTATGTCCAGTAGTGGACGTCACTCGGCTTTACGCCGTGTATAAGTCCACATACTAAATAATAAACAACGCATTGATGTTGTAAGCAGCACGCTAATTGCTTAAGACACTTTCAAGTCACAATCTGAATGAATTTGAAGGATATTGCTAATCCATTGCTTCATATGTTCGAAAATTCGTATGCTCAAAAACGTAAATAACGCAATGAATGTTGTTGAACTGTCAAAATGAAAGCCATTGCTACTGTTAAGTGTGTTACGCAAATACCCCGCAGGTCTAAAGGAGGTATTTTCCAAAAACATAGATAGCTTTCTATACGTATAAAAAGCCTCACCGAAAGGATTACTTGTTTCCTTCAACACTATAATAACTAAATTCTCTCCAAATCTCTGCAAGTAACGATTAGGTTAACAAATTCATCTTACAAAGGAAGATAAGCGATGAATCGTTTACTCTCCTTTGGTTGTACCCCCAAAGTTGTTTAACTCATTAATTCTAACATCAAGTTGATTAATTTCGCTTGCATAAATTAAAATGCTTCTTACTTTGTAGGATTCCCCCTTTACCCGGAGGCCACACTTGTAGGGATTTGGCTTGTGGATTTGGCTTTCGTTTTTATCTTGAAAGCCCGAATACAAAATCATGGTTTAGGGTTTATTGACGAATGTTTGGGTCAAACGTATCGCGACAAAACGCAATCACCGATAGGAATGGCCCTAAGCAAGATAGTAGGATATGTACTGGTAAGTACAGTGCCAGGGCAAGACCTAAATTTGATGTGGGTGAAGTACATTTTGCGAGGCCCTCCTGTGGCGTCAGACGATTTTTTTTTAACTGTTAAGTCGAAGACTCAAATTTTTAGGTATTGGTCGAGATATACCTAAGATAGGCAGGTCAAAAATATTGCGGGTCTGTAAAAACCATTTTTCGATTCAGAGATTCGTTTGCGTAATAGTATTAAGCTTTAAAGTACTAATTTTTGTTAAGGTACATGATGAAATACCTTCCGTAGCTAGCGACACGTCGCCTTTATAGAAATACATAACAATACATATAAATCAGTCGTGTCGCGGCGACGCGTCGCCTGCAGTTGCCGCCTGCTGTCGGCTACGGAATGGTACCCCTTAGAGTCAAGCGTAAGTAATGCATAAACCTTCGGACTGCGAGGCCGTAGGCGGTGGCCCGCGTCGCCCACGCCTTACCGCCCATGCCTTAAGACTGGTTGTCAGACTTTCGCGCTTCTGACTACCCGTAACGACTGTCAAAGATCTATATATGAACGTACTTACCGAGGCCGGAATATAAACTGCTATATTCCGTGCCTCGGTAAGTACGTTCATCAGTTGATCAAAGTTTTGTGGTTATTGCCCTGGTGTTATGACTTATCCAGCTGTGCGAGTATAAAGCCGACACTCTACAAAAGTCAACTTTTTGAAACTTGATGTCCCATTTTTGCCGGAATCTGTTCATCATTGTGTTATATACTTAAATATTTTATAATTTTCGGAACAAAGCTACGCATTCTTTATCTTTACTTTTCACTATGAAACGGTTTTTTTAATTATGAATAAATATAATTTAAATAAATTAAACTATAATTACACATACACACACTACAACACACACATACACACATACACACATACTATACACTACTACATTATACTACTATTATGATTGTTATATTTTTAATTTATATTTGTAGTGTATTACTTTTTCTTTATGTAATGTATAATCTGGTGTACAATAAAGTATATATAAATAAATAAATAAATAAATAATATACTGATATTATATTTATTCATAATTAAAAAAACCGTTTTAATATCAAATATGTATGAGTTACAATTTACAATTTATAATTCTTTCACATTTTTAAAAGCTTAACACAAAGCATGAGGGTTATGTACGATTGTAAAGTTGCAGACAATAGGATTTTCCGTAACAATAGGGATGTTAACTGGAAAAAATAAACTATTTAGTCAGTCGGATAATAAAAAATATATTAGACACGTACTTTTTGCTTTATCATATTAATAAAAAATGGTTTAGATAAAACGCAGTAAAGTTGGGGAGTACTCTCGCTACATCACAATTCGGTATAAAATCTACCGGTGAGTGACGCCATACCACATTTTAACGTATTGCCTATCCAATCACCCATCTTTTTACGTAAAAAAAGAAAAATACGTGTCCAATATTTTTTAATAATCTACCTGCCGGACAAAAAAAAAATGTGTAGACAACATCCCTATTGTGTGGCTTAGAGTTTTGTGGTATACGGATTAGTAAATGTAAAGTTTTGTGTTATAGGGTTCTGTAGTAACAAAAGCAGTTCATACCTGGTGCATGCATCTTCCCTGCAGGTCCTGTCAGGAGCACAGCCTGTCGCCTCGTGTAGTTTGGACTCCGCCTCGCGAGCCAGCCGCCGAAGGTGCGTCCCCAGACAGTCAGAGTTTTTGACTGTAACAATCAAAGTTAGGATGAGAATTGTGACAAATTGGAACCTATTAGAGTCAACAGTCTCTTTGGTAGGTACTCCTTTACGGTAGAATTTTTGTTATAAAGTCTTTGAAGACATAACTGGAGTCGGATGTACTCGTACAGCCATAGTCCGCCCTTTCACATCCCAATAATTTTTGTGTTTTGCAAAAGTCAGCTGCTATAGCTACTATTTTGGTTCCAGTAATGACCAACATGAAAAAATGCTAAATATTTCAATGCCTAGCGTGTATCTTTCTCTATCCTTTTTTTATCATAGTTCATGTACAAAAATCGTCAAAAATTATTTTTACAGTCACTCAATTTCATTTATACCTTTTATCTAATATTATTATAACTAATAGTTAATTTTAATTACTATAGGAATCTAAAAAGAAATGAAAATATTTTATGGAAATTACTAATTCATTATTATGAAATGATAACATTAACGAATGTAACAATCTTTTTTTAAATCACTACGTTGTATTAAAGACATAATATATTTGTAAAAATGTAAAAAAAAAATGTTTCTTGCTCCAATGCATGAAATGAAAGGCTTTGCTTTTTATTTTATTTTTATTGTTTATTATTTATACAACAACAAAGTAAATCCCTTTTACAAATCGGCAACAGAATAATTTTCGAAACCTGCAGCGTTATAATTTATGACCATTCCAAAAACAATTACGCCAACGCAAATAAAATTCGATACAACAAAAGCCCCATCATCATTGTATCCGTTCGTTTGTATTGCTGAATGTATTCAGCTCAATCTGTTCAATTTCGTTCAGCTAACGAAGGTTAATCGCCGAATGAAGCCCATTTGAATGGCTATCGCGTTCGATCATCACAAAACCGATTAATTTACTACCTAACCTAACGTACCTGCATAATTGATTGCTGGCGGATCGCGGACGTGTATTGATTTCCGTGATCCGTGCTTTCGTTTAAATTTTGAAGTTAATTTCGGGTATTATGTGTACAAAAGTTTAATGAGTCCTATTGTGTATAAACCTAA
Source organism: Agrochola lota (assembly GCA_947364205.1). Classification (NCBI taxonomy): domain Eukaryota; kingdom Metazoa; phylum Arthropoda; class Insecta; order Lepidoptera; family Noctuidae; genus Agrochola; species Agrochola lota. The sequence continues at coordinate 5,402,222 of OX376223.1, forward strand.
TTCGGAAGAGCATAGAATCATTAGTTGGGCAAACTAACAAGCGGGGTAATTGCGTAACACACTGAGGCCCACTTGCGCGCTAACTGCTAACTCAGGGTTATTCCAATTCCAACAGCTAACCCGAGAAGTTATTTGATAATTTCCCACCTTAAAAAAAAAGGGTTAATCCAATAATTTTCTTCGGATTAACCCTAAGTTAGCTGTTAACTCCGTGTTATTTAGCTAACTCAGGGTTAATCCAATAATTCTCTTGGGATTAACCCTAAGTTAGCTGTTAACTCCGGGTTATTTAACTAACTCAGGGTTAATCCAATAATTCTCTTTGGATTAACCCTAAGTTAGCTGTTAACTCCGAGTTATTTAGCTAACCCATGAACGCATAAGTGGGCCTAATTCTCTTTGGATTAACCCTGAGTTAGCTGTTAACTCCTGAGTTATTTAGCTAACCCATGAAGTCGCAAGTGGGCCTAACATTAGTAATGGGTTTCATTTTGACAGTTCAACAACTGGGTGGTTAGGCTTGCCAGTTTTTTATAATTAAAAAAAAAAATATTTTGCGCTTGCTCTTAGATATTATCAATTTCAATAAAGTCCTGTTTCTCTCCTACTGCCACTTTGCAATCATGACCAACAAGGAAGGCCACTTTAGCATAATGGGGCTGCCATCGAAAACATAGGATGCAAGAGCGACCGAAGCGAGCTCAAATTTTTTTGCATCCCGCTATGAATAAGTTAGTTTTTATGAATCTTTGACCGTTTATATAGAAATCGACTTATCAGACTTATGCAGAATTAAGAGAATGTAGGATGCAGGAGCGAGCGCAGCGAGCTCGAAAATTTTAGCAGCTCCAATTATTTCAAAACAAAGTCAGAGTAGATAAAAATACAATATTTAAGCGTCTTCTTATTGCTGTTATAGATTATAAAGTACGCCTATGCGAAATAGATTACAATTATCCGTATTAGAGTACAGAGGGACCCTAGGAGGGTTGATCTCTGGGTTAAGATTCTGGTTTCTCACATTTCGGAGGGGGTTTTAACCCCCCAAAACCTACGGCCCTGCGTATCTTCGTTTCTTTTGTTATGTGTAAATTAATTAAATTGTTCCGAATAAACTATTTATAGGTATTTTTCGTCCTCCGACTCATGGTAACAGGAGGAGCCATACATGGGGTTATAGTTGTATGGGTCAAAATATGAAATAAACTTAAATTTTTCCCACGATGAGGAGTTACTGACTTACATAACAAGAGAAATAAAAGGCGCGGGAAGCTTTTACTGCCTAACATAACTCATTATTTTTTAATAAAACATGACTATAATGATATCGTTATCCTTCTCCCATGAACAGGTAAGAGCTTCTTAAGGATAGGTAGGTACTATCTTCTATTACAGCGGTGTTTACTTCAGGCTGAGTATAGCCCTTATTATTCATGATCATGGCCGCTTTTACGGATGCTTTAAAAAAATGGCGGCTATGTTTTTGTAACGCACTAAGTGAGATCAATGTTTATGTTTCAGCGTAGTGCTTTAACACTTCGACTCCACAATTTTTTCAAAGAGCTCATACGCCATGTCACCATACATATTGCAAGTTGATTCTCCAGGTGGGTCACCGGCATAACGTTTGCGCTAAAGTTAACCCTCGTGGAGTGTCACCGGCATAAGGTTTGAAACCGTTTTATAAAATACTGTAAAACGAAGTAAAATAGTCTTTTCAGGAGGTCTTGTGTTATCTCTGGGGGTATCTTCATGTACGTATTAGTATTCGTTTTACCTTTTAGATAAGGAACCCTGAAAAACCACGATTGTTAAACTCATTCCCGCGTAAAAAAAAAAAAAACTTAATAAAATATTTAAATATATATTTTTATTGAAAATTTGTAGCCGTGAAAATGGAGTTCCACCCCTGAAGTACAGTCCCTCTTTTTTTTTGAGGGTGGGAAATTATCAAATAACTTCTCCCGCTCTGGGCGGAGCGGAGGGCGTGTCAGACTCTTACTGACTAAAACCCACCCATGTTCCTTCAGTTGCCTGTACGTTGCCAGGGGCTACGGTATCCATTTCGGACTTTCCCGTGACCCCGGCAGGCATCGGTCCTAGCGGACCCCTTCCGTTGTGCTGACATCTCTTTGAGGCGTGCGTGGAACGCAACGCGCCGTCGACCCGGGCCTGGTCCTTATAGGACGGCGAGTTACCCATTGCTAGCTGTCCGCAAGCCCGCGCCTAGCTACGGTGGCCGGGAATCGGCCTGCGATTCCCGACGCCCAGGGCGTCTCCTCCTTCGTGAGCATTACTGCTTCGCAGAAAGAGGTGAAGTACGGTCCCTCTGACACTCCTATTTTAATGAAAATAAAAATGCTTGATTTTCAAGGCGAACGCGTTATGAATAAATCTTGTTAAAGTGTACAACTGTATTTCCACAGTTTTGAATGGTGAATCGCTAAGAAAAACCTGCATTTAAAATGAGCCGAAGCGAAGGCTCCCGGCATCCCATATGCGACTTGAGTGATCCCTCCAGGAGGGCTCCCGACACTGAACCTTTAACACGTTCAGTGTCGGGAGCCCTCCTGGAGGCACTGCCTCATTGGTCTAGTGTTCGCAAGAACTACTGCTGAGCATGAGGTCCTGGTTTCGATTCCCAGGTAGTGCAACGTGTTATTGGGATTTTCCATCTGGAATTTATCAGTAGCAGAGGTATCCCGGAGTCTGGATTCGTGCCCGGTTGATGGCAATAGGCTCGCCCCCTATTACATTGAACTTAAACATAACTGGCGAAATGTGGGTGTACTATGGTAGGTACACCTCTGCCTAATCCTTCGGGGAAACCAGGCGTGATGTTATGTAATGTTATGTTATTCATAATAATGGCCGCATAAAACAAAAAAAAAACTAAAACTAAAACATGCTATAAAAAAAATGGCGACTATATTTTACGGACGTAGTAAGATCAATGTTTCTGTTTCAACAGAGTGCTTTAAAGCGCTTTGTCGCGTTATCGGGACTCCAGGGATATTATAGTGACAGACAGCGAGAAGCTGGAAAAATAAACGTCACAATACATTTTGTGTTTCTGAACGAAATTATAGAACTTATTTGGCATTTCTGTTCGAACAATTTGGGGTTTCCATCTCGGTTTTCAGATGATTGGAAAAAGTTTGTGAAACTGAATCTAAGTAATAAAATTGATACAATATACTTGAAGTTTGGAATGATATTACATTGCGTGGGTGTGCCTTTATGGTAAGAAACCTGACTGTTTTAACTGCAAAACTTTTAGTATAGAACTATTTCAAGTTTTTAAGCGACTCTTGTAAGCGGTCGTAAGATCCACCGTGTAGATGTAGAAGAACATAATATATAATATGTAAACTTCATCGGGTTTGGTAGTGAAATAAAGGTAAACAAAAAATAACCACGTGACGAGACAGATGTCCAGTAACCGACTAAACGTAATACTTGTCACTTCTGTTGTCATGCTACGTCACAGTGGTACTCTTCAATTTAGCAACGTTATAATTCGTTGACGTTTAGAGTTTGGGCTCTTTACAATTGACAGATTACAAAATTTTATATTGTTATTATTAACCTTACAAAAAAATTGTGCTCAAGCAGTTACATCTACGAAGAGTAGTTTATGAATAAATTATAAATATTAACATACTTAAATAAAAGAGGAAACTATTGTAAAAATCTAAAATAAATTTAGTTTGATTTATCGTATTTTTAAACAAGAAAGTGTCTACTGTCTACCGTGATACAGTTTCGACTAGTACGGAGGACAGTGTGAATCGAATGCTACAACCTAAGTAACAATATCAGTGTTAGTAATTGTTGGTGAGTGATAAGTGCTTATATACGTACTAAATAATTATCATGTGATGTAAGTACTTGACGAACAGCACATGAAAGACGTTAGAAAGGTGAGAAATATAATATCACAATAATGGTTAGTCTTTAAGTGCAGGAACTTATTTATGTATGTTTGTATTGTCTACCTACCAAATGTTAAAAATACCAAATTATATGGTTGTACTTTTATGATGCAAATAAATAAAGTTAAATAAAGTTATTATACTATAAAAACCCTTTTTACGATTTCTTTACCTTTATTTATCTACCTAAACCTATGGAGTATAGTTATATCTCATAGTAAAATAATGTATACGTTCCCGAAAACCTTTTTGAAATAAGTTATGATACACGACGAACAATATCGTTATTGTAAAGTGATCCTAGAGCCAACCGAGCAAATCTTACCTAGAGTTTAAAAAAAAACGCGAATGGCACGATGTCTGACTCCGGACATTGACTTAATTTAAGTTCGTTGGGAAGACAAAAAATCATCAAACGCGTCATTGAACTGATCAAACCTATCATTAAATTAATAACTTTATAGTAAAAACTGAACTACTTATATCAATTTATTTTTACCTGTAAGTACTCCTACGCCTGTTTGGTCATTGAACTTAACCCGTATTTCCCACGAGTCTGAGCTATAAAGTTTCTATACACACTTTACAAACATTCCATCAGCTATAAAATGCCTGAAAAGTAAATATATTCCCCTTTACCTGAATATAATCTTGAAGCCAGGCGTCGCAAACCTAGTAAAAGTAGGCTGTTTTACATAATGAAGGAATATGTTTGAGCTACACGCAATGTTTGGCCAACTAGAAGCGATGTACACGACCTACTTTGATAGATATTCATAAGTTAGGAAAGAGACCGTCGCTTACGGACGGATTTAAATTTAAATGGATATAAAATAATTTTTCACATAAAATGTGGCAAATTAAAATTATGAGCCATTATTATTGCTTTTGAAAAGATTGCTATCATAAGCTTAGTCATAATAAGTAAGCATTTTTCTGTTTCTTTAAAAATCTCAAGGAGCATACCGAGAAAAGTTTTCTAATCTAAACATTCAAAATATTTATCGCAGATTATAAAAAAACATCGCATCAAAAATATTTTCAACCCTAAGTCCTGAACAAGTAAGTACTCTCCACCACGCTCCACATTTTAAGCTCAACATTTTCCTTTTAGTCTTTTCGTAAGTTTATCCGAGTGTGAAAAATGCAACATCAAAACAAGAAAATCATGCTCATCCATTATGTAATAAAATGTGAGATAAAATTGTTATGCAGTTTGTTTTCTTACTGTCTATTGATGATTGAGTGAGTCTCGAGTGACATGACATATTCTTAAAAAGGTTTTGAACCAGGTAAAATATGTATCATCTGTTAAGGAAAAAAGTAATATAAAATAATAGGTAGCTATTGTTGGTAAGGTTTTATGCAATAAACAACCATACGTTGTGCAATTTGTATTTTAAATAAAATAAGAATGTGTGTTTTTTATTGAAAAATTGTAGAAAGCTACCCATCGAAGTGTGCGTGGTGTTGAACTCTAAAGAATTATGCATTAAACGGTATGAGTGTCTAGAAGCCCCGTGTATTATTGTTGTGTGCCCCCCCTCATACTAACACACACAAGTTTGAAGAGTGACGTCCCTCCGACGTAATTACAGTAAGTACCTTTTTTTTTCTTGAGGTTTGGAAATTATCAAATAACTTCTCCCGCTCTGGGCGGAGCGGAAGGGCGTGTCAGAATTTTACTGACTAAAACCCACCCGTGTTCCTTCCGTTGCCTGTGTGCCGGGGCCACGATATTCCTTTCGGACAAACTCGCAACCCTGGCAGGGACGTTACAGTACCTAGGTACGTAGGTACTTAGAGGAGTCAGCAGTACACTTAGGTATTAATGCAGACTCTGCTGGTAACCTATACAATACAAAATGTTAAGAGGACAAGGGTACGGAGCTTTAGAGTTCCTATTATCGGCAAAAAGTCATCAGACAACCGGTAAAGTGGAATCTTTGATTGTACATCATTACCTGACTTATCGTCGACGGAAAACCACATTGCAATGGATGTACCTAGTTATAAGTATGATTGTTGCACTACATAATACAAAACAAAGTCCCCCGCAGCGTCTGTCTGTGTGTCTGAATGCGGTAAAGTAAAAAACGACCGCACGGATTTTCATTCAGTTTTCAGTGATTCATGAGGAATGTTTAAGTGTATATTTCGTTTAGGATTTGTGTAAATTGGCTGAAATATGACGATGATTGTTGAAGATGTCGGCAAAAAACATGACGACTGGGAGCTTTACTGGTGTGCGCTGTGTGAACAAATAGTTAGGTACTTAATATGAAAAGAATTTGTTACGGCATTAATACATTATTTACTTGGATTATCACATAAGGTACTTTTAACCCCGGTAGTACGATCCCTTAGGATATTTTCCGACATCCACACGGATGAAGCCGCGAGCAAAAGCTAGTTCGATATATATAAAATTACGAAAAATACCTAAGTTGATTGTTAATTGTAACATTGCAAATGTCCCCTGAATGAAGCATTTTTGCGCCATCATTTTGGACTGAAAATATTTTGTCCCGAATATTTCGAAAGCACATCCCATTCGCAATAATATATTGAAAAATACACTACATGAGTGTCGCCGCGCACCGACGCCTGTGGAACCAATAACATGATATGCTTTTCTGTATTGGCGAGAATACATCCTGTGTTTGGAAACCTCTCGTATATATTTTCTGGCAATTTTCCCAATTTTTGGTGCAGTCCCGATATTCGTTGATCAAGGGCTTTGCAGCTAACAAGTCTTCTGTCAATGAGATGCTGGTTTTTTGCGAGTCAGTTTTTTATTGGGAATTATATTTTTTAAATTGGCAACTTGCGGATTTTATAATTGCGTATACGCCTATTTTATTCTTTCTGCATTGGTAGTTTATTTAGTAGTTTGTAGTCATTTATTTCCTTCCAATTAATGTCCTTCTAAATGAACATTTTTACATAGGAAATGACTCGGAAAACAGTTGAGTATCTCTTTTTTCGGCGATGGCAGGAATATAAGATTCCAATTTTCCTCCGAAAATGTGGCCCAGACCGAAGGTCCAAAACACGACATAAGCTTCACGAGCTCAGCTTTGAACATATGAGTTGTTTAATAGTTTAGTTTCCTAGTGAAGAAGTAACCAACAAAGCCTTCACAGTTGCGGTTTATCAGACTTAGCAACACATGTTCTGGAAGTACCAAAGTTAGCTGGGTCACTCGCAGTCACACATAGATCGATAAACTTCGGGTGTTCTTCGGCTGTGCTCGGGTCGAGAAGTTTCGCCTGCGGCGATCCGACCGAGATCCCGGTATTTGTATTACTTTTTTGTTCTATCCTATTTCCTATCTCTCGTTCGTAAATAAAAAGTGGTATTGACATGTGAGGGTGCTTTGCGATTTGTCGTTCGAGCCGTAAATACACATGTATGTCAGTGGCTGTACATGGCTCTGTTATAGGAAATGTCAGTCGGATAGCTGGTGACTTAGATTTCTTTTATTTTATTGAAACAGGAAAAAGGTTTATTACCAGACCAGACTTTTGGGGATAATGTAAAGATCTGAAAGAAAGAAAGAAAGAAAGAAAGAAAGATAATTTATTTGTCAAACATGCGTATACATAAACTGACAAGGCAGACATGCAAGGTATTGAGTTAATATTTTGTTGTGAGCGTCCATGTTTTGCCAATAGCGGCGTACAAATGGTATAAGTTGTAAGTTATTAGTTAAAATTTCATTTAATTGGATTAACATTCATAATCATTTCATTAATAATTTATGTCAAGATTTAAAGTATATTATGGTCAAAAATAAATTAAATTATGTCCAGTATATATACATAATTATCAAATAGTATCATTATAATCATTTCATGTCACGTCATTTTAAATTCATTAGAAAATACGTAAGAAATAAACAATAAAAATTGATGTCACGATTTTAAAGTCCAAAATAAATTAAATTAACTATGTCCACTATAATTAACTGTGTTCACATTATAAAATTGTATTTTTAACCATCTACATTAGAGGTCGGAATAGAAAAGTCCTTTTCATCCAAAAAATGTAAAATAGTGTAATATGCTTTATTAATTAAAAAAATTCTCAGCTTATTTTTGAAAAGTGACAAGGGCAGTTCTCTCCAACTTTTAGGCAATTTATTAAATATCATCGGAGCCATACAGAAAATACTTTTGCGCATGAGTGATGTTCTCGCAGCATGAGAGCATATCCTACTGTTGTCACGCCTGTTACGTGGTACAACTTCATTTAATTGTTTAAATCGGTATGGATTCGTTTTTACAAATACAGCTACCTCTAAAATGTAAAGACATGGCAACGTAAGTATTTTATATTTTTTAAAGTACGGCACGCAACTATCGGTAGGTTTAATTTTAAACATTGAACGGACGCATCTCTTTTGAGCCTTGAACACCGTTTCTCTTTCTGTTGAATTGCCCCAAAAGACGACACCATAGCGTAGATGGGATTCCGTTATGCCATAGTAGGCTGTAAGTAATAGTCTGCCGATCTATTCTGTAGAAATCTGACCGTGAATACATTATGTGAAGTGAAGTTGAATTGAGCTGTCAATAGTCTCAATCCTTAGCATCTGACAGCTCACTTCACCTTAGTTTTCACGGTGTTTTTTTTTTAAGAATAGGTCATCGTTCATCCCAAATCTTTTTAGTTCCTATCAAAATCGAAAAAAGATCTGATAGGCAAAACTGATAACCTAACGCCTGACATATGCAGACATCTGAGCGGCAATTCCCGTATTTTTATTATGAATGTTCGCATTCCAATCTCAATCTCAATCGGTCAAAAAAAACAATCATTTTACCTACATTTTTGACAAGTTTTGACATTGACTGTCGCTGAGACGAGATTGCAACTTCGATTCGGTTCGCAACTTCGATTTCGGTTTTTAAGTACGAAAATTATTAAGCCTTCTGATTTTACGTCAAATTTTTGACACTGTCTGTAGGTATGTACCATGAAAATAGTTCATATCTAACCAGTTTCAAAACAAAATCCCGTGAACACGATGACCACATCTGTTACTGGCCCGGTTCTATAGTCGCCGAGTGCTGCAAGCAAGAATAGTCCTTACGGTGGTTAGATATGAACTTCATCGATGGTACATGCTATGTTATCGGAAATGTCAGTCGGATGGTTGTTTTATATAAATAATTTGTTTTGTTTAATATATCGAGAAGAACGCTACTTTGTCAGACAGGGCTTGGCTAGCGCCAAAATTGGCTCGATGTAAAGATTAGATCTCAATTCTTTTCAGTTCCAATGATAAGGAGGAAAACTGATAACCACTGTCTGACGTATGCAGACATCTGATTTTACACAAAATGCAAGGTTACGATACCAACTAATAGAAAAACAAATCACACCCACAATGTAAAAACAATAGAGGAATCGAACGATGAGATAAACTATAGATAGGGACGGTTATTGTGACCGATTAGTCGGAAATTGTGATGAAAAAATATTTGTCGATTAAGCCGTCGCCGATTTAGCGAGATACAGCCGTTCGATTCTGTAAAAATATAATCGTGAAACTTAGGTGAAGTGAGCGTGAAGTGAGCTGTCAATAGTGTTAATCCCTAGCATCCTGCCGGTCGATTCTGTGGCAGTGACAGCTCACTTCACCTAAGCTTCACGTTAATATTTTTACAGAATCGACCGACTGATTCTGTCTGGATAAAATTCCTGAAATACTAGTAGATAGTTAGCAGAATTAACGGCCCGAAAATAGCAGCTGAACTTTTCGAAAAGAAAATGCGGAGAACAGATAGTTTTGGGAAAAGCTGGACTCTACATACTTTTGAAAGCCAATTCTTGTACTTAAAAAACGTTCACATTCAAGTCGCAATCTGTCAAACTTGTCAAAAATATTGGTAAATAGATTGTATTTTTGACAGATTGTTAACAAAAAAACAAAGAAAGAGAAATTAAAAAAAAAAAAAACTTTTTAATTCAGACTTAAAAATCCATAGAATGTTAGTATAGTAAAACTTATGAAAGTGGTAAACTTATGCTAGTGTTAGTAGATGTAGTGATGATGATGATGTAGTGATGTGATATAGTGTTAGTAGTAATGAGATGCGAATGCAAACGTTCTTAAAAATTGCGGGAATTATCCCTCTGGACTTTCATGTTAATTCAAAAATGTCTTCTACAGATCAAGTAACTTTTAGACTGGCGACAAGCGTGAAGCAAAGTGGACACGAAATCCATCTCAACCATTCCAAATTCTTCCTTAATTATGACGTTCGAAATAACACGTTTCCATTGTATTTAGCTCTCAAATCTTAACCACCCATTGGGGTATTTTGAACCTTCAATTTCCAGTTTTACGGTTGAAAATTACAATTAGATAGATGAATGTGGTTAAATCTACATTTCGTGACATAACTGTGGATATAGATATACGGTCGTGTGTAATGTCACGCGACGTAACAATTGCTTGTTCGTCTGACGAGGCAGCTCGCCTGTGCGGGACAGGGTTGTCAAGCCGCGGTCAGGTTATGACTGACAGATATCATCCGCCTCATGTGGAACGTGAAATTAGACATTGCAACCGTTTTCTTTGGGTTGTATTAGTTTTGCATTGTGCCGATTGTAAGTTAAAGATTACTTAATTCAGGCTATTTCCAAGTTTTTCTCACGTATAAACAAGAAAGGGACGGACATAATATAAAAAAATAAAATTTTAATTGACCTTAAGATTAAAAAAAAGGAAAAATGTGGTTGACATTTCAGAACACCAACGGCCAAAAATACGACTAAGTTCAAGGCATAAACTATAATTTGACATCTCTATCTTAGTGCTTATCTGTCACCGTCCAGTCGGTCGATTCTGTAAAAATATTAACGTGAAGCTTAGGTGAAGTGAGCGTGAAGTGAGCTGTCACTGCCACAGAATCGACCGGCAGGATGCTAGGGATTAACACTATTGACAACTCACGTCACCTAAGTTTCACGGTGATATTTTTACAGAATCGAACGGCTGTTCAAGTGAGTTGTCTGACAGTAAGAGATGTCAATTCTCTCATTTTAGTTTGTTTGTGAACAAGGGAATCGTTGCCATAAACTGTATGACACATTGCAACTTTCAACGTTGCTTGGTAAGGTTGCTAGATCCGCCAACTTCCTGGCGTGTTGTAGAAGTCTATCGGCGACGGAAACTACTGTCCTTCCACTAAGCCGGCGACTTGTTTGCCAAACTTTTCAGATACCGACTGGTATTAAAATGTAAAAGATTATAGTATACTCGTATTTTGAGTGACCTGCTATTAACGTCATCGGTACCGTACGTCACGTCATGATGGAAATTACTCAGATGTGGTCATTATGAAAAGTTCCCGGCTCACTGCAGGTTAAAAAAATACCCGTTAGAGTTAATGCTGAGGAGTCTGTCACCGATAGTATTTAATAGGAGTATTTAGCCTTAGGAATTGCAGGAGTATAACAATCAAGTATGATAAAAATACAATAGACGACGTATATGTAGTAACCTAATCCGCTTAACTGTTCTTAAAGAGTCATAAAGAACCCTGTATGAAATGGACACGTGTTTCACCTCTCAAAGAAGCATCCTCAGGATGACGATTGAATTGTTGTGAACCAGGACACGACGTGTTGTCAAGTCAAGCGCCGAACGCAGTTTGAGCCACACAGCCCGACAACAAGTCAATCGTATATAACTATCAAGTACTAACTAAAACTATCAAGTATGATGTTACATTACAGTAAGTAGGTATCTAGGTATTCTACACCTTTTTTTTTACATTCACATTCTTTTAGATGTCGACCGCCTCACGGATAAACAAATAAGTTAAACAAGATTGATCGAATTTAGGTATCATCAAACGAATCTTATTACAAGCATTCAATCGCCTTCCGTTCGCCAGACGCGACTGGAGATCCTATCGAGACGAAATATTGTCAATGTATTTACAGACCATGAGAAAACAAATGAAAGAAAAAAACAAATGAAGCCAGTTTTATCTACAATCTCGGATGCGTTTATAATCACTTGTGTATAATTAGCACTTGCTCAGAACCGGATTGTTGGCAACCCTATATGGCTACTGGTTTAGCGATACGTTACAAATATGGCAAAGCGTGGCGGGCGTAGGGTTGCACCTGATAGTCAATTAATCGACAGTTCCATATCACGAAAAGTTCGTGCATGCACCTACGTGCAGCACCTACCTACCCGGACGTTCATTTTGCATAAGGGTACGTTCAGATGATAAGCGCTCAGCGCGCGTTGAACGCGCGGTAAGTTTTTGTATAGCGTACACATGGTGTGTGCTTAACAGGCGTTGAACGCGCCCCCGGCGGCCCCGGTTCAGTTCGAGTTCTACATCCCTAAAATAGGTCCATCTGTGTCAACAGCTCAATTGAACGGTAGCACTGTAAACAATCAGGCGCTGGCGCAGCGTTGAACGCGAGTTTACTTAAAACGCGCGTTAGCATGTGTACGCCTTGCATAAAATTTGCCAACGCGCGTAAGGCTCGGGACATACACACAAGTGGCGAGTGGCGTGGGCGTGGCGACGGTGTGGCGCGGGCGTTGCGCCGCCCGTTTCATATTTCATACAAAATGTGTAGGAACAACGGGGCGCGGAACGCGCGTTGTGTGTATGTCCCGCGTCACGTCGTTCCATTCATTGAAATATGAAACGGGTGACGCCACACCGTCGCCACGCCCGCGCCACACCGTCGCTACGCTCGCGCCACGCCGTCGCCACACCCGCGCCACCCGCCATTTGTGTATGTCCGGCGCCACGTCGCCGTTTGACTACTATTTCACCTGATGGTAAGCAATGATGCATTCAACGATGGTGCACGTTTGACTCATCATCATCATTATCATCATCTTGATGCCCTCGTTCCATGTTACTTGTGGTCAGCACAACACGTTCTCTCTTTCCACTCACCCCTGTCAACCGTCACGCTATCAGTTACTCCCGTCTCTTTCATATCATTCCTCACACAACACATCCATCTTTTCTTTGGCTATTCACCCTATATTTGAAGACTCCCAGGACACATCAAACTATAAAAAGACTAGCAGCGCCCCGCGGTTTCTCCCGCATAAGTCTCGATCCTGTGGGAATGTCAGGATAAAAAGTATTTTATGTATTAATCCAGGTAATAAACTAACTGTGTACCAAATTTCATCGAAATCCGTTCAGTAGTTTTTGCGTGAAAGACTAATAAACATCCATTGATCCATCTTCACAAACTTTCACGTTTATAATATTAGTAGGATACTGTCACCCTGCAAGTCTATTCTGCAAAAATCTCACCGTGGAGACTTTGGTGAAATAAGCTGTCAATACTGTCAATCCAGCATCAGGTGGAATGACAGCTCCTCAAGTATAAGAGAGCAGTCATAGGTCTCGAGTTCGAACCCAATGCACGCACCTCTGACTTTTCGGATTCATGTGCGTATTGTATAATTATCACTTGCTTCAAAAACGATGAAGGAAAATATCGTGAGGAAACCGGCATGCCCGAGAGATATTTCTCGACGGCATGTTAAGCCAAGTCAGATGCCCATGGGCGGCATAAAAACTCTGACACCAGGGTAGTCACTAACCACAGGAAGAAAAAGAAGAAACGGCACAGACGACGACGCTCAAAAAAGAGACCTGTTCTATTCCATTTACAGCCTTGATTATAAAATACAATAGACGACGTATATTTAGTAACCTAGTCCGCTTTACTGTTCTTAAAGAGTCCTAAAGAACCCTGTAAGAAATCGTCACGTGTTTCACCTCTCAACGAGAGCAGAGTCTCGTCTCTGCCCTCAACGCTTGAGGAGGCATCCTCAGTATGACGATTGAGTTGTTGCGAACCCGGACCCGACGTGTGGACACGTCAAGCGTTGAGAGCAGAGATGAGACTCTGCTCGTCTCTGCTCTCAACGCCTCGATTTCATAACTCTGCTCTCAACGCATCGTGTCGATTTCTAACAGGGTTCTTTAGGACTCTTTAAGAACAGTTAAGCGGATTAGGTTACTAAATATATGTCTATTGTATTTTTATAATCAAGGCTGTGAATGAAAAGTTAGTTATATGTTTTTACAGACGGGTTTTTTATATAATTTTCCTACTATGTGAATTTCAAGCTATTACTGGAACTGATTTGATTGGATTTTAAAACACGCCGTTGTCAAACGCTTTTACAAGAGAAAGCTCCTTGAATTTTCTTTTATTTGCCCCCAGATTCACGTCTACGCTCAGAATCCCGCGAAAAATTCCATCTGAACATTATTCTTTGCACCAAAGCACATTTCTTGAAGCCCCTATATTTCCCGCGTACGGTGGGAATGCAAATTATAAAAATACCGGAGGGACCGAAATATGAGATACGAGAAGAATGACAGCGGAATAATAATCCATAATTTTCCGACGGTGCACGGTGAGAGAAAGTACCTAGAGTGTTCATGAAAATGGAGCAAGTATGAGTAGTATCAGAAATTGAAAATGTATAAGTTCACTAGAGGGATCTGTTTATTGTGCATTTGGTAGGATGCTCTTGCCTGGGTACGGTTATTTGATTTTCATATTAAACATTTTTGAAAAACGAGTATCATAGAAAACTGTCTCTGCTGGAGTAGGTAATAGTTTTATTTATGATACTTTTTCCTTTTTGAACAATACATAATATTTTATTACTTAAAACTGTCAGCCTAGTGGTGTGTCGTGACTGCCAAGTCAGGTCTCGAGTTCGAACCCAAGGCACGCACCTCAGACTTTTCGGATTCATGTGCATAATGTATATACGTAATTATCACTTGCTTCAAAAACGATCAAGGCAAATATCGTGAGGAAACCTGTGTGCCTGAGGAAAATTTCTCGGCGGCATTTGAAGCCAAGTCAGAGGCCCATCAAAAATCTGACACCAGATTAGTCACTAACCACACGAAAAAGAAAGAAAAGACCTAAAACTGTAGAATTTACTACTAGTTTCTTTCCGCAAAGGAATTTTCCGTTCACCAAGACACGAAACTAATTAAATACTGACGAAGGGAAGAAAGTTATAAAAAGTAATCTTCACAAGAAACCGAAACTATTAAAAACAAATGACAAACGTTAACACTCACACAAATACAATAAAAAAGGTTTAACCGCAAGGTTATCACGCGGGGCGAATCTGTTATCAGATAATTCCAGCAACGAGAACAAGCTTGACTTTTTCAAAATCTGATTGGATCAGCGGCCGCTGAAATCTCTCTAGTAACTCATTCGGAAATGATTCACGTGTTTTGATGAAGACCTTTCAAATCGGCTATTGACACTTAAAACTATCCAAAACATATCGAGCGACATAGTAAAATTCTATAGTAATAAACACAAACAATACCAGTTATTTGAGTGCAAATAATAGAGCAAACAAGATCCAGCTTCTTGTTTTGCAAGATTCAGAAACATTGAAAACAAACCATTTGTTTAAGATAACATGAAGAATTAAATAGAAATGTATGACTTACATTGTGTTCCTTCTTTGGCTCCAAATTCCATGAGCATTTTGGCAAGTTGTCTGTTGGTTGCAAGTACGGCCACATCGAGAGGAGACAGGCCGTCTGCATTGAGGCTGAAAAGAAAGAAAAAATTAGATACCATAGACAACCATAATGATCAAGTTTAAAAGTAGAATTTACGTTAGAACATCCTTTTATTATAGTTCGATTTTTAACCCCCGACGCAAAAAGAGGGGTGTTATACGTTTGACCGCTATGTGTGTGAATGGATTTGGTTCCAGTTTTTTTTAATATTTGTAAGCATGTTTTATCAAAATCGGTTCAGTCGTTTGAAGATTATCAGCTCTTTTCTAGTCAATTAATGGATTCGAGCGTTTTCCACAGGTCTGATCGATTTGAAATCTGGTATTCTGTTACTTCAATGATATTAGAAGAACATAGTGACCTTGAACTGATGCTGCAGCATCACCTGGAATTTGCAGAATACCCAAGTCCTTTACCTACATCGCTTATAGCTATAGCTTATCCCGTACTTACAGCACAGGTATCGTGTTTGGGCTGATTGGAGTGGTCTCAATGAATAGATCGATAGATGATGAACAGGGTCTGGTGATGGAGTAGCAAAGAGAAATGAGGAAATGTTTTTGTCGGTGGTTTTAGAATTTTTTATATAATTTCACTTGTAATCCCGTAGAGGCGTAGACTAATTTGGCAGGTGCAAATGTCAAACTCCAAATTGAAAAAACTAACGACAATAATTTGCAATGTCAAATAAGTTTACGAGTTTGAAAAACGAACTTTAGTGATGTAGTTTTGGAAGCAAAAAGGGTTTCTAAATCAATTTTCAAAGGTCAATCTCATTACGTTCACGTAACTCTAAACTGAGAGTATTTAAGAATATGTTCCTAACAAGTTAATACCTCAGAGGGAAAGGTAAAAGGATATCATCATTAATTTTGTTAAGTGCTTCACAAAAAGAGGGCTTTGTCATGTAGAAGTTGCTTTACTCAATTTATCAAGTTTACGTTCGGTAACTGAAACCGCCTTTGTCAGATCATTGTTAAACTGAAGAACAGTAATTAAATCATGTAACGATAAAGACACTTCAATTTGTTCAGAATCGGAGTCAAAAATGTTAGAAGCATAGCAAATTGTAATCTACGGTTTTGAAGATAAAACTCAGTTTTTGACTAACGAACATAAACATCAAAGTTTTATTGATTCACTAGCTTTTGCCCGCGACTTCGTCCGCGTAGACGTCGAAAATGGTTCTAATAGGATTTTTTTATTGGTTTTTTACGATAATAGTTTTGTTATAACATATAAATTATTATGTTAAAATGTTTGAATACCTTTAAAATATAACAATCTTTATTATAGTGTTGGGATTTAAAGGTTAAATAAACATGAAAATAAAATAATATTTTGTTATATTTTATGAACACGAAGCTCGGCCTTTGATCTGGTGAAACTTACACGCGGGTATTATCTTTTTACAACGAAATCGAAATTCTACACTTACCGCAGTATTTATTTGTAAACAATATTTTTGTTTTCCTTCGGGTGCTAGAATCACCAGGCAACTCTTACTATGGAGCATGCTACATACAACTGGCCGTGGGAGAAGCAGCTTTCCCTCAAGTCTACTCCCGCTACCTTAAGAGTTTGAAATTGACGTTTTTTTAAGTTCATTGCGACGCAGACTTTGATGGGAAACTGCACTCTCTTGAATTCGAAGGGGTAATTTGATGGTGTTAGGGGAATCCTAGGAATAAATACAGACCTCTGTAAAGCTTAGAAACCTTCAAATGCGGCACTAATATAGTACGGTGACTTTCGAGACATTCCAATTTTAAAGAGTATTTGCATTGCACCAAGCCTTTATGTGAGGTCAACCTTTTCTGAATAAAATCGGATTGAGTTTTCAAACATGTGTCAAAATAAAATGTGATTTAAATCAAAAGCACTGAGGAGTATATCAATACTCCTCCAATCAACTTCGAAGCAAATCACTCCCATAATAACTTTCTACCCCTATTTAACCCCGTTAGGCGATGAATTTCAATAAAATACGAAACATGTCTTCCATCAATTCTGTTAAAGAATGTTTATGCAAAATTTGAAGTAAATTTGACCAAGGAATCACGTTGTCCCATACAAACTTTGCCCCCCTATTTCACCCCCTTAGAGGTACAATTTCGGAAAATCCTTTCTTATCGGATGCTTACATTATACAAAGAACACACGCTCCAAGTGTCAGGTCTCTACGATCAGTGGTTTAGGCTGTGCGTTGATCCGTGAGTCAGTCATTCAGGACAAAGCATTTTATATGTATAGATAAGCAAGTGTTACAATGTTAAGGTATGACACTGGATCCTGCACTAGGATACCCTGTATCACAGGATCCAGTCTCTTTCGACATATAGTATGAATTATACAAGATAGGTTAACTACAGACTGCTTGACTGTTCCAAAGTCAATTTACAATCGTAAATATATAACTGAAATAAATGCATTGACCTTTTCGACTTCCGATTCCATATTCTTCGGTACAAATACATAAATAACTTCAAACCCAATAAAACTATAAGTGATCTACTTTCAAGACAAAGGTCGAATGTTTAAAGAGTTGCATCGTTTATTTCACTCTGACAAATCCAGGTATCTGAGCTCGAGAACAGTTCTCTAGCACAAGAAACAGTTGGACAGAGATAAATCCCGGCGGATGCATTTTGTTTGCAGCATTGATCGTAACAGTTGTCTCAAGTGTACTCTATTGTACTTGTTCTTTGATATATGGTGCCAGTTCCGCTTCGGAATTTATTTGTTTAGAATATTTATCGGTTGGAATTGTTACGCGGTTTGAATTTCGAATGGTGTGGTCTTATTGATGTCACAGTAAATATATAGTGTGTTGATGTGTTATCTAAGATTAGATATAATGAGAGAGATAAGATTTTTTTGATAGATGAGTGATGCTGGGCTAACCCAGCATCACACATCTATCAAAAAAATCATCAAGCGGGTTTTTCCAATAGATTTGTTTTATGAACGACTCAATTTCCAATTTGTTGAGTGGATGACTGTGATTTGATTTGTCTTATCAGTAATCTAGGGTTAGGTTTGTTGCGTGAATCACTTCAAAACAATCAATGGATTTGTTAAACGCCATATTATCAAATCCCAGGAAATCCGATAAAGTGTTGATAGCAATATTCTATAACCATAACTCAGTAATAAAAGCTGCTGCAAAAGCCTGTAATAACCAGATGTTATCGTTTTCAATACAATTTACGCAGTAAACGGTCTACATAAAAGTCAAATGAATCACAAACCTGTTGACGTCGACGTCGGTTGACTCCAGAATGTTTCGAGCCTTGTCGAGGTAGCCATGTTCCACGGCCGCAAACAGAGCTGTAACAAACAGAACTAAGATTCACTTTATAGAACTACTGATGAGTTGATAGCTTAGATGTAATCAGTAGAAGATTACTCGTAGGTCACTACATTTTTGTCAGGAGGAAACCGTTTAGTTGAAGAAGATGGAAGAAAAAACAGAGGTAAGAAACGTTTGACGAATGTTAAAGACCTGAAGAAGTGTTAGTCTGATAGAAGGAATTGTGAGGCGGAGATCACGGAGCAGATGATTTGAAATATCTATGATTTCATTACAGTAGTGAAACAAATATATGTTTAAAAGTAGATGATGTTTAATAGACGCATGTACAAAGTGTTAATATGTTGTATAATGTAGAAAATAAGATAAAACTGATAATTAAAACAAACTGTAAATTAAAATGTTAAACTCAGAAGTGTATCAGTTGAAAACAGTAGGTACATAAAATATAGAACATATTATAGAAAAAGAACAAATAATCAAAGAACATAACAAAAATATTAAATAAAATAAAAAAAACGAAACAAATACCGTGTAAATGTATGTTAACTTGTGCGATTTTGTCTTGTTGCGCGCGCGCGTCCTTCTGTTGCCGACGAGTTGCCTTGTCGAGGTGCGGGGGGTGGGGTGCGCAAGCGCTCAGCGATGGCAACTCCCCCCCGCACCCCTCGAGAAGTGCGCCGTACTGCAACTCTATGGAGAAAGGGGAAAATGAACAGAAATAAACAAAAATAATGTGGCATATGTGAAAATATATAATGACATAATTTGTTGTGTGGAGAACAAAAATATGAACGTTTCTTTATCAACAATAGATTAAACGAAAAAGAATGAGAGAATATTTACAAAGTTGCCATAACTATACACTTAATTGTGATGCCATGTCACCTAGAATTTTTAATAAAATTATATCAATTTACAAACAAAGGATTATTTATGGTCCTATTCTTATCAAAACTGCTACCTTATGATTAATTTAACATCCCAGAGGTGGCGCAAAAACTTAACAATATTGGATGCAAGTTCAAATAAATCAGGTTGCATAAAATCATTCTTATTTAGGACTTCCGAGCTACCTACATTGGTTCGGGTAATTTATCAAACTACCCACGAACAGCCGACAGGCAAAGGTCATAACCGTAATAACAATGTACATGATTAACTCAATGTCGAACGGATCGTGTGCCAACATGTTATACTTAATACCTTTCAACTTTTAGGGTGCGGATCAGCTGATAAAGTGTGAAATGAAATATAAGAGGTAGTTGATCCATATAAGGAGTTAATTAACGCAAATTGTGTAATGAAGCTATCGACAGATGATTAATAGTTATTTATTGATTGGGATATTGGCGACTAAAACTCACGCCGACGGCGACGGTCGATTATTAGGTGGTTAAGTTTTAAATAGCACGTGCAAAATTTTCTACTTTTGTTGTTCTTTAGAGTCTATACTAATATTATAGACAGTAAAAATTTGTAAGTTTGTATGTAGGGAGTAATCTTCGGAACTACAGATGCGATTCCGAAAATTCTTTCACTAATGCGAAGCTACATTATCCCTAAGTGATGTTTTATGTCAAAACGAGAAACTTCACGCGAACGAAAATAATACTATACGGAAATCACCAAACAACGTAAGCAAAGACAGGTAATTTCGACAAATACATTTAGCGCCTTAAGGAATGCCCCAAGGCACATCCGAGGTAACGCCTAATAGCCTTATCCAGCACCTGACTGCATTATGATTAGTTGTCCAATTCAATATCGATTACAAATCGAATTTACAAGGTGACATGTAGACATGTTGGAATAATAAAAAGCTCACATGCATTCAATGTCAGTCAGAATATATCCTCTTGTGCAGAGCAGCAAAGGTCGTTAGGGTGAAACATCACCAACTAATCGGAATTCCAATCAAAATGAGCTAAGGACCGGATACTGTTCCGAGGGAAAGTGAAAACGGAGATACGGTATCTTGATTTAACTTTAAGGTGCCATTTTAGATTTTATAATGGTGGAAATGATAGCTCTGGGAAGTGGAATTTCTCTGTTACTAATCGTCAAGAATTTTATCAAATCTGCATAGCCTTTTCCAACTGTGTTGGGGTCGGCTTCCAGTCTAACCAAATGCAGCTGAATACCCGTATTTTTTCCATGGAAGACTGCCTATGTGACGTCCACAACCCAGTTACTGGGTAACACGATACCCCTTGGTAAGACTGGTTGTCAGACTTTTGGGTTTCTGACCACCCGTAACGACTGTCAAAGATCTACGAAAGTCAGCCGGGACCAACGGCTTAACGTGCGTTTCGAGACACGGGGTCTCGATAATGGATGGTCACCGCGACCAGCGTAGCTTAACCTTGGATCGACCCGTACGGCTGTTATCATTTAGCCGCGATCCCCTTTCACGCAGAATTAACTATTTATACTTATTATTAAACTTTTAAAACTTTGCTATTAAAAAACCCACCACCTACCTATATCTATTTGTCATATTTATTTCTTTAATAAATATAATGACTTGGCAATCGCACACAGCAATAGAATCTACATTCTACATACAACAAAATCTACCTAATATTAGCGCTGCGCTTTATTTAATTAGGACTATTTAAAATAGTAGACTATTCTTATGTGATTATGTAGCCGTGCGATGGTCAAGTCATTCTAATTATTAAAGAAATAAAGATAACAAATAGATAGGTACTGAATAAAATTAACAGACTTGGTTTTACATTAAATCTCACATCTTTTTACGAGACTTACATTTTTTTACATGTTATGTTTTTGATGGGAAAATGCTACAAGATGTAACTGCGCATACAGTTTCTGTTAGTCATTTCGGTGCTTCCATATTTCCCAGGTATTGTTATTAACATTTATGTGTACTTTTAATGAGTAGTACTGTTTTGTTTTTTTATTACTCATACACATGCATAACATAATTACTAAATATATTGATATAACACATTCCACAACGATATTTTATTTGTATATACTGCTATTGATTCAGAAATAAGTAAGACATTACTAAGGGGCATTCTAATGAGAGTAATCTTTGTTTGTAATTAGTATTTATGGAAAAATACGGCGTGTTATCTTATCAAACAGAGTTTTACAGAAAGAGGCCTGGTCTGTGTGGCTACAGTCGAAATAAAGCCGTAAGTCATAATACAAATGTTTAATCTTAGATTGGGTTTAAGAACTTATGGGTATTTTTATATGTTCTATCTGGTGCAATATGATTTAAATTTTCAGGTACTTATAAATCTTTGAATAGTAATGAGCGTTTATACAAAAAGTTGGCAACGTCGCAAATAGCTGTCAAATATTTCGCTTTTTTTATTAACTTGTCGATATTACTTTATGGAAATAAGGAATATGGCTAACTAGTGAACTAAATGATGGATTATGAAATGCAATTTTTTTTATCTTTACATACCGAATATTTAGTTTTAGATGTAAAAAAAGTATTTTTTCACTAGTTAGCCATGTTTCATACGTCCATACAGTAATATTGCCAAATTAATCAAAACAGGTAAATATTTGACAGCTACATGCGACGTTGCCAACTTTTTGAAACAAAAATTCCAATATGTGGTTTTAAGTCCTTTTTTACCCATAGATTTTCATTATCATCATTTCAACCAAAAGACGTCCACTGCTGGACATAGGCCTCCCAACTTTTTGAAACAAAAATTCCAATATGTGGTTTTAAGTCCTTTTTTACCCATAGATTTTCATTATCATCATTTCAACCAAAAGACGTCCACTGCTGGACATAGGCCTCCCTCGAGCACCGCCACTTCGACAGGTTCTGTGCTTCTCGCATCCAGAGGATTCCTGCGGCCTTCACAAGGTCATCGGTACAGCTTGTGGGAAGGAGGCCTTCCAACGCTACATCTTCCGGTACGCGGTCGCCATTCCTTTCGGCCCCATCGATCAGCCCCACATATTTTGTTTACATCCAATTTTGTTTCTTTCCTTCTCCTCGATATACAATTTTCTGAATAACATTTAATTTTACAGCAACACATAAAACGGACAGGCTTGATGATAATAATTATGGTTTTATAACACAAATCTTTCCAAGCAACATACGTAGATAATTCTCTGTAACATTTGTCATCATGATTAGACGAAAGCTTAATTTTTTGCAAAGACATGTTAACTTTCTCTTCATAAATTACGACTCTTACCTAAATGCTGTGTCGCAATTTTAAAGATTATCCAATTATCTTATAAAAAAAACTTGTGAGACTACTTGTGACAAATAAATTTAAATCATAAAAGATTGCTGCTTAGCTGTTTTATCTATCTTTTGACCGGTTTTTTAAACGTGTCCAGCACGCCAAGATCTTGACAATTTTTCGCCACTTGTTTGAAATATCTAATAAAGATATTTAGGGGGGAGCCTACTGGAATCAACCAGCACAAATCCAGAAATTCCATTTGGAAAATCGCAATATTACTTTGTCTGACCTTTTTTTTTTGACTTTGAGAAATTATCAAATATCTTCTCCCGCTCTGGGCGGAGCGGGAGGGTGTGTCAGACTTTAACTGACTAGAACCCACCCGTGTTCCTTCCGTTGTCTGTGTGCCGGGGCCGCGATATCCCTTTCGGACAAACTCGCAACCCTGGCAGGTACTTTGTCTGACCTGGAGATCAAAACTAGGACCTCATGCTTACTAGCCACGCTTATAACCACTAACTAGTTCAACGAAGCAGAATTTGTGTCTATTACATTAAAACACAAATTCTCAAAATATTACGCTTCAAAGCGAACCAACGCAAATATAACTTAACGTAAACAAAGGAAAGCGTCACGAAGCAAACTCCCAGAACGGAGCGAGGTGAAAGGTTCCCATGATTGTGTAGCATGCATTATAGTTCCAATCACTGGAGGGTTGGGAGGCGTAATTACGCTGGTTAGGCTAAGGTATGTGTCTACGAGTATTTCCTTTATGTTACGTCGGATTTTTTTTTTTGGGTGTGGGAAATTATCAAATAACGACGGAGCGGGAGAGCGTGTCAGACTTTTACTGACTAAAACCCACCCGTGTTCCTTCCGTTGCCTGTGTGCCGGGGCCATGATATCCCTTTAGAACAAAGTCGCAACCCTGGATGTTATGTAGGCTTGGAGGACGCTTCTTTTTACGTGCAGATAGAATGTGTTTATAGAAAAGAACATAGGGTCAAATTAAATTAGCAAGGAAAACTTCACAGATGTTATGGGTATCGATACCTAAAAAATTTTTTTTTAAACGGGCGAGCCTTACAATAGTCGCATATGATGATAACATCTCACATTTGGCTGACAGTACCAACCTCTCGAATATGGGTTGGTAGGTACTCGGAATATGGGTTGGTACCATCTGACGGCCAATTCTAGCACCGTGCGCAGTCCTTGGTCAAAGCAAAAAGCGCGCGCTTCTATGATTTCCTATCCACCAATACACTCCCGTCCCTTTTCACGAAATCACTCCTACAGATTAGCGAGAGGAAAGACGCTACAGATCATTTAAAAAAAAAAACATATTTTCTCAACTGATCTTTCGAGTAAACTTCACGAACAGAGGTGGATGACCCCAAAAAAAAATTAATCATATTTTATTTTAGTATGTTTAGATATCGAACTCATCACGTCTGTTGAGTTTCGCTAGTTAATTTAATTTGCCTCTGAATACCTTAGAGATTTTTTCATTAAACGGAAATTGGCAGGATTTTCGATAGACACTTAGGATAAGCAACTTAGGTAAATATACCTAGGCTATTCTTTTTCATGAAAACTGAAAAACAATTCTAAAATAGCTACTGACTTATAATTTTTATCATCTTAGCAAATGTTTTGCCATGAACATAATATACATAAGTAAACCCCTTTACTTATAAACGTTGCTTAAAGCTAAGAGATATTTAAATGTCAAAATAAAAATGGTTAAACAGATGCTAATCAAAATTTAACTTTAAGAAGCGTGTTTATAAATGAGGAGGAAAGTTCTTAAGAGAAGTTTAATTAAAAAAGGTTCTAAACTGTCATAAAAATCAGTACACCACAAAAGCCACAAGTTTCCCACCTCTATTTACATAAGACCAGCCTCGCCAACCCTAAACCATGTCTGTATTGACGTGCGTCGACGCATCGCATGGGTAACCATTACCCAACGCGTTAAAAAACAGCATGAAAGCAACAGTGATGCATCGTAAATCGTTTGTATTGGACAGAACGCGGAAGGATCATGGAACAACGACGATGCGGAACATGACGGCGTGGCGTCGAATAAATCGAATAAATTAATATTATGCTGAGTGTGAGAAGGCTGTGTAAGTTGTGACCTTTGCTGGATTGCATGTGAATTGTTTATGGTGGTAACCCTGGGAGGTCAACGGTCGCGCGAGTGATTGCACTTGACAGTTTATATTTTATTTAAAAATCGAAGCTTCTATTTTAATTTTTAATTTGCACACGCCATTGCATCTCCGCAGATCAAGTGGGAAAAATGGATAAACAAAAGTTCAAGTATTAGTAATTAAAATAACTCACGAACGCAAGTAAACATTTCGCTCTAAAACCATTTTCTAATTTCTGAGAAAGCATGAAAATTCGCATTTTGCTTCCATTAAAACCAATTAAATAACACTTAACACTCGTTTTAAAACTTAACTGTTAGCACTAACAAAAACTTCAATAAAAATAAACGATAACACAACGTGGCGTATTCATTGGAATCAAAAACATTAAACCGAACGCGCCCGTATAAAATACTGGCTGAAATTGACCGACACCGAAAAGTTAAATCAATCCAATCACTTCACTGGCCACAAAAAATAAAAAATATTTTGAAAATAGAACTGACCGCAGGTTATAAATTCTAGCATGTCGCTCCATTGCAGTATCATAGTTGCAACTGAGATGGTCGCACGATTTTGAGTTTGGTGATTGTGCGGACTATCTAGATCTTTTTAATTGGCGACATCATCATTTAAAACTGTGACTACACAGAGACATAAAGTAGTAGACTAATTAGTTTTTATGCAAACATTATTCTTTGATTTAATAGTACGCAAGTCTGTCAAAAAAAGATACGTGTGAATTATGTAATTAATGGAGTAAGTTTAATTTGTGATTATTTGCGATACTAATAAATTTTAGTGCGATTTACGGTGTCGGTATTGGTTGACCTTTCATTAAAGCACTCTCTATTACTAATTTATTGAAAGCATCGATTGAAAGGGACAAACCAAGCTTGAAACGAAACCTTTACGGGAATAGTTTCGGGAAATCGCCTCAATGGCAATATAAGCTAGCACTTAAAAAAAAAGTGAGGTTTAATAAACTTCCTACCAGCAGCCTTTAATTGACTACCTACATGAAAATTTACATGAAGATACAAAGGGGAAACGCAAAAAGGATCCATGTAGAAAGATTGTCAATTTGGCTTGCACCGAAAAAGTCGATGAGACCAAAATCGACAATGACACCGCGAATGAAAAAAGCAGTTTCATCATCTACTTTTTTGCCTAGGTCCAGTGTGTTCCCGGCTTTAAATCCCTGTGTGAGTCGACACCTCACTAACTAGGTTGAGTGGAAGTTCAATTTACTTGTCAAATTAGTTTAACACTGATGGAAGACGAAAATGGACTCCCTACTTATATAAGAGGATTTTAATAATTTAGTTCAACGGATGTTTTATGGTTTTTGGTTATACATTCTTGATGTTGGGCGTTTTAATTTTCTAACAACTTTTCAATATCGTTCATCATTATTTTCTTGCCCTATTTATTCAGCGCAACATGTCTTTTTCTTCCATACTTCTCTATTAGTCGACATCCTGGTAGTCATTCACAGTCCCTTTCGAGCCATATCATCTTTTCCACAGTCCATCCATCGTTTCTTTGGATTTCCCTACTCTTTTAAAAGGCTCTTAAAAATATTTAGTTCATGGGAATGTAAGTCAAAGAAGCATGAACTCGTATGCATAACTTCCGACACACCATAAACAAACAACATTTTTTTTAGAACATCGATAAAAATTTATGTTAATCGATTATTAAATAAATTAGTCGATTCAAATTACATAACGGAAGTTCATCTCTAGCGGCTATGACAAAATATCTCAGGGAAAGTAATCAAATCAGTGGCAGCGTGATTTGAATTGGAAATATACGGAATTACTATTCGACTTTGTGATCTAGTTTCGGATCGCTCGATGATTTTTTATAGATCTTTTAAATGGGTGGAAGAATTCATCACTATTATAAATTAGCTGACACTACAGATGTTGTCTTGTCCAAACAATAATTCATAAAGTAATCCCATTGAAAAAAGGACTCTCAGTTTTTCCCGAATTTCACAATTTTACCGTCAAATTTTCAAATTTTTGTTTCCTTTAAAACCTTATAATGTTTGTAAGCATCAAAAAAAGCTTTTTGTGAAAACTGCCGATGTTCTTGCTGACCGTACATTTTTGTCAAAATCTGTGAATGCAGATCAAAATGTCTCAAAAAGTTAAGGACATTCTCCTAATACTGTTTTTTTCTAGCGACAACGGTTAAGGTAATCTGTCCTTACTGCCCCATCTCAAAAATCCACCCTGTATTGCTGTAATGAAGTGCAGAATGATCAGGTGCTTTTTAGTAGATTATAATTAATAAAGTGGGTCAGAAATAAAAATAAATAGATCCTCTAAGTTATGAATTAGATGGTATGGAAAGCCAAATTTACCTCAGGGATTTTATTTTGGTCGCAGATCGATATTGGGTTTTCCCATCCAGAATTTCTCAGTAGCAGCCCTGAGTCTGGATTTTTGCCCGGTTGATGGCAAAAGGCTCTTACCCCGATTACATGGGACTTAAACATAACTGGCGAAATTTGGGTGTAATAATAGGTACACTTCTACGTAACCCTTCGGAGAAGCAAGACATGATGTTAAGTAGTGATAAGTTATGTTAGATTCCATCTAACTCAAGGCATGTGTTGCATTTATGATTTTAAGGTTTGGACTTTGTCTGAAAATTAAATGAATTATTTATTTTAGAAACAGGTCAGAACTCAAATGTGTGCTCATTACCTATGCTTAAAAAGGGCTCTTTGGCTGCACAGGACTAAATTAATTAAAATTATATTCTCATAAAAAAACCTTTTTGTTATTTTAATATTTTTACTGCCGAGCGATTACATTACATTATCCCTAACTTTTTTTTTTTTTTGAGGGTGGGAAATCATCAAATGACTTCTCCCGCTCTGGGCAGAGCGAGAGGGTGTGTCAGACTTTTACTGACTAAAACCCACCCATGTTCCTTCCGTTGCCTGTGTGCCGGGTCCGCGATATCCCTTTTGGACAAGCAGGCATTGGTCTTTCGACCCCGTCAGTTGGTGCTGACATCTCTTTGAGGCACGCATGGAACACAACGCGCCGTCGACACGGGCCTGGTCCTTATCGGACGGCGAGCTACCCATTGCTCACCGTCCGCAAGCCCGCGCCTACGGTGGCCGGAAGTCGGCTCTCGACTCCCGACGCCCGGGGCGTCTCCTGCGGCGACTAGGGCCGCGAGGGCGTGCAGCTTGCATCTCCCTCGCGCGCTCCGCCTCCTCCTTGGCGATCATAACTGCTTCGAAGAAGGAGGTGATAGCCTCCCATGCACTCTCGCTCCGAACCATGGCCTCAACCAGGGCCGGACGCGAGAGATCGCCGCCGCCGATCGCCGCCGCCAATCGCCTCCGTGAGGACACGGCGGTGCTCCGCCCAAGCTGGGCAGACCTCCACCGTATGCTCCACCGTGTCCTCCGGGCGATCCACACAGTGGTGACACCCGGGTGTTTCCTCCCGCCTTATGCGGAACAGGAACCTTCCGAAACAGCCGTGTCCGGTGAGGACTTGCGTTAGGCGGAAGGTGAGGACGCCGCGGCGCCTCTCAAGCCACTCCTCAAAGAGGGGGACTTATCGCCACAATTGTAGCGTGCCCAACATTATCCATACCTACCATACCACTGTACAGCTACAGTAACTTTATTGGTATTGATGGTACTGCATATAGAAAGAAGCTACCAAAGCGGCGCCATGTTGCAATTTGTTGGTCATTAAGCGATTCTAAGAAAAGGTCAATGTCTCAGCTTTCCTCATAACATTTCGTAACTGTTACTTAGTACGAAATTCTCACCAGCCATTGTCAGTTTAGTTATTATGTAAAGAGTTATTATGTTTCCAAATTACATCCAAGTATGGAATGAATAGTAAGTATTTTGATCCTCTATTGTTTGAACCTCATTATTTTAATTTAAATATTTGTGCCAACTTTCCATTTTCAAATGTTTTTCGTTTTTGCAAATCTCAATGACGTTGATTTTGTGCTTTTCTTATATTTTCTTGTAATAAATACGTAATAATCATTTTGGATACGGTAGTGGAATTTATTTAACTCCGTTTTGACAACCTTTCTTTTTACCCGACTGCCACAAAGAGTAATGTTGAAAAAAAAATAGGTTATACATTGTGGTACTTATATTAATTATTCCAGTGTATACCAGAAAGTGTTAATAGGTGATAATAATAACGTGGAAAATCAAACATTTTCACTCGTATGAGAATTACGAGTACAATGGGCTCTTTGTTAGATTTATCAGCAAAATGTAAGACAGATTAATTCGTAGACGAATCGAGCCTATTATTATTTTGTTCTACACATAAATACTTGTTTTATATTGCTTGCATAATTTTAAGAAGTTTCCGTTACTAGTATAACAAAAATAAAAAAATATGCAATATTAATAATTGCATATTTTTTTAAATTAATGAAATAAATAGCGTGACCCAAATCATCGCCTGATAAGTTTTAATAACAATTGTCTTGGAACAAAAAAATGCCCTACAAAACATTACTCTGTTGACTACAGCCTAGATCGCTAGGCCCTATGCCTACTAAGGCATAGGGCCTAGCGATCTCGGCTAGTCTTATAAATAATTAATGGTAAATTAATGTCTTTCCCCTGCTTGTCTTGTACATATTCTTCTATGTTACCATAACAGGTATGCTGTATTCTGACCTAAATGTAAATCTCCTAATAATTAATTAATGAGGCATTCAACCTAACCTAATTGTGGTCAGTGATATTTGAGGATATTGCCACATTAATGAATTGATTGATGGCTGCAACAATAGGAAGGAAACTGAATAAATTTCATTTTACAGTTTTAATTATGACTTACTTTTGCCCCCGAAAAGGTAAGGGCAAAATTAAAGCTCTTATTGAAAAATAAATAATGATGTCATCAAGATAGCCTGAAACTTCGTTACGCTGTCAAATGTTTAAATGGAAGGAATCTAACAATTTCTCACTTACTATCTCGTTTAGTATAAGTTTGACGCAGTGTAAATTAATATAAAGTCAATACGCTCGCGAATATTAATGATTGACTTATTCCAAAACCAAAGATTAGAGTCTCAAGTTATCTGTAACGTATGTCCAATATGATTCAAATATCTTAAGTGCTTGTCATAAGAAAAGGTGGAGAAATTGCATCATGCAGGGTAAAACCATTCGTCGTCGTAATGGTTACAACATCGGTCACTGTCTCGTTTGATTGTCATATCGGGCGGGACCAATAATCTTGTATGAGGAAAATTGATAAATGCCAATCTGAACTGCATTTTTACGAGATTTCTTAGTTTTTAATCTCATATGTGTAGTCTAGACTTGGAAATACTAAAATATAAAATAGTAACATAAATGATAACATTACTTGTTAACTACCTATTTAATTATGAGCAAGTAAGAAAGAGTATTTGCTTTGCATGTGTTGTGCCAGATACAGGTCTTCAGACAAGTCAAAATTTGACAAATAAAACATTTTCGCAAACGATAAGCTTACCGTTAGACAACTATTCATCGTATTTCAAATATTTTATGTACCTTTTAGTCAGAATTCTATGTCTTGCAAGTAAAATAAGGAAAATGTAGATAACAAGTTACGAAACAATTGTTAATAACAGCCTAGTTATGCGGGTGTTAAGTAATAACAGTTTACCTACTACCGAAAAACACATAATTTTAGCACTTGCAACAGACCTAATGATCCGTTGACGGCGAACTGACTTTTTTACTTGATAAAGAACAACGCACATGCACGACAGCAATCCTTCATTCAACTAGAAGACAAGAAGTATTCATTGAATATTTTAATGTCCCACTAAAGGTGCAAATTATGCGAAAATGTGTTCAGTTATACATTTTTAAACTGGTCTGAACTTACAGACAGACAAAGGGATGGATCGAGCGTAGAATGTTTTTTCCCCTTTTATCCTTTATGGTGGATGTTGATTAAGCAATACACGAGAATAAAGAACATCCGCATTTGTTTGAACTAGCAAGTTCCGTTCCGTGCTATAGAAAACCTGTGCGATTTTTGAAACAGGCGTTTTTATTGTGAGATGCATCCATTGATAATTGTTCCATTTTCAAAAGCCATTGTACAAGGTTCTGCTCGATTCTTTGCAAATGTATTCCTATTATAAACTGGTGTCAGTAATATTGATGTTTATTGTTTTTTTATTGACTATAAATTGATTGTTTTTTTTTGTACGTGCAGGGCGCTGCCAGTAATCGAATTCATAGATATTATTAATATACATTTATATGATCTGTATTTGGCAATTCTGAATCGTAATTAGGATTACTTGGGATCCAAATAAAAAGCTAGTCTTAACCGGTGGCATTTAGTCAAATACGAAATCGACTAATTGGTATCCGTTTTTTACTAAACTAAATCACGTAAAATGGCCGAATGTCTTTTTTATTTAAAACTTCATATTTGGGGAATATTAGTTACTTAAGTATATAGTAACTACTAATTATACGTAAATACTATGTTATCCTTCCTGTCGGCATAAAATACATGAAGCAAAAACGATGAATGTGCCTTTTGATATTAATAATTTTCTTTTAAGTTTTCCTATGTAAAATATTACGTAAACTATGTAAAATTGAAGAATTAGCTGGTTACTAGAAGTAATCTATTCTGTACACGTAGATTGGCAAGTGTTGAAAAAAATTACTAAAGTATTTCTCGGAATTGAGTTATCTGTATATATGTTTGTGTGCCCTATTCTAAAAAAATCCTACGCTCTAGGCTATTCGCAAAGATCTTGAAAAAAAATCAAAATGGAAAGCCCTTTATAAGTACTTACGGTGATAAGCGAAAGGATCAAAGTTTATTGTTTAATTACAGTCGGATAAACCAACTAACGAGACAGAGATTTGAACGATTATCTCACAAATCTTCGGTTTAATTTTAATTATAAAGGCAGATTTGTTGTTATCCCCTAGTGGTCCTAATCCGCAATCAAGTGTTTTAGATGAATGAATGGTGTTAATTTCATTTGATTGTTTTAATTATTGCCTTTTTAACCATTGTCATTCAGTTTACTTTAATTCTTTGTGCTCAATACTTTTTAGAGACACTTTTGTATGTTACTTATTCGAAATAAGAATCATTTCTTTTTTGTTACCGGCATCGGCCAGTGATACTAGCTGTCAGGTTTTCGACAACTCTAGCTGGTTTAAAAAAAGAACAACATTAAATTGGCTACTTATTTACAAACGTTACATTGTTAATCGAGCGAATTAAACGCATTACCTGTTGTTTCAGAACCTGTTACATTTTGTGCGAAATTACGATATTGATACACCTACTTGGTTCCTGTCATGCATTACTGTTTTTGCTGAGAGTCCAACCCACCTCGCCCGCAAATTAGTCCGGATAAGATAAGGAAACTGTAATTTGTACTGATTTACTTAAAACATTACATTCAAGTCTCGATTACAATATCTCGAATAATAGTGTTGATTGCAGGTTTCGAATAATTCCCCGTTTAAACTTTCGTCTAAATCGATTTGAGTGTTGCGAAGTGGTTTAGTAAAGAGCGTTCAAGCACGTTTTCGCATAGATGGAGTTTAGGTGAAATTAATTACGAAAGCACGGAAATAAATAATAAAATATAATTGGTATACCGTATAACTTGCGTAACGAAATGTCAACGGTAAATTTTTTGCATGGATTTAATATTCAGGTCAAGTTTGACGTCGTTAGACGTCATTAATGTTAATGCAACAGATGTTGCTTTTTATTGAATAAAATAACTAAATACCTATAGACGTATTTAGGCAATGCGTAAAATAGAGCTTTGTAAGGCTGTTCGTCAACCTATTTTGGTGAGGCGGCGTTACGCGCTGAGTTAAATTTTCCGGGATGACCTTTTTTCCTTTTCAGTTATCAAGGTACCTCTAACATTTTATTAAAACTGGTACCTTAGCCGTGAAAGCTAGTATATGGACTAGCAGTCTCTCAGTCACATTTATTTGGCTGTAAATAGAAAAGAATATTCCGACAAAATTCAAATATGATATTTATTCGTTGACGGCAAATTCATTGTTATGCAATAATGACATACAAGAGTCTATAAACGTGATACTAGTTTGAGCACTGGGTACTCGAATGATATCTCCTAATCACAGTACAAGTGCACCGCACGTACTGTGATGTATAATTAGTGACACTTTCAGTATGATTACTGTGACACACAATGAGTTTTCCAACAGCTTGAGCAAACTGAAGGGGGAGGGGAGAGGACTGTAGACGAAAAGTGACAAACTGTCATGATTCTTGTTTGTCTTTTAGTCTTATTTTAGCTTGTGCCGGTAACAGTCGATAAGAAAGTTAGTTGAGGAAAATAAATATTAAAATACGTACTCAAGAAAGCGGTGGGTGACATCGGCATCTTCCTGTCCTTCGGCGGGGTGCTGTACACAAACGCAGGGTTGACGCAGCCGCGTGACTGGTTCGGACACATGTCACTTTCCGAACCCCTGCGCACACGCTTGTGCGACATCAACTCTGACATCGACTTCGCCGACTCGGATTTCCCCATCCCTTTCAACTTCTTCTTCATTTTGTCATTCTCCGGCGAATGTATATGTAGGAGTGCCGCTGCTTTCGGTGGTATTTTCTCCGGCACGATTAAGTCCTTAGCCACACTCTTTTGTTTCTTATTTGAAAACAAATCACTAAACTTCTTCTCCACTTTCTTTGGTCTCTGCGGCTTTAAACTCAAATCGATGTCTCCACTTTTCTTCCTCTGCTTGGGTGGCTCCGGCTTCCGTTTCACCATGACTGGTGTCTTTGGTTTATACTTCCCTTCGATACCCTTATATGCTACGTCGTAATCCTTCTCCGTCCAGATCTGCTTAGTGAAAAATATTCCGTTGCTTTTGATCTTTTCAATATCATTAGCTGTTGTTTCCTCGTCCTTAGACCGCCAGCGGTTGCCGATCAATCGTAGGGAAGCGCGGACGGATCTGGAGCGTCGTAGGCCACTTTGCTCCCTCTTGAACTTGTCGAGGAGGGTCTCCATAGCCCTGTTAGGGGTAGCGGGGCGCACTGGGCCCTGGGCATTGCACGTCACGATCGACTACGCGCACTCTATTCACTAACGATAGTTACGTGAGTCGCTTTCTTCCCGACGTTCACTCGGTGCGGCGTCGGAGTGTCGAATGCGGCCTGCAACAACGTGGTAGATGGTAGGGCTGCTTGAGACCTCGCAGTAGCCCGGAGCGGCGCGCTCGTCTGATAAACTGTTCTCATTTGCACAATCATTTGATTTGATAAGATATGATTGTTTGGCATACGCATTTCACGAGTCAGATTTGTTGTGACGTGAATTCTGAGATAAATCATAAGGACACAATGATAAGTTGATTTGAAATGCCGAGTATTTTAGAGGTGCATTGCTTTTACAGTTGGAATTGATTCTTTCGCAATGTTCGTGCTGGCGCGGCTTGATTTACGGCGATGCAGAGCTCGCGAGCGGCGCCGAATGCCAACAACTGTGCCGAGATCGATCATTCGTTTAATTTATTGGACATTGCCAGTGAACGAGGTTAAAGTATGTCTCATAACTCCACGCGTTTGAGATAACTACAAGTTAGGTAACTTCTACTGTTATGTGCAAGTTACATGATTCTCTGCATTTCCCATTGAGGTTTTTGGATCATCATTACATTCATGGAAGTGCTTTTAATCGGGTTTAATAAACTAATTCAATTAAAGATAAGTAAATTAAACCGGTGTGGTTTACTTGTGAAAGTATTACGTAAGGATTTTGCTAAGTAGCAATGGTTTAAATATTGCCTATAAACGGCAGGACCTGCTGAAGTCAAAAAAAAGAAAAGATGAATTTTGAATACCTATTTAAAAAAACGATTGGTTACTTACCCACTATGAAAAACTATGAATATTGATACTAGGAATAGCTTTTAAGTTTGCCTCTTAACAACATGATATTGTTGAGGATTTCTATTAACACTTAAGTCCCAGTTATCAATAAGATCGAGAATCTAGATTCTAGATACTGTCGCATATTGTTACCGACTCAATCCCTACCTATATAAACTATCTTGCCTTAGCTAAAGTTGTGTGAAGTCCTTTATAAATCATAGTTTGAAACTTAATAATGAGACGAAAGTTCTCCCAACTTAGCCGAGATAGGGCTGCTGGTAACCAGGGACAAAGTTCTATCTCAAATTAGTACTTAATAGGACGTAAAATTAGCAATAACATACATGAATGACGCCGCAGACCTTGTGACCGCAGCTTAGCGAAAATATTTAATCAAATAAATATTAGGTAGGCTTATTTAATTTCAAGATAACGAGACTGAGCCTGTACCCGAGAAAACAAGACTGTTCTACTTCTGCGAACCAGTTTGGGAGAAATAAATCTATTTAAATAAAAGAGATCGGAAACGTACGTGCAAAATCAGCAAAGGCGTTGTAACTGTTTTTTGTCTATGACTCTGAATGTCGAGCGAAGCTAGGCAACGGCACTACTTCTAAATTCGAAATTGCGGGACAGCGTGCAGCGCTTTGAATTTCAGCGGGAAAACAATCGAACGTCCGGCTGCTTGATTTTAGAATTCAACAGGAATTCCAGTTTTAATAGAACAGTGTTTCAATTTTCACATAGCTTTATTAAAAATCTTGTAGATAGGTAAAGTGTATTTTTTTTTACTTGAGTTATTTGGTAAGTAAATAAATCCGAAGGCAGTGCTAAGTTTTTAATTTTGTGTTTTTTTAAGGATTGTTCCAAGCAGTTTGTTTCTCGTGTAATTTATAATGCCGATGTTGATTTTTGCAGAAAGTGTAGGTACACAGGCATTCAATGAATGCCTGTGTCGCATTCAATGCATTTTTGCATCAATCACACACTTTATTTTAGGTATGATACCTAAAATAAAGTGTGTGATTGATGCAAAAAATAGTGATGTTCGTAGAGTGTTTGTGTATCAAATAAATTTAAGGAAAAATACACTGTGTGCCACACAGTTAAGATTTGTCCAATTGGAAATTATTTTTCGCAACTTTTTCATCCGAACTTATTTCCGGCTATGATTATAGTTATTTAATTTTGTAAGTATATTCACCATCTTCACCAACCGCGCCTCATTTGTCTTCGATAAGGCACGTCGGACATACTTCAGATATTTTTAGGGTTCCGTACCTCAAAAGGTCAAAGCGGTACCCATATAGGATCACTCGTGTGTCTGGGTGTCTGTCTGTCGGTCTGTCACAGACAATTTGCTCCGAATCTAATAGACGGATTAACTTGAAATTGGTTACATATTTCTGTGACGCAAACACGGACGTGGAGCGTAAATAATTGAATATGGGGGTACTTTTTGGGGGAAAATAAGCAAATTTTACTGCACCGTGACATATCAAATGAAAGGGCTTATTGCGAGGATCTCAAATATTTTCATAATTTTAAAATTAATACTTTTAAAGATATTTAAGAAAATTGATGAAAATCGACCATTTCCCCTTATCTAAGGAAAAACTGAGCCATAAAAAAAAAGAATATTTATGGTTCCTTACTCATAGATTACATGAAAACCTATAAGAAGTCTATGGTCTTAAAATTACATGGTAAATCTCTCAATATTGTGCGTACAAACTTACATTTGCAGATGGAATGTATGAGAGAACATGTTTTTCAACTACAAAGTTAAGTTTGTTCTTGCGATAAATTCATCCAAACTACGGAACCCTTCAATGTGCTTGGCCCGACATTCACTTGGCCGGTTTTTTAAAAAGGAAACAGTTTTTAATTAAATCACCACCATTACTGAAATGAAGTGCTGCGACTATTATGGAAGTAATATCAGCAGTCAATTTGTCAGCATTAAATTTATTGAGACTTCATTGATATAATTGATCACGAGCCTTGTTTTAATTAAAGAAGGAACTAGTTGAAAGGCGAGCATATAATTATGGATTATTACGTACTTATGTATTACTTGTTTTTTTACCTAGCAGTTCCGTATCCTCGTAAATCGGAAACTTAATTCATGTCAGAAGACATTTTTTTCTCCTAAGATTATAAAAAGTCAAATATCATTTTACAATAAAGGTGCCGTTCGGGGACTGAACATAATATTAATAAACTGTTCCACCGAACCGCACTTATCAACATTTTGTTTTAGGGCGGTTATTGGAAGTACTCGGGTGCGGTTTTGACAAGTGCTGTTGAAATCAGTGATCTAAGGGGAATACTTCAATGTTATGACCGTCTGTACCTACAAATAAGCATCTTAATAATACCGGCCGGTTACATTTCTACTGATAACAAAAACCAATCAATCTGCCTAGCCTTTTCCCAACTATGTTGGGGCCGGCTTCCAGGCAAACCGGATGCAGCTGAATACCTGTATTTTACATGGAGTGTCTGCCTGTCTGACCTCCACAACCTATATAGTAACTGGGTAACACGATATCTCTTGGTAAGACTGGTTGTCAGACTTTCGGGCTTCTGACTACCTGTAACGACTGTCAAAGATTTACGAATGACGCCGTTGTGCTTTCAAAGTCATGGAGGGGTCTCGATATGTAATGGATGGTTACCCATCTACGAACTGACAGCAGCAAGCGTAGCTTAACCTTTGATCGACCTGTTATTATTTAGAGCCCATCTTAATAACACCTGGTGTGGAGTCTTTTGCGCTACTACTTCTTCCCAGCTAAAGCACTGGGAAGTGGTGAAGGATGGGCGTTTTCGGAGGACTGTTTTATGTAATTTTGACGTTCGTAAAGTGCTGATTCTCAGCCTAGTTTGAATAAATTACTTTTGAATTTCGAATTTTGACCGGCCGGTTACATTTCCACTGATAACAAAAACCGTTGGCCTAAAAAAAATAGGGCAAAGCGATAAAGATTCCGTAGTTGACCCACATCGGTTTAAATTCTTAACTTCGATGATAACAAGTCCACCTAACATAACGACCTCGTTATTGATCGCTAGGCACTTAATTTCTGGATAAATAATGAAAAAAAGCCTTTAATGGCCAACAATCATTCATGTTGGACGTTTTGTACACTTGACTACGTCCAACAAGAGTTAAATTAAAGTACAGTTACCAATTTATTTTCAATTACTAATCGATTTGGAGCCACTGTGTCCACTAATCTTAAATAAGCAATATTTCTTTAAAAAAATCATCTTGCTTCTTAAAGTCATAGATTATTGAAAACAATCAATTACGTAGAACCACACCATCGACTGTGTTGTTCCAATTACAAAATCTCAACAAACAAAAAAACAAACAAAAAAAAATACTGTTTTCAAACTTGGAACCAATGTGAAGCTAGTCATGTGTCGAACAGGTAGCAGGTGCTTTGGTCCCTAATGTAACTGCGTGTCCGACCCTCGTACTTAAATTCTTCGACTCTTTGTTATCTTTCAATGTGTTCCGGGTTTTTGTTATGTTTCGAACGTTTCGACATTTGCAAATAAGTACAGCTTTCCGTTAAGTTTTAGCAGGTTTTTAAGATAACGTACAGTACGACACAAGTTAGATGTAGCATAAATTTGAAAATTTGCATTCATTCATTAAAATTTTACGAATGTACCTATTTGGTTACATATGACTGTACAAGTTATTGCGATCCTTTTCACCTAAACTAGTAATAAAGATTGGTGATTTTGAAGGCGCACTCAACGGGTAATGATTAGTTTTACGAATTTTACAGTCGTAAGTAAGTAAGTAAGT
The DNA here is from genome assembly GCA_947364205.1 of Agrochola lota. Lineage (NCBI taxonomy): Eukaryota > Metazoa > Arthropoda > Insecta > Lepidoptera > Noctuidae > Agrochola > Agrochola lota. The sequence goes on from OX376223.1 coordinate 5,441,159, forward strand.
AAGTCGTTTATTTTGCAAATATGGGTACAGTAAAAGGTAATAATTTTTAAACAGATAGGTTCAGCCATATCTTACCGACAGGCATGCAAAACTTAAATAAGAGTTTCACGCTAAAACAACAACAAAGGCAATTATATTATGATACATTGAAGAGCACTACTACAATTTTTTTTTTTTTTTTTTTGATAAAAAGCATTATGACTTTTAAGATACGTGATACAAAATTACAGTTTTAGTGAATATGATGATTACAGCCTTACAAGTCTTGACATTGAGTACTTACATGTTTTGCCTTCGCATTATGGCGTACGAAATTAGTCTCAGTAGACAAATAAATAATAAAAGTAAGAAATTACAATGTCAAAAAGATAAATTAATTTTAATCAAGGCACAATTTAAAACAAATGTCAATATTTAAAAGTAGAGTAGTAGAGTAAACAAATATAAAAATAAAATAAAGCAAATCAATTTGGAGAACAAACAAATTCTTTCTGCGTAAGGAATTCGCTGATATTATAATATGCTTTATGCGTTAAAAAGCGTTTAAGCCTAGTTTTGAATATTGTTGATGGTAGTTCTTTCCATTGCTTAGGTAACGTACTGTAACGAAGCTTATATCAATGAGGACGAGTTTTTTTTTCGACAAAACTCATATCATACTCTTCTTGCCTCTTGACCAAATAATATAAAAATATTTAAAAAAAAAGATTTACACAAATAATTTATTTAATTTTAGTGCGACGAATACTTTTTTTCAAGATTTGATATATGCTTTAAAATTTTAGACAGCCAGAATTTTGTCTTCACACACAAAACACAATCATAATAAAACTTTGTAACTAAAACCGAAATGAACCAAATAGTGTTCTGGCTCCTCTCCACCCGGCCGTGAAAGCAAGTGGTAATTAGAAGCATATGTCTCCGAGATACGGTCACTTGGGGCACGTTATAATTACGAGGGTCTTGTTAAGGGTTTATACATGTGACAACAACTATAATTAAGGGAGATCAAAGAACCGGGGACCGTAAAATCAATTGTATAGCGACCATTTCGGGGTTTCAGAAATGGAACTTAATTGTGATCAATAAATGTTACCAACATGTTATTTTTGTAGCTTCGAATTTCGTTACTTACTTATCCTGTGGGCGGTGTATTCTTGAGGTAAACCAAACCTTCTTAAAATATCTTGACATAAAACAGAAGGTCAATATTCTTTTACTCAAAAAACGTTCACATTCAAGTCGCAATCTCTCAAACTTGTCAAAATTTTTGGTAAATAGATTGTATTTTTGACAGAATGCGAATGCGAACGTTCTTAAAAATTACGGGAATTGCACTATGATTTTTCATCTTGTTCCATTTTAGAACAAAACCTTTCTTCTTTTCCCAAAACAGTTTAAATGTGGCCAGTACCTACTTAGCTAGTATTCAAATAGTTCGCTGACTTCGACATACATACGATCATAGACACTTGTATATGATGAATGATGACATCAGTTGGTTGCTCAGACTTCTATTCAACGCATCGGTACTTCCCTGATGTATGCCAACCTAATCTTTTGATTATAACTACTTACAACACTTCACATGAAGTATAAATAGTAATCGATTTCAGTTTATTTTAGAATCGATAAACGTTTTTCCTATTCAAATCTAATCGATTCTATAGGAAGTCTTCCAATATCGAATAAACAGCCTATTTTCCGCGTATTATATCCTACTTCGCGTGAAATTAAGAATACAATAATAGTCAGCCATTTTATATGGGCTATCAATATTGTCAGAGAAAAAAAATAACAATTGGTTTTCGTTGATCGAAAAAATAACGCATTATTTTATAGCACGCGATTTCTTCAGTCCGCGATTAGAACCAAAAATAAATCCGAATGCGAGGTAGATATAATATGACTAGATGACAGCTATAATTGTGGCCAATTAGTGATTTCATGACTATGTAAATAAGGAGTACAAGGTAAAATTAATTATGAATAATTCTCATTAGGCAATTGTTCAAAACACTGCAATTTGCTGCGCGGATGACTTAATAGACTATTTTTGGATCGAAATAAAGGTAGTTAGGTACTTAGCTATACGAGTATGTGCTAAGATTCAGTAGTTGAGAGGATGTAGGTACTAAAATGAGTTTATTGGTTCTTACTTATAGACATAAAATAACATCACACCAGTATTCCCAGAAGGGTAAGGCAGAGATGTACCTACCACATTTCGCCAGTTATGTTTAAGTCCCATATAATAGGAGGCGAGCCTATTGCCATCAATTGGGCACAAATCCGGACTCCGGACTATTGAGAAATTATAGATAAAAAAACCCAATAACATTATGCTTGTCCCGGGAATTGAACCCAGAACCTCATGCTCAACTGTAGCGCGTGCGATCAAGACCAATTCTACTTATTTACAGATGCAAGAGCGAGCGAAGCGAGCTCGGGACCTGGGGCACAGGAGACACATTTTCAAGTTCAATGTCAAACGTTTCGAATGTCAAGGACAAATAAATAAATTACATGTAATAAGTTACATGGTAAATGGCAGGCTCTTTACAGGTTTAGAACAAAAGCGTAACAATCATCAACATAGAGTAATTAAATGAGTGTTGCAGCAAAGACAATTCTGAAGATTTACAAATCAGTATTCCCACAATCTTACATAAAATGTAAGTAAGCGTGACCAATGGAACCGCATCAATTGATAATATTATTCAATTAACATTTCATAGCGAGCTCCGAGAGTTGTGTATTTATTGAGCAAAACCCCGAAAAGTTCAAATTGCTCCTAAATCAATTCCTCCAAAGTTCAGGAAACGACAAAACAGGATAAATAGAGAGGAAACGAGTTAATTCACGGACCCTTTATCGTCCCTGTGATAATTATGTAAATATCTTGATTTTGTGCATGTTACGGAAGTGGAACTCCGAAGAATACTATTAAAATGGTAATTTCCGATGTCAGTCTGCGGCGTCCCTTGAATCGAGAAATTACTCCTTTGACTTTTATGTTACATTCCATCGAGCGTTCCCGTACTTATTTGAATAACGTTCGCCGGAAAGTTTGCAGTAACAGCGCAATGGAATAGGAAGCTATGTCAATTTTCGAACGTCATTCTTGGAGCGCGCGCCAGATGCGATTTTGAAGAGCAGAATTCGTATTTCAATGTCGTTAAACGAGTTGAGAAGTGCTTATTTGGACAGTTTGAGTTATTACTTTTTCATCTAGATCAAGAACTTGGGATTCAGCTTGTTCCCGTATTTCCGTATCAGACGGGGACACATGAAGATTGATTATACTTTCAGTTTAATTTTCTGTGCTAGCGGATTGTATTAGGTAATATTCAGTGAATTTACAACTGTTCTGTTTCTTGTGCTCTGGCGGTATAACATACGAGTATATCTATTGACGTTGTGAGCTCGTGGCTAAGTAATAACAGCCGCACGGGTTGATCCCTGATGGATCGACCCGTGTGGCTGTTATAATTAGTGTATAGTTAGTGGTATTTATATAATTAGTACCCACAGTATGCAAAGCCGTGCTCTAAATGTGGATAAAGATCTGTAGTATTTTGGTCGTTGTATTTTATTTTAGGAGTGCTTTATTTTACCGCTTATAAGTAGCTAAGTAATGACAGCCGGACGAGGCGATCCATCCGATTAAGCTACGCTTGCCGGGGTTGGTCCGGGGAAGGGCGACCATCTTTACATAACGAAACTCCTCCGTGCTTCGGAAAGCACGTTAAACAGTTGGTCCCGGCTGTCATTCGTGGATCTTTGACAGTCGTTACGGGTAGTCAGAAGCCTGAAAGTTTAACAACCAGTCTTACCAAGGGGTATCGTATTACATACAAATGCTATTTAGCTGATTCCGGTTAGACTGGAAGCTGACCCCAACATAGTTCTTTCTCTTCTGCTTTGATTTTACTGTTATTTCTTTTAAGATGCTGATATTAAAATTTGTTGAAAAAATAGGGATGTTAACTGGGGAAAAAAATAAATGTATTTAGTCCGCCTGTCAGATAATAAAAACATATTAGGCACGTATTTTTTGCTTTATCATATCCTTAAAAAATGTTTTAGATTAATTGGGTCCGGGGCTCGCTACGTCACAAGTCAGTATAAAATCTACAGGGGAGTGACGTCATACCACATTTTAACGTATTGGCGTAATCTTTTGATAACGTAAAAAAAATAAAAAATACGTGTCCAATATTTTTTTATTATCTGACAGGCGAACTAAATAGTTTCTTTCAACATATTAAAATATCAGCTACCTTAAATTAATAGAAATAACAGTAAAATTAAAGAATATATAGACGAGAAAGAACTTCGTCTCATGCAGTTTTAAAGCTATCCAGTAAAGGCTAGAAACTGTTTGAGTGTCATTCTTGAATAGATACTAAGATATGCACAAATACCCAACTATACGGATTAAATTAAATTTAATTTTACCTGACGGACAAAACAATTGTTTTTTGTGGACATCTCAATTCTCAATTTGTACAGGTACCGTCGCGTCGTAACTTTTAATGCGTGAACACTGAATAGTGGTTTCACAATCGTACACATGTTTTAGCAAATCTTTGCAACAGCAGCTTAAATAAATTCCCAACAAAATCGCTAACAAAATAACAGTAAGTTCCAGAATTACTTGCACTTTGAACCAACAAGAAGCCATAGAACGAACTTCGACGTTTACACAAAGCGCCAAATGAATGTTGTTTGCGGAACTTGAAGCGCTGCACAAAACACGATCAGCGCTGCAACTGCTGCAAGTGCTGCAACTGACTAACTGCCGGAAATTGATTCCATTGCACATGAAAGCTGACCTTATTTCAAGTCGACGAATATTAGCGGTCTTGTGGAGGACTGAGTTTTGTTAACTTTGTTTTGCGAAAATAAGAATTTTATAGTTGCGTTACCGATGAAGATAATTAAAAAAAAACCGGCCAAGTGCGCGTCGGACCACGCACAATGAAGGGTTCCGTAATTGGGATGAATTTATCCCAAGAACAAACTTAACACTGTAGTTGAAAAACATGTTCTCCCATACGGAATGTATGGGAGAACATGTTTTTCTAACCGCAAATTTAAGTTGGTTGATTATTAGTCGTTAACCTGTTCAGCCTTGATAGTTTAGCTTTGATAGTTTTCCATTTAATTTCGTTATATATACTACTGCTGTGAATTTTTTCACAAATTCAAGTACAACCCTTTAGCTGGCAGGGGGGGGGGGGACACACACTTGACTGTAACAAACATTTTCAGTTAAAAGCTTAATATTTCGCAAACGGATCCCTGAATCTAAAAATGGTGTTGACAAACTCAAAATATTTTTGAACGACTTTTCTAGCGATACCCCACAACATGGGGTAGATGAGAAAAAAAACACCCCCACTTTACGTGTAGGGGAGGCACCCTAAAAAAATATATTTTTCTTGATTATATTTTACCACTTTGTCGGCATGATTAATATGTATACATATGCCAAATTACAGCTTTCTAGTACTAACCGTCTCTGAGCTAAGCCGCGGACAGACAGACGGACAGATCGACAGACAGACTGACATGGCGAAACTATAAGGGTTCCTTGTTTACTACGGAACCCTAAAAATGATTGCAAGTTAACACTCGTATGACTCGTATAACATCTGTTATTAATATTTGAAGTGTTCAGGAATGCCTTTAGGTAGTTCTAGACAAAGAATGCGACAGTACAGCTTACCCAAAAATCTAACTGAATAATCTAGATTTTGGACAGGAGTTTGAAACAATAGTCTCGCTCTCGCTCCTACAACATGGACAAAATGACACTTCGGTTGCTAACATTGATGAGGTAGTTAATGATGTGACATTTTGTTGCGTTACCAGTTGCTGACTCTAGACCTAAATATGCCACGAAGTACGAATGAGAGATAGTTAACCGCCTTTGTGAGGCTGTGTGTTCTAGTGGTTCGGCCACCTGTCTCAGACGTAGCTATCAGAATCGGGTTGGATACCCAGTGGGGGAAATTTTTTCTGCTCGTATTGGTTGGTGGCTAGGGCTTCGTTCTAAGTCCGCCTGGCTAGCTACCACCACGTTATCTAAGTTTGTCGTCATAACAACAATGTTAACAGAATTGTTGTGTTTCAGCAGTTAGAGGTACTAGATAGCCAGTTCCTCTGTAGTTGAGGATTCCGGGTGAAGCTCGCTTCCACCTTCGGCCTGATCATCACTTACCATCAGGTGAGATGCAGGTCAAGAGCTTCCCCGTTGGGGATAAAAACAATAAACAAATTGAAAAAAAAAAAAAGTAATAATATCCTAGTTCCCGATTATATGGTCAGCCAGTGCTCGAATAGAACAGTTGTAACACTTTCCGGCATTATGTGGCTGTGTGGCTCAGACTGAAAATCATAATGTGATTACATAATTTCACTGCCAGCGAATTCGCTATTTTCAATTAATTTGTTACATTAATTAATTTGTAAAAGTAGTTTTGTTTGTATTAATGATGTATATTATTTTCCTGTTCATTCTGCCAATAATATTATTATCACAGGAAAACCAGGTTTATACACATTTATGTATATTACAATGATGGATTACCTATCCATTATTTTGCATCATTTCGTGAAAATAATAATATGGAATGGACTATTGTTTTCAATTTCGAGATTTTTTAGGCTTATGGTGGTGAGACAGGCTTTATTTAATAACTTGTGTGGTTTTAAACAAATGGACATAACATTTAATTACCGATGAGGATGTTTGTTTGCAGTTTTGTTTCTGAGCGCCGAGTTTACCTCATCTATTGATTGTGTCTTCTACCTACCTACATTCAACTTAGGTTTTAGCTTTTAGGTAATTTCTTCTACCTGAGTACTCAATACACAATATATTTATTACTCCCACATGTGAACTGATGTGGTAGGTTTAGCAAAATTATGATCACTGTGAACACTGTCTTAGAAAACCAAGTAGGAGAGAAGAAGATGGCTTTTTATTTTGACTACTTAGTTGTTATTATTCTACGAACCTACATATTGTAATTATTTTATAAAAACTTGTAAGTAAAAAATTGTCATTTAAATAATCATTGATATTATTAGCATTTAGATAATAGAATCAGTTTTAATTAATATATATATGTATTTAATTTAACCTACTTGTAACGTGCTTGTATGCTTATTCACGAGAGTGATCTTGTGACGGTTCCATTTTCCTTATAAGGTATGGAACCTTATATAATTTGGTGTTCTTCAGTGATGTTTTCCTTCTTTAGGTAGGTAGGTTCAGTTTGAACTAACTATTCGAAAAAGAAGAAGCTAACTGTCCGGGCTAGCTAACAGTTATCAATCAATCTGCCCAGCCTTTTTCCAACTATGTTGGTGTCGGCTTCTAGTCTAACCGGATGCAGCTGAATACCAGTTTTTTACATGGACCGACTGCCTGTCTGACCTTCACAATCATATACATATATATTACCCAGTTACTGGGTTGTGGAGTTCAGATACCTCCACAACCCAGTAACTGGGTAATACGGTACCCCTTGGTAAGACTGGTTGTCAGACTTTTGGGCTTCTGACGACCTGTGACGACTGTCAAAAATCCACGAATGACAGCCGGTACCAACGGCTTAATGTGCTTTCTAATGAGGACTCTCGGCATGTAAAAATGGTCACCCATCCACGGACCAACCCCGGCAAGCTAACAGTTATCCTGAGATAAAATATTTCTTAGAACCTTGATGGAAAGAAACTTCGAAGGGATGTAAATAATAAGTTATGTAAGCATTACATAACATAACATCACGCGTAATCCCCGATCGGTTAGGCAGAGATGGACCTATAGTACACCCACATTTTGCCATTAATGTTTAAGTCCCATGTGATAGAGGGCGAGCCTATTGCCATCAACCGGGCACAAATCGAGCTATTGGACTGTTGCTGGGAAATTCTTGTCGAACCCAATAACACTTTGCCCGAGTTGGGAATCGAACTCAAAACATGCTCACAAGTAGCGTTTGCGCCACTAGACCACATGCAGTGTGATACCGGGTACAGATTGGTGAAACTTAACTGAATGTAAACACGAAATGTAGCACGCATAGACCAATGTAACAACAACTATTTGAAATAAGATTAGACATTTAACTAAACCTTTTTTACATTCCGTTCAACCGATTTGACTTCTATTGCGTTGGCAGCATGACAAATGGCAGTTGCAGTTGGTATTGTAACCACTTTCTTGCTTTTAGTGCCATCCTTATGCCTTTTTTTTTTTGAGGGTGGCAAATTATCAAATAACTTCTCCCGCTCTGGACGGAGCGGGAGGGCGTGTCAGACTTTTGCTAACTAAAACCCACCCGTGTTCCTTCCGTTGCCTGTGTGCCGGGGCCGCGATATCCCTTTCGGACAAACTCGCAACCCTGGCAGGCATTGGCCCTTACGGACCCCGTCAGTTGGTGCTGACATCTCTTTGAGGCTCGCGTAGAACACAACGCGCCGTCGACCCGAGCCTGGTCCTAATCGGACGGCGAGCTACCCATTGCTCACCGTCCGCAAGCCCGCGCCTACAGTTGCCGAAAGTCGGCTCGCGACTCCCGACGCCCGGTGCGTCTCTTGCGGCGACTAGGGGCGCGAGGGCGCGAATCATGCCTCTCCCTCGCGCGCTCCGCCTCCTCCTTCGCGGAGGAAGTGACGGCCTCCCATGCACTCTCGCTCCGGACCATGGCCTGAACCAGGGCCGGACGCGAGAGATCGCCGCCGCCGATCACCTCCGTGAGGACACGGCGGTGCTCCTCCCAAGCTGGGCAGACCTCCACCGTATGCTCCACCGTGTCCTCCGGGCGATCCACACAGTGGTGACACCCGGGCGTTTCCTCCCGCCTTATGCGGAACAGGAACCTCCCGTAACAACCGTGTCCGGTGAGGACCTGCGTCAGGCGGAAGGTGAGGACGCCGTGGCGCCTCTCTAGCCACTCCTCAAAGAGGGGACTTATCGCCACAATTGTGGCGTGCCCAGCGCTGGATTGCAACAATCGCACTCTCCATGCCGCCATGAGATCCCACCGGAGCTCAGTCCGTTGTGCCGTGATTTCTTGCGGCAGCGGAGTTACGCCCCGGCGTTTCGCCTCCTCGCGCAACTCCCACATGTGCGCGAGGACTTTTGCCTCCAGATCACATGGCGGTAGTCCGGCAAGAAGGCTCGCTGCCTCACGGGAGACCGTGCGGTATCCTCTGACCAGCCTAATGGCCATGACCCTTTGGGACGCGTTCAATCGCTGGGCTGGTCGCAGCCAGCAGGCATAAGGACGGGGCGCGTTCATTAAGAACGCGCCCAGTCCTTATGCCTACGGTATAGAAGTCAGAATCGTTTGACCGGACTGTTAAATGGTTTGTTTAAATGTCTAATCTTATTTCAAATGGAGTGTAGGTGAATTTGTTTCGACATGTGTTACATTTCATGTTACGTATCATCAATCTGAACCCAGCATAAGCGTTATGAGCATAATTTCAAGGTATTTCAATGAACATGCGAGAAAACATATGATCAGCTTCCTCAGTTTGCTGACGCAGAGTGGAGGAGGACATAAGTCAAAAAACAATGTTTCCATTTCGTAAAGTTTTTTATGTATATAAGTAAAGGGATAAAGGCTAAGTAATAATTGCTGCACGGGTCGATCCGTCAGGTTAAGCTACGCTTGCTGGGGTTGGTCTGTGGATGGGCGACCATCTTTACATACTGAGACACCTCTGTGCCTCGGAAAGCATGCTAAACCGTTGGTCGCGGCTGTCATTCGTTGATCTTGACAGTCGTTACGGGTCGTCAGAAGCCCGAAAGTCTGACAACCAGTCTTACCAAGGGGTATCGTATTACCCAGTTACTGGGTTGTGGAGGTTAGATAGGCAGTCGCTCCATGTAAAATACTTCTATTCAGCTGAATCCAGTTAGACTGGAAGCTGACCCCAATAAAGTTGGGAAAAGGCTAGGCAGATTGAATAGACTCGCAATCATCATCATCATCAATGGCAGGCTTGTTCCATCCACTGCTGATTATAGGCCTCCTGCCTTTTCTACCATGCTTCCGAGTGGCTATACGTTTAATGAAATGTATCTACCAGGCGATAAAGGAGTAACTTTTTTATATTATGTTTTTATTGATGAATTGGCCTGCTTCTGACCTAAATCACGTCTGATGGAAAGCAATGGATGAGGTCTTTGGTGGAACGAGCGTGCCCAGAAGATGCCTGTTCACTCTTGCTTTGAGGGCAGACGGGTTGTATGTGGAAGGGAACACAGACGCTGGCAGAAAGTTCCACACTTTGGCTGTGCGCATAATAAATGTGGAGGAGAAGCGCTGAGTGCGACTGTTCGGGATATCAGACAACTGCGGATGGTACCCTGCAGTACGCCTGGTATTCCGGTAGTAAAATGACGATGATTAAATAGACGTATACTCATAAAATTGAATAGTAATAAAAACTTTTTCACTTTGTAGTGTTTTTTTTTGGAAGTCGGTTGTTTTTTTTTTTGTAAAAGTTTTTTTTTCCTCTTTTTAGTTGTGGTACCTACCCCACACAAATTCGAATACCACTACCTGCTATGTGAATAACAGTGAGAGGAAGTTATTATCATATCATCCACATATACTCTGGGAAAAATACGTATTATTGAAGCTTAGTCAAAAGTTCTCCAAGAAAAGTTAATAAAATTTATATGAGACCAACTTGGGAGCATACCCTTTCATACAAAAAAAAAAAGAATTTTAATCTGTCGCACATACATAAAAAAAAAAAAACATACGCGACGAACATATAACCTCCCCCTTTTTGAATCACAACTTATCAATTGCTAGGCGTAGGCTAGACAGGTACACTTTTTAATGACCAGTTATCAAATAGTCCGAATACTTTTAATTAACAACGAGACCCTACTTACTGGTCCAGTTTTTATTCTTCAGTTGTGTAAGCAAATTATTATTACTACTACACAGTTTGTATAGGTATTAATTATTATGTAACACAATTATATTAATGTTCCTTTTAATTGTTACCGCTGTTCTGTAATTATTTTAATGTTTTTAATTAAGAACATGTAAACACGTTTTGTTAACACATTTATAAATTAAATTAGTTAATTTAGTACTAACAAATGGCAGGCAGCCGTTAAATAAGTAATTATTTTAACTACATACATAATTTATTGCAGAGATCATGAAACTAAAGCACAGTACGCAACGTCGTAAATAGCTGTCAAATATTTACCTGTTTTGATTAATTTGGCAATATAACTGTGATAGGTAATACGGGCTGGTATCCGCAACTCCAGGTCAAAGCGCGTATTTTACGTACGGGTGGGAAAATCGGTTATTCGATCCACCCCAGCAAGGCCAGCAACGCCTTGGTGTCACTGACAATCTCACGTAGGGTACTTGGTTTACCAAAGTACTTAGCCCTGTATGTGGCGACCACTGGACAGTTTACCAGCACATGAGCTGCCGTCTCGTCGTCCTCCATGCAGGATCTGCACAGCGGACTGTCTGGACTCCTATGACATACATTATTAATATTCTTGTCGCTAGTTTGCCACATTTCAATACAGCAATATTACCAAATTAATAAAAAAAGCTAAGTATTTGAAAACTATTTGCGACGTTGCCCACTTTCAGAATAAACGCTCTTAAAACTTAGTTTTCGACACCTTTACGACGGCAGACGGTTTCTCCGGAAACAGGTTGTTAGCCAACATAAATTAAATTCAATGGACCGTAACTTAATAGTGCCTTTTCGAGAAAAAAATATCCGAATCAGTGCCATAAACGGTTGAAGGCCTAAGACCGGGCTCTGCGAGACCTCGTCAGGTAGGGTTCAATAAATCAACACGTCAAGTCATGTAACGAGTAATCTGTTGATACACCTGCCACAAAAATCACACAATCAATAATTACCTAATTACACATTTTTTTGTACTAAACACGCTACAATCGACCGCTTTAATGAGTTCAACTGTCAACATAACCCAACTTTCACAAATACGTTATTTATAAACAGACACATCACTTAACAACACTTTTAATAACTGAAAAATAGCACAAAAACCGTTGTTCGATTGTCATAGAAAATAAACAAGTTCGTTCCATTGATGAAAATTCAAAATAAGTTTATTTATAAAACCGTACGCCGATACACAAACAGTTCAAAACATAACTAACGTAACGTTCGCGTAAAACCACTGTGACTTGAAGTTAGCTGTGGTCGCCAGGGGTACCAACATAAATCAAGATGGCGTCAATGCTGCCAATATGGCCGACCGGCGACTACGCTGCCCGCAGTCAACGGCCTTTGTAGCAATGAATGGGGAACGAATGAACTTTGACGAACCTGTTCGATCACTGCGTTCTGCTCTTGCGCTGGTCGCCCTTCATAGAGGAAGTTTTAAAAGACATAACTGCTTGTAATTTTGTAAACAAATGCGGTTAAAAGATGATGATGATGATGTGAATGTGATGTCATTAAAATGTCGAGAGATTACAACATAATTATATGCAATATAGGCCCAAATGATGGCTCTTGATTACCGCACTCTTCAAGTTGAAGATTCGGGTTAAATATTTCTGAGTTAAGCTAAAAATAATTACGGATAAATGTTGGTTCATAACGAATCAGTTTAAATTCATCTAAAATGATGGGTTGTAGCTTGGTACACTAGCCCAGTAGAGGTTCTTAATCAAACTAAAAGGAACTAACTCGTTGAATAAATTAGCGAAACTCCTTGCAATTGAAATTGTAACTGTAGGTACTGAACAAATAGCGTCTTGGAACTTGATGAATACATTAGTTATCATCATGTTATAAAATAGTAGAATTTTGGCTTCGTACAGGCATTTCTGCTTTTTAAAATTTTACTTTTTTTTTTTGTCAAAATAAATACTTTTTCTTTCTTGCTTTCTATATTTGATTGAGCTGATATCTTAAAAAAAAACAAGCGGGTATACTGGTATTATTGCTCTAAAAATTATGAAGATTATTCAATAGATAATGATCTTGAGCATGACGCGATGGTTAACAACGAAACCGGTTTCTACGCACAGCTTCCATCGAGGCCAAAAGCACACAATAATAAAGACAAAATACGAAATGTTCAAGAAAAACAAAGCTTACTAGACTTTTTACGAATGGAGACGAAAAACGCTTGCAAAAAGTGCGAAATGGTAGAAAATGCCTCTCGCTTTCGTCCTAGACTTAAATCTTCAGAGATTTAGAGCCGTCTCGTGTTCAAAAGATTTTTTCAAGTACGGAGTTTAAATGCCAAGTACCTACTGTATTTACTCAAACATCATGGAGCAATCGTTTCATGAATACTAAAGAAGTACGCTACAAGATAATTTAATGTTACAACTAAATTGTTTGATGGCAACAAACAAATTTTCAAAGTCAATGCTTATCGAATTAATTATGAAGGGATAAACGATCTAGAGGAAGACAAAATTAAAATTGATAACTTAAGAAAATGTGATGAGAATAAAACTTGAAGCCTTGAATATAATTTGAAGGAGACTAATTATAAATCTATTATAAAAATGCTTATTAAGTTAACTTTATTACCTAATGAAGATTGACAAAAGTTTCCTAAAGGATCCCTAAAGTTTTTAATGTGTTCCTAATATTTAGTTTTCAAGGAAACCACAGATTTTTTTTTCTTCTACGGACCCTCATGCCACCTGAGCTACAGTCGTTGACACACACGTGCTGTTGCACTAGAGTAGCGTCGATAGTGAAAGTGCTGGCGCTAACTGAGTATAATGGAACGTTATGCGATGCGGCTGATGCTCCCAGTAATAGCGGTGATGAGAGAAACGCTTAGGAAGTGATTAGAGTGATTACTAGTTTCGCGATATTGTGGTTATTGATGTCAAGACTTTGTACAAAAAGCTTCTGTATAATTTTACAATGTTTGTAAATATTTGTATAATATTTATCTGTCACTGTTTAATTTTTCATTCTTTTTACCTATCTTGGTATAGTAATCTTATTCCAGGTGGATCGTCTTCACATATAATTAATGTATTCAAAATATTCTGAAAACATTTAAAAAAACTAACGGTGGAGTTTCTTGCCCATTCTTCTCCATACGAAAACTACCTTTTGGAAGGGGAAACTAGAATCAATTCTATTTTTTGTAAATTTTGACGATCAAAAGTGCCTTATAAGTGCCTAATTGAAATAAATTATTTGGCTTTGACTTTGAATAGTCTATAGAATGAGGGTAGATAGATAAAATATGCAATAATAAACACCATGATTTTATTCATTTGTACAAAACCATTAATAATAAGGGTAGAACGGTGTAGGAGGTTATCAATAGCAATAACTTACACTATAACGACACTATATTCCTCTCCATTTAATCACATCAACTCTGCGCCAATTACGCCAATGGCCTTCACCACGGAAATACCAACCCTGTCCACGTATTACCACTAATTCGGCTACAAAGAACCGCTTTTACTCAAATTGTTGGAACAATAGGGAGACCCTAAAAGTTACACAACCTCACAGTTCTTTTGTTCCGTTCAGTCTCATCCTACACAATTAGCTTTCCACCATTACTTATCTTGGTATGTTATTACGTGTTTTATGTAATTGTTAAAGACGTACTTGTGAGCCAGATAAGTATCTGGTGGAGGTAAAGAAATTGGCTACTGGCTGTTGGGAAAATCTCTCGGTTTCCTAATGCGTTGCGGCTTTTATAAGAGTTTATGTAGTATTCTCTACTATCTTTATTTTTTAATTGGAGAATGGTTTGTGGTTATCATAAGTTTTAAGTAAACTTAGTCTACACGTATTTAATTTACCAGAAATAGTCATATTGCTATTTAGAAATGAATTTATACAATACAAGTCCCTCGCAAGGCGACGACGTCTTGCGTCGGCGTTGTCAAAGCTGTCGTCGACTTCAATGTCACCATACACCTGTGTGATTCTGATTCTTGCACTAATTATATGACATACTTAGTAATTACGTGTAACTCCGGTTATAAGAAAACCGAAAGCGATGTTATTTTGTTACTGTCTTGGGTTCACCTTTTTAGTAGACTGTCGTTTATGAACATAGCAGGTATACAGTGTAGATTGATATATTTCAACATGGTAATGAAATCTCTCTTGAAACTTCGAGTTGATGATTCCATTCGTGTTGATGATGATTACCATTTATTTCTTATAATTTATCATCCATGCAGAGCCGTGCGGTGGAATGATTACCAACTCGCTTTGTAAAGATAAATGTAAAGATAAAGATATTGAAGTTTAGTGAGATGTTGCAGTTTAAAGAGAACTTCCTGTCAACATTGAAATTGTTATCATGTCTAATGTTATTTTGGAAATTTTGAGAAAATGTTTAAGTTTAGGACTACCTCGTTGGTCTAGTGGTCGCAAACGCTACTGCTGAGCATGAGGTCCTGGGTTCGATTCCCAGGTAGGGTAAAGTGTTATTGGGTGTTTCCGTCAGAAGTTTCTCACTAGCATCCCTTACTCTGGACTTGTGCCCAGTTCATGGTAAGGCTCGCCCCCTATTACATGGGACTTAAGCTTAACTGGCGAAATGTGGGTGTATTATAGATACCCCTCTGTACCTGTTTAGCCAATGTTTGAAACTTGAATAGTTATCGACCGCTTTAACAACTGATGTTTTAATTACTGGAGTTAATCAGTTCGGAGTGGAACGACAGACATTTATAGTTGTTTATCACGATACAAACGATCCAGTAATTACTATAGCAATTAGGAAAATGGCGTGAATTGTACTCGTGAATTACTTACTGCAAATTATTACTGATTAATGACTTAACCTCTTTGAATGCAAATTGCTTGACGTTAAATAGATAATGTATGTCAATAAGGATTACGAAACGGTAGCTTTCAATAATTTATGGCTAATAAATTAAAGAATGATGCAGTGTTAAATTATCTCCATTAAATGGAAGTAAAGAAGAGATGAAGACATTAGGAAAAGCTCCAAGATATTAATAATAATATGCCTTTGGTGTGGGATGCAACCTGTGTCGACACCCTCGCGCCATCCCATCTTCCTAGCATGGCGCGCTGTGCTGGAGCGGCTGCTGTAGGTGCAGAAAACCTCAAACGGCGCAAATATAACAACTTTATTAAGCTTTATTTCCGAGCCGTTTGGGGATGAAACACTGGAGCCGTGGGGTCCGAGTGCTCATCGAGTATTTCGGGACATCGCCAAGCGGTTGGTCGACTCTTCACGTGACCGGCCCTCTGGTAAATTTTTAGGTCAAAGAATCAGCATTGCTATCCAACGTGGTAATGCTGCCAGCCTTTCGGGCACTCTTCCCACTGACAGCGATGCGGACGAATTTTTTGATGCCCAATGAGCTCTTGCTTTATTCTATTTTTTTTTCTCTGTATATTTGTACATAATTTATATATTTTAGTGTTAGATGTATATTATAATAATGTTTAAATAAAATTCGATCCAATAATAAATGATTGACTTATTCGCCTCGCATATTCATTTCTTTCGTAATTAACCAGAGACCTCATTTACATAGAAAAACGTTTCGAAACAAAAATGGTGGGGGAAAGAAAGAGAAAGAAAGAAAGAAAAATTGTTTATTCTGCACAAACAAAACGCACATATAAAGATAAAAACACATAAAATACACATTTACAAAAGTAGCCAAAAGCCTCGTGTTCATCCAATAAATAAAAATATAAAAAGTAAAACAATGTTTTTCATTGGTTGCTGTCATGGCCACGGACCAAAGACATTATTGCGTAATACTCTTGCAACATTACCAAATGTCAACAAAAACATCACAAAAACAAAATGCTGATAGCAGAGTTACTACTACTTTTGTAAAAAATAATAAGAAAAATTATGCTGTGCGTCGCATCTGTGCATCTGGAACAGACAGTGTTTGTGAAAAAACCGACCGTGCTGAAATGTTTCACGAAGATTCGATGAATTCAAGTTACAAAAAGAGATTTTAATTGTATTATAACAGAATTCTGGTGTCTATTTTATTTTCCATTTTAATTAATATTTTAATTTTATGTAATTTATTTAAGAAGGTTGCTTTGTTGTATGTCAATGTCGTGTACAACTGAAATTGGTATATATATAAGAGCCATACCTGTTAACTTTTAATATTTAATGTACAATATATATGCTGTTGGCGTACCTATTTTAAATAAATAAGATTTGAGAATTTGGTGAAAAGTTT
The DNA here is from genome assembly GCA_947364205.1 of Agrochola lota. NCBI lineage: Eukaryota > Metazoa > Arthropoda > Insecta > Lepidoptera > Noctuidae > Agrochola > Agrochola lota. Next base: position 5,458,405 of record OX376223.1, read on the forward strand.
GATATCAATAAAAAATAACATAATAAAAACGCAAATAATACTTTTTTATTAGGAAGAATAGACGATTGTCCATTCTATTCCATTCTAAACCTTTCGGAGGACGAAAGTAGGAAAGATAAGATATGAGACATTTAGGTGTAACGTCAGACATGTTTAAAACATCATACTGTCTCGTTTATCTCCAAGCAATTGACAGAAACAAAACTATGAAATCTTTTGTTTTTTATTTGTTTTTTTTAATGTCTGATCTTATTTCAAATGGAGTATAGTTGATAAAAAACAGAACTTCGTAAGTTTCCTGCATTGGTAAATCATCTACCACTTTAATTCAGAATCTGAAATAAGACACATTTTAGTTGCATTTTTTTTTTTTTTTTTTGTACCAACGCTCTCAAAACCTTTGAAGGAAAACATCGTGGGGAAATCGGCATGTCCTAGAACAAAAAATTGGAAAACATGTGACAGCTACCAACCCGCACTGGGCTTGCGTGGTGGATTACGGCCCATTCCCTCTCACAGAAAGGAGGCCTGGGTCCCAGAAATGGGAACATTTTAGACTAATTATGTTGCCAGAGAGTTTTAGTATTTAGCAATGCCAATCTAGTGAAACAAAAGCAAAAATATAAATAAAAAAAATGTTTTTGGTAAGGCATTGCACAGAAAGCAAGGGTAGACATACTCACTATAGGGCTGATTTCACCAAAGAAACTGAACGTGTTCAAGAGTTGTCAGTGTACAATTCCTTAACAATTTTGACACTGACAGCTCTTGAACGCATTTTGGAATTTCATTGGTGAAATCCGCACTAAGTCCGTTAGTTATACATGCTGTGCAATGGTTTTGCTAAAAAAAAGGGCACAAAACTGTAAAGATCGCACAGAAAAAAATCATGGCTTCTTCAAAACATTCGGACCTTAGCTCGGTCTTAAAATAGCACGTCTCATTTGGTCACTTCTTTCAGTGCCCGTACAAAGTTAAACACCTAACTAATTTTGTGTTTTCTTTCATAGCTCTGATGAAAAGTTCAGAAACTTAGCACTCGCTAAGATATAAACTACGAAGTTTTAAAATATTCAGCAGTTTTCTGGAGAAGTTGCAAATTTCAATTAGTCAACTGAGACTTGAGAGATAGTTAAGACTTTAATGGTCTTCTTAAAGAATGCAGTGCAAATTGGAGAGGCTAAAATAGTAAGTTTTTTATCAGTTTTTTAGAGCAGTATTCGTGTTAAAAAGATGACAAGGTAGGTCACGTGAAATTACATCACCCGTATTCCCAAATCGGCTAGGCAGATTTGTGTAGTAAACCCATATTTTGTAAACAAAACCTGGGCACAAATACAGGCCAGGCAGGCACTAACGGTTCCCGAGCGCCATAAAGAGCCAGTCCAGTTAACACGTTCAGTGCCGAGACCCCTCCTGGAGGGATCACCTAGTCGCATATGGGATGCCGGGAGCCCTCGCGGAGGGCTCATTTTAAATATAGGTTTTTCTTAGCGAAGACTGCATTATAAAGTATGAAAATAAAATCTGTTGTACATTTTAACAAGAGTTATTAGTATATACATTGGTTTTAAAATCCAATTTCTTAAATTAACAAATATAAATGTATCAGGCACATTTATATTTTTTATTTTTTATACTATTAACTCTTGAAAATAGGCTTCTATTAGGGTTTTATTTAGAGTAGGAAAATCATTTTGATGGTTCCAAATATTCAATACAAAATTTAAAAGGTTGGACACCCCTGTCTCGGGATCAGAGCTAGTTATTATACTTTTCTTAATCTTTATATTTTTTACTATTTCATATATACCCCACTAGTACATGGAAATATCCCCAGAGATACTACGTATAGCGACAAGACCCCCTGAAAACACAATTTTATTTCGTTTTACAGTGTTTTATCACACGGTTACAAACCTAATGCCGTTGACCGTCCGCTTTAGCGCAAACATAATGCCGGGGACCCTCCCGGAGGGTTCACTTCCAATATGTATGGCGACATGGCATATGAGCTTTATTAAAAGTGAGTGGAGTCGAAAGTGTTAAAGACTTCAATTAATGGCTTCTTTTTCTAAATCAACCTCGCCTAGAGTTTTCCCAAGTATGTTGGGGTCGGCTTTCAGTCTAACCGGATGCAGCTGAATACCAGTATTTTACATGAACACGTGAGCTTTTTGGTCTCCTAAAATAATACACGGATTCCACCGACATGCGAATGTCGAGACAATTGTGCTGCCAGACGACACGGACATAGTGCGTAGGTTAAAGAGGACTAAACCATTTGAGTTAGTGTAGTGTGTAAATTGTGAATTAATAATAAATAGTAATAATGCTGTGCTTTACATTTGTGATACATGACCAAAGTGTTTTTATCAATTATCAGACCCTAAGAAAGTGCTACGAAATTGACCTTGTGTAAGTGCAAATTGACACTATTCTCAGTTATGTCATAATCTATCTCGTAAAATATTTAGTTAGAATTAAATTACTTATTAATTAGGCTAGATTTGAATCAATTACTAAGAACTCAGTTCTTAATAATACAGAAAAAAAAAATATACAATGAATTTTAAAATGTTTAATCTGTATTATCTAGACTTTCAGAATAGCATTTGTATTCAGAATCAATATTGAAACGAATGAAAAGTGAGGTTCGCAAAAAGAAGAGCAATGATGTAGAAATATCAGTCTGCAAGTAGGATCGAGGAGTTCAATGATGAGATGGCAGCACTAACGAGACAGTGGCGCGCGACGACGGCAGGTCGTCCGCCATGATTGTGACGATTTCCCGCTTAATTTTAATGAGTCTGTGTTTCGTAATGATTACTGCGAACGTTTTGAAGGATGCGGTAGTTTTCCGTTGGTTTCTAGTTTCTGATTAATCTGTTATTTGTTGTTGTCATTTTGTAGTCATAATGCATCTGAGGAGAATAGTTTTACAAGATAATAGATTCCTATAAACAGTAGAAGCTGCTGTATGGCATACTTTGCTGTTAGATCTAATCCTAACTTAATATTATAAAAGCGAATGTGAGTTTGTTTGTTTATTTGTTACGCTTTCGTGCTAAAACGGCTGAATGGATTTGGATGAAATTTGGAACTTGGGTAGACCATGACCTGGAAAAGGTCATAAGCTACTTTTCATCCTAGATCGCAGACGAAGTCGCGGGCAACAGTTAGTATAACATATGCAAGAGAGTCACGGGAAAAGGCAATGGTAGATGATTTTTTATATTTTGTATGTCTGTGGATCTAAATTATTTAGCGAGATTCCAAAGATAGGAATGTTAAACTCTGAGGGTTTTTTTTTAATAAAAGTTATTTGAACTTTTATTAAAAAAAAACTTTTAAGTATTAAACTTAAAGTAAAGAACTTCTATTGTGTTATTGTCATAAAACTGTTCAGAATCTCACATCTGTATCAATTTTCAGTCCAATCCGCAAGTCCCAGCTGGCCACGGACCGCTATGAAATATAATTGGTGCTCCAAATGACCCACAAACGGGCGGTGCAATTAGTTTTCCAATGAAGGAAGTGCCCATTGCAAATATTTATACAGGAAGAATTGTTTTTGTATGCGTATGTGTATTTTCGCCACCCAGAAGAGTTTCTAAACGTTTGGATTATAAAACCTCCTTTCTTTATGAATTGTCTTTACTTTATTCTTATTTTAACAATATAGTTAAAATTGATCTTTGTCAACTTTAATTCTTAACGTTAGATGCTTGAAACTGTGTGCCTATAGTACATTACTGTCACGGCCTGCAATTGGGGCATTTATGGAATATCGTGAAAATTTAGGCCGAGGCACACATACGTGAGTCCATCAATACCTGATTGCGGCCCAGGCTTGTATAGTATTTTGTAATTGAAATTGATTAAATTGATTATAAATTACAGATACAATGACAAACAGCGCCAATATGTTCATTTTCTTCTTCTTTACTTAAACAGCTCTATTTGCAAGCCAAATCATTTAAATAAAATCTTTGATTAATTACCTACTTGAGTGCCATGTGTTGAACTAAAAAGTTAGTTCCATTTTTAAATAAAAAGACAGATATGAGTTTTTATAGTAATTTATATGGCCGCTAAACACGTCAGTTAAGGGTTTTGGTACATACATTGCCGGCTGGACGCTCGCTTGTTTTTGACCAGTACAGCAATTTCGATTTATCTCGAAGAAGGTTGTCAAAATAATGTTCGAATTTCAAAGCATGTTTGAGAAAAATGTTTTTGACGCTAGACTCTCAGCATGTTTTAAAGAGGTTTTCAGAGAGTAGGAATAAATTACTGCAAATATGGCTTCCTATATCCATTCTGTCCAGATGAAACTCAAGTGAAATAATATGGACAAAAACTGTCACCTCCAAACTCTTGAAAGTAGGTAAGAAAAATAAATTATAATTGCTCTCCTGAAATATAATAATTTAAGTAAAGTACTAATAAAAAGATACACAATCGTTCTAAAAATATTACTTCGTTAATTTCAGTACTCAAAAAACGTAAGCACCATAAATTCCTACGCAATAATAAGCGAACCCTCAATTCCTCTAATATTTGAGGACACAGCCCTCTTTAAGGAATCCCAAGCGGAAAGCTCTTTATCCAATATCCGGAATTTTACGTAAATATTTATTTAAAACCTTTTGGGAACCTCTTGTACCAACAATCAATCTTTGTAGGTTAAATGTCGCCATTTGCGACTTAGGTAAATATAAAAGGGCTGACTTTTCGATTGTCAGGTCGAAGGAACCATTTCGACGTTTTGACAGGTTTTCTATAGCGAAGACTCAGACCAAATAAAAAACGAAGACAGAGCGCTGTCAAAAGTGCAGTGAAGCCGGTTTTGCTCTTTATGTGTTTAGTTTGATTGTAATGTCATTATAAATTATTGTTAATGTGTGCATGTGAGCGTGTATGCACAGAGCGGCGGTGTAGTTTTGGCATGCTTCACTGTATTGTTCGCAGCGCTCTATCTTGTTTTTTTAGAGAGGAAAGCTATCAAATTGTAACAATGAAAAAGTTACTTGAATGATTCAAATAAACTTTTATGGACAATGGTGTAGTATTTCTTTCTTTATGAAGCTACTTACCAACTGTTACCTGCAGCTTGGCTCGCGATGAGGTCGGTAATTATCACACAGGTCACACACAGGTCGATATTTACGTACTATTGGAACTAAAAATCCTATGGGTACCGAGGTTACACACCTGTGTGGCAAACATCGAAATGCGTTCAGCCATTAGGCGTGAAAAGGTAACACAGAGATTAACAGAGTAACTTACGCATTTATTATACTAGTTATAGTTACTTACCGATATGGTACCTACCTATATTTAGTACAGCAATTAGCCATTAATACTAAGTAAGATATTACGTTTACCTATCGAAACATTAAAAGCTTTGCCACTATCTACCTACTAGATAAAAAGCAACAGAATTTGTATGAACTTGCGCCATTAGACGTAACCGTGACTATTGAAACCTGAAAAATGTTATGATCAAACAATACCTCCTGAAACAAAGACGCACGTGGCCGTTACCAAAATATTTAAATAATTGGTAGAAGTGCAATCTGTAGTAGGTCGTTTACACTCCTGGAAACACTAGGTATGTGGAACAGTATCCTACTGTTTTCAGGAAAACTACAGAATTAAAAGAATAACATTCGATTGAAAATGAAAAATTTAATTACTGGAGTGTTTAGCGGTGCTAAAGTAGTAGTTCCCTATCTTTTTTGACCAGGGACCACTTTGAGTGTCTATTTTGTCAGCAGGAACCATAAGGTTCAAGAAAACTATACGTGTCACTCTAAAATAATAAACTTTCAACATATTCGTTAAACTCCAAAGTAACATATGCGTTAACAGAAAACACATAATTTTTAAAAGAATTTGAAATTTCGGTTTGCGTCAATGTGATTAATTTTTAGAGCTGCATCTTCTGTAAAAATTAAAAAGTACGAGAAAATCGAACTCTATTTTATTACGCTTTTGCGGACCACTGGTTAGGAACTAATGTGCAAACAAATCATAACATACTTATGGGTTGCTAAAATTGCAGACATCGTTATAGCTAAAGATATAGTTTTATCTGAATAACCTTTTCCTAGCTACACAATATGTTGGAGTCGACTTTCAGTGGAACTTTTTCATGTTTGTATTTTACTACGTAACCCGATATAGGTTATTCTAGCTGTCAGAATTTTGGGTTTTCGATGACCTTTATCTATTCTCCTATTACAAACAGGATAACGACGACAGTTTAGCAAGCGTCAAAGCAAATCGAGAACCCATGCCTGGTAGATAATACACATTGGGTTCTTGATTTGCAGTCCATCTGCGGATTGACTAGCATAACAAATCAGATCAATCGACCCATCTAGTTCGTTATCCAAACCAAAAAAGGCAAGAGACTACCTCGTTGGTCAAGTGGTCGCAGACGCTACTGCTGAGCATGAGGTCCTGGGTTCGATTCCCGGATCGGGCAGTATTATTGGGTTTTTCCATCTGGAATTTTCTTAGTAGTAGTCCGGAGTCAGGATTTGTGCCCGGTTGATGGCAACAGGCTCGCCCCTTATTACATATGGTATGATAGCTATACTTCTGCCCAACCCTTCAACCCAATAAAGGTGTGATGTTATGTAAAAGGGCGATAAATAAACGTGTAAACTTACCTACAAAAAACCTACAGACAAAAATAACAACTACCAATAGAGAACAGGTAATTTTTCAGGCGATAATTCTCTCAAATCCAGGTGGATTCATACGGAATTGAAAATAAATTTCAAGACTACTGTGGACACGCCACTGTTTTACTGAATTATATTCACAATTTAATTCACCTGCCTTGATAAATAAATTGAAACAGAGAGCGTTTTGTAGACTTATTAAAAGAGTTTTTGTATTGTGTACTGGAAGAACGTGCTTGTAAGACTTCAGCTATGAACTCACTTTTGTTTACATGACATACATAATCAACCTATAATTTTTCCACTGGGACACAGGCCTCCTCTCTTCGGGAGTGGGCTGTAATATACCACGCGGGCCCAGTGCGGGCTGGTAGATGTCACATGTCTTCGAATTTTTGGTTCTAGGACATGCCGGTTTCCTCACGATGTTTTCCTTCACCGTTTTGAGAGCAGTGGTGATGAAATTATTTACACAAAGTAAAGCGCGTGCCTTGGTTCGAATCCACGACCTACAACTCGTAATTTTTTGTTTGAGGTACTTAAAATTGGCAGGTCACCTCACCACTCATATATCCAACCAACTTCTATATAAATAAAAATTGCATGAAAAATTAGAAAAACTTCCCGGAAAATTGGCCAAATGGGAAAAACTGGAAGTAATTTTTTGAATGGGATTTTTGTATGAACTATTCAAGCTCAAACTTAAAGCATTTATTTCAATTAAACCATTAACAGCCACTTTTGAATTGTCAAATAGTCGGTCAGTTAGTCAGAAAGTTGTAGCTAGTTGCCCATTCCAAAACGTACATCTCTATGGAGAAGAACGGGCAGCGAACTCCAAGGACACTCTTTTAAATATAGATATTACAAAATCTTGGGCTTATTGCTTCTTTATGTGAGAACAATGTTCAAAAAATAATCAAAACAATTCAAAATATGAAATAAAAAATTAGGCCCTGGCAGATAAGAGATGAACGATGATATCGATTGAACAGGATAACGTCTGTGGAGTCAGCTACTCAGCAATAAATCAAAATGGTAAATGGATACTCGTAAAGCCACAACCGATGCAAAGGCTCAAAGAGTTAATTGGAATAAGATGACATTGGGTGGTGTGCGGAAACCAAATAATTTACGATCCATTCTCAGCCGGGACTATTCTCATATTAATTCGTTACTATGGTAACGACAGCCGGGACTATTCTCATGTCATGTCCCGGCTGTCATTTGTGGACCTTTGACAGTCAGACAGAAGCCAAAAGTCTGCAACCAGTCTTATCAAGGTGTACCGTGTTACCGAGGAACTGGGTTGTGAAGGTCAGATAGGTAGTAACTCCATGTAAAATACTGGTATTCAGCTGTACCCGATTAGACTGGAAGCCGACCCCAACATAGTTGGAAAAAGACTAAGCTCAGTAAAAAAACTCACCCAAAACAGTCACCAGTCAGCGTCTATTAAGGTTACCAACATTAAAACCCTTATAAAAATTAAAAACCGTCTACAAGGTTTCCTTAAAATTTTCAACTCCACCCATTCATACGCCATGATGCCATACATATTGGAAGTGAACGGTCCGGGAGGGTTGCCGGCGTTACGTTTGCGCCAAAGTTAACCATCGCGGACGTTCAACGGCATTACGTTTAAAACCGAGTTCTAAAAATTTGCAAAACGAAGTAAAATAGTGTTTTCAGGGGGCCTTGTCGCTATACGTCGTTTTCTTTCCGAATATTTGTAATCGAGAACAAAAAAAAATGCTTGGATTTTAAAACCAACGCATAAACTAATAAATCTTGTTAAAATATACCTACATCAGATTTTATTTATAATGCAGTATTCGCTAAGAAAAACCTACATTTAAAATGAGCCCACCGCGAGGGCTCCCGGCATCCCATATGCGACGAGGTGAACCCCCCAGGAGGGCTCCCGGCACTGAACGTGTTAATCGTTTTTCCAGTACCTACTACCAACATAATAGCATGACATGGTCATACTTCACGAGTTGACAGGTCAGGCCGGAAAAATATAGCCAGCGTTGCCGTGTAATATTTATGAGCAGATCCCGGCATCCAGCACAAGTGGGTCAACTTACCTACTGTGCTGGTTTTTTGCCACTTCATTGCAGAAGTGAAGCACAGTTACTGTTGAAAATGAAGATAAGTGCTTTTGTCGAGTTTTGGTTTGTTAGTTTACTGTTGGAGGTTTTTCTGTGTGGAGAGGTTTGGTTATAATGCAAATAGTCTTGTTTTTCACAATGTTGAATTTTGTGTGGGAAATTGTAATAACTGGTTTAAAAAACTGATACTAGATTTTTAGGATTCCGTAGTCAATAAGGAACCCAGTTTCGCCATGTCTATCTGTCTGTCCGCGGCTTAGCTCACAGACTCTTAGTACCTACTAGAAAGCTGTAACAGTGTGGCATGGATATACATATTTATCACGCCGACAAAGTGGTAAAATAAAAACATGAAAAAAACGGTGTTTTTTAGGGTACCCCCACTACACGTAAAGTGAAGATGTTTTTTTTTCTTGTCTATCCGATGGTGTAGGGTGTCATTGGAAAGGTCATTAAAAAATATTGTGAGTGTGTAAAATGCTTTTTTGAATACAGGGATGCGTTTGCGTAATATTAAAGTTTAAAGTGCTAGTTTTTTTAAGAGCCAAGCCCCTTGCCAGCTAAAGGGTTATTTTTGGATAAGTGAAAAAATTCACGGCAGTAGTATATATAATGAAGTTAAAAGGAAAACTATCACAGCTAAGTATGCTCTACAAGTTAACGAGTAAAAATCGACTAACTTACATTTGCAGTTGGAATGTATGGGAGAAACTGTTTTTCAAATACAATGTTAAGTTTGTTCTTGGGATGTATTCATCCCAACTACGGAACCCTTCGTTGAGCCTGGAAGAAGCAAAACGACGCTTCCGAAACGCACTTAGCTGGTTTTTGTGTATAATTTTTATAATGTACGTTTTATTTGTGTAAAATAAACAATTTTTCTTTGTTTCTTTAATTTTTCATAGACGGCCTTTGATTTGCAATGTTCTGCAAATACTGATTTATATGTAAGTTTGTAATAAAGATTTTGCCAATATTGTTTTTAATGAAAGTTAGTTTGTTAGTTCGAGGTGGCGCAGGAAAAGAGGACCTACCTGGAAAAAAATGGGTTATTTTACTTCATGAAACGTTAGAAGTTAGTTGCGAGGTTCCTATTGATCGTTTTCTATGGAGAAGAGCCAGCAAAAAGCTCCATGATAATATCTACCAAGCAAATGATGACAATCAAAGCTTCAAGCAAAACATTAGTATTGCTAATCACGATGTGCAGTCACGATTGTGCATAAGTAGGAACGCGTTATGAGTGCCACAGGAATCAATTTCTCTTGTTTGAATAATCACAGGAAGCTTCCGTCATAATGTCAGACAAATTAAGCTTTATACATTTTTTGTTTCCTTTTGCAGACTCGGACTAAAGAGGAAAGCAGACAATAATAGAACCGAGTACCTATGTAAGAGGAGTTCGTGGGTAAGTAATAACAGCCGCACGGGTCGATCCATCAGGTTAAGCAATGCTTGCCGGTGTTGGTCCGTGGATGGGTGATCATCTTTATTTATTTATATATTTATTTATTTATTTAACACTTTACACACAAATGTACATAGGCGGACTTAATGCCATAGGCATTTTCTACCAGTCAACCTTTGGGTGATGCAGAGATAAACAGTGGTAGGTGCAATAACGAAAATTGTGGAATAAATATTTATTTTAATATAGGTACATATACCTATTAACCTATATATATATTACAATAAAAATAAATACAAGAACAGATAAATACACATTTACATACCGAGACTCCTCAGTGCCTCGGAAAGCACGTTAAGCCGTTGGTTCCTGCTGTCATTCGTGGATCTTTGACAGTAGTTACGCGGGTTGTCAGACGCCCGAAAGTCTGATAACGAGTCTTACCAAGGGGTATCGTATTACCCAGTTACTAGGTTATGGATATCAGATAGGCAGTCGCTGTAAGTAAACTACTGGTATTCAGCTGTATCAGCGGTTAGACTGGAAGCCGATCCCAACATAGTTGGGAAAAGGTTAGGCAGATGATTGATCTATGTGATAAATATGTAGTCTTATTTTATTTGTTGTTTTACAATACTCTGCGACTTAAAGACCAAGTAAGTTGCAGTACTTAGTTTCCCATATTTTAATGCCGATTACAAAACATGGTGAGATTATCAAATTATTAAGTCTTTAGGAGTATGAGGAACAGGGTGTAAAGTTCACTCATCCACCATAGAAAAGGGAGGATCCTCCGACCAGACGGGTGTCGTGTCTGCCCACTGGTACTGCCCAGAGGTTGAAGTTGGGAGATTGTATATATGTCCATCGCGCGGTAAACTCTAATTGCGCGATGCAGGATTTGTGTGACGTCAGGATGTTGTGTGACGTCAGGTACGATGCGTAGTTCGCATGTGGCGATTGTAGTTGCCGCCACAAGTCATTCGGTACGTGTACTAACTTACTACGATAATGTCCCAAGATGGATGAGGATAAGAGGTACGAGGAACAAGGTGTAAAGTTCATTCATCCTCTATAGAACAGGAAGGATACTCTGACTATTGATGTCGGGACTTTGTATACCTATATTCTAGTCACGCGGTAAACACTGTTTGCTTGATTCAGGATTTTGCGTGATGTCAGTGTGATGCATAGTTCGCATGTGGCGATGTAGATGCCGCCACAAGCAAAAAATATCTTTCACCATATGGTTTCTGAATGAAAATCCGTGTCCAGCAAGTATAGTACATCCTATACTATTAAAGTAGCAATATTTGTATGTATATAATCTCGTTCTCGAAAACGGCTCTAACGATTTCGATGAAAGTTACAATAAAGGGATTTACAGGGCGAAAAATCGATCTAGCTAGGTCTCATAACTGGGAAAATTCATTTTCTCCGTATTTTCACCCGAGCAGAGCTCTGTGACCCAAAATTTGGAAAAATAATAATGACACCTTAGAATAATGACATGGCAGCATGGAATTAGTAAGTACCTACTATCATGACAGCATAGAATTAGTAAGTTCAATGAGCATTCTCTATTTTCACCAGAGCAGAGCTCGGTCACCCAGGTACTAATTATAATACAAGTTTCCAGATATGAGTCCTGCTAGAACACCTAAGTTCTATTAAATAGCTAAACATTCAATATAGTGGTATAATACGTCATACATACATGGTGAATACAATAATATTACTTATAGAATACGACCAAACATAAGCAGGCAGACAATAAGACGCCTTTACCCTCTTACAATAATAGAAGCAACAAGCTTATGTTCCTAAGCCCATAATCGAGTTCTTATGACTCAACGACTGCGTTAGCTTGTAAGGTATTACAACGTCATAATAAGGGAGGTCCAGTGCCAAGAAATCTGCTATGAATGAGACTTGTTTAAGTGACCGTCTTTTATAAGTAAGGAAATAGGTAAGTATACGTACTTTTGGTAGATACTTTACAAATGTGTAAGTTATATACAATGTGGGGCAAAAGTCATGTCATGATGTGAATTGGCGGCCATTTTGTGGAAAATGAAAAAAATCCTGTTTTCACGGAAATATTATTTAAAGGTGTAAAATTGATGACAATAAGTTTTTTGAAATATATCTTAGTTGATGTACATTTGTGCTCGTTTTACGGTATTTTGAATTAATTTGGTTCCAATTTGGTGATTTCTTGTTCAATGTTGACTTACAAGACTTGCAAGGTTTGTGGCTTAAGTTGGTAAACGCGATATTTCAAAAAGCCCCAAAGGATGATGTCTGACGCCGTCAGATCTGGCGATCTAGCCAGCCAGTTCAAATCACTAAAACGAGAGATTGTACGGCCCAGAAAATGGTGTTTCAAACTCTCCGTCATTACCTGAGCTGTGTGTATTGCTCCATTGCATTGCCAAGTAATTCTCTATTTGATAATCGACAAATCACAATAACATAATGACGCCAATTGCAAAAATTCATTCACATTACCTATGACGTAATGTCATAGGTAATGTTGCCCCACCTTGTAATTTAAAAATACTTTGTTACATTTGCAAACTGCTTTGCACATTATCTTATTGGTTATCACCTACTTGTGGATGGACCAGCCATCAATTGGTTTGGTGTTATAGGGTAGGTCGAGTTAAAGTACAAACCGTTCACTATAACTTGCCCCTTGCCGCCATGTCAACCTCAGTTTCAATACGAATTCAAAATGGCGATTGACAAAACAGTGCTACCAATCGCGTCACGGGACAAGTTATGGAGGATCTGCAGTAAGTTTACTAGGTTAATAATAAAAGAAGCATCATTTTCACATGTATAATTTATATTATATATATTTTGATTTAAAAGAGTGTCCGTGGAGTTTCTTGCTCGTCCTTCTCCATAGGAACCTACTACGCGTTGGAATGGGCAACTAGCTTCATATTCCTGACTGACCGACCCCTTGACAATTCAAAACTGCCTGTAATTGGTTTATTTGATATAAATGCTTTGAGGTTTTTTAGTTTGAATTTGAAGCTAATATTTTGGGGACGCTGGGAATGGATGTATGAAAAATCATTTTGGGGAACTTGGAACTTGGGGAGATAGGGCATCACCTAGTGGAGTGAGCCGTTGGTCTGTTTGCCTTCACCATGCCTAATTATAGGAAAAAAACCCTCAAAGGAATACATGTAACACTGAAATGAAATAATATTATTTTATGAAAGTAGAAATTAAAGACACTTTTTCACGTCAACGTTTTGTTTGCTTTTTTTAACTAAAAAACCTACACTTTCCGATGAAAACCTATAGCAGTAAAATACTGAGTATTTTCCACACGAGAAATTCGTAACAAGCACGGATCCCGTTTATTCGGAGTTCCTGTTAAAATGCAACAAGAAAATATGGCGCCATTTTTTATCCACTTTTTTAACACCAAAAATTGAGCTGAAATTTGTTAACGCGAACTATATTTTTTCTCGAAATCCTGAAATACACGTAGGTACTATGAAAAAGCCAGGGAAAATAATTGTTAAGTAAATTGATTACCAGCTTAAATTGTCCGTATATTCAAATAACGAAAGTAATTTTGACAGTTGAATGTATTTTTTTAAATATTATATATTTTTATTTGTTTTGAAGTAAAAAGTACACATACAGGGTGACAATTAATTAAACGTGGAAATAGCCTGGTCCAAAATATTGATCAATGACTTCTATGCTAGGAAAAACCTGTGTTACAGGTGTCAAATGACTGTAACACGGCAAATTAACGTAGGGTGTCAATGCTTAACAATTAACTTCCCTGACATTACATACTTTTGTAGTATAATAAATAGCTATAGTTATGTATGTCCAGTAGTAGAAGTTTGCAAGCTTGAGTTGATTGAAGCGAGAAATATAGCTTCAGTCTGCAAATGCGCAGAATTACCCTAGCCTGGCCACAGAGCCACTACAGTTGTGGCTTTAATCGGGTAATTGGGGCTTAAGCTCGAGATCTGCGGTCTTAAGCACGAATATTACTTGAATTGAGAAATCGTGGCTTCAATTTAGTGCTTTGTGAGTTTGTGCTCGTGGTCAGCAACCCCTTCTTGTAGGAATTCCTGCTTGATTGAAACTATTACTCGCTTTTCGACACCAGCAATGAAAACTACGCTAACTTGAAAAAGTCGATTTTACACCAGAGGCGTTTCAAAGAAAAAAAAATTATATCTTTTTTATTAATAAAGATAATTTATTGAAATTTTCACTGTTGTCAGTTCTCTTGGTAATACAAGGAATGCCTTTATTGAATTTCTTTATTAATTGTTAGTTTTGAATTTAACTAGAGTTAGCCGTGTATACACTAAAAAAACGATAAATTTGTGTTTAATCAATTACGCCAACTCATAGTTAGCGTAGGTAGGTTAGGTTAGGTAGGTAGGTAGGTAGGTAGGTGGTTATGGAATATCAAAAGGTTGTAACACATTACATGAAATTCATATTAATTGCAAAACTATAACTAAAATAACTGAAATAAAAACATAAATTCTTTACAATATTAATGACAACAAAAAGCAATACTAGTACCTATAACCAGCATGTAATAAGTACTCGGGGCTAAGTCGTGCCTTTTTGTTACGAACATTCACGAACGGACTACACTAGGCTAACTAGAGATAGCGTAATGTATATCCCGCGATTGCAAAACTTACATTCATTTAGCGTAATGTAAAATGCGTAACTTCGTTATTTTTTCGGAATTTCTATATAATTCTTTCGTTACTAATTTAAAGTCCATACTATGTATATTATAAAAATAATTTGGCATTAAAAACGGAAATTGCCCAAAATTCGAGTTAGCATAGTGTAAATTGTTAGTGTCAAACTCAAACTCAAATTTGGGATACACGTACACCCAGGCATGAAAAGGTAACATACATACATACATACAGACCTACGTTTAGTTAAGACAGCTATCAATTAAAACGTTGTGTTATCAATTAAGTTATCTAGAACTATTCAGAGAGAGGTTAAGACTAATCGTGATTTACTTTACTTCTTTACTAACTCCTGAATCGAACATTTCGAAATTAGACTATTATTACTGCTCAACCCAACCGAACAGTAACCTAAGTTCTACGCACTTGTACAACTAATAAACATAACTTAACTCTAGAACATAGCAGTAAAATTTATCCAATTATTCCGACAGTTTGTTCGGTAAAGGACTAACGAAGGCGAAGATTTGATTCTATTATGCAAATGTTGCTTGTTCAGTGTGCACTGACGTCATTATGGCCTTTATTGATGGAGTCTTCCACTTTTTTACACAACATACGAGTTTAGGACGTAGATCACCGATTTGCGTATAAGGAATATTAAAAGTTGTGGGGTTTTTCCTATTGCATTAAATTATTGAAAAATGACGTCTTGTTATTGTTCTGTGTATTTTATTATCTACTTAATATGAGTATGTATTCAATTTTGCGAAAGAAACGAATTTTCCTTAAATCTGTTTATTGCAGTTTTGCAGTTGCATTATTCCACGAGTAATTTATGTAAATAAGTGGTTTCACGCAATTGTTATAATTAAATACATTTTGCTACATATTTTGTTTAGCAGTTTTTCCTCTAAGGATAATGAGCACAAAATTAAAAACATTGGTATAACTTAGGCTAGGGACCAAGTAAGTATACCTACTCTCAACTTTTTTGTAACTAATTATGTCAATCATTCCAAGTTCCCTTTCTCAACTAATTCTATACCGCTCGGCCATGTGGTACCTATTAATATTTAAGCGTAAGGTACCATTAAGTAAGGTACCTACTCCAACTTTGAGGATCGCCAGGTGGGGGATAATGACAGATTAATCTAAAACTTCAGCTCATTCGAAGTAAGAAAATCAGATATTAATGACTAGCTTCTGCCCGCGACTTCGTTCGCGTAAAATTTCGGCCCCGATTCACCGTGTCGAATCCCATCGCCCCGCGCTATTACTTCGTCTTCACTTAGCGTTCTTTTTGTTTTTTTTCTCTTTTTGCTCGGCTGCGAAGGGACGTCGCCTGATTTTAAATAGCCTATAACCTTCCTCAAGAATTGAGCTATCAAATGCAACAAGAATTTTTCAAATCCGACTGGCAGTTCCAGAGAGATTAGCACGTTGACACAAACAAACAAAAAAGACTTTTGCAGTTAGTAAGCAGTGCCCTCCGTCTCAGAAGAGACAAGATAGAATTTACCAATGTCAGAATACTTTAGTAATCGTATTTACTTTGTCTTCTGAATTCATAACTGGGCTAGAAGCGCTGTGCTTACAAGACTTTGATTTAACAATCACAAAGCTACAGCTATTTTCGTTGATATAATAGATGGATATCTTTGGGTATTGTGTAACTAAAGGTAGGTTCTTCCTATTCAACACTGCCTTAGTAACTTAGGGTACCTACGTAGGTATACAATGTTAGGGGTATTGACAATAGGGAATACATCGTACACTACCACGACTTGTCCTATCTGATATAGCTATCAAAGCCACCCTCTTACCACCGCACTCAGATTGATACCATTTTCAAAAGATACCTATACTCCATTTGAAATAAGAATATACATTTAAATGTTATGGCAATACCAACTATTACTGCAGCTGCCATTTGTCATGCTACCACCGCAATAGAAGTCAAAATCGGTTGAACGGACTGTAAAAACGTTTAGTTAAATGTCTAATCTTATTTCAAATGGACTATAGTATTCAACATAACGTCACGCCGGCATCACGCCTGTTTTTCCCGAAGTGTTAGGCAGAGGTGTACTTATAGCACACCCACATTTCGCCAGTTACGTTTAAGTTCCATGTAATAGGGGGGCGAGCCTATTGCCATCAACCGGGAACAATTCCAGATGGAAAAACCCAATAACACTTTGCTCGATCCTGGAATCGAGCACAGGGCCTCGTGCTCATCAGTAGTGCTTGCGACCACTGGGCCAACGAGGCGAAAGCAGAGTATTCAAGTGCCAGTATTTGTTTGGCTAGAATTTATTTAGCCAAAATTTATTTAGCTAGAATATATGCACTGCAGGCGCAGCAGCGCATTAAATAACTATGCAGTTAATTTTATTAAAAAATTACTCGCCGACTGGTCGACACTTCACGCGACCAGAGGGCTGGCTTGTTCTTTGGCCAAAGAATTAGCATTGCCATTCAACGTGGCAATGCTGCCAGTCTTCTGGGCACGTTTCCGGATGACAGCGATGCGGACGAATACTTCGACGCCTAAGTGTCCTTTTGTTTTTTGTATCGATTCGTGTAGTTAGTTATTGTATTTCGTACCTAGTGTTAATAGTTTGTAAATAAATTTTCATCTAATTTCAAATATGAGAATATACTGTTACCTATATTTGAATCCGTTTGCAATATTATTATAATTTGCCATACAGGACACCTTTAACCTAAACCTTAGAGTTAATTTTAATGTTTAATTAATTATCTCTTAAGGGTGCGGTGGTTAGTTTGGTCCCATTATCATTGCATAGTCTAGGGACAATTTAAGCATAGTTTACGATAAGTTTAGATCTAAGAACCGTAGACTGCTTTTAACAAGTATTTACTTAGATATATGTATAATGTTTAGTTGTCTCGCCAGACTACTTAGTTTTATTAATACATTGTTATTTAATAAATAGAAGAACACAGACTAAACAAATACTTACGAGTAGTATTTAAAATTAAATTTAGTTTTTTAATTTAAATTTTGTTTTTTTTATTTAATGTAATTTTTTATTCTTGTTTTTTTATGGATCATTTGGTCTGCAAAAAAGGTTTTTTATTTTCTTAAAAAAAAAAAAAAAATCTCTAAAAGTTGAGAGGTTTAAAACGGAAAAAGTCATATTCTGCGACAAAACTTCAATACTGTTTTTCTGACAGAAAAATAGGTACTATTTCTTAGTCTTTGCTAAAATGAGAGAACCAATCAATCGTGACCCCCTTCTCTATGCATGGGTAATCACTGGAAAAAACTGAGATTATAATGAGGCAGATACAAGAGGCTTGGGTTTTAATATTATTCTAGAAATGTTCTTTTATAGTGCTGATACTTTTGATATTAAATTGAAATCGAAGTACCTACTGATGGCTTTTGGAGTAGAGGGTTTCTCGGAGAGGCTATAAAATTAGGTCACGTCCTAAAAAAGTCGACACCAACAGATGGCTTTCTGGGAGGCGTATGTCCTTATGGCCTATGTGTCCAGGCTTTGCAGATAATTTTTGTTCAGCAACAACCCTGTTCTAAAGACAAAAATAGAAGCGATTTCAATCTTACTTACTAATACTACTTAAAAAAGACTTAGCATAATCAGCCTAAAATGTTCCCAATACTGCGGCTGTACCACTACCACGCGGGCCCAGTGCGGGTGGTAATGTCACGTCATCGAAGTTTTACCGTTTTGAGAGCAATGGTGATGAAATTATTTACACAAAGTAAAGTGCCTGGCTGGGTTCGAACCCACGACCTTCAATTCATAAGTCGAGGCCGTTACCACTGGGTCACCACTGCTCGCGAAGACAATACTTGTTTTGGTAAAATAAGGGGCTTCTTCAGATGTACTTCTTAAAGAAGAATTTGATGAGATAACAGAATACCACATTTTGCAGTAGCCACATCTCTTATCGCCTGTCATTCGCCAACGTAAGGAAATAAAATAAACCCGACACCGGCATACCACCACGTATGTTTTAATGACGTCATCAGTCATAAACAATCCTTATCGGCAAAGGAAAGTTGATTCAGCCAACAGCGCGAGCGTGACGGGTGCTATAATATATTATTAGAGGCCAGTAGGCTAATACAGTCAACCGAACTATTTCATACCGAGAAACCTCAGCGCCCCGGAAAGCATGTCCCGGCTGTCATTCATAGATCTTTGACAGTAATTACTTCAGGGTAATTACTTAACACATTTACAACGGCAAATGTCTTACGTTTGTAAAATTCATCAATATTCATTACGGTAATTACGTTGTCGAGCAGACGAATTTTACAAAATTAAGAAGCAATGGATAAGCAATTTTCTTCAAAATACTATGAATTGTGATTGAAAGTCCGAAAGTCTGACAACCAGTCTTACTAAGGGTATCGTGTTACACAACTGGTTGTGGAGGTCAGTCGCTCTATGTAAAATACTGGATTTCAGCTGCGTTCGGTTAGACTGGAAGCCGACCCCAATATAGTTGGGAAAAGGCTAGGCAGCTGATGGGTACAGTCGACTGAACAGCAATTGTAACACTTACTAATACGTAATAAAGGCACTGTCAATTACTGTAATAGCGCTTTATAGTTCTTTTAGCGCGTGGCCAATATCAGAACTAACGCCACTATCTTGTTTTTCAATACATCTCACAAAACAATTGCACAAATGTTTACCATACAGCGTCCCCTGTCAACGTCATTCGAGCGCCAAAAGATCCAAATGTCTCTACGTGTGGTTAACTGTTGCATGGTGTTTTGTTACCATATGTCAGACCAACTGTTTTGCTCGTTCATCCAAATCGATGGGGATGTTTCGTTATGGTGTGTAGTTTTGGGAACAATTGTGTTGTTGTATTCCCACGCGCAAAGTTTTCAAATTTACTTTATTTTTATTTTTAAACGTTTTGTCTCTTTTAATAAATTCATTCGTTCATTGCATTTGACATATTATTTTTATTTTTATTCTGTGACCTTTATAATTTGTACCTACGAGTACCTACTCATTCGTTTATTTTAATTTCATTGACATTTATTTCTATTCTGTTGCATTTTGTTGAATTTTATTTTATGTAATATGGGTTTTGCCTGAATTAAAAGTTTTTATACTTAATTAAAATTGTAGTTATTTATTTTATTTATAATATTATTACTTATTGAATGTGGATGGCTAAATCACAAGACCTAAGAAACGATGGGTGGAATGTGTGAAAGATGATATGCCTTTTTTTATTTTTTATTGTGGGTAGTTATCAAATAACTTCTCCCGCTCTGGCCGGAGCGGGAGGGCGTGTCAGACTCTAACTAACTAAAGCCCACCCGTGTTCCTTCAGTTGCCTGTACGTTGCCAGGGGCCACGGTATCCCTTTCGGACAGTCCCGCGACCCCGGCAGGCATCGGTCCTAGTGGACCCCTTCCGTTGTGCCGACATCTCTTTGAGGCGCGTGTGGAACACAACGCACCGTCGACCCGGGTCTGGTCCTTATCGGACGGCGAGCTACCCATTGCTCACCGTCCGCAAGCCCGAGCCTACGGTGGTCGCTCAGGGCGTCTCCTGTGGCGGCTAGGGGCGTCAGGGTGCGACATTAGCCTCTCCCTCACGCGCTCCGTCTCCTCCTTCGCGAGCATTATTGCTTCGCAGAAGGAGGTGACTGCTTCCCACGTCCTCTCACTCCGTACCATGGCCTGGATCAGGGCCGGACGCGAGATATCACTGCCGATGTTCGACCTTCGTCGATCACTGAGATGATATGCCTGAAAGGGAGTGACTACTGAGATGACGATGTAAGAAGAACTCATGCTGCTACCATAAATAAATTGGGTTAAGGACAAGATAATGATGATGAGGGTTGTGGGAAAAATATTTGTCGAGCACTGGGATGTTGCCAGTTTTTGCCTATTTTAAATTGACTAACAGACTAAAGGTTAATTATGAAGTCATTAAATTAACTATCTGAGAAACCTTACTTTGAGAAAATAGATGAGTTATCATGTAGGTAGGAATTCGCACGCACTTCAAGACTTTACTGAAAAGTTTTTAAGGACTATATTACAGCACCGCTCCGACACGGAAAATAACTTGTCTTTCAAGTTAGGATTTTTAATAAAATGCATTAAAGTCTATTTACGATGGCTATACAGAATAGTGGACGGCTCGCTGGCCGCTAATTGCCCGCGACCCGTCACACGTAAAATAGACTATAATACGTGCGTGCGAATATCTACCTACATGAAAACTCATCTATTTTCTGATGCAAAGTAAGGATTCTCAGATAGTTCATTTTATGACTACATAATTATTATCTTATCGTAGAACATAAAATTAACCGAGATTCAGTGAGACGTGTCTTCCTCAGCAAGTCATTAAAAAGTTTACGAGAAATAAAATCTATTCGACTGAAAACATTAAGATTCAATTAAAATATATCTAACCAGGCTTATAAAAGAACTGATTTTATTAGAATTAAAGTACTTATTATTATAAAAATCTTTGCAAGCAGAAAATAGCCTAAGTACTGAAAAGCATGAGACTTTTGACTCGTAATAGAACGCTTGTAAAATAGCACCATATCTACTATATACACCGTGACATTTTAGTCGTCTCACAAAAGCAGCCCAGTTCATGTATCCAATGACTACTAAACATTCATAAAAAAAAAAAAAACTTGTAGAATTATCTTCAACATTTGCAGCAACAATGTGCAAGAGACGCCCTAGAAGAACTTATAGTGACCAAAATGGTGAAAATTCTTCAGAAAGGTCAGGTGCTTTGCGTAGTACCTACTCGCAACCGGTGTGTGTGTAGTATAAAGGTAAAGGCCTGTAATGTAACGTTACAGATTCGATTTTGAGCATTACGTTACAATACTACAGACATTGCGCACTGTAATGCTCGGTTCTCCTCCCTCACTGATGTAATGCTCGAATTGTATCATTACAGGTTGCGCACTGTAATGCTCGGTTCTCCTCCCTCACAGATTTAATGCTTAAATTGTACTATTGCAGATTGCGCACTGTAATGCTTGGTTCTCCTTCCTCACTGATAGAATGCTCGACTCTAAACGTTACAATACAGGCGAATGCTCCAGGTGAGGGAGCACCTTAAACGAAGTAAAATGAGTATGTAAGGATCGTAGCGGGTGGCGGTCTGCATTTTATGTCTACGCCTTTGGGAAGAACGCGTGAGTTTATGTAATGTATGTAGTAAAATTGCGATGCTATTTAAGGTGAAAGCGTCAAACTAGCCCGCGAAATTCAAATTTTCTTACGTTTTTTGCAATTTGCAGGTCAGTATCATATTGTATGTTGATCTAAATATGATTTGCGGCCGTATCAAATGTTTATTTATAGAATTATAATCATAAAAATGATCAATACAACTATCTAAGTTCATATAATCTCATTGAATGACTATTTCATGAAATCATGACATTTGACGATTGTGCTTATGGAGTTGTATTCCTGATTGTAATGATTATAATTATGTAAAGCCATATTTGTTACGGTCGCAAATCATATTTGAATCAACATGAAACCTTACACTGACCTGCAAAATGTAAAAAACTAAAGAAAACTTTAATTTTGCGGGCTAGCTTAGCGCATGCCCATAACTGATTTATTTTTATTTTCTTTAGATACAATGGATGTTACATTCCCTTCAAATATTAGGGCCTCTTCCAGATACTTAAACATGCAGTACAATACCCCACACACGTACCAATTACTTTTATATAAGGCAACACACATCAATTAAGCAGTCGTTAATTGATTTTATTACTAGATAAACAAACTAATTGGTAGTTTGACAGCCGTTGCCATAATTATCAATGAAAATAAATTATAAACTTAAAAGGAAGTAAGATCATATTTGATGAACGTTTTTAATTTTCTTTTGCTGAAAAGTGAAAATTAATTCCTGTTTGGTGGTCGCAAGCGCAATTTCTTGAATTGAACTCACAGACAGGTGCGACGCGACTCTTGTCGATACTTTTCTATAAAAACTTCATGGAAATTGTTCTACTAGAATCGCGTCGCAACGTCGCATTGCGCTTATCCGTGGGCCTTGAAAGTGGGGTCTTGGGTTCGTTTCCCTAGTCGCACGAAAACTGTTATTAAGTTTTTTCTGTGATGTCTGTTCTGTGATGTCTGTAATCTGGAATTGCGTCCGGTTAATGGCAACAGACTCGCTCTCTTTTATGTACATGGGACTTGAAAAATTTTGATGTAGGAAGGTACACACGGCTACACATCAAGCTGTACATTTCCAGTATAAGCTGACCTCGCATTGTACGAAAATCCTATACAATGCGAGATCAGCATAAACTGGAAATGTATAGCTTGATGTGTAGCCGTGTGTACTAACTTCTGTCCACCGCTTCAGGGTATTTAAGCGTGATATTATGATATTATAAGACCTCACACAAGTATGTTTCCAATAAGAATTTCTACTTATTTTATACGTTATTATATCGCTGATGACTTTTTATAACATTATAGTGACGTAATCATAATAATGATTGCACTATCATGGTTGGGTGATTCAAAAAGATAGATATTACAACGCCTGTATTCCATGAACGGGTAGACAGAAGAGGTACAACCGTACAACCATATTTAAGAAGTTATGTTTTTAAGTCCCATGTAATGGGGGCGAGCAAGATTTGTTCCCAATTGATGATTATGGGATCCTATTACATGTAAAGTCCGGTCGCGAAGCAGAAATAATTTCGTACAATGACCCCTTAGAAGGACCTTCAAATGCGCGAGCGCGACGGCAATACATTTGTGCGCGAGCGATAGAGATAAGTAATTAGGGGTCATTGTACGAAATTCTTTCTGCTTCGCGATCGGACTCTAGCATAATCCACAAATCAAATTTGTGAGAGAGAGTAGGCCATAATCAACCACGCAGCCCCAGTGCGGGTTGGTGGATGCCAGCCATGTGATTTAAACATATCAGGCTGGTGTAATGGTTGTAGTCTAGCTACACACCTGCCAAACCCTTCGGGGAAGACAGGCAGCGAGAAGTTATATAAGAAAACAGCATAATGCACTAAGACACGGAATCCGGAAAAGCTGGCAAGCGGCTTCCGCTTCATATAAAATCTTGAATAAAATTAAAAAACAATACGTTCTATAGACTATAATTGTTTAAAGCATGTTACACCAACAATTATCTTATTAAACTACGCCATTATTATTCCATTGTGCACCTAAGTTATTATATTTTCAATGTGTTCACTTAGGAATCTTATAATTACTTACCTACTTTGAACATTTGAGGTCGTTTTATATTATCAAATGGATATCTTTGCGTTCTCTTGTCTGAGAGTTCAGTGTTCATTTTTGTTTTAATTATGCGACAGTTATGAGGGATTTTTATGATGATATAAATTTAGATAACTAAGTTAAACTGGTTTTAAAGTGCTAAGTATAAATTATTTTGCAATAATAACTTATCCGCATTTTAATCTCATGATATAAATCTATCGTTGAGATAAGTTATTATTGCAAAATAATTTATACTTAGCACTTTAAAACCAGTTTAACTTAGTTATCTAAATCTTAACTTGCGTCTTTTCCTGTTTCGGTCGTATCTGACTGTTGGAATATTAATCTGTCATCCTACTATCCTACTTCCTACTATCCTATCCAACTAATATTATAAACGCGAAAGTTTGTGAGGATGGATAGATGAACTACTGAACTGATTTGGATGAAATTTGGTACACATATAGTTTATAACCTGGATTAACACACAGAATACTTTTTAACCCGATAATTCCAAGGGATCGAGACTTATGCGGGTGAAACCACGGGGCGCTGCTAGTATAGGGATGTTGACTGGAAAAAAAAAACTATTTAGTTCGTCAGTCAGACAATAAAAAAATATTGGACTCGTATTTTTTGCTTTATCATATTAATAAAAAAAAGGTTTAGATAAAACGCATTCTAGTTCCCCGAGTGGGGGCTAACTACGTCACAAGTCAGTATAAAATCTACGTGTCTCTCTGGCGTGACGTCATGCCGCATTTTAATTCAATGTATTGCCGTAATCTTTTGATTAGGTAAAAAAGAAAAAATACGTGTCCAATATTTTTTTTATATGTCTTCGAATTTTTGGTTCTGGGTCATGTCGCTTTCCGCACGATGTTTTCCTGCACTGATTTGACAGCAGTGGTGAAGAATATTTACACAAAAGCGCCTGCCTGAGTTCGAATCCACGAACAACAAGTCGTGGCCGTTACCACAAGGCCACCACTGCCCATCATTTCTTTGTTCTTCCATAATTAATTATACTAGTGAAACATTTCCTCATTGCAAATTTAATACCAGAAACTCAAAAAAACACCTCACGCTAGCCGCAAGCACATGTAAAAAGACGTTAAGTATCTAGTACACTGGCCTAATACCGTGATACAGCATGATCTAAAACACGCAACCACTGACCCACAGTCATGCATGATGTCATAAGTTTATACTAATACTTACATAATTATTATAATAAAGTCGAAGAGTTTGTTTGTTTGATCGCGCTAATCTCTGGAACTACAAGTCTGATTTGATAACTTTTTGCATTTGAAAGCCCAATTCTTTATAAGATTTTTATCATCACGCTACGACCCTTAGGAGCAAGGCAAAAAGAAAAAACGAGCCAGCCTTACAGTAGGCGCATATGATGTGTAACATCTGACCTGACATTTTGGTTGACAGTACCTCTCGGAAAACGGGTTGGTACCATCTGACAGCCAACTCTAGCAACGCGCGCGCTCATTGGTCAAATCAAATAGCGCGCGCTTCCCCGGCTTCCTATAACACACTTCCGTCTCTTTTCGTGAAATCACTCAAAAGATGTTACACATAAAAAATGTCAGAAAACGAACAACCGCGGGGCACAGTTAGTGTTATAATATATTCAATAACTTGGGCGCTAAAGTGTCGTCCGTTATGTGACCCCAAACTCTAGAGAAAGCGCCATTTCGCTACGTATAAGGTCGATTGACAGAGCGGTCAAATTGGACGTGCTTCTATTTAGTCAGACTGAATTGCGTGCGTTCGAAACTGAAGTCAATTTCGGAACAGCATTGTTGTTCGAAAAACACTCGCATTTATTTCAATTGCACCACATACAGGCAATTTTGAATTGTCAAAGAAGTCGGTCAATCAGAATTTCTCGAGGCCCATAGGCGGCTTTAAAACTGTGACACCAGGTTAGTCACTAACTACACGAAAAGAAGAAGATCAGAAAGATGAAGCTAGTTGCCCATTCCAAAGCTTAGTAAGTTCCTATGGAGATGAACGGGCAAGAAACTCCATGGATAACCAATTAAAATGTTGTTACAAAATATTAGTTACATCATTAATGTTGCATTTATAATTATATGTCTATCACTTAGTGTCAAGCAGTCAAGCTCAATTATTGGCACTGACCTTCAGAACTGAGTGTCAATTCTTTTACTCAATTGAGGATACAGCTGCATATGATGAAGGCACTTTAAAGTTTATAGTCTGAACTTCTGAAGGCAAAAAGGAATAACTCAGCCACTGCATAGTGGTTATTTTCGATGCCATTTTTTACCGCACTATTGAAACCCAAAACTGTATAAAAAATTAAGTCCAAATTATTGTTATCAATATTGTGTTAATGTAGTACCTAATGCAGATTTTTCAGATAAAATCGAGCGCTCCGGAAAATACTCATACAAACGTTAATCTCGATCAAAATGTATTATGTATCGGGGTAATGTAGGTAATGTAATCTATTCGGTGCGCTTAACAATGCAACGTTTGAAGAATACCAAAGGGACTTAAATATTGCTCCTATTCTAGTTGCGTCTAGTCTTGTCTTGATGTTCCAAGCTAAGTGTTTCATCATGCAAATTATACACAACCATCCTAGCAATGGTTGGGTGGGCAGGACACTTGGCTAGACGTGGTGATGGCAGGTGGAGTCCTAATGGAATGGTTGCCGAGAAAAGGTAGAATGAGTGTTGGCAGACCAATAGCCAGGTGGGTGGACGATCTACAGAAGATCCCGGGGAATACCTGGATGAGACTCGCACAGACCAGGGAAGCATGGCACAAGGGAGGAGGCCTATACTCAGCAGTGAGAGGAATAAGGCTGCTAATGATGATGATGCTGAATAACCTTTTTTTTTTCTTTTTTTTTTTTGAGGATGTGAAAGCATCAAATGATTTCTCCCGCTCTGGGCAGAGCGAGAGGGTGTGTCAGACTTTTACTGACTAAAACCCACCCATGTTCCTTCCGTTGCCTGTGTGCTGGGGCCGCGATATCCCTTTCGGACAAACCCGCAACCCCAGCAGGCGTTGGTCTTTCGACCCCGTCAGTTGGCGCTGACATCTCTTTGAGGCGCGCGTGGATCAAAACGGGCCATCGGCACGGGCCTGGTCCTTATCGGACGGCGAGCTGCCCATTGCTCACCGTCCGCAAGCCCGCGCCTACGGTGGCCGGAAGTCGGCTCTCGACTCTCAACGCCCGGGGCGTCTCCTGCGGCGACTAGGGGCGCGAGGGCGTGCAGCTTGCGTCTCCCTCGCGCGCTCCGCCTCCTCCTTCGCGAACATAACTGCTTCGCAGAAGGAGATGACGGCCTCCCATGCACTCTCGCTCCGAACCATGGCCTGAACCGGGGCCGGACGCGAGAGATCGCCGCTGCCAATCGCCGCCGTGAGGACACGGCGGTGCTCCGCCCAATCCGGGCAGACCTCTACCGCATGCTCCACCGTGTCCTCCGGGCGATCCACACGGTGGTGACACCCGGGCGTTTCCTCCCGCCTTATGCGGAACAGGAACCTCTCGAAACAGCCGTGTCCGGTGAGGACCTGCGTCAGGCGGAAGGTGAGGACGCCATGGCGCCTCTCAAGCCACTCCTCAAAGAGGGGACTTATCGCCGCAATTGTGGCATGCCCATGTTGACGATCCTAGCACTGCGAACTAGCTTAAACTTAGTAACAATTTTATCTCAAAGGAATGCGTCTGGGTACAATTCAGCATTACTAATCTCTTATTTATTAAATGCTATTACATTGTTGAACATTTATTTCATAACAACGGTTGGTTGACGCGCGATAAAACTGTGCTCAGGCGATTTTATCGTGATGTGGTGTGACTTTATGTCCTGGTTTATAGCCATTTTAAAGATTTAGTGTTGGTATGCAAAGTTGCTTTTTAGCTTTATAGCTTCCTTATTTTCTTAGCGGATATTGTTTTAGGTTCTAAAACAATACCCGCGCAATTTCCTAGGAGGTCTCCTCGCAGGAGATACCTCAAAAAGGTGTAGGTACAAAAACAAATAGTTTCGGAATTATCGGAGCTTTGTTTGCTACGACGTGAGTTCGCCAATAACAATTGGTAGTGTTTTCTATGTAAACAGGGAAAAACATGTCATTAAAATATAAGAGCAACCTTTCCTCAAATCGCCAAGCTATGTTTCTTTAAATTGCCAATACAGACTGTCATTCAGCTGCTAGACTTGTAACTTTTATGACATTCACAAATTGGCTCGGAAATGCGCGCTAAAAAAGGCGATGCAAGTCAATTACTAATTACAGTGACCGCCATATCACAGGTCGATGCAATTAAAGCTATATACACATGTAACCATATCCTTATCAGTTTCCTAGAACCATAACCCGTTGGCTGCAACACGATTAGTAGTCTCAACTAAACCTAATATAGCATAAAGGAATTTGCTAACGAATGTTACCCACTGTTTTAAATGCGCGCCGCGATTTGCGTCGGCTGTCGCAGACGTTGGCAAAATTTCAAATTAAAAACGAAGCATTTTATATGTACAGCCGGAATCGTCTTGTGGAAAAATTAAGGTAGGTATGTATCATAATATGAGGAAAATTGGGGGACTGTAGTGTATTTTTAAACAGGCAGGAAGGTCGCCAAAATTTGCCATAGGATTATCCTATGGCAATTTTTGTAACCTTTCTTTTATGTACTTACACAAGGAAGGTTCTTCCAAATAGAAGTAATTGATACTTGTAAACAGTGAGTTATCTTCGTATCGTTTGTTGTTTACCTTGAGAATTTGTTATTTTTGGTATTTTAAGAACGGTGCAGAAATTAATACATATGGATGTGTATGAACTAGGTGCTTTTAAAGAGGAACGGACGGAAAATTGCATCTAACATTCGCGGCTTTATTTTTTTGCAGAAATATAGTTTTATTTTGATTAAAAATCAACAGTAATAACATGTTTGAATCTTTTAGGTTCAACTATCAAATATACTCACACACATACAATCACAGATAAGCCAAAATAGTGTTATGTAGTCTTGTACGTTTTTAATTTGTTTAATTTTCTTTTCCTAAGGAGCCTTTAAAACTTAAGTTCTTACTCGTTTGTTACTCTACGGGTCACAGCAATGAGGAATAATACTCCACTGTAATACAGTATGCTTAAGGTTATAATTGTGCCCAAATAAATAAATAAATAAAGTTAACTGTAAGCAAGTTCTTTGGGCAAAAAACTTTTACAATTATTTGCGGTGTATTAACATTCTTTTTTCGTCGTCATTATTGAATTACTTAACTCTTAATTAAGTAATAGAACTTTATATGAATATTTTGAGGTTAAATTGCTTAATTACTGCAGATGTTAATGAACGCATTTGCGTTAGCCAAATTAAAGTTTTAATTAAATATTTTAGGTTTAATTAAACAATTAAGCGATGTTTTATGTTGTATATTTTAAAAGTTGGTAATGAGTTTTGAGTTCATGTCATGTTCGTCTGAAACATATTTCAGTATGTAATTATGTAAGTTATTAAATATAAAGAAGAAAATACATACGTTTGAGCTTTATTTTAATACTGTTTTTCGGACTCCAAGTAAAAAACAATCCTGGTATGTCAACAATACCACGGGCACCCATTTACTGACACAAACTCACTTTTATGTTCCGTTCACTTTCATAATGGCACTTATTTTTATGCATTTTTTTATTTAAAAAGTTTTAAAATACACTTTAAAACGAATTAACTTAGTAATAACAAGAACGCGACACAATACAAAGAGCATGCGCTTAGGCAACTGTCAACTAGTCCACCAGGTTACCGCTAGTTGGCGTGCACGGCGGGGAGAGTGAGCGAGCGATGTTTTTTTGTTTGCGTGTGAGTGAGATGGGGATGTGGCAGCCTTAAAAGCTCTAACCCGAGCCTCCACTTTGGCCCGGATTAAAATATGCACGATGCAATGTAGGTGTAGTTGTTTTGTTTTGATTTATGTTGAATTTGCAAGACTTCCGCTCCCGCGTCACTTGCAGTAGTGCTCACTATACGTAAGTACAGACAAACTACGGGTTATTTTAGTAAAAGTTGTAGAGTAGTGAGTAAGCTAACCTGGTTTTGAACTGGTTTTTAATGTAACTGTAATATTTTTAGGTATAGAATAAAATTAAATATGACAAATGGTAGAGCCGCAAACCAAAACTTTTAATTTAACCAGTTTTGAATGATTAAGTTTTTAAATAATTTATATTTTTAATAAGTTGTTATGACTGACTTAATCCAAGTTTTTGAATTCCAATTGCCATTAGCCTAGCAGTTTTCATTCGTTGTTAATATCAATGTAAATCATTTAGAAAGACATATTATTTTTCTATGACGTCACTAACCTTGTCTTTATTTTAAATAAAATTAATTAAACTGCCTCTGAGATAAGAGATAACCATAAAGATAGTGAGATAACTGATAGATAACGCAACGCGTCATAAACGTTATGACGGAAACAAATAAAAAAATAAAGTGTGGCCATTTCCCTTACTTACCTATAATCTTATTTAAATATATATAAATTAATATCTTCATATACACCTATTATTTACGCCCGGTTGATGGCAATTAAGGAAAAGAGTATTTTTACTTTTTTATTTTGTCTTAAACGAACTATGTTTAAGGCGACGATAACCGACTTTTAATGATTTTAAACTGAAGATCACGTCTAAACGAGTAGTGTCCATGATTTGGAAAAAATATATGTTAATTTAGAGCATTTTTTTAATAACTTAATATAGGAACATTTTAGATTGTTTATATTACATGGTGAAATTAATTTGTAAATTTATGGTTACGCGAATAAAAAACTGAGATTCACGCAAAATCTAACAAGCGTATTTTTCTGAAACCTTCACCATTTTAAAGATAATTTGATTATTGATCTGTTAGTATACTTATTTTATTAAAATACTTTTTGTTTTATGTATTATAAATTAATAATGCGTCTAATTTGGGACAGCGCTCCTTGATGGGCGAGGTCTATTACTGGCTGGACGTACGACGCGTTGCGTGAGCTCAGAACAGAACACGCAAGCTAACCAGTCAAGGTAACTGGCATATATCTGCGTCTTAAATAAACTTTTTTTTTATAGGCTTGTCCTGTATTACATGGGACTTAAAATAGCTGGCGAAATGTGGGTGTACTTTAAGTACACCACTGCCAAACACCACGTGAATACAGGAGCGGTGTACCTATAGTTTTGTAAACTCACGGTCTTTCCCATGGGGGTTAGCAGAAACCTCAGACCAAATGAAAAAAACGAAAACGGGGCAGTCTATGGGGACTGCCGATAGAAGTAAAAACTAAGTAACTTGTGAATTGTATATTTATGTACATATATACACAGTATACATATAGCTCATGCTAAAGCATTCGGTGACGATGATGCGAGTTCCATGGTTACTGTTCACCCAAAAAGTGCTAAACGCGCCTTAAGAACTCAAATTCAAAGCATTTATTTCAAATAAACCAATTACAGGCACTTTTGAATTGTCAAGGGGTCGGTCTGTCAGAAAGATGAAGCTAGATGCCCATTCTAAAGCGTAGTAGCAGAAGTTTTCACTTCACAAACTAAGACAGAGCGCTATCAACAGTGAAGTGAAGCCGGTTTTATAAACATGTGTGCACTTTGTTTGGTGTAGTTTGATTGTAGTGTCATTGTAAAAAGCTGTTAATACGTGCGTGTGAGCGTGTATGCACAGAGCGGCGGTGTAGTTTTGGCATGCTTTACTGTATTGTTCGCAGCGCTCTGTCTTGGTTTTTTATTTGGTCTGAGGCAGCAACTAAAAAAAAAACCACGCGCTTAGGATCCCTACATACTCCTTTTGATCGTTGAAACCTCTACATAATATTATTAAAATACGTTTATTTAATATTATGAAAACTGTTTTTATTTAATAGCTAATATAATTTATGAAGTGAGAAACTCTACCGATGTAGCTAAAAAAACTTTTTATAGCTAATATTTAATTCGAAATAGTAAATCTTAATTTGATTATTATTCAACAAGTTCAGAATAATATATTTTATGGCTATTTTATTTATTAGTTTTTTCACCTTTGACAATGACAATGTTTTTTTTTTTTACTTAATAGCCTCTCATGTACCAGATTGTGGGTTCAAATCCGGGCAAATACCAATGTGACTTTTTCAATTCATAATATTATTATGTACTTTCTGAGTTTATTTGGAAATTCAGTAATGTCAGTAGCAGTACATCGGTGAAGGAAATACATCGTGAGGAAACCTGGCCTTATAAATCACTAGCTGCGCCGCCTGGTTTCACCCGCATAAGTCTCGATCCCATGGGAATATCGGGATATAAGTCCTATGTCCTAACCTAGGTCATGTTCTACCCATGTGCCAAATTTCATCCAAATCAGCCAAAGTTCAGCTGTTTTAGCGTGAAAGCGTAACAAACAAACAAGCATACAAAAAATCAAATCTTTTCTCTTTATAATATTATATAGTTTAGATAGCAAGCTACTCGGTGATAATATAGCTTTGTATCTCAAACTCAAACATTAAATAAATCCAAAATTGGAACAGCCACTTATGTTAACCGTAACTTATCGGGTTATAATAAAAACGTTTTACAAAAAAAAAAATGTGGGACAAAAAAAAACAACCGACTTCGAAAAAAAACACTACAAAGTGAAAAATAACTTTAATTTCGGAAGTCGGTGGCAGAAATCAAATATTTAAAACCAAAGACACCGACTTCCGAAATTAAAGTTATTCACCTTGTAGTGTTTTTTTTCGAAATCAGTCGTTTTTTTTTTTAAGTTTTTATTTTTCACTTTTTAGTCGTGGTACCTGCCCCACACAAATTTGAATACCACTACCTGCTATATAAATAACAGTGACAGGAAGTTATCGTCACATCATCCACTTAAACTAAGTGGGAAAAATACGTATTATTATAAAAAAATTAAGGGACCAACTTGGGAGCATACCCTTTCATACAAAAAAGAATGTTCAAAAACGGTCCACAATTCACGAAGAAATCGGCGGAGAAACATAAAAAAAACATACATACGTGACGAACATATAACCTCCTCCTTTTTGGAAGTGGGTTAAAAGCAGGCCGTAAGATCACTAAAATCAAGATAAATCCAATTAAAACATACAAGTGGCAAGTAAACTGTGTTAAGAAAAACTGGATATAGGAAACGCAACGGGTGGCCATTGGCCGTGATATAACTGTATCCGATAAACAGGTTGCAGTAGTGCTGACGGTTATCCTGCGTCACCAGTTGATATGGCCGATTTATCTACAATATATTATGGTATTGATAGCAAAAAATATAGGTATATTTATTTATTTAACTCCCTTATAACTATTATTTCAAGTTTCATTACTTAATGTTTGTTTTTTAACAATTTATTTAAAAGAGTGTCCGTGGAGTTCCTTGCCGTTCTTCTCCATAGGTACCTACTACGCTTTGGAATGGGCAACTAGCTTCATTTTCTGACTGACCGATTCCTTGACAATTCAAAAGTGCCTCTAAATAGTTTAATTGAAATAAATGCGTTGAGTTTGAGTTTGAATGCGATAGTGCGGTCGCTAATAATGTATACAAGGTAAAGTTAAATTAGCCAGCAAAACTCCACAGTCGACAACACATAGAAAAAAATAAAATAGGTTGGACCTAATAAAGCTAGCTAACTTTGGTAAAATGTGTTTGATTAAAAGTAGGTTATGGACAAAACTACGCGAATATATAAATTGAGTCAAAAATATTATTGTATTTATCACCGGCTGATGGCAATACATTTAGCCTTTACTACATGGGCCTTAAACATAACTGGCTTACATCTCTGCCTTCCTCTTCGATGAATACAGGTGTCATGATACGTATAAATCTAAAAGGGTTAAAAATACTACAATGTTGATGAGTTGAGGCGAAACTCACCACGCTCTCCGAAACGATGGAAACAAATTCCGCACAACACGTGTTGTTTTATTGGATTACACCATAAGTGAAAAAAAAAACAATATGTGAGAAATTATCAAATAACTTCTCCCGCTCTGGGCGGAGCGGGAGGGTGTGTCAGACTTTTGCTGACTAAAACCCACCCGTGTTCCTTCCATTGCCCGTGTGCCGGGGCCGCGATATCCCTTTCGGACAAACTCGCAACCCTGGCAGGCATTGGCCCTTACGGACCCCGTCAGTTGTGTTGTTGTGTTATGTTAATTAGACCAATAAAATTACTCATAAGCTTTTAGAAATAATAAACAGAATCCAAATCCAGCCAAAAACATCGGAGAAATTAATGGCAAATGCTACTCAAAAATTTGAAAATTGAATAACATGAAACATATTAAAGATAGACCCAAGAGGGGTCTATTTTAAAGGTAATTTTCGAAAAATATTTATGAATATTCAGAAATATACGGGCGGTCACATGCCCATGGGCGACAGTGTCATTGACATTGTATTATTTCCCTATGTCACTGGGCATTATAATTATTAACTTCATGCTGCGAACAAGTACCAGATGTCATCAACGGGAAAAAAGTACCAGGTGCTCAGAAGTTAATGGTAGCATATCGGATCGGTCATCTTCACGCTTATTTGCACGCGCGGTGTCAGTAGATCACCAAGCGGTATTGACCACGGAAGTCATGCGTGCTGGGCTAAAAGATCACAATAGTTTGTGTAGTGATTATAGGTTTTGGATTAGCTTTGGTAGATCTTTGTCTTGTTTCTAACTGAGGATTTTATAGGTAAGCAGATTCGTTTGAATCGGCCAACTGCCGTTGACCTAATGGTTCCCGACAAATGCCCCATAGGCCTAGATCGAAGCCTTCAACTGGCAAAGGGATATGTGGTGGGATTTTTGAACCATGAAGGTTTCTATGTTGTTAGCGGTGATTTCAGACAATTAATATATATTAGGTAATACGTGATACGGGCTGGTGTCCGTAACTCCACGTCATGTAAAATTAACTGTTTATAAATAGTAAAAAAAATCGTATATTTTGCGTAACCGTAAATACCTTCCGTAAATTTCAAACATTTACTGGCCATAAAAATAATGTTTCATCAAGTTTATTCCGTTGTTTGTCGCTAGTAGTCGGTATCAAAAGGTCAATCGCTGTAATTAGGTACCTACTTAAGGGTCTATAATACCTCAAATGGCTTGACATGTTCCTCCGATATATCGAAAATACTGCAGCAATAATTTTGAAATAAATATATCGTAGCGTTGAGGATTAATGTTAAGTCCTATGTTTGACGAAAACACGAATGCATAAAATTTTCTCGATAGAAACAAAATCCAAAGTTACCTACAAACCGAACAATAGAACGCTGGTATTCAAAATATACTTCAAATTGATCATGAAACTTTGCATACCCAATAACTGAACTAACTATAGCGGTGACTATGTTTTTTTATTTTTTTTATTACCATTATTTTCACCATAAAAAGCAATTATCATACTTCAAGTACGAAACTACCAGGGGTCGTTGACCCAAAAAATCATATTTTTTTTATTTTGTTGTGTTTAGTTAGCGTTAGCGATACCCATTCCTATTGTGTTTAGGTATCGCGTTACCCAGTAACTGGGTTGTGGAGGTCAGATAGGCAGTCGCTCCATGTAAAATACTGGTATTCTGCTGCATCCGGTTAGACTGGAAGCCGACCCCAACATGGTTGGGAAAAGGCTAGACAGATTGATTGAGATATCGATACGTCCATTAGGTCTGCGGAGTTTCGCTAGGTAATTTTAATTGACCCTATAGATATTAGGCCCAAAATTGTAGGATAATTTCGCGGTTTTGACTGCTTTTTTGAAGATAAGCTTCAACAAGACAGTGCCAGAAAAATAAACTGACCCTACAAGGCACATGCTTCATACTTATACATTATTAGATAGTCCTTCGTTGATAAACTCGAAGTAAATAAGCTCTAAACCGAGGAGCACCTGTGCTCCTCGACACTAATGCGGTATTAAGCTGGCGCGTTATTAGCAACACGACCGCAGGCGATATAAACCTGTTGTAGCTAATGAAGACGAGATGCAGGGAATTGCAGCTTTACAGTTAGCTACAGTTTTGTGATATGAATCATGGGGAAACTATTTGAAATATGGAAGTTATGGCTTGTTTGTGGGATGGTTAAGTAAATTAGTTTCTGATTTAGGTTACACATTATTATTGGAAGAATAATCGTGGTTTGGTCTTCATTTTGCTTAGATATTTACTAGAGCGTTATTTCAGGTAGATTTTTCTTACTATTTCGTTCGTTTTAATATTTAACTTCGGTTGCGAATACCCCTAGTCAGTGGGATTGTAAAAAGTCATTCTCCGGATGTCGTTAGAACTTTCATATTAGTACTTTGGAAGTTTTAAGGCCTTAAGTTTATAGTTTAATAGGGTTTCATGCTTACATTTCATAGTGAAACCTGCCTATTACATTACATGGCTCATGCTTCATATAAAGATTATTGCATGCATAGCCTTTCGTTAATAAACTCGAAGTAAATAAGATCCAAACCGATGAGCACTGTCCTCCTCGACACTAATGCGATATTATGCCAGGGCGTTATTAGCAACATGGCCGCAGGCGATATAAACCTGTTGTAGCTAATGAAGACGAGATGCAGGGAATTGCAGCTTTACAGTTAGCTACAGTTTTGTGATATGAATCATGGGGAAACTATTTGAAATATGGAAGTTATGGCTTGTTTGTGGGATGGTTAAGTAAATTAGTTTCTGATTTAGGTTACACATTATTATTTGAAGAATAATGGTAATTTGGTCTACATTTCGTGTTGGTTCATTCTTTTAGTCTATGGTCTTGGAGCTATCAAAATGTAGCTTATTCCGTGTTGAGCAGATTTGCTAGAAAACCATTTTGGTAGCGTATTGACTGCAAAGGTTTGCACCGAAGAAAACTTTTGTAGGTTGGTTTTCAGGTTGTTTTATGTACACACAAGATTTATCTGAAACAGTTCTAGGTACGACTAGATTTAAAAAAATGGTCGTCATTGTAGTTTACTAGTATACATACTAGCGTGTTTGGCCAATACAAAAACTTAGTAGTTCATTGGTACTATCTCTTACCTAGCAGCTAGTGCACTCTTGCGAGGTAAACAATAGAGACAACAAAACAATGACAAGACACATTCAATTTTAAAAAAATTCTAGGAGAATTCTTCAAAGCTGTCACACCGAGCTGATTGCTTCCAAAAGTTTTATTTTAACATAAGAGGTAGGAAAGTGTAAATAACAAGGTTTCCTTTGTGGTGAGACTAGTGTGAGTAAAAAGGACCAAGTGCGGCCCTTTG
Organism: Agrochola lota; assembly: GCA_947364205.1. Classification (NCBI taxonomy): domain Eukaryota; kingdom Metazoa; phylum Arthropoda; class Insecta; order Lepidoptera; family Noctuidae; genus Agrochola; species Agrochola lota. Next base: position 5,495,961 of record OX376223.1, read on the forward strand.
ATATGTTAATGAGCGCAGGAGTGTTACGATCCTTTATACTTTCATTTGATATTACGTTTCTTTGCGCTTTAGAGCCTACTTAGAATGTTGTTACTGTGTTTTCCGGGAAAAACCATGGCTTTCGTGCCTCAGAAGCTACTTGAAAGGAATATTTTATCATTAGCCTCAGCATCCTTTTAGGCTATTTCCAACAAAAACAATCGGTTCCCTGAATCCACACTCACAATATTTTTGAACGACCTTTCCAAGACTAGCCCAGTCAATAACAACATCAAACATCGCAAACGCGCATGTATCTACGATTCTTTTTCATGTGGTTAGGTCCCCTGAAAGTAGTTTATACTCAAGTTTGCAACCCTGAAAACCTTGTGCTACTTCCATGGTGATCGAAAAACTGCGAAATTCTAGCAGTTCTTTCAATTTTTTTTTTATATACTTTAAGAACGTGTTTTTAGGGATCTTTGTTCTGTATTTTTGTGAATCAATCTACAATCTGAGCTCAACCCAAGCCCTCTAGGTCTAATGGTTGAAAAGATACAGTTACTCAAAGATGGGCCTTTTTTTTCCATAAAGTGATAAATTATCGTTTTATTTTCATGAGTTTATTTTACCAGTTTGTCGGCGTAATTAGTATGTACACCCATGCCAAATTACAGTCAGACAGACGGACATGGCGAAATTATAAGGGTTCCTTGCTGACTACGGAACCCTAATTTTTTATATTTTATTATATAACAAAATTAGCAATAAAACGTTAATCGAGGTTGCAATGACACTTATTTTATAGTTTTGTATACTATATCCCCTGAAACGGTAATGGTTATGGGCCCTGATAAGCTAAAAAATGTGTATATTTTTGCGTGATTTTCCGTCGTCGCATTTTAAACCCCATTGTTATTCCCTTCACGGTGCAAAACTTTTTGGTACAAGTAAATAAGTAGTTTATAGAAATACGTAATATTATTAGTGTGCCTACAGCACAATTCTAATACAGTTGATTACTATCTACATTATGATTCCAGTGACTATATTTAGTGAAATTCACTTGTTAATTTAGGCTCTTTTTTGGGCTCGTGGTAATATAATAATAGCCGCACGGGTCAATCGATCAGGTTAAGCTACGTTTGCTGTGGTCAGTCCGTGGATAGGTGACCATCTTAACATACCTAGACCCCTCCGTGCTCGGAAAGCACGTTAAACCGTTGGTCCCAGCTATCATTCTTGGAATTTTGACAGTCATTACAGGTCGTCAGAAGCCCGTAAGTCTGACAACCAGTCTTACCAAGGGGTACGTATATATATATAGTATTACCCAGTTACTGGGTTGTGGAGTCGCTCCATGTAAAATACTGGTATAAAGCTGCATCCGGTTAGACTGGAAGCCGACACTAACGTACATAGTTAGGAAAAGGTTAGGCAGATTGAATGTAGGAATATTTTATACACTGTTGACTGTGTAGCAATAAAGTTTTTTTAGCTTTAGTGAAATGGTAGGATTTGTATCTCATTTTTCCAGATTTCCACTCGAAAAATTATCACAGTTGTAGACTTTTATTTTTGGTTTGCTATACAATTTTATTTTTTGCTATTGCTCGGCTCTACGGCAGTTAAATACGGAGTTTTTGTAACATCGATATATGTCAGTTTTTTTTCTTTTATTGTTTTCATTGTTTACAGGACAACTAAGTGGGTACTTGTCGCAAAAGTTCTCGAATAGCTTGGTCGATAAAGCTTAATTCAATTATGTACGAGTACTCACGATTCATACAATTATGTAGACTGAAAATAACCGTTTCCCATTCGAAAATCCCGGTGCAATAATTGCAATAAAAGAGCATTGTTTCGTTGCATATTCAGTTGGTATAATATTGTAAATTACGTTTTTTTTTTAATGATTTTAATTTTTACAAAAGTTATATTTCTGCTAGTTTGCAAACAAGTCAACCAACCTTTGTTTTTATCTAAATAATGTGTTAATGGAAATATCTTTGTGAACCAATTATTTCCTATTCGTATTATGACAAATCTGACTACTGAGAATAGACTTCCTTATCATCGTTGGCAGAATTGTTTCACCCACTGCTGATTATAGGCTTGTATATAATAGACACCTTATTAAAGACTTTTACAGTGAGTCATTCATGTTTTTTAGCTAGTAGTAATAACATCAATGTAATCAAGATTGCGCTAAAATACAATGATTGTTTATCAGTAATAGAAAACAAAACTAACGTACACGAACTAACTTGAATCGAAATAATTAAGCGCCTGCAAGTTTGCTTATAGCAGCAAGTTGTGTAAACGTACATCTTGTTAGCAATTAACACACGCAGACGTTTAGGGCAGGCGTTCGTGGGGAGACTACGGACTCTTGATTTATGGCAGTGCAGTTAAAGCACGCTATCTATTTAGTTTGTGTGCAGAAAACTTTGTGGAAACTATAGAAATGTAAAAATGGTGGGAACAGATTGAATTTAAAATGCCGTTGGATAACAAAAAATTTAGGTTAGCTTAGGGGTTACTTTTTTGCTACTTTTGGTATGCAGTAGTGATACCTAAAAGTACATTTATTAGAATCGTCTAAAGTTTCAGGTAACTTAATAAGATATCAAAGCCTTTTCAAAAACTTGCGATAATTTCACGACTACATGGCCAAGTTTTCATCGACCAAGTTACTCTGCCGCGCTCATACTATGAACGGCACTTATTTCAGTTCAACTATCCTACGTTGAATTCAGTCGAGTGTCCCACAAACTGAGTCAGTTACACTCCAAACTCAACCTTATCCGCTCCTACTTTAATAGTCAATTCTGAAAATACTCAATAAAACATTATTTTTTTTTATTCTTGGAAATGACGCTATGCTAAGTTGCAACGGTGCATCCATTAGCAGATAGTTTCTCAGTAGGAATTATGCCATATTTTTGATAAATCACCCAAAGGCACTTGAGTTCTAATGTCTACGATATTACCTATATTCTACATTTGCGTAATTATCTCAGTTACTAAGCTGAGTTGGAAAAGTTGATAAAATATATTGAATTGCATCATCATTCGTTAGTTCTTAATAAACGTTTTACGTTTTCTTAATTGTGTAGGAGGCAAACAGCACAAATGCTAAGGCATGCTTAAATTTGAAGTAAGGTTATTGATGGCATTACGTGAATCTTATGCCTTGCCATCAGTTACCATAATTCAAATTTAATAAAACCAAGATAGCAGATAATGATGTTCAAAGTAGCCGTCCGCCTTAAAATATTCCCAGAAAATCTACAAAGTTTTCTTTTAATAAAAATAAAATCTGCCGTAACCAAAGAAAAATTAATTTAAAATTTTTTAAACGACTGTGTCGACTATAAATTCCTTTTTTGTAAGGGTTAAAGGCCAAAATCCATTGTTGAGTGCGGCTAAAAGTAATTGATTACCGGTATAAAGCTCAAGGATCATTCTGCCCCTACATAATTCCGCTAAGATGGCATCTTATCCACCCTAACGAGGGAAAAACAAAGCAGATTCCTTCCGACTTTTTTGTTTAGGGATGAAACATTGTGGTTTCATTTCGTTTTGAACCGTGTCTATGCTTTCTCCGCGGTTCTTTTTGATGTGATTTCGTGAAAGGGACGGAAATGTGTAACAGGAAGCCGGGGAAGCGCACGCTATTTGATTTGACCAATGATGCGCCTGGTGTTAGAGTTGGCCGTCAGATGGTACCAACCCATTTTCCAAGAGGTTGGTACTGTCAGCCAAGATATCAAATTTTACACATCATTATACGACTACTGTAAGGCTCGCTCGTTTTTTTTTCTTACCTAATACGTAAGTAATTCCTCTCTTTCGCATAGCTGATAAGCTTTGTTGGCCTCATCATGATCATAATCCACCGCTTGACCTCTGCTTGGCCACTGCTAAGATTAGACCTCTCTTTCTATGTGCCAATCCCCATGGCATTGTTACCTGCGATGGTAATAATGCCGTCCGGCCATCTTGCCGTTGGACGACCGATACCTCGTCTTTCAGTCCTTGGATTTGACTCCACCTGTCATCAGTTCGCCTTGCCAGGTGTCCTGCCCAACTCCATTTGAGTTCCATCATTCGTTTTCTGATATCGAAAACCTTCGTCAGCTGCAGATCTCGACGTTTGGGACGTCTGGGAGCTTTATGCATGGAATGCTCCATGGCTCTCTGTGCAACTCTAGCCCTGTACACAGCCTACTGCGTAAGCCCCAAGTAATAATAATATGTTTCGGTAACTAAATATGTATACCATGAAACATGCTAACTTTGCCCCCTTTTTTCGACTTCAATTTTAATACGATTTTTCTATGGAAACGTAAGTATTTTCCTTCATCAGTTCAGTGAGATCATGTGCATGTGTATAGCTAAATTTACTATTATTCAACACTGAATTCAATATTTGTTCGATTTTATTGACGGGCAAAGTTAGGATTGTAAACGGCACTATAAATAGTTTTTTACTAAAATGACTGGGCCATGTTACCCTGACCTTGCACTAAAATTTGCCCGCAAAAACACGCACCTCATTCAACGAGTTCCAACAAACTACCAAGCGAAGTTAACAACAAACACGATAGTCAGTATTGCCATACATATGTGTAGCCTATTTTCCACCTAAGTCAATCAATGTTTCCATAATAAAGATATTTGCACATCAAAGATGGTTCTTCGGGCAAAGTTTCCCTTGGTTTAACCCATATTTAGGCTTGTGCAGACCAGCGCGACTTGTCGCACGACGCGACACCGGTTATTGTTATACTGTGAAGTTTTCTTAGAAATTGTATTGTTCGTATCGCGTCGCGCGACAAGTCGCGCTGGTCTGTGCGAGCCTTTTTACGGTAGGTATTCTTTTTGTAACAATTTAAAGAGATAATAAACTTTTAATTATTCTAAAAGTGTACCATATTCGATGTGCGCCCCCGGATTTAACATAAAACATTTTTAACACGAACTTTAATTTTATTATACCTAATTACTATCCTTGACTCAAAAACTTTCTTATTTATTTTCAAGCAAGTTTTAATATTCACGCACATCACTAGCCTCTAGTGACTGGCGTCCAGTGCAGCCGCGACCTCATTATCATATCAAAGGCGGTGCTGACCCGTTCCAGTAGCGTTTTATATATTTAGTGTTGCCTTAAAAAAATATTAATCTAGCAATTTAATTTACGGTTTCGCACGAGAACTTAAAAGAAACTAATTTTAATTTTATTCACTAGTTATTTACTTTAAAATCTATCGGACTAACCAACAAAAGCATACCTATGCTTTTTTCATATTTTTTTTTAATGCTTTTTTTTACATATTATGTGTACAAACAAAAAAACACAAAGTTTTAAAGAGGATATATGAAGCAGAAACAAGCAAGTGAATTGTTACCAGTAAATTTCAGTTTATAGTCCATATGCCCATCTGGTAATTCCAACATTTGTGATTCCAAAGCAAAAATTATTTATTACAAAAAAAAAAAGATTACAGATTTCCCTAATAAGTACAGAAAATCCTTCAATAGCTCACATAACCTTTCTAAAGCCAGACAAATACCTAATCATAAAAAACCGAAGTAATCAACACGAATCACGGGAGAATACGGTTTGTGCTCCACCGAGACAAAAATCGGTGTGAAACAAACCGTAAAACTGTTTCGAGCGTATTCCGATTGGAAATTTCAATTTACGAGCAGCGTAGGTACTCTGGGGACGTGGGGGATAAAAAAAAAGTTGTGATCTCTGGTTAACTGAGGAAAAAGATTTGCGATTCCAATTTATCAGAGTAGGGTTGAAAGTTGGTCCTCCTCTATCTATCAGTAAGTACCTACAATCAATTCGCCTACTGAAGTTAGAATGTTAGTTTTTATTATCAAATTCTAACTCAGATCATTTATTTCAAACTAGGTTTTGCCCGCGACTGCACTCGCGTGGAGGTTGGAAATTATCCCACGGGAACTTACTACCGGGATAAAAAGTATCCTATGTGATAAACTATCTGTGTGCCAAATTTCATCCAAATCTGTTCAGTCGTTTTTTGCGTGATTGAGTAACAAACATCTAAACATTCAAACATGAACTATCACGTTTATAATAAACAGTTGCATGTCGGACCACGCACAATGAAGGGTTCCGTAGTTGGGATGGATTTATCCCAAGAACAAACTTGAAACGTTATAAAAATAACGTTGACTATAAAAATATATGAACTCTTAGAAAAATCCGAACAACCTTCAAAATATGACTGCCATTATAAATCTAGGTTCCACACTAAGTTGTGTCAACTTGGAGAAGGTAATATTATAAAACCCAAAGACTCGTACGTTTGAATTCCAATGAGATCTCATTTTCTAGTGTCTAGTATAAACTTGATGGTCCTAATATCAATAAAATATAGGCTTCATTCGTAAATGCTCCAGCTTCAACCAAACCTGTGAAACGTAATATGAAATGAGTATAACACAAATGAGTCGTCGTATCTTTTTGTTAAACTTTATTATTTTATTTATTTTTGTTAAACTTCATTTACAAAAACGAACTTTAAAGTAAATTTATAATAATAAATAGAAAGGTAGTAATCAAAAAAGTAAATATTAGCCAATCACCAAGAGAGTAAACATGGATTTAAAGTAAAATAAGATATGTTACTAGATTTGGCATACATCGTAAGCAATGCAACATGAAAATTAACACAACAACACTATACTCCGTTGGTTTAGGTAGTTAAATAAAGGTAAACAAAAAACCACGTGACGAGGGAGCTGACAAGTTACTGACTAAACGTAATACCTGTCACTTTAGTTATCATACTACGTCACAGTTGTACTCTTCGATTTAGCAACGTTATAATTCTTTGACGTTTAGAAAACCTGTCTTTTTGGGCTCTTTGCAAAAGACAGATTACAAAATATTATAAATATAACAAAAAATTGTGCTCAAGCAGTTACATCTACGAAGAGTAGTAGTAAAAATAAATGATAAAGTATAACACACATAAGTAATAAAAGAGAGAACTATCGTAAACATCGAAAATACATTTGGTTATAGCTTATTTTTAAACAAGAAAATATTGTCATCTATAAAAAGTCTTTTTACGATTTGTTGACTTTTAATTAAAAGAGCGTTTATTCTGAAAGTGGGCAACGTCGCAAATGGATGTCAAATATTTCGTTGTTTTGATTAATTTGGCAAAATTACTGTATGAGAATATTAATACCTAATGAAGTTCTAGTTCGCTAGTTAGCCACATTTCTTATTTCCACATAGGAATATTGGCAAATTATTCAAAACAGGTAAATTTTTGACAGCTATTTGCGACGTTGCCAACTTTCAGAATAAACGCTCTTAACTACCTAAACCACTGGAGTTTATGTGAATTCGTTTCAACGTGTGTTCCATTTCATGTTACGTTTCACCAATCTGTACCCAGAATTATAATTAAAAAAATAAAGTATCTTCATATCCAAGACATCGTTGAGTGTTTCACCCCAGTCCTACAAAACCTTCTTTCCACCTACTCAACATCGTCAATGATCCCCGTGCGGTGCGGGCGTGACTAAACAAGATTCGTGAGTGCTCGCATTTTTACACATTCTTCAGGGAACATAAATATACCGTGTTATCTAAATATAGAAATCTTTCTCTGTCACTTATTCGGGTGACTACGTAGACAGTTTTTGAGGGAGATATAGCGAAGTCATTAGACCAATGGGGTAAAAATAAAATAAATACAGTATCCTGTTTTTCTTTTACGTTATGGCAGTTTCTAATAAAATATATAAAAGAAGTAAAAAATAAAACAGTTTTATTTTTGTAACGGAAACATTCAAGGACTGTAATTCTGTAATCACAAAAAATATAAAGCTTTTTTTAATAAATATGTGTCTCTCTTTCAATATACCGTCTTCATATTAGGCCGCTTGCTACCTTTTAGAATACAGGCACTCTTAGGCTATTTACAACACATGACTACCTACTCATAAATCGACAGTTTACGTACCCCTGCAAAATTGTTAGAATATCTCCCCTCCAAAGCATGCATCCCTTAAACCCCTGTAATGAACGGTCCCGGAAGAGGTTTACCCTGAATTGTCGATAAGTTTACCATAATCGCCATGCGTAGCAGGCGGAATGCTGACTGCAGTGGCAGTTAGGTATATTGGACCCCTATGATATAGGCACTCATCCTTCCGATACACTTAGAAATTTCGAACACGACAGCTGTTATGTTATAGGCCGTGAAGATTTTGATAATATTCTGTTACACCTAGGTAGTCGTTGCAAGTATTTTTTTATAATTCCTTCGGAGACATGAAATATACTTTCTATATGAACATCCCAAGAATCCTGTGATCCGCAACAGCACAGGATCGGTCAGGGACAGCAGTGTCAGTTATTTTTAGATATATTAAGATTTTTGCTGCTTCTTCATTTTAGTTAGGTATGTTTTTCATGAAGGTTCTAAGTGAAAATCAAAACTAGGAGTTTATATTTCAAGTGAAAACTTCTGAACTATTCTCAAAGAATATATTATGCTGTAAAACTAGTTGGTGGCTGAAACAACTTTAAGTTTTAAGTTAGCGTGTTTTATGTTGCTCGACATGTGCTTAACTTGCAAACTTTGCGACCGCAGAGTTAGATTCAGAGCTATCACAACTTTCTCAGAGTTCTCTTGTCAATTACATTATGTATATAATAATTTACATTGCTTGTGTTCTTTTTAAGTTTAAGCGCGATTCTTAAGGTAATTTGTTGAACGCCTTTTGATGGTTAGCTGAAATATTTTTTAGTAATAAATAGCGCGTTTCATTGAATTATTAAAAATTAGGTGATCAAGGATCTGGTGCTAAACCGACAAGAGCGCAACTGTTAAGGGTGCACTAGTCGACGACTCGAACTCGTTGGTGGGCGTGACTAATATGCATGCTTAATATTCTATTTATTAATTTATTTAGTGGATTAGACGATGATTTATGACGAAAACGAGCGCGTGAAATTTCATGAACAGACCTTTGGGCGTATAGATATTATGGAAAAAACTAATGGATGTATTTACTCAAAATTAAATTATTTGAAATATTAATAAATTATTTATCCCTGTATGGTTTCTATTTTGCCATTTTTTACTAAATAAGTTATTTATTTACGCCCAAAGACGACTTAAAATTAGTGTTGAAATATGGAAGTTTCGACGCTCATAGCTTCCAAACTGATTTTTTTTTCCTATTCTGCTTCCATACAGGGGTAGATAATGACAAGACAAATTGATATAATTTTGGGTTTTGAACGTACACCGTCAAACAGACGAGTAATCACCATAGTAAGTTTTTATGGAAGAATGACCGACTAGCGTATCCTTAAGTAGAAGAAAAAGAGTTCTTTTGTTAATTGTGGTTTACTGAAAATGATACACAAGGTACAGGAAGATTGTGTGAAGAGAATGAATAAACCACAAGTGCCTATCACCAATGTGTCCGAAAGTTCACTCTAGCGGTACATTGATAGGCTCAAGTGTTATTAGTAAACTTATGTTTAATATTCTCGAATTATTATGTAGTTTTGTTTAACATTTAACCTTTCCACCGCCCAGGGATAATTTGTTGTGCGAAGCGTGTCGGTCAGGTCAAGTAAACTTAATAAATGGTTTCATACTGTAGGTATTATTAATATGTACGTGCGTAATAAAAGTCACTATGTTAAAACACCTTATTTAAATAACGTCTAGCCTAAAACATATGAAGGGAGGTCCCTTAGCCCCTGTTAGAAGAGCTTATTACGAACATAATTTGCGTTCGACCAAAGTAATTGATGAACTCATGTTAAAGAGCCGCGAACTAACGGAATTTCAGCAACTCATTCTGCTTAGCTTATAGTACAATGATTGTACTCAAATTCAAATGTCATTTATTCAAACTAGGCTGAGACAGGACACTTTTCGAACGTCAAAATTACATAAGACAGTCCCCCAAAAACGCTCTTCTCTCGCCCCTTATACTTTATCTTTCATATATGTATTTAAGTTCTTAATCTGTGGTTTAAGAGGCAGTTCTTGAAATCGACTATTTTGATCAATTTTGTTCATTCGTTGTGACAAAGGGAAAAAGAATTTAAACAAAACTATTTGTAATTTGAAAAGTCGAGTCCTTTGTTTTGCATGGCTGTAAGGGATTTTTCAAATAAGTAAAGTATTCATGAAAAATAACAAAGATTCGCACAAGTTTTCCGAAAAATTACGCGAGACTGAAGTTTGATAACTTTATTACAAGATTTTCTTTTGATTTTGAACATTTAAAAATATCATCAACATCGTTACATCGCTCATTTGGTGCAACAATGACGTTAATACACTTTTTTTCAAAAATAAGTTAACTATATCCAAATGTGTGGAAAGACTATTTACATTGGGAGAAACATCGACAGAATTGAATAGGTGGTGAATTGCCGCGAGATGGCGCGAGTGTCGTTGTAGAATTGAGAAATGGCGCAATTTTTGTTGCTATAACGTCTGAATAGCCAGTTGCGCGGCGCGCCGAGCTAAGTGTGTTTATGTTTGGGAGCTACAACGACGTAATTGAGCAATTGTGGCGTTGTTGTTCCAAAAAAATGTATGTTCTTGGTGAAACAGTGACAGAATTGCGTAATTACGTCTATGTTTGTCTAAATAAAGTATCTTCTTGGTGAAAAAACGACGGAATTTTGTAAATATGTCATTGTAGCACCAAATATGGTATCTTTTTGGTAGTTCAATGACAAATTTGAGTAATTACAGCGTTTTATTTCTAGATAAAATAATAAAATGTTGACAGAGTTCTTTAATTATGTTAAAAAACCATATATAAAATAGCAAAAGAATCGGGCGTTATTCGTACCAGATGAGTATGTACGAGGATAAGATCAAAAAAATGTGCTTAACCAATTTAATGATTAAAACTGAATTTCGATGATTTGAAAAAATTATCTAACGAAATCGAACTTAACACTGTCAAAGATGTGGAAGGGAACACCATAAAAACTGCAGATCTCAAAGTAATAGAATTTACAAAATTTACATTTCCAAATTTGTATTTGCAGTATAACATTAAAAGAACTGTTACAAAAAAACATTATTCCTCGAGAAAATACATTAAAAAAAGGAGAGTAATAACTCTACTTTTTTGAAAGTATTTTCTAAAGGTTTTTCTATTGCTTAAGTATTTTTGTCACTTTTTCTCTTGTTGGCTAAACCCATAGTCATGCATACTGCCGCATATCGCCTAGTTATAAGTAGGTAAGTAATTAATCTGTGATTATTTGTGCCAACCAGTATTGGTAAGATTTACAAATTATTATTATACTTACCCAAGTATACGTAATATAATTATGTTTCCACTATTAATGTTTAGTAAGTACCTAGTGTACATGGTTGTGTTTTCTTAAATTTATTTTGTTAAACATTCACTAATAAATGTTTCTGCTGATTATTATGCAATTATTTCATTTTATTTTGTCATAAATGCAACATTCCCTAGTGAACGCGTTATTTTTTATATTGAAATCTGCAGCAACAGTGACGTATTTACAGGTACCTTCTTTTATTTAAGTCTATAATCTAGGTTATGTACAATATACCGAATAGATTGGGACTATAATAGAAACTACACATATTGAACTTACTTTTAAAACCACGATGATCGTAATTAAGTCTCTTCAGAATGCTATACCTTTAATCGGAAACTTTGATTGCATCTCCTGTAAAGTTTCAAAAAGTGTGCGCCATTGTTGCACCGAATGAGCGATATGATCTACTTGCATGTTACTTAACCACTTTTTTCAACTTCGATGCAAAAAAAGAAACCATATTTTATTGTCAGGAATATATTTCTTCCTATTATTTAGCAAACCATATCAAGAAATTTCACAATCATACTTATGTCTTCCGCTATCCTTGAAATAAAATCAAAATTATTTTTTATGAACAAAAGCAAAAAGAAAACCTGCAGAATACCTGCTAAAATTCGCTTCCTGTAAAAAAATGTGTGTTTGGTTGAATAGCTGGTAGATAATGCCTTATGTTTAGCATTAATCCCGCCTTATGTAATGATGTGCAGTGTGAATAAGTACATGGAACATAATTCATCCTTTTTCTAAGTCTAGGTATTGCTCCAACTTACCAGCTTGTCCCCTCTGAGTCTTGGCCCTTCTGCCGACAACTGGCGAGGCGAGACTGAAGGCTCGGTCGGCTCTCGGCAGCTGCAGCGTCGTTGGCTGGCTCGGCTCGGAGTGTCGAGCGCAGATCGCGGCTTCCACGACCGAGTCGATGCTAGCTGAACGGGGGAGCTGGCCCCCTGATTCACGGCTGAAACAATTTATAAGACTGTTAAGAATCTGCTTGTTCTTAGTTTAAGCTGTAGGTGAAAATGTTTTTATATCTATCTACCTGGCTAGGCTATCGATTTGATCTCGTCGTACTTGCATGTGGGTCATAAATGTTATGTCAACTAAAAGCCACCGCCGCCGCACAAATGGATCACGAATGTTAAAGAAAATCGTAAAATAGGTTTAAAAAAAAAATAAGAAAGAAAATACGTTTATTTGCGTAAAAATGACGCAAAGAAAGAACACAAAACAAAAACAGAACAAGTTAGGGGAAAATATGCGTCACATCCACGGGAAATGGCCATCGCTCAGTATAATGCTGCGACCATATGCGAAACAGAGCCCCAGCGCTGATTACACACTCGAAAATGATTTTACTTCAATTCACACGCACAATCCCAAAACAAATATTTTATTCCCTTTTCAGAAACAGATTCAGGTACTCGATCATTCCCTCGCGCTTAAAAGCACACAAGAGAGAATCTCCTACAGAATGAAAATAAGCATTCTTATTTTTTCATTCATTACTCAGTTTCTTTGCAAAGGTATAACATATACATATACAAAGTTTACACTATAACCATAAATGGCGTAGTTGGCATAGTCGACAAAATAGTTATATTCGCCTTAATTTTGTTTCGTCTTAAATTAATTCATAATTTAGTACATACAGAGCTTTCAAAGCGGCAAGTTGGTGTCTTGGTAACTTGGCATGATTACAACAATAACTTTGTTGAAGGAAACTTTACTTCTACATTAACAAAGCCTTCACAGTATCTTTGGATAAACTTTGGAGTTTATAACGGCACTTAAGTAAGTAGACACATGTAACAACGTAATTATTTTATAGTTTAGCTATAACCTTTTGTATGGCATATTTAAAAGATGTTAGACCAATCTTCATTCTTTTAAAGAAAGTTCATCGAAACGTTCTATGAATCAACACCGATCAAACCTGTATGATAATTCCTAATTTATTTCATGCCTTATATATCCTATACTATTAAATGAGCAATATTTGTATATATTATATATTTGTAATCACGTTCTCGAAAACAGCTCTAACGATTTCGATGAAAGTTGTAATCTAGACGTTTACGGGGGCGAAAAATCGATCTAGCTAAGTCTCATATGTGTGAAAATCCGTTGTGTGTGTGGGAAAATCCGTTTTCAGAAGTGTTTAGAACAAGATGGCTACAGAATAATGACATGGCAGCATAAAATTTGTAAGTACGTACTATCATGGCAGCATGGAATTAGTATGTACTATACCTACATGGAATTAGTATGAACTATCCTATACTGTTAAATGAGCAATCTCTATTTTCACCCGAGCAGAGCTCGGTCGACTTGGTACTCAAATATAATATGACCTTTTTTTTTTTTTTTTTTTTTTTCAGCATGGGAAATCATCAAATGACTTCTCCCGCTCTGGGCAGAGCGAGAGGGTGTGTCAGACTTTTACTGACTAAAACCCACCCGTGTTCCTTCCGTTGCCTGTGTGCCGGGGCCGCGTTATCCCTTTCGGACAAACCCGCAACCCCAGCAGGAAATATAATATGACCTGATAATCATAAATTATTTTTGTTATTTAAGAAATCTCGGGTGTTTTTTTTGATCGGTAAGGACAGGTGTGGGTATCCCAACGGTTATCCGTTCTACAGGCAAATATTGCTAGCCAATAAATATGGTTTTAAAAGAAAAAAAGAGGGGTACCTATGATACAGTAGATACTACACTCACAGTCATGTTCGCTAAATAGCTTAATCCTACACACATACCCCTCATCAGGTCTGAATTAAAATTAATGATATACTTTTATTATTTGCAGCCGTAGGCGCCGCGGCGTGGCGGCGTCGCGACGCTCGCCATGTTTACCGCCCCATTTGCATTTTAATCGAACTAAAACTTTCTTCTCCAGGGCTGACGGGTTTTTGGCATATTTTTAGAGTTAGATTTGGAGTGTCAAGTTAACTCCAAGTCTCTTGGATGTACGCCTCATCTAGAATGTGTTGCAATCACCTTTAAAAATATACTATTTTTGGTATAAAAGTTTTCTATCTTCGGGAACAACACAGGTAGATTTTTTACATCATTATATTTTTGCAGTGTGTTTACATTGTAGTCAATGATGAGAGTGAATTTATGCTTAACATTTTCATGGTCTGCAAAATGTAAAGCATAAATTGACACTGGCTTATGATAACTTAATTCAAAGTATTATACTTAAAATATAGTTTTATGTCAAGTAATTCCAACATTGCCAACCCTATCTATAGGCGAGGTATCAGCAGCTGTTTTAATAAAAATAAAACAAACTAAAACTAGACGAACTTATTAAGAAAAACTTTGGAAATTAATTGTTTTCTCGTTTCTCGGCATCGTGACTTCATGTTTTAAACATGTTTCAGTTGTTTTGTTAACTTCTTCGGGATTACTTTTAAATTCATTTTAACTGTTTACTTTAAGTACCCGGTCGACCGAGCTCTCCTCAGGTGAAAATTGAGAATGCTCATTTAATAGTATAGGATAGTTCATACTAATTCCATACTAATTCCATGCTGCCATGATAGTAGGTACTTACAAATTTTATGCCACCATGATAGTAGATATTAACTTATTCCATGGTGCCATTTTATTACTCTAAGGTAGCCATCGACCATCGAGGTTGTGGTTTCAAATCCGGGCAAGTACCAATGTGACTTTTTCTTCAATTCATTTGTACTTTCTGAGTTTATCTTTGACATTACTGACATCGGTGAAGGAAAACATCGTGAGGAAACCTGGACTTATTGTTAATATAAGTCTGAAATCGCCAACCTGTCTTGAGCAAGCGTGGTGATCAATGCTCGTGCCTTCTCTGTATGAGAAGAGGCCTTTGCCCTGCAGTGGGACAGTAACAGGCAGGTTTTTTTTTACCATCTTGTTCTAAACTTTGGGCGACCGAGCTCTGCGGGTGAAAATACAGAGAAAACGAATTTTCCCAGATATGAGACCTAGCTAGATCAATTTTCGCCCCCGTGAACCCCAATATTGCAACTTTCACCGAGATCGTTAGAGCCTTTTTCGAGAACGTGATTACAAATATCATATATACAAATATTGCTCGTTTAATAGTTTAGATTTAATTTCTCCTATACAATAAATAAAACATGCTGCAATCACCATTACGTATGCAAAGCGCAGTGGTAATGGTAATATTGCTCACGATCATGCTGTTTTTTTAATGACATCATGATTTCCTATTTTTCTGGGTTTTTCATGCGTTGACGCGCCATTTTCTTTCTCAGTTCAACGCACTAACAACAACATTGCAAAGAAATAAATTCTACTATATCGGTTGCCGATTAAAGTCAACAAGTCTGCAATTACTATCGAGCAACAATAAACATTGTACACCGCAATTACAAACAGAATTGCTTTTCCTATTGGAATGTTAGTGAGTTGAACGTGACGATAATATTATCGTGGACGTCTACGGCATCGGCATCACGATAAAGGCCTATTCAGATATAAGCGATATCGCCGCAATATAACTGTCGCGCACGGTAGCGATCCAGGTCCAAAATGACTAAGCAGAAGGCGGACTAATATTGCTACTGAGCGCGACAGCGATATTGCATGAATAGGCCTTAACTTGGGGAAGTAAAATGTATGGAAATATAATATGAAGTCGCTTTTAAATTTCCGTCCACGATAACGGTATAACGTGCCTGTATTTCCATACATTTTACTTTCGTGTTATCGTGATGCCGTGGACGTCCACGATATTATCGTCACGTAAGCAGTTATAAAAGGGCAAAATTAAAAGAAAGCCTGAAAAATCTGAAAATGTTTTCAGTTTAATCAAACTTAAACCAATTACTTCAATAAAACGATTTACAATCACTTTTGAACTGTCAAGGAGTCGCTCAGTCAGAAATATGAAGCTAGTTGCCCATTCCAAAGCGTAGTAGGTACCTATGGAGAAGAACGGGCAAGAAACTCCACGGACACTCTTTTAAAATTAATTGTAAAAAAAATATTAGTAACATCATTAATGTTGGAATTTATAATTATTAATGTGACAACGTTTTAAAAAAATACGTACAAGTTAAAAGCGTCTAAAGTACAGCATAAAAACAATACAAAAATTAATTTTTTTTTTTTTTTTCTTAAGAAGTAAGCAGTACCTTTGTACTCATAATTATGATTATGTCGTATCTGTATCTATTTTACTGTGTGTACGTAAAAAAAAAAAAAAAAAAAAAACAGTCCCAACTGACGGTGCCAGTTCAAGTACATTACGCATGGATCAGCACTATTCAGCTCAACCATTTTGCTGCTAAATCATCCAACATACGCAGATAAAATTAATTCTAACGCAGTTTTTTTTTTTGCATAATTGGACTTGGTATCATGACATGTAGTTAATGATGATGATGATAATAACTTACATATATAATAAAATTATGACCGAATGGTCAACCCACGACGTGTCTTTCAGAGATTTGTATAGTACAATTACCTACTGTGATAAAAAGGAAAAGCAAATCATGTTAAGGAAAATAAAGCGATTAAAATTTTCGAAGTGTTTTTGGTGAGTGTGTTTTGTTTTTGTCGAGTGCCGCTAGCGGCACTTTATCTCTGTGGGATAAAGTGCAGCTACCTGCGGCACTTTAGTGGCACTGCCTCGGCCCGGCTAAAGTGCCGTAAACAGTGCATTGTCATTGTCACTGTCACTTGTTATTTTGTTTGATTGTTGAGGTTAGTTCGCTGCCCTTTGTATTGATTGATCATATGTGGAGAGGCTAAGTTTAATTCCTTTCATCTATAGCCGGCTAAACTTAAGTGTAGCCATAATAGGCCTAGGCATAGCAAATGAAAATGGCTGAAAGGTAGGTTAGGTTAAGTTAGAACTGTGACCACACAACGGGCCAGGATCCGTTTAGGCACAAGAGAATGTAATTTTTTGGGATTGTGGTGTTTTCCAGCGAACTAACTTCAACAAGCTAACAAAATAACAAGTGACAGTGACAATGACAATGCAATGCTTACGGCACTTTAGCCGGGCCGAGGCAGCGCCACTATTATGCCGCTAAATTTTTGATTAATTTGTTTCTCCTACTTAGTACCTTTCAACTACATTGTAACGCCTGAAAATATTGAACCACCTACGTAATAAATCTCTCACCGAAATCCTAATCACTTAATAAACGTTGCTAAGAGATAAATGTGTGAGAAATAAATATAAGACCCACCTACATACATAAGTAAAGTATTTATTAAATCTATAACAAGTTATGCTCACGGCTTCGTTTGCGATTTAAATGCTACGTTTATCCAGTACAAAAAAACACCATGCTTCTCGGTAAATGGGTCTTGATTGGACGGCCATACGTTTTCCTTGTGCGAAAACTGAGTTCGGAGACAAACGGAGAACTGTCCATGTCGTCTATGTCTTTGGTAACCGACGCGCAAATAATTTGTTTATTTTATGTACTTATTTTTCATCAGTCAATATTTTATTCAGATTTAAAATGAAATAGGTATAAGTAACAACTTGTATTTAATCAATTAATAAAATAAAAATATAATATCCTAACTTAACTAAAACTATTAACAAACTAAATATGGCGTTCGAAAATTCCTTCGCAGCGCTGCAGCTGTCGACCGGTAATGGACTCTCTCTCTCTCTATGGCAATGCTTAGTCTCTGGTCAAGGTAAACGCCAGCCCTTGGATCACGGGAAGTGTCAACGAGCCGTTGGGAGATTTCATTGAGCACACCATGAGCACTCCGACCCCACGGGCTGAGAGTTTTAACCCAGTGCAAGTATAAAAATCTAAAATTTTACATATAAAATATATCTGGATTATTAGACAGACGATTTCAATAAGTTTGTGTATTTAGATATTCTTTACTCTAATAGGTTATCGGTGTCATTAGCGTGGGCTTTGTAAAGGGCTGCCGAAGGTCAGACGCTGGTAGGCGCCACTTTTCTGCCTGGGAACTGAACGACATTAGAATGATAAAAGGATCGTTAGCAAGCAAAAAACTGACTATCGTTTGATAATGTTATAGAATGAAAATGATTGTTTCAGTGCGACCTAAAATTCCTTTTCGACGGCGAAGTGTCAATACTTCTTATCAGAAATTTTTCGCGAAAGTCACTTTTTATGGTTTCGAATTTTAAAGATCAAAAGCAGTTCATAAAGATTTGCGTTTCAATGCAAAAACTACACTGCTCCAAAAAAAAATAGAACCTATAAAAAATAACCTAGATACAGTAGTAGAGTAATACAAATGATATTGTTCCGGCACATAGATAGAGCTTATGAATATTGGATTACCTTATATCGTGGTAACAACGCCCTGGCTTTAGAACACTATAGGTGCCCGAGTAGTTTGTAGTTTGTTTATACAAGCCCAGTCACTGCAGCAAGTTAGTTTACTGGTACGGTACCAACGACTGACTAGCGACAGACGAGTTTAAGAGTCTACAACACCTCAAATTGCTGACCTCTGATGCTCCGTTATATCGAAAATACTGCAGCACAAATTTTGAAATAAATATTATGGTTAAGTTGAGGATTAATGTTAAGTACCTACTATGCTTGACGAAAACACGATTCCATAAAACTACCTCTACTCTCCAAACAGGAAAATAAACCGCTAGTATTAAAAAAAAAAACAAATTATGTCATGAATCTTTACATAATAACTGAATTAAATATAAAGCAAATACAGTGTTTTTTTTTTTATTTAAACACCTCAAATTATTAGCACCGTCAAAATAAAGTACCCAGACTATCGGCGCCTTAGAGCCTTGTCCCCGCCACTCAATCTCGCTTAAACTCAGTCTGCGAGCGACTAGAGTGCGAGCCAGATAAAGAGTGGATTTTAGCTGAGGTATTATGGACTCTGGTACTGGACTGGTTAGTTGTAGGTACTTGCCTTATGTAAACGCTACTTAGGTCATTATGTATGTGTGGGCTGTTTATGCTTTTTTCAATTCTTTGTTTTACTATTAATCGCATCAATGTAATAGCAGGTTATTGTTATTTAGATTTCTCGGTTTTTCTGCAATAGATAAAAGCTTACCTAATCTTTTTAAGAAGTACTGTTGAATTAATAGCATTACAAGTTAATCTAGGTTGTTGTAGGTTGAAACCCAAACAGGCGCTTACTTTGTGTAAATTATTTCATCACCACTGCTCTCAAAACGGTGAAGGAAAACATCGTGCGGAAATCGGCATGTCCTAGAACCTAATTCGAAGACATGTGACTTCTACCGACCCGCATTGGGCCGCGTGTTAAATTACAGCCCACTCCCTCTCACCGAGAGGAGGCCTGTGTCCCAGTAGTGGGAATATTATGGGTGCTGTAAGTCGTATTCTGGACCTCACAAACACTCTTAGTCTTTGAGCTACTTTTGGCTTTATCCTACTGACAAGTTATATGAGTTTATATAATTGTTTATTTTATTTGACTTTATAAGTCAAGTTATTTAAATTTAATTTATTGTTGGCATAATCTACGACATAATCTACTCATCACAATGTTGTTTTTATGAGTTGTATTGCAATATGTGGTTACCTAGTGACCTCGACAATTGATCATATTATTTATTGTTATTAGTAAATTAGCTGTTTGTTTATTTATTTTACCTCGATGGTCCTAGTTTATCATTTATAACTTCCAGTTACAACTATATGTAAGCGGGCACGCCCTTTATGCCTGGAGGGTTTTATTTAGATATTAAGTTCTGTTTACGTTTAATTTTTTATTTCTGCCTGAGTATAGCTGTGCTCGATGATTTTGTCTGGTATATTGGCGTGTGCTAGCTAACATATGGCTAATAATTTAAATAATGTTTTGTATTGCGTAATGTAAATTATTTTGAATACTATTATATAGTTTTTTTTTTTCTTCTAACTAAACAGACAGCTGTGCTGCTGGGGAGTTTGTTGCACCACTTCTACTTCCCAGCTAATGCACTAGGAAATGGTGAAGGGTGGGCGTTTTGGGGGACTGTCTTATGTAATTGACGTTCGAAAAGTGCTGATTCTCAGCCTAGTTTGAATAATGACTTTTGAATTTCGAATTTTGAACATCATAAAATTGCCAATACCTACCCTACAAGCTATTAAAAACTTTGTAGACAGTTTTATACTCCATCCTACCCATTGTTCGGTTTCGCGACTACATCCGTGCCACCGTCATCCACCAGATGACGCCACATTAATATGAACGAGGGTTTACGGGCCCAACTGTTACCGGTCCAATTTATTTTAATACTGTGCATTTGACATCGGGTTTAATAATATGTTGTTGGTAATTAGGGATTCTTTATGGTATAAACCAATTAATTGTTTGGGTTTGTTTAAAGTTGGTTTAATTGAGGCCTTATGGCCGTACTCTTAAACATAAGCTTAGGAGCTTCACACTCCGCATATGTATTATTTCTTGTCCTGGGTTTCATATAACCTATAAGCTTCGTAGGTATGTTAAACAAAATTAAATAAAGGAATATTACCACGTGGTAGGTACTTAAAAATATAGCAATAAATCAATTGATGAATGAAACTAGTTAGGAAATCCTGAAATAAGAACTTTAGTTATAGGTACAAGAGAGTACTGTAGGTACTAAGAAAAGGTTTGGCAAGATGTCACATGTCTCCGAATTTTTGGTTCTAAGACATGCCGGTTTGCTCAGGATGTTTTCCTTCACCGTTTTGAGAGCAGTGGTGATGATTTAATTAACACAAAGTAAAGCGCCTGTCAGGGTTCGAACCTACAACTCGTAAGTCGTAACTCTTCACCTAATTTGAATTTAAACATTGTATATAATGTCAATAAACTTCAAAAACAAATGTTTAAATATTTTCATCACATCGTTTATTTTTGCGTTTTTCTGAGAATCCAAAAATATCTAATAGAAATTATAACTCTGTTTTAAATTATATTTAAGATCCGGGAGTTCTACTCTCGCATTCAAAATAGTTCATACTTTCGATTAATAGAATAAAAAAAACCGGCCAAGTGCGTGTCGGACCACGCACAATGAAGGGTTCCGTAGTTGGGATGAATTTATCCCAAGAACAAACTTAACATTGTAGTTGAAAAACGTGTTCTCCCAGACGGAATGTATGGGAGATCATGTTTTTCAAACCGCATTAATATTTCGCAAACGGATCCCTGAATCCAAAAACGGTTTCAACAAACTCACAATATTTTTGAAAGACCTTTCTAACGATACCCCACAACATGGGGTAGATGTGGAAAAAAAAACATCCCCACTTTACGTGTAGGGGAGGTACCCTAAATATTTTTTTTTTTCTTGATTTTATTTTACCACTTTGTCGGCATGATTAATAAGTATATATATGCCAAATTACAGCTTTCTAGTACTAACCGTCTCTGAGCTAAGCCGTGGATAGACAGACGGACAGACAGACAGACGGACATGGCGAAACTATAAGGGTTCCTTCCTTTACTACGGTACCTTAAAAAAGTGCTTGCCAAATAAATAGACATACATACACTCGAAAAACATTACCATTCATAAGGGGCAGATGGGTAAAAAGTAGGTATGTTTACAAATTTTTACTTTTGACTTAATCTTGGTGTATTTACGCTAAAAGATTTTTATCTTTTTATTCTTAACACTATACTATACTATTCGTAACAACTAGCATTTACTGCATACAGATAAACTAACTCGAGACTTCATTTTCCACAAAAGCATTGAAAAGCATTGTGAAAACATTTTCCATTAGAAAGCTGTTAAAAATTGCATCGTTCAAGATTTGCGAGAGCATTCCTCGGAGCCGGCAAACTCTATTTGTATTCTGAGAGACGGTTTCTTCTATAAATGTTAATGTTGTTAGTAATGGAGATGTGATTATAAGGACAAGAGTGTGTGATGGCCATTTTGAGGTTTTGGATCTTGTTGATAACAATATTCAAAATTGTATATTGTATTGTAAATGTATGTATCAAAAATTTAAAGGAGTATGCTTACATGATTTCGTCATGTTGAGAGGATGAGTGAAAGGTGGCTAACAAACGGTATTTACAAGGCAGATATGAGTGGAAACCCCTGGAGGGGTGCGTCCTAGGAGGACATATACTGACCTTATTGGTGATGTTCTTCAGAAAGGTCAGGTGCGTAGTACTCGCTACCGACGTGCGTGTATGACCAGATATATGGACGTAAACGAGGCAAAAGAAGTATGTAAGGATTGTAGTAGGTGGTTTTCTTTAGTGCCTGCCTACCCCATGGGAAGAAGACGTGAGTCTATGTATGTATGTGTCAATACACAATAGGGATGTTGACTAAAATATTTATTTTTTATTATTACTTTTTTTTATTGCACCATGTAGATTATAAATAAAAATATTGGACACGTATTTTTTCTTTTTTTACGTAATTAAAAGATTACGGCAATACATTGAGTTAAAATGTGGCATGACGTCACTCGGTAGATTTTATACTGGCTTGTGACGTAGCGAGCCCCCGCTCCCAACTTTAATGCGTTTTATCTAAACCATTTTTAGGGTTCCGTAGTAAACAAGGAACCCTTATAGTTTCGCCATGTCCGTCTGTCTGTCTGTCTGTCCGTCTGTCTGTCCGCGGCTTAGCTCAGAGACGGTTAGTACTAGAAAGCTGTAATTTGGCATATGTATACATATTAATCATGCCGGCAAAGTGGTAAAATAAAATCAAGAAAAAAAACCTTCCCTACCTCCCCTACACGTAAAGTGGTGATGTTTTTTTTTCCCTCATCTATCCCATGTTGTGGGATATCGTTAGAAAGGTCTTTCAAAAATATTGTGAGTTTGTTCAAGCCATTTTTGGATTCAGGAATCCGTTTGCGAAATATTAAGCTTTTAACTGAATTTTTTTGTTAGAGTCAAGTGTCCCCCCCCCCTTCTAGCTAAATGGTTATACTTGGACTTGTGAAAAAATTTACAGCAGTAGTATATATAATGCAATTAAAAGGAAAACTATGAGAGCTAAGTAGGCTGTACAGCTTACCGAGTTATAAGCAACCAACTTAAATTTGCGGTTTGAAAAACATGATCTCCCATACATTCCGTATGGGAGAACATGTTTTTCAACTACAATGTTAAGTTTCTTCTTGGGATAAATTCATCCTAACTACGGTACCCTTCATTGTGCGTGGTCCGACACGCACTTGGCCTGTTTTTATTAATATGATAAAGCAAAAAATGCGTGTCTAATATTTTTTTATTATCTGATTGACGGACTAAATAGTTTTTATTTCCCCCAGTAAATTAGACTAGGTTTGGAAGACAGCCAAAAGTGATATGATGAAATGAAAATGTTATTTTTTACTATGTAAGTTTATAGTTATTTTATGATTTTACAGTACTTACACATTTATTAAAGAGGATAAAAATATATAGACTGGATAAACTTCTTATTCTGAATTAATTAACAGATTATTAAAATTAAAATATAATATATTAACCTAACTAAAACTATTAAATTAACAAACTAAAATATAATAATAATAATATCAGCCTATTATTGTCCCACTGCAGGGCAAAGGCCTCTTCTCATACAGATAAGGCACGAGCATTGATCACCACGCTTGCTCAAGACGGGTTGGCGATTGCAGACTTATATTAACAATAAGTCCAGGTTTCCTCACGGTGTTTTTCCTTCACCGATGTCAGTAATGTCTAAGATAAACTCAGAAAGTACATATGAATTGAAAAAGTTACATTGGTACTTGCCCGGATTTGAACCCTCAACCCTGACCCAACCCAACTAAAATATGGCATCTAAAAATTCCTCCGCGTCGCTGTCGACTGGTAATGTACCCAAGAGACTGGCCGCATTGCCACATTTGCGTAGTTGTATGGCAATGCTTAAAATGAAAATGTTCGTTTTTTTATTTTTGGAAGAAGATTTTGAGGCACTTTTACACGTAATTTTTTTAAACAAGATGGCGTCGGCCTTTCCTGGTTGATGATGAAACAAAGTCACGGTTTCTTCTAAAGTCTAGATAAGACAGGGAGTGAAGTGTTTTTTTTTTCCATGGTAGTGATAGTGATGAAGATAATCTCTACATATTCTTTTTTAAAATCTTAAGACTTTAAATATCTTTATTTATTTTATCGTAAGACTACATCTTCATTATTTTCATATTATTTACTTTATTCCTATAACATTATTTTATTTTTATTAACACTTATCTAAATGCAGGGGCATGAAAAATAGTGGCACAGCTAGAATATTACAAAGATATGAGCATGAAATAAACGTTTATTTTATACCCACATTATTTATTTTACACCTCATTTGATAAGAGCCTAATGGTTCTTATTAGGCTCTTATCAAATGACGTGTAAAATAAATATGTTATGTAATGTACTCGTATGTATGCTGACGATACATAATTTCATGTATCGTTACGCTAACGATACATAAAATTATGTATCTTTAGCTTTGAAAATATATGGGAGGAATAAATAATTGATGATAGAGATAATTATCGTCGATGTGGTATGAAGATAAAATATAACCCTACGCAATTAAAATTTTATCAGATATTTTGTTATTTAAGCAAGCCATCGTTTATCATACACACAATCACAATCTTTTGTTGACTGTAATCAATCTGCCTCGCCTTTTCCCAACTATGTTTAGGTTGGCTTCCAGTCTAACTGGATGCAGCTGAATTTTTACATGGAGCGACTGCCTATCTGACCTCCACAATCCAATTACTGGGTAATAAGATATCGTTGGTAAGACTGGTGGGACAACCAAGGTAAGACTTGTTGTCAGACTTTCGGGCTTCTGACGACCCGTAACGACTCTCAAAGATAACGAATAACAGCCGGGACCAACGGCTTAGCGTCCTTTCCGAGGCACGGAGGAGTGTCAATATCTCGTGACGACGACAAGATCGATCCGTGGGGCTGTTACCATTAGCCACGAGCTCCTTGTTGACTGTCAAAAATATTGAAAAAAAAAAAACATATTGTTGAGCCTTTGTGTTTCAAAGTTATTCACTTCATAAATCGTTCATTTATTCATTCTTCATTTTACTGTCAACTCGTTGAATTTACATTGATTTGATATCAGTACGTAAGTATTTCTGCTTACATCGCACTTTACACTTTTTATTTGATTTTAATAAAATAAAAATAAAATATCTGCTTTGTATTATATTGTGTGTGTTTTATTTAGTCTGTGCTAAATAAATGTATTTTCTTGTTCTTGTAGATACTGACATCAAGAGCTTTCTGCACTTAACGAAGTTTCAGGGAAACATAATAGGGCTTGCTGGCTTGTTTGAGTAAATGAAGCAAAGAAGTGGTTTGCATATCCTAACTACGTATATAATCCTAACAAATATTATAAATGAGAAATTGAATTTGTTTGTTTGTTTGTTACGCTTTCACGCTAGAACGGCTACACGGATTTGTATGAAATTTGGCACATGAGTAGAAAATGACATGGAAAAGGACATATGACATTTTTATCCCGATATTCCCGTGGGATAGAGACTTATGCGGGTGAAATCGCGGGACGCAGCTAGTAATATTATAAATGCCAAAGTGAGTTTGTTTGTTACACTTTCACGGTAGAACGGCTGAACGGATTTGGATGAAATTAGGCACATGGGTAGACCATGACCTGGAAAAGGACATAGAATACCTTTAATCCCGATATTTCTATGGGATCGAGAGTTATGTAGGTGAAACTGCTGTGCGCATCTAGTATTATTATATGTTGGAGGTAGTGGAACAATAACGTAGGACAACTTGTTACACGCGATAATAATTAATACAATAAAAATAAATTTTCTTTGAAAGAAAACATTAGAAACGAACTTCATCAACATGAAAGCAATAAGGTGTCGGTCATTTAAATAATACCAGTCTCCAGAAATTCCATAACATTGCCAAATGGTTTGACAAGATGCTTTAAAATATCAAAATATTCTATTTTTATTTTAATTCATCTTTAATATTTTTCTGCGAATTTCCCACGCTGTGCCTTAGATGTGAAGAAAAATTCATTTCCTACAGAATTTGTTTATGAAAATCTTAGAATCAATTTAAATAAGTAAATGGGTTTCTGGAAGGCTCAAAGATGAGAAATTAAGGATATCCGCAATTTTACACCCCCGCATCACCGTCTCGTAAAAGCAATGTATCTGATAGATAATTTATATTAATTTATTTTATTTAGAATTTTAGAATGTAGACAGTGCAAGAGTTTTCGTTGTAACGATTATTGGGCGACGCCTTTGTAGAACAGTCCACTGTTTTACTGCTGAGATGATGAAAATTATATTTTTTTCTGGCAATTTAGATCTCATCTGATCATTTGCTCGTTTCTTTCAAACTAATAATATATTTTTCTAAAAATACTTTCGATGAAAGAATAATCCAATTTAGAAGGCAATCTGTCCAATTAATCTGATCGTGACAATATTGTCTGCCCGTCACCCGTCACAGATAGCGACGTAATATCCGTCCAGCATTGAATCTGACAGATCTTATCATTTCTTCGTGAAAACACCTTCATCATAAGTCAAATTGAGGACATTGCAATTTTTTGTTAAGGGTGTCAAACTCGTTACACGCTGAGGTAATCAGTGGTAATAGTTCAAAAATAATTAAAGAAAATAGATGAATATTGACCCCCCCCCCCCCCCCATTATATCCGAAATTATTGACCTAAAACTACTTAAAGATTACAGGAAAATCTATAAGAAATCTATGGTCTTAAAATAACATGGTAAATCTCCCAATATTGTGCGTACAAACTTACATTTGCAGTTGGAATATATGGGAGAACATGTATAACAACAACAACGTTAAGTTTGTTCTTGGGATAAATTCATCCCAACTACGGAGCCCTTCGTTGCCCGTGGTCCAACACGCCGTTGGCCAGTTTTTTGTTAATATGGGACACATCTTACACTCCTGGACTCCTAAATCGAGCCACCGTGCAATGTATTAAGTCATGTAAAGGCTCCTGCACAAGCCGGGCGAACAAAAGAGCCGCTAAACAAAGGAGTGCCGCTCGGCAAAAGCCGGCGGCCAGTGCCGCCGGCACTGCGTGTTGCCTTAAGGTCTTAGGGCCTAAAACATTTAAACAATAATGAGTCAAAGAAAAAGTTTTGATGCAGTTTTGTAAATGACATACTGGCCATCATTTCGGTGACATCATTGTTCCGAATTTGAATTCACGACCATTTAAAAAGTCATAGACTATGATACAAAAAAATGCAGGGTGGCTTTACGTACATATAAGGCCCGGGCTCCACCAAAGCGGAGATGTGCGGAGATATGTGAAGCGGAGATGAGAAGAGACGTTTTTCTACGAGGGTGTGTATCCACCGAAGCTGTGCGGAGATGCGTACTGGCTAGACTGGAGCGGAGATGTGTGCTGGCTAAAGCGGAACTGAGCCGCTTGCGGCAAGCGTTAGATGTTTACCGCTGTGATACGCCGCTCACATCTCTTCTCGTCTCCGCTGCGGGCCGCCACACTGTGGATCGAAAAAAGGCTCCCGAAGACATTGGAGCTTAAATTTTAAAGTGTTGGTTTTTTGCTTAAAATATCTCCTTATATCCAATATTATGCATAAATATGTCATAGGATACAATCTGGTAGGCAAATTGGCAACTTATCTTTTTTTGCAAAAAACATGTATGGAGCATAGATAATATTTATAAAATCAAAAAATCATAAATAAATAGTTATTTCACCGTGTGCAAGGATATAAAGGCCATTCAAAACATTTTTTTTACGCTGAGAAATATATTTTTTGCAAAAAAAAAGTTTTTTTTGGCAGTTTGCCTACCAGATTGTGTCCTATGATATATTTATGCATAATATTGGCTATAAGAAGCCATTTCAAGCAAAACATTGACACTTTAAATTTTAAGCTGAAATGTCTTCGAGAGCCTCTTTTCGATCCACAGTGCATCGTCAGCTTACGAGGCACAGCTCACATCTCCGGTTTGTACCGCCGCCCACCTCAATCTCGGCGAGGCACAGATCACATCTCCGCTTCGATCGCGCCATACAAAAATATACATCTCCGCTCAATGGTCTCCATTGAAGCTGAGTGGAGACAAGATGTGTGAATAACGAAATTCTATTGGCTGTTTAAAACACATCTCCTTTCCTCTTGTTTCGTCTCCTAAGAGTCCGGGAGTGTACTTACAACTTTATATACTGAGGTGCAATTTATTGTGAAAAAACGTAAGATAATTAGAATTTCGCGAGCTACCCTAAGGCTTTCGCCTTAAGCGCTTTAATATGAAATAAAAAGCTTTTAGACATAATGTATGGTTCTATACAGGCCCACGCGTAAAGGGGAAGCTGTCGTAAGTAGTAATGAAACTTGCCTACCATGTTTTTATTATAATATTTAGACCCGCCCCCCCCCCCCCCTATTATAATGCAAACGGGTTCTATGCAGGTTCATGCACTTAAGTCTCATAAACTATCTTTTTTAACTTGTTTTTTTTTTCCTTTGGTGAGTAGAATTTGCACTTTCCTTTCGTATAGAATTCGTTTTCTACCCTGTCCATTCATTTGGCTAGGTACGGCAGTAAAACAAAGTAATTTAAAGAATTCGCTACAATTTCCCAGAAGGATCATTATTTCCTTTCTACCAAGAGTTGGACATTTTCGTTTCCGCTTGCCTAATCAAAAAGAAACTTCATTACTCGTTTCAACACTTCTAGACAATGAAAAGCTTTTACATTTTTAACCCACTTCAAAAAAGAAAGAAAGATGACAACGAATAAACGAATATTATATATCTTTTGGCGTTCGAATGACATTAACAGAGGGGCGCTGTCGGTAAACATTTGTACAGTTGTTTTGTGACTATATAAATAATACTAAAATAAAAAAGCCTTCTACATAAATACATAGAACAATTTAAGCATATCCTATCCTATACTATTAAATTAGCAATATTTGTGGATTATTCCGAACGTGACCCGGAAATCCTAACCCGGTCGCGGGAAAAATAATAATATTTGTTCCGAACGTAACCCTCTTCCTAACCTGATCCGACGTATTGTTCCTATCATAACCCGAACCCGAACCCTTACTATACGTATTGGTACTAATTATTGTGTTCGTTAATTGTTAAGTGTGATATTTTGATTCGAACAAAATAATTAGTACCTATAGTAAATAAACAATTATTAAATATTAAACTCTAATTTGACACATGTTTAAAAAGTAAGCTCAAAGTATGACACGTATTAGAAATGTTATTATTTTTACGATGGGTACTAATTATTTTGTTCGTTAATTGTTAAGTGTGATATTTTGATTACTTATACTGCCTTGCTAAGCCGAAAGGCGCTATCTCAGAGATACGGCCTTTTAGTTTTTTTTTTATACCATTCAATAGCTATAACAATTTCGCATCTAATGGTATCAGCCAAATAGCGCCATCTAACTTAAAACATTAAAAAAAACACTAAGAAGATATTTTTATCCTTATGTTTCCTTAAATAACAATTTACAAAAAGTCAATTTTCTCAAAACTTACTCCGATTGAGATAGAGCCTTTCTGCTTAGCAGGGCAGTATAGTAAATATTAAACTCTGATTTGACACATAGGTACTTTTTATTCTAAGAAAGAGGAGAGGGAAAACCTATATATATCGCAATTCGGGTTATGATAGGAACAATACGTCGGATCAGGTTAGGAAGAGCGTTGGTTACGTTCGGAACATTTTTTTATTTTTTTATTCAAGTTACTAACCTAACTCGCGACCGGGTTACGATTTCCGGGTCAGGTACGGAATAATCCATATTGTATATATATATATAAGGCATATGATGAGGATATATATACTTACTTGTAATCACGGTCTCGAAAACGGCTCTAACGATTTCGATGAAAGTTGCAATATAGGGGCGAAAAATCGATCTAGCTAGGTTTCATATCTGGGAAAATCCGTTTTCCCAGTATTTTCACTTGAGTAGAGCTCGGTCGCCCAAAGTTTAGAACAAGATGGCTACCTCAGAATAATGACATGGCAGCATGGAATTAGTAAGTACCTACTATCATGGCAGCATGGAAATAGTAAGTACCTACTATCATGGCAGCATGGAAATAGTATGAACTTTCCTATACTATTAAATGAGGTCAGTCGCCCAGGTACTTATTTTACAATATCAAATATTGTTTTTTTTTTTTTTTTTACATTTCATTAACATTTATATTATTGTGAATGCCTTTTTGGTCTAGTGGTCGCAAGCGCTACTGCTGTACATGAGGTCTTGGGTTCGATTCCCAGGTTGGGCAAAGTGCTTTTGGGTTTTTCTATATGGAAATTCTCGGTAGCGGCCCGGAGTTTGGGTGTTGAGTTAAATTCATATTTATAATTGTGGTTATTATTTATAGGTGCTTGTAAGCAAAATACATATTAAAATATTTTCTATCTGCGGCGTAGGCCTACTCCAACTGTCTCCATTTTTCCCTATCTCTAGCTTGTCTACTCCAGTCTGGTGGCGTTTTGTGAAATGTCACTTGAAATGTAATAAAAAAATAAGATGGCGGCCTTAGTTCCGATATTGTCCGAGCGCCAAAATAACCTTGAAGCGTATAGTTCTTAATTCAAATCTTTGGTTCTGAAAATATGGCTGTCTATATTATGAGACTCGCACAATAACTATCACGGAGGAGCTCGTGGCTAAGTAATAACTGCTGCACGGGTCGATCCGTCAGGTTAAGCTACGCTTGCCGGGAGTGGTCTGTGGATGGGTGACCGTCTTTACATACCGAGACTCCTCCGTGCCTGGGAAAGCACGTTAAACTGTTGGTCCCGGCGGTCATTCATGCATCTTTGATAGTCGTTAAGGGTCTCTAGAAGCCCGTAAGGCTGTTATCGTGGTGCCCAGTAACTAGGTTGTGGAGGTCAGATAGGCAGTCGCTCCATGTAAAATACTGGTATTCAGCTGTATTCGGTTAGAGTAGAAGCCGACCCCAATAAGGTTGGGAAAAGGTTAGGCAGATTGATTTGACAGAATACCTATCACAGTTCACCGCCCTTCCCACGTACCTACCACCAAATCTACGTGAGTAAGTACAATATCAGGAAGTCGTACAAAGTACATAACAGTTTCCTGGCTACCCAACTTTGATTGTTGCCGGCTGAAACTTTACTAATATCGAGTCGATAAATCGATTGCCGACTACGATTGGTTTCGAAATAACAATGCTTGGCATTATAGTTAGAGAGAGGTGTGAATTCTGCGGATCGTTTTATACCTTCTCTCACTTTCTGTAAGCCGATTAACTTGAAAATCATCAACATCCCTAAAAAAGTTAGTAAAGTTGTTTGAAATCTGTTTTCAAATGTTTCAGATAGTGACTTGTTCATGTTTATTTCAAGCACATAATTTATAAAATAAAAATGAAATGCTGTTCGTTGGTAAGCATGCCTTGAGAACGGCTGGACCTATTTGGCTAGTTTTAGTTTTAAAACATTAATTTTCAAATTCGGAACGTCCTTTTTTGTATGAATTATTGAAAGGACATGACAACGTCTGTCGGGTCAGTTAGTTATTTTTATTTTGCACTTTGCCATCCCAATCTCAACCCAACCAATTGGCCAAATCTTTGAAACTATCTATGGCACCGGTTAAATAAGAGATTTTATGATATAGGTAAAAAAAAAAAAAAAAATACTATGCGACTGAATATACAACTTATTTTAGCGTCTTAATTTCAGTCGGTTCATATTGTTTCCCTTTGCAGTACCATATTACCTTTTATCAAAGAAACAAACAATTTCACAGCTGCACAAAACAAAACTCACATAATAGACTTCACTACACAAAACAGACATATTACTAAGTACACTATTCACAAAAATCTTAATACGAGACCTGGCAGCCCGCCTACAATTCCTCCGCGAGATGACTTGCTGCATGAAACCTATTCTTCCACCCCGACAATAGAACTTAGTCTATGTTTTGGCAGAGTTCCACATGTCCGGGACTTTCCTAAACCTTGTCGTTTTCATTGTTAACAAATTTTATGTGTCCCGCTCCAGCTCTAAAGACTGTACCTCTTTAGAGCTTAAAAAAGCCGTTGAGTTACAGTACGACATCGGCTAAATTCGTAAAACCGATCACCATCCGAACTAAGTGCGCCTTCAAAATCACCAATCTTTATTACTGCTTTAGGTGAAAATGGTCTTTACACAAACGCAATAAGAAGCACAGTCATATAACCAAATACATTCGTAAAATTGGAATGAATGAATGCAAATTTTTAGATTTAAATGCTACCTCTAAGTTGTGTCGTACTGTACGCAGTAGTATAAGCCCATGAATATATATTTTATAATTAGTCATGTGGTATATGACTGTATGGAGTCGACGCAACGCAGTCAACAATGTACTCTGCGACGGGATCTTTTGCAATGTGTAGAGAACATAATCGATTTGTTTAATTTGTTGCTTAAGTTTTTTACGTGTGGTTTCCAGAAGAAGTAGCCATCCATTATTGGTCCAGTATTTGGTCTGATGGTTCCAGATCTCTTTTAGTTAAATTACAACAGTGTTTTTTATATTTTTTATACTAGCTGCTACCCGCGGTCCCGTCAAAACCGGAATAGCCGTTTCAGAGATTAGCCGGAACAAACAGACAGGCAATTTTTTTTTTTTTGTTATAAGTACTTTCATATGCATATAGTAAAAAGCTGTTATTTTGTTATTACAATAAGACACTTCAGTTCTATTTATTTTTATGTACCTAGTATGAATGTATGTACTTAAAGAAAAACATTTATTTTAAAATTCATAGTGGACTAAATACAACCTGTTATTCATTTAAACATAAAGTTAGTCGAGAATAATATAAATGAACAAGCACAGTATTTATGTTTCTAATTAATTGACCTTTGATTACAAACTAAAATCAAAACTTATCAACAAGAGGTAGAAGGTCAACATTGGCGTCAGACAAACATAACTTTATAATTATAATGGTTTAGTTAAATTGATCACACGAACATAGGATTTAATAGAGGCAAGCACCCAAATGAGTCCTGGTTGAAGTTTACGTTAGGTGGAAAGATTTTCATTTTTATAATAAAATCTCTTTCTTATGGACTTTCCACGGAATTAATACAAAAAAGCACAAACCCGTACACTCCACACTCTCATACACTCTCACAAATAACATTTTTAATGACCTCTTTTTTGCAGCTTTAGCTTTAGTAAGTAACTTTTTTTAAATGGTGTATTATTATGTTTTAAGTATTAGTATATTACCTAATCCCCTCCTATCTTAAAAAACGTTTGAAGTTCCTTCATGACACACATAATAGATATCTGAGGTCATCTGGAAACTTGAGACTAGAGATGCCGATGCATTCCACCAGCTTTTATGACAAGTCTTTTACAGTTCAAGCAGTACGGTTATGGAATGCCTTACCCGTGTCGATAAAGGCTTGTGCAGACCAGCGCGACTTGTGGCGCGACGCGACTCAAACAATGCAATTTCTAAGAAAACTGTACGGAATAACAATAACCGGCGTCGCGTCGCGCGACAAGTCGCGCTGGTCTGCACAAGCTTTAAGGCGTGCTCAATCTTTGTCCACTTTTAAAATTCTGGTAAAAAAACACTTCTTCTCTCCTTAAACATCATCATTACATATAGTTCCATGATCTTGTTTCATGTTTATCATTGTATATATATATATATATATATATATATATATATATATATATGTATGCTTTATGAATGTATGTATTTATTGTGTATGTTAATGGTACACCACTGACTACCTGCAGTATTGTCTCTCCTTCTTACTTTAATCCATCCAAAGGTTGTCTGTAAAAGATCGCTTTTAGCGATAAGACCGCCCATTGTGTCACCCTATGTAAAATATCTACATTCATATCTGTATTTTTTTATGGTGTACATAATAAAGAATATTCTATCTATCTATCTATCTAATGGTTAAACTTAGTGAAGTCACTGATGCATCTAAGGATTTATTTTTATTTATTTATGCACAATTTATTACCTTAAGTATACTGTTACAATATATAAGGCCGTCTCAATACTCCCCATACTAGTTGATACTGCGTGGATGAAGACATAATTATGGCTACATTCTCACATTTAACTTCATTACTAACTGTATGAAATCCTCACACTTATTTAACTTGAAGCATGTAACGCGGATTACGGCGACTACACATGAACAAGTTGTAATGAAAAGTCTTCCTCACGAACCGGCTCATGCCCACATTTGAATACGGAATCAAAACTAATGTAAGCAGACCTCTTTGCGAGTTACTCGTACTTTGTAATTCTCTAATCGTAAATTCAAAATGCGTTCACTCACTGCGCCTTTCCTGAACTCGTCCGTGTTTGTTGTACCTAATGTATGCGAAGTTCTTAGAACCCAGGAAATAGGAAGTGTTTTGTTTTTGATTGTATTTGAGTTACTAAAAATCTGGGGACCAAGTCTACTAATTTACAAACGATGCAATGGTTTCTCTATTGTGAGTTTATGACAGATTCGCCATAAAAAAATCTGTCTTTGCAACGTTTGTGAATTAGTACACAATATTTCATAACAATGTTGACACTGATAGCTCTTGAACGCGATTAGATGTGTTGAACGTGTTCAATTTCATTGGTGAAATCCGAACTTAGGCCCCTTTAATAATGAAGTCAATGAGCTGCGTGATATTAGGATGTTCTTTAGCATTTTTAATGTTTTAATTGGTTTCGGCTTAGCGAAAGTATTATTTATTGATAATCACCTTTACTACTTGCACAGTATTGTAGTTGTAGTATTCTGTAGTTTTGATTAATCATGTCAGGTTTGGATTACATTGATTGATTTCCTTTTCTCCACATCCATAGATACAGTAAAGCTCTGCTACAGGATTCTTACAAAGAACCTCTGGAGCGTTCTACAAACCAATCACACGAGACACACATACGTCACACCGTAATATCCGGATCGGCAGTATCCGTCGTTCCCATAGCCTTATATCTCGTCCAGTACCATTTCAACCAGCTTATTCTACGCGAAATTGAAAAAGTTCCCGCCAAAAACACTGTCATTGCCAGTAAAACGTTCCAAGTTTAAATTGCATTCGAAATGTGTGGTTTTAGCAGGTGCATCTAGGAACGACAAACTTCCAATCATATTATTTCTGAGGTAGGAAACTCCTTCCTTAATTCTACATAGTGGGTAGGGATCTACCTAAATTCTTTTATTGAAATTGATTCTTAGCCCAGTTAAAATCGACACAGAAAAGGCTAACATCGCAAACGCGCATGTAACTACGATTTTTGTATATGTTGTTAGGTCCCATGAGAGTATAGTTTTTACCCAAGTTTGCAACCCTGAAAACCGTGTGCTACTGCTAACCGTGTGCTCGAAAAGCTGCGAAATTCTGGCACATATTTCCGTTTTTTTTTTTATATACTTTAGGGACGCATTTTAGGTGTAACTTGCTTTACAAAAATATAGAACAAAGCTATATTTTTGTAAAGCAAGTTAAAACTAGAATCTGAGCCCAAATCAAGCACTTTAGGCTTATTGGTTTTTACCAGTGAGTGGTTGAAAATATACCTGAAGTATCCCACCACAATGGTAGATTTTCGATGGATACACACAAGATGCAGCTATGAGGAGCACTAAATCATTACACATCGATAATTTTACACTTTTTGGAAAAAAATGCCAATCTTGGACTAGCCGTATCTTCGTAACCAATAGGCGTAGCTGCTTCACAAAAATGTACCTACAAACGCGTCCTTAAGGTATATTTTTCAATAAACTGAAACAAGTGCCAGAATTTCGCAGTCTTTCGAGCACCGTGGTAGTAGCACAAGGTTTTCAGGGTTGCAAACTTGCTTGCAGGGTTAGAAACTACTTTCAGGGGACCTAACAACACATAAAAATCGTAGTTACATGCGCGTGTGTGATATTTGCTTTTGTTATTGACTGGGCTATCTATTATTTAGGCGGCTGTGCGTGAGGTATCACACATCGCAAAGTATGAAATGAATTTTCAGCTCTCCACCTTTTTTGAAGTTTGTTAAAAATATTGAACAGTTTTTAGCGAGCAACATTTTGGCACTTCACAGTTTCACTCACATAGTTACCGACATACCAAAATTCCTCGTTTCCGAGCCGATCAGTTATTTACCTCGTCGGCTCTACCGACGAAGTAAATGACTGATCGGCTTCGACTCCATATCTCAAGTTTAAATTACCGAGTCATCTTTTCAATATTGGCCTCAGGAACTTTCAGTATCGTCAGCATTACTGGCAGTTTCATATAGATCATGAACTTTTATGAAGGAATTTTGGCCTGATAGTAGAAGTAGCTATAACTTTGAGTTTTCATGAAGTGAGCTTGATTTGTGGACGGTAGTTTGTTTTTATACGTTGCAAAGGGTATGAAGTTTTGACTCAGTTTTATGCGATGATAGTTCGGGCAGGGATAAAGTAATGTTTTTTAGTCATTTATAAAGATATTTGGATAAAAATCGACCATTTATTTTTGTAATTCAAAATTCAGAATACAAAATATTTTATTTCACTCAAACCTACATGAGCACTTATGAAACGTCAGAAGCTAAGCTGCGTTCGCAATTCCTTTGCCAAACATGTTAACAAACACGAGTTTTAGGAAGACAACTGTAATGCCTACACATAAGATTCAGTTTGCGCTACAACTTCAAATTGTTTATGACTTTTTCAACAGTACTAGTCGGTCTAAAATCAACTTTATTTACACATGCATGAAGTTGATGTTTGTCTTAGTGGAAAATTCGTGTTTGTTTACATGTTTGGCAAAATAAATTGCGGACGCAGATTAGGTGCACGGTTCCAATTGGTCGTTTCCGAAAAAAGCCAATTGGTCGTTACCGAATATTATTTGAAAGGATACAGTGACACTTGTAAGTTTTCATTAATATTAAAAACTCAACTAATCCTTTTATTAAATTGATCCTAAATTACAGAAATTTGTCACGGCGTATTTCTGTCCAATCTTTAATTATTTCAATAAATCCGGCTTCTGGTAAAGTTTAGATGGTCTTAGCGGTTATAGATATAATTATAAAGTACCTAAACTTTAAAATTTTGAAAACGAACTTAATTACTGTGATTCAGCAATAAAAAAATAAAAAATAAACCACCCGCATTCAAGAAAACAAGATAGAATTAAAAGCACTCGACCATACAGTCCCTCAAGCCTTAGAATTACGACAAAAATGCAGTGCTTGTTATTTAGGTGACCTGCAATCTAGTTCAGGAAAGTTCTTGGTTTTAAAACCTGAGTTGCAAAAAACTGGGTTAAATTCGAAGCAACTGAGCTTGATTTGTGTGCGAGAATAATGAAATAAATAATGGAAATAAAACCAACGTACCTTTTTGTACAAGTAAAAAACGCAGCCAGTGATTTTTTTTTTTTGTGAGCTATGTTAGTATAGGTAACTCACAGGTAGAAAATAAGGAAGAAATGCTTTGAGCGTTTCGTATTGATACCAAATACAGCCGCAATTTAATATATCTACACACCATCACACATCTCATTTTATTTTTCTTCAGTCATCAGGGCTATCACACATGAAATCTAAGTAAGTAAATAATAAAACACCTACTCATAATCCGTCAAACATAATCCATAGGACATGTTGACCGTCACCGAAGACATGTCCGGACTGACCGGCTATTGTGACGGTAACCTGAGTACCGGACATCCTGTGGTGGAACAATAGCAGTCTTCGGAAAAACAGGTCGCGGCTAATGGGGGTGACATCATCGCAGCATGTGTTGTTTCTCTCCATTGACCTTCTGGCACCATTATCGGATAAAAATCTTAAGACGCAGATATGTGCCAGTGACCTTGAGCGTGTTCTGTACTGAGCTCACACAACGCGTTCTTAGTCCAGCAAGTAATAGGACTCGCCCATCAAGGAGTGCTGTCCTAAATTAGACGCATTTATTAACTTACTATACATAAACAAAAGTTATTTTAATAAAACGCGTCTACTAAAAGATCAATAATTAAATTTTCTTTAAAATGGTGAAGGTTTCAGAAAAATACGCTTGATAGATTTTGCATAATTCTCAGTTTTTGTATACGCGTTAGACATAGTTTTACAAATTACTTTCACCATGTAATAAAAACATAATCTAAAATATTCGTTTATTAAGTTATTACGAAAATGCTTTAATATATATTTTTTCCAAATCATTAACACTACTCATTTAGACGTGATCTTCAATATAAAATCATTAAAAATCGGTTATCGTCGCCGTAAGAGATTGGTTAATTGGTTTATTATTGTGATTGATAGACATTCCTGACTACAAGAATAAGACGAGACATAGGTACTGTGGAATTTCCATAATAAAATGGATCGTTATTACGAGTGTGGTACGCAATTAGGGTGCTGTAGCCTAAGGCTGTGGTAATTCAGAAAAAGGCACGCGCGAAAAACTGTAGATATTATCTACAGTGTTTTCATCATTATAGATTCAGTAAGACTCACGATTAACTACTAGATAATCGTGAGTCTTACTGAATTTTTAATGATATGAGAAATAAAACGGTATTGTGAAAAGCGGTTCGGCGATTAATAACTCACAAAGGTCGCCTCGACAAAGTAGAGAACGGTGCCATTAAATTTGTAAAGTCTAACAACTAATACTAAAGCAGTGGAGACATTAAAATAGCCTCGCATTCTCAATTTATTTACAAAACACCATAAACCTTGTGAACACAACTAGTTGACGATAAAAATTGACCTTGACCTTCATTGGCGTCATAAGACGGATAATTTTCCGTGACCTTGAGAATGCTATTTCCTAATACTACCCTGTTTTACGTAATAAAGTCTTAAATATTAATAATTCAACATTAACATTAATACCAGCCTGTTACTGTCCCACTGTAGGGCAAAGACTTCTTCTCGTAGAGAGAAGGCACGAGCATTGATCACCACGCTTGCTCAAGACGGGTTGGCGATTTCAGACTTATATTAAGTATAAGTCTAGGTTTCCTAGAATATTAATAAAAAATGCCTTATTTACACGAATTAAAAACTAACGGACTTAAAATAATAATAATAATATGTACAAGTATATAAGAAAGTGGGGGGGGGGGGGGGGGGGGGGTAAACAATCTTAGTGCGAAAAAATTCATCCGCATCGCTGTCAACAGGAAAAGTGCCCAAAAGGCTGGCAGCATTGCCACGTTGTATGGCAATGCTAATTCTCTGGCCGAAGAATAGGCCAGCCTTCGGATCACATGAAGAATCAACCAACCGCTTTGCAATGTCTTAAAAAACTAAGTAGGCACTCGGACCCCAAGGCCCTAGTGTTTCAACCCCAAACGGCTCAAACATATAAGTCCCAATAAGATTGTAGTATTTGCGCCCTTTGAGGTTTTCCGCGCCTGCAGCAGCAGCATAAAGTCTTAAAAGCTTTCGATATCAGATGGTTGTTCAGGAAAATATATTATTTGCATAAAAAATGTAGGTTTATTAGGGTAACACCTAGTAATAGGATTAGGGGAGATAAATTGAAAGACACATTGAAATTTGTAGTAGTGTTTTGTTTTTAGGTAGCTCCAACTTAAAAAAAAAAAAAAAAATATTGGTTGAATACAAGGCCTTATACTTTTGTATGTCTTTTTGCATTTATAAGTGCGTTTTGTTTGTGCAGAATAAACAATTTTTCTTTCTTTTCTTTCTTTCTTTAAATTTCTTACAACCGCTTTCGGAATATTTTGCAGTAGAAAATGCGGTCTTTCTATACAACCGCATTCCCCAAAAAAAAGTCTTGGTTATAATGAGTAAAATTACACGACAGCAAACACTTTAAGAGACATCCTATTTACATATTTTCTATAAATGGTTTGTTTCTAAAATTAATTCGACCGCATTTCCTACTAAATAAATGTTTAGGAAAGAGATAGTTTTGTGGGCCTTTAAATCTGTAATTTAGGATCAGTCGGTCGATTCTGTAAAAATATTAACGTGAAGCTTAGGTGAAGTGAGCTGTCTCTGCCACAGAATCAACCGGCACGATGCTAGGGATTAACACTATTGACAGCTCACTTCACGCTCACTTCACCTAAGTTTCACGGTGATATTTTTACAGAATCGAACGGCTGTTAAGGTATCTGTTTATTACAAAGTAAGTAAAATAAAATAATTTAATTTAATGTTTTGTGTACTATTATTGTATAGAATCAAGTTTTCTAACTAAACAGACAGATGTGCTGCTGGGGAGTTTGTTGCGCCACTTCTTCTTCCCAGCTAAAGCACTAGGAATTGTTGATGGGCGTTTTTGGGGGACTGTCTTATGTAATTTTGACGTTCGAAAAGTGCTGATTCTCAGACTAGTTTCAATAAATGACATTTGAATTTATATGTACCTATTTAAATTAAAGGCATCTAAACTAACACTGTGTATAAGTTTATACCCCTAATATAAATTACCTTTCTCATCGCAACCGTCCGAGTGTAGTCACATGTATAACGTGATTGACGTCACGCCGGAATTTGGACACGCATTCGATGTCACGTCCAGGGACATGGACACATGCATGGGAGGCCGTCACCTCCTTCTGCGAAGCAGTTATGCTTGCGAAGGAGGAGGCGGAGCGCAAGAGGGAGATGCAAGATGCACGCCCTCGCGCCCCTAGTCGCCGCAGGAGACGCCCCGGGCGTCGGGAGTCGCGAGCCGACTTCCGGCCACTGTAAGCGCGGGCTTGCGGACGGTGAGCAATGGGTAGCTCGCCGTCCGATAAGGACCGGGCCCGGGTTTACGGCGCGTTGTGTTCCTCAAAGAGATGTCAGCTCCAACTGACGGGGTCCGAAAGGACCAATGCATGCTGAGGTTGCGGGTTTGTCCGAAAGGGATATCGCGGCCCCGGCACACGGGCAACTGAAGGAACACGGGTGGGTTTTAGTCAGTAAAAGTCTGACACGCCCTCTCGCTCCGCCCAGAGCGGGAGAAGTCATTTGATGATTTCCCATCCCCAAAAAAAAAAAAAGGCACACGGACACATGGCCACGACTAACTGTCCAATACTTGTCGACGTATTGCAACCTAAACATTCACGTAGAAAATTAAAAGCGTTGATCGTGTTTGAATTTACGTGCTTTAAATTGCAATATGTAAGTTCTATAGCGCTTGAAGGGAATTGCATATTTTTACGCAATATTAAGGAGGGTTAAATGGAAGTTACAAATTTTGAAAATCTCTTTCATTAAACTAGGTAACTGTGACTTTGTTCCCAGAAAACTCAGTCACTCCATGGACTTGGAAAAATACCTAAATATTTGAGTACTTGAAGCCTAGCTCTACACCCACAAAACTATAATCTTCACAGACATTTCTGTTATATAATGTATGGTGGACCTGTAAGAGACTGCTCAGCAAATTTACGGAATTAATTAGTTACTTAATTTTAGTGCGATTAACTACGCTAAAATCAAGATGCTAAGTAATCTATATATATATAAGAAAGTCTTGTTAGTTACACTATTTATAACTCAAGAACGGCTAAACCGATTTGGCTGAAAATTGGTGGAGAAGTAGCTTAAAACCAGGAGACGGACATAGGATTTTTTCTTCCTTCTTCAAATCTTTTTATCCTGGAAACCACCCTCTAAAGGGGTGAAAATAGGAGGTGAAGGAAAAGTTTGTATGGGAAATTAAAAACTGATGACTGGATTTGGATGAAAATTTAGTACTAGGCTTGCATGCATTCACGATAGTATTCAATCATTACGTTATGCTACTAATAGGATTTCGATTAAGGCAGACAGAGGTAGGTAGGTAGGTAGGTAGGTAGGGTAGGTAGGTAGGGTAAGTAGGGTAGGTAGGGTAAGTATGGTATGTAGGTAGGGTAGGTAGGATATGTAGGTAGGTAGGGTAAGTAGACTATGTAGGGTAGCTAGGGTAGGTAAGGTAGCCAGGGTAGCTAGGGTAGGTAGGGTAGATAGGTAGGGTAGGTAGTGTGAATAGGTAGGGTAGGTAGGTGCACCGTAGATAAGTACTTAATGCTACCCGTGCGAAGCCGGGGCGGGCAGCTAGTGTTATATAATTAGCAAATGCTTCCTCACTCCTAACTCATTTATTTTGTTGTGCCCG
The DNA here is from genome assembly GCA_947364205.1 of Agrochola lota. NCBI lineage: Eukaryota > Metazoa > Arthropoda > Insecta > Lepidoptera > Noctuidae > Agrochola > Agrochola lota. Next base: position 5,538,487 of record OX376223.1, read on the forward strand.
ACAGGGTGCATATGATCTAATTATAAGTTTACCACCTAAGAATACCTACATGTGGTGCATTAAAAGTATTGAGTATTGAGTACTGAATTAAGCACCAAGATGCATCCTAAATAGACATAGCAAAATGTACAAAGGAAAAACTATGGCCTCACCTAGCTTACCAAATGATATTATCTCATCTTTAAACGCACCAATATAAAGCGTGTAACACATTTCCGCCACGTGTTTAGTCACGCGCGTAATGTCAATTGACGTCGCGTTCCCGAAGTCGACGTCGCTTTCAATCAACTCGACACGAGAGGGGTGCACGACGCACGTTAAGTCAATAAATTACCAACCTAAACATAATTTTGACTAAGCTTTGGGTGACATGTATGTATACTTGCTGAAATGATGCAAAAGTTGGTTTTGTAAGATGTTGTATTTTATTGTAAAATTGTCTGGTTTCCGCAACTCCACGTCCATCGCGTATTTTTGTGATATGTTAAAAATAAAATAAAAAATTAAGTACCTATATAATAGGAAAAAGTGGAAAACATGATGTAGATTAATTAAACACACGGTCTTTTCAATGTTTGATTACAAAATGTAAACTACGCAGTGCACGTCCGTGGGAAGCCTCCTTAATCAAATAACATCACGTTTCAAACAAAACAATACATAATTTATGTTGTAAGTTATTTTAAAACCTTTTTGCAGTGTTTCCTAACTTGATGTCGTCTTGACTCAAACAACAGATTCCCTGTTTATTCAGAGATAATAAAGTTAATGTCAATATATAGGAAAAACTAAATAACAATAAAGTTTTTTTTTTTAAGCCTTCCCCTCCCTTGTTTTTGTATTTGCAGATAGAATATATACTTATTATACAGTTTATGTCACTCCCACGCTTGAGACGAATCTACCGACACCTCATGGGTTAAAATCCATCAAGCTACAGAGCGTGCCAAAGAAATAGATATATATTCATATATATACATACATACACACTTTCGAAAAACATTATCCTCCTTCTAGGGTATTCAAAAACACCCACTATTAATTTTTTCTCCCACAAATATTTTAAGGCCTTGCAACTTATTTATCATAATCTTATCAAGTTTTTTACCCATATGCTCGCTTGCACTCCATCATTCCGTCTTGGAATGCCAGACGTCTGAAATGGCTGAGTTAAGTCGTATGAATAAATTACGAAGGTAGGTAGGGACCTATCTGACAGATGACTTGGCGGGAAAGGCAGACATTTTTAACTTAAAGGGATTATTTTATAACATGGCGTTTTTTTAAAAGATTTCGGTGAACATTGATAAATGCTCGTTCCTTTTTGCTGTAAAAGGGGAAAAAGGTGGTTTTGCCGATCGGTCAGGAAGGAGTTTTTAATACTTAGTCAACTTTTTGTAATCGTGGAATATAGCTCTTGCGCAAAAACTGTCTCGTGGTGTTTTTATTGCGTTCGGTTCGGCAAGCAATGCTGGTTATAGAGTCAAGCAAAGTTAATTGTTGAGAAAGGACATGGATAAAGTGAGGCCTAGCAGTGCTAGCACAGACAAAGAGATAATTATATTTAAAAAATAACTGATAATATGTGAAATCGCACCACAGCTTTCTTTATATGGGAGGGATTATATCAATTTAAAAGATTATTATTTTGATTCAAGTATTCGGGGAGATATTTATGTTGCTAGTTTTGGAAATATGATGGTAAATGGGGAAATGTCTATGGTAAGAGTTGATATGATTTCACTTGTATTTTTAGAATTTACAATATTGAAACTATCTAAAGCGTATTGAATGTGTTATAGCGATTTCGCGAATGACACTTGTGTAAAATGAACTATCAAAGAGTATAAGTTGGTAGTAAATTTGGTTAACAATAAATTTAACTTTATATACTTTAGTATTCCGGTTAACCTATACAACTGACCTAAAATACCCTTGTGAAGACTCAGTTTTGTAATTAATACAGCGGATTCGAACTCAATCCATCTCGCTCGTCAGTCTGCGCCACTCCAATGCATACTCGTACCTTACTCCCTCGGGAGGAAAATAAACAACGCCACCCGCTACTATGTTTTCATGCCACTTCAATGTTCTACCAATTCGGTTTAATTCAATACATTGTATGTTTCAGGAAGCAAGTGACGTTGTTTCACTGTCGTGTATCACAATGGCGAGTCATGTGAGTAATAAAACTGTCGAGTTCGCTCCGGGCAAGCGTTGTCTTGTACTGTCTGCAAGATAAGTAGGTTACACACACGGTGACATTCTGAGAATGAAAACTAGGGAAATAGTACTTAGGTTATATTTCTGACATTGGACAAGTGCCATAATGTCATGATGTCCTACGTTTAGTACATTTATTTTCCAAGATAATATTTATAAAATTTAAACACTTACAGACTTCAAATAATAATAATATGTACAAGTATATAAAACCGGATGGCGAATAATAATAGGGCATCAATAAAGCACTTGGGAACTATAAAGAGGTTAGTTCGCCGCCCTTTTATTGATTGATCGTATTTGTTTTAGATAATTTTATCAAAAGTCACTACAATGACAAAATTTACGAAAAATTATGTAGCAAAGCGGCGCCGCGGCAGCGGCCAGCGAGTGCCAGGGTCCGTTTAGGCACAAGAGAATGTGATGTTTTACAGCGAACTAACCTCAACAATCAAAGAAAATAATAAGTGACAGTGACTCTGACAGTGCAATGCTTACGGCACTTTAGCCGGGCCGAGGCAGCACCACTATTATGCCGCTATACATGGCGATAAATAAATTTGAGTATAGAAAATTTGAAACAATAATTAGGTTTCATAGCATCAGGCTATAATGTTCCCACTGCTGGGACGGGGGATTTCACATGTTTTCAAATTTTTAGATCACGATCACGATTTTTAGGACATGCCGGTTTCCTCACGATGTTTTCCTTCACCGTTTTGAGAGTAGTGGTGATGAAATAATTTACACAAAGTAAAGTGCGTGCTTGGGTTCGAACTCACGACCTCGTAACTGTAAGTCACGGCCGTTACCACTGGGCCACCAGTGCTGAAAGTCCCTTAGGCTTCATGATATTTACAAAAAATAAATAAAAAAATAAGCAATTAATTTTGTTTCTGGCTGTACGTATCGGATCAAAGATGGGAGACTAGAGTGCACGTTTGTTTAAAGAGTAGTGTGTTGCAACTTTGTTTGTTTGGAAATTGTGTCTTAAGATAAGGAAAATATTGCTTCTTCCAACAAATAACATAACATCACGCCTTGTTTCCCCGAAGGGTTGGGCAGAGGTGTACCTGTGTACCTGTAGCAGGTACACCCACATTTTGCCAGTTTTAGTCACCTGTAATAGGGGGCGAGCCTATTGCCATCAACCGGGCACAAATCCAGACTCTGAGAAGTTTCAGATAGAAAAACCCAATAACACTTTGACCGACCCAGGAATCGAACCCAGGACCTCATGCTCAGTAGTAGCGGTTGGGACCACTACACCAGCGAGGGTGCTTCTTTCAACTAAAAAAATTAATTAAAGCCCACCATACAAAATATTATACCGGTATTCCAACAAAACAGCTTTCTATTAACAATGGAAGTAACCTACTCAAAAAATTTGAGAATCAAGTTCATTTCACTTGTAATCAATCCAATATATACATTTTCCTTAATTATACCTTTTTCACGTCAGTATCGTGAAACTGACGACCCAGAAAGACGTCACGTTGTCACATTGATAATACATTACATTACTTAGCGAGTTGCATATCTTACATAACATTATTTATAAGATTAATTTAAGTCCAATGTTTTAAAAATCTTTTCTAATGATAATAAGAAATAGTGTGTCCTTCATTCAAAATTTAATTTATTTCAACCGTTTTAATTATTTTTAATAATGAATTGTATTGTACTGTCAATTTATTTTTTTGTAATGTTAATTCTTATTTGTGATAATAAGGAACAATCCCATTTTTTTATTTAATCCAAACATTCATAAATATTTTTTTTTTTTTAATAATTAATTACTTTTATTGTATTTTAATAATCAATTATGTTTTTTGTTTTATATATTTGAGTAATGTTAATCTAGAGGCATTTTTTAATTTATCTTAATTTTGTTAACATGCTGATATTGTAGTGCGCTGCAATATTGTTAATACTACTTATGAGCCTAAACTATTGTTATTTGTAAACATTTTATATTGTAGCTGTTTATTGTCCCATAATAAACGAAAAAAAAAAAAAAAACGTTAGTTCACGCCTGTTTTCACCGAACTGTTAACCAGAGGTGTTTAGTGCTCTCGACCGCCCATCATCTACCGAGACTTTTCCCAACTACATTGGGATCGGCTTTCAGTCTAAGCGGATGCAGCAAAAAAAATGAAAGTATTTTACATGGAGCGACTGCCTATCTACACGGAGCCGAAAGGTTATAGAGTGGCAACCGCGTACCGGAAGACGTAGTGTTGGAAGGCTCCCCACAATGTGGACGGATGACCTGGTGAAGGCCGCAGGAATGCGCTGGATGCGAGAAGCATATAATCGGTCAAAGTGGCGGTGCTTGGGGGAGGCCTATGTCCAGCAGTGGACGTCTTTCGGTTGAAATGATGATGATGATGACTGTCTATCTAACCCCTACAATCCAGTTATTGGGTAATACGATACCCCTTGGTAAGACTTGTTGTCAGACTTTTGGGCGACTGTCAAAGATGCTCGAATGACAGCCGGGGTCAACGGCTTAACGTGCTTTTGCGAGGCACGGACGGGTCTCGGTATGCAAAGATGTTCACTGATCCACGAACCAACTGCGGCAAGCGCAGCTTCACCTGATCGATCAGCCCTTTCGGATGTTATTACTTATCCACGAGCACCTCGATCGCCCTTCGGTACAGCGCGGTTAGGTTTCGGCACTTTGTATGTTTCACTATTTTAAAGTATCTTAGCCAATAGTCATCACAATGTCTGGTTTTCTTCTTTATATTTTTTTTTTGTATATTGGCACCTTGTAGCTATATTCATGTATTTAGTTATTATTTAATCGTGTTTTTGTATTTTGTGCTATGTCTTTTGTGTGCACCAAATAAACGATATATCTATATATCGATCTATCTATCTTCGGTGGCAATACTTTGACCTTGAGCTAGCCTAGCCTAGTACGGAATTTCAATAGAATCAAAGGCTAGCTTGTACTGGGTATGTTACAACTGCTATGCGGCCTGTTACGTCTGCATTTCGTTCGTTATGTACACAAACAGTAACAATGGTATTAATTTTGGCAGTTCAACAAAATTCATTGTGTTATTTTCGTAGTTGAACAGACAAACTTTTCGAACATATGAAGCAATGGATTGGCAATATCCTTCAGAATCATTCAGATTGTGATTGGTATTGTCTTACGCATTTAGTTAGGGTGCTGGATCACAGTAAAAAGCGGTAAACTGTTTAACCGCACTTCACTCTTACTTAAACTACGAAAGCAGATGACGTAAAGACATATAAGCTCTGCCAATGTGCCCACAAGACGTGCGGCTGACAGCACGTAAGCGTGTATTTACATGGTTCCCACAATTACGTAACGATTTCAAAGAAAACAAAAGGCAGTTAATTGACTCAGACGTGAGTTGGCGGAAATCCAGTATAAAATACAATAGACGTCGTATGTTTAGTCATCTTATCCGCTTAAGTGTTCTTAAATAGTCTTATAGAACCCTGTAAGAAATTGACACGTGTTTCACCTCTCAACGATGCATCCTCAGGATGACGATTGACTTGTTGTGAACCCAGATACGACGTGTTGCCACGTCAAGTGTCGAGAGCAGCATATACTACTCTCGACGAGAGCTGCTGCTGCTTAGTGGATTAGGGTACTAAATATATCGTCTATTGTATTTTTTTTTTAAATAAAAGTGTAAACATAGTTGATGCGCTATTAGCCTCATCCTACCATAGCAATACATTGAACAAATGGGCCGGGTAACCCATTTCTGAATGTGACTGTTATATCACAGCAAAGGCGAGACCAGGTGGAGCATGAAACTTGGCAGTATTCCAATATCTTGGTACGTTTGTAAGCGATAATTTCAGTTCAAGCAAAAAGTGAAATTCTGTGGTTTTAGTTGCTGACTAAAAAAATTAGGTCATGGTTTTTCCCTAACCTAGAAAGCAATTTTTTTGTATATATGCATAGTAATGATACAAAAGTAAGGTTACAAATAATTTTTAAATACCCACAGGCATCTGATTAGCATCAAAAAAGAAAACAAATCTACAGAAGGGAAAATCAATAAATCATTTTATAAAAAAACTACACACGTTTTTCACGCTATAAAAACCGTTTTCAACCACGTCACAAAAACTGAGTCACGTAATTCAAATAGCTGTAAGCTACGTCGTAGCACTATTGTTAACGTAGCAACGTGTAGAGCGTCGTAGCGTCGTAACCACGTAGCTTTGTAGCTCGTAGCGATAAATAAATAGCCAGCATTAATCGTAGCGACTGAATGTGACCAGAGGGACTGAAGGAAGTGTGAATGTAAGTTGTGCCGTGACAATGATGTATTATAGCCGGGCCTTATTTACACTTAAAGTGGCTATTTCGATAGGTTAACTGATAACATTTGGAGTTTGTTTTTGCGTACTCTTACGCAAAAAGGTGGCGATGTCATTAATTTTTATATTTTTTTTACTGAGCATATTGCATGAAGGCAAGTGTCGTAGACCAACCTCTTACTCTTAGTTGAACTATCACGGTCGGACAAATTATTATTAAGTATTTTTTTAGGAATAATTTACAGCTTACTGAATTTCTTTTGGGTTATGCAGTAGGACTCCTAATTTAGGACTTAAAGATTTAAGTATAGTCCGTCTAAATTGTCCCCCCACTGACAGAGTTCCCCTCTGTGGCCGTCCCACTGGGCCGTCCACCAAGCGGACCCAGTGTGGGTTAGTGGATAGTAGGGCGGGTGGAGTACTTAAGCATAAGTACACGGTAACTAACCGGTATTAAGTTCTGTTGAAGTTTTTTAGTTTTATTTTCGGTTGATTATAGATTTCGATATTTTATATTGATTATTAGTATATTTGCGTGTGCTAGCTGATATTATGGCAAATATCAGCTAGCACACGATTTATTGAGTTATGTAAATTATTTTGCATACTATTGTATAGAATCAAGTTTTTTTTTCTTCTCTAACTGAACAGACAGCTGTGCTGCTGGGGAGTTTGTTGCACCACTTCTTCTTCCCAGCTAAGTACTAGGAAGTAGTGAAGGGCGGGCGTTTTTGGGGGACTGTCTTATGTTTATGTAGTGTTGACGTTCGAAAAGTCCTGATTCTCAGCCTAGTTTGAATAAATGACTTTTGAATTTGAATTTGACTGATAAACTGTGGATGGTGGACTATATTTTTGTATACACCTTAGGCCTTCGGGAAATATTATAATATTAACAATAATAGCCTTAATAAACTAGGTTCAAGTAGATTCATTCCGACCCATTCTAAATTACACTAAATAAACTTTTCGGTCTCAATTGTTGTTTTGAGAACTAATAAAGTTACCCCGTCGTGTCGCAGCCAGCAAAATGTTTGACTTGTCAGGAGTTGACACATACCTACTTTGTCAAGTCAACAAGAGCGCTCTCTTGATTAGTTGAGGGTGTAAATGAGTTTGTGTGAGAGGCCCTTATAATATTTAACATAACACATAACATAATGTCTGTAATCCTCGAAAAGTACTATATTATACACAAATGTCGCCAGTTATGTCTAAGTCCCATGCAATTGGAGGTGAACCTATTACCATCAACTGGGCACAAATCCAGACTCCGGGCTCCTACTGAGAAATCCTTGATGGAAAAGCTCAATAATACCTGGGAATTCCCAAGCGCAAGTCGTAAACGCTACTGTTGATCATGAGATTAATAGAAGCCATTGCGACCACTAAGGCAACGAGCAAGTCAGTCTGGAACTGCCTTTCTAGATTATATGAAAACATTTACCGAAATTAAAACTCTAAAAGTCATTGACCGTTTTTAGGGTTACGTAGTAAACAAGGAACCCTTATAGTTCCACCATGTCCGTCTGTCTGTCTGTCCGCGGCTTAGCTCAGAGACTGTTAGTACTACAAAGCTGTAATTTGGCATGGGTATACATATTACGCCGAGAAAGTGGTAAAACAGGAAAAGAAAAAAACATTTTTAGGTTACCTCCGTAAAGTGGGGATGTTTTTTTTTTTCGTTTCTCCTATAGTGCGGTGTGTCGTTGGAAAGGTTGTTCTAAAATATTGTGGGTGTATGAAAGCCATTTTTCAATTCAGGGATTCGTTTGAGAAATATTAAGCTTTACTAAAAAGTCGCATTACATTTATTTAAATTTGTTAGTACGGTAGGTGCAGAGTTGGAACCTTAATTGCTGTGCAACTGTGTGGGTAGGTTTCAATGTAAATAATTACAAAGTGTGAGTGTGTGTGTAGTGTGTGGGGGCACAGCTCCAAAGCCATTCGACTTTAGAGCTGCACCCCCCACTTTGTTTGACAATCAATTTATATTTTCAGAACTTTTACGCGTAAGTCACTGAATGAGCCCACATTAATTTCATTTAGTTCAGTAGGACTTTTCAAGATCAAAACAAACAATTTTTTTTTGTTCTTTGTAAATAAGTGGAGAGAGATAACAAATGATTGCAAGTCAATTTATAACTAAAATGTCTTAAGCCCACAAAAAATAACTAGCTAACTTCGGGGTAATCCAATAATTCTCTTTGGACTAACCCTATTAGCTCCGAGTTATTTAGCTAACCCATGAACGCGCAAGTAGGCCTTAAAGAGATAGCTCAGCTATTTGCAAGACCCATCTAAATTTCAATACCCACAAATCGTTGATATGTTACAATACGACATAACTTAGATGTAGCTTCGGCAAAATTCGTAAAACCGATCACCATCTGAACTGAGTGCGCCTTCAAAATCACCAATATTTGTTCCTGCTTTAAGTGAAAATGATCTTTACGCAAACGCAATAGCTTGTGAAGTCATATAACCAAATACATTCGTAAAATTGGAATGAATGAATGAAAATTTTCCAATTTATGCTACATCTGAGTTGTGTCGTAGGTACTGTACCTCCTTCATTGCCGTGTCGAAGTAAAGTTCGTTCCATTTTTAAATGACACGACATAAATGAGTTTTCATAGTAATTTATTCGGTCTCTAAACAGGACAGATATGGATTTTCATAGTAACATTACCGGCCGCTTGCTCGCATGTATTTGACCAGTACAGCATTTTCGATTTATCTCGAAGAAGGTTGTTAAAATAATGCTCGAATAGGGATGATGCTTGGGTAAAAAAAAAAAAAAAAACTAATTAGTCCATCAGTCAGATAATAAAAAATATTAGACACGTATTTCTTGCTTTATAATATTAATAAAAAATTACTTAGATCAAACGCATTTTATGTTGGGGAGTGGGGGTCGATACGTCACTAGCACGTATAAAATCTACATACTCGTGACGTCATGGCATATCGCCGTAATCTTTAGATTACGTAAAAAAAGAAAAAAATACCAATGTTTTTTTATAATCTCAAAGACGGAAAAAAAAATTTTAGTCGACATCCCTATTTCCAAGCATGTTTGAGAAAGCTCGTTTATTTGGTTCACTTTCTGACTATTTTAAAACATTCCAAAAAATCGATAAAAAACGTGATAGTAGTTTTTTTTGTTTACATTCTTGTACATAATATATATGTCGGAGAAGCATAATTGTCGTTGACATCGTCATCAGTGGTTGCGGGCTTAGTGGGCGTCATCAGGGTAAAATGCGAGCACATAACACAATTATCTCTGCTTCATACAATTTTAATTTAGATCTAAACAATATTTCGTTACTTCACAATAACGTCGAGACAATAATTGACAGTTAATACTGAGCAGCGGGTTCAGGGCACCGACCTTACTTTAGGTTTATGTTTTTATACTCCCAACTCAACGATCCAACTCGACCTGTCACTATCACCCAAACAAAAATGTGTCCAAAAACTGTCCACCTTCCTAAAATAAAGATGGCGCCTCGACCCCGCTCGAGGCACGTGCTCTGCTCTGATTGGTCGTTACGAAAATTACAATGTTCATTACTTTTAATAGATTAATAAGGTTTTTAAATTATAGAAACATTTAACAAAGCAAATTAAATTAAATTAAGAATTTTAAAAGTAATTACAATGTATAAAAAGTAATTTGTGCGTTTTACATGAAAACAATAATCAACCCGACTCATAGCTTCCTCCGACATATATAATAGTTAGTTGTAAATAAAATTAAAGTAATAAATTGTATATTGTATTTAATATTTGTCAAGTGATAGTAGTGATCATTGCGAATTAAGTCAGATCGAAAAATTCATATTTTTAATGGCAGTTAAATTAAATGGACACCCAGTCTTTTATCAAAAAGTTTTTTTTTTTTTCACCACAAAATAATACAGCAAATTACACATACTTATAGGCTAGTACTTGGGAGTATATAACATAGGCATCTGTAGCCGAACTAGGACGATTCCAGTATATCGGTATACAGCGCTAGACCCCTCAAAATAGACAATAATACATGACACATAACATCACACCTGTGTACCCAAAGGGTTAGGTAGACGTGTAACATATACGTTTAAACGTAGATATAATATACTCATAGAGAAACTCCACGAACAAATAGAACGTAAATAAATACCATGAGGTATCGTCCGACAATTGCACCCCATGCACAGACTAACACAAGCAAGGCACAGCATACAAACAATCCGCCAGTAGTCCCACGTTTGTTTATATTGCTTGTTTACTCTGTGTCTGTTTAATGTATGTCGCCTTGTTTATACTGGTTCTGTTTAATTAGGCTGTGGAGAAGATTTACGAGATTAACAGCGAGTTTGTAGAGCTTGACTCGCTGTGAAGTTTTATTGTGATAAGGAAAGTATTTTTAAACTTCAGGAAGAAGATGAAATAACTTCTAGAAGTTAGTTATTTAAAGGTCTGTGTAAAATCTTTATAAAAGTAAACTTGTTGACAAAAAATTGCGTACGCGTCAGTCAATGAAGAAGGCTTTGTTTAGGGATCGTCGTTAAACAATCGTCAATTAGATGTAACTTAGATCAGATTGCTGCAATTATTGCAAAACGCAAAAAATCCTTTGGCCACAGCTTAATCATACATCTATACAATACATAAATACATAAAAATAAACAAAATTGAAGTGCCTGTTTGCAATGTCTAAATAACAGCTGTATACTAAATGCATTTGAAAGTTTAAACATGCTAGTTTCAAATAATGCATTTATGGTATACTAGCTTCAGCCCACGACTTCATCCGCGCAAGACTTGGGTATCCAATGCAAAAATAAATTTTCAAACCATTTTTTTTTTGTTATTAATTATTTTAGTATTAAGGCTTGTGCAGACCAGCGCGACTTGTCGCGCGACGCGACACCGGTTATTGTTATACTGTGAAGTTTTCTTAGAAATTGTATTGTTCGTGTCGCGTCGAGCGACAAGTCGCGCTGGTTTGGACAAGCCTTTAAAGAAGTGTAGAATAATACGGTAAATCAAAATAAAAAATGTCTGTCCCTCTGTCTGCCTGTCTGTTTGTTCCGGCTAATCTCCGAAACGGCTGGACCGATTTTGACGGGGCTTTCACTGTCAGATAGCTAATGCTATAAGGAGTAACTTCGGGTCAAATAATAGGGATGATGCCTGGGTAAAAACAATTAAATTCTTATTAGTCCGTCAGTCAGATAATAAAAAATATATTAGACACGTATTTTTTGTTTTATCATATTAATAAAAAAATACTTAGATAAAACGCATTTTAAGTTGGGGAGTGGGGGTCGATACGTCACTAGTACGTATAAAATCTACATACTCGTGACGTCATGGCCAATTTTAACTCAAAGTATCGCCGTAATCTTTAGATTACGTAAAAAAGGAAAAAATACGAGTCCAATATTTTTTAATAAACTCCATGACCGGCAAAAAAAAAGTTGTCATCATCCCTATTAGGGCCCAAGCGGGCGAAGCCGCGGGCAGTAACTAGTAATTTTATAAGATGCAAATAAATGGCAAATGGTTAGAAAATGATAAACAAAAAATAAGTTTGCAAACTACGTACGTTTAGGTTTATGAGTTTGTGGAATCGTTCAAAGGATGAATGATTCGACAAAGGCAAAAACGTAGATCTTTACGTCCCTAATTTATATTCTTACCTTAGCTTTTATGCTCACCCGAAAGCCTAAAATCCTTTAACCGCTTTTAATACTGAAGAGAGTGAACTTGAAGGTACGTGGGCATTATATACAAAGCACAAACGATTCTTTGTGAGTAACAAGCTACTTTTTTTACGTTACTTTGGCATATATATGAGCTGTTTTTTTTATTTTTTTTATGATGGAAAACCATCTGGTTACAACATTGTTGAAAAGGTTAAGGAATCAAGTACAGACAGTTGAATTAATTGGTAAACAAATCGACACCCTAGATCAATTTGCCATGTTAAAGCCATTTCATAGAACTGTCAAATAATGACAGTTGTGATTTTAATATACGGAATATTTAAGTTGGTAGTCAATTTGCATCAATTAATTTCCAATAAAATTAAGGAATAGTACGCATCACAATTTGTCGTGTTTTACCATAAAACTTTATACAGTTGCCTCATTTTCACTTATATTTTATGTAACTAATGTACTTACCTATACAAAATATTGAAAAACATTTTAAAAGAGTAACGGTGGAGTTTCTTGCCCATTCTTTTCCATACGACAACTACCTTTTGGAAGGGGTGCCTAGAACCATTTTTTTTTGTTGTAAATTTTACGTTCAAAAGTGCCTATTTGAAATAAATGATTTGATTTTGACTTTCGACTTTACAGAGTAAAAGTGGTTGCACTCACGTGGTATATCTCACGAGAACCGTGAAAATTACGTCTATTCATTGCGCCTGCGTGAAATGACAAATCGAAAAAACATAATCTTCCTTTTCCTGCCGCAGCCAGGTAAAAAACACACTTTTCAGGATTTCTCTTTGACCCATAATATTACGCCGGAAGCGGTAGAATATAATGATCGTAATACACAATGCCCATAACAACTTTGTACAATATTCTGACAAATAAATGCATTCTATTCTATTCTATACGATACGCTCTGAGCTTGAATTATCTTCTTGATTTTAACTTCATCTAACAACTGGCTAAAAACATGGTTGATTTACCTTGATTATCATAAAAGTTCTGCAGAAAATTTTCTTATAATAACTCGATTAGAACTTGTCTAACAATATCATGTTTAAAATAGCTTAACTTAAAAATAATACCTGTAAGAAAGAAAAAGTTTCCAGCGTAAAAATGAAGGTATTAATTAAAAACTTGTCAAAACCACTTCTCGAACGAAAGGAATATTAATTTTGGAGATAATTATTAAGGAAGGATCATAATGGCGCCTCTTCGGTAACCAAATTATATTCTCTCAATATGGTTATTTTTATCGCTTGTATTTTCAAATATTATAAGTTTTTTCAATGTTCGATTTTTGAGGAGCTTGTGGCTAAGTAATAATAACCGCACGGGTCGATCCATCTGGTTAAACTACGCTTTCCGGGGTTAGTCCGTGGAAGGGGACCTATCCCTACATACCGAGACTCCTCCGTGTCTCGGAAAGCATGCCGGCTGTCATTCGTGGATCTTTGAGAGCGTTATGGGTCGTCAGAAGCCCGAAAGTCTGACAATCAGTCTTACCAAGGGGTATCGTATTACCCATTCACTGGGTTGTGGAGGTCAGATAGACAGTCGCTCCATGTAAAATACTGGTATATAAACCGACCCCAACATAGTTGGGAAAAGGTTAGGCAGATTAATTGATTTTTAATGTCCCATTTTTATAACATTTCTGAGGTGTTTTATTACGTGTGGATATATTGACCATGCATGGTTATATCACTATGACTACAAATTTATATAAAAATATATTGTTATAAAACAACGTCCCCCCGCCGCGAATGTCTGTCTGTTTGAACGCGATAAACTCAAAAACTACCGAACAGACTTTCCTATGGTTTTCACCAATGAACGATGTGATTCATGAGTTTTAAGTGTAATTTATTAAGGTTTTATGTACTCGTAAATTCGTTTAAATATGACGACGATCGTTGAAGACTGGGAGCTTTACTGGCGTGCACCGCGTAAACCAAGTTATATGAGAACAATGTGGGGGGCGATGCGATGCGACGCGAGGGGTCTTTCACGCGGACTAATTCGCGGGCAGAAGCTAGTAATAATATCATAAAGCTAAAACGTAAGAATGTTCCATGCGTATAAATAACTACGAAATATCTACATACTTTATAACGCCTATTGGTTCTAAAAATAATAAATGTAAATATTTATGACATCGTTTTATTGACCTTTGGTTTTCATCACCTCGGAAATGTTTTCGTCTGAAGAGAGTACTTTATATAATCATAATAAAATTTATTATGATTATTTGAGAGTAACAAATTAACTACAAATATTACCTCGCTGCAAAGTACTCTCTTCAGACGAAAACATTTCCGAGGTGATGAAAACCAAAGGTCAATAAAACGATCTAATAAATATTTAACCTTTGCATAATTATGACAAATTAATTATGCAAAGGTTGTGAATACTGAATCGGCACCGAAGCCAACACTAATGATGCACAAAATTACTCTATAAGAGGCGGAGTCATATACGAAAACTAGTTCGTTACGAATTCCATTTTTATTTATGTAGCGTGTTTTCATATTTGCATGATATTTTCAGGATATTGTTTAGTTAGATTTATATGAAATATTTATGCGCTATTGGTTTTAATAACTCTAATATCTTTCGTTCTGGGAAATCTTCGAATGGATAATAAAAGTGTTTACTGTGTGTAATATTTGCGTGTATCATACCATTGGCTGAATATCTGCCATATCTTCGGGAATTATTTGGTATTCAATTACACTTTATTACATGTGCCAAGCGTTCTGATACTTTTCCTCTGTTCCCGATTTTTAGTTCGAAGGAATTTTCAGAGAGGACATAAGAAGATTGTCGATTCATTCAAAGCTCACTGTATTTGATTAATTTACTTTAATATTTTAACATTACTTGCTGGAGAAGAATAAATGAATAATGATAATGAAGAATACAAAAAACAAATATAAAAACTAAGGCGCATTTATGGTTTACTATGTTTATTTCTCAATTAGTAATTACAAGGATTTCACTTACTTGAGAACATTTTTAGGCATTCAAATATAATATTATAAAAACTCGCATTTATTTCATACTAGCTTCCAACAGCGGCTTCGCCCTCGTTATAGCTTTATAAATTATAGCCTATGTTACTCAGCGATAATATAGTATTCCACTGGTGAAAGAATTTTTAAAATCGGTCCAGTAGGTTTTTAGTTTATTTACATTTCAAACAAAAAATACAAATCTCTTCTATTTAAATTAGGGTAAATGTATGCAGCCCAGGGAGAAAAAGAAAGAAAGAAAGAAAAAGTATTTAGAAGTGAAAAGTATTTAGTGGGAGGAGCTCGTGGCTAAGTAATTACAGCCGCACGGGACGAACCATCAGGTTAAGCTACATTTGTCGAGGTTGATCCGTGGGTGGGTGACCATCTTTGCATAACAAGACTCCTCTGTGCTTCGGAAAACACGTTAAGCCATTGGTCCCGGCTGTCATTCGTGGATCTTTGACAGTCGTTACGGGTCGTCAGAAGCCCGAAAGTCTGACAACCAGTCTTACCAAGGGATATCGTATTACCCAGTTACTCGGGTGTGGAGGTCAGATAGACAGTCGCTCCATGTATAATACTGGTATTCAGCTAGAATTAGGACCCCAATATAGTTGGGAAAAGGCTAGGCAGATTAATGGTATGCAGCCCAGAGAATTATTTCAAGAGAATGGTAATACCTAGAGATTAAGGCGTGTAGCTCTTACCCGACTCGGTTTATAGGTACTTACTGACTCAGCCCGCCGTGCAGTTTTGGACCAAGCCTGTTGGGGCCCGGGCGTAAAAACTAAATGTGGCCCCCGCCCGGGTATGCAGAAAAGTTTAAGAATTAGTATATAAGAGCGACCTCGAAATATTAAGCACACTGCCTCGAAAAGGTTAGGTTTTCTTTTGACTATCCATACAGACTTTACATACTTAGGAGGGCCCCTAACTACAAACTACTAATTGAACATATTTTGGCCTTGTTTGGGCGTTTATTCGAAATTAACCCCCCCCCCCCCAGGCCCGAGGTGAACCGCACCTACCGCCCCCCCCCCCCCCCTTAGTCTGCCTGTGCCGCCGTGAAAGGTTAAGGAGATTGTAGTGAGGTTAGCTCGTAGTATTTTATTCGACGTATTTTTTACTCTATGGTTTTTATATTATTTATAACCGCGGCAATACATCGTGCCAGTACCAATTTAGTCTATAATATAATACTAGGGTTATAGTTGCAGAGAATCAAACACTTGGCTTCTTTAATTCTTACATTAAACAAGGGTTGAAAATATTTTGTATTTAGTTGCACGGTAAATTTACCATTGGTACCCTTGTACATTCTTTACCACAACAATTTATTCTGTTTTTTTATTTAGGCCCTGCAGAAGTAGTTGGAGTCGCATTCAATCATTGTCATGCTATTATTTTAACATCATCTCATTAACTACATTTCTTACAGATCGTGTCGATACGCCAGGTAACCTGGAATACAAGACTCGTGTCACCAGTCCATTTTTACACGTACGTACTATTAAGTTTTTCCGAATAACAACTTTACGGCAAACTACTTATCCCTGCAAATAAATGGACCGAGTAAACAAATGAATCGCGATTCTTCTTAACTTTGGGAAATAAGATCTTTCCAAGTTTATGATTACAAGCATTTTGTTACTGTCACTGTATACTAGCAAAGCATTCTGTTACTGAAGTAGCTTTTACGGAGGAGCATAAATATTGTAAGTGTAATCAAGTTACCTGACTTGTGCCGGGTATTCTAGTTAGCATAATACATACGTATTGTCTAGACTAAGCCTTATCTGGACCTGTAGACAGATTGAATATGTCTCAGATCTACAGTGAAGAATGAGTAGGGTCTGCGAGGTTTGTTTTCACATACAATTTGTCTAGAGGATTTTGCTATTCCAAAATATTTTTCTTTATAAGTCTTATTGAGCTTTTTCAAATTGTTAATCAATATCAAATTTTTGAATGCTCCATTATCTAACACTCAAGTGACTTGACCTAACTATGGCGTAAGTTAATGTTAGAGCACTTCTTCACGAATAAAATAAATAAAAAGTTTTAAACATACTGATGACTTTACCAAGGCCCATTATCTGGGTTGTGCAGCAACATGTAAAATACTGATATTTAGCTGAATCCGAGTTGGAAAAAGTTTAAGCAGATTGATTTTTAGATCCAAATGTTAAACTTTTTTGGCAAAATTCTAGGTATCTAACATTCTGATGAACAATGCACGTAAGAAGTCAAGGCTATAATTGTATGTCTTGCCTATTCCGACATACCTTGGAGTCAGAGAAACATATTAACGACAGCGATAGGAAACATTCCCCAAATTTCACCAATAAAACTTTATCTCTTCATAAATAGCATTATCTGCCCGGACCAGATAGAGAAAGGTCAGGCCAATAATATTGTAAAGGGTAGAGGTGTGCCATCCAATCTTATTTGAATTTCCCTTTCAAATCTGTATCGTTCACTGAACCCATTTAGAATTTTATTCAATTTATGAAGAAACGCACGGCTTTTACCTGGATACAATACAAACTATTATAGAAGTAAAGTATATTTTACCACAGTTCCTGTGTAGACCTTATGTTTTTAAAAAATTGCCTGAAACTCCTTAATATTCTTTGATCCAACATCCTGGTTTTAAGATGAAAAAATCCATACCGTAGTTCAAGATTTTCAGATTACAGGTACAGTCCGGACTATATAGATTTTCTCTGAAATTTTATGGTGTTACGAACATAATATTTTAGAAAACATACTATTATGAAATACATAGATTTTTTTCTGTTACAATCGTAATTTCAAGAGAAAACCATTTTTGAATTTTAAGTCATTTTCAGGTATTTATGCGTTTTTTTATACGTTGGATGTCTCAACCTGAGGCGACCATCACATGAGAGGCTGACCATTCGAAGCGCATGCTCCGCACTGCCTGGACTCATCCTTAAAACCTACATAACAAATGTGGAGGTACTTACCGTTCCCAACTGAGTCTCCTCGGAGTATCGATGGTCATTTCCTCGGGGGTCCCTCGGACTCCTTGTGTCAGTAACCTGGCCAGCCGGGACCCGGTGCTTGTGCTGCCTGTGCTTGAGACTGAGCCGCGGGGTGTTGGGACTCTGTAACAAAGAATAAACATAATAAAATTTATGATAAATAATATGCAAGAAATTAATTATTTTACACCGACATTCATGTCTAAAACAACACTGTTTTAAACTTTCATGGCCTTATTACAAAACAAGGCTTATTTTTAGACTTAAACATTTTGACATTTTTTAATTTCGAACTTTAATCCGACAAAGTGTATAATTTAAATTTCAAAAACTGAAAGTTAAAACAGAGTTCAACTTGTCCATTTTGTATTTAGAACTTTACCTTCCTCGGAACAAAGTTCAAAATACAATAACTATTCAGGCGCATCCGCAGTTGCAGCCCGCGAAATTCAAAGTTAGATTTGTTACTTAAGAACTTTTCCACAAGAAATTTGTTCTTATGTAACAAATATAATTTAGAGAGATGTATTAATGTTTCCAGTGATTATAATTCTGTAAATACATACTTGTTATAGTCGCGAATTAAATTTTGGTCAAGATACAACCTGACACTAACGTGCAAATTGCAAAAAACGTAAGAAAATTTAAATTTCGCGGAATGCAACTCGTTGCAATCGTTTTAGCGGATTAAAGCTAGAACTCGTTCTGTAATAAGACGATCACTGTTTATTACAATGAGGTACTTTACTACAAAATAAATATAATCAGCCTATGTTTTCACTGTTGGGACACAGGCCTCCTCTCTTCGAGAGGGAAGTGGCTGTAAACTACCGCGCGGGCCCAGTGCGGGTAAATGACACGTGTCTTCGAAATTTTCGTGGTTTCCTCACGATGTTTTTCTTCACCGTTTATTCCTTCAACGTTATGCTACCCTTAAATCTCAAACTCGTCTCTCTCTAATGCACAAGAAAAATAAAAGAAATGATACCAATTCTACTTATAAATTTAATAAAGCCTCTTTCGTAAATCCAAAAACTTTAAATTCCCTTAAAATTTTTGAGTGACCAATTCGCTAGAAACGTCATTTCAATTTATCAAATTATTAATAAACATCTTGTAATTTAATTTTTGCTGTGAATAGTTCGTTGATTTCGTATAAGAACAGTACGATTTCTATTTTGTTTTTGTTAATAGTAGAACTAATGACAATTGATGAGTAAGTGCTACAAGGAGCAGCATCCATTGCTATGTGAAGAAATTTTGGAAGACGAACATTTCAGCACTCGATATCATCGGAGGCTGCGACCTTCGAGCTATAGGGGTCGAGCCAGACCCAGCCTGAAGGGAGCAGCTTCAATTATAACACGTTGACCAGGTACGCATTCTAATGGTTTATGATATTTTATTTAGACCTTGGTTCCCAATACCCAATACGTACAGCTTGCTCTAGATCAGGCACAAAAAAGTATCCTCTTTTGACGTAGTTTCTCTAACTTTTTATACACTTGATCAGCAACCAATCAACCATATATTTTTTTTGTCTTTACAGATCACTGGTCATCTTTTCTTGCGTACTGGTGGATAGGAATCGGAATGATTATTCTTACGACGTTCATAGTTTATAATAGCCTGTTTACATTTGCTATGTTACCAACTGCTAACCCAAAGCCTGCAAGTCTGATATTAACTAATAAAAACGACAAATCGTCACCCAAAACTTTACCTGACGTGTTTATGCATGTTTTTGTCAAACCTTTATTTAAATTCGAAAATCATGTGCTTTTCCCTTTCTATGGCGATTTGATTAAGAGCTCTTATTGTATCCTGCACCGGTCGACGTCATACGTCGGCTGTCGCTGAAAACCAGCGCTGGGGCTCTGTCTCGCATAGGGTCGCAGCATTTTGCTGAGCGATAGCCGTTTTGCGTGGCTGTGACGCATTTTTTCCCCCAACTTGTTCTTTTTTTGTTTTAAGTTCTTTCTTTGCGTCATGTTTACTGCAAATAAACGTATTTACTTACGTTTTTTTCTTTTCTTTTAGATCAGCCAATCCGGCAAAGTTACTAGAGGGTCTGACTGCTCAGTGCGCGATTCTTCAATGCAGTCACTTTTTTATGTTCTTTTAAAACTATATTATTCCAAAGCCACAATGTTCTGTTTGACCAGTCCCTTTCTATTTCTATCAACCCTAAAAAAGCTTGACAGCTTATACGAAACAAATCTACAAGAAAAACAATAAATCCATGTTTTTGTCACAAGTACCTATCCCGTCACCGGCTTAATAGAAATGGGTTGAAACTATCGCGATATGGACCCTTATCAAGTGCTTGTGACAACCAGATGATATGGGCAAACTGGGACATGTTTGTCCTTGATTGAACTTGAATGTTATATATAAGTCATAAACTTTAAGGGAGTGACCACACTTATCGTCGCAGTATCAAAAAGTGTGTTTAACCGCCACTGTGGTATAGTGGCTAGACCACCTGTCTCAGACCGGGTTGGATTCCCAGTAGGGGCAACATTTTCTGCTCGGTTTGGTTGGTAGTAGGGCTTGTTCTAAGTCCGCCTGGCTAGCTACCACCATCTTATCTAAGTCTGTTCCAATACTCGCCATAACAACAATATTAACAGCAGTGTTGTGTTTTGGCAGTTAGAGGTAAGATAGCAGGTTCTCTGTGGTTCAGGATTCCAGGTGAAGCTCGCTTCCACCGTCGGCTTGATCATCACTTACCATCAGGTCATCATTAGATGGAGGCCACGAGAAAAAAAAAGTTAAAGGCGGATTTTTGCTGTTGTTCATGAATCATTTCAGCATTTCTATCTGTGGAATGGCAATGTAACTGCGATGCATTGATGATGTTCATAGCCGACGATAATAACTCAACATCAGGTCTTCAAGACTCCCTTAAAGTTTATACCCGCCCCTGGTACCCTGGATACCCAAGAATGTTAAAATTACAACATTTCCACAAGAGGTTTCCTAAGTTTTATTTGAGAAACAAATAATAATTATTCATCTCTGTTATATGCAAAAAGCTGCTCTAAACGTTTCGTTTCACCTGATTTATGTAATATGCTAATACTCATACGTACTTTAATTACATGGATGATGTGAATTCACACAAAACCCAAACCCATAAATATCTCCGACCACCTCTCTTAGACCTAGCCCCAAACCAATCCGTTTTGCTAGTTTTATTAGCTGATGATCATACATCCTTAGATCGGATGTTCACCAAAGGCCGAATATTGACGAAAGTCAAGTTCGCCAGAGTTCAGCACTAGCCGAGTTCCGTGAAGGTTACTCATGAAGAAAAGTTTTAATACACAGCCTATGGACGTGACAGACTTATTAAGTTGTTAGACTGCCGAATGTTTGAAGATAGTGGTGTAAGTCTGAATAGGCTATTGAAGATTGAGTAATCTTTTTGTTATTGTGTTTTTGTGGAACATTTGCTACCTACGTGTGCCATGTTTATAACATCGTTGTATTACTTGTCATAATTTATTCTGGTTTATTCGCTAGATATGATACAGAATTATTTATTGCTGTACTTGTATTACTTGAAGGGTGGGATACGATACATATCGCATCAGTGTGAATAAGTCAAATACACAAATATCTTGGCTAAGTCTAATAGAACAGGCAATGTAAGTAGTGTACCTACTTTACCCATGTTTGCAAAGGAATAAATAATTTAATTATATTTGATATGTCACGATAAGATAACACACAACTTAGATGTAGCATTTTGAAAAGAAGGATGGCGAGTTTGGACCCAGATTATTTATAAATTAACGAAGCGTCATTCACTTGCAAGTTCATATTTATTATAAATATGGGTTTTTAAGAGGATTATTTAAAAAAATATCGAGTCACTAGATGATGGGAATTAAAAGTTAGAAAATATTTTTATTTACTTGAAAATAAGTCATCATGCAGTTATTAAACGCACCGTGTTTCGTATTACATTCCAATCATAACATTACATGATTTACGTTCTTACATTTGTAGACGTTTACGCTTGTCAATTATTTTTTAATAAACAAAACTACTAAAATATAAGAAAAAAATACAAAAGTTAATAATTATTAAAAATGCATTCACATTTTTTATACAAAAAAGTACAATATTGTAATTATTACGATTATTTGGACTATCGTAGAATGAAACGTTATACTGTCAACAGGAGTTGGCTGTCAGTGTCAAAACCAATTATTGTTATTCCATTGTTTGTTTTCAACGACTAACGTGGGATAACTATTATTTTCTATGCGATTTTGTGGATTCTTGACGACTTGGCTTTATCTTTGGACTGACTATTCTACATACCGACTTAGACAACCGATTTTACCTTTGGATTCCGATTTGCAAGTGGTTTGGACTTAGTTACCCGTTAAAATGCGTTGTGTGAATTGTCAATTGCGCATTGCCCGATTACGGAGACATCGTTTGTCCGACGAAAGTGCTCAGGTGCTCAGAGTGCGCTGGTAGTTGAGAGAGTTCAGAGATGGGTTTATCCACGTGATGTAAGTATTGTAAAATCTATACATAAATTGGTACTTAACTTAAGCGTGGTTTTGTTTCCGTTTGATTGCAAGACTCGCCCTCTATTACAAGTCTCTTAAAAGTATAAATAACCGTCACCCGCAGGATGATAAGAAGTGATCACATTCTTGATTTTGAACCACTGACATGATTATACTTAACATTAACTTGGTGTATTTGATAACTCTAAAACCATGGTAATAATTATTTTTAGATGACTGGAGATGACTTTATTTGTCATTCCTGTTGGGAGTTGATAAATCATAACCCAAATGAAGATCCTGAACGTAACACCCAACAGCAACTTGGACATCGTAATGTGTGTGCTGGGTGTGGAAGATCTATTTTGAGAATCAGGAGTAGACTGGTCCTCAGACCAGAGATGTCTGAAAGAGAAGTGCAAATAGGAAACGTTGTGTCTGAATGGATAAGACCCCGCCAGGTTAGTCATTAAAATAAAGAAAGACTGATAATGACGTGCATACTCAAGAAATCTGTATTTTTATTATTTTTGTGATTGTTTTTTTTAATCTTTTCACTTGTATTGTTTCAGTTAACCAACACTGATGAAATATGTGTGCCTTGCTATTTACGTGCACAGAGAGTGTTTGATAGCTCTCATAGAAGTTCTGCCCCTGTTGCACCTTCCACATCTAGTGTAGGAGGTAGTGCCGAGCCTATATCTTCGCAACAGATGGAGCAAGTTGTAGAGGTCATTCCGTCGACATCTGGACAGCCACTGAATGAAACATCTGCTGACCAAATATTGCCCACAACACAAGCAGCTGACACAGCAGATATTGAAGAGGTTGGTCTGTCAATCACCAGACCTCCATTGCAGGTAACATCTACTGAACAAATAACGTTGCCTACATTAAGAAGAGCCGCTGATACAGCACGTCGTTGCTTGTTTTTGGAGTGTAATGACACCGAAAAACGACGTGTGCCTGATGGATTGAGAAAACAGATTATTAAAGATTTCAATTTTTATTTACCCAGAAATGCCAGAATTTGCAATTTTCACTTAAGTGCCAACTTATTTCATGAATTGTATGCTAGTGAAAATGCTATATCAACATTTAGTGCTGCACATATAGAAGAAATTGTGTATTTACTAGCAGATGATTCAAAATTGGATTTTCTGAACCCTGAAAGTATTGATGACCATCTTTTTAAGTACTGGTTTGGACGGACAAAAGATGAATATCGTGAGATATTAATAGAAGTACCGCGATTAAATAACCATAAAATAAAAAGCGGTTTTAGTGCACTTCTGTGTAAAATGCGGACTGGAGATAGTGATGAGAGAATCTCAGCATTATTCCAAATACCTAGAAGAACTCTTGAAGACTATATGCAGCAGGCACGAGAAATTCTTTGCCAGGACTATGTGCCTAGACATTTGGGATGGGCACACAAGCCCAGGGAAGAATTTGTTGCCAGAAATTCTTTGCTTGCTGAGCATCTTTTTGGCAATCCTGAAGCGCCAACTGAAGAAAAACGTTTAATTGCCATTGCTGATGGCACATATTTAAGCACTCAAAAGAGTAGTAACTATTTATTTCAAAAAGAAACTTATTCCCTTCACAAATATTATAATTTAGTTAAACCTTTTCTCATAGTTTGCTGCGATGGTTACATCATTGAGGCAGTGGGTCCGTATCCAGCCACCAAAAATGATGCTTCGATCATGAATGACCTTATGTCAGAGCGAGGTGCCTTTACGGATTTATTTAGGGAAGATGATGTTTTTATTTTAGACCGTGGGTTTAGAGACTGTGCAGACAACATGGCAACTAAAGGTGTCTTAGTACATATGCCCGAAACAATTTCGACAGGGGAAAGGCAACTTTCGACTCTCCAAGCCAATATCTCGAGATGTGTGACGATGAATAGATGGGTCGTTGAAGCTGTCAATGGAAGGTTCAATAGGGATTTTAAAATATTCCGTGCAGATTATTTAAATAAAAGGTGCCCTCATATTATGCAAGAGTTTTCAATTGCTGCTGCCTTATTGAACCATTTCGCAGTTCAATTCAGGGAACGAACAAATGTCCATGAAGTCATTCAAACAATTGAAGCAAAAATATTTGAAAATAACGAACTTGCTGAAATTGTTCAACATAATAATTTAAATATGAGACATACAATGTTCCAAAATGTTACACATTCAAATATAGAATTCCCTGAATTAACAACAGATGACCTAGAACTAATCGCTTTGGGTACATATCAAATAAAGCAAGCAAAATCATATGTCGGGGAGCACCTTAGAGCCCACGGAATTTATGCTTTAGAAGTTTGCCAGGACAACACACCTCTAGAAGGGATATATAATGACAGCCAACCATTTATTATACGTGGCAGAATTAAATCTAGGCATATAGGAAGTAAGTCCTATTTTACATATATTGCAGTTGATAGAAGGCTGGAGGGGCGAAGTGCCATATTAGGATATTATTGCCACTGTCCCGTAGGGACACGGACAGTAGGCTGTTGCTCTCACATAATGAGCATATTGTGGTACATGGGTTATGCCAGACACCAAAACTATGTTGCTGCACCAGCTTCATTCTTAGATAACCTTTTAATTCGATAAATAATGTATTAAAGGTTATCTAGGAACGAACAGTAACAAGGTATAACAAAAATACAATTACTGTAAGTATCAGTAATTATTAAAATCATCATCTTCCTGCCCTTATCCTATTTTTTATCACAACCTGTATTTTATAATCACAAACGAAATAAAAGATTTGTTTTTATATCCTAAATATTTGTTTTATTCAACAAACCTCTTGTTTAAACATTCAAGTTCCTAATAGTCTGTAACATCGCATCTTTGCTTAATTCCTTTTCACGGAGGGAGTTCCAGGAGATAGATATTTATTCCTATTGGGTACCTATACTTCGTTTTCGACTGCTTCGTTGGTCTAGTGATCGTTAGCACGACTGCCGAACGTGGGGTCCTGGGTTCGATTCCCAAGTCAGGTAAGGTGGAATTCTTAGTAGGTATCAGCCTGAACTCTGAATAATTGCCCGGTCAGTGACAGTAACTGTCACTGACCGGGCAATTATGTAACTGGCAAAATGTGAGTGTATAGCACGCGACTCCATACGCAGGTGTGACCCGACTTTAGAAAGAATCTCGGTCGCAACTAGACACGTCGCGCCAATAGAGCCTTAAAACTGCATAGGTAGGTATTCTGCTAGATATTTACGCTTCTTTCAGCTTACTTTTTTACCAATAATGATTATAGTTTCATCCTATAACAATCTAGTCTATGTTTTCAGTATTTCATATCTCGTTTTGACCAGGTGACTGTAGTTCCTAGTTCCCAGACATAGTAGGTATGTATTTTTTATTTTGAGTAGGTAAGTACCTATATTTGGCCAGAGAGATGCAGATCCACGATGGTAGTGTTGGTAAATATCTTTATTCTAAATGAACAGCTTTTTGAAACTACATAATACTTAAAAAAAGATATTGTGTTATTAAATAAGCACTATTAGATTCGTTTTAGGTTATAATCTTTTACCTTGCATATCTTTTTTCTCCCAGCCTCTACAACTTACTGCCCATTTGCTTTTTTGCTAGTTTTATATAGTTCTACAACTAGTTATAAGTTTCCATACTGTACGGTACTCCTAACAGTGGGTCCCATTGTACATGCAACTTCGCCATTCTCCTTTTCATTCATTCATTTCAATTTAAAGAATGTATTTGGTTATATGATTTTACAAGTTATTGCGTTTTCGTAAAGATCATTTTCACCTAAAGCAGTAATACAGATTGGTAATTTTGAAGGCGCACTCAGTTCGGATGGTGATCGGTTTTACGAATTTTGCCGATGCTACATCTAAGTTGTGTCGTACTATAATGAATTACAGAACATAAAATTATCAACGTGTTATTTTCATGTGCTTTCATTAACAATATTTTTCACAGAATGATCTATTTCTTTTACTTTGTCGCTACCGAAGTAGATCTTCTCCCTCTTTTCGTGTGGTTAGTGACTAACCTGGTGTCAGAGTTTTAAAGCCACCCATGGGCCTGTGACTTGGCTTCACATACCGTCGAGAAGTATCTCTCAGATATGCATGCCGGTTTCTTCACGATGTTTTTCTTCACCGATTTTGAAGCAAGTGATAATTATACAATACGCACATGAATCCGAAAAGTCAGAGGTTCGAAGTAGATACAAGGTGCACACGAACATATTAGGGGGAGCTTCATGGTTGCAGAAATAGGGAATACAGTCAAAGAGTTCAGACTGAGATGGTACGGTCATGTACTTCAACGAACAGATGACCATGTCGTGAAAAAACTTTTTACAAAAAAAAAAAACAACCAACTTCGAAAAAAAACACTACAAAGTGAAAAATAACTTTAATTTCGGAAGTCGGTGTCTTTGGTTTTGAATTTTTGTTTTTTGCCACCGACTTCCGAAATTAAAGTTATTTTTCACTTTCTAGTGTTTTTTTTTTTTGTAAAAAGTTTTTATTTTTCACTTTTTAGTTGTGGTACCTACCCCATACAAATTCGAATACCACTACCTGCTATGTAAATAACAGTCACAGGAATTTATCATCATATCATCCATATATACTAAGCGGGAAAAATACGTATTATTGAAGCTTACTCAAAAACTATCCAAGCAAAGTTAATACAATTTATATGGGACCAATTTGGGAGTATATCCTTTCATACAAAAAAAGACTTTTCAAAATCGGTCCACAATTGACGGAGAAATCGACGGACATACATATAAATTAAAAAAAAAAACATACATACGCGACGAACATATAACCTTCTCCTTTTTGGGGGTCGGTTAAAAAGTACCTTCCCATGGCTACAAAAAAGAGGGGAAGAGGAAGACCTCAAACCACATGGATGACGAATGTACAAAAGGACTTGAGGGACTTGGGACTTACGGAAGATGACGCACAAGACCAAAATAAATGGCGTGCCATGATTGGGAAAGCCGAACCCGCGTAACAGGAATAGGCAAGGCCAAAGAAGAGTCACTTTGCTTAACAATTTTACATGAAGTCTAGTAGAATTAGTAGTAGTTTCGTTGCTATAACCCTATGTATTTAGTATAATTTAATTGGTCTCCACAAGATATTCAGTGGGTGGGCATTCCGTACTAAATGACGCTAGACCAGCGTTTCCCTATGGGTTGCGACCCATAGTTGAATGAATATTGGGTGGGCCTTGAATACAGCTATCATTAATATTAAAATACCGAAATAATATAATTTGACTTATAAAACTCATTGCGACTAAAAATAACTAAAATTGAAGACGATGCTAAAGCAGTAATGACAAAAAATAGGAAACAAAATCCTTCTCATTGAAATAGCACTCCTTGTTTGTATTTAATAAAATATTAAATTTTTCTAAGAATGTTTTTATTATTTGAATAGTCCTTCATTCATATAGTTGTGCCCCTTTTTTTTCTCTATGATAGCCAAGAGGTGAGTCCCGCGTTTGGAAGTTTTTTTTTTAGGTGGGTCGCGGTCGAGTCAACTTTAGGACCAATGCGTATAATAATTACATTTACCTACAATAATAACTTGCAGAGTTATAAACCTATATGTGTGCCAGCTCTCGAATCGTTAACAGCGGTTACCTACATTATGTCTAACTCCGAAAAGCTTGTCGAGGAACAAAATCTTAGCAATTAATATTTACAGCGTAGTGTAATTTCAGCAGTTGGTCTATTGAAAGTCAAACTCCACATGAATCATCATCATTTCAGCCGAAAGACGTCCACTGCTGGACATAGGCCTCCCCAAGCACCGCCACTATGACCGGTTCTATGCTTCTCCCATCCAGCAGATTCCTGCGGCCTTCACCAGGTCATCGGTCTGCACCACATGAATAAACAATACATATTTTAAGGCATCAAAACACTTAAGTTGTGGAAGTACCTAATCATTTATTATTCCTGAAATAAACCAAATCAAAGTAAATTATATTCATACAAAGGAAATAAAAAAGCCTACATACCTTCTACCACACGTCAGCACATGACATACCTATTTAGCATAAAGGTACGGAATACTAAAAAGCCTTCTAGACGTTTAGAAAACAAAAGTTTTAGAATAAAATAACAAAGTTACCAGTTTGTACTGTTAGGATTTTTCGTTTTTATGAAAAAGGAAGCGCGTTAATGTGTAGGTAAGATCTACGAGTAGGTACTATGTCGGTGTCCGCTTCCAGTCTAACCGGATGCAGCCGAATACCAGTATTTTATGGAGCGACTACCTGTCTGACCATCACAATCCAGTAACTGGTAAGACTGGTTGTCAGACTTTCGGGCTTCTGTCTTCTTTTCGTGTGGTGGTGTGGTCGAGAAATCAAATCAAATCAAATGAAATTATTTTATTTACAGATCATACAATCCAATTTGTTAGTTACATACACATCTTGAACACTAGTGTTAGTAAATAATAATATTTGGCAAATTTTGGTCATAAATGCTAGCAATGTCAAAACCATCAATAATAATGTCAAAATCACAACCATAATGTCAAAATCATCATTAATAATAATGTCAAAATCACAACCATAATGTCAAAATCATCATTAATAATAATGTCAAAATCATCATCAATAATAATGTCAAAATCATCATCAATAATAATGTCAAAATCATAACTATAATCTCAAACTCATCATCAATAATGTCAAAATTACTAATACGACAATAACCAAATATGCAATAATTAACAAAAACATTACTTCAAGGCACGATTTGAAGATACCAGTGTGCTGGTCCAGTGCCTGAGTGTTATGCCTTCCACCCTATCAGCCACAGTGACCAAGAGACTGTTGGCGCTGCCCAAATGCTGAAATGGTTTCCTCACGATGTTTTCCTTCACCGTTTTTGAAGCAAGTGATAATATACGCACATGAATCCGAAAAGTCAGAGGTGTGTGCCTTGGGTTCGAACTCGACACCTATGACTTGGCATTCCGACGACCCGTAACGACTGTCAAAGATCCAAGAATTACAGCCGGGACCAACCCAGCACGGAGGAATCTCGGTATCTAAAGATGGTCACCCATCCACGGACCAACACCGGCAAACAGCGATATGGCCGGGACCCTTGCGGCTGTTATTACTTAGCCACGAGCTCTATGTTTTAATAATAAAAATTGCTACGTATTAACCTTTGATATTGAGTGGGATGTGATATAGTTTCATACTTTACACCTACACTAGAACTCGAGAACTGTCCTTGGTAATATTTATAAGACAGTGTTGATGAACTAATTTATCTACTGAATATTTTTATTTGAAGAGAGATATTAGTTTAGATATTTTTGGAAAATGAAATTATGGGGAATTTAGGAAGCCGAATTTACTTACCAGCATGCTGGGTGAAAATTTAGGTAGGCAGAAAAACAAAGATCGTTGTTCCGAACTTCCTATAGCATAATCAGCCAGTAACGTTCTCACTGTTGAGATACAGGCCTCCACTGTGGGAGAGAGAGTGGGCCATAATCCACCACGCGAGCCCAGTGCGAGTAATCCCCTAATTGCTGCACGATAATATGTACCTATGTAGTAGGTACAGATAGTAAAAATTTACTCTAATCAACAAATATTTACACCTATTTGGATGTTGAAATATCCTTTGGAGCCCTAAATCAAGTTCCTAAATCCCTTAATCTATACATTATAATAAAAATCGCAGCGAATTCAAAACTGAACATAGAACAGTTAGTTAACGTTATTGCTACGAGGTCTACAGATTTAACCTTTCAATGGTTATCATCACCTTTACGGGCCTTTTTTTTGAGCATGGGAAATCATCAAATGACTTCTCCCGCACTGGGCGGAGCGAGAGGGCGTGTCCGACTTTTACTGACTAAAACCCACCCGTGTTCCTTCCGTTGCCCGTGCGCCGGACCTTTACGGGGCTAAGAAGTCAATCATGACATGTATAAAAACGGCTATTTTAGTCAACTTAGAAAAAAACAAATAGCTTAGCGGTTCGACGACTGCTTTATATGTGTTCCACTCCCAGATATTGATATGTCAATGAGAAATTCCATGTGTTTAAA
Source organism: Agrochola lota (assembly GCA_947364205.1). NCBI lineage: Eukaryota > Metazoa > Arthropoda > Insecta > Lepidoptera > Noctuidae > Agrochola > Agrochola lota. The sequence goes on from OX376223.1 coordinate 5,569,411, forward strand.
TACTATTGTTAAATTAATTTAGTCATAGCCTTTCGTCAGGAATAAATGCAACACAGTGTGCCATTAGGTAGCAGGTATATGCAGGAACGCAGGCGTTCATTAATTCAGCAAAAACGAAAGTCTTTGCAAGCAATGGGAAATTGCTTTTGAAGGCTGCGGGTGTCGACCTCAGGACCAGCTGCTTCTCACACGGACAACTGTACGTCGCTTGCTCCCGCGTCACTACTCCTGACTCTCTATATATTTTGGCTGCTGAGACCAAAACTACAAGCGTAGTATACTGGAAAGTTTTATAAAAATGTGGCTGATATAGCTAACTTAGCTTTAGTATATGAGTTACGGTGTGTTGCGATTTCCACGTGAAGGAATTCCCAGACAAAAGCCAGTATCCAATAAACGCCGAGAACCCACAACATTCTAATAAAACTAGGGGCTTCCACAGTGTTTAATATAGTGCGCCTCGATCGTTTGAACGGGTTATTGTAGCCTACAACAACCATTGTTCTAGAAAATTGATGCTACACAGGTTTTATCAAAACTATTTCTCTTCTTCTTCGGGCTTGTAGTGACATAATCTATACTAATAATAAAGCTGAAGAGTACTTTTTTTTTGTGTGAACTACTAGTCCATCCGCATAGTTGGGAAAATGCTAGTTTTCCCAACTATGTTGGGGTCGGCTTCGAGTCTAACCGGTGCATCCGGTTAGACTCGAAGCTGACCTGAATACCAGTATTTTACATGGAGTGACTGCCTATCTGAACTCCACAACCCAGTAACTGGGTATTACGATACCCCTTGGTAAGACTGGTTGTCAGACTTTCGGGCTTCTGACGACCCGTAACGACTGTCAAAGATCCACGACTGACAGCCAGGACGTTCGGCTTAACGTGCTTTCCGAGGCACGGAGGAGTCTCGGTATGTGAAGATGGTTAATCATCCACGGACCAACCCCAGCAAGTGTAGCTTAACCTGATGGATCAACCTGTGCGGCTGTTGTTGTTGTTGTGTTGTTATTGGCCCCTATGATTTTATGGACTTACACTTGTGTTCTATTTAATAAGTACTGTTTTTTAGGGTTCCGTAGCCAAATGGCAAAACACAGAACCCTTATAGATTCGTCATGTCTGTCTGTCTGTCTGTACGTCCGTATGTCACAGCCACTTTTTTCCGAAACTATACTGTTGAAACTTGGTAAGTAGATGTATTCTGTGAACCGCATTAAGATTTTCACACAAAAATAGAAAAAAACAATAAATTTTGGGGGTTCCCCATACTTAGAAAAATTTTCTTTTAATTTTTTTTCGTCAAACCCATACGTGTGGGATACGTGTGTATCTATGGATAGGTCTTCAAAAATGATATTGAGGTTTCTAATATCATTTATTTCTAAACGGAATAGTTTGCGCGAGAGACAGTTCTAAAGTCGTAAAATGTGTGCCCCCCCCCAGTAACTTCTAAAATAAGAGAATGATAAAACTAAAAAAAAAATATGATGTACATTAATTACCATGTAAACTTCCACCGAAAATTGGTTTGAACGAGATCTAGTAAGTAGTTTTTTTTTAATACGTCATATTTGCTAAATATTGCACGGTGATACGGAACCCTTCGTGTGCGAGTCCAACTCGCACTTGGTCGGTTTTTTTTTTCATAGTCGAAATTAAATCAAATTAATCTGATAAAATAACTCATAAGGTTTTAGAAATAATGAACAGAATCCAAATCGAGCCAATAAAATCGGTGATATGACAAAAGCTACAAAAAAAAAAAAATCGCAACATGAAAATATCAAAGATAGACCCCCCTTTAAAGTTGCTGTGTTATGATTTGAAAGTTGAAGTGTACTTACTTTAGTAGCTGGTTGTACAAAATCTTTAGAAACAAAACTATTTTACAAAAGTACACTACGTAAATAGAGCTTGTCTGCAATAAAACACGTTAACTTTTAACTATAGGAACTTTTTCCTGAAGCCTATTGACTACTTGACCAACTAAAGCTAATGGAGAGCCTCTCAGTCTGGCCTATCTAGTGAACAGACTATCGGACGCGGTCTAGATTTGTGAGCTAGGGTTGCAAGAAGAAAAAACTGTGTGAAGATCGATATTTAACAACAAAAAAAAAATGCTTGTTAAAAAACTTACTAGCTTCTGCCTGCGACTTCATCCGCGTAAAATTAATTGGTCCTCCGACCCACCGCGTCGCATCGCATTGGCTGCCCACGCTTTTACTTCAAACTCAAACTAAAAGCATTTATTTCAAATAAACTAATTACAGGCACTTTTGAATTGTCAAGGGGTCGGTCAGTCAGAAAGATGAAGCTAGTTGCCCATTCCAAAGCGTAGTAGGTTCCTATGGAGAAGAACGGGCAATAAACTCCACGGACACTCTTTTAAATCAAAGTATTCTTACAAAATATTGTTTACATCATTCATGTTTCAATTATACATGTGAGAACAATGTAGAAAGACGTGCACATTAAAAGCGTCCGTAATGAAAAGATAAAAACAATTCAAAAATTAATTCGTTTCGCTCGTCTCGCTTCGTTTTCACTTACCTTTTTTTCTGACTTTTCTTCTTTTTGCTCGACTCCTAAGGATACTAGCGTGATGTTAAATACCGTAGCCTTCCTCAAGAATTGAGCTAACTAAAGAAAAGTTTTTTTTCAAATCCGACTGTTAATTCCAAAGATGAGCGTGTTCAAACAAACAAACAAACAAACTCTTCAGCTTTATTATTTGTATAGAAGATAGATAGATAGATAGTATTTTAAGCTCATTATTTTCTTTCTCGTAAAGTAGTCACCAGTAGTCCCTACATAATCGCGGGTTCCGAATAATATTGAATTGGAAAGAAACTCATTCTCATAACTTCCGCCTCACATAAGAGCCTTCATTTTGAAAGTGGGTAACGTCGCAAATAGCTGTCAAATATTTAGTTGTTTTGATTTTTTGCCAATATTACTCTAGATATTAATCTACATATGAAAATATGAAATATCGCTAATTAGTGAAAAATATTGATTATATACGTATAAAGTAATAATTAATATCGTAAGTAACACCAAATGTTTAGTTTTAGATGTAAAAAAGTATTTGGAAACTTTCCAAGTGCCCTTTTAACATCTAAAACGGTTACAACATCAAATTCAGTATTATAATTGCAATTCATTATTAATATTGTAGGTTACATCCGGTTTGACGTCTCCGCCCAGACCTCGGGCACGCCGGTCAGACAGACCCCGAGTGGTCCGCGGTGGGCGCTGAAGCAGCTGGACCGGGAGCTCCTCCTGGAAGCCTCGATCGTGCAGGCCTTGGTGTCATCACCGGACAGGCCTGCCGACATAAACGACGAGGCGGAGTGGTTCCGGGAGGCCATGTCCGAAATTTGTGACGTGGCAATGCCCCGGGTCCAGCCCGGACGTGCTCAGCGCCAGGTATACTGGTGGTCGCGTGAGCTGACCGCTTTACGCGCGGCGTGCGTTGCTGCGCGCCACCTGTACGCCAGGCACCGCAGGCTCCGTATCCGCCCGCCGGATACGGAAGCCATTGAGGCGGAGCTGTACGCAGGATACAGAGCGGCGAAGACCGCCCTCCAAGCGGGGATCGAGCGGGCCAGAGGACTGGCCCGCGAGGAGTCGCTGGAGACTCTGAACAGAGATCCGTGGGGACGCCCATACAAATGGGTGAGAGATAAACTCCGCCCATGGGCTCCCCCGCTGACGCAGAGTCTCCGGCCCCAGCTCGTGGAGGACGTGGTGAGCGCTCTGTTCCCCTCGCGAGGGGAACATACTCCCCCGCCCATGGCTCCGCCTCCTGCGGTGCCCGATGCGGACCACACCAGGGACGACGACGACGATACTCCGGAGGTGACCGAGGTAGATCTGAGAGTGGCGGTACGTAGGCTGAGTGCCAAAAATACCGCCCCAGGACCCGACGGCTTACCTGGAAAAGCCTGGGTTCTGGCCTTAGAGGCTCTCGGGCCTCGACTTCGGGGGCTCCTAAGCGCATGCTTGGAGAGGGGCCAGTTCCCACTTCGTTGGAAGACGGGGAAACTGGTCCTCATCAAGAAGCCGGGGCGCCCGGCGGACTCTCCGTCCGCTTACCGGCCCATCGTGCTGCTCGATGAGGTGGGCAAGCTCTTTGAAAGAGTAATTGCAGACCGCCTTGTCGGGCAGCTGGTGCGAGTGGGGCCGGATTTGGCGGAGAGCCAGTATGGTTTCCGCAAGGGGCGCTCTACGGTGGATGCCATCATGCGCGTTCGAGCCCTCACGACGGGGGATGCTGTTGCCCGGGGTGGGGTAGTCTTGGCGGTGTCTCTTGACATCGCCAATGCCTTCAATACCCTGCCCTGGAGTTGCATTAGGGAGGCACTCCGGTATCACCGGATGCCGACCTACCTCTGTCGAGTGGTCGAGGCCTATTTGACGGACAGGGCCGTCATCTACCCCGGTCACCACGGAGAGTGGAACCGGCGAGAGATGTCGTGCGGTGTCCCACAGGGATCGGTCCTGGGGCCGCATCTGTGGGACATCGGCTACGACTGGGTGCTGCGCGCCGACCTCCCTAGCGGCGTCAGCGTGGTTTGCTACGCTGACGACACGCTGGTCCTGGTGCAGGGGAGGTCGCATGAGGCGGCGGCCGAACTAGCGACACGTTGGGTTGCGACAATCGTCGAAAGGATCCGGCAACTGGGACTCGAGGTGGCCTTGCACAAGTCCGAGGCCATGTGTTTCTATGGTCCTCGGAACGCGCCACTGTCGGGTTCCCAGATTACGGCGGGAGGGGTTCACATCGGTGTCGAGTCGACGATGAAGTACCTGGGACTCGTCCTCGACAGCCGGTGGAACTTCGTGGAGCACTTCCGACGTTTGGCTCCCAAACTGGATAGGGCTGGGGCTGCTTTGAAGCGGCTCCTGCCCAACCTGGGGGGTCCAAACGCCTCCTGCCGGAGGCTTTACGCGGGGGTCGTGCGGTCCATGGCCCTTTACGGGGCACCGGTGTGGGCGCGTTCATTGAGGCTGCGACCGGCCCGGCGGTTGAACGCGTCCCAAAGGGTCATGGCCATCAGGCTGGTCCGGGGATACCGCACGGTCTCCCGTGAGGCGGCGAGCCTCCTTGCCGGACTACCGCCATGGGATCTGGAGGCGAAAGTCCTCGCGCACATGTGGGAGTTGCGCGAGGAGGCGAAACGCCGGGGTGTAACTCCGCTGCCGCGAGAAATCACGGCACAGCGGACAGAGCTCCGGCGGGATCTCATGGCGGCATGGAGTGTACGATTGTCGCAACCCAGCGCTGGGCACGCCACAATTGCGGCGATAAGTCCCCTCTTTGAGGAGTGGCTTGAGAGGCGCCATGGCGTCCTCACCTTCCGCCTGACGCAGGTCCTCACCGGACACGGTTGTTTCGGGAGGTTCCTGTTCCGCGTAAGGCGGGAGGAAACGCCCGGGTGTCACCACTGTGTGGATCGCCCGGAGGACACGGTGGAGCATACGGTGGAGGTCTGCCCGGCTTGGGCGGAGCACCGCCGTGTCCTCACGGAGGCGATCGGCGGCGACGATCTCTCGCGTCCGGCCCTGGTTCAGGCCATGGTTCGGAGCGAGAGTGCATGGGAGGCCGTCACCTCCTTCTGCGAAGCAGTTATGCTCGCGAAGGAGGAGGCGGAGCGCGCGAGGGAGATGCAAGCTGCACGCCCTCGCGGCCCTAGTCGCCGCAGGAGACGCCCCGGGCGTCGGGAGTCCAGAGCCGACTTCCGGCCACCGTAGGCGCGGGCTTGCGGACGGTGAGCAATGGGCAGCTCGCCGTCCGATAAGGACCAGGCCCGTGTCGACGGCGCGTTGTGTTCCACGCGCGCCTCAAAGAGATGTCAGCACCAACCGACGGGGTCGAAAGACCAATGCCTGCTGGGGTTGCGGGTTTGTCCGAAAGGGATAACGCGGCCCCGGCACACAGGCAACGGAAGGAACACGGGTGGGTTTTAGTCAGTAAAAGTCTGACACACCCTCTCGCTCTGCCCAGAGCGGGAGAAGTCATTTGATGATTTCCCATCCAAAAAAAAAAAAAAAAAAGGTTACTGAAATGAAATGAAATTGTTTATTCTGTAAATAGGATATCAGAATCACTTTTACACGTCATATAAAAAATATTAAAAAAATAAGCTAGATGAGGTCGGTGTTTCCTATCTGACTACTCTGAGAAGAAAGGCCGAAACAATTTCAGAGGTCGCCGTCTCTTTTAAAGTCCAGACATAATCTTAGTCAAGCTAGTAGTACTAGTTAGCGATATTTAATATTTCCATACATTATTGCCAAATTAATCAAAAAAGGTAAATATTTGACAGTTATTTACGACGTTGCCGAGTTTAAGAATAAACGATCTTAACAAGAACTAACAGTTTTCACATTGGTACACAAAGACCAAGAAAAAGAATTGTTCTAAAAATGTTACCAAGAGCGTAAAAGTCATAGCAACACAAAAGTCACTCGCTCAGCCACTGCAAGTATTATACGCCGTCAAATTCAATCGCATTTAATGTCTAAATTCTGAAGCACAATACGGGTTGACAGTTTCGGTATTTCCAGGTTTCTCCGCGGCAACCCTATCTGTGACAATTTGTCGCCGGTTCCGACTCAAAGCGTCCGCTGTGCTCGACTTGATTTCTATAGACGTGGCATGTGGATGCATTGAGGTTACTTTGTTTTCAATATTGGAAAAATGTGGCGTATTGACTGAGCAAAATGAAGATTTCCGTAGTTGGAATGAATTTATCCCAAGAACAAACTTAACCTTGTAGTTGAAAAACTTCTTATAGGTTTTCATGTAATGTATGTGTAAAGAACCATTCTCTGTATTTTTTCAAAATTGTAGGCTCAGTAGTTTCGGAAATAAGAGAAAATAAAATTTCATCTATTTTCTTAAATAACTTTAAAAGTATTTATTTTAGAATTTAAAAACAATATTTGAGATACTCGCAACAATCCCTTTCACTTGATATGTCACACGGTACAGTTGTCAGAAAGTATTTTTTTAAATTTCTTTTTTGCCCCCCAAAAGTGATAGGTATACCTACATATTCAAAATTCATTTATTTACATTAGTACGTCCGTTTCATTAGATTCGGAGCAAATTGACTGTGACAGACGGATAGACACACACACGAGTGATACGAAACCCTAAAGCGGTGCTAATTATTGTTTTAAAACTCATACATTACACATAATCAGAGAGAGAGCGGGTCGTAACACGTTCACACATGTCCATTGTGTCCGGTCCGGATATTTTATAATGGATTTCCGCAAAGTCACGCCTGATTCAATTAACTATAAAATAACCACTTACTTATTATGAAATATTTCCGAAACCACGCAAGATTCTTGAACTAACAAGCAACATTCAAGTGTATTTAATAGCACATAAAAAATACCTTTATTATAACTATTTTCAAGATAACTTGGGTACGGTAGCTAACTTTTGTGGTCGAGGAGATAGGTATTTAGAATTTTTGACAATTTGCAAGTGGCTTTTTTGTATTGCTAGTCAGTGAATAATATTAGTTAGGATGAGAGAAGGATGTAGAGAGACGTCGACTAGGGTCATAATCAGAAATACAGTACGGGTCATGGGGCTCCAAAGACCAGCTGTTGAGCTTTTCGTGTCCACACTTTGATAAAAAAGAAGTCTCTAAATTATGTAAATCCCACTTAACATGCGATGCGAACACCAAATGCATTAGTAATGACAAACCTTTAACATTTGAAAAAGTAGACTTTTTGATTGCCAGGCACCATGCCTAGGTTTATTTTATTTTATTGTATTTGGGTGTCTTACAGTTATCAATACAGAAGTAACAGTGAGGTAATTGACGGCCAGCCATTTACAAGCCTCGGAAGCCTCCACGGTTATTAATAGACTATTGTTGTACAAATTTTCAAATTTATAAACAATTCGTAAGCTATAACACTTTGTATACAACACTAAGTATATTTTTAAAATAAGTACCTGCATAGGCGAAGATGCATGCGCAACCCCTATTGCAATACATCAGCAACAATAATATAGTGTTTAGATAAAACACTAGAAATGGATGCTAAGCTGCTTGCAAACAAATCGATTGAGGGGTGTTTATTTTTAACAATTTCGTTAAATACTTTGACTAAACGAATTATATAAGACTTAGTACGGTAAACTGTGCGAGCGTAAGGAGCATGAAGGAGATTTCTGAAACGAGAATGTCGAGGTGGAACATTCAGTTTAAGTTGGTTGATTATTACTCGTTAACCTGTACAGCACGTACGTACGTGTACGTATACATAGCTCTGATAGTTTTCCTTTTAATTTCGTTATATATACTACTACTGTGATTTTTTTCACAAATCCAAGTACAAGAATTTAGCTGGCAGGTGGACACTTGACAACGCAACTTCGCACGCCACAAGTGTGCCGATAAGTCCCCTCTTTGAAGAGTGGCTTGAGAGGCGCCACGGCGTCCTCACCTTCCGCCTGACGCAGGTCCTCACCGGACATGGTTGTTTCGGGAGGTTCCTGTTCCGCATAAGGCGCCAGGAAACGCCCGGGTGTCACCACTGTGTGGATCGCCCGGAGGACACGGTGGAGCATACGGTGGAGGTCTGCCCGGCTTGGGCGGAGCACCGCCGTGTCCTCACGGAGGCGATCGGCGGCGGCGATCTCTCGCGTCCGGCCCTGGTTCAAGCCATGGTTCGGAGCGAGAGTGCATGGGAGGCCGTCACCTCCTTCTGCGAAGCAGTTATGTTCGCGAAGGAGGAGACGGAGCGCGCGAGGGAGATGCAAGTTGCACGCCCTCGCACCCCTAGTCGCCGCAGGAGACGCCCCGGGCTTCGGGAGTCGAGAGCCGACTTCCGGCCACCGTAGGCGGGGGCTTGCGGACGGTGAGCAATGGACAGCTCGCCGTCCGATAAGGACTAGGCCCGTGTCGACGGCGCGTTGTGTTCCACGCGCGCCTCAAAGAGATGTCAGCACCAACTGACAGGGTCGAAAGACCAATGCCTGCTGGGGTTGCGGGTTTGTCCGAAAGGAAAATCGCGGCCCCGGCACACAGGCAACGGAAGGAACATGGGTGGGTTTTAGTCAGTAAAAGTCTGACACACCCTCTCGCTCTGCCCAGAGCGGGAGAAGTCATTTGATGATTTCCCAGCCTCAAAAAAAAAAAAAAAAGGGGGACACTTGACTCTAACAAAAACAATCAGTTAAAAGCTTAATATTTTGCAAACGGATCCCTGAATCCAAAATGGTTTTCACAATACTTTTGAACGACCTTTCTAACGATAGCCCACAACATGGGGCAGACGAGAGTAAAATTCATCCCCACTTTACGAGCAGGGGAGGTACCCTAAAAAAAAAACTTGATTATATTTTACCACTTTGTCGGCGTGATTAATATGTATATGTCAAATTATAGATTTCTAGTACTAACCGCCTGTGAGGTAATCCGCGGACAGACAGACGACGGATATGGCGAAACTATAAGGGTTCCTTCTTTACTACGGAACCCTAAAAAAGACCCATAATGTTACCAATCCGAAATAAATAATAACTAACATACAAACTTAAACTCACACCTCCTTCCCACAGGGGCAGACAGATACTACAGAACGCCACCTGATACGATCCTTACTCCTTCTGCCTCGTTCGAGTAATAATAAAAGTCTTTAGTGATTGATTGAACTAAATTGCATTGTAGTTAAAGCCATGTCCAAAAGGGCCTCATAACGTGTTAATTGACGCTTCAATTGATCCCGTTGATTCAATAATGTGATTAGTGACGACCTATGGGTTATGACCCAATTACATGCAGTTCAGTTTGGCCATTACTAATTTGATCAAAATTCGAGTAACAGCACTGTAATTAACGGCTACCCGTTAAAGGTATCATTATGTCATGCCTTTAGTTTTGATTGGTTTATCCTGCTTCAAAGAATTGACTGAAAAGTATTTGCTTCATCTGAAAGTTATATTAAGATAGAGGGGCCTATGTTCATCTGGCTTTTTATATTTACGGTCCAGTTTTAGCGCAGAGTTTTTTTTTATAATAATGCCTCGCAAAATAGGTAATAGCACTTAAATATCCTGAACCCTAACTAATATTATAAATGCGAAAGTGAGTTTGTTTGTTTATTAATTTGTTTGTTTATTTGTTACGCTTTCAAGCTAAAACGGCTGAACATATTTGATGAAATTTGGCACATAGACCATGACCTGGAGCCACCTGACGCGGGGCACAGCTAATATACTATAAAGTGATAATCAAACTTCAACGAATATAATGGTATCTTGTCGATGCCCCATTACGTCCTATTTTGTCATAATGTTGAAATACGGCTGTATTTCACTCTGGATGTAGCCAATTTGATAAAACGATGCGACTGACTTATCCATCTCAGTATATGTTCACATTTACCTTTTATTAAATCCTTAAAGGAAGGTAAGGACCTTCATTCGGTGACTTTAAGATCTGTTTTATCTTACTGCAGTGAACTGCAGTGTCATAAAGTGAATGTTAAGTACTGCATTGCTATACACGATGCAAGATTCGCCGAATTAGCTAAGCTAAAGCGCACAGCTCAGACATTCCTGAGTGAAGACTTAATTAAGTAAATAACTTGAGAAGTTAGACGTCTCTGACGTGGTATTTTAGAAAACTAAAATGGAGACGAAAGATATAAGAAACCCGAAATAATTTGAAGTGCACTTACCTATGAATGAACTGTTGGTAGAGATACAACTAATTGATGCAAATTCTGCGGTTTGTGGAAATACAGAGTCACAATTGGTCGAAATTAAAGCTTATAACTTGAAATTCTGACATGCCTACCTATTTTAGCAAGCTTATTAACTATGGGTTTAGCTTCCAACATGCGGCACTTAGATAAACATTTTTGTCATCAATTTTATTTAAGTAAAGTTTATTCTATTCTATTTTTAATAAATGGCAAGCAAATCCGATGTCGACTATTCTGCCAATGTCTAAAGTGCGTTGGAAAAAATAAGTGTGTATGTTGTATAAAAAAAAGTTAATATCAAATAAAAATTAGGTAGTCAGGAAAATTTAATGTTTATCAAATTGACACACTACGTCAATTTGCCGTGTTATAGCCATTTCATAGAACTGTGAAAGAATGACAGTTGTGATTTGAATATACGGATTATTTAAGTGTGGTCGTGAATTTGATAAACAATAAATCGCCCTGACTTTACCTACCACATAGCTTAGATTAAGCTTAAGAGGGATGCGCTAAGTTAGCCCGCGAGATTCAAATTTTCTTTAGTATTTTGCAATTTGCAGGTCAGTGTCAGGTTGTATGTTGAAAAAAATATGATTCGCGACCATGACAAATATGGCTATACTGAATTATAATTATAAGAATCAGCAATACAACTCCTTAAGTTAACATAATCCGCAAATGTCATGATTTCATGAAATAGTCATTCAATAGGATTACATGAACTTAGAAAGTTGTATTAGTTACTTTTATGATTATAATTCTATAAATAAACACTTGATACGCTCGCGAATCATATTTAGGTCAACATACAACCTCATACTGACTTGCAAATTGCAAAAAACGTAAGAAAAATTGAATTTTGCGGGCTACCTTGACGCCTTAGCCTTAGTTTTGAAAATGAACAAATTTTGATTTTCGTCTTTTCTATGCATTTTCTGATTTTATGAGAGAAAATGCCGGAAATAGGTCACGTTGGAGAGATATACTCGACCTGGCTAAGACCCAGCCTCGGCTGTAAAGCCTTACATGATGAGGATACATTTTATGTCTTATCAACAACCTCAAATCAGTCACTCTTATAAACTTGGTCATCTAATAAAGGAGCCCACCTGACCCTATATCCCTTATCAAGCTCGTAAACTAAGTTTAACGTCTTAAACAACAAAGCTGAACTTCAGTTTAACTTAACTGGCGACTTGAACGACCTCACACGTTTGCCTCACTAGGTCACGCTGTTTATAACGTACTTGGAATCTGTTACAGTGTGGAACGTGGGATGTTTAACACGTTCAGTGCAGGTGGCCTTCCTGGAGGGTTCACCTAGTCGCATATGGGATGTCGGGAGCCCTCGCGGAAGTCTCATTTTAAATGTAGGTTTTCCTTAGCGACTAAAGCATTATAAACTGTGAACATAAAATCTGATGTTTATTTTAACAACATTTATTAGTATATACTAGCTTTCGCCCGCGGCTTCGCCCGCGTGTTCGGGAACATACTACCTACCGGGATAAAAAATCCTATATGTAAATCCAGGTTATAAACTATCTGTGTGCCAAATTTCATCCAAATCCGTTCAGCCGTTTTTGCGTGATTGAGTAACAAACATTCGAACATACAAACTTTCACATTACATTAGGTATATAGTAGTATAGTAGGACTAGTGGGATGCGTTGGTTTTAATATCCAAGGATATTTTTTATTTTTTGTGCAGGGTTACAAATATTCACAAAAAAAACAAAAGGTTGGAAACTACGTACAGCGACAAGACCCTCTGAAAACACAATTTTACTTCGTTATACAGTGTTTTATAACACGGTTTCAATGCAAACGTAATGCCGGCAACCCTCCCGGAGGATTCACATCCAATATGTATGATAGCGGCATGGCGTATGAAACGTGTCTTCTGTCTTTCTGAATAGTGAACGAAACTGAACCGTCACGCTCGGGTGGGCGACACTGAATCGAATATACTTGGCTCCAGTCAGTTGGTGGCGCTGAAACGCGTATATTCGGCGCTGAATCACAAATACCCGGGTCTAGTTCCAGTCGTAAGTTTTTACTTCTGTGGCGGCATCTACATCACCACATGCGGACTACACATCAAAGACCTGACGTCACACAAAATCCTGACGTCACATAATTCCCGTATCGCGCAATTAAAGTTTACCGCGCGAATGACACATCCGACATTAAACGTTGGGCAGTTGCCCGTCAGACACGACACCCGTCTCGTCGGAGGATCCTCCCTTTTCTATAGAGGATGAGTGAACTTTACACCCTGTTCCTCATACCTCTAAACTTCTATAGTGTGGTGCTCGTCCCCTATTAGATGGGACTTAGGCCCCCGCAAACGCCACGCCGCACTATAGATCGAAAAAAGGCTCTCGAAGACATTGGAGCTTAAATTTTAAAGTGTCGGTTTTTTGCTTGAAATGGCTTCTAATAGCCAATAATGTGCATAAATATATCATAGGATACAATCTGGTAGGCAAATTGGCAACTTACATTTTTTTTGCAAAAATATACCTATTACACGGTACTTGAAAACAACTGGACAAATGCGGATGTGCTTAATAGGTACTATCGAAGAATTTCATATTTAAGCAGTTTGAAAACAAAATCCCGTGAACACGAGGACCACATCTGTTATCGCCCCGGTTTTATAGCCGCCGAGCACTGCAAGCAGAAATAGTCCTTACGGTGTTTAGATATGAACTTCTTCTATGGTACATCTACCCACTCAGTCATTACTATCAACAGTGAAGTGAAGCCGGTTTCGTAAACATGAGTGTACTTTTTGAGGTGTAGGTTGATTGTAGTGTAATTGACATGCTCAGAGCGATGGTGCAGTTTTGGCATGCTTCACTGTTTGTTCGCAGCGCTCTGTCTTGTTTTTTTATTTGGTCTGAGGTTCTGACCTTCTAAGTCATACCATTGTTAATCAACGTTTTACAAACAAAAAACTTCAGAATTACTTAGCATTTCTCAGTCGCAAGCCAAGTTAATAGGACGTCATCGCTTTGGGTATTATCAAAAGTTTTAACATAATTGACATACTTTCCATCGTAAGATCCTATATAACTTCTGGTGAAAACTTTTTTATTTGATAACGGAGTGAAAGAGAAGTTTGAGGCAAAGTGGTTATATTTCGTAAAATTATTTATCTGTGGAAAATTCGGTTGGATTAAAAACAAAGAAGTTTCAAGCCACCTCTGATTCGCATGGCTTTTACGACTTGACAAAACATCAATATTTCTATATTAGATTTAAGTTTCATATGAATGTGTTAAACACATAAAGTTTCCGGAATAAATTCTCTAAATGATGGTTAAAATCCCATCAAAATCCGTTGCGTAGTTTAGAAAAACAACGCGGCAAAACAGACAGACACGAAAAGCGACTTAATTTATAATAACTTTATTTAAAATTGAAAGCACTGTCGCACTATTTGTTATTTAAAGTGAGTATCTCGTATCAAGTAATCGTTAATAGTTATTTATGCTATAAGTGCGGAAGGTAGGTGATTTCCGACGAGTGTATAAGTCGACACGAGGCGGCAATCATCTTATGCACGTGTATCATACAACGTTTTACTATGCATTGTGCGAGGAAAAAAAAAATAAAAAAACGAGCGAGCCTTATGGCAGTCGCCTGTGATGTGTGACATCTAACATACGACGACGTATATAAATGATAAAAACAAAATTCATGACTTTGACTTTTGACTTTGATTTTTACTTTGACTTCGACTTCGACTTCTACTTCTACTTCGACTTCGACTTCGATTTTACCTTCGACTTCGACTTCGACTTCGACTTCGACTTCGAATCGTCATCGCCATCGTCATCTTCATTATCTAATTTGTAAATACTAATTTGTGAAATACTTTTCTCAAATAATAAAAACTGAAACGAGACGGGCTGACGACGGCCTCAAAAATTAAAAAAAAAACAGAAAAGTAAAAAGCACTAGTGAAAAAAAGTGCTACTTTCCGCACAAATTGACTGCTTGGAAAACGCTCTTTTCGAGCAAATGCATTGTAAAAGATTATTTGAAGGTTAATAAAGGTTGTTTTAATTAATAATTCAATTACCACTATATTTTCAGTCGTATGAAGTTTGTTAGATAAAGATCGTTTTGGCGATTATAATTTTCTTATATTTTTGTAAGAACAAAATAATTTTGATTCTTTAGTTAATATTTTTTAACTTATGTGGCAAAGCGTAGATTCCGGCTTTAGTGAAAATTCGTCTCAAATTATCAAAACCTCAAATATAATCGGCAGTCGGTGTCTTTTATTCTGTAACTTCGTTTTTTGCCACCGACTTCCAAAATTAAAGTTATTTTTTACCTTTTAGTGAAGGAAGCCGGTTGTTTTTTTTTTTAAAGTTTAAAATTTACACTTCTAAGTTGTGATTTATCAAGGTTTTGCGATGTTTTCCCTTTGATACCACACCCCTAGCTCCTATCGATAAGCCAGGCCGTCACTCTTACACATATTAGTCCATATCTTGAAAATTCCTGAACCGATTTTGGTGAAACTTGTACTATTCCCGTTAGTAAGTATAACTACTTACTAACGGGAATAGTCCAAGTTTATTTAAGTTGAAGTGAAAGCAAGCCAATAAAAAAACTGTCACAATCCGATCAATAGTTTCGGAGAAATGTGTGGACAAACATACATACACCTATAAATTTTTGTATAAGTGAATATATTGCAGTTCCAATAACATTATATACATATGTCGAATGGATAACCTCCTTTTTTGAAGTCGGTTAAAATAGTCACAAAGGATCATACGAATCAGTTTAAATCCATTTATATTCCTCTCAGCATTCTATACAATAGGTAGAATCATACAAAGAAGGTAGACATATACATCATCATCCATACATCATACGTGTAACAGTCTGCCATACAGAGGAATTATGGGTAGTGTCCAAGGTGAATACAAAGTTTATTCTGAAAAATTATAACTTCTTTTCGAAAGACTTTGTGTTGCTAAATGCACATTTCTACCCTAGTGGAAAATGTGATGTTACTGTTGTAGGAACTTTTTGAAAATATTCTTATTTGTAGTTTCAAGAAATCTAATAACATCTTCTATGAAGAAATTAGTTCGTAATATTCATAGTATAGGGTCAACCTAAAAGTCCGCAGATGTGATGGGTCGATGGAATCGAAATTTTTGAGTCAACTTTTTTGTGATATTGTGCAAGCCGTACGTTTCGGTTTTTGAAATGATTTAAGGATAGAATAGCCTAGAATATTTTTGATGTGTAACATCTTCTTCTCACTTACGTACAATCTGTGGGACTGATTTGTGAAATGGGTCGAGTGTGTAACAGGAAGCCGGGGAAGCGTACGCTGTTTCATTTTACCAATGAGCGCGTGCGGTGCTAGAGTTGGCTGTCAGATGGTACCAAACCATTTTCCGAGAGGTTGGTACTGTTAGCCAAGATGTCGGTTACACACCTTAAGCGACTACTGTAAGGCTTGATCGTATTTAAAAAAAATTGTATTTGAAGTAGAACATTCGACTCTGTATCACTCGAGCGTAAATTCTTTTCGATCAAAATTTTTGTATCTTGAATTAAGATAGGAAGATGATTATTTTATGTCTGAAAAATAATTCATAACAATGAAATTTTTAAAAAAAGTATATTAAAGGCGGGGGAACATAAACATAGATTTTTTAAAGCGTTTCCCATAATATTAACAAGACTAAAAAAGAAAAAAAAATACTCGAAAACTATCAAGAATCGCGGAACGTACATGGGGCATGAGGAAACTATTTTTTTTATGACGTCACTATTTGGACTAGAGTAGGTACTGTTTATTTTGAATAAATTGTTTATCATCCAGAAACAAGTTTAAAGTAAATTTTATAAACACAATTAACTAACTTGAGTTTTTCTAAACGACCTGTTCTAAAAAGACTAACAGCGAACAAACAAAAGCAATAAACACGCTCTAACTAAAATTAAACGCACATTTTGACAGCATTTCCAAGAACCTTGTTTTCAATTTATTTCAGTTGGGGCACGCTTTTATTTCACTTTAAACTTCGTTACTCGACAACTAACGAAAGTTTAACCGGAAACTACTGTTTACTTGTACTACCTCGCTTCCTGGTAATAAATTAGTTTTACTTGGGGGGTACGAAACTGCGAAGAATGAACTGTTCTTTATTTTCTCGTTTGCTGCAAACACTGCTTGCTCTCGACATGCACATTATACATTATACATCATTTACACAACACCGTAGGAACATATCCGTTACTATTAAATGAGTAGGTAATATTCGTATTTAAATGCAGGGTTATTAGAATCCTGCTGGGTTTGCGGGTTTGTCCGAGAGGGATATCGCGGCCCCGGCACACAGGCAACGGAAGGAACACGGATGGTTTTAGTCAGTAAAAGTCTGACACACCCTCCCGCTCCGCCCAGAGCGGGAGAAGTTATTTGATAATTTCCCAACCTAAAAATAAAAAAAGGGTTATTAGAATGTCGGCAATCCGTTAAGGGGAGGTCATTTGCAACCAAATAACCGCTGATGACACCCATGCCAATGTCAACCATTTTCAAGTAATTTGACATTTTATATTTTAAAATGTATGAAATTAAAATATAAAATGTCAAATGACTCGAAAATTGTTGACAATTGCATAGAAGTTAATAGGGGTGTCATTTGGTTATAAATGACCTCTCCTACATCCCCTTAATGGATTGCTGACATAATACAGGGTGGCAGGGATATCGACGCGAAAACGTTTACCATGGATTCAGTACATGATTCTGAACCTGCGTTGAAATTTTTATCGGTTATTAAAAAAAATCATACGTCCTACAGTAAAGTGCAATCCCTACGAGGTCAAAATTTATGGAACACTAGATTTTTTTTTAAATAACCGGCGAGTAATTTCAACCCAGGAGGGTTCAGAATCATGTACTGAATCCATGTTAACAGTTTTCGCGTCGATGTCCCTGCCACCCTGTATAACTAATAACCCTGTATATATTTGTATCACGTTCTAGAAAACGGCTCTAAAGATTTCAATGAAAGTTGCAATATAGGGGCTTGCGGGGGGAAAAGTCGATTTAGCTAGGTCTCATTTCTGGAAAAAGTCTTTTCTCTATTTTCACCCGTGCTGAGCTCGGTCGACCAGGTACTAACAATACTATGAGAGCACACCTAGTGGTCGCAAGCATTACTGCCGAGCATGGAGTCCTGGGTTCGACTCCCATGTCGGTCAAAGTCTTATTCAGTTTTTCCATCAGGAATTTTTCAGTAGCAACCGGAGTCTGGATTTGTGCCCGGTTGATGGCAATAGGCTGGCCCCCTATTATATGGGACTTAAACCTGACTGGCGACATGTGGGTGTATATTTACACTTCTGCCTAACCCTTCGGAAAAACAGGCGTGATGTTATGTTTTATGAGAGAAAAAAGGCTTCAAAACCACCTCATTATTTAAAATACTATTTTCTGTTGGTAAATACTTGTTGACATTTTATTTGTTTAACACACACAGACCAAATAAAAAACCAAGAAATAGCGCAGCGAACAATACAGTGAAGCATGCCAAAACTACAACTCCACTCTGTGCATACACGCTCACACGCACACATTTACAATCAAACTACACCTCACTAAGTGCACATATGTTTACAAAATCGGCCTCACGTCGCTGTTGACAGCGCTATATGTCTTTGTTTTTTTTATTTGGTCTGAGCTCTCACAATGAATTTCTCTGTCAAAAACATTCAAACCCAACTATGTTGGGGCGGCCTCCAGTCTAACGGGATGCAGCTGCATATCGGTGTCTTACATGGAGCGACTGCCTATCTGACCTCCACAACCCAGTTACTGGGTAATACGATACCCCTTGGTAAGACTGACTGTTAGACTTTCGGGCTTCTGGCGACTCGTAGCGACTGTCAAAGGTCCACTAATGACAGCCGGGACTAACGGCTTAACGTGCTTTCCGAGGCACGGAGGGGTCTTGGTATGTAAAGATGGTCACCCATCCGTGGACCAACCGCGGTAAGCGTAGCTTAACCTGTTCGATCGACCCCGTGGTCTAAAACATTCAAACTAACTCAATTTAAAACACAAAACTCTAAATAAAATACTGAAAACTTACTGAAAGTCAGCCCAGTAAGTTATTCAAGATTTTTTTTTCTTTTAATACAGGTTTACGGGAATTCAAATCTTTTGCTTATTTTTGTTACCTACCCTACTTGATATTTCACTGGAAAAATTCTCAGTGGGCTTATTATACATTCAGGAGACACTTGGGAGGAAAATAAATATGACTCGGGTTTTTTCGTTTCACTTCGTTAGTACAAAGATTGCAATGGTTTCTTGGTACTATTATTCCAGGATGTTCTTTTTCAAGAAGTGTTTTTACTGAGTTAGTAGAATAAGCTAAGAAAGACAGTCATAAGGTACTAGCTGCGACGCGGTTTCACCCGCATAAGTCTAAATTCCGTGGGAATATCAGGATAAAAAGAATCCTATGTCCTAACCGAGGTCATGGTCTACCCATGTGCCAAATTTTATCCAAATCCGTTCAGCCATTTTAGCGTGAAAGCGTAACAAACAAACAAAATACAAAAAATCTAATCTTTTCTCTTTTGTAATATTATAAGTTTAAAAGTTTACATTAGATACTTTTTCTTAGCTTTGCCTATTCAAACCATTTTATTTAGATTTAATCATTAGACCATGAATGAATACACGGATTTAATTGAATTATCAAAAAGTCGGTAAGGTCAGATTTATCATTAACATTTTAGACACATTTTTTTCTTGGAAAAACCATGTAAATGTCGTTTGCGGTAGAATAAATAGTTTTGTCTACCCTCTGAGGCGTATTAGCTGCGAGATATCTCGAAACGCCGCAATTACTGCATACCACGGCTACATTTCCTCCATTTTGCGATATGGTATCGTTCTTTGGGGTCGCTGTGTGGAAATTGATCAAGCATTCGTGATGCAAAAAAAGTGTATAAGGGCTATATTTGGGCTGAAACAAATAGAGTCTTGTCGCCCTTTCTTTAGAAAATATAAGATACTCACTTTACCGTGCATCTATATCTTGGAATCATGTATATTTGTTTTCAAGCATAAGGTTCTTTTTCAGCTAGCGACAAGCTACTATGCTCCTCGATCTCATAATGCTAATAAGTTGTATCAACCCAAGACAAATCTCACACTTACATCCAACAACAGCTATATCATGTGCATCAAAGTTGTATAATAAAATTCCGAGCACAATAAAGACACTTCCATTTTTAAAAATTTAAGCGTAATTTAACAAAACTACTCATTGACAAATGCTTTTATAGTGTATTTGAGTTTTTGGATTATAAGTTGTGAATGTTTTAGTTTGTAATATAATGTAATTTATGAATTAATTGATAAGTTGGTACCAAATTTGAATGAATTTAATATAATTTACTAATCGCATGCATTATTCAAGTAACTAATTAATTTCATAATATATAAATATGTAAACTTTGCACGCCGAAATTAAAGGCATAATAATCGATATATTATCACAAGAACCTTATGGACCTTATTTACGCAAATAAATGATTTTTGATTTTGATTTTGATTAAACAAAAATGAAGAAAATGTTTCTTCATTTTTGTTAATGATAAATCTGACCTGTCAAGACTTATGTATTTTTGTATGTTTGAAAACAGGCATTACAGTGTCTAGTCTGGTGAATAAGTTGCGTAACAAGATATGCAAACGATCAACTATTGTTTAGCAACTTTGTTTGTACAAGGACTAGGCCACCAAGTCAAATTTAATCTGACAACATTGCACAACATAATACCTGGCTCATACGATGGCACTGACTGGACCCAGTGACTGGGAATTTCGGACCCAGTCAGTGGGTTCATGTAGACGAGATCGGCAGCAAGTCAGTAAGTCAGGCGGGGGAAGCTACTGGGCTCGAAAATAGACGGGTAGGTTAGTCAACTGGACTGACTTGAGGGCGCGAAGTCAGCACCGGATTGGGTTGAAACTAGTGTCTACACGAGCCCAGTTGCAAGTCAGCGCTGGACTGACTTACTGTACTGTCACATTACTGGGCACGTGATAGCCTAGTGCCAAGTCATAGGTCTCGTGTTCGAACCCAAGGCACGCACCTATGACTTTTCGGATTCATGTGCGTATTGTATAATTATCAGTTGCTTCAAAAACGGTGAAGGAAAACATTGGGTGGAAACCAGCATGTCCGAGGGATATTTCTCGACGGCATATGAATGCCCATGGGCGGTTTTAAAACTCTGACTGTTGGAGACAACACGTGACCATCGCCCGCCACTGTTACTACGGGGGGGGGGGGGCAGCGGTGAGCGAGAGACGAGGTGCCGCGAGCCGCCGACCTGGACCAATAATCACTAGAGTATCACGGACCAAGAGGCGTGCGTTCTTACGTCCAATATACGAACCAAACCCAATAATTACAGTCCGCTATTTTATTTATATTACCTTGAGGAATCCCCAACACTGACACCAGGTTAGTCAATAACCACACGAAAAGAAGAAGACTGGGCACGTATAATCGTGCTTAAATACAACTTTTAAACAAGTCGATCGTCCAAATGACACATATACATAGCTTAATTTTATCAAGCTTTCAGTAGTATCTGAAGCTGACATCAATGGCATTGCCAACAGTGCAATGAACTTAAATCGACCTACGAGTATATAAACATGCACTTTAGAAACACTTAACTGAGGACTGCGCTCGAAATTGACAAGTCAAGCGTGCGACGCTTCTAGAGTCTAAAAACAGAATATATCTTTGATCAGCAGTGCATTACGAAAACGTTCTGTGACCCTTGAATGACAGGCGATGGCTCATTTAACTCACTGAGGATAACTGAAAGGATTAAATTATTTAAGCGTTGTTCAAGTTTTGGATCAATTACTTTAGAGTTTATACCGCTGAATGCCTTTTGAAGTAATCTGCGTTCGCATATTATTTGTTAAACATTTCAACAAACACGAGGTTTGTTTTTTTTTCCAAAACTCGTACTTGTTTACATGTTTGGCATCAATGGCAATCAATCTGCCTAGCCTTTTCACAACTATGTTAGGGTCGGCGTCTAGTCTAACCGGATGCAGCTGCATACCAGTATTTTACATGGAGTACTGCCTATCTGACCTCCACAACCCAATTATTATGTAGGTAATACGATACCCCTTGGCGAAACTGATTTTCAGACTTTCGGGCTTCTGATGACCCGTAACGAGTGTCAAAGATGTTCGAATGACAGCAGGGATAAATGGCTTAACCTGCTTTCCGAGACACGGAGAGGTCTCGGTGTGTTATGGATTTTCACCCATCCACGGACCGACCTCGGCAAACGTTGCTTAACCTTGAAAATCGACCCGTGCGGCTATTATTACTTTTTCCACAAGTGCCCTGACTGACTGTAAATAAACATTACATTTTTTGAAATTTTTACGCAGGGTTTCTTTTTCTGGGTTTTTTTTTTACATCTTTTGTAAAAATAAATGTAATTTTTACCCTTCTGTCATGCTGTTGATTATTTTCCGAGTCTTAATTCTAAGCTGATTCTTAATTAAAACTAGTAGTTCTGCGAACACAAACTTTTTTGTAACAATTAGTATACCATTAAAGTTATTTAAAAC
This sequence comes from Agrochola lota, assembly GCA_947364205.1. NCBI lineage: Eukaryota > Metazoa > Arthropoda > Insecta > Lepidoptera > Noctuidae > Agrochola > Agrochola lota. The sequence goes on from OX376223.1 coordinate 5,591,852, forward strand.
GGTATATTTACCGTGTTTTTCTTTTTAAATAAGTTTAGTAGTGAAAATAACCGTAATGTCAGTATAAAATCCTATAATTAATATACCTATCCAACTTAAAAGAAAAACCCGACTGCGGCTGTAGGTTACTAAAAAGCATATGGTAGCAAGATAAACTAACTAACCAACTACTATCTGATAAACACGAGACTTTACTTTTGGAGCTACTCTACACCTAACAAAACTCAGTCACACAAAATGTTCAACGGGATCTAACCATTTGGCGACCGACAACGACAGCGCGATCTACCGGTGCACAGTTGCGCTTTCTAGTGACCTTCTTGTAAAACGTTTTAGACAATTCTGTAAAAAAAAAAATCTCCAGTTTCGTGATGGCCCCAGGTGATCCATGAATCCTTACCTAGGAGCTACAGGGCCGATTCCACGGGTAGAAATCTAAAAGCGAGCAATTTACGGCATTTTGAGCAGCTATTCTAATAATCACACCGAAGATCCACATCAGATTCAACCGAATTTTTATTAGAGTTAAGTTAAGTAAGTAGGTACTACCTTTCAAATAAAAAAGAACCATCGAAATCGGATCTCATAAGCCGGAGATATCCAGTCAGTAATACCTGACAACAAAAAAAAACTATAAAGTCGTAAAGTTTCGTCCACAAGTACCAACAAACTGACACATGAAAGCAAATTTTATTTTCCCAGATTTGAAGCAGAGACGCTCGACGTTCGCTTCGCTCGCTCGGTCAATTACTACGACATACTACAGCTGTCAAAACTCATTTCAAATATCTACCTAACCACATATCAGTTTCACAAGTCTGAGTAACTGTATTAGCGTCTATCACCTACAAACATTCCCTGTAGTTGACAGACGCGATATTAACGTAGAAATCGCTCCGAGCCAATGTGATAAACTAATTCCGGATAAGAGCGATTGCGATATGATGTAGTACGATATTGAAAGCAGCCGTATTCAACCAACGAGTTTCGAGTCAATCACTTTTTAAGTGTAGATACTGTGTGGATACCGGATATAGCTTCATTTCGGTCTTTTTAGGGTTTCGTACCTCAAAAGGAAAAACGGAACCCTTATAGGATCACTCGAGTGTCTTTCTGTCTGTCCGTCTGTCACAGCCAATTTTCTCCGAATGTAATGGAGCGATTAAGTTGAAATTTGGTACACATATGTATTTTTGTGAACTTAATAGGGATATGTAACGTATGCAAATGAATTTTGAATGTGGGGGTTAATTTTGGGGGGCAAATAAGGAAAATTAAAAAAAGTTTTGCTAACTGTACCGTGTGACATATCAAATGAAAGGGCTTGTTTCAAAAATCTCAATTTTAAAATAAATACCTTTAAAGATAATTAATAAAGTATCCCCTTATCTCCGAAACGACTAAGCCTAAAATTCTGAAAATAAAATGCAGAGAATGGTTCTCTACTCATAGATTACAGGAAAACCTATAAGAAATCTATGGTCTTAAAATAGCATGGTAAATCTCTTAATATTGTGCGTACCAACTTATATTTGCAGTTGGAATGTATGGGAGAACATGTTTTTCAACTACAATGTTAAGTTTGTTTGTTCTTGGGATAAATTATTTATTCATCCCAACTACGGAAGCCTTCATTTTGAATGGTCTACACGCACTAGGATGTTTTTTTTTTGTTACATATAAGCTCATATAAAACAATGTCAAATCATATTCGGAAAAAATATGTAGGATAAAGGCTTGTGCACACCAGCGCGACATGTCACGCGACGCGACACGAACAATACAATTTCTAAGAAAACTTCACAGGATAACAATAACCGGTGTCGCGTCGCGCGTCAAGTCGCGCTGGTCTGCACAAGCCTTAAAGCTAAGCACACATCATAAAAGAGCACCGTTGTGTGCGATGGTTTATACAAAATTTAGGTACTAAAGTACAGGAAGATTCTTGCAATGCGTTACGATGCGGCGCGGCCCGCCCAAATATGCGCGAGCCTTAATACGTCAAATTTGTAAGTATAATAACACCACCGGTTTGAAGGGTGGTGTGTAATTACAGACACATTATACAATTCTGCTCTGTCCCTTTGGGGCGAAGTCTGCTAAAGCAATTATATCATTTGGGCATCATTCATAATCAATCGTGTGGGCGATACCGACCACATACAGACCACGTCGCAGCCACAACGCAACCACCAGCGAGAACGCGCACTAGCGGCCGGCCACATCGCATACACAACGTTGGGTCGACGTGACGACACTGTGTGCACGAGTGACGCCAGCATTCATTCGTTGTAGTAGCCACAACGGAACCACATAGCAATTACTGGCGACAACACAACCACATCGAAATTTTGTAGTTACCACAACGCAACTGCAAGAAGCTGCAGCGACACAATTCACACGATACCACTGCTTGCCCACACTTTGTCGCTGCGATGTGGTGTGGTCGTGGTACGTGTGATCGGGACCATAACAGAAATAATTCAGTTTGGTTTTATCTCTTTTGACAATAATTAAAGCTGTATTGTGTAAAGCTACGCCATTGGAGTGTAGTAATTGAACTAGCAAAATGTATGTCAATCAATTTGTTTGTTTAGTCTGGTATTTGTTCCATAGTATAGTAAAACATTGATATATTTTTTCTCTGAAATGTTCAAATCAGCAATTTGCTTTACTTTATAATTTGAATAGCTTTTGCCCGCGGCTTCACCCGCGTGGATGTCGGAAAATATCCCACGGGTACGCACAACCGGGATTAAACGTACCCAATGTGTTAATCCAAGTTATAAACTTTCTGTTTGCCGAATTTTATCCAAATCTGTTCAGCCGTTAAGGCGTGAAAGGGACGAATAGACAGAGTTACTTTGACTTTTATACCAAATATTAGTAAGAAGTATGGATTATCATAAGAAACTGACGAATTTAAATGTTAAAGGTACCATTACGTAGTCGCAGGCGGCACCAGCAGGCGACGTCTCGTCGAGATACGACCGATTTCTATGTATTTCTCTGAAACCGACGTGTCGCCAGCTACGGAAGGTCATTCATAGAAATTGATAGAAACCAGTCGTGTCGCGGCGACACGTCGCTTGCAGCTGCCGCCTGCGGTCGGCTACGGAATTGTGCCTAATTAAGTAAGAACCCCCAAATTCCCCACCATAAAAAAAAAATATTGATTGAACGGCCGAAGCCAATTACCGTCTTACTTCTAGAGAATTAAGACTTAAGCAACCCAACAGGAATTTTGTGGATACGAGAGAGGATAAAATCCGTACAAGTGCTTGTAAAGGTATCTAAGGAATGTTTTTTGATCTTTAACGCATACCTACTGCTTCTCAAAAGGGTTCCATACGCACGCACTAGACTCAAGTTAGCTACGGACCAATGCACCAAAAACAAGCTTGATAACGTGGGGTTGTGGAAGTCACGACAGTTCTTTAGAACAAAGCCAAAGACGCCTGAAGGACTCCTTCGCAGTGGATGTGATGTGGTCATGCGTACCTATGTAGATTTTCAATCAAGAAGAAAAGACTAAGAAAAGAATTTTCACTCTCTTTTTTATTAGTAAAAGTAAAATAAATATGTAGACCACGATCACACAGTTTACTTAGTATCCACAAATACATTTTTACCAAGAAAGTTTATCTACCAAAATATCATAAAAGGTCTACAAGACCCGAATAATTTACCACAATCTTATTTATGAGACGAACGCTTTATTTTATTTTATTTACGTTACGTGTTAAAGCGAATTTAAACTTACGGTTTATTTCAATGGAATCGATAATATATAATATGACTGAAGCAATTTAGTCATTATTTGTGAGGATTTAGGATTGGATTTAGTTAGAATCAATCTGCCTAGCCTTTTCCCAACTATGTTGGGGTCGGCTTCCAGTCTAACCGGATGCAGCTGAATATCAGTATTTTACATGGAACGACTGCCTATCTGACCTCCACAGCCCAGTAACTGGGTAATACGATACCCCTTGGTAAGACTGGTGTCAGACTTTCGGGCTTCTGACGACTCGTAACGACTGTCAAAGATCCACGAATGACAGCAGAATGATTGGATTTAGTTAGAATATTAAGCAGTAAATAGGGCTTCTTTTGCGGATTGCGGAAAGCAGTCGTAGCCCAGTGGTAACGACCCCCTAATAAGTTGTAGTTCATGGGTTCAAAGCCAAGCCGGCGCTTTACTTTGTGTAAATAATTTCATCACCACTGCTCTCAAAACTTCCCTTTGATCTTTCTCTCCCTCTCCATTCATCGGAATGGAGAGGGAGAGAAAGATCAAAGGGAAGATGGATGGATTGTGTGAGAGATACAATGAAAGAAAAAGGAGTGAATGATAAAGCGACGGCTGTACGTGTTGCGCCACGTCATGTGGGACAAGGACAGAAAGATGACGGTGATATTTTTCATAGTACTTGAATCATTCCCATCTAACCGCACCCGTTTACGAATATGACACATGGATCAGCATCTTCAACCATCTTGAAGAGAACCGAATGATCTAACACCTGCATGCGCCACTTTTGTGCCACCATCCGTGAGATGAGCTTGGCAAATATTTAAATTACGAATCGCTCATTTTAAGATCTTGAAAATGAGCGATTCGTATTTCAAATATTTGTACCACAAACAAAAGACTACATACGTCCTGAATTATTTATTCGGGCTGGACTTGTTGACGAACAACTCACGATATTATGATAAGAAGCTTAATGGTAAGTAAATGCTTTATTAATTACTAGCTTCGGCCAGCGGCTTCGCCCGCATGATATCTTGCGCATTGATTGATATCTTGATGATAATTGAATGATATTGCATATCGCATTGAATGATATCTTTTTTATAAATGAGCATTTTTTTTTTCTTGTCTTTTCTCACAGCTGGTCGCAGCATAAATAGGAATTATTAGAGGTCCACAAAAAGAGGCGCAGTCAATAAATAAAAAGTGTTCAATAATATTTTTAGGAAAGCAAAAACGACTAAACGTATACCCATTAAATCATTGAAATCTTGTCGATTTTTTATTTTAACCTTTACACAACTATAGATATTACTAGCAACCCTGCTTCGCACGGGTAGCAGAGTATAATGCCGATTCACGTGTTATCGCTGCCATATGCTGAACGCCCGCACTACTGGTCTACCGCGCAGCAGTGCCGTCTCAGTATTGTCGCGCAGCATTGCTGCCGTGCTTGGAATGTAATCTCATATAAACTTATAGAAAATATATGGGGACCAGTAGTGATGCGGCAGCACTGCTGCGACAGCACTGCCGCGTGCAGCATTGTTCGGAAACATACCTTTAAAATGTAACTGTTAATCATTCTACTTGGAGTATTTCATCATATTTCAGCCAAATTACACAAATCTTAATGCTTTTATACACCTAAACCTTCCTTAAAAATCACTCCGTCCATAGGTGAAAACCGAATGAAAATTGGTTCGGTAATTTTTGAGTTTATCGCGTTCAGACAGACAGACGCGGCGGGGGGACTTTGTTTTATAATATGTAGTGATAATACATGATACTTGTAACAATGTTATGACCGTCTTACTATAATTACTAATTTGTAATACCAAAATATTAATCAACGGTTCCTATACCTACATTGTTTGTTATTAATTATCACTGTGTTGAAGCAAGCTTATTGCTCAAATCCTATATAGCTATTGTTGCTCGTTGCTGTAATTGCTGGTTCGTCGTCAACCAACCGCAACCAACACGGTGTTGTAAGCCTTTTAATTAAGCAATAATAACAACTGAGATAGTTAGTATTAATTATATGTGGCTTAGCGCTGATCACTGAGGTAGATCAATATTCAAGATATTTTCTATTAGCTGCGCCCCGCTGTTTCACCCGCATAAGTCTCGGTTCCGTGGGAATATCGGGATAAAAGAATCCTATGTCCTTATCCAGGTCATGGTCTACCCATGTGCCAAATTTCGTCCAAATCTGTTCAGCCGTTTTAGCGTAAAAGCGTAACAAACAAACAAACTCACTTCCGCATTTATATTATATTATATTTAGAAAGATGAAATGGATAGAAAGGGGGTGACTACCGAGATGACGACTAATAAAGAAGTATGGAAGAAAAAGACAAGTTTCGTCAACAAAAAAAAACTATTTAGTCCATCAGCCAGATAATAAAAACAATATTAGACACGTATTTTTTGCTTTATCATATTCATAAATAATGGTTTGGATAAAACGCATTAAAGTTGGGGAGTGGGGGTTCGTTACGTCGAAAGTCGGTATAAAATCTACCGGGGAGCGCCGTCATGCCATATTTTTTTTTACAGCACAAAGTTAAAAAAAATAAAAAAAATACGTGTCCAATATATTTTTGAAGTCTACCTGACAAAAATTTTTTTTTTTTTGAACATCCCTACTGGGATGTTCAAAAAGGCCGTTAAGGAATTAATGAACTATTATAAAAAGTGTCGCGTGATATTTTTACTTTTCTGCACAATACGATCATTCGTTGGGCATTTCCATATGTTTTAACCTTTTTTTTCCATTCCTACTTTCCATATCAGGAACACAAATACTACGCCGCGTACATTTCAGTGCGTGTAACTCTCGTAAAAAAAAACAAAACGGAATCGATGTTGCATGAATAAAATATTAGATCCACTGTGCCTACAATAGGTCGATAACGAATTGACAGCATTAAAGCATTGTCTTGACGACCCACTGGGAAAATATTAGGGTTAGAATTACACAGGGTGATTGTTCGAGAATTATCGAGAAAGCCGACAATATTGTCCGGTAAAAGGTGTACCGAACACTCAATTGGGTTGACCTGAAGCAAAGGAAGAAAGAAAGTAAAAAAAATGTTTATTGGCGGTAGGTACACATGACGCAAGGAAAGAACAAAACACAAAAATAAATAATTTGGGGGAAAATATGCGTCACATCCACACAAAACGGCCACCGCTCAGTATAATGCTGGGACCCTATATGCGAGACAGAGCTCCAGCGCTGGTTTTCAGTGACAGCCGGGGTAGACGTGATGACGTCAACGGGTGCAGCATATAGTGAAATAACAAAATAAGACAAAAATACAATAAATAAATACAATACTTAGTCCTAAATGTTTATATAAAATATAATATTTAAAATGGTAACATTTCGTACCGTCGCCGTCGGCGAATCACGCGCCGCAGACTTAATGAAGTCTGTGCAGCTGTCATAAAAACTATTTGTTTGATGTTTTGACATATTGGTTATTATGTACTGGTTACGTAATAATTATAACACCTATCTAAATAAAACTGATGTGTAATGAACAAAAAGAAATAGTGCCCTGGCCCCATATTTAGCTAAATGCCTATTTCACTTAAAAAGGTTGTAAAAAAAAACGAGCGAGCCTTACAGTATCGTCATCGTCATCGTCACCATTATCATCCTGTTTACAACCTTTCAGAAAATGGGTTGGTACCATCTGACGGCCAACTGTAGCTCCACGCACGCTCATTGGTCAAATCAAATAGCGCGCCCTTCCCGGCTTCCGTTACACACTTCCGTCCCTTTTTACGAAATCACTCCCACAGATAGCAGGAAAGAGAGGATAAATGTTACACATCAATAAATAGTAATTTTTTATTCATAGTTGCGTCATAAGTATTAGAATGCGAATGCCCATCAAATAATAAGTAGGTTCACAAAAACGTAAAAAGAAAATCAAATTATTGCAAAGCTTTAAGGCCTTCCTACCATACAAATATCTAGGATCACCATTCTAGGCTAATCAAATCAATACATAAGTTTCATATATATAACCTTGGAACCACATCAAACAATGTACTTGATATGCCATCGTAGCTATTGTTTCGATAATATCCTAACACGCGTTCGAACAATACCTGCTATACCTACTATCGGCATTACAGTAGACGTTTACTGAAGCATATTAGCTTCACACAGCTTCAAGCACTTAGGACACAGGAAGATATTGATTAGTAACACATGGCGTCACATGAAGTCACAGCGACACGTGTACCGTCAAATTAGAATAATTAAATGTCAGTTTAAGAGCGTTTATTCAAATTCAACGTCGCAAATAGCTGTCAAATATTTCGATGTCTTGATTAATTTTGCAATATTACTGTATGCAATAATTAATATTGTTACACCGAATATTTACTTTTAGATGTAAAAGAAGTATTTGGAAACTTTCCAAATGCCTTTTTCACACCTAAAACGGTTACAACATCAAATTCAGTGATATAATTTCAATTCATTATTAATAATAATATTCTAGTTCACTAGTTAGCGATATTTCATATTTCCATACAGTAATATTGCCAAATTAATCAAAACAGCGAAATATTTGACATCTATTTGCGATGTTGCCGACTTTCAGAATGGCCTACTTCGTGAACGAAAATTATCGCAAAAAACATGTGACAAACTGTCAAACGCGCATAAACTGCTGCGATTGGTTGAATGATTTATCAACAGCCAATCACAGTAGTTAACGGCGTCCTATTTAAAAGCGATCATCGCGCGAATATGCTATCGTTGCGCTCATATATTACTCGTATGTCACTTTTTGCTCGATGAACCTGAACTCGTGATCGCGTCGACAGAGAGCATTTTCCGGTTTTCCGAACAAAAATTTAGTGTAGTCTGCACGTGACGATCGCGTGTTCGCGCGATGATCACTTTTAAATAAGACGCGGGGGTTCTTCCGTCACTTTGTCAGCGTTCATTTCTAACATAAACTAACCAGTTGGTTTTTTCATGAAAAATCTGAATTTATCTATTTAATATACAGTTATAGGAAATGATAATTATGATGTAGTTAAACTGAACCAAACGTGTGTCAGGTCAGTTAGTTGTATACCTATATAATAGAAAGAAAACTCTTGGTGTTTTTTAGTGATCTACACTTCTACATGTCTTTAAGATGAAATCTTTTTTCTAAACTTATTTATAGCCTTCCAGCGGTCGCGCGCAGTCTCTGAGTCCGCAGCTTATTCTAATAATTTTACTCTAATTATGAACAATTAACGGTTGTGCTTCCGGGATATCCTCGGTTGGGTGAGGTACTGCTCCTCAGTACCCCTGTGGACCTGTGACATTCGTCGCAAGCGCACATGATTCTTTTTATGTATTTGCAGTCCCAGATTCCGCGCATGACCGGTTGTGTACTAGAAAATAACTAACTCTCTAAATGAGAGAGAAAGAAAAAGTTAGTTATTTTTTATTAGCATGGGATTTACAGAAGTAAGCAAACTGTCTGGTTTCAATGGTTTCGAATCGTTCCAGGCCATCTACTGTAATAATTTATTTAAATTAAAATACAGAATAACCTTATAGTCTATAAACACCAAATCACTTTTAGCATAAGCGATTCTCCTCGGAACTTTAAACCCAATTCCGAAAATTCTTTCACTAAGAGGAAACTACAAACAGTATTGCTGAGTGTCATAGGATATATTTAAAGTTAAAACAAGATATTAAACACGGGTGAAGTCACGGGTAGAAGCTAGTGTCCAATACAGACCCCAGTTTTGTCCAGTCCCAATACGTTAGCAAATAAGCACTAAATTTTACGATTCCGTTTAATGCGGCAGTTAAACAGTTTTACGGTTTTCCGGAGTGTTTTATCGAATAGACTAGTGTTACGGTACATTTTATTTTCCTTGAGAGGTATGATGGCAATGAGTTTATTTATTAAGTAACTGAAACGCGTGCTTTAGAAGATTAATTTTGATGGAAGCAAAAATGTATAGGCTTCACGAGACGTTACTCTATCGGATGGTCATCGGGTAGAATTATTCAATGGCTCTTGAACCTCTAACTCGATTCGCGCTGATAAAAGTCGTAACCTACTGAATAACTACCAAAAGGCTGATGCCCGTTTTTACTAACATAAGGTGACACCTAAAGGAATGCCTAATTAAAAGCGCACTGTTGGATTTTCAATGCTTGGCTCAGTGATCAGAGTTGGAAATCCAACAGAGCACCGTCTAAATAGGTGTTTTCTAGTGTTAATGAGAACGGGTATGAGTGAAACTGTGTAGAAAAAAAAATAGGTTTATTTGTCACAGAAATACGTGCACATTAAAAGATAATTGGAATAAATTTTAACCGTTTTTGTGGTTTAGTGGTTAGACCTCCTGTCTCAGAGCCAGAGATTCCGGGTTCGGTTACCAGTGGGAGATTTTTTTCTGCCCGTTTTTGTTGTGGTAGGACTTGTTCTAAGTCCGCCTGGCTAGCTACCACCATCTTATCTAAATCTGTCGCCATAATAACAAAGGTAACAGCATTATTGTGTTTCGGCAGTTAGAGGTAAGATAGCCAGTTCCTCTGTGTTTTGAGGATTCCGGGTGAAGCTCGCTTCCATCTTCGGCCTGATCATCACTTACCATCAGGTGAGACGCCGGCCAAGGGCGACTTCCACGACGAAGATCAAACATTTAAAAAAAACAAAACATGATAACAGCCCGTTATTTGAGTGTTTGGAAAAGCGTCTTTAATTCCATTGATAAGCGCTGTCTCATAATAGCATTTAAATTGTACCTGTGACCACCCAGCAGCAGCACACGCTTCTTTTGACTTTCAATTAAAGTAAATGTTTGTTCTTCATCCATTTTTGGAATTTAGAAGCTAGAACTATTGTATTTGGAATGAATAACAAACTATACAGAAAAAAAAAACAAATGATTAATGCTAATCAAATAGCATTAATGACAATAAGTATCACCATTAAAAAGATATGATATACGCTACGAATACATAGACCAAAGAGTCTGTATGTACATATTATAATGCCGTGTCCTTTTCCCTCCCGATGCAATGTGTGTGTTGAATTTTGTGCCTGAGTATCCAAACATTTTGAGAATCTGACGATTTTCTAAATAGACGTTCTGCTATACAGACCATCTGATAGTTGGACGTTTTGCTACATGGACATTTTGCTAATTAGACTTACTGCTCATTAGACGTTTCGCGATGTTGGACGTTTTGCTACTTAGACCTTCTGATCAGGAGGGTATATTATTACAAGTATCGTCGTCATTCGTGAAGGATCGATTCAAATTCAAATTCAAAAGTCATTTATTCAAAATAGGCTGAGAATCAGCACTTTTCAAACGTCATAATTACATAAGTCAGTCCCCCAAAAACACCCACCCTTCACCACTTCCTAGTGCTTAGCTAGAAAGAAAAAGTGGCGCAACAAACTCCCCAGCAGGACAGCTGTCTGTTCAGTTAGAAAAAACTTAAACGATGTTAAGGCAATACTGTGTACCGTGTCCTATGCATGTATGCATGGATGTATGAGCATACACAACATGACCACAAGCTGATTACGTGGTTTGATAAGGGAACTCAATCTGCGTTAAATCCCTTCACACCTACGTACGGTAATTAATTCACCATCGACGCGGTACGCCACATGTGTTAAGTTTATTCATAAATTGGAAGTTCGACGCCCTGGATGGATTTATTAGAACAGGGTTGGGAATCCAACTGGGTGGGGCGCGCCCCCCTCGCGGGTCGTAGAGTGACCAATGAGTAGTAGTACGTTCTCGTGGGATAATTCCCGACCTTCACGCGGAGCAAGCCGCGGGCGAAAGCTAGTATTAAATAATAATTTATTAGCTATTAGAAAATTGCTGCAAGGGGCCAATATATACAAACAAAAAAGTAGGAAGAAAAATTAAATGATCTCGTGCAAGCAGCTTCTGTCCAATAAGTGTTGTTAATTAAATCTAGAATTTTTGTATGCATCAGCAGTAGTACGTTTTCTTATTACTATTGTAAGCCAATATTGAATGTACCTATATGTTGTTGGTGTTCTTTATTAAATATTATACTATTAGATTAGAAATATTTGTTTATATATTTGTAATCACGTTCTCGAAAACGGCTCTAACGATTTCGATGAAAGGTGCAATATAGGGGTGAAAAATCGATCTAGCTAGGTCTCATTTCTGACAAAATTCGTTTTTTCTATTTTCACCCGAGCAGAGCTCGGTCGACCAGGTACTAAATAAATAAGTTAACAAACTTATTCAAATTCAAAATATTTTATGTCTCATAAACCTACATGGGCGCTTATGAAACGTCAGAAGCTAGGCGCACGGTTCCAATTAGTCGTTTCCTATGGAGAAGAGCCGGCGAGAAACTCCACGGTTACACTTAAAAAAAAAAGAATAAATAACCAGGAAGGTACTTAACAAAATAGAAGATGGTCAACAAATCTACAGTCCACTAAGTCTACAGCGTTCTCACATTCACAAAATAGAAAAGAATCTATAACAAAGATAAATAAATTGATAAAAAAATAAAAGCTTATTTTAAACGAAATGACATCATTGCTATTACAACTGTAACAAATCTGAATACTTATCATGTCCACAAAAGCCACTAATAAAGAGTTGAAATTAAATTGTAGGTATATAATGTCAAATAATAGGATGATTATGTCAAGGAAGAATATTTAAAAAAAAACATGGTAATTTGGGAGCAGTTAATAGACTCTTACATGATTTGCCGTTAATGAGGTACCAGGGAAACCACATGTGCCAAACTTCCTTGTCTTCAACGTTGTCTTTAATTTTATAATATGCTTTTTTGATAAGGACACGTTTGATGTGGGTTTTGAACTTCCCATCGCTAAGCTCTGTAACCGACTTTGGTAACTTGTTAAAAAAGCGGATACTGTTTACAAGACTAGAAACGACTTGCTTGTTTAAGTTAATCTAAAGTTGGCTATCACAATTTGTCACTTATGTTATGTCTACTTGTATTTATATTATGGAAATCGCTTCTTATTTTGAAAAGTCCTAAGTTTGCGAACATACAAAATACTTTCTAATATTTAGAGAGAAGGCATAGTCAGTATATCAATTTCTTTGAATTTGTTTCGAAGGGACTCGCGAGGAACTAACCTCGCGGGGTTGCCGACAAACCGTTTTGCACTTTGCAGTAAATATTTTGGGAAACAATAAACTACCAAATAGTTGGTTGCTAAGTAGATTAATAACAAATTAGTCTTACCAAATAGTTAGCAGTGTTGGTCTGTAGAGAGACCGAAGTTTAGTGCCTAATGACCGTCTCTTGACTGTTATTAACCTATATTAAGTACTAAATAGTGTTATTTAGTGTACGACGATTCCAGAAGAATCTTCGTAATTATTATTTACTTTGTTTTTGTCAGCGGCTTCACCCGCGTATATGTCAGAAATTATCCACATACAACTGGGATAAAAAGTATCCTGTGTTAATCCCAGGTTATAAACAATCTGTGTACCAAATTTCATTCAATCCTTTCAGCCGTTTTTGGGTGATTGAGTACAAATATCTAAACATCCAAACATGTAAACTTTCACATTTATAATATTATTTATATTATACAGAATGGATTTTTGAGATGGGGCAGTAAAGACAGCTACCTTAAACGTTGTAGCTACAGGAAAACAATGTTAAGAGAATGTCCTTTACTTTTTGAAAAATTTAAATCTGCCTTCACAATTTTTGAAAAAAAATTACAGTCAGCAAGAAAATGGGCAGTTGTCACAAAAACATTTTTTGATGCCAATCGATTCTGTCTCTTATAAGGATCAAAACACTCTTCTGGACCAACTGAGTTTAGTTTAAGTACTAGAAAAGTCAGAAATCGCAAAAAACTTTTCCCATACATTTTGGTTAGCACGTTGCTTGGTCTAGTAGAGTTTTTTGATCCTTATAAGGAACAGGATCAATTGGCATCAAAAAAGATTTTTGTGAAAACTGCCCATTTTCTTGCCTGCTGTATTTTTTTTTTCAAAATCTGTGAATGCAGATCAAAATGTTGCAAAAAGTTAAGGACAGTCTGCTAAGACCGTTTTCTTCTAGCGACAACGGTTAAGGTAGCTGTCCTTACTGCCCTATCTCAAAAATCCATCCTGTATATTTATTTATAGAAATTCTATTTGATAAAGCAGAATCCTACTATGTATATTATAGATATAAAGTCAAAGTCAAATCATTTATTTCAAATAGGCCCTCGTAAGACACTTGTGAAAGTCAAAATTAAAAAAAAGAAAAAATGATTCTCGCCCCTTCCGAAAGGTAGTTTTCGTATGGAAAAGAATGGGCAAGAAACTCCACCGTTTACTCTTTTAAAATGTTTTACAATATTTTGTATATGTATACATTAGTTATATAATTATATGTGAAGACGATGCACCTAAAAAAATACTATGCCATAATACGTAAAAAGAATTCAAAATGAAGCAACGACGGATTAATTAATTACTTATGTGATAGATTCATGGTTCTCACTCTCTAAATATATGTATAGTAGGATTGTGCTTTATAAAATCTTATTTCTGTTATTGTAGTTATTTGTAACCGCAGTACAGAAGTAAAATAGAAGTAGAAAAGTTATTAGGATATAAATAAAATTAGAATCACCACGTACATAAATAGAAATACATTACTGGTTATTTATACCACAATAACACACGACCTACACTGACGCCTTATCTTAGAAATATTATTTGGACAGAAGAAAATAGCTCTAAACAGAATGATTTATTTGTGACCTAGAAATTGCTTTCCTAAAAACGAACCTCTGTGGTTCTTAATAATTATTGGATTTTATTTTGTGTATGTTCACCTCCGGCATTTCCTAAATGATTGCATATTTTCTTATTAAGCATACTGTTTAGTCTCATATGAACCACGAAAGCTATTTTATCGTTATTGGCATTGGTATATTTATTGTATTATGCAGTTTCTTTCCAAGTTGTTTTTTAAATTTTTTTGTAGACAAAACCAAATCGACGTCACAGTTTATAGACGTAACAGTATTATATCTCCATAGAAAACGGCCGAAACGACGCGCTTCGAAATCTCAGTGTATATCAGTAGGCATCGACGGCGCGGCAGTTACGTTCGGACGCGGAAGGTTTATGTACCGAGCGGCCATATGTTATTAAACTATTTGAAATATTTGAAACATTTTAAAATATTTGAAAATATTTGAAATATTTGAAAAATAATTGAAATATTTGAAAATGTTTGAAAATTTTCTAACATTCCAAATTTTTATTTATCACAAGGTAATTCAAAGTAGAACAACGAAGGGATATAGAAACATATATACAAACACGGTACCTACTAGAACTCTTGTGTTTTTTCACGCGTTTTTCCCGGAAGTTTAAGCAAAATACTGACCCACATTTTGAAGGTTTATGTACCGAGCGGCCATATGTTATTATTTCAAGGTCACAGCCGAGATATAATTCAGCTACTTATTTATTCTGTGTTGAGGTCGTTGTCAACATAGGAATTATTGACTTATATCCTATGGTTTATTGAAGTATCAGTTTTTGTCCTTATTTTCACTTATTTGGGTATAATTATCCTGATAAACTGGTACAGTACGACACAACTTAGATGTTGTATAAATTTGAAAATTTGCATTCATTAATTTCAAGTTTACGAATGTATTAGGTTATATGATTGTACAAGTTATTGCGTTTGCGTAAAGATCATTTTCACCTGAAGCAGTAAAAAATATTGGTGATTTTGAAGGCGCACTCAGTTAAGGATATCAATATCGATACTTTGCTATAATCGATCATTTTGCTTTAGGTAAAGATTCGTTGATTTGTGTGCGCAACACAGTGATGGATTGTGATAGCTCAATCACTGAGGTTCCTTGATGCCTTATATAATGTATGAGTGTATGCGAGTGGAAGGTACGATAAGCGATTGATATATGAGGGCAGGTGCCTAAGTTCCCATTTCAGGATTCCGTACCAACTGAAATTCAAAACAGGAACACGTGAAAATGTGTTTTTTTTTTTTTCACCAATTAAATTGAACGCGATTAGTACTATCGAAGAATTTCATATCTAAGCAATTTGAAAACAAAATCCCGTGAGCGCGATGACCACATCTGTTACCACCCCGGTTCTATGGCGGCCGAGCACTGCAAGCAGAAATAGTCCTTACGGTGCATAGATATGAACTTCTTCGATGGTACATCTAAAACGCGTTCAAAAGCTGTCAATATTCCACAGAAAATAATGACAATGATAACCCTTTTAAACGTAGTTTATTTATGTGCTGATAGCGTTCAGTTTCTTTGGTGAAATTCGCTCTTAGAGTTGTAGTTTTCCAACACATAGGTGCTTTGGTACATACTCGTACCATTACCACGCTGGTATAACTCAAGGTAGGTGTAACATCTAATTTCGTCAATTATGTTATATACAAGATAAAAATTGAAAGAAAGAAAATACGTTTATTTGCGGTAAACATGACGCAAAGAAAGAACACACAAAACAAAAAAAAAAGAACAAGTTGACATATGCGTCACATCCACGCAAAACAACCATCGCTCAGCATAATGCTGCGACCCTATGCGAGACAGAGCCTCAGCGCAGCATACAATGAGATATAAAAATAAAATAAATATACAATAATTAATTAAACATGATTATATAAAATATAATATTTAAAATGGCAACATTCCGTTGCATCGGCATTGACTCACGCGCCGCCCGCCGGCTTAGAGTAATCTGTGCGCGCAGCCGTCAGAGGCTAGGTGCCTCTGACGGCTGCGCGCACAGATTACTCTAAGGGAACTCTCTATAGGGGTAAGCATAAATACATTTGTATTGAATGCATTGTTACATAAATTGATAACTGTGGAGGCTTGTAAAAATGGCTTGTCTGTTACTTCTGTATTGATAGCTGTAAGCCACCCAAATACAATAAAATAATTTATTGTGTATTTAGTCAGATGTTACATATCATATGCGACTACTGTAATACTCGCTCGCTTTTTTTGTTTCTTGCACAATGCATAGTAAAACCTTTTATGATACACGCGTAAGATGATTTCCGATTCGTGTCGACTTAAGGCTTGTGCAGACCAGCGCGACTTGTCGCGCGACGCGACACGAACAATACAATTTCTAAGAAAACTTCACAGTATAACAATAACCGGTGTCGCATCGCGCGACAAGTCGCGCTGGTCTGCACAAGCCTTTAAACAGAAAAGCCGCTCGTCGGAAATCACCTACTTTCCGCACTTGTAGCATAAATAACTATTTCTGCCTAAAGCAATACCTACCTGTGCATAATAATTCATTTTTAAGTTTTCGCTGAACTATTCCTGTTCCAGTTTACAGAAAGCAGCTGAACCATTTAGCAATGAGAGGGATAAGGAAGTACTTACTTGTATTTCGCTAGCGAAGCCAAAAGTTCTCAATTACCATTTAAACCTTCGCAGTTAAACGAAGCTTCATAATACCAAACCTTTCCCAAACATGTCAACTTACTTCAAACTTTAGCAGCACAAAATAAAGTTCAAATTGGAAAGTCTTTCAACACAACCGGATGCGTTTCCTTACAACGCAGGACATTCGGAAGGAATTTCGTTAAGTCAGGTGTCACAGTAACATGGTTACATAAATAATGTGAAATAGGACCAGTATAAGTAGGACCTATCCCGTTGGACCAGATAAGTACAGAGATTCGAAGGCATAATAATCCAGCTTTATAAAATGGAACCTTATGATATTCAACTTAAAGTTGTTTATAACATTTTCAGAGTTTCGAAAGTGCTTTTTTTCAGCTCTTCAAAACTGAACCTTGGCTCTATGAAGTTAAGGTTGTTTTTAAGTTGTTGTTTCTGGAAACCGATAACGAATGCAATAGGAATTTCCCAACGGCATGCAAGTCAGTCGTGCAAGCTATTACCGCGGTAATACAACAGATCATCCACGACCGAGGGAAACCAGATTGTATGTGAATGTGATTTGAATCAATTGCACTGAACATGGTTCAGTTTAAAGTTATGTGTTGTAATGCTAATAATTTTGCTGTTTTGGTCTATTTTATGGATAAGTATTGTTATATCATGGAGAAAATATTTGCCAGTTAAAAAGTTTATAGTGAAGTTGACTACCTGTCTGTTGAAATCATCCACATTTTTTTTTTTATTGTTTTCGGGATATCCTTCAAAAAGCGCCCGGTCTTTGCGGAACTGACCGGGGAGTGTGGGATTCCTACCTTACTAAAACCACCCCGGTGGTCACTGTCTGCACATGGAAGAGGCAACGTTACCTGTCAAAAGACCAATCCGGAACTCCCTCCGTGCAGCGCCTGTTAGGGCACATATCTGGGTAGACTGTAAAGGAGTCTCCCCAAAACCTAAGTGTGCAAGGCAGCACGTGACCATTGTGCGCCGTCTTTCCTGACGTCACTCAGTGGGCGGACAGAGTCCCCACTCTGAGCGCCCGTGATTCCTAATTCCCGCCTGCCTTAAAGGTTACAGGCGGGCTTTCGGCGTGTTAGGCGTCGAGGCGGTTGCCTCCTCGACGCGTTCTCCTACGAGCGGGATCAGCCCTCTCACGATCCCGCTCAGTGAATATGTAGCGGCATCTACATCGCTACATGCGAACTACGCATCAAAGACCTGACGTCACACAACATCCTGACGTCACACAAATCCTTCATCGCGCAATTAGAGTTTACCGCGCGATAAACATATATACAAGCTTCCCGACTTCAACCTCTGGGCAGTTGCCCGCCAGACATCACACCCATCTGGTCGGAGGATCCTCCCTTTTCTATGGAGGATGAGTGAACTTTACACCCTGTTCCTCATGCCCCTAAAAGTACATACACATAGGTACTGAAGTGTCGTTAATTTGGAGGCTTATCTTACATGGAGTCATGTAAGGAATATTTCCTGGGCACGCTCGTTCCATTATAGACCTGATCCATCGCTTTCCATCAGGGGAGATCCGGTTCATGAGAAGGCCAAAAAAAGTATTAAAAAAAACGCGGTTGGTGCTTCTAATATTTAAGTGCGCATTTCACCAATGAAATTGAACGCGTTCATAGCACATTTCAACAATAATTTTGTCACAGACAGCTCTTTAACGCGTTTTAGAAATGCTGATCTCGTTCAGTTTCATTGGGGACATCAGCCCTAAAGCATTGATGTGGAATGCAATGTTTTACCTTCTTCTGTCATACCCTACATAAATAACAAACTCAAAAAAAAAAAAAAAAGTGTTAATCACATACACTCATATAAAAACTACAGCTGATTATCGGGTCAAAAAGTCCTATCAAGCAACTCTAAACAGTTTCCACATCACTGACTTAGGGCGAGTTTCATCGCCGTGACAACGCGATCAGCACATCTGAACCGCGTTTAAGAGCTGTCAGTGGCAATATTTCCATAGCAATGATGACACTGACAGGTCTCAAACGCGGTTTATGCAATCCGCGTTCAAGAGCTGTTGATCACGTTCAGTTTCATTGGTGTAATTCGCATCGACACAAGTTTCCTTTAGGGGATCAAATTTGGGTTCGATGGCATCCTTAACGTTTAAAGCTATTTGACTATTAGGTAAGTTGTTATTACTTACCAATTAAATTAAAACTCCTCTTGGGACAAGAATGTTAATAACATACATATATAAACTCACGTTTTCCTTCCTTGGGGTGGGCAGAAACTACAGACCGGCTGCTACGATCTTTACATACTCCTTTTGCTTATGTAAGAAAAACATTATCTTCTTGGTAATCCTTATAATCAGCACAACTGTAACTGTAACTATTTCACAATCCAATGACGACTGACTGCACTACATTTTTCCATTTTGGATGACAAATTTGGATGACTTTTGCCCCACCCAGAAATAACGATAATATATTAACCGTTATTTCTGAGTGTTGCGAAAGTAACATACCTTGAGTTGCCATTATGAAAATACATTTGAAACATTGTTATAATAATAATTTGTACTTTGACAGTGTTGCCACAGAGGATATTATAATTCTATACTAACGTAATACATTTTTTAAAATGAAATCAAAGAAATCACGACACTTATGTAAAGGTTTATTAACTTCACTGCAAAGGCTTTAACTTTTTCAAGCTCAGCATGTTGTCTTCGTCCATTAGCGAAACCTATTGTAAATCATTACGAATTAACGGAAATGATTTCCATGTTCCCTGTTGTGACAAGACTCCCACTTTAGTTCCATACTGTCCCCAAGCTGCCGAGATCACGCCGGAGGGATGTTGGGCGAGGTCAAGAGATTGTCTGTTACAATCGCGGAAAAAGAAGCCTTTGGTGGGAGATTTGACCCCTGGGCCTGGTGGCGGCCCTTTAAGAGCAGTGGTGGCACACTGGTAACGGCCCGAAAGTCTGACATCCAGTCTTACCAACGTCTTACCCAGTAACTGGGTTGTAGAGGTCAGATGGGCAGTCGCTCCATGTAAAATACTGGTATTCTGCATCCGGTGAGACTGGAAGCCGACATATATAAAGTCGACTGGAAGTTGACTTTATATATGTCGCCGCGAAGGCGTCAACCTGTAAAGATTATAACATAGTCTTATGCGTAACTATTTGTTATAATTGTTATTTACCATTGCTATACTGTTACAAGCATTCGTGTGCACCTGTGAATGGTATCAGTTCCTTTGAGATCAGACGCCATCTATTGCCAAGCTTGTGAACTCAGTCGATATCCTATGGGTTGGACTTAAAGTGAAATTATTAAACAAATTTCGATATTGGAGCTAAAACTATAGTTACAATTAAAAGGGAACATTTAATTAATGATTTTTGGGTTTTTAGTCATATTAACAAGTGGTCATTTGACAGTAAATTTGTTTATGACAAAGCGCTACCTAATGCCACGAAGATGGTGTGATTTGCGAATATTAAGATCAATAATTTATGTAATAATTTAATACGAGAACTAAATAAGTTTCAATAATAGAAAACCAACTATAAAGTAATAAGATTATTTTACACTGCAATTTACTAATGAATACCTGTTGTTTGATTAAATTCCTTGAATCACAGGAAGTGTTGTCAAAAATAGTAATAAAGAAGGTGTAAAAAGTAATGAAGGTTTTAATTTAACTTTAATTCTGAACAACCTTTGTATTTATGAATTGCGTTGTTTAATTAAAATTAATTAACTGATAATCATTTTAGCATTATTTATAAGTTTTATTGAACTAACTAAGTAATAAGATTTTGTATTGAAATGCGCTGTATGGCCGCTGACTTTTAGAGAAAGGGGACACACACAATGGCGCGTGTGGGTACATGAAATGAAAAAGAAAAGTTGTGTTCAACCTCTGTAACATAATGTTTTGATTTAAAAGAGTGCCTATGGAGTTTCTTGCCCGTTCTTCTCCATCAGTACCTACTTCGTTTTGGAATGGGCGACTACCTTCACCAACTAACTTAAACTCAATGACTCCTTGATAAGTGACAAAGTGATAACTCAAAAATGTAAATGTTATAATTGAAATAAATGCTTTGAATTTGAGTTAAGAATTGTGTGTGATTGAAAACCAACTACTTATATCTACCATCAACGAAGAATTACACCGGAGACTGGTCAGACACGGCATAGAGTAGATACCCCGTCATGTCATATATAAGTACCTATAAAGATTAACGAGTTCTTATGAACTCGAAGAAGACTTTCTTATTTTAACTTAAATCCTTATGGATTTAAGATTAAAATAAGAGTCTTCTTTTGTAAGTTTCAGTAACTTATCTAAGTCATATCATAACTTTAGACCTTAACTTTTGCCCTAAGCTGAGCTAAGCCATTAATCCTAAGATTTGCCGGTAACTCCTCGAATGTTCGAATGTTCCGAATTTAACTTTAACATATGGGTTGCAACTTTGCTGCAGACATAATATATTTATTAAAGATCAGGAATATAGGTATATTATGAAAGAACACATAATATAACATCACGCCAGTAATCCTCAAAGAGATAAACAGAGGTGTTTCTATAGTACACCCACATTTCGCAAGATGTTTTTTTATATTTTGGTTATGGTTTCTCGCTGTACAACCTAGGAGGTTGTCGGGTGCTTAACCGGACTTCCCTGTGGTTGCCTCAGTAGATTAAGGCTTCCAGCCAGGGCATAAAACTTAGAAACTAAGCGACTACTCGCTAAGGGCATCCCCTACGGATCTCGGCTTAGGGCGTCACGCGTCGTTGGGGGAGGACAGCAAGGGACAGGCTGGATCGGAATTATTTCGCCAATTATGTTTAAGTACCATGTAATAAGAGCCGAGCCTGTTGCCAGCACCCGGGCACAAATCCAGACTTCGGGCTACTAGCAAAGAAATTCCAGAAAAATATGACAAATGAATTCCAGAAATTTATGTAAGGATCCAGGAAAAATGGTGAGACTCTTAATAAAACTGTTTTACTTTTCCCTGATTTATAGCAAAAACGTTGAACAAAGAACCAAATTAATTTTTTTGATCATTAAAAGTTTTTTTGTTTTGATTTCCTTGAGGAAGTAAGCGAAATCAGAAACGAATAACCGTTAAAAAGGCAATAAAAATGGTACAGGAAAATACCTATAGCAAAATTACTTGTAGCACTAATATATTTAAAAATCTAGTAAAATAAGACGTAGGAAATAGTAAAAATATTTCTGTCCTAAAAATTCTAAATTCTACCTAAAAGAAAAGTTACTTCGTAAAATGTCATTACAAAAAAAAGGATTCAAACGAATTCGGGATTAGGAAAAAATCGATAGCGGCTTATAAAAGCAAATTTTAATTTCATAGGAAAGCTACAAAGGGATTCAAGGTAATGTTGGAAAAAGTAGCAATATGGGATCCGTGCCCTCGGCTATGTGATCATCTTATGAGTATCGACGGATGTACGAAAGGGATTCATTTTGTGTGTTTTTTTACTTACTTTAATATTATAAAACTAGCTTTTGCAGTGGCTTCGCCCGTGTGGATGTTGGAAAATATCCCACCCGTACTAGCGGGATTGAAGGTACCCGAAGTGTTAATCCAGGTTATAAACTATCTGTGTGCCAAATCGGTTCATCCGTTTTTGCGCCAATCTGGAAAATACATCCGGACAAACAGACAAAAAATCGTCTAGATATTTTTTTTTAAGTTATAGTTATATTTGATTTGATTTGATTTTTATGTTTCGTTTTCAAGGTTAATCGGATTTTTGGGAACGTCCTGGAGGACAATTTGAGAATTATGCTTCCGGAAAATTACTGGCTGTCTTGGGTCATCGTGGCCCAGCTAAGTAGTGGCTTAAGTACCATCTATTTCAGAGGACAGTATTCATTACACCTTTATACATGGGCAAATAGCTTCAACTCTCTGACTAAGTGACCGACTCTTCAACAGTTCAAAAGTGCCTGTAATTAGTTTAATTGAAATAAATGCTTTGAGTTTTATACATTACTAGTTGCGCCACGCGGTTTCACTCGCATAAGTCTCGATCCCGTAGGAATATCGGGATAAAAATTATCCCATGTCCTAATCCAAGTCATGGTCTACCCATATGTCATATTTCATCCAAATCTATTCAGCGGTTTTAGCGTGAAAGCGTAATAAACAAATAAATAAAAACAAACGAACTCACTTTCACATTTATAACATTAGTTAGGATTAGGATACCTTACAGTATAAATGATACAGTATACATTATAACTTTCAATTTGTCATGATCTTATTGGTACCTATAGGATAAAAAACCAAATTAAAAGTATACTGTAGAGAGTCAAGCTGCGTTTCCACTAGGCAATTGCCTTTTGGCAATTGGCAATTGACGCGCAACTTTTGTTGAACAACGTTGTCTGTCTACGCATCTACTACTTTACGTCAGTCGTCGACAACATGTCGCCAGAGGAACTTGTGTTGATTTCGCTATTGAATCCCATGCATCTAGTATTTTTAATTTTTTTTTTGTCTCTGTGAGCAGTATCCCATAAACATTCATAGTTTTGGTACAGTTCGATTAATTTGAGCACTCGTTCGTTACACCACACTACGGAGATTGTTGCGCGTCACGTCTCCACTCGACAACAATTGATGCTCAACTAACGATGCTCTTTAAACAAACAACAAGCCGCGCGTCATGTTGCGCGCGCCAGCTGGTAACGTCGCGCGCTGTTGTGCAGCGTTACCGTACATGTTGAGCGTCACGTGTCACGCGCCAAATGTTGCCTAGTGGAAACGCGGCTTTATATTGTTATTCAACTTAGAAAAACGGGAAATAATATTATGTAGATATGCAAACTATGGTGGGACAAAAAAGCCCATTAGAATTTGTTACTCACCGAAAAAAGATGATACTTGATAAACTTAGCATGATGTATTATATACTTTTGCATAGTAACAGGCCATATATGAGCAACTTAGTTTTGAAAAGGACATACCCATCCGAGGCGGCTTGCCAACTTCCGAGTTCTGAGGTTGGAGCTCGGATCCAAGGTTGCCGACTTGACCGTGACCTTGGCAGTGAAAGAAACACGTGTAGGGAAATACTGCCAAAAAGAAATGTGATAAAAGCGATGTTTTATGTTTTTATCTGCCATTCGTTTAATGAGGTATACTGTAAGGCTGAATTCTCCTATTAAATGTTATCGGTTTCATCGGACATCGGTACCTAAAACTTCACAGAGCATGTGTTACACTACAGTGAGCGTTTCAAAAACACCATATCAATACATTCCCATAGACCATGCAATTCTGAGGAACTAAAAAATGCCATTGATGGCGCTATTGTCACCTGCTGGGTCCAACTCATTTTACATAATAAAGGAGAAGTCTCATCTCCCATAGAAAATTACCCCACGTCTGACAGCAGAGAGAAGTATGTAAAAAAATCGCAAAAATTAATTTAAAAAATATACATACTTCCGATTTTAATCCTTGCTGGCTAACGTACTAAAAAAAAAGGTCTGAATTTTCGTTCGGGGGTGCTATATACTTTAGTAAAATCTGCAGATTTTAGTTTTAAAACGACTAGAAATTCAATAAAAACATACTTTCGGTTTTAATCATACAAAGTATTCCGCAAAGGGTCAGGCAGAGGTGCTCCTATAGTGCACCCACATTTCGCCAGTTATGTTTAAGTCCCATGAAATAGGGGGCGAGCCATCCACCGGGCACAAATCCAGACTCCGGGCTGCTACTGACAGATTCCTTGGAAAGACCCAATAACAATTTGCCTGATCTGGGAATCGACCCCAGGACCTCATGCTCAGCAGTAATGCTTGCACCCACTAGACCAACGAGGCAGTCGTTCTAAAACTAAAATCTCCAGATTTTACTAAGTTACTATCCCTGAATTAATATTTAGAGCATTTTTTTCGTATGTTAGCCAGTAAGGATTAAACCGGAAGTATGTTTCTTTTTTAACTTATTTTTAGCGATCATTTTAGATATTTCTTTTTGCTCGAGACGTGGGGTATTTTTGAGCCTTCTCCTTTATTTACTATCGACTCGAAAAAAAGTATTATAATTATTACCCAAGTAATCACATTGATGCTGCGTATGCCAAGTCTGTATGCTTAGTAAGACGTTTACGAACGAGGTTGTGGAATTTGGGAGAAATATCTAGCAAACTAGTCTGGCATTGAGTTTGGGGGCAACAGTAGCCTGTAGAAATCGTTTCGATAGCACGGCTTACAGGCGAAAGCTTTAAAACCAACATAACTTTGAGCCATAGGACTATCGGTGCAGTTGGGAGTTAGTTTTTTACCAGAAATTAAACGGGGTTCCGACCTCAACATCGTTTGGAAAGTCTGTGCTGCCTCAGTCGATTAAATAAATTCCAACTAATGCATCCACATAAATTTTCTATGCGATGACGTATCTAAGCGCTATTCCAGTTTGAATGGAGGAGATAGGATTGCGCCAAGGGATTCCCTAGTAATATTTGCAGTGCACTCCCAAGGCGAATGCTCCGCCATTTTTAAAGAAACGTATTTTTAAAAGTCTATGCACTATGTAGAATTACGTGAATATATTCGCTGCAGTTGGTAGGGACCATGATACCTAAGTTTCTTTCTATGGTAAGTACCTAACTACCTACCCAGTAAAAACTAGAATAAATAGCATATTCCATTACGCAGGCGTTCGGTGACTTCTTCTTAATGTTTCATTTGCTTGAAGTCTTCCAATAGGGTGCAAGTTGTCAAGTATCGAATTGATGAATCATAAGAACATTATTCAGTCTTCATTTCATAGACTCCTCGATTTCTTTATCGAGTAAATCGTATTCTAAAACTAAAAGGTAGGTACTTACCTTAGTGCAATACCATCAGCTCGATCCTCACTAGCGATACTACTCCTAGGCGAGCTTCCGAGGCGGCTGCTCGCGGATTTCCGCCGCACTTCATGTGGGTCCGGCTCATCCTTACTGGTGAACGAGATACGTGGTGCGTGCGCTCGAAACCCGCCCACTTTATGGCCCGACACGCCGCGGCATAGCATTTGACTTTGGGTTACATCTGAAACAAAGAACATTTAAATTATTTTAAGATACACTATACGGCTAATGCGTTAGGTACTGGGTCCTTGGACAACCATCACTGAAGATTTCAACTTTTCAACAACAAGCCATAACAAGACCGCGGAGTTCCACCCTAAAAGAGGGGACTTATCGCCGTAATTGTGGCGTGCCCAGCACTGGGTTCACTCTCCATGGCACCATGAGATCCCTTCGGAACTCTGTCCGCTGTGCCGTGATTTCTCGCGACAGCGGAGTTACGCCCCGGCGGTTGGCCTCCTCGCGCCATTCCCTAATGTGCGGCGTTACGCAATTAGCTTGATATTATCCAGAAAGTACCTTACCAACCGTAAATTCAGATTGTTCAAATTCAGCTGTTACAACATCATCAGTCCCAGTCCCAGGTGTCGATCCTTCATTAATCTACAATCTATCATCCATTAAGTCTCTACCGGCTTAGGCTAATATCTCACTACCTAGGCATCTAAGTTTTAGGTGTTATACCACGGATTAGCAATTAATATTCACAGGAAGGTTTGTGGGCCTTGTGGCTCGCCTAGCCACAGTAATAGTACCATTAGTAGTTATTGTGAGATCATTAATTCAGTACAGCCTTCCTGAAATTGAGAGGTGGATTCCTTGGCACATGTGCAAGGGTTTCAGAGGTTTAGACGAGTCGGAATAAGTGTTATGTGGGTATAGCGAAATATTGCAGTTACGACTTCGGAGCAACAAAAATGATTTTGATGTTTTTACTTCAGTGTTTTATATGGAGGAGCTCGTGGCTAAGTAAGAACAGCCCACAGTTCGATCCATCAGGTTAAGCTACGCTTGCCTTGGGCTGGTCTGTGGATGGATGACCATCTTAACATACCGAGACTCCTCCGTGCCTCGGAAAGCACGTTAAGCCGTTGGTCCCGGCTTTCATTCGTGGATCTTTCACAGTCGTTACGGGTCGTCAGAAGCTCGAAAATGTTGCTGAGTTGTTGACTACGGTTGTTGAGTTACAAAAACAAAATTGACAAAACTCGTAAAACCGATCACCATCCGATCTGAGTGCGCCTTCAAAATCACCAATATTTATTACTGCTTTATGTGAAAATGATCTTTACGCAAACGCAATAATTTGTGAAGTCATATAACCAAATATTATGTATATTATTATAGGGGCAATAGAAACACACAATCTGTGAAAATTTCAACTGTCTACCTACTATGGTTCATGAGATACAGGCCGCTGACAGACATAGGGACGGACGAAAAGCGGAGGTTTAGTAATAAGGTTCCGTTTTGCGCCCTCGGGGTACGAAACCCTAAAAATCTGTCGATACGAAAGAACGAATCTACAAAGGAAGTCATTAGAATATATAATATACACACAACAATCTGTTTCCCCAAAGAGTATGCAGAGGTGCTCTAAAAGTAACCCACATTACCAACTAACATCAAACCTTTTAAACTTTTTCATGTTTTAAAGCTCTTTGAAGAGTTAAACGGAAATGAAACTGTGTGAAAGTTTTTTCTCTTAAAAGAATGTAACTTCTACAAGAGCCGAAATTCGTTTATTTATTCAAAGAACCCTCGAAAGTAGCTCAGTACCATCATACGGAGCAATACGCGGGTAAATAAAATCATACCAAACCGCTTATGCAGTGAGCATACTGGGTCCTATTATCCCGAACATTTTGGCACACAAGACAAATATTTGGGACGGCGAAAAAGCGAACGGCGGAATTTTTTTATTGCCTCCACCAAATAGATATTGGGATAGTTGTTGGATTCGGTTGATTTTCTTCGGAAAAAGATTTTCTCTGAAGTCTCAGGGGCAGAATGAGAACCTTTTATTTTCAAGAACAAACGATCCTCAAAGGTCAATCCTGATGATTATGTGGGCTTACATTATAGTTTCATGTTTGTTTTTGTGTCTGACATTATTTAGCCTTTTTTTTGTGTCGGTAATTATCATATAACTTCTCCCACTCTGTGTGGAGCGGGAGGGCGTTTCAGACTCTTACTGACTAAAACGCACCCGTATTCCTTCAGTTGACTATTCGTTGCCAGGGACCACGGTATCCCTTTCGGACTTTCCCGCAAACCCAGCAGGCATCGGTACTAGGGTCCCCGTCAGTTGTGCTGACATCTCTTTGAAGCGCGTGTGTAACACAACGCGCCGTCGACCTGGGCCTGATCCTTATCGGACGGCGAGCTACCCATTGCCCACCGTCCGTTATTTTGACCTTACCTACCAGTTTGTTTTTATGGGTTGTGCCTGGTTTATACGATGGCAGTGACTGGACTCGGAATTTCGGACCCATGCAGTGGGTTCATGTAGCTGCGCGCACAGACTGCATTAAGTTTGCGGCGCGGCGATGACGGTACGACGTGTTACCATTTTATATAAACATTTAGGACTAAGTATTTATTCATTTTATTTTTGTCTTATTTTGTAATTACACTATATGCTGCACCGGTTGACGTCCCAGCCGGCTGTCGCTGAAAACCAGCGCTGGGGCTCTGTCTCGCATAGGGTCGCAGCATTATGCTGAGCGATGGCCGTTTTGCGTGGATGTGACGCATATTTTCCCCCAAGTTGTTTATTTCCGTATTTTGTTGTTACCTTGCGTCATGTGTACCGCAACTAAACGTATTTATTTAAATTATTTCTTCTTTCTTTAGACGAGATCGGTAGTAAGTCAGTAAGGCAGGCGGGGGAAGCTATTGGGCCCGAAAATAGACGGGTAGTTTAGTCAACTGGACTAACTTGAGGGCGCGTAGTCTGCAATGGGCTGGCTTGAAACTAGTGTCTACACGAGCCCAGTTGCAAGTCAGCGCTTGACTGACTTCCTGTTCTATCACATTACTGGGCTCGTATAAACCTGCCTTTAGTAACTAGAGCTGATTGAGGTTAGCGTCGATTTTACCCGTAAGTAATTGAGTTTGGGTCAGATTAGGTTTATTGTTAGAAAAAAGTTCTTTATGTGGTTGAATTCTCGAGTTATATCACGTGTTGCCGTCACGTGTAATGTCTTATGTCTCTCTCTGTTCCGTGGTGATAACTTATGGACCGTTTGGCCGCTTACCTAACTGGAACTCTTATTCTTTAGAAAGATTTATTGTTATGTGAGTTTCTTTAAGGCTGTCTTTTTCACAATTTTAAACATGGTAGAAGCATTTCATGTAAAAGTTATGTATACGTAGTTGTTCAGTATCGCAAAATCCACAATATTGTTCTTTTTAATTTACAACAAAACAACCATCTTCCCTTTACCATTTTCGACTTCACCCACTTTTAATTGAACTCATACGCCATGCCGCCATACATATTGGAAGTGAACCCTCCGGGAGGGTTGCCCACATTACATTTGCGCTAAAAAACATCGCGGATGGTCAACGGCATTAGTTTATAAAACACTGTAAAACGAACTAAAATTGTGTTTTCAGGGGGTTTGGTCGCTATACGTAGTTTCGAACCTTTTAATCTTTAAGTGAATATTTGTAAACGTGAACAACAAATAAAAAATAAATAAAAATACTTGGATTTTAAAATCTACGCATATACTAATAAATCTTGTTAAAATATACTTTAGATTTTATTTTCACGGTTTATAATACTTTAAGCGCTAAGAAAAACCTACATTTAAAATTATCCGCGAGGGCTCCCGGCATCCCCTATGCGACTAGGTGAACCCTCCAGGAGGGTTTACAGCATTATAAAAATAAAGATCTAAGTAACGCAATTTAAGATTATGTCAGTTGCAGAAAAAACTGGCGAAATGTGGGTTTACTGCCTACACTTTTGAGAAAACATTGCGTGATGTTATTATTGTTGCAGACACTTTCTTTTACGAAACTTTCAAGAGACACCTTACTTAGTTGGGGTACAGCAGTAGATGATCTTCTTGGTTTTATCTTTATTATATTTATTTATTCCTACAAGGGAAATAAATTGAGCAAATTCTTTGATCTCTGGACACTCATCTATATTTGCTGGTAGACTTCTATTCAAGAGAATTCGAAAGAGCATTTAATTCATCGTCGCATCTGTTTTAGAGACGAATTTTATTTTCACATGGGCTATTCTATCTTTTAGTTTTAGTAGCATTTGGAATGAATTGCACAAAAGGGACGGGGTTATATGCTCAATAGCTTACGATAATGGTTCTTTCGAGAATTTTCTCGGATTTTTATTCTTGAATTGTGTGTTTCACATAATTAGGTATCATTTTTAGGGTTCCGTAGTAAACAAGGAACCCTTATAATTTCGCCATGTCCGTCTGTCCGCGGCTTAGCTCAGAGACGGTTAGTACTAGAAAGCTGTAATTTTGCATATGTATACATATTAATCATAAACACAACTATAACACATATAACACAAATATAACAAAGTGATAAATATAATCCCTAAACTTTTTTTTTAGGGTACCTCCTCTACACGTAAAGTGGGGATATTTTCCTCATTTACCCCATGTTGTGGGGTATCGTTAGAAAGGT
This sequence comes from Agrochola lota, assembly GCA_947364205.1. Lineage (NCBI taxonomy): Eukaryota > Metazoa > Arthropoda > Insecta > Lepidoptera > Noctuidae > Agrochola > Agrochola lota. Next base: position 5,622,656 of record OX376223.1, read on the forward strand.
CTTTCAAAAATGTTGTGAGTTTGTTAAAACCATTTTTGGATTCAGGGATCCATTTTCGAAATATTTAGCTTTTAACTGTTTTTTTTTTGTTAGAGTCAGGCGTCCCCCCCCCTTCTAGCTAAATGGTTCTACTTGGACTAGTGAAAACATTCAAAGCAGTAGTATATATAACGAAATTAAAAGGAAAACTATGAGAGCTAAGTAGGCTGTACAGGTTAACGAGAAATAATCAACCAACTTAAATTTGCGGTTTGAAAAACATGATCTCCCATACATGGGAGAACATGTTTTTCAACTACAATATTAAGTTTGTTCTTGGGATAAATTCATTCCAACTACGGAGCCCTTCATTTGGCCGGTTTTTTTTATACTCACTTCGTTCAATAGCAAATATATTTTAATGTTAGCTTCTGAAAGATATATGTATCGCTGCGTGCGTAGAATGTTCTTATTAATTCCTACAACACTATTAATAATTCCGGCGCCAATTAATATCTATTCAACAGGTCTTCAGATTCTGATGAGCTCATTTATATCTCATTGTATATTCAATTGTACCTCTTAGGAATTTAGAGTTACTCTTCCGTCAATCTATCTTAATAATATGGCATAATAACCTAAATCTATTGAGCCAATGGATGAACACAGAATGGATGAAACAAAATATCATCAACGTTCTTTATTTAAATTCCTCCTTAGACACTTGGTTCCGGACCGTGTTCAAAGGTACTCTCTTCTATGAGAAGAATATTAAAGAACTCGAAATAATAATAATATTTTTTTCACTTTTTTTTTAATTCTAATATTTAAAAATGGAATTTATAAGTGTTTTAAATGAAATAAAAGATAATAGACAAGTTTATTTCAATAAATGCTTACAATGATACACTTAACTATGTTTAAAGGCTATATTTTCTAGTTACATATACGTACATCTGTAGCTGAACTAGGCGAAAACCTGTACATTTCGGCTATCAGCGCCAAAAGCCCTTAAATAATATACACTTAAAATTAGCCATCAATTAAAAATGTTAATTATCATTTTGTAGATTCAAAATAATAAAAAAATTGTGATGATAAATAACATAAAAATTCGATACATTATAAAAAATAAAAAATCTATATTTAAATTATTAAGGCATGGTATCTGTATTAATGGAAATTCATTGGAATTTAATACATGGAATCGGAACATTTACATTGATCCAGCATCTTGTTCATTGCTGGGATTCAGTGACACTGGACCGATATTTGACGAATGTGTCTTCACATTTCAATGTACTAGCCATTATCCAGTATCCAGAGCTGGATTGAAATAGATAACCAGCTAATAAGCAGTTGGCTGGCTCGACCAGCCAACTGCTTATTAGCAGGTTAAAGGTTAAGGTTAATAATTAAATCACAATGCGAAAAATAACCTCCACTGGTATCTTTAAGACGAGCAGCATTTGAAAAACTGAAGAAATTAAAGGCAGTTTAAATATATAGAAACATTTAAAATTAAATTAATTGAAAATTGTCGTGGTCTACGCCTTTACACCACGGGCAAGGGTCACCCGCCAGAACTATTGTGATGTGATGTAATGAATAATAGCAGGTAGGTATTCGTAACCTTTAAATTAAATACGCTACCTGAAATTACAACTGTTTTAAATTAAATGAATGAATTTTCATGTTCGAGCCGTTTGGAGTTGAAACACTAGGACCTTGATGTCTAAGTGCCCACTAAGTTTTTCGAGATGTCGCCGAACGGTTGACCCTGCACGTGAACATAGGACAATCTTTTTTATGGCCAAAGAATAGCATTGCCATACAACGTGGCAATGTTGTCACTTTGCCTTTTGGGCACTTTTCCTGTTGACAGTAATTTGGACGAATTTTTTGATGCCCTATGATTCTTTCTTGATATACTCGTACATGTACATATTATTATTATTATTTTAAGATTGCTTGTGATACACTCATTTCCTTTTTTTAATTTTACCTATTTCGGTAAAAGAATTTACAATTAAAAGCGTTTATTCTGAAAGAGGGCAACGTCGCAAATAGATGTCAAATATTTCGCTGTTTTGATTAATTTGGCAATATTACTGTATGGAAATATGAAACGTGGCTAACTAACGAACTAGAATATTAATAATGAATTACAATATAACACTGAATTTGACGTTCAAAAGAGCCTTATAGGTACCTAATTGAAATAAATTGTTTGACTTTGATGTTGTAACCGTTTTAGGAATAAAAAAAGGATTAAGATTAAGATTTTTTTACATCTAAAACTAAATATTCGATGTTACGATATTAATTATTGCATTTCATAATCAATATTTTAGTTCACTAGTTAGCCACATTTCATATTTCTATACATTACTGTATGGAAATATGAAATGTGGCTAGCTCAAAAATTTATCAAAACAGGTAAATATTTGGCAGCAATTTGCGACGTTGCCAACTTTTAGGATAATAATAATAATAATAATAATACAATTATAATATAAATACAATTTTAAAATTACGTAAATTGTTAATAATTTATATAATTGGCAATCTTGAGGTTTAAAGACATTACTTACATTATTTAAAACAAAATTAAGTGTGTGGGTGGCTGGGTAGAGGTATTTTTAAACAAAGATTAACTGGTACTCGTAGTTACAAGTCAGCAAAAGCTTTAGATATACTGGCAAAATATCCATCCATTACACCATTTTTTTATTTGATTGGTAAACTAAAACATTTTGCACCCCATAATAATATATCGTGGTAGGTACCTAACTTTGCTACAAGTGCCCAACTATTCACCAGCTTCCTACAGTGAGTTTATCGAGATCTCTCGGGAAATAAGAGGCCAGCGGACGGAAGAATTTCACTTGGGTGTATTGTAACAGTTATAGTTATTATTAATGTAGCTTTGACTTACCTATGTACCCTGTATCGCACGGTTTTTACGACTTGACAAATTAGACAGAGATTTCTTTAATAAAAGAGACTTTAGTATAAATGTTTTATACACATAAACGTTCCGGAATAAATTCTCTAAATGATGGTGAAAATCGCATGAAAATCCGTTGCGCAGCTTAGAAGAACAACGCGGTCACACAGACAGACACGAAAAGCGACTTTCAATTTGTAATATGTAAGTACCTATAGAAATAGATGTACCTATACTTCATTTAAAATAAGATTACACATTTAAATAAAACTTTTTTACAGTCCGTTCAACCGATTTTGACTTTTATACCGTAGGCATAAGGATGGTCCTCGCGCACCTATGGGAGTGGTGCGGGGAGGCAAAGCGCTGCGCCAGGACGTAACTCCGCTGCCGCAAGAAATCACGGCACAGCTGACAGAGCTCCGGCGGGATCTCATGCCGACAAGGAGAGTGCGATTGTCGCAAACCAGTGCTGGGCACGTCACAATTACGGTGATAAGTCGGGGTCTTTGAGGAGTGGCTAGAGACGTGCCTCGGCGTCCTCACCTTCCGCCTAAAGCAGGTCCTCACCGGACATGGTTGCTTCGGGAGGTTCCTGTTTCAAATAAGGCGGGAGGAAACGCCGGGTGACACCATAGTGTGGTTTGCCGGACGACACGGTGAACTCTTGCGTCCGGCCCTGGTCCAGGCCATGATACGAAACGAGAGGGCATAGGGAGCCGTCACCTCCTTCTGCGAAGCAGTAATGCTCGCGAAGGAGGAGGCGGAACGCGTGAGGGAGAGAGGGAGAGGCAAATGTCGCACCCTCACGCCCCTAGTCGCCGCAGGAGACGCCCTAGGCGCCGGGAATCCCAGGCCGATTCCCGGCCACCGTAGGCGTGGGTTTGCGGACGGTGAGCAATGGGTAGCTCGTCGTCCGATAAGGACCAGGCCCGGGCGCGTTGTGTTCCACACGCGCTTCAAAGAGATGCCAGCACAACTGACAGGGTCTGCTAGGGCCGATACCTGCCAGGGTAGCGAGAAAGTCCGAAAGGGATACCCTGGCCCCTGGAAATGTACAGGCAACTGAAGGAATACGGGTTGGTTTTAGACAAATAAGAGTCTAACACGCCTGCCCGCTCCGCCCAGAACAGGAGAAGTTATTTGATAATTTCCAAAAAAAACCGCGTTAGGATGGCAAGCAAAAAAGTGGTTACAATACCAACTGTTTACTGCAGCTGCCATTTGTCATGCCACCAACGAAATAGAAGTCAAAATCGGTTGAACGGATTGGAAAAAGGTTGTTAAATGTCTAATCTTATTTCAAATTGAGTTTAGGTACTTTACTTTCTGACTTTGAAAATCCCATTTACGTAGCACAACAGTGACCGAAACTTTTAAAATAGAAGAATAGAATGGAACTTTTTTGTTTTGGTAGACAAAATAAGTTAAGTAGGTTCTGGAACAGTCTATGACTAGCTCCGAGGCGAAATATAATAAAGGATGTTGACATTTTAAAGATAAAAAAAAACTCACTTTATTTGTAATTCATTGTTGTCTTTTTAATATTTTTTATTATTAATGTCTTCTCTAAATCGGCGTACCTGCCATCTTATCTCTTCACCACCCTTGGTTGACTGGTAGAGAATGCCTTAGGCATCAAGTTCGCCTTTTTACCTTATTGTGTGCGACAAGTTTAAATAAAAAAACTGATTTCCAAAAAAAACTACAACATAAAAAATAACTTTAATTTCGGAAGTTGGTGTATTTGGTTTCGTATTTTCATTAATGGCCACCGACTTCCGAAATTAAAGTTATTGTGGTACCTACTCCACACAAAGTCGAACCTGCTATGTAAATAACTGTGACAGCAAGTTATTATAATACCATCTACATAGACTAAGTTAGAAAAATACGTTAAAACTTACTCAAAAACTACCTAAGCAAAGCATCCTCTACCAAAATTAAATGAAAAAATAATTTTCAAAATCGAACCACACTTGTGGAAAATATCGATGAACATTTATTTAGGAACAAAAACATATATACAGACAAATTGAACCTCGTCCTTTTTTAATAAGTCGGTAAAAAATACAAAGTGGTTACAGCTGCTATCGAATTTAGTCTTTCCAACTTATTAAATTATTTGACATGTACCAAAAAGTAGGTACCGCAGGAAAAATAAGGACACTCACGAGCCAAATTATTTGAATTTCTAAACCAAGTTGTAAAAGCGACCTTTTGCTAAAATACATTCTAAAACGAACCAAAAAAACAACCTGCCTAATAAGCTACTTGACGAAAAAGTACAAAAACCTTTTTGCCTTTCGGAGTGGATTCTAAATACATAACAATACATATCGGGACCTTTTAACGAATTGAATAGGTTTTCAAGCGATATTGGCAACACAATGTGGTTTGTATTGTAATCAAAAATGTTTCGTCGAGTCGGAAATTGCAAGTGGAAACATTTTATCCAGATAGGGGTCTGGAATTCTACTATTTTGCGATTCTGAAGATATTTTTCTGTGGAGTAAAATATTGCAAAGTTTTCGTTTGCAGATGCTGAATGGGAGACCTCATTTAGCATTTTATAAGTCATAATAAATACGAAAAAAAAAAAGATTAATGACTCCCGAAATTGCATGGAGTTCCATTACATAACGTACACATTATTAATAACTGGCATAACGAAAGAAAGGAAAACCGCAATTCTATCATAATTACCTATCTAATACGTAATAATGTCAAAGACAATTTCAATTCAATTCTCAAATCACCCAAGAAATGGAAAATCTTATCAATCTCCACCAAAGTAAACGTCGTCCAATCCAACTATTAAACTGAACATAATCTAAAGCACTTGAAACTTGGGACAATGACAGACACGTTCAAAGCCGTCCAATGCCGTCCACGTCCCACGAATAACATCGAATATCATGTACTTCAAGATAATAAAGTTTGTCCCCCAAAACTACAGTCTCTTGGGACCCTAGCTTTATTGTATCATCAATATTTTTTCTGCCCTGATGGATTCGACTTTGCCTTCTGACATTTTTGAAAGTTCATTGATATTTGCGTTCGAAAATTGATTTAGAAGTCTGGAACCTTTTGTAGATTTTACCTTTTTTTGTGGTCTTTTATCTTAAAACAAGAAAGTATTGTACATAACTGTCGCGGCCTGCACCATAGGCATTGATGGACGATCGTAAAAAAAATACGTGAGTTCATCAAAACTCGGTTGTGGCCAAGGCTTGTATACTTTTCTCTAATAATGCGTGGAAATTCAAACTAAGTAAATGAATTATAAATTCCAGAATCAATGACGAGCAACGATAATTTTTACGCGCCAATATGTTCATTTGTTTCTTCTTTACTTTTAACAGCTGTATTTACAAGCATAATCGAAATTTAAATAAAATCTTTGATTTGTTACCTCGTTCGTTCGATCTTTTTTCGGTTAACCTTAACGCGTGGTCGCGCCGACAGAGGGCGCTTTCCGGTTTTCCGAACAAAAAGTGACATAATTATGTGCACGCGACGCTCGTGTATTCATGCGACGATCGCTTTTAAATAGGACGTGGCCATATATAGTGTTATTAATATAAGTTTGATATCGCCAACGCACCTTCTTTGTATAAGAAGATACATTTTCCCTGCAGTGGGACAATAAAAAAGAAGAAAGAAAAACACATTAGAAAAAAAAAACATAAATTACACATTGGCAAATAATCCAAAAGCTTCCTACTCGATATTCAAAATGAATAAAAGTTTTCCAGAGACCAAAGACAAATTACAATGATATTTTTTTTTTACGTAATAGTTTTGTATTATTAAAGTCCCTAAGACCTCTAAGGACATTTCCCAATGACCAACGAGAGTGAATGTACAAACACGCCTGCCTGCCTACGCCTAGATTCCGACAAAAAACTCTTGATTGATTTTCCTTAATACGCTTATTCACTTGCTGAAGCGGCAGAACCACTAATTGTACAAGCTTTTACAGACATCTTCTTAATCATTCAAGTCTTGCTAATGCTAATTCAACATCAAAAGACTCGTCTAATTTAAAGTAAAGATTTTTAGGTATTGCGAAAAAAACACGCCATTGAGGTCCAGTGTGGCGGGCAAAGTCATTATCTTGGGCCCTCGAATAACTTTGTCACGTTCCTCGTTAAAAATGCAGAGTGTGGCCCATCGGCCTTTCACTAGGACGTAGGGATGCTACCCGCCAGATACCGTTAAAGTTTTCTTTCATAAATCCATAAAATGTAACTTCCCTGTAGAGTAGCAGCTATGTTTTAGCACTAGCCGGATAAATGAATGTGTATTTAGCATCGCTCGTAAATTTTGGGAGGCAATGTCCACAATCGCCACGCATTGAACACGACTGAGTAACTTTATGACGTCACTAGCGCACGGCTGGATGATTCTGATTCCGGCATGACCCATGTGAGTGTGAAACTTTACACAGCTTGCCAATAAAATGATGCCGTGCCAGCAATCGTATGAATATTATTTATATTAGTTTATTATATTAGTTTCGGTGTAAAAAAATCCTATAAAAAACGAACTTGATTAATAGCTGCAGAACAATATTTTTTTCACAATATTCTTTGCTTGAAACTAGCCAAAATAGGCAAATACTTAAGATGTTGAACTAAATTATAGTATCTGCGAAAGTTAATATGTCGTCCAGTAATTTAGGTATAAAATCAACTTTTCATTTCAAAATTTGGTTTTGCTGTTGTGGCAGGCCTTTTTTGGAGGGTGGGAAATTATCAAATAACTTCTCCCGCTCTAAGGAGTGTCAGACTTTTACTGACTAAAACCCACCCATGTTCCTTCCGTTGCCTGCGTGCCGGGGCCGCGATATCCCTTTCGGACAAACTCGCAACCCCGGCAGGCATTGGCCCTTACGGACCCCGTCAGTTGGTACTGACATCTCTTTGAGGCGCGCGTGGAACACAACGCCCCGTCGACCCGGGCCTAGTCCTTATCGGACGGCGAGCTACCCATTGCTCACCGTCCGCAAGCCCGCGCCTATGGTGGCCGGAAGTCGGCTCGCGACTCTCGACACCCGGGGCATTTCCTGCAGCGACTAGGGGTGCGAGGGCGTGAATCTTGCCTCTCCTTCGCGCGCTCCGCCTCCTCCTACGCGAGCATTACCTACTGCTTCGCAGAAGGAAGTGACGGCCTCCCAACCACTCTCGCTCCGGACCATGGCCTGAACCAGGGCGGGACGCGAGAGATCGCCGCCGCCGATCACCTCCGTGAGGACACGGCGGTGCTCCGCCCAAGCAGGGCGGACTTCCACCGTATGCTCCACCGTGTCCTCCGGGCGATCAGTGGTGACACCCGGGCGTTTCCTCCCGCCTTATACGGAACAGGAACCTCCCGAAACAGCCGTGTCCGGTGAGGACCTGCATCAGGCGGAAGGTGAGGACGCCGTGGCGCCTCTCTAGCCACTCCTCAAAGAGGGAACTTATCGCCACAATTGTGGCGTGCCCAGTTGTGGCAGCCCTAACGGGTGGATCTCATTAAATCGTGCCGCGTCATCGATCCTGTTGTGCATTGTTCCCGTGTCTGCGGGGTTCCACCTCAACCTCAAGTGTACCCAACATAACCCGGAGTTCGCGTACGTGCCCTTGAACTTAATTAAATTATTTTTTATTTTAAGTATTGGGTTTTGGGGAACAAGCGTTTTAGTGAAAAACTACCTACTTATCATAAAAAAGGATTTTCAGATAATTTATTACAAGCAAGAACAAGCTTCCTACGAAATAAACAGTACAACATACACACACTTTACATTGCTACCGCTACATGTGTGTATTTTCCATAATTACTAATCAAGAGTTCCCAAATAGGCTGATTTCATAATTGAGGAAAATGAATAATTGTTAGCAAATTGACACCCTTTGTCAACTTGCCGTCATAGAGCCAGTTCATATACAACACAACTGTGAAAGAATGAGTTTATTGTGGTTTGATTATACAAACAATTTAAATTTAATATTGATTTGAATTTGAATTTTGTTTATTTATTTATTTTTATTTTGAAGTCTTATATTAACGTGTTTTTTTATGGATCGTGTGGTCTGTAATAAAGATTTTTATTTATTTATTTACAGAATTGGTATTTGGTTCCAAGGGCTGGCTGGTATCTTGTATCTGGTATCGAGTGTTCATCGTCTTGACATAATTATCTTATTCGCGTGACCTGTCAAAAGAAGGATGCCCTGATTTATTGAGGAAGTATCTTCCTTATGTCTGCCGTGTTAATAAATAAATCACACAATTACAATCCCGCATTTGCAATCTCTACGAAGATTACGTAATGTATGATTCCCACAGCATCAAAGGCATCAAATATTTGTCTCCGGGCAGCATCAAATATTCGTCATTAAGCGGGAATTCAACCACATTGTCCAATACTAAAGCATTTACACCTCAATTTCTGATAGATTATCCAAATGAAGTAATTTCCATTACTTTAGTAAGACATTCTTCTTTGAAAAGCCTGATAAGATTATAGAGGTATGAGGAACAGGGTGTAAAGTTCAAACATCCTCTATAGAAAAGGGAAGATCCTCCGACCAGACGAGTGTTGTGTCTGAAGGGCAACTGCCGGACGATTGATGTCGGGATATTGTATATACAAGGTGGTTTCCTTTGAGTAAAATTTGCTATCTCCAGTATTTAGAGTACTTTCCTTCCAGATGAGGTAAAAAAATTCCAGCCTGTATATTAGTCGCGCGGTAACCTCTGCTTGCGCGATGCAGGATTTTTATGACGTCACGTATTTGATGTGTAGTTCGCACATGGCGTTGTAGATGCCGCACAATATTATTATAAAAATGTATAAACGTATTTGCCTCGATAGTCTACGGCGCACAAACGCTACTGCTAAGCAGGACCTCATGGTCCTGGTTTCGATTTCCAGGTCGGACAAAGTGTTATTGGAATTTTCCAACAGGAATTTCTCAGTAGCAACTCGGAGTCTGGAATGATACCCATTTGATGGCAATAATTGGTCGCGCATGGTGCCCGGTTGATTGAAATAGGCTCGCTCCTTAATACATGGGACTTAAAAACAAAATGGCGAAATGTGGGTGTACCTACTTTAATTACATACATCTCTGCCTAACCCTTCGGGCAAAAAATGCGTGATAATATGTTATGGCATTAACGTATTTCTACATACTTACAGTAAATTCTTGACGTATCTAATCAAGACACGAAAAGACCTATTATATTAATAATAGAGTTAGCGGGAGTTTCTGACAGCTCATTATGAATCGCTCCACAAGAACGAATGAACTAAATACATAGTTCACTCAGAATGAACGCACTAGTTCAGAATCTTATCGCTTATGTGGCGTCAGGTGTTATGATTATGAGGTTATTTATGGAGAATAATAAATGTCAGTACAACGAGTTGTTATGGTGCTAGGTGAGCAAAGTATGGGCATGCCACAGTTGTGGCGATAAGTCCCCTCTTTGAGGAGTGGCTAGTGAGGCGCCACGGTGTCCTCACCTTCCGCCTGACGCAGGTCCTCACCGGACACGGCTGTTTCGGGAGGTTCCTGTTCCATATAAGGCGGGAGGAAACGCCCGGGTGTCACCACTGTGTGGATCGCCCGGAGGACACGGTGGAGCATATGGTGGAGGTCTGCCCTGCTTGGGCGGAGCAACGCCGTGTCCTCACGGAGGCGATCGGTGGCGGCGATCTCTCGCGCCCGGCCCTGGTTCAGGCCATGGTCCGGAGCGAGAGTGCATGGGAGGCCGTCACTTCCTTCTGCGAAGCAGTAATGCTCGCTAAGGAGGAGGCGGAGCGCGCGAGGGAGAGGCAAGATTCGCGCCCTCGCGCCTCTAGTCGCCGCAGGAGACGCCCCGGGCGTCGGGAGTCGCGAGCCGACTTCCGGCCACCGTAGGCGCGGGCTTGCGGACGGTGAGCAATGGGTAACTCGCCGTCCGATTAGGACCAGGCCCGGGTCGACGGCGCGTTGTGTTCCACGCGCGACTCAAAGAGATGTCAGCACCAACTGATGGGGTCCGTAAGGGCCAATGCCTGCCAGGGTTGCGAGTTTGTCCGAAAGGGATATCGCGGCCCCGGCACACAAGGAACGGAAGGAACACGGGTGGGTTTTAGTCAGTAAAAGTCAGACACGCCCTCCCGCTCCGGTCAGAGCGGGAGAAGTTATTTGATAATTTCCAACCCTCAAATAAAAAAAAAAAAAAAAAAAAGGGTGAGCAAAATATAATGTTTCGTAAGTTACCTACCTATGTCTTTTGGAGTTTAATTACTTTTATGTAGGTCTCAGGTAGAATCAATATTTCGAAATAAGGATAAATGTTAAATACTTTTCTTAAACCTCTGCCATACTAAATTTGGAATTTACTTCTATTATTATAAAATATCAAAGTTACAAGAAAGAATAACACAAAGGAATGGAATATAAGACACGTGTTTGTCGGCAAATAAATAAATGTATACGTGTACGTATGTGTGTGTGTGTGTGTGTTGTGTGTATGCGTGTGTGTGTGTGTGTGTGTTTATTACTTACTGTTTGTATTTCCTGTGCGTGTCCCAAATAAAATATTTTTCTTTCTTTCTTTTCTTTTATTTATTATAATAACATTGTTTTATAGTATATTCCATATAACTTAACCGTTCACCTCACAAAACATTGTTGAATAAAGTTTAAGAAAAGCCTTAATTCGAAATATTGATACTTGACCATTTAAAAAAGTAACTTACTGGCTCAATGATCCAAAACCATCCAAGCCAAGTGCAATGATAATTATTTTCGACCATTGATTGGTTGAAAATAATTATCATGACTGTCCTGTAGTGTAATGTAGATCTACGCTTTTAAGTAAATTCTTTTTCAATCATCCTATCAACTTACAGTTAGATTTCTATTCCCTGAAGTTCATAATTCTACCTGTCGGTTTAAGATGTCTGACTGTTTGAAACGGTAAGCTTCAAGCTGCCAATAATACCGCCAGGCTATACTTGTCAATCAAACGAACTGACAGCTCTGACCAATCAGGATGCCCCTAGAGAATTCAAACTGATTTTCGTTGTGTCAGCATAATTGTGTAGACTCTCGTGCTGCTTGGGGATTTAATACCTTAACACAATAGAATAGGTACTTCTGTCGTTTATCGGGTTTATCAAAGGAATTGTTAGGAAGTAATCGCTCCCTATTATAAAAGGAATGTTGACTGGGAAAAAAAAACTATTTAGTCCATCAGTCAGATCATAAACAAATATTAGACACGTATTTTTTGCTTTATCATATTTATAAATAATGATTTAAATAAAACGCATTAAAGTTGGGGACTGGGGGCTCGCTACGTCACAATTCTGTATAAAATCTACCGGAGAGTAACGTCATGCCACATTTTAACTCAATGTATTGCCGTAATTTTCTGATTACGTAAAAAAAGAAAAAATACGTGTCAAATATTTTTTTAAATATTATATCTGACGGACAATTTTTTTTTTTTTTTTTCAAAATCCCTATTATGGATATCCGTCATAGTAAAGAGAATGTATCGTTCTTATATTATTATTTATTATTAACTAGCTGCTGCCAACGGCTTCGCCCGCGTGGTCCCTAATTCTTTTTACTAAGTAGTAAATTAGGCAACTAACAAGGAGTACCTTATAATATTAGATATCTGTCCCGTCAAAATCGGTCCAGCCGTTTCGGAGATTAGCCGGAACAAACAGAGTAAAATAAAAAAAAAAATGTTATACGTAGGTACCGTACACACGCATCTAATAAAAAGCTGTTATTTTGACATTACAAACAGACACTTATTTATTTGTATGTAGTATGTATTTATGTCTTTTATTTATTTGTATAGAGTATATTTTTGTCCGATCACGCGGACTTTCATTTCTACGCTCAAGCTTAACAATAACAACATAGCATAAAATTTTGTTATGTTATACAGTTATTCTGCGATAACGAGAGAAGCTTCTTTAGCACCACTATAACTGACAGGCTCAAGGGATTCACGCTCATTTTATAATAAACTCCAGAAAATAATAACATATTTTTCTAAACAATATTCAGAATATCCTTAACAGAATCTCACACGTAAATCCGGAGATTTGAGTTAATACAATCCGGTATAACCACGCTCAGTAGAGCAGACACCAGCCATTGAAGATGTCACCGAACATCGCAAGATGAGGGGCGACCATCCGATATGAATACAGAATGATTCTATTATTAGATCACTGCCAAAATCATTGCTGGCGAAGGAAGCTACAAAAAAAAAGAAGATTTTCAACTGAAATGAAGAAAGAGTATTAATGTGATTTAAGATGAGTCTAAAGACAACGTTAATAAAAACATAGTTTTCTCAAATATGATTCGAAGTTCGAGCATTATTTTGACTTGTATTGGCCAAATACAGCGCCCGGCCGGCAATTTTTGTATGAAAATCCATAAAGAAAGTACTACGACAACTCATATCTGTCGTGTTATTTAAAAAACCGGCCAAGTGCGTGTCGGACCACGCACAATGAAGGGTTCGGTAGTTGGGATGAATTTATCCCAAGAACAAACTTAACATTGTAGTTGAAAAACGTGTCCTCCCATACGGAATGTATGGGAGATCGTGTTTTTCAAACTGCAAATTTAAGTTGGTTGATTTTTTCTCGTTAACCTGTACAGCCTACTTAGCTCTCATAGTTTACCTTTTAATTTCGTTATATATACTACTGCTGTGAATTTTTTCACAAGTCCAAGTAAGACCATTTAGCTTGAAGGGGGGGGGGGGGACACTTGACTCTAACAAAAAATTTCAGTTAAAAGCTTAATATTTCGCAAACAGATCCCTGAATCCAAAAATTGTTTCGTCAAACTGACAATATTTTTGAAAGACCTTTCTAACGATACCCCACATAGGGATAGATAGATAGGAAATAATGATGATGATGGTTGGGATAGGGGTAGATGTGGAAAAAAAAACATCCCCACTTTACGTGTAGGGGAGGTACCCTAAAAATAAATATTTTTCTTGATTTTACCACTTTGTCGGCATGATTAATATGTAGACATATGCGAAATTACAGCTTTCTAGTACTAACCGTCTCTGAGCTAAGCCGCGGACAGACAGACGGACAGACAGACAGGCAGACAGACGGACAGACAGACAGACAGACAGACGGACATGGCGAAACTATAAGGGTTCCTTGTTTACTACGGAACCCTAAAAAGGAACAATTATGAAGCCACTTGCGCCCTCTGTTTCACATGTAACGCAAGAAAGCAGGCTGAACGACTCATTCCTTTGCTACGTAATTTAAAAAAAAAATCGAATAGCATAACGCGGGAAAAATAACACGCAAGTGGCGTCGTAACTCTTTATATTATCTTTTATTAATAATTCGTAAGTGCGCTTGAACAACAAAAACGTCTGGAGATAAAATTCCTTGAGTGCCTATGTCTGCTTTAGGTATCTGGGCTAAAAAACAGCAGCTCGGATTGTTTGATCAGTGCGGTTGAGTTCAGGTGCATTTGTCGCGGTTTATCCGAGGATGGGTGAACATTGACACACCGCACCTCAGAAAAAAAACTGTTATTCAGTCTCATCTCAAAATACGGCATCTAGCTCTTGTCTGCTTTGAAAAACGCTATGCGAGTTATGATCCCGAAAATTTAAGAGAGATCTCAATATATTAGGTATTTTTATTTCTAAGTCTGAAGTCTGAACACCTCAAATGAGCCTACATTTTCTTTCTGAAGCATCAAAATAATGGGTGTAAAAATACGCTTAATGGAGCCGTGAGCCAGTTATACTCCTCGTCATTGTGATACTTGTTTTGTATTTCACCATACCTGGGAACTTTCCGGTTACGGATATATTAATAATCAAACTTCCAACTTTGACGTAATAGTAGAGGATCCGACCTAGGAACCTAGGACCTTCACCCATATGTTTAATGTAATTTCTGAATTTTTAATTAATTTTAGTCTGGACAGGATTATTTTTGCCAACCCACTCGCGATATATTTTTTAACATACGAAATTTGATATAAAATTCTTTTCATTCAACCGATGGGTGAAGATCGTATCTAAGTCGGATCTTAGACCATAATGTTAGGTATCTACATTGCGATACACATCCATTTATCACAACAGAAACAAAAATCATTTTCTGCAATAATTTTTGCACAGCGTTATTTAGTTTGATGTACAGCATGTGTGGATAACGGCTATGTGATGGGTCCAGTAACATACTGTATAAAATATAGCCTCATGTATAGTCGATTGGTGAAAACGACAAGCAAAATGAAAAGCTCTAGCTAAAAACATGTTTAGACTTATGAGCAAATAGCACAGATAGAGCAGTGATAGCCTAGTGGTGTGACCGTCGGACTGCCAAGTCATAGTTCTCAAGTTCTAACCCAAGGCACCATCACACGTGTCTGAGTTTTCGGATTCATGTGCGTATTGTAAAATGATCACTAGCTTCAAACACGGTGAAGGAAAACATCGTGAGGAAACCGGCATGCCTTTTTTTTTTTTTGGTATGCATCAAATGACTTCGCCCGGTCTGGGCGGAGCGAG
The DNA here is from genome assembly GCA_947364205.1 of Agrochola lota. Lineage (NCBI taxonomy): Eukaryota > Metazoa > Arthropoda > Insecta > Lepidoptera > Noctuidae > Agrochola > Agrochola lota. The sequence continues at coordinate 5,638,164 of OX376223.1, forward strand.
AGGGCGTGTCAGACTTTTACTGACTAAAACCCACCCGTGTTCCTTCCGTTGCCCGTGTGCCGGGGCCGCGATATCCCTTTCGGACAAACCCACAACCCCAGCAGGAAACTGGCATGCCTGAGAGATATTTCTCGACGGCATGTGAAGCCAAGTCAAAAGCCCATGGGCGGCATAAAAACTCTGACACCATTATCCTAATTGCGTAATACACGATAAATCAGAATCTGAATCGTTTTGAAACAGATTGCGAATCCATTACTTCATATGTTCGAAAAAAGATCTGCTCAACAACGTAATTAACGCAGTGAATGTTGTTGAACTGTCAAAATGAAACAGATTAGTCGTATCATTTACAACCACACGAAAAAGAAATAATTTTTTTCAAATATTTTGTAAATATATAAGTATAAGTGAATCAATCTGGGTTCTATAGTAGTAGTAAATTATCGAGGATCACATGGAATTCACGAAATCTCATAAGAATAGCGAAAAGAATTTGGGGCAGACGAAAAATGTAAAGGAAATATGCTAAGATTTAGCCGAATTTTAAGAGAAATGTGTGTTATTTTAAAAGGTCTTTATTATTTATTGAGTCTTAATGAATAAAAATTATAAGATTATGGCCATAATGTAGATAAGCGTTGTTAGTTTCTATGTAAAGGCGGCTAAATGAAATAATTTCCTACACAATTTAGTACAGTAGACGGCACGAATACTGGTTTTGTTACCTCGAGTAACAAAACCGTAACACACGATCAATCCTAGTCTTAATCATTTTGAAGAATATTTCTAATCCATTGCTTCATATGTTCGAAAATTTTGTCTGCTCAACCACGTAATAACGAAATGAATGTTGTTGAACTGTCAAAATGAAACAGATTGTAATTGATCATGTGTTACGCAAAGGCCAGCTCTTCGTTTTATAGGTTTTGTTTACTTCCTTGGGAATAAACCATGGTATTATTGTAACTACAAGTGTTATTTAATGACATTGATTTTACATTCTGTGATTTCTTTAACTCATACGCGGACTTATTAGTATTACTTGTAAAAGTTTTTGGAATATCGTATACTATCGTATTCTACAATGTTTGTAAATATGGTATCTATCACATAATTAGTTTATCTTTTATTGCTTCATTTTTAATTCTTTTTCCCTATCGTGGTGCATCGTCTTCACATATAATGATATAATGAATGTATACAAAATATTGTAACACATTTTAAAAGCATAACGGTGGAGTTTCTTACCCATTCTTCTCCATACGAAAACTACCTTTTGGAAGAGGCGACTAGAACCAATTTCTTTTTTGTAAATTTGTCGTTTAAAAGTGCCTTATATGTGCCTAATTGAAATAAATGATTTGACATAGACGTTTTTTGATGTTCAAAGTGTTTTTTATGTGCCTAACTGAAATAAATTCTTTGACTTTGACGAAAATTCCAAATAATTTTCTGCAAAAGGAAGATAGCGGCAGTTATGCCCAAAACTATTTAATGAAATTTTGCTAACTATCTTGACGAAGGTCCGGCTAACTATAACTTACCTAATTGACTAACAGTTTTGTTAATCACGCCGTTAATTAACGTCTTGAAGGGTTTTGATAATTAACTTTATGAATTCCGACATACCTAGATAATGTTTTGTAGTAGTTTGATAGTTGGCGATGAACAGCCAATAGGCAGCAAGACATTTTGTCGTGGGTAGCATCAGTTATTGTGGTCCTATAAATTGTTGGAAGTTAGGAGAATTCGGTGTTTTTGGTAATAACAAGTGAAATAATATTAAAATTAAAAAAACTCCGACACAAACATTTTCTCATTTCTTTTCCTACTCCATCACCAGACCCTGTTCATCATCTATCGAAAACCTATTCATTGAGACCATTCCAATGAGCCCAAGCACTATAGCTGTGCTGTAAGTTGGTAAGGGAGTTGGGTATTCTGCAAATTCCAATTCTTCTAATATCATTGAAGTAACGGAATACTTAATTTCAAATCGATCAGACCTGTGGAAGACCCTCACATGCATTCATCAACTAGAAAAGAGCTGATAATCTTCAAACGGCGGAACCAATTTTCATAAAACATGTCTAAGAACCATCCCTAGAATAAATAAAAAAATCGCATTCAAATCGATTGACCTGTTTAAGAGCTACGATGCCACAGACAGACATACATACACACATAGCGGTCAAACTTATAACACCCCTCTTTTTACGTAGAGGGTTAAAAATAGCCGAATCTGCTTGTATATTTTAAGAAACAGACTCAAAAGTTTCTGGTGTAAATAGAATTTGTAGCCCGCTAGTGAAAGTCACGTCTGTCTCCACAATCCTCATAGTTGTGTTGAAATTTTTGAAAAGTTATTCTTAGTTTCTAAGTAGGTACTACAAATAAATTTTATCTAAGTTATTAACAGAATACTGTCCGTTAAAAACGAGCTCAGATATAAATGATGCCTTAAAAATACCACGGTTCCACATCTGCTGCACATCGATAAATCAACTGAGCTTAAGCATAGCACAGTCCATTGCTGAACATAATCCTATCCTAATTCGCATCACAACAGCTAAATAATCGACATCATTATTGGTCAATTTTGCACAACAATCAGAAATTCAGTCAGAATTCAGGCAAATATTTGAGTGGACTAAGCCATGTCTATATAACGTCATCAATATTATTGCAACATGTATCTTTAGATTATCGACGTATTACTTAGTTATTTAGCATAATTTGATGTGCGACTCAATTTGCTTACAAATGGGTAAATGTTTGAATGTGTTTGTTGTCTATTTGATTTGTCGATAGGAGTGATTTAGGGTAGGATTTAGGTATATTTGCGTTGGAAAGCCTCGTACAAGGTGGACGCCTGACCTTGTGAAGGCCGCAGGAATACGCTGGATGAGAGAAGCACAGGACCGGTCAATGTGGCGACCCTTGGGAGAGACCTATGTTCAGCACTGGTCGTTATGGTGATGATGACGTATATTCAGGGACGAAAATCAAGATTGTAAACAGTTTTCAAAACTTATGGTTGTTCTGAAATGGATTCCTTGCAGGTAGCTTCTTTTATTACCTTGGTCGCTTTCTCTACAATAAAATAAATAGAACGCTTTCGATTTATGGTCTTACCAAAACTAAGTGTAAAATGAAGGTTAGGAACTGGATCCAGGAGTTAAGTTATGAAGCTACGGAAAAACTTCTAGCTACCACGGTACTAAAACTTGCTTGTTTGAAAACTAATAAATAATAAACAATACATTAAAGGTATTTATATATATATCACCATTCTATGCATTCAGCCCTTCACCTTCCTATCATATTTTCTTACACACACGCCCACTCATACGCACACACACACCCCCACACTCCACACACACTACGCACATGCACACCATATACACTCAACACTCACACACATACTAAATCTGAAATAAGTAATAAATAATCAATAGTGTAATCTTTGTATTTTTTTTTGTTTTATATAACTTACCGCATTTGTGTACGACCGCACATTCCTTAATAAATGTAACTGTTTTCAAAGGGTGTCCTGAAATACAGGCCTTACGCCTAGCTCAGGCGCCAGTCTCCACAGTGTAAATAAAACTATTCCTATGATCATTTAAAAATGTACTTTATATTGTGGTGAGAAATAAATCTTATCTTAGATACCTCTTTACCTACTAGACATTATTCCTGAGTTTAAATAAGTAATAATCACCGAGAACATTGTGTATTACTTACCTTATTTATTTAGTTAATCTAATTTCAAGGGTAAGTTATCAAAATATCTAATCAGTTGAGAAGATTTTAATAAATATTAGGTTTAATCTACATAGATCAAGAAATTAATTTGTACATCTACAAATTATTAAAATATGCAAATTTTAATTAAGACATCTCTTAATTAAACTAGTCTAAGTGAGTAGTTAGTTATTTCCCTCTTAAACTATTTCTCTACTTCTCATAGCAACTATTGCTATGAGAAGTAGAGAAATAGTTTAAGAGGGGGGGGGGGGGGGGTTTAAGAGGGGTTTAGTTTAATCTTAACTTTAAAATAATTAACATTAGCTTCTAAGATTATGAGAAAAACCCGGCCTTCTGAAAATATATTATGTATCTTAGTAGTTAATTGTCTCAGGCGTCACTTTGCGGAAATCCATAATAAAATAAAATAGACGACGTATATTTAAGAACCTATTCCAGTTAATCTGCGTTCGCAATTTATTTGCCAAACATGTAAATAAAAACGAGTTTTCCACTTAGACAAACATCAACTTTATGCAAGTGTAAATAAAGTTGATTTTAGATGGACGAGTATTGTTGAAAAAGTTATGAAAAAATGTGAAGTTGTAGCGCAAACTGAACCTTACGAGTATGTGTAGGGGTTACAGTTGTTTTTTTTCTAAAACTCGTGTTTGTTTACATGTTTAGCAAATGATTTGCGAACGCAGATTAGATTAGTACTGGGTATGTCTTTCATTGACTTGAATGTGCCTTGGCGGCTGAGAGTATGTCATGCTCACTCAGATGTCTCGCTGACGGTGGCGCGTGTGTTGGATCATTTTGCTCCCTTCAAAATGTTTGAGCTGAATGGTGCTAATCCATGCGTCATGTTCGTGAACAGGCGCCGTCAGTGGGGACTGGTCGTCTCTTAGCTGCCACGGCTTATTTTAATTAATTTAATTTTTGATTTTCTTTTTGTTACGGATGCTTTTAACGTTTTGCATCGTTCTCACATGTATAACTTCAACATGAATGATGTAACCAATATTTTGTAACCATATCAAGATTTAAAAGAGTGTCCGTGGAGTTTCTTGCCAGTTCTTCTCCATAGGTACCTACTACGCTTTGGAATGGGCAACTACCTTCATCTTTCTGACTGACCGCCCCTTGACAATTCAAAAGTGCCTGTAATTGGTTTATTTGAAATAAATGCTTTGAGTTTGAGTTTGAGTTTGACAAGTAAATTCACATGTGGAAAAATAACCCATTTTATTCAAGCAACATAAAAAAGTTTAAAAAAATGTACTAATTTATAACATCACGCTAATCCCCGAAGGGTTAAGCAAAGGTGTACCTATATAGTAGGTACACCTTTCGCCAGTTATGTTTAAGTCCCATGTAATAGGGGGCGAGCCTATTGCCATCATCCGGGTACAAATCCAGACTCCGGGCTGCTACTGAAAAATTCCAGATACAAAAACCCAAAAATTAATGATAGAAAATTCACATGCAAAAAGATTGTATTTCCATTTTATTCAACTAATATGAGAAAAGTAAAAATAAATAGAAATTTAAACTTAGTTTCACATAGATCGTAACAATAGATAGCTTACTTAAAATACTTACATTCAATCAGTATTAAAGCTTTTAAAACTCCGATCATAAAATCTCACACTTTTCAAAGAAACTCAGCGATCAAATTTTAACGATTTTCAAAAGAAAGAAAAGTTTCAAAGAGCTATCGATATAACAATGAAAAAGTTTTCAATTCCATTAAACATTGAATCTATTAGAAAGTAAATAATATTAAAGTTCACTCGCTTAAAGTATTGTAATAGCCAGCTTCAAGGGTCCACTTGATAGCCTAACGCTTTTATTGTCATCTGATCGAGCAGTGATAGCCAAGTGGTGTGACCTTCAGACTGCCAAGTCTCGAGTTCGATCCCAAGACACGCACTTCTGATTTTTCGTATTCATGTGCATATTGTATATTTATCACTTGCTTCAAAAACGGTGAAGGAAAACATAGTGACGAAATACATTATATATATCACCGTTCTATGCATTCAGCCCTTCACCTTCCTATCATATTTTCTTACACACACGCCCACTCATACGCACACACACACCCCCACACACCACACACACCACACACACCACGCACATGCACACCACATACACACACACACATACTAAACCTGAAATAAGTAATAAATAATCTCGGCATGCCTGAGAGATATTTCTCGATGGCATGTAAAGCCAAGTCAGAGGTCCATGGGCGGCTTTAAAACTATGACTCCAGGTTAGTCACTAACCACACGAAAAGAAGAAGATTGGCATTTAAAAAGTTCAATTCTGTGTACATTATGAGGTTCGTAAAGGTTTTATCTGCCTCGTTGGTCGAGTGGTTACAAGCGCTAGTGCTGAGCATGAGGTCCTGTGTTTGATTCCCGGGTCGGAAAAGGTGTTATTGAGTTTTTCCATCTGGTATTCTTCAGTAGCAGCCCGGAGTCTGGATTTATGCCCGGTTGATGGCAATACGCTCGCCTCCTATTACATGGGGCTTAAAAGTAACTGGTGAAATGTGGGTGTACTATAGGTACACCCCTGCCCAACCCAACGGGGAATACAGGTGTGTTATTATGTTATCAAAACAAATATTAAAAAAAAAAAAAAAAAAATTGTTACGCGTTCACGCTAAAACGGCTGAACGGTTTTGGATGACATTTGGCACAAGTACACATGACCTAGGTTAGGATATAAGATACTTTTGATCCAGATATTTCCATCGGATCGAGACTTACGCAGGTGAAATCACTAGGCGCAGCTAGTGTTAAATTATCTTTAAGTTCGCTTAAAGTAAACCTAGTAATAAGTTCAAGGGTCCATTTGATAGCCTTTAACTTTTATTGGCATCTAAAACATTTAATTCTGTGTAAATACATTATGAGGCATGAAAGGATGGTTTTTTGTTTCTGCAATTTTATGAGCTATAGGGGATGGCGTAAAATATTAGTCAGACAGCAAAGGTAAGCAAAGAGTTTTCACACAGTGTAATAAAGTAACAGTATTATATCTCAGTAGTGACCTTGAAATAATGACCTACGGCCGCTCGGTAGATAAACCGCGTCCCTGCGTAACTGCCATGCACTCAATACTGTTGCGTACTGATATACACTGAGATTTCGAAGCGCGTCGATTCGGCCGTTTTCTCTGAAAACATAATACTGTTACTTATTTATACTGTGGTTTTAATAAAGATATTAGATTTTTTCTATACGGAAAATCAATAAAGATTTTTTTATTAACAGCCCGGAGTCTGAATTTGTACCCAGTTAATAGAATTAGGCTCGCCACCTTTCAATTACTTCACTCCAACTTTATATTTCCCTTTTTTCACCTTTTACTAACCTACTACCTTCTAACGTCACGTCCTTACCACCTCGTCAGAGGGATAGCTAACTTTAATCAAGTTTCTTCAGAGGAACAACTTGCCTAGAATAATAAGTCAATTCTCGCTGTTTTCCTCGTATTACCCACATGCATATGCATAAGTTAGGACGCCGACACAACAACTATGTGCAAGAAGCTACATTCACAATGTGCAAAATATTTCAACCCCGTGATACAGGTACGTTCTCAACAAACGACTATATATAACGCCTTCGCCGGAATGTTCATATTCTTTCCCTTTTGTATAATGTGCTTTTTTCCCCTTCCACCGCTCTCTATCTCAAGGAACATTTCCAGTTTCTTTGCGACTCCCACACGATTTTTTTAAGGTCATCAGATAACTTGAAGCTTAGAATGCCTATGCATTCCACAACTTTCTTCGACAAATCCTTCACTGTCCAGGCTGCTCGTTTATGGAATGCATTGCCAGTTGAAATAAAGCGTGCGCAATCGTTACCTGTGTTTAAGAGGCTCGTGAAGGAACATTACTTGTCGTTGTGATCTTGTTCTCATAACTGTAATTATCTATAGTGTTCATTTTTTTTCGCTGCTTATATATTTAGTATGTATGTATTTATGAATCTATTATTTAGGATATGTATTTATCTATGTATCTATTCTAATATATTGTATACTTATAATTTGCACCAACGACAGCCCCATTTTATGTCCAGGTAAATCACTGTCCATTCTAAGGTTGCCTGGAAGAGATCGCGGAAAGCGATAAGGCCGCCCATTGTATATTTTGTAGTGTTTGATTCGTATTTTTTTGTTATGAATTTTTGTGGTGTACAATAAAGTATATATAAATAAATATATATGTGTTATATTATGCTGCTGTATGCTAAAAAACGCAATTTATAAATAATCCCGCGCAGTCGCTCGCCGCGTAACCATGTAGACTGAGCCGCCGCCGCGCCGTTGCCGCTTGATTTTGCCATATCACTCTACAATCCACGGCAACGGTGCGGCAGCGGGCTGGCAACGTTGCATATACACAGCGAGGCGCGGCAGCGGCAGGGTCGCGGCGCGGCGACGGCGTCATGTCGCCGAGCACTAAACCGGAAATCGTGCGCGGCTGCCGCGTTGCTACTGGACGACAACCGCGAGTGAACGCTTGTGTTAAACGCAAACATTCGTCGGTTTAGTCCTAACTAAAGCGCTGCAAAAATGTGTCCTGCAAACGCCGCGTGTTACTGCCGCGCTCTTTCCGCTCAATATTTTGACACACCTTGGCAGACGTATATATAATATAAACAATATTCATCATCATCACCATCCTGTTTACAACCTCTCGGAAAAGGGTTGATACCATCTGACGGCCAACTCTAGCACCGCGCGCGCTCATTGGTCAAACCAAATAGCGCGCGCTTCCCCGGCTTTCTGTTACACACTTCCGTCCCTTTTCACGAAATCACTGACACAGATTGCAGGCAGGAAAGCGAGAGGAATAATGTTACACACCAAAAATGTTAATCTCTAGACCTCTAGGGTCTAGGCAATTGTCCATTAGAAAATAATACCATCCATTACGTACGAGTATGTAGGACACGGTTTAGCAAGACCCTCCACGAAGCCGTCATATCCGCAATCGGTTTACAAACTAAGTACATAACTTTGTGCATAAGGAATTGCTGGAAACATTTTCGGCCAAAAAATCGTGATTCGGCCATATTTTCGTTTTCGGCCATAGAACAGCCGAAGCTTCGTCCAAGCTGAAAATCATAAGTTCGTGAATTGTCGCAATCAATACACGAAGAAATACAAGTAATTTTCTATCCTCTAATGGAATGATCGTGTTTTATTTCTATAAAAGCCTATTATTTGCTCCCTCATAGGCTCAGAAGTCCAAACTCAAGGTTTGCCAAAGAGCAATGGAGCGTAGCATTTTAAAAATCAAACTCACTGACAAAATTCGAAACGCCATAATACGCTCCAAGAAAGGTGTCGCCGATGTTGGCGATAAGTCTGCGAGGCTGAAATGAGAAAGGGCAGGTCACACCTGTAGGATGCATCAAGACAGATGGGCCATCATCGTCACACAGTGGGTGCCTGATGACGGACGTCGCCACCGGGGCAGGCCTAGAAAGCGCTGGCGCGACGATTTGGACTCGTTCCTGACCAATTGGCCGGAGAAGGCACAACAAAAGGAAGTCTGGAAAAATATGGGGGAGACCTTTGCCCAGCAGTGGGACAATATAGGTTCACAAAAAAAAAAAAAAACGCTCCCTGTAAATATACAGCGGAAATATTATTGTCTTTAATGTTTTCGGGCGATAATAAGACTAAAGCCGAAACTTCTTTTTCGTTTTCGGCCATTTTCGGTCGGGCACTAATATTTTTACACCATTCATATTTATCGCGCCACTCTATTGACTCTGGTTCTCTGGTATAAAATACTTGGGAACAGAATAAAAGTCCGAACTCGGTCATACCCAAATCAGTTATGTTGCAAATATTCGTATATATTTTTCTTGAACGCTAAAGTTCTAGGAAAGACAAATAGTCTAGCCAGTTGCACCATAAACCTTGTATCTCTCACTAACATTAATCTCCTTTAAATCACGGCTAATAAATTAATTAAAGCCAATAAATGCAGCAGCAATGAATTAATCCGTCTAATTGCAAATAAAAACGGTTGCTTCTATTTACACATATAGCAGAGATAGCCTAGTGGTGTGACCGTCAGACTGCCAAGTCATAGATGTCGAGTTCGAACCCAAGGCACACACACCTCTGACTTTCTTGCTTCAAAAACGGTGAAGGAAAACATCGTGAGGAAACGAAATGCCCGAGAGATATTTCTCGACGGCATGTGAAGCCAAGTCAGACGCCCATGGGCGGCTTTAAAACTCTGACACCAGGTTAGTCACTAACCACACGAAAAGAAGAGATCTAAACATACCTAATATAAATTGAAGTCGTTTTTCTTGTCTGTTTGTGTGACCGAGTTGTTCATCAAAACTACAGAACGGATTTTGATGCGGTTTTTACGGTCATTTAGAGATTTTTTTCCGTAAGGTGTGTTTATAATATTTTTATATTAAACTTACATTATATATTAAACAAATCAAGATGTTATAACAAGTCGAAAAAACGTGCGAAGCAGGGGTACGCTAGTAAATCAATAAAGTAATGAAGCTGACCGGAGTAAACATTTCATTAGTCAGGGGGTTACGTACGGATTGAGCTCCAGCCCGTAGGTTGCTTCATTTGGGCGTTTGATGGTTTGAACGACCTTATGGAGTGCTCCTAAATAGTTTTAGATGTAAATACTTTTATGATTATGGATAAAATAAGATCATCATTCTCATTTCAGCCTAAAAACGTCCACTGCTGCACATAGGCCTTCCTAAAGCATTCCCACTTCGACCGGTTCTGTGCTTCTTGCATCCAGCCGATCTCTGCGACCTTCACAAGGTTATCGGTCTACTTTGTTTGAGGCGTTCCAACGATACGTCTTCCTGTACGCGGTCGCCTCTCCAGGACCTTTCGGCCCCATCGGCCATCTGTTCTGCAAGCACAGCCACTTAAGTTTGGCAATTCTTCAGGTTATATCGGTTACCTTGGTTCTCCTACGGGTCTCTTCATTTCTTGTTCGATCACATAGGGATACTCCAAGCATAGCCCTCTCCATTGCCCTTTGGATGACTTTCAGACTTCTAATGAGCCGCATTATGAGCGACCACGTTTCAAAATAAATGTAAATATCTAATTGAGAGCAAAAAGCGTTCTTCTTTGAGATTTACATCCCAGAAATATTTTATATGCTAAATAAAATACATTTACAAGTAACCCTACTGCTATCTTGCATTGTCATACGATAAATCTGCGTATAACTATACCTACCTTCAGCTCTGATATTGTAAATAATCTTTCTCTCTAATCCCTCGTTTTTGGATTATGGGCGATAATCGAAAACCCAGATTCTTACTAGTATTCTAGTATTGTCACAGAATATAAAGGAATTCATGTTCACATTTCTATCATGAGACATCCATTACAATCTTTTTTCTTATTCATAAAAAAATGCGGAGCAGTCTTTGGGGACCGCCGATAGAAGTGAAAACTAAGTAACTTGTGAATTGTATATCTATGTACATATATACATAGTATACATATAGCTCATGGGAAGCGTGCGGTCACGATGACGCGAGTTCCATGATTTTTGTTCACCCAAAAAGTGCTCAACGTGCCTAAGAAGTTTTCACTTCAAAAATCCATTTTAAGCATTATATTACTATTGGTTCGGTAATTACTACCTACATTACATTACAATATCATTAAAAAAAATGGTTTAACCTTATGAGGTCTTTCAGATACCAAAATTATCGAGCTTTTTCACATGTCAAAATTAGTAGAAGTAATGTAAACTAAAGTTATGAGCGTTTATTCTGAAAGTGGGCAACGTCGCAAATAGATATCAAATATTTCACTGTTTTGATTAATTTGGCAATATTAGTGTATGGAAATAAAAAAGCTGGCTAACTAGCGAACTATAATATTAATAATGAATTGCAATCATTACATTGAATTTCATGTTGTAACCGTTTTAGGTGTAAAAAAAGCATTTGGAAAGTTTCCAAATACTTTTTTTACATCTAAAACTAAATATTCAGTGTTACGATATTAATTATTGCATATCATAATCAATATTTTATTTCACTACTTTGCCACATTTTCTATTTCCATACAGTAATATTGCCAAATTAATCAAAATAGGTATTAAGTGACAGCTATTTTCGACGTTGCCAACTTTTAGGATAAACGCTCTTAATTATATCTTTCAAAGTTAAACATAAGTATCGATTTGATGTTAAAGTATTTTCTGGAAGTCTGGCAACATTATAAAAGTAACTTGGGTACCTCAACGGATGTGGGGCTGCGAACGCAAAAAGGTAGACAGTTGATTTAAGGCGCGCTTTCTTTTAATTTCCTGTGCAGACACGCACCATAAATATTAGGGCACACATTACTCGTATGTTCGTGTTTATACAGCTTTAGGGAAAATAGGTGAAACGCTTAGTAATGGGAAAAAATATGTAGAACCAATTATCAGTACTTAACAGCAACCCGGAGTCTGGAATTGTGCCGGTTGATGGCAATAGGCTCGCCCCCTATTACATGGGACTTAAACATAACTGGCGAAATGTGGGTGTACTTACTATATACGTAAGCCTCTGCCTAACCTTTCGGGGATTACAGTCGTGATGTTATAAATTAATACTCTTTTTGTTACTTTTCTCATGTTGCTTGAATTATAAAAAAATATCAGATGTGTATTTACTAGTAAACATACTAGAAATAATTTATTTATAAAAGACGGTGGCGGGATTTTGATAATTTTCTTAGATGCTGATGTTAATGATTAAATATAAGATTTGTCATCCCTTTCCAAATATTTAAATATCATAATAGCAATAGCGAGAAGACTTAATTAAAATTTTCGAAAAATCAACTACGAATATTTTATTATTCATAGACTTCAAGTATTTTTTTCATTTGTAGAGGTACAAATTAATTTCATGATCTTTGTAGATTAAACCTAATAATTATTAAAATCTTCTCAGCTGATTAGATATTTTGATAGCCTAGCTTTCAAAGTAGATTAACTAAATAAATTAGTGATATAATTAAAAAAAAAAAATTGTCAGGCATCAAGGCCCATAGGGTGTTAGTATTACATCTTACTTAAAAACTATATTTATATCATGCAGGAACACAAAAGAAATAATTAAAGAAAAAGAAAATCACAATCACATTGTCCAGCCTCTCTTTTGCAGAGAGGCTGGATGGGCCTACAGTGGGGAGGTCACCTTCAGAATGCTGTTGCTGCTTGGGATCACTCCGGATATTACTGAAGCAACTTTCTTCCGCATTATCGCAAAGTAGTCGTCAGTGAGTGCATCAGCGAACATACCTGACTCACTACAGTAAGGTGGAAGGCCCTGAAGGCGTTGATATATTGAATGCGCTGGGCATTGTCTGCTTATAGAGTATGGTTATCCCAAAGGCTGCTGGTGTAAAATGTTTGGCAGAAGGCCTTAAAAAGAGTTAGTTTCACGGGAACTGAACAACCATGAAATCTTCTGCATATCATATTTCACCTTACAGCCAGTGCCCTGTGCTCCCTTTCCATATCCAAGTCGTCTTTTAATTCTTCAGTAACAATGTGGCCCAAATATTTAAAGTGGGCAACTCTCTGCAAAAGTGAACCATTTAGTTTTACAGGGGGGACAAATGTTGGTTTTTTATTCCTACCTCGAAACACTAACAGCTCACTTTTTGTAAGATTATATTTTAGCTTGTGGTGTTTGGCATATCCTTCACAAATGGGGAGTAACTTTCTAATTCCACTGATAGACGGGCTCAGCAGCACCATGTCGTCTGCATAACTTAAGTTATTTAAACAGACTCCTTCTATATGGCATCCGACATGAGTGCTGCAGAGCTCAACAAGCAGTTTATTTACATAAATATTAAAAAGCCTCAGGGAAGTTGAACCTATCTAACGCCGCACTCGAGTTTATACGGGTCAGACACGACGAAGTTCCTCTGCTTGTCATACCAAAAAGATAATGTAGACACTAATGCAGTAGGACCGCCCGCCTCCAGAAGCTTCTCCCATATGACATTATAAGAAACCAGGTCGAAGGCCTTAGAAAGGTCCAGGAAACAAGCATACACAGGTGTTTTCCTGTCAGTATAATATTTGACAGTTTGCTTCAGCGCAAGTATAGCACTTTCAGTAGATAGCCCAGCACGAAAACCAAACTGTGTGTCATGTTACTGGGTGTACCTACCGAAGTGTGAGACGAGCACACTGTCAAACACTTTGGCTATCACGGTTGCCAGTGAAATAGGCCTGTAGTTACCTTTGTCTGCTATGTCCCCTGTCCGAGTCTTCACGAAAGGTACAACAATTGTATCCAGTAACTCCTGAGGTAAGTAAGAATGTCCCAAACACAAATTGAATAACATAGTCAACACTCTCGGCAGATGTATACCAGCATTTTGAAGGTGCTCGTTGCTAAGCCCATCATGACCAGGCGATTTACCCCTCTTCATGCATGTGTCGCTGATTTTAGTTCTGTACATAAAAACAAAGGGGTGATCCTGATCGACATTTGTTAGCATCGCGCACCCTCGGCGCAGACTTAAGAGGTGAACTCACTTTAAAATAGTCTTTAAAACTGTTGGCTATCTCAATGTTATCGTGTATCGAATGCTCTCGGTGATTATTATTTGTAGGTAATTCTCTTTCCCTGTTCACCAACATTGAAAACACCAGTTAGGGATTTAAACAGTTGGTTTATGTCAAATTTCCGAAGGAAATTTTAAATATAGAACTGATTACATATCTAAACAAACAGTTGATTTAAATGTTGGTGAACACAAGGTTAGTGTTTTTATGGAACATGGAAAAAGGTGTAGTTTATCACACTTAATTCGTAAATTTTCAAAAAATGTCGTGGGGTAAGTTTTTTGTATGAATGTGAATGGAAAGAAAAATAAAAGAAAGAAAAATTGTTTATTCTGCACAAAGAATATGCATATAACAAAAAAAAAAAACACATTGAAAAATTTGTCAAAATAAGTATGTATATTTAAGAGCAGAGGAAGACCAAAGAAACGATGGATGGACTGTTTGAAAGATGATATGGCTAGAAAGGGAGTGACTACTAATAGAGGAGTTTAAAAGAGAAAGTCTTGCGTCAACTCCAAATAAATTGGAATAATGATACTCTGATACACTAATTGCAATGTTATTTCTCGACATCCACGCGGACGGAGTCGCCGGAATAATGATTAACTACTAAATTATAAACAATAAACAATGGAATTATGTTTGTTGTCCTAAAATTATAAATAAATAGGTTATTCTAACATGATCGACGCCATGCTATAACTGGGTATCCATAACTAAAAATGACACCGGTAAGCAAATTCAATTGTACTACTTTAACAGGTAAGTTTTCATGAAAATATAACAGGCTTCTTAAATCTACATGTAGGTAAAAGCATTGTTTCATTATTTCTAATTTTGTAATGATTGTTGTACTGATCGCGATGAAATAAGTATATATATTTAAATGGGTACAATCAGTATATAACAGCAGGCACAGCTTTTATAACATAATTACGAAAATTTATTAGTAGTGCACACAAATAATATTACAAACATGAAAATAATAATCTTAGTGTTTATAATCTTTGCGATTGCTTCAGCGAACCGAAGCCACGGAGGAAGACACCGAAGAGCTTTACAATCACACGGAGATATTAACAAAGATATGAATAAAGAATATGAAAATATTCTCAAAAAAATTAATACTGACTGGCTGCAATTTAATGATTCAGAGAAGCAGAGATATTTCGAGGCATTACAGAAACACACGGATAGCATGCATTTGGATTTTACTAAGCATTTGCAAGGTAATTTTTGCAAATTATGTTTTACTGTCAACATGGTGCAGATGTTATTCGCAATTTTCTTCGCAAAAGAACATCAACATCGCCTAGATATTTATGTTTTTTTTTAAACGTTGATAAAAGCATTGACTTTCATTTATGGACTTTCTTTAGCAATTTCACATTTCTTATTTTTTTTGTTAGCCAGCGCTATCGCACTTCTGGGACAGGCACTCCTTCCATCGTTCGGGAATTTCTTATTATTTCGAAAAAATACTTAAAATCTGTAAAACACGTATCAAAGATGGTAGATGGGCACTAAGACCTGGTTTTCAAATCTTTGTTTAGCTCGGTGAATTAACAGAAAATACGTATTCTTTACTTATTTTTCAGATGGGCCTTCTTCCGAACCACGCCGGCCGCCAACGATTGAAACACTAAAGAGTTCTCGACAGCTTGGACGTCTATACAGCAGATTTAGAGAAGCATACCGCAAACCAAATAATTTAATTCTGTTAAATTCAGAACACTGAATGACAATTTCCAAATAACTGTCAAACCCGTGCTGGCATACACCAAATCTAAAACAAATAAAAAACTTTAATATGTTATTTTATTACTGTTTATTTTTTATTCCTTTTTAATAAACAATGCATGCATGATTTAATCGGCCTATAATATTCCCACACAGGGTTTCTATCTATAAAGAGTAGGTGGTAAAGAAAAGAAAGAAAGAAAATTACACCTGTTTTCCCCGAAAGGTTGGGCAGCGGTGTATCTTATAGAATAACATCCCCATTTCGCCACTTATTTTTAAGTCTCCTGTATTGGAGCCTATTGCCATCAACCGGGCACAAATCGAGACTGACAATCGGGTTGCTCCTGAGAACTTCCCGATGGAAAAACCCAATAACACAACCTTAAAACCCCCCGTGTTCCTTCCGTTGCCTGTGTGCCGGGGCCGCGATATCCCTTTCGCCTGACCTGGGAATCGATCCACAGATAGACCAAAGAAACAGACTAGGACACGTAAAAAGAAAGAAAGAAAATAAAGAATAGTGTTTATTTGAACACAGTTTGTGAAACAAAAAAAAAAAAAAAAAAAAACTACGAATTTTCGGTTCAAGGCTATGCCAGTATCCTCATGATGTTTTCCTATACAGTTTTAAAAGCAAAATAAACGTTGTCACCTGGGTTTGTGAAACTTAAGCTTTATCACCTGGGTGACTACTGCTCGACAGTAAACAATAACAGCAATTTATTTATAAAATTCTATAATTATAAATTAATAAATTATAATACGTTATGGTCACATGGTCGACTAATGCTCGTACAGGTAAAAACCATTTAAATTATTTTTAGGTTCACTATTGTTTCATTATTTCTATATTCGTAATCAATAATCTACACGATGAGCTGACTCTATGAGTCACTTTAACTGAAATATTGTACAATCAGTATATAATGAAAGCAGAACCAGCATTCACAACATAACAACGAACAGTTTAGTTAGCAGTGCACACTAATAACATTACAAAAATGAGAGTAATATTTGTGTTACTTATGTTCTTCCTGATTCCATCAGCATACCCTCACCAAGGGAGGGAAAGACGTGATTCCAAAGATATTAACCGTTATAATCACAAAAACATGAACAGGGATAGTTTCGAAGAGTCTTACGAAAATACTGTCGAAAATTATGATGACGGTTCTGGCGAAGCTTCTGACGACGAGTATTACGAAGATCCCAACGACGAGCCTGGCGAAGATAGTGACGATGGTAATTTAGTTAATAAGTTTGGTCGTCACAAATAGATGTTGCTTTCAACATCGTTGGCATTTTCGAAACACAGGTTCATATTAAATTAACTGGCAAAACTTAAGTATCTAAACTTTTTTCATTGTTCCTGCGTCCCGTGCACATATACTCCTACCAGCTGTAGTTCTATATTTAAAGATTATGAGTTTATAAAACGTTTTTTTTTTGTTGTCATAATTGGATATCGATCGACTCATCGCTTCTGTGTAGTTTCGCCACCTAGTTTAATTTGACTCCTTATTATGTTCATTTATTTATTTAATACTTCAAGCACAAATGTACAGAGGTGAACTTAATGCCATAGGCATTTTCAACCAGTCAACCTTTGGGTGATGCAGAGATAAACAGTGGTAGGTGGAATAGCGAGAATTGAAGAATAAATATTTATTTGAATATAAAGATATACTTAAACCTATTAAAACTATAAATACTTTCTTTTATTCTTTGTGCAACTCATTTAAAATAATTTATGGTAGGTTCATAATTTTGAACAATCCGTAGACGTGTGTTCGTTCGCTGTCGCAAGTGCACAGCAACCCTTCGCGTAGCAAATCCCCGCGGTTACTGCGTGTCTTAGGTATATGTTAATACCTATATCTACCAAGCGCAGTGACCGCGGATATTCCTAATGAAAAGAACGTGTCGTAGTCTAGAAACATGAACTGGCTTAACCGATATCATAATGTATTTCGTTTTGACAGTTTAACAACATTCATTGTGTTATTGACGTTGTTGATAAGACGATTTTTTTAAACGTTTATTTAGCAATGGATTAGCAATTTCCTTCAAAATCTTTCAGATTGTGATCGAAAGTGTGTTACGCAATTGGGGTGCCTATTCTTAATAATGAGATAAGAGAAGCACAAAGAAGAACTAAAAACATATTATTAAACGTGTCTGAACAGTGGAGTATCAGGTGTCTGGTAGCACAAAAAAAAGAACCAAATGTAACTACGGGATTTTGGAGTTTGTTTAGCATCGGCAAGTTATCAGTAAAAATGTTTTTTTTTTTTTTAGATGTAGTTCGCAATTACGAACGACCACGACGTCAACAACCACAGTATGAGCCTGACGAAGATTCCAATGACGAGTCTGGCGAAGAAAGTTACGATGGTGATTTACTTAATAAGTTTGGTCGACTCAAATAGCTCTTGCTTTCAACATCGTTCGCATTTTCGAAACACAGGGTCAAATGAAATTAACTGACGAAACTTTTTTCATTGTTCCTGTGTCCCGAGGACATTGACTCCGATCAGCTGCAGTTGTTTATTTATAGTTTATGAGTTTATAAAAGCTTTGTTTTTTGTTGTATCATAATTACATATCGATCGACTCATCGCGTCTGTGTAGTTTCGCCACCTAATTTAATTGGACGCTGTATAATGTTCATTACTATTTGTGCCATTCATTGAAAATAATTTATGGTAGGTTCATAATTTTGGACGATCCATATTCGTGCTCGTTCGCTGTCACAAGTGCAGAGCAACCCTTCGCATAACAAATCCCCGCGGTTACTGCAAGTCTTAGGTATAGGTTAATACCTATATCTACCAAGCGCAGTGACCGCGGATATTCCTAATGAAAAGAACGTGTCGTAGTCTAGAAACATGAACTGACTTAACCGATATCATAATGTATTTCGTTTTGACAGTTTAACAACATTCATTGTGTTATTGACGTTGTTGATAAGACGATTTTTTTAAACATTTATGTAGCTATGTATTAGAAATTTCCTTCAAAATCTTTCAGATTGTGATTGAAGGTGTGTTACGCAATTGGGGTGCCTATTCTTAATAATGAGATAAGAGAAAAACAAATAAGAACTAAAAACATGTCATTAAACGTGTCTGAACAGCGGAGTATCGGGTGTCTGGTAGCACAAAAAAGAATTGTAACTACGGGGTTTTGGAGTTGGTTTATCATGGAAATTTATCAGTAAAAATGTTTTTTTTTCAGTTGGAGTTCGCTATTACGAACAACCACGACGTCAACCAAACCGACGACGTCAACAACCACATTTATAAGCCTGACGAAGATTCCGACGACGAGCCTGGCGAAGATAGTGACGATGGTAATTGACTTAATAAGTTTGGTCGTCTCAAATAGCTGTTGCTTTCAACATCGTTGTCATTTTCGAAACACAGATTCAAATTAAATTAACACGGCAAGTCATCAGTATTTTTTTTGAGTTCGTGTTCGCTATTTTGAACAACCACGACGTCAACCCAACCGACGACGTCTACAACGAAAGTTTATAAGATGTTTTGGACCGCCGCCGCCGATTAGACGCGATATGTACGAGAGACTACGAGCGATTCGTTATTAACAAAAGAGGTGCAATTCGATCGGGAATTGGGTTTTCTTATTCCTTTGGGGCGAACGTGATCAGCAAATTTAAAATGCGTTGAAGAGCTGTCAGTGTCAATATTCCACAACAGTGATGACACTGACATCTCTTGTACGCTTTAGAGAAAACAAAAATTGTGATCAGCGAATATTCTGCACGTTAATTGCTGACGAGAGCTCTTCGCCACCAAACTACGTGGACTGGAAAGAAGACTGCAGGCGTCGTAGATTTCGGTGCTGGCTCGGCAAAATCGTGCGAAATAGCAACTCAGGCGTATCTATTAATATTAGTACGCGGCTGAGATGTCCAGATTGCGTTCCGTTCCATTGGTGTAATTCGTCCTGAGTATTTTATGTAAAACTGACATTGAACTAACTGTCGTCTTTGTTTTTGTAGCAACAGTTCGTTTTGAAGGAGGAAGAACATAATACAATAATGCATTATTAACTTATTTAACATTGTTTATAACTAAAAACTTAAGTAACTTTATATAACATTTATGAACAAAGTAACATTGATCTAATAGTGCAATTAAATGATTATAAAATATCGTTAAAACTAATTTTAAGTTTTAATTATTGCTAATCTTTATGTAAATGATGCATTATAATTTTTTCTTTCTAAATATAACTGTAATATACTATTTGACCAAAAACTACTATTTTCATCACAACCACAATCTTCTGTTTTTGTAACATCTAAATAAATAATAAGTTTAATTTCACACTTCTTTTTACGAGTTTTTTTTCTTTTATTCGATTTAATAAACATTTACGACTACTTTTTCCTATTATTCTCATGTTATACATTATATATTAATAGGTTATATTATTACATGATCAACCTCATGCAGTGACTAACTATTAGTAATCAATATAACTGTACCTACAGGTAAAATATTTTTTAAAATACCACAAGTGTTTTATACTATGTACCTATACGTGAGAACAATTAAACCCGTGTACCTATTTATAGCCAGAATAATTTAGAATAAGTGTCATTGTTTCAATATTTCTAATTTTGTAATTATTGTTCAAATGATGGCTTTGATACATTTCAAATACTGTATTGGTTTTTCGGAATTTTCAGTATTTTATTCGTTCGTTTCTTTATTTGCATTCGCATAAAAGTTGTCGGAAAATTTGTAAATTTTATATTTTTCGGAGCTTTTATTACTACCCGTAGCTAGCTAGGTGGGTTATTTCGTTTATCCACCCCAAAAAATTCACCCTAAGGTGGATACTCGGAAACGTATGTCCGAGAATTCACCATAGGCCTAGTTGGATAAACGGAATTAATAGGCTTAGGGTGCATTCTCGGACATCTGTTTCCGAGTATCCACCTTAGGGTGGATAAACGGAATAACCCAACTAGGTATATCTGAACGGCATAGTAATAGCAAATACATCTACGCATTTTTTTAAAGATTTACATCATGAACCTATACAAGCTACAGATGAAGCGCACCTTGCAGCTATGAAGACTTTAGGACAAATAACAACTAGTTATTGGAGACGTGGACCGTTCGTAAACCAGTTGTAGCATAGATGGGAGTGTATGCGCAACATACTATACATAGGTATTATATTTTCAGAAAAATGTAAATGGTAAATGACGATTTCATTTTCGTGAAAAATTCCCAGTGGATCCATCAGAGGATGGCGTATAATGTGGTTGTGATTAGCTTTTAAGATGGACCATTCATTTATTTATGTTAAATAGCTTGTAATTAAGATAATATTATTATATCCATATTATTGTTATACCTATTTAAAAAGCTTTATTATTTTTAGCGAGATTCTTGCATACCACATTATCCTTATATTTGTGCCCCTTTGTATCATGGGAAAAGTCGTCCTGCATTACTTTAGTGCATTTTCTATGAATCAGCACACTATAGGCGAGCCGCACAGGTGCGATGGCCGTTTTGCGTGGATGTGACGCATATTTTCCCCAAACTTTTTTTTTAATAGGGAATGTTCATCCGTATGAAAAAAATATTAAAGGATCACTCGTCTGTACGTCTGTCCCAGCCAATTTGCTCCGAATGTAATGGACCGATTAATTTTAAATTTGGTACACATATAAATTTCTGTGACCCAAAACACGAACGTGTAACGTAAATAAATTAATTTTGAATATGCGGGTCACTTTTGGGAGGCACAAAAAAGTTTTGCAACCTGTGCTGTGTGAAAATTTTTATATAGAAAATACGAGAAGATGGTTTTTTTTAAGCCAATACCTTGGCCCGAGGTAACAGGTTGGTATTATTATAAGTGCCTCGTTAGTCGCAAGTGCGAGTGTGCAAGTGGTCGCAAGCGCTATGCTGAGCATGAGGTCCTGGGTTCGATTCCCGGGTTGGGCAAAGTGTTATTGGATTTTTCCATCTGGAATTTCTCATTCGTAGCCCGGAATCTAGAATATGTGTGGCAACAGGCTCGCCCTAAATGTGGGAGTACAATAGCTGCACCGCTGCCTAACCACTCGGGGTATACAGCCATAATGTTATGTTATTCTGCGATAAATTCATCTCAATCATGCAATGCATCAATGATTTTGCAATACCAAAATGGTTTCCGATAAAACGTCAACCACAGGAAATTTATCGTCGGCATTAAATATTTTTACAATGTTCTAACTAAAGAGTTCCACTGCCGTCTAGACTAAGTGGTTTGTAGACATTGTTGTGTTTTATAGCTAAGCAACATCGAGTCGGATATATTTACTTGTATTCGTCAATATGTCATTCCATAGGTAATTGCTGAAAACCAGCGCTGTTGACGTTAGGTTCGGCCGAATTCACAGCATTTCGCTGAGCAATGACCTGTTCTTGCACAGATGCGACGCACAGCTTAATTTTTCTTATTATTTGTTACAAAAGTAGTTAACAATCAGCATTTTGTTTATGTTATGGTTTTCTTGTCATTTGCAATGACGCAAGAGTAATTACGCAATATTGTCTTTGGTCCGTGGACTTGACATCAACCAATGAACAACATTGTCATTTTTTATTTTGCTATTGGTTGAATACGAGGCTTTTGGTACTTTTATATGTGTATTTTATGTCTTTTTGTTTTTAAATGTGCGTTTTGTTTGTGAAGAATAAACAATTTTTCTTCTTTTTTTACCCCTTATGGTAGAAGATTTTAGAGAATTCTGAAACAATTGGACGTAGTTCTGCAAACAGGAACCAACCCACAAGTTCGGCCAAATTGAGTTATACATAAAACGAGTATTTTAGGTGTCTTCGAATTGTACCAAAAATATCTAGGCCATCAATTACTTTTTCAGGTTGAAGACTACAGTCACTTTTGATACCATCGCAGATGGCGTCAGATTGGCGTCGGTAGAAATGTAACATGTCAAAATGGCCAATTACGTAATGCTGCAATATTACGCTAGGTGGCCTTACTGATACATGCGATCACAGTTTTTCTAAGGCATTACTTTCTTCTGATTGCCTCTCTATAATATATTTAAATATCTTTCTTCAGTGGAATTGTACCTTTTATCGATGGAGTATAAAATCACACTGCAGTTAAAACTTGTGGAGTTATTAACCGGTCTAATGGCATAGCAATAAACATTACTGGCCACTCATAAATGTCACGCGTATACTTATAATAACTCTATGCTTTATGGTGTTTGATTTTAGAAGTCTCATGTGGTTCTAAAATTGTTAGAGTGTAAAGTTACATGCAAAAGGCGACCTTATGTCATACAGGCTGATAGAAAAATAACTTTGGTTGCCTTCAATCATTCAAGCGAATTTGGAATTCATTTTAAATAATAATTAACAGGTTTTTATTCAAGAAAAACGATAGTTTTAAAATAGATGCGTAGAAAAATGCACGTGTCTCTGAGATAGGATGTTAAATATAAAATAAATATCTACAAGCTAGCACTCATCAAGCGCTACAGTACCTACTTCGCATGTGGACTTGGACATCTCACGGAAAGTATTGTGTATCGAATACGGCATACTTATATGTACATACTATGTTCAACTGAATCACATATATTTCAGTGAAAAATAATACTTACCCGATTTTTGAAGTCTCACAGGGGGAAGTCAATATGTCATTCCATAGTTAATTGCTGAAAACCAGCGCTGTTGACGTTAGGATCATCCGAAGTCACAGCATTTCGCTGAGCAATGACCTGTTCTTGTACAGATGCGACACACAGCATTTTTTTCTTATTATTTGTTTGTTATGTTTTTATCTCATTTGCCAATGTCGCAACAGTCATTAAGCAATATCTCTTTCTGTCTTTGGTCCGTGGCCGTGACATCAACCAATGAACAACAATGTCAAACTTTTACTTATTGGTTGAATACGAGGCTTTTGGCTACTTTTGTATGTGTGTATTTTATGTTTTCTTTTCTTTAAATATGCCTTTTGTTTCTGCGTTTTCTTCTTTACTTAATGCTATTTTAAAAGTAGTACCCACTTACAGCTTATTTGTGAAGGAGCTCATATAATTTTATTGGATTTCATTTATTTATTCACTAGCAACCACCTACCAATACTTCGCATGGCTGCAATGAAGAAATGTCAAAAAAACTATTTTTCTGTGCTACAACTAAGTTAAATATTATTTTTTATACACAAACCGGCTTCCGGCATGAATGCTCTAAATTATGGTGAAAATCGGATCAAAATCCGTTGCATATTTTAAAAGATCTCAGCGGCCACACATAGGTACAGACACGAAAAACGAGTCTGTTTGTCTGTTTTATACTGACCATGTAAAACAATTCACGTTGTGTTTGAACATATATATTATTATTGCTTGCAGAAAGAAAGAAACAGTATTTATTGAGACTCGCACAATAAAGGCTTGTGCAGACCAGCGCGACTTGTCGCGCGACGCGACACCGGTTATTGTTATACTGTGAAGTTTTCTTAGAAATTGTATTGTTCGTGTCGCGTCGCGCGACAAGTCGCGCTGGTCTGCAAAAACCTTAAATCACAAATTAAACGAAAATAAACAATAAAAATCAAAGTAAAATTAAAATAAAAGCAGAAAGTCCTGTACGAGGCCAAAAGGCTCCTACAATAAAAATTAAAATAAAAGCAGAAAGTCCTGTACGAGGCCAAAAGGCTCCTACAATAAAAATTAAAATAAAAGCAGAAAGTCCTGTACGAGGCCAAAAAGCTCCTACAATTAAAAATTTAAATAAAAGCAGAAAGTCTTCTATCTCAGCAAAAACAAAGCATGGCAGCTCTAAAAAGTACAGCGGTGCATTCGGGAAATGGTGGCCCCGACTTACGAATTGTACGTCGTGGTTCCGAACCCAGGCAGGCGCTTTACTTTGTGTAAATAATTTCATCACCACTGCTCTCAAAACGGTGAAGGAAAACATCGTAAGGAAACTGGCATGTGCTAGAATCAAAAATTCAAAGATGACATCAACCCGCTCTGGACCCGTGTGGTATATTACAGCTCACTCCCTCTAGAAGAGAAGAGGCCTATGTCCCAAAATTTGGAAGTACAGTCACGAGCATACTAACGCAACATTCAAAAGCGATTTTCTACTATATCTGCCGCCAAGCAGCTGTGTGCCGATTTGAATGGCTTCACCCTTCTTTACCTCACCCTTGTCTCGACTTTGCGAGTGCTACGACCTTGCTTTTAAACGTTTCTATTTACATAAAGAACTTTCTTGAAAACCACTTTCAGCAAGGTCCAAGGACACAAACTTTCACAAAATTCCATTTACGTCCTAATTTACACGTATACTCGCTCATAAGTCCCAAAGGCCCGCTGCATTACAGCTTACTTATCCATTTTAACAAACAATTAACATGTTTGCAGCATACAGCTGCTTTTAGTAGCAACATTAAGCTTTAGAACGTGACCTTGAAAAAAATCCATACTAATATTATAAATGCGAAAATAACTCTGTCTGTTACCTTTCACGCCTTAAGAGTCCATAATACCTGAGCTCAAATTCAGTCCTTATCTCGCTCGCAAAGTACTGCTCGCGAACTGAGTGAGAGCGAGGCTGAGCGGCGGAGAAAACCCTCTAAGGCGCCAATAGTTTAGGTAATAGGGATTATGACTAAAATAATTTTTTTTGTCCGTCTTTAAGATTATAAAACGCGTATTGTTTCTTTTTTTACGTAATCTAAAGATTACGGCGATACATAGAGGTAAAATGTGCCATGACGTCACGAGTATGTAGATTTTATACGTACTAGTGACGTAGCGACCCCCACTCCCCAACTTAAAATGCGTTTTATCTAAGTATTTTTTTTTTCAATATGATAAAGCAAAAAATACGTGTCTAATATTTTTTTATTATCTGACTAACGGACTAATTAGATTTTTTTTTTTTTACCCAGGCGTCATCCCTATTGCTTTTTACGGCGAAAATAATGGAAATATAAAAAAAAAACAAAACATAGTATCTGCTTTATCGTTATGTTTCATGATCTAATTTGAAGTATTTTTTTTGATACCAAGTTTATTGTTCGAAATTCGGAAAATTTTATGGAATCGTGTTTTCGTCAAACATAGTACTTAACATTAATCCTTATTAATTAATTAGTTATAATTTGATTGTGCCCACTTGTAAATATCTATATAAATAAATCCACATTAATCCTAAAGTTTACCATATATTTGTTTCAAAATGTATGCTGCAGTATTTTCGATATAACGGAGGATCATGCTAAGCAATTTAAGGTATTATAGACTCTTAACGGCTGAATGGATTTGGATGCGGATACACCATGATTTGGGTTGAGATATGATGATAATTTTTATCCTAGTAGTTAGTTCCCGTGGGACGACCACGCGGGCGAAGCCGCAAGCAAAAGGTAGTATCGTAATATACCAGCTGGCTTTTCTTTTCGGATACCGAGGAATAGACTATAGAGCGGCCCGCAGAGCGAGGAGATAACAATGTTGGTGAAATCCATCTTATTTCGACATGTCTTAAGCCTAATAAACCGCTCAACTGTAAATTTGCCTTTAGAAGTCGATAGCAAAAAAAAATCTATTGGTCTCCTTGGTGACAATTAAGCTCTTAATGAATAAAACAGAACAATAATACAAGCAGAACTTTCAAAGACGCGACCTTGCACAAATTACAAGCGAAGTGTAAATTCTCTCGACCCTCGTCGGCCACATTTTCACGTCAGCCCCCGAGGCACGGCTCCATAAATTTTGCATCACGCGTGACAAAATATAAACCAACGTTCCAGTACGAGCGGAGTTCAAAATATGATGTTAGTGTTCGGACACGCTGTATATGAAGATTTATATAGGATGTTCTTTAGCGTGTGTTGAATTCAAATGGATTAAATAGGTTAGTTGATTTGAATTGGGACAAAAATATCTTCGTTTGAGAAAGCTTCAACTAATCAAAATGCTAGTTGTCGTTTAAAAGCAATAACGGAATTCAAACGTATTCCATAAAAACAGCATTTTG
The DNA here is from genome assembly GCA_947364205.1 of Agrochola lota. Taxonomy (NCBI): domain Eukaryota; kingdom Metazoa; phylum Arthropoda; class Insecta; order Lepidoptera; family Noctuidae; genus Agrochola; species Agrochola lota. The sequence goes on from OX376223.1 coordinate 5,665,368, forward strand.
TCGTCAATAGATTTTTGACTAATTATTGTAACGAGTGGTCGCCCAGAGGTCGAAATTCACTCATAATTATTTATTTATTATATTTATAGAAACATTTAAATGTCATGATTCTAAGGTAGCTTGTGTCAAACGCATGGTAGTGTGTGTAATGTTTTTTATTTTTATTAATTTAATTTAATTCTCATGTATAATAAATAAAAATATTAGCTTTTTGCACTCCTTCTCCATATAAACTTTAACTGTGCCAAATTTCATACTCCTCCGTCCGCGTAATTTTCGTAAAAACTTTCGTTTTTACTAATAATTATAATGTTGATCATGAGACGACTTGAAAACGTTTTTATTTACTGTTTAGAATTTTTGAAATTACGAGTACGTCGTACGTTGGACGAGTTGCTGTGAACTAAGTAATTCAATAACTTTTTGATGTACCACAGATGATAAATGGAAGAAAATAATTTTACGAGAGCATTTAAATAAACTTGGCCTGAAAGAATGCATTTAAAATAATAAACATCCGAAATCATTCCTTTTAGGCCATTCTCAGACAACACAAAATAAAAACCAGTTTTCAACGCGGATGCAACCAATCGTGTTAGCACATACATTTCTATGGTAGGTCTTACTCGAGACAACCTGTCGAAAACTAGTTGTCAACGGCGTCGCAACCAGGCACGCGCGACTGGCAGTGCAGGACGCTCGGTCGTTACCAACGCAATTCTTCATATAATTGGCGCGTAATCGTGTGCGATGCGTCAGAGCAAAAAAATAATTTATTAAATTTGGTACAGCTTGAGCTGCATCATGTGAGAGTACCAGTTGCATCGCAGTTGGCAACGCTGGTTACCAACCAGTTTAAGTTGAGTTACCGTTACCTCTTGTGAGAATGGCCTTAGAAAAAGAGGAAAAACTTTTCTTGTGTTTTTCATCAGCGACGAATCTCATACATTTATTTATTTAGCTACAACGGTTGTGTTACAACCAATTACAGTTACTAAAAACTACATCTACTCCATCAACTACATCAGGCTCTAGAGAGAAAATAAGGAAAACGAGTGTGTGCACAACGGCTCCATTTTACTGATTATTTTCCGGAACCAGTAATTATTTAACTTTGTTAACTATCCATGGAGATTTAAATAGTAAACTACATAGAACAAAAATATTCGATTTCAACATGCAAGTTCAAATTTTTTGGTCCCGGTAAAAAAATATAGGTTTAGGATTTCATTTTGTGTCACTCGAGAGAATTCTGTGTACAGATTTTTTTTACGCTTTTGTTACTATCTACAAACATGTTCGTGGTTACCTAATCATCGAGCTGTATTCCCCGAAGGGGTTATGCAGAGGTGTACAACTGTAGTACACCAAACTTCCTAACTGATCAATGTACCTTATATGATTCATCAACTAATCAATGTACCTTATATGATTCATCAACTAATCAATGTACCTTATATCATTCATCGACTGATCAATGTATCTTATATCATTCATCAACTGATCAATGTACCTTATTTGATTTATCAACTGATCAACGTACCTCATATCATTCATCAACTGATCAATGTACCTTATTTGATTCATCAACTGATCAATGTACCTCATATGATTCATCAAGTGATCAATGTACCTTATATCATTTATCAACTGATCAATGTACCTTATTTGATTCATCAACTGATCAATGTACCTCATATGATTCATTAACTGATTAATGTACCTTAGATGATTCATCAATTCATCAATGTACCTTAGATGATTCATCAACTGATCAATTAAAATTTTAAATGCACGAGTAAATATTTCGTAACACACTCAGTTCATTGATTACATTACAGAAAGACTCGGAAGTATGTATTTTGTTAATACAAAGGGTATCGCTTCGAAACCTAATTCACATGAACATAGATACCTACAATCAATCTGCCTAGCCTTTTCCCAACTATGTTAGGGTCGGCTTCTAGTTTAATCGGATGCAGGTGATTACCAGTATTTTTCATGGAGCGACTGCCTATGTGACCTCCACATCCACAACACATTTACTGCGTAACACGACACCCCTTGGTAAGACTGGTTGACGTATCACGCCAAAACCTAATTGACAAGTACCTAATCAATTCATAATGGTTTTCAAACTTTATATAATCTCTCTGAAACGTGTGCTACATATACTCGTAGGTAATTCAAAGACCTTTCAATAATGTACTCAAAACATGTGACGATCACATTCGAAAATGTTCCGAAACATCGATTTAACTTAAGGTAACGGTTTTCTCTTAAACTTTTCAAATTGAATCGTTCGATACTGCTCGATTACTTGGAAATTTCCCCGTTTATCTGTTAGGGGTGTAGTTTCGAGTTATTAAGAGCAATAATTAAAGTTATAAGCCCTTTATTGTGCTTGATTTAGCAGTGATCGTTGCTTTCTCTTTAAATCAATGATATTTTCGACTGTTGCTACCTAAAATTGCTATAAATTATGACAAGTTGGTTGTATAACTATTTTTTTTAATTTAAGCAGCATAATTAGCCTATAATGTTCCCACTCTAGGGACACAGGCATGGGTATACCCAATTTTTGGCCCAGGGGGCGCAAATCAGAAATTAGCGGTAGACCGCGTAATTCAAATTTTCTTACTTTTTTGCAATTTGCAAGTCAGTGTCAGATTGTATCTTGATTAATATATGATTCGCTACCATAACAAATAAATGTATTTACAGAATTATAATCTTTGGAATCATTAATACATCTATCTAAGTTAGATTTGTTCTGAAATATCATGATTTCATGAAAAAGTCGTTCAATGGAACAAGTTTAACTTAAAGAGATGAATTAATGATTATAGTTATTTCTTAATATCTCTATCTCTCTCTTGATCCTAGCACCTATCACTCCTAATACTTCAACTACCAACTTAACTTGCAAGACATTTTATAACAAAAAAACCGGCCAAGTGCGAGTCGTATTCGGACACCAACGGTTCCGTAGGTACCACCGTACAATATCTACTAACTTTAGTTTTTAATATTATGTATTGTTATAGCGGCAATAGAAATACACAATCTATGAAAATTTCAACTGTCTACTTATTACCGTTCATGAGATACAGCCCGCTGACAGACAGACGGACCGCGGAGGCTTATTAATAGGGTTCCGTTTGACACCATTCGGGAACAAAGTCAAAGTAAAATAATTTATTTCAAATAGGCCCTTATAAGGCACTTTTGAATAACAAAAATTACAAAAAAAGTTATTGATTCTAGTCACCCCTTCCAAAAGGTAGTTTTCGTATAGAGAAGAATGGGCACGAAACTCCACCGTTACTCTTTTAAAATGTTTTACAATGCATTTGCTCGAAAAGAGCGTTTTCCAAGCAGTCAATTTGTGCGGAGTGTCACTTTTTTTCACTAGTGCTTTTTACTTTTCTGTTTTTTTTTTAATTTTTGAGTCCATCGTCAGCCCGTCTCGTCTCAGAGATAATATTGTTTGAGATTTTTTTTTCACAAATTTCTATTTACAAATCAGATGATGATGATGACGATGGCGATGATTATGACGATGGTCAAAATCAAAAAGTCGAAGTCAAAGTCAAAGTAGAAATCGAAGTCGAAGGCGAAGTCGAAGTCGAAGTCGAAGTAGAAGTAGAAGTCGAAGTCGAAGTCGAAGTCATGAATTTTGTTTTTATCATTTATATACGTCGTCGTATGTTAGATGTTACACATCACAGGCGACTGCCAAAAGGCTCGCTCGTTTTTTTTTTAATTTCCTCGCACAATGCATAGTAAAACGTTGTATGATACACGTGCGTAAGATGATGTCCGACTCGTGTCGACTTATACACACGCTCGCTTCGCTCGCTCGTGAATTAAATTGCCACTCCTCGGAAATCACCTACCTTCCGCACTTATAGCATAAATAACTATTACAATATTTTGTATAGTTACATTAGTTATATAATTATATGTGAAGACGATGCACCTAGAATAAAATTACTACTCCACAATAGGTAAAAAGAATTAAAAATGTTGCAATGACAGGTAAATTAATACATGCTGCTCACATATTTACAAACATTGTAAAAGTCGACGATTTTACTAAAATTTTACAGTTATATGTCAGCGTGTGTCACAGAACGTAAAATCAATGTCACATAATAAAAATAATAAAAAAATATAATTAAACTAGCAACACTTAAAATACCAACCAGTTTGATTTTGTCTAGATTGTAGATTATCCTATGGACCAGTACCAGCATTTTTCCAAGCATTCTTATCTTGGATATAATCCTCTAATTTGTAATATGCTTGTTTACAAAGTGTACTTTTAATATGTTATAGATGTATGTAAAATGTTTAATCAATGATCTATATTTCTAGTATTAAAATTATGTCTATCACTTATTTTATTAAAAAGATGTAGATTTTTTCTTACATACAATTTTTTTTGTGAATTGACAAGGTACCCATAATAATAATATTTTTAGGTCTAATTGTAGTTCCCTGAAAGATTCGCGGCGAGCAACGTAGATTATAAATGGCTCTGACAGCTTTCTTTTGCAAAATAAAGATGGGCTCAATGTCAGCAGCCCTACCCCACAGTAAAATGCCATACGACATAATGCTGTGGAAGTAGCTAAAATAGACCAAATGTGGTTTCTACATCTGTTGACTGTCTTATCTTTCTAACAGCATAAGCGGCCGAGCTTAGCCAGCCTGCAAGAGATGTTATATGAGATCCCCATTGTAATTTCTAGGTTTGCGTGATTCTTAGAAAAACCGTTTGATTAATAAATTCCAGTTTTTCTCCAATCAATGTTATGCCACATTCGCTACTTCTAACATTAAGTAATTTAAATCTAATGCATTTAGTTTATTTTATTTTATTTTATTTAGTACCAAATTATTTACCGTAAACCAATCTTGCACCTGAAGAATAGAGCTAATCACGATGTCAAGATTTTGTGACCGTCGGTTTATTTTAAAGATGATGATGACCATGGTGTGTATCTGCAAATAGCATCTTTGGTTGATTTTGAAGTAATTGGGGTAAATCCCCAACTAAAAAGTCGAAAGGACCATTTGACATAATTTTAATTGACATTCGAAAAAGCTATTTAATTACCTCCTAGTAATTAAATAGCTTTTTCGAATGTAAATTATTCATCATCAGTCCTACCCATCTTATTTATTGGTTAATCTTTTATAAGGTTCCATACGTGTAAAAGTCTGTAGATCTATTATCGAAACCATTGCGCCCTATTCAGTTTTATTATTTAACACCAGTGTAGAGACCAAGGAGTCTTTCCAGTTCTCATGAAACTCAGTAAAGTAGTTCCATTGTTCAAATCCGGAGATAGTAAAGAACCCAACAATTATAGGCCTGTGTCAATTCGGCCAGTTCTCAGTAAGGTGTTTGAAAAGTTGATGCTCAATCAAATGTTACGTCACTTTAATAAAAATTCCATCGTTCATGAACAGCAGTACGTTTTCACAAAAGAGCGTTGTGTCACTGACGCCCTAATAAATAACATTTTTAATGCCAGGAAAGAAATTGATTGATTGATTGAAATCTTTTGCGACGTCTTGAAGGCGTTCGATTGCGTAGACCATGAGACACTTTTGCTGAAGCTATAGCACTATGGGATTAGGAATACAGCCCTTAATTTACTAAGATCATACCTGAAAGATAGAAAGATTAAAGGTCAAGTAAAAGGCTTAAACTCATTAGGGTCTGAAATGGCAATGGGCGCTCCTCAAGGTTCGATATTTGGTCCTTTCAACTTTTTAGTTGGGGATTTACCCCAATTACTTCAAAATCAACCGAAGATGCTATTTGCAGATACACATCATGGTCATCATCATCATCTTTAAAATAAACCGACGGTCACAAAATCTTGACATCGTGATTAGCTAAAACTGAATAGGGCGCAATGGTTTCGATAATAGATCTACAGACTTTTACACATACGGAACCTTATAAAAGATTAGCCAATAAATAAGGTGGGATGATGATTATGAATAATAGACATTCGAAAAAGCTATTTAATTACCTCCTAGTAATATAATCATAACTTTCCCAATCATTCAGTATACTTATTTGTTGATTCAGTCTTAAATAGTTTGTGAACATCGAAATATTCACAAACTTAATTTATGTCTGAATAAACAACCGAGTTTCAATAACGAAAAGGCAAGCTTCAAAAACAAATAGAAACAGAATCAAATCAAAACATTAATTTAGTTGTTGGTATTTGCTTTAACTGTTGACTTTTAAATTCAGGTTTATTTGGCCCGTGACTGAATTATTTCGTCTTAATTGAAACTCGGGGATTCTGCAATTTGGAACTATACCTTATAATAGAAATTCAGCATAACTGCAATATCTTTCCATCTCCTTCAAAAAATCACCGACCGTAATTTAAAAACGTTACTTACTTAGCATGGACTTGGCTGAGCATTATTCTTGTCACTGTCGCACTACTGTCAAACCAAAAGTGCAAGATAAAGACCGACACATATCGTGCACATATCTAAGAAAAAATTGCGTGCTAGGTAACGTTAATTTATCTCGGTCTATGACATTTTTGCACATATCGAACTATGGAGTAGAGTAGACAAATATTACAAAATATTTTATTAACAACTAAAATATTTATTAATTATAATACTCTTTATTTTTGTTAAATTTTTTTGTTTGTTCAATCTTTTTTTTATAATTGTGTCCATTGAAATGTTTTTATATTTTTTTCCTTATCCTGTTTTATTATATAGATTATTACAAATGTAGTTACTTTATTTTAACTGTAGTTATTTTCTCTTCTTATTAAAAGGACAATGACAAGAATCGGCACGAATCATGTAGCGTCCGAAAGACTTTCTATAATAATGATAATTCATAATAGAAAAAAGTAAGAATTAATTATCAATATAAATAAAATCTGTAGAAGCACACCGTTGAAAAGTTGTTTAAAAAGTTATTCAACGTATTATCAACACGTTTCATAGCTACAATTTCAATAAGAAATGTTGCCATTACCAAAATTAAATAACATCGATACGAAATTGCACTTGCAAATCGATTACAATAATATCAATATGAAACTACGTAAGTGAATTTATTACGTACATAAGTCGTAACTAGTAATTCCTGTAATAATAAATACCATTTAGTTATACTTTTGTATAATCATTATATATATATATGTATATATATAATAATGTAATAATTAAAAATAATATAATTCGATTATCGATACCGTTTAGAATTGTTTATTCCTAAATGTTATTATAGTGCTGGCAACACTTGATGTAAAACTTAACTTCTATTTTGTCTGTTGTCATTGTCAAACGTCAAAAATTTTGACTTCACTATAACGGCGTTTTATCACGAGCGACGAAGTGTTACCGACTTTGTTTGAATTTTGTGTTGTTTATTGCTAAGTTTCTGGACTCCGATTTTTCTACCATTTATAGCTGACCCGGCTCTCCAAACCGAACATCTGAACCTGCCTACTTGTTGACCTGGCTTTTTGACCTCGATTGGGCAAGATATCAAACAAATACACATAACCCCTCCAGCCCAGTTTTTAGATGATTTATTAATTAAATATGATGATGTACTGTTTGATGAATAATAAATTATTAAAAAGTGTTTAGGTATATTTCATGTATATGTTTACTATAAAAACATATATATACGAGGAGAATGTGCTAAAAGTCTTAATTTAATTAATCACTTAATAGTTTATTTCATGTTATCGTTAAAATCAGAAGTATCAAGTGGTCAACTTTAAAGCAATATAACTTTTTTTATTGTACTTCTAATAGAAATGTAATAATTATACGAGTACTATCAAATTCTATAATTATTTTCCCTTTTTATGAAATATAGTTCATCTTTGTCGGTTCTGGCCGAGTCTCGTAGGAGACCTTGGCATTCTCCTTTAAGTATTTTATGCAACATCTGTTTTATTTCATGCATTCAAGCAAAATTCCGAATGAATATCGATATCGATAACAAAAATTACGTTATTTACGGACTCTAGCTATCTAACGTTGCAGGTACTGTTCAATGTTGTTTTTTTATTTCTTCCTATTTTATTAAATAATTAAAATATCGCCACAAAATAATAACAGAAGAATAACGTTATATCGTTCACAGTCACGAGAATACACACACACACACCGTCTAACTACATAGTCAACACTAATTTTATTGTATTAAATAATTACTTTAAGTTGCTAAACTATTAACCTTTTCTGTAAATATAATTATTGAAATCAAGTTAATTTCATCGCACCGATTTGCAAAAAAAATGACAGATTTATCGTCGATGAGCCCCACTGGGCGTGGGCGGGGAGAGTGATGACATGACTTTTGATACGCAAAAGAAAGGATGGTGATAATGTGTGTGCGCTCGAAATAAAACAACGTATGTGCCAAATCAAATTGCCGTTTTTTATAAATAAAAAAACCGGCCAAGTGCGTGTCGGACCACGCACAATTAAGGGTTCCGTAGTTGGGATGAATTTATTCCAAGAACAAACTTAACATTGTAGTTGAAAAACATGTTCTCCCATATGGAATGTATGGGAGATCAAGTTTTTCAAACCGCAAATTTAAGTTGGTTGATTATTACTCGGTAACCTGTACAGCCTACTTAGCTCTCATAGTTTTCCTTTTAATTTTTTCGTTATATATACTACTGCTGTGAATTTTTTCACAAGTCCAAGTACAACTATTTAGCTAGAAGGGGGGTGGGACACTTGACTAACAAAAAATTTCAGTTAAAGCCTTAATATTTCGCAAACGGATCCCTGAATCAAAAAATGGTTTTGACAAACTCCCTATATTTGATATGAAAGACCTTTCTAACGATACCCCACAACATGGGGTAGATGAGAAAAAAAATACATCGCCACTTTACGTGTAGGGGAGATATCTTAAAAATATTTTTTTCGATTTTGTTTTACCACTTTGTCGGCATGATACAGCTCTCTAGTACTAACCGTCTCTGAGCTAAGCCAGACATGGACAGACAGATGGACAGACAGACAGACAGACAGACGGACCTGGCGAAACTATAAGGGTTCCTTGTTTACTACGGAACCCTAAAAATGGAACGAAGTTTTTACTTCAACCCATGGCAACCAAAGAGGTTACTTAACAAAGATTCTATAAGGGTTCCTTGTTTACTATGGAACCCTAAAAAGTATTATTAAAACTAAAACTGCTTTTCAAAAACCTTGATACGATTACTCTTAATGTTTTAAAGAAAACTCCATTGAAAAACACCTAAGCTTTACGCCTTGATACTCAAAAAAACATAAAATAGATGAAACATTGCAATTTTTTTGTATCGAGATAATTTAATTGTATCATGTATTCCTTTTTCAGGATACTAGGCCATATAGTCAAAAAACATACACTAAAATATTGAATCCCTATTCCATAAACTTAATAAGGTACACGATAAAGAAAAAGTAATTTTTTTCAATATATCATCTTAAAGGCTTGTGCAGACCAGCGCGACTTGTCGCGCGACGCGACACGAACGATACAATATCTAAGAAAACTTCACAGTATAACAATAACCAGTGTCGCGTCGCGCGACAAGTCGCGCTGGTCTGCACAAGCCTTAATTGTGGGAGTATCGAATGCTATATAATATTTATATACAGCATCTGCAAATACAAAAAAGGTAAAAAAAAAAAAAAAATACCATATATAAGCAACGAATGAGTCAATTCCAAATATATATACATATAAAAAACAGACTGCAAAAACACATAACTGAAAAGAGAAAAATAAGCATTGAAATTTGTATTAATTAGGGGACAAACCAATAACCTGAAATGTGGTGTAACTTTTGTTTGCCCGCCTGGAATATCATAAAAAAAACAAAGTTATGCTTGTTTTTTCTTTTCAATTGTGTTTCTCCAGTCTTGTCTTTTTTAAATTCATGTTTGAACGTAAATGTTACTAACAGGATCTGTATGCATGAACAAATAAATAATAATAATACCAGCCTATTACTTTCCCACTGCAGGGCAAAGTCCTCTTCTCATACAGATAAGGCACGAGCATTGATCACCACGCTTGCTCAAAACGGGTTTGTGATTTCAGACTTATATTAACTTTAAGTCCAGGTTTCCTCACAATGTTTTTCCTTCACCGATGTCAGTAATGTCTAAGATGAACTCAGAAAGTACATAATTATGAATTGAAAAAGTCACATCGGTACTTGCCCGGATTTGAACCCACAACATCGTACACCAGAGGCGAGGCCTTAACCACTGGGTCATCACAACCTATGTGTACCCATGTTTCGTAATTATTTATTTTATAGATATTTTGGTCACGGGTCTGAGCGAGGCAGGATATTGCTATAAGCGACAAGACCGTCATTGTATGTTACGGTGTACGTGTGTTTCTTTGATGTACAATAAAGCTTATTCTATATAAGATGTAACTGAAAACCTGAAAAGAGGTCATTGCACTCATCATGACGCACTACTTTTACTATGGGACCTAACCCTGATATCGGTAAAAAAAAAACAGCTGCTCCAAATATTTTGTTGAGTTATCTTTACAAAAATTTTGTTGATATACTTACATACAAATAAATAAAATTGGAGTATCTGTTTGTGAAATGTAGGTAAGTACGGCACCAACTTATATAAAAAAAACATTAAACATTATTTGTCTTTCTGTCTGTCTGTTTGTTCTGGCTAATCTCCGAAACGGCTCGACCTATTTGTCGGGACTTTTACAGACAGATAGCTGATGTTATAAGAGGAAACTTAGGCTACTTTTATTTATGAAAAAGAACTAGGATCCACGCGGGCGGAGCGCAGTAGCTAGCGAATATAAAAGCATGGAGATTTTCTTTTCAGTAATTTTATTTCGTCTAATTCCTAGCTACTTCTAGCACAAAAGATTAATGTTGCCGACATCTCATTTAATCTCTACATAACGTACTTAGCGTTCCTTTGCTAGAACAACAGATTGTAACTTCGCTGCTTGCTTGACACTTGCTAAGAACTTTATACTTAGCGAGTCTTGGCTTAAGTTTTTTATTTCATTATACACACAAGCATTATTGAATTAAGTTTTACTTTTACTTCTACATTTTTTAATTAATATCTTTTTTCTTTTAACTCCGGACCTAACCTAGCCCTATGTGCACTTTATAACTTCTAACGTAACGTCCGTAAAATTTCCATTTATAAAGTCATCTTGGACGGAAATTTTAAAGGCGTCTTCATACATTTTATTTTTCTGTGTTATCGTGAGTCTGAGGACGTCCACAATAATATCTTCACATTAGAAATTATTAAAGCGCATAGCCGCTGGTAGAACGCGTGAAATTCGTTTCTATAACGATAACACATTTAGGGTTTTGATAATATAACACAAGGATATATAATACAAGGAGCTTACTCCTTGTTCATTGAAGTACCGTGTGGTGCCGGACGTAAAGAATAGTACCATCCCGTTTCTCCCCGCGGGTGTCGTCACAGACGACTAATGGACTCACTAGAGAATGGGCAGCAGCGTTTCACTATGCATTTTAACACCATACCGTGATCGCCAAGCCGCCTGCCAAGCGTGGCAATTATGGCAAACCCCCCCATTTGGGGGAGGCCTATGTCCAGCAGTGGACGTCTTTCGCCTGAAGTGTGCTCATTGAAGTTGCTTTAAATTGTCACTTCATAGACTATCTTTGCTTCAGTGAAAAATATCTCAAACTTCTATAACTTATATCTTTGGCTAACTGAAATTTTACGTCTTAAGAAGAACTCAAACTTGGTCAGGTCTCCTCAAACTGAAAGCTCTTCCCAAAGATTCTCAGTTTTAATCAACTTTCGATGGCATCTTAGCCACAGTTTCTTCCAACTAGAAACTTCGATTTTGAACTAAAATTCTTAAGTTCCTGGTGCAATACCTACCTACCCACCTTCTACCTACTGCAATTTTGAATTTGATTTACATATTAATGAATATTGAGGCTGCCTTGCTTTAAGTTACATCATTCAATTTGTATACAAGAGCTTCATCGAAAGGAATGGTAATCAACCTTGGCTTTGGTTGAATATGGAAGGTAAAACAGATTCATCACGGAGTTCTGGCAACATTGAACACTGTGCTGTACTGCTGCAATGTACATTAACATTTTGAACTTGATAGCAGAGGTTAGACCTGTTTTGAATTTGATAGAAGAGGTTAGACCTGTCACTATTGCTGGGGTTGCGGGTTTGTCCGAAAGGGATATCGCGGCCCCGGCACACAGGCAACGGAAGGAACACGGGTGGGTTTTAGTCCGTAAAAGTCTGACACACCCTCTCGCTCTGCCCAGAGCGGGAGAAGTCATTTGATGATTTCCCAACCCAAAAAAAAAAAAGACCTTTCACTAAGGCCTGGGCCACAGTGCAAAATGTCACAGCGGGTTTTTATTCATGTACGGAGTACATTTTAGAGCGAATTTTAAATCGCCAGTGCGTGTAGATACATAAGATACCTACCATGTGTTCTATATCTAGAGTGCCAAAGTAAGTACCTAATGCCTAATTTTAGACCTTAAACCGACCGGGTGAAACGCCCTCTAGTCCCCTACTAGAGGGCGTTTCACCCGATCAGTTTTAGAAAACACAGATCAATTCTGATTATGCATTGGACAATTTATTCCAGAAGGAAGTTGTTGTAATGCATATTATTTTGACGGTCATTAAAACCACTAGGTCGGTACGTTAATTGTTAAGTAGACACACTTTTATCACTCAAGTCTCAATTGAATTAGATCTTCAAAACAGTTCTAAATTACCTTAAAGTACGACGTCTGAAAGCCCAGAACCCTTACCCCGCTCAGGTAAGCTGACAATTAAAATTCAAGTACTATGCAAATACGCCGCACGGACGACTTTCGACATCAATTTTGAACGAAACCCCCATAAATATGGAGGGTTTGAGCAACTTCTGGTCGTATCTTATGATTACTAATAAAACTGGGCATGATAATTGATTTTTGGGTTAAAATATGAGGTGAATGGCTTACTTTGGCCTTATTTGAAATCCTTATAAGAACCATTACTTATAATGCTTCCAACAGTCTGTCAAATTTCTATGTGGTCTTGGCACATAGGTAAATAAATATAATTTTCTCTCAGCGCAGTGGGCCCATGTACCAACGCGTGGAGTAAAATGTAACATAAATTCGTCTTCTCGTTCACAAATAATATTTAGTTATTTCTAAGACTTTATTTATATCCGAGGAGCTCGTGGCTAAGTAATAACAGATGCACGGGTCGATCCATCAGGTTAAGCTATGCTTGCCAGGGTTGGTCTGTGGATGGGTGACCATCTTTACATACCAAGCCTTCTGTGCCTCGGAAAGCACGTTAAGCCGTTGGTCTCGGCTGTTACTCGTGGATCTTTGATAGTCGTTACGGGTCGTCAGAAGCCCAAAAGTGGTATCGTATTACCCAGTTCTGGATTGTGAAGGTCAGATACGTAGTCTTTCCATGTAAAATACTGATATTCAGCTGCGTCCGGTTAGACTGGAAGCCGACTCCAATATAGTTGCGACAAGGCCAGGCAGATTTTGTTTTTTTTTTTTCTTTATTGTATAAGTAACTGTTTTGTGTCCCAAATAAATAAAATAAAATAAAATGTGTGATGCTAAATGAACCTTGCTGCAATTTTTTTTTTACCAAATCGCTAAAGCATAGTTGTATTTTCAATTAAAAAATCGGTCGAATTTACGTTACTTTTACGTTGGGCGTTCGTGCTCGGGCCTCAGGAACAAAACTATTAACAGTCAAAAGACGTTTACTGCCGAATTAAGTCTGGAATTTCACATGTTCAGTTTCTAAAACGAGTCCCTAGGATAACGACTCCATTATGTAAGCTCGCATAATTTTATCTTAAAACGGCACTTATAACAAAGTAATTTGGACATTAGTTTGCTAAACTTGTGTGTATAGTGCCATTACAAGTTGCTTCTTCCACTAATGTCGACTGACATTAGTCAAGATAGGAGTTAGCACTGTTAATGGCGCAATGCTGTTATAGACGAGTCACGAATCGTTGAGGGTTTAGATCTACATCTAAGTTGTGTCAAATTTAGCCGATCCTACGATCGGCTAAATTCGTAAAACCGATCAGCATCTGAACTGTGTGCGCCTTCAAAATCACCAAAATTACTGCTTTAGGTGAAAATGATCTTTACGCAAACGCAATAACTTGCGAAGTCATACGAGAAATACGTACATTCATAAAATTTAAATGAATTTTCTATGCTACATCTACTGTGTCGTATTGTACCGGTATCGAACTATTCTTCTTATTTGTAGGCAAATTTGTGGAAGAGATATAAAATGTTTATTATTATATATTATGAACTTATGACTTGGTCTGAAATTAAGTAAGTCGATACGTAAAGTTAACCTAAAAAAGATATAAAATACGACGACAAGAATTCGTTTGATTGTCTACAATATGTGTTCAATAACACTGTATCACATGTTCTATACTGTACTCGGGAGGAGGTCGTGACTAAGTAACAGCCGAACGGGTCGATCCATCAGGTTAAGCTACGCTTGCCGGGGTTGGTCCGTGGATGGGTGACCATCTTAACATACTGAGACTCCTCCGTACCTCGGAAAACACGTTAAGCCGTTGATTCCGGCTGTTATTCATGGATCTTTGACGGTCTTTACAGGTCATGAGAAGCCCGAAAGTCTAACAGCCAGTCTTACCAAGGGGTATCGTATTACCCAGTTACTGGGTTATGGAGTTTAGATAGTCAGTCGCTCCATGTAAAATACTGGTATTCAGCTGCATCCGGTTAGACTGGCAGCTGACCCCAACATCGTTGGGAAAAGGCTAGGCAGATGGATGCTATACTGTACTACATGTACGAGTACATGTAATGTACAATTAAATACTCATGTGTATTATATTTTATAGCCACAGATTGGTAAAATATTAAGGAGCAAAGATTGTAGATAATTAAATGAATTCTTGTCGATGTAAAATTTGTCGCTGTATCTTTTTGAGGGATTGTAAAACTACCTACCACTACTAAACGTAATCCTTTTCATGTAAAATCAATTTAAACTGGACATGTAAAAGCATTTTTTTTTTTTTTTTTTTTTTTTTATGGGAAATCATCAGATGACTTCTCCCGCTCTGGGCAAAGTCAAACAAAGTCAAAGTCAAACAATTTATTTCAATTAGGCACATAAAAGGCACTTATGAACGTCAAGTTTACAAAAAATAGAATTGATTCTAGTCGCCCCTTCCAAAAGGTAGTTTTCGTATGGAGAAGAATGGGCAAGAAACTCCACCGTTACTCTTTTAAAATGTTTTTTAAAAACATTTTAAAAAACAGATGATGATGGGCGGAGCGAGAGGGTGTGTCAGACTTTTACTGACTAAAACCCACCCGTGTTCCTTCCGTTGCCTGTGTGCCGGGGCCGCGATATCCTTTTCAGACAAACCCGCAACCCCAGCAGGGATGTAAAAGCATAAAAGCACTAAAACACATGAATAATGGAGAAGCAATTGAATTATAAACTTAGTCACCACACCGGGACTCAAAATTTTTCCTTTTTCCAACAACGTAGGAGGCGACCTTTAGGGCCATATCTCGCTGACGATTTACCAGCGTGTACTGGGGAGGCGATTGTCTAACACGCTCGTTGCGTGTGTGTAGCGAGCACATCACGTGTGCGCAACGTGTTCGCCGCGTTTTCGGAACGAGAGCAGTTGACGCGAGTGTACAAGAGAGAGCGATTTAACTGACTGTGCAAGATTGTGAAAACGCACGGAACACAGCATGTTCACAAATCGCCTCGCTGGAAAAACGCCGGCAAATCGCCAGTGTGATAACGCTCTTGGTCATTTTCAGTCCAACGACTCACGCACAGACTGCAAAGCATTTCTACTCATTTTGAATCCCCTAAGTTTTCAAAGCCATTTTACAGAGTGCACTAAATAGCATAAAGTTAATGAAAGTCTCATAATACGCAGTAGCTTAATAAAACGCAGCTCCGTTGCTAAGTGAAATGTATTAAGAGTCTATAATACCTCAAATTGCTTAGCATGATCCTCCGTTATACCGAAAATACTGCAGCATTAATTTTGAAATGAATATATGGTACAGTTGAGGATTAGGTATATGTTTGACGAAAACCTGATTTCATAAAATTTTCTCGACAGAAGAAAAATCCAAAGATCCAAACCGAACTATAAACCACTGGAATTCAAAAAATACTTCAAATTAGATCATGCAACTGCTTAACTGAACTAACTATAAAGCAGATACAGCGAATTTGTATTACTATTATTTTCACCGTTAAAATAAATTACCTAAACTATCGGCGCCTTGGAGCCTTCTCCCCGCCGCTCAGACTGCTCTCACTCAGTCCACGAACAGTAGTGTGCGAGCGAAATATAGAGTGAATTTGAGCTGATGTTATTATGGACTCTTAATAAAGCATCATAATATTCCGAAATTAATCCCCAGTTGAGCTAGTAATTTTGCAAACTAATTAGCCGGTACCTGCGGTCAGTCTCGCGTGCTAGCGTAATAAACTGAATTAATACTCAGTACTAAACTTATCCGTTAATGAAGTCTCTCAAATTATATGCTTTATTATGAGCAACATACTGGTTTAGAGTCGGCCGAATGCATTAACAAAAGCACACAAACTTGCACTTTGTGAATGTTATTATGAGAATTTATATTTATATACTCGTTCTTTGGCCAAGGAATTAGCATTGCCAGTCAACGTGGCAATGCTGCCAGTCTTCTGGTACAGTATAAATAAGTAAAGCTTCGTGCAGACTAGCGCGTCGCGACACCGATTATTGTCATACCGTGAAGTTTTCTTAGAAATTGTATTGTTCGAGTCGCGTCGCGCTGGGCTGCACGAACCTTAGCATTATTATATCTTCATAGAAAACGACCGAAACAAAGTGTTTCGAAATCTCAGTTTATATCAGTACGCAACAGTATCGAGTGCGCGGCAGTTACGCAGGTACACGGAAGTTTTATTTACAGGGCGGCCGTAGGTAATTATTTCAAGTTCACTGACGAGATATAATACTGTTACTTATTTATACTGTGCTTCTGGGCACTTTTTCGGATGACAGCGATACGGAGGAGTACTTTTACGCCTAAATGGCCTTTTGTTTTTGTATTTATTTGTATATTTAATTACGCATTTAATTTAGTACCCAGTGTAAATAGATAGTTGTGTTAAACATTGTAAAAGAAATAAAGTTGTAAATACATATTTATATGTTTTAACTTGTGCTTGTATTGAGCGGAATAGTGATATTTTCCTAAAGTCATAATATTAAATCATTGTGATCCTTCCTTTTTTTTGGCACCACGCAAAATACGTTTGGTGATATTCAGATCACCGATAGCTGCAGTTTTTGGGATTTATGAATCAAGGTACCAAAATACTTTTATTTTAAATCGATACTAGATACACTTTACGAACGGGTTACAGTTTGCCCGTTTATATACTATAGTCAAAAATATACAAAATTTTGCCCGCGGCTCCGCCTGCGTGGAGATCGGAAATTATCCCACGGAAACGTACTACCGGGATAAAAAGCATCCTATGTGTTAATCCAGCTGCTATATTATCACTGATTAACATAGGCTATAATTTATAAAGACATCACGCGGGCGTAGCCGCTGGCTGGAGCTAGTTTATAATATTACTAGCTTAAGTCTCGATTCCGTGGGAATATCGGAATATAAAGTATCCTATATTCTAACCCAGGTCATGGTCTACCTGTGTACCAAATTTCATCAAAATCTGTTCAGCCGTTTTTTCATGAAAGCGTAACAAACAAACTCACTTCGCATTTATAATAGTTAGGATAGTTATTTGCAGTACACTGCCAGAGGCAATATATTTTATTAAAAAATCTGCTTTGTTCTAATTTTTTTGGAACGGAGCAAGAAATATGCAGGTGCTACAGATTCATGGTTTTCCAAAAAAATCTTCGCAGATCGCTGACTCACCGCCACAAAACAAATGAACTGCCAAATTCACAAATTTATAGTTCTGTTAAATAGGTTTTCGTGTCCCATGCAACAGTAATGCGGCTCAATGGCTGCGGTAATTGTTTTGGAACACTGCCAGAATCTGTAAGCTATATGATGGATTTTGTGGTAGATACCTTGGCAGTGGATGACAAAGGATTTTATGTATTGGCTGGTACCTACCAGATAACAGCCGTGAAAAAAAATATAGGAAAGAGCAATGTCTTTTGTACTAAACAAAAAAAAATAAAAAAATTGCGGGGAACATGACGCAAAAAAAAAACACAAAACAAAAAAGAACAAGTACACTGTATTGTACTGTACTTTGTGTATGTCTACTACTGTAGGCTGCATTTATAATCGGTAACAAAATCAGTATAAACTGCCCTCTTATTCTATGGAAACTAAGTAATTACGCTAGGTCAGGTCAAGGTCAAAGTGTTCACTGACGAACGGCCTTCTGCGCCCGGTACGACCTGCAAAATATTCTACCAGCGTTCATACCTTTACCATCATAACCAACCCATAGTGTCCCCACTGTTGGAACAGAGGTGTCCTCTCTTCGAGAGGGAGTTGGCTATAAGCTACCACGCGGGCCAAGTGCGGGTTGGTAGATGTCACATGTCTTCGAATTTTTGGTTCTAGGACATGCCGGTTTCCTCACGATGTTTTACTTCACCGTCTTGAACTTTGCTGCTGGGGAGTTTGTTGTGCTACTTCATCTTCCCAGCTAAAGCACTAGGAAATGGTGAAAGGTGGGCGTTTTAGGGGACTGTCTTATGTAATTTTGACGTTCGAAAAGTGCTGATTCTCAATCTAGTTTGAATAAATGACTTTTGATTTTAATGACACTTCACGACTTGAAAACTCGTGTACCTATATTTTTTGGACAGGTAGGTTCAAAGTTTGGACTGAATGTCCCCAAACCCAAAAACCTTTATTCAAAAAATATTTTAAATAATATAATATAATTATTATAATATTATATTTATAATTTTATAATCGTAACTAATATTTTAATTGCGACAGTGAGTTTGTTTGTTGTTTGTTTGTTTTCACGCTAAAACGGCTGAACGGATTTGGACAAAATTTGGCACATGGGTAGACCATGACTTGATTTAGGACAAAGGACACTGTTTAACCCGATATTCCCAAGGGATCGAGACTTATGCGGGTGAAACCGCGGGGCGCAGCTTGTATTTTATATGTTTAAAAAAAAGTTTTTGTGAATTGTAAAGCAAATCCCCTAGTGACTCAGGCTTCAAACAAATGTAAATATATTTAGCAATCCTAGAGATTAGAGCTAAATATGCAAAAGTATTTATGGATTTGGCTTTTCATGTTTCCTAGTATTTGGTTCTGATAAAATCTACTGCGGTAACTAGCCGTGGAAGTATTTATTAAGTTATGGTTTCCATTAGGTCGATATATTATAGTTAAAAATATCTCTAATATGAGCAAAGTTTTAAGATACCGTAAAGGTACAGTTACACACATGCTTATACAAAAACATGCTTGTAAACATGCTTAAAATTAGTGTACTCTGCAGCTGTTCACATATGCTAGCAATAATCATGCTAGTTCTAAGCATACTCCTAAATAAGCGTCCTCAAAGCAAATAATTGGACATACATGCTATTTAAGCACTGGCTCTCGGCCAAAATGGAAGCTTTGCAAGGAAATACAAATTAAACAGTGGTTCCCTAAAAATACAAAGATAATATCTTTGACACTATTATATTATAATAGGACTGGATCAAATCGATACTAGCATGCTCATAAGCAAACCTGTTCAGACGCACTCAGAGCACGCCCTCTTCCACCCGCGCCGCAGGTAGCATGCTCGAAAATCAAACTACTGTTGATTTTTGAGCATACTCGAAATCAGCATGCTCATTACTAGCAATGTTTCGACACACATGCTACTAAGTAGCAATTGCTCACTAATGGCATGCTTTCGTGCTAGTAATGAGCATGTCTGTCCGTACCATTACATAACCTCGCACCAGTATTCCCCGATGGGTTAGGCACTATAGTTCACCTAGATTTCACCAGTTATGTCAAAGTCCCACGTAATAGGGGCGAGCCTATTGCCATCAACCGGGCACAAAACCCAACCCCGGGCTGCAATTGAGACATTTCTTAAGACGCAGATATACGCCAGTGACCTAGAGTGGTTAGCTTGCGTGTTCTGTATTGAGCTCACGCAACGCGTCGTATGTCCAGCCAGGAGGTCTGCCCCAAATTAGACGCATTATTAATTTATTATACATAAAACAATAGGTATTTTAATAAAACACGTATACAAAAGAATCAATAATAAAATTTTCTTTAAAATGGCGAAGGTTTCAGAAAAATACGCTTGATAGATTTTGCGTGATTCTCAGTTTTTTATCCGCGTTAGAAATAACTTTACAAATTAATTTCACTATGTATTATAAACATAATCTAAAACATTCGTATATTAAGAAAATGCTCTAATTTAACATATATTTTTCCAAATCTAACACTACTCGTTTAGACGTGACCTTCAGTATAAAATCATTAAAAGTCGGTTATCGTCACCTTAATATAAAATGTTTTTATCTTACACTAGCTAAAACTTTTCTAGATTAAGAAATCCATCATATGGTTAAGCTGTATTTTTATCGGCCATTTAACAACCAGTTTACATGTAATAAAACTATTTAGATTCGCTCAACGTGTTTACATAAACGATTTGCGGTTAGTCATAACAAATTACCAAGAGGCCATTACAATAATAACGTGAATGTCTGTGCCAACACTATTTATAACTTAATATGCAACTAGTGACATTGAATGTTCATCTTAGGAAAATTATGTAAGTAATTTTCACCATTTAGGTACGACGTTATTCAATTTTACCATTTGCAGGCTTTCCTATAATATAATTTCTTATTTCTTTAATACACACACAGTCCTCCAGGCCAATCTGATCTGATTTTGACGACACGGTTGGCGCAGTGGCAGAGCGATCGACTGCTGCGCAACGTGTAGCGGGTTCGATCCCCGCACGGAACAAATATTAGTATGATCTGCAAGTAGTTGTTCCAGGTCTGCGTGTTAGTGTATGTGAGTTTCTATTTTTGTAAACGCACCCACGATTGTTAGCTACAGTTCAAAAGTAAAGGGGTTCGCAATAGAAAACTAAACACATCATATAAACACGAATATATTTATTTCCTATTCCACAATATTTGCAAAAACACTCAGATCAACAAAATAATAAGTCTTGTCTGTACTTACTTGCTAAGATTAAAATTACACCAATTTGATAGGCTGTGTTCACTGCTCGGTGTCTCGAACAAGAAGGCCGCCCGTCAGTTGTCTCCCATAGTGGATGACAGTTAATGTCTTGATGAACGAATAATCGATTGAGTGACATACGAGTATTAGTCGATTAAATAAGTAGGGTTACCAGATACAAGCTAATATGATGAACGATTAATAAATTGAGTGTCATACAAGTATTGTTCGATGAAATAAGTAGGGATACCAGATACAAGCTAACACGATACAGGAAGAAATTCTTAGTGTGGGGACACGTTTAAAAAAAAAAAATCTCTACTGAGGCTAGGCTTCGACGCAGGAGATATTATAGTACACAAGTGTGTGCGCAGACACAGGTGTCTTTCTTCCATCACTCTCTTAAGAGAGACATCTGTGTCACCTGTGTGTATGTCCTGTTTCACCTGTGTCAGTGTGTGTGTGCATGTGTGTGTGTGTGTCTATGTGTCACAAATACAAACATGTCATGTCGGTAATCCGAAGGCTTCGGCGCAGGAGACATTGTAGAGCACACACAAGTATGTGCGCAGACACAGGTGTCTTTCTTCCATCACTCTCTTAAGAGAGACACCTGTGTCACCTGTGTGTGTGTCCTGTTACACCTGTGTCAGTGTGTGTGTGTCTATGTGTCACAAATACAAACATGTTATATCGGTAATCTGACATGACCGGAGAGACCAATGGCTTAACGTAGCACGGGGGTATCACACCGCCAACTTCCTAACTTCGGGTGTTACTAAGAAATTCCTAATGAAACAACCCAATAACAGTTTGCCCAACCTAGTAATGGAAAAAAGGACCACGCTCGGCAGTCGCGTTTACGACAACGAGACCAACGGGGTAGTCAAGGGGGTAAATACTGAACTGGTGGAATTAGGTAATTTATGAAAGACGAATACATAAATGTTGGTCCGACCCATAATAGGGATGTTGACAATTTTTTTTGTCTTTCAAATAGATTATTAAAAAATATTGGACACGTATTTTTTTTTCTTTTTACGTAATTTAAATTTACGATTACGGTAATACATTGAGTTAAAATGTGGCATGACGTCACTCTCCGGTAGATTTTATACTGAATTGTGACGTAGCGAGCCCCCACTCCCCAACCTTAAAGCTTTTTTTTTTTTTTTTTTATTATGATGAAGCATAAAATACGTACGAGACGAATCGAAAGTGCGGCCAGTAGTTGTCTCTTTCTAGAAGTCTGTATTCGAATAGAGAAGAAGAATAGAATTTGACGATTTGAAAAAAAACATATTTTACAATGCATTTGCTCGAGAAAAGAGCGTTTTCCAAGCAGTCAATTTGTGCGGAAAGTGTCACTTTTTTTCACTAGGTCTTTTTTCTTTTCTGTTTTTTTTTATGTTTGAGGCCGTCGTAGCCCGTCTCGTCTCAGAGATTTTATTGTTTGAGATTTTTTTTTCACAAATTTGTATTTACAAATTAGATGATGATGATGACGATGGCGATGATTATGACGATGGTCAAAATCAAAAAAGTCAAAGTCGAAGTCGAAGTCGAAGTCAAAGTCAAAGTCAAAGTCAAAGTCAAAGTCAAAGTCAAAGTCAAAGTCAAAGTCAAAGTCAAAGTCAAAGTCGAAGTCGAAGTTGAAGTCGAAGTCGAAGGCGAAGGCGAAGTCGAAGTCGAAGTCGTAGTCGAAGTCGAAATCGAAATCGAAGTCGAAGTCGAAGTCAAACATTCCGCACGTATAGCATAAATAACTATTTTATTATCTGACGGAGTAAATAGTTATTTTTCTCCAGTCCACATCCCTATTAATTTGAATAAAATCAGGATAAAGATGATCACGATTAGTTTCTATAAACAGTTTAAACTTGAATGTACTGCTATTCCAGTGCTATGTTTTTTCAATTTTAGTGCAAAAATGGTTTCGCACTCAATTTCGTCCAGCCCTCAATAACTCAATCACACCTCTCAATCTAGCTATCCATGACTTGACATAGGAGGCCTATGCAGTTGTATTCTCGTTCCAATATTATTTGAACTGAATTGCACTATTCGAAAATCAATATTTGAAAAAATCTAATCGCGAAAATAAAATCTGCTGTTCCCAAAATTTATGTTCGCATAACTCGTCAAAAAGACTTGCCAGATTTCGCCTTTTTTTTTCGCGGTTTCAGCTTTATGCCCCATAGTAAAATTTGTTCATAATTATGACTACAGTGACCTCTTAAGAGGTTGTTAGTGTTTTACCAATAACCCTGTATGAGCCGCTCTAGGTTTTGGTTAATAGAAATTGGTTATGGCACAAAAAGCTATAGCATCTTCGCGGGCACCCTCGTTCTATCATAGACCTCATCCATCGCTTTCTAACAGGGACATCGAGGCCAAAAGCAGGCCCATGACGCAATAAAAATAAAAATATATTTTACTTCCTCTACCACTCCAATTGTCCCCTCTAAAACTAAATCAAAATGTTCACCACTGTTTTTTTTTTTTTAATCCACAACGGGGAAGGTCTTTTGCCTTCATCGTACCTGATGGTAAGTGATGATCAGGCCGAAGGTAGAAGCGACCTTTAACCGGAATCCTCAACCACAGAGGAACTGCCAATCTTACCTCTAACTGCCGAAACACACCAATGCTGTTAACACTGTTGTTATGGCGACAGACTTAGATAATATGGTGGTAGCTAGCCAGGCGGACTTAGAACAAGCCCTAACACCAACCAAACCGTGCAGAATTTTTGCCCCCGCTGGGAATCGAACCTGGGACCTTTGGTGTTACTGTGGTGGCATCTACAACGCCGCCATCCTGCATCGCGCAAGCTGGATTTACCGCACGATGAGTATATAATATACAACGTCCCGAAATCAATCGTCGGGCAGTTGCCCATCAGACACAACACTCGTCTGGTCGGGGGATCCTCCCTTTTCTATAGAGGATGAGTGAACTTTACACCTTGTTCCTTATACCTCTATATTACCAATTTACCGCAGAGGCAGTTACCACATCTCTGTAATAAATGCAAATTCAATGGAAGGGGGGGGATTAATGTTTCCCTGTCTGTCCTAATTTAATCTGACCGCCAAATATATTCAACATCCTTATAACCCAATTAGGTACATTAAAATGGACGGCACGGTTTGCTTTAATCTATTATTAATGCAGTTGAAATTCTGAAGGTACACAAAATGAATATATAATTACAAAATTAATTAAAACTTCTTTAATTAATGTTATACCAAAAATAAAGTATCAGATTGAGGATCAAAGAATGCTACTCTCAAGAAATTATTGCCATTTTTAAACCCATCGGTAATTTTTTTATAGTACCCTGTATATTGACTTTCAAGGAAGTTTATGCATTTAATATGTAAGATTGTAGTATCACATGATAATCTTTTTTGACAGGTGATGGTGGGTATCGTAGATTTTAGCATGTCTGTGATACTATTGTAAGTCATCCGTATTCTCCCGACTACGTCCATTGTGTTTTCAGATTTTCCCATACAAACTTGAACACTAAATTTTATCCCTTTAGAGTTTTTTAAAGATCATTGAGTTCCTCAGAATTCAATATGAGTTTCATCAATATCCATACAGCCGTTTTGCTGTTAGAATATAACATACAGCAAGACAGCCCGAAATCCTACTTTCGTATTGAAAATATTACAAAGAGCTACACAGGGATTATAAAACGTTATTAATGATGACCGCTAGATCTGAGAAAACACACATTTAACGCATTAATAATAACCCAGATTCTAATCTCTAAAATACATTATTTAGACAGATTAATTTTAGCTAAACCCGTGCCAAAACTATGACCGCACTCACGCGCATATTTTGTGCAAGTGTCACATCTTTAGGTAGTAATGATGACATCAGTTGGTAAGCCAGAAATGAGGAGATATATCATGGGAATGGTTAACACAAAACTGAATAATCGTTCAGGAAGCTATCTGAGATACTAGTAAAATTAAGGAATATTATTCAACGAGTTATTTGTGGCTGTTAACATAGCTAAGCACTTTACCTGATGACAGCGATGGGGACGATTTTTTTTGATGCCCTATGATTCTTTTCTTCCTTTTCTTATATGCATGTACATATTTTTACTATTATTTTAAGTCTGTTTTAACTAATATATTATGTAAATATTGTATTCTGAAATAAAATCATGTAACGTGAATATCTCATATAATAAGACCTATTTTTTACATGTTTGTGAAAAGATACAAAAAAAGATTATTCACACCTACCTACTCCAGTAGAGAATAGTACTACAGTGTAGAACTACGATAGTAATGCGTACCTAATTCATTACTAATAGCAATCCCCGTAAATTTGTAGCGTATTAAAAATAAAAAATAAAACTGACTAAGTAATCATTATCTATAATTTTTAATAATTACTTCATAATAATATTTGAATAATCCTTCAGATCTACAACGTAATACCGTAATGAATTATAGTATTGTTGAATTGCAAAAATTAAAGGGATTTTGAGTGTGTAACGCAATAAGACAGGCAGAACGAAAAAAAAATTGACTATCAATGACTATGCAAAAATAAATTCTCATCTATCCCTTTGACAGCAAATCTTGAAACTTACTGATTGGCTACTGGAACTATAAATGAGGGATCCGCACTGGCTTACCGTCGCACCCTACTCAGTGCAGATCTACATGTCGAATGAAAATGGGATCCTTTTCAGAAATAAGTTTTTCTGAAGGTTTTGGGCGACTTTATGTCATTAAGCTTAGGAGGAAATATGCATTGTGGTGTTAAGAGGGTTTATCCTAAAATTTGGCAACGTCGCAAATAACTGTCAAATATGTACCTGTTTTGATTCTTATAGCAATATTACTGAATAGAAATAAGAAATGTGGCTAACTAGCGAACTAGAATATTAATAATGAGTTGCAATTATAACATTGAATTTGATGTTGTACCCATTTTAGGTGTAAAAAACGCATTAGGAAAGTTTCCAAATAGTTTTTGTACATCTAAACTAAACATTCGATGTTACGATATTAATTATTGCATTTCATAAAAAAAAAAAAATAGTTCGCTAGTTAGCCACATTTTTTATCTCCACACAGTTATACCTATTGCTAAATTAATCAAAACAGTGAAATATTTGACATATATTTGCGACGTTGCCCACCTTCAGAATAAACGCTCTTAATCTTTATCTACTAGTAAGTTTGTGGGTTTTGTGATTATCAAAGGTGTTTAAAAAAAAATAAAAAATACCCTAATTCAATAAAATGTTGTTGAATACGGCCGCGTCGTCCACAACGCTACTCCATTTGAAATAAGATTAGACATTTATACAAAACTTTTTTACAGTCCGTTCAACCGATTCTGACTTCTATACCGTAGGCATAAGGATGGCATTAAAAGCAAATAAGTGGTTACAATACCAACTGTTTACTGCTGCTGCAGCTGCCGTTTGTCATGCCACCAACGCAATAGAAGTCAAAATCGGTTGAACGCACTGGAAAAAAGGTTTAGTTAAATGTCTAATCTTATTTCAAATAGAGTAAATTCGAATCAGCAATGAGTAAGCAGCCAGAATGACACAACAAATGACAAACTAGACAATAACGCGTTAGTTAGTCGCATTGTGGATGATGGGCCCAAGGATACCAACTTAACTAACTTAACTAACTAACTACTTAACTTAACAATTTTTTTTTATGAAATTGTCTGGCAGACAACCCATGTAGGCAAGCCGTTCGACTTACCTACATGGGTCACCGCCGAGACAGTAAACTGTACATTACTTTAAATAACATACATTTAGAATTTCTGTAGTACATTTATGGAATTTGTAGACAACAAATTAAAGCAATATCCTTAATAAGCAAACTTGGCCACAAGTTAATTACGGTTAGTCTGAATACCGGTTAAGTTATGACTTTAATTAAGAGAAATCCCGAAGCGAACCATATTCAGCGTAACACAATAACAAGATACACGTAAACAATAAAGATTTTAATGAAATACATTTATTAAGCCTAATTCACATTCAGCTAAATTAATTAAGCAATTAAGACAAATAAGGCTGAAATTCACCCAAACGGCAATAGAGAGAGCTATGCTTGATGCAGAAATTAAGAGATCCGCAGTAGAGCCAAGGTAACCAACCTAGCCCGAAGCGTTTCCAAACTTATGTGGCAGTGGACAGGGCACATTGTTTGCAGAACAGATGGCCGATGTGGTCGAAAGGTTTTGGGAAGACATAGCGTTGGAAGGGCTCCCACAAGGTGGATCGATGACCGGTGAAGACTGCAGGAATCCGGTGGATCCGAGGCGCACAGAATCGGTCGAAGAGGCGATGCTTGGGAGAGGCCTATATAAACAAGGAAGAAAGAAAGAAAATACGTTTATTTGCGGTACACATGACGCAAGGAGAGAACAAAACACGAAAATAAACAATTTGGGCGAAAATATGCGGCACATCCACGCAAAACGGCCATCGCTCAGCATAATGCTGCGACCCTATGCGAGACAGAGCCCCAGCGCTGGTTTTCAGCGACAGCCGGCGTTGACGAGATGACATCAACCGGTCCAGTATGTCCAGTAGTGGACGTCTTTCGGCTGAAATGATGATGATGATGATGAAGTAAGCAATTTAGGATATTTCGTAGGTACTTACGCTAAAACTCTAAATAAAAAGACCGATACGTTTCTCTAGTTGGAAACGACTTCGTCGAAGCGGGTGAATTTTGTCGGAAACTCAATAAAAACCCTCTTTAGGACTTTCGAATCCTTTCCCTTGCAAACTTTTTCCTCTTAAGAACAAAAAAGTTTATTTTTTCGGGTCTTTGTGATCTTTCAATTTGTGACTTTTAGTTGCTTTGAGACTTTTTCAGAATAAATAATTAAATTTTTAGATCCCAAAAAGTTTTCATTCAGAATTACGACCGGTTCATTTTTTTTCTAGTTATTGTAACAGGTGAGTTAAATGCCCATAATTAATTTAGGAGTATAGCCTATAATATGGGACACAGGCCTCCTCTCGGTGAGAGGGAGTGGGCCGTAATCCACCACGCGGGCCCAGTGCCAGTTGGAGCCCATTTATGAGTATACTTAGATTTAATTCCTCACACATCAGATAATCTAAGCAAAGGAAAATAATCTTTTCATTTCTCGTAATTGGTAGCTACGCTTGAAGTTACCTGATTAGAGGGATGAATATAGTACTTTTCGTCCCGAAGAAACGATTGTCCCTGCTGTCAAAAATGTTTAAAACTATGCAAGCCGTATCCATGCCAACTTTTTATACAGCCACTCTGTTATATCGCGGCGTAAAATTGTAATAAAAAATATTATCAACACTTCTAACATGATTAAGTTACCTACTTATCATTTAATTTTCATGAATTATTATGTAATTTACATAGATTTCAGCTAACTATTTACCATCATCAGTGGTAAAAAATACTGGCTGGTAGAATGCCACAGAAAAATAAATATTATAAAAAGGCACTAAGAAAAGCGGCTTCAGTTATTTTGTCGAGTGGTAATTATTTACATGTATCTACAGATATATGTATAAAATGAGTTCATCAGATTCAGATATGGATTTAACGCCTGATTTCATTAGAGAAGAATAGTGGAAAATCTTTTACCGTCAAAATCTAAAGAAAGATAGCCTAATTAGAATCTTGCGCTGAACAAGAGTCAAGTCTTTTTCGATTTTTTTAACTAATTAGGTTTTTGTTTACTTTCTCCATATTCAAAATGAAAAGCAGAGTGTTTACCTCGGGTAAAAGACCTATTCAGGCACTCGAACTATTAAAAAACCATCTAGTCCCTAAATAGGTCCCTTTCATCCCTTGCATAACAATCTGCTATTAATGCTTTTAAGCCAGCCTTACAAGATGGAAATTATGAAGTTTTCAAAACTAGCAGCTGCTCCCACTTAAGACGTTGATCTAAATTATTTGTTGCGTATCGACGAGAAATACCTTCTCCAGAATAATTTTATTAAATAAACTTTGTTTTTGAACATTGTTTGAAAATGATTTACGATGATACTTTAATAATTTTGTTAGCTAGTTTTTGAGTGGTGTTTGCAAAAACAAAAGTTGAGGACTTGTTTTTGATTTTCTTCTAGAGACAAGTTACTTATATTTCCTTGATTTTATTCCTACAGTTTGTTAAGTTCGCTTCGTCATCATCACCAGCAAGAGGCCTATGTTCACTGCTGGACATAGGCCACTCCCATTGCACGCTATCCCGCTCGATTCTCGGAAACTCTCATCCAGCTAAGTTTACTTAAATTATATGAAATCGTTTACAAAAAGGAAATCTTTAAGTCCATCCAAAGGTTGTCAAATCATCTAACCTAGCCTAATTCTCAATTGTTTTTATTTTTAAGTTGTTATGCTGTTAAGTATTCTATTTAACTGTATATCTATGTCCATCTACTTAATATTATCATTCGCGGATCTTTGACAGTCGTTACGGGTCGTCAGAAACCCGAAATTCTGACAACCAGTCTTACTAAGAGGTATCGTATTACCCGGTTACTGGAGTTATGGAGGTCAAATAAGCAGTCGCTCCATGTAAAGTACTGGTGTTAGCTACACCCGGTTAGACTGGAAGCTGACCCCAACTTAGTTGGGAAAAGGCTAGGCAGATTGTTGTACTATACAGCCTATCCCAATTCTCTAAAAGATCTCTTTCAGTATCAACTTCACAATCGCATTCATTGTTTTCCTCTCCTTTCTCAAAAATACTTTACTCAGTATTATTTTCTAATAAAAGCTGTTCATCTTCAAAATGGAAGAACGACGTAGACACAAGTGACTCCAGCAGCGTCTGTTTGACAAATGCATTAGGTGGAACGTCGCGAGTGATACCACAAATGAGCACAACAAAATTGTGATGTTATGTGTCGTAAGTGATGAGCTGATTATCTTTAAGAACAGTGAGGTATTTGTTTTTTGACAGAATAAAGAAGGTAAAGTTTATATCGAACTAATCAAAATAGTTGTTATGACATTTACATAGAGTATTGCTTACTTCAGAGTGTATCAAAATAGCCACCACGAGTGGCGTTGCTTACCATATATGTATTATGTAGGTCAAACCTTGCAACTGTCTAATACCTACCTATAACATGAATATTGTGCTTATGGAAACGGCACTCTTTCAAAGTTAAGAAATACGTCCTTATTCACTATATGGTTAAATGCTTATTTACAAACTAGCTGCTGCTGGTTTCGCCAAAAAAAAATATTTTTCACGCGGTTTCGCAAAAAGTTTTAATTTCTCGCTTTTTAGTGGGTCAGTAATTGGTTTGTAATTTATCTAAGTGACAATAGCCTAATGTCTAATGTCTAATAGTTCAATGTCAACTACTCATCACCTTTAACAAAATATTGTTTTCCCGATGCAAGGACGAAAAACGTTAAAGAGTTCTTTACTTCACCATCAGCTCCACTTCTCCATAATTATACATTGTGAAAAGCATAAATTGCTTGCCAACCATATTAAAGTAATCGAATAGCAAGCCGTTTCGGAGATTAGCCGGAACAAACAAACAGACAAAAATGTAAAAAACAAAAAAGCCGTATAAACTTTAATACACATTTAATAAAAAGCTTTTATTTTGACATTACATCCAGAGACTTCAATTTTATAAACTTGTAGAGATGGCCAGTTACAAAAATATTTTGAAAGAAAGCGTTTAGTCCATTTATCCTTTTCACGAAAATAAATAGGTAGGTAATATCAGTCCTCGTTCTTTGTGCCAAACTATAAGTTGAATGGGATCCAAAATTAGATTTCGAAGCGCTGTATTATTACAGTTATTATGTCAGGATATAACATTAGATATATCTTCGGATATTTCGTATCATGTCGGCTGCAATAAACTCAATTGCGGCATTTGTTGGCAGTAAATTGTCGTAAGTATATCATTATTGTAGAATTGTCTATAGTCTATGAATATTGTGTTCCATTGAGCCTAATCATTTGGAAGAGCGTGCATTGTGAAAGTGGGCAACTTCGCAAATAGCTGTCCAATATTTTGCTGTTTTGATTAATTTGGCAATATTACTGAATGGGAATATGAAACATCGCTAGCTAGTGAACTCAAATATTAATAATGAATAATGAAGGTAAATATTT
This sequence comes from Agrochola lota, assembly GCA_947364205.1. Taxonomy (NCBI): domain Eukaryota; kingdom Metazoa; phylum Arthropoda; class Insecta; order Lepidoptera; family Noctuidae; genus Agrochola; species Agrochola lota. Next base: position 5,696,867 of record OX376223.1, read on the forward strand.
GGCAGCTATTTGCGAAGTTGCCAACATTTAGAATTAACGCCCTTAAACTAGTTATTTATGATTTTTCCTCAGCATATCAATATGGTGTTACATTACATGGTAACGTATTATGAAGTATTTTAGACGAGCGACCCACTCTTGCTTCGCACGGTTTTTATGACTTGAAAAATCATCGACATTTCTTTGTCCTTCCGGAACGAATTCTTCACAATAATGCGGTCACACAGACAGACAAAAACGACAATAGTAAAGAAATATATACAAATTCGAAATTATAAAACATGTCTAAGAACCATCAGTAGAAAACCTGCTTTCAAATAAAAAAACCACATTCAAATCGGTTCACCCGTTTAAGAGCTACGGTGCCACAGACAGACACACAGACACACGCACATAGCGGTCAAATTTATAACACCCCTCTTTTAAAAATACTTAGTTGTCATTTATAAAACCGGAATAATCGGTTATCTGCTAAAAAAAGTAGATACATAGCTAATTACTTGATAGCACGAACACAAAAGAAGTAACAAAAAACAATAGAGGGCTTATTTAAAAAAAAAACCGGCCAAGTGCGAGTTGGACTCGCACACGAAGGGTTCCGTACCACCGTACAATATTTAGCAAATATGACGTATTAAAAATAAACTACTTACTAGATCTCGTTCAAACCTATTTTCGGTGGAAGTTTACATGTTGTGTATATGGTGTTTACATAATGTACATCATATATTTTTTTAGTTTTATCGTTTTCTTATTTTAGAAGTTACAGGGGGGACACATTTTACCACTTTAGAAGTGTCTCTCGCGCAAACTATTCAGTTTAGAAAAAAATGATATTAGAAACCTCAATATAATTTTTAAAGACCTATCCATAGATACCCCATACGTATGGGTTTGATGAAAAAAAAATGTGAGTTTCAGTTCTAAGTAACCCCCAATTTTTTTTGTTTTTTTTTCTATTTTTGTGTGAAATCTTAATGCGGTTCACAGAATACATCTACTTACCAAGTTTCAACAGTATAGTTCTTAAAGTTTCGGAAAAAAGTGGCTGTGACATACGGACGGACAGACAGACAGACAGAAATGACGAATCTATAAGGGTCCCGTTTGGCTACGGAACCCTAAAAACACACAAATCTTCTAATTCGGAATTCAAACAAATCACCGAAAGGAGTCCAGTAATCTTTGTACAGGGACCTTCAAGCTCTTGAAAGATAGGTTTTTTCTACGATAGCCCCGAAGATTGCGTGCAAAGGAAATGCACCTGGCTGCCTCTAGAGAAACTATTGTGAAACACGCGAACTTTAATGGAATTTTACAAACTCACATTAAGCAGTAGGAAGCACTATGGGTATTTTTAACTTTGAGTCGTTTTCAGGTATAATAGCTACGCTTTCAGGCCGTAAATATGCGGCAATGCAGTAATTTCTGAGCGGGTTTGAAAAATGAGCAATTATTACGAACTTATAGTAAGTATGTGCATAGCGAAGTATAATCGTCAAATTTTCTTCACACTAGCCCAAGTCGCCGCTACGGCCGAATGTTAATTTTAACTTTATCAAGGTAAATATTTCGTATTAATTTATTTATTTATTTAAACTTTTCACACTCAAAAAAGTACAAAGGCGGAGGTCGTATAGTATTATTCTCTCTCTGGACAATTATTTTTTTTATATTTTTTTTAGGGTGGTAAATTATTTAATACATATAATAACATTTATAATTATATATATATATTTCTGGACACCTAAGGTATCATTCAAATCCTTTTAAATGTTGTTAATCTTAGGTTAAAAACAATTAAACCTGTCAATTCCTTTTTAAACACCACCTAGATCAAACCAGCGAATGATTTATGGTAATTGGTGTGCAAACAAGGTGTTATGCACACGGAATATAAAAATATAAATAATAGCGAATATTGGAGCAGTCAATAAAGAGTCTCTATATTTATTTTGCATCGTATTTTTGAATAAAACATCACGATAAACCCACATTTTGTGTGCTTGTTTGTTTTCATATTTAGTCACGTGCATTCGGGCATGTTTTCGGTGTATTTGAACCCAAACCTTACTCCTATTTCCACAAAACAGCAATATAAAAACGAGGTATTCCACTCACAGCACCGTATCTAAGCGTACTTGACCGAACGGCACCTAAACTATTCCACTACCGAGATTAAAACAAAAAAATTATAAGTGCGGTTCGGTGCAACAGTGAAAAAAAACCGTAAACATTTGTCTAAATAAAACCGTTTTAATAATATGTCATCACTATCATGAACATGCCTCATAAATAAAGGATTAATTAAAAATGTAAACTGCAAAAATTTCTAAATTTGATAAACTTGAACATTACAATGTTCATGTTAGACAAAATTTTAAATTACTGCAACTCTATACCCAGGACTAAAGGAAGGATTAGTAGTCACAGAGACACGACACAGTTTGCTAACGAGAAAAGTTCCAAACTACTACTTCTTTTTGTTTCACTTTTCACCTAATTAAATTCGTTGAGAGCAAAAAGCTTTACTTTTCCTGGAATACACTTTTCTTGCACAAAGTAGGGTGTAATAATGTATAATGTAAATAGTATATATCCTATACTATTAAATTAACAATATTTGTAATCACGTTCTCGAAAACGGCTCTAATGATTTCGATGAAAATTGAAATATTTTCACCCAGTAAGCCCCGGCGGTGAAAAATCGATCTATCTAGGTCTCATATCTGGGAAAATTAGTTTTCTCTATTTTCACCGGAGCAGAGCTCGATAGACTACGAGTAGGTACATAGTAATAAGTACCTGGTCGACCGAGCTCCGTTAGGGTGATGATAGAGAATGCTTCAATAATTTAATAATAAAGGATAGTTCATACAAATTCCATTCTGCCATGATAGTAGGTACTTACTAATTCCATGCTGCACTGATAGTAGGTACTGACTAATTCCATGCTTCCATGTCATTATTCTAATGTAGCCATCTTGTTTTAAACTTTGGGCGACCGAGCTCTGCTGGGGTAAAAAAACCGAGAAAACAAATTTTCCCAGAAATGAGACCTAGCTAGATCGATTTTTCGCCCCCATAAATCCCTATATTGCAACTTTCATCGAAATTGTTAAAGCCGTTTTCTAGAACGTGATTATAAATATATATGTATATATATATACAAATATTGCCCGTTTAATAGTATAGGATATAAATTGTTATTTTTCTTTTAGTAAAAAAAAAATACTGTCATTATAACGATTATTTGCGAGTTTAAACGAAGAAAACGCTCGGAAACTGCAATAAATATAATTATTGCAAAATGAGCGTAGTATAAAATATGACTATTAGAATCTTCCATTCATACTTTTCTTATATTTATAAAAAGCGACTACTTTCCCATTCACCCATTTCATTTCTGTAACAATTTAAGCTATCTCTGTTGAATTTTATTACCGTAATTTTGGAAAACATGCGAAAATTCACGATAATCATTATAAATCTTTATCTTTAAGCTTATTCTTCATTTTTCATTTTTTATCGAAAAGAAAAGTACTTGAAGATAACATAAAACATAACACCACGCCTGTATTCCCCGAAGGGTCAGGCAGAGGAGTACCTATAGTACACCCACATTTCGCTAGTTATGTCTAAGTCCCATGTAACAGGGGACGAGTCTATTGCCATCAACCGGGCACAAATCCAGACTCCGGGCTGCAACTGAGAAATTCTAGATGGAAAAACGCAATAACACTTTGCCCGACCTGGGAATCGAAACTTAGGACCACATGATCGCCGTCCGGTAAGGACCAGGCCTGGGTCCTTGGTCCTGGGTAAAGTATCCGTATAAAGTCCTTATGTGCCGTGAAGAAGTGAGGATATACGAGTGAGCAGGTATATCAAATTCGTTCCGAAGGTAATATCGTATTATCCAACTGAAGTCTCTTTCCTGCCGAAACTTGCTACTACATTTCCATTTCGCACAATTACCAGTACCGACCCTGGTAAAGCGAGGACGACCCTGGTAGAGCGAGAAGAGCGGTCGCTCTAGGCGCCTGTTGGAAAGGGGTGCCAAAAAGCCAAATGCGAAAAACAACTGCAGGACAAAAAAAAAATTGATGGCGCCTTTTGAGAGGCGCATAAGAGCATTTTATTATTTAGTGACTGATTGAAATTAACACCAATTATTAATGATATAGCACTAAAAGTTTTCTTAATGTTAAAGAAACAGGAGTATACTAATTACACCTACTTAATTTAATTTTAATTCAACACGTATTGATTCTGGGGAGTTTGTTGCGCCACGTCTTCCCAGCTAACGCACTAGGAAGTGGTGAAGGGTGAGCGTTTTGGGGGACTGTCTTATGTTATGTTGACGTTGGAAAAGTGCTGATTCTCAGCCTAGTTTGAATAATTGACTTTGGAATTTTGAACTTTTTGAGGGAAATATTATTTATTTAACATCTAACCGAAGTAAAGTTTACGTCAAGTGAGAACGTCGATCAAAGGGCGCCGAAAGACAATCTCGCTCTACCCTGATCAACTACTAGGGCCGGCGTTGAGAATTAGTGTCATACAGAAATTGCAAAGGATCCGACATGTACCGAGATTAAGTATTTTTTTAAATTAGGAAGGCGAGAATAAACAATTAGCATATAGCTTGGAAACGCGTCTTTGATTCCTTTCAAGATTTCAGAAGCAAAGACAGCTGAAGGCCAATTCTCTTACTTAATAAACGTTTCCATTCAAGTCGCCAGACTGTCAAACTTGTCAAAATGTTGGTATATTGATTGTATTCTTGACAGATTGCGAATAACATTCTAGAATGCGAACGTTTAAAAAAAATTACGGAGGTTGCCCCACAGTTATCTATACTCTTTTGAACTCGGAAGTCCAAACAAAGGAAGTATCGTCCAAAGAAAGGAAAGTGTCAGTCAGAAATTCAAGTAAAAACAAAGAAAATCTTGGATATAAAGAAGCTATTTTCACGAGGAATAAAAAGTGAGTTCATTTGTTTGCACAGGTAAGCACCGTGTACTTCAGTCCAGAATACTTCGGACAAAGGAAAAATGTCTCAAAGGAGTAATTTACAGCTGGAATATGGACGCGGTTAGAACATTTTTTTTTAACACTGCTTGATGGCTTGTTTTATCTTTCGCTATTGTTTTCTTTAATTTATAAAGAAACACAAAGATGTGGCTACTGCAACAAGCAGGTTAAGTGCTGTATCTTTTGCAGATAAAATGCTGCCCTCATTTCCACAATGGTTTTGTTGTATTTTTAAAGGAAATCAGTACCTAGCTGTTAACTCACATGAGATTATTTATTATTACTTATTTACTAGCCGCCCCACAGACGTTGTCCTGTCTAAATTTCGATAGTTTATACAAAAATTCCATTTTTTTTTTCTTGGATTTGAACATTTTCCAGATTTCTTATTTTAGAAATCTTATTTTCCTTTCCGTAAAAAAAAAAATTTGAATAAATCGGTCCACCTGTTCTCATGTGATGCGCTTCCCAACGAACAGCATTTCATTTGTTTATATATATAGATTACGATTATTTATTCTGTTGTACACACATACATTTTTATCCCCAAAAAATTCGTATAAATCAGTCATCAACGCAATTCTCTTAAAAAAAAAAAAAAAAATGCATAAAGAGGTACCTTTATGGTCCGTAAGTGCATACCTATTTACCTACTGTAATGTTTTGTTTTACACCCTAACATGGAAATGCAATCAGCATAAAAATAAAAGATTTTTCATATAGCCGTAAAGTATTATACTGTACATTTCAGTTATAATTTTGTGACTTCAGCAAATGAGTTTGAAGATTGTTATCAAGCAATTCATTGCAAGTTTCAGTTTACAGCCTATCGTGTCAACTGCCTTTTCCTTCATTATTACAAGTCATAAAAACTGTCGTTGACTGCAATGCATAAATGTTTTATGTTGTCTAGATCCGGTAGATTAAAAAGAAAACACTATGTCAATGGGGACACTTCTTCTACTTTTCGTGTGGTTAGCCTCTTAACCGTCGCGGGAACCGCATAGGGGCATGGGCCCATGCAAAATAATGCTTGTCTAAAGTATACCTATGCTGCTCCAACTTTATCAGTTTGTAGGGAAAAGAACAGGAAAGGCATATAGCATCACATGTTAAATTCGACTCTGAACACGTCTCAATGAGTCGGCAGATCGTTTAAGAGGTTAGTAAGTTAGTATTACTAATGGGGACACTGCTAAGTGCCTATAGCAGATAGAGGTTCTAGACAAAAGGAGCCGTTCCGGATAGGCGGTAAAACAGTTATCCTGTTTATACGGTCATGGAGCTCGAGTGCGCGTCTCCTTTTTAGGAAATTTCTCGCCGACTGGTCAGCAATTCACGCGACCAGAGGGCTGGCTCGTGCTTTGGGCAAATAATTAGCATTGCCATTCAACGTGGCAATGCTGCTAGTCTTCGGTTTTTTATATGTCTTAAAATAAATATTATACAGATTATGGAACAGTTACAGTTATCAGTTTTTTATAGCGTTCATAGTAAAATAGCGAGAAATCAGAGTTTAAACGCAAGTGGTCCAAAAAGGGGTGGACCCTCGTCAAGGTCGTTTCTGACGGCCAAGTCTAGCACCACGCACGCTCATTGGTTAAATCAAATAGCGCTCGCTTCGCCGGTTTCCTGTTAAACACTTCCGTCCCTTTTCACGAAATCACTCCCACTTATTTCAGGTACCTACTACTTAGTCTGTGGATCGCAGGAAAGCGAGAGGAAAGATGTTACTCATCAATAAATTACATCCCACTTACCATTATTAGTTCGTTGCGGGTCGATTTGAGCATGTAGTATGGAGAAGCCGGGCGCGATGATGGCGGGCAGCGTGCGTGAGCGCAGCAGGGGCGGGGGGGCACGGCGCCCTCCCCCGCCCAGCGCCTCCGCCGCCGCCGCCGCTGCCGCTGCCGCACTGGAGGAAGAAAAAAATGTCAATTAAACAATACGATGTAAAGTCAGGGAAATTAATTGTCAAACAAAAGGCGCTCTGAAAAAAAAGCAGTTTTTTTTTTTAAATATCGACCGATAAAAGCGCCTCTGTTGGAGAGGCTTAATTGACTACCAACTTCAATTGTCCGTATATTTAAATCACAACTATCATTCTTGGACAGTTGTATGAAACACGACAAATGAACGCAGGGTATTAATTAGCTTAAGGCGCGGACTGACTACGATTTTAAACGCTACAGCTGCACTCACACAACTTCGTCTGCGCGCTATACGGTAGCCCGACGACTAAAGTATGACCGCAATATCTATTTTCACAATTACAGGGCATTAAATAAGGTTGAAAATCGAATAAATATTTGGGTTGACGATGTGAGTAAGCTGCATTTATTTTCCGGGTTTTATTTAGAAATATACACATTAAATTAAATAAGAAGTATTTTTTATTGGGAATATTAAACTATTTTCTACTATTCTACTCGGTTAAAAAATTTCTTTAAACCCTTCTCTGTCCACTGTATTTTTTGCGTCGTATATTTTCATTGCATTACGTCATACTCGACTATCCAAGAAACCAGTTTTTTGTGAATATTGAGGTAACACCGCGCCTTAACAATAAATTTCCCTGACTGTATCTTTGTGCTCGACGTTGAGGCAAACCTAGAAAACTCAAGAGTCAACGTAACAGGAATTGACGTAAATAGTGGAAATAATTTACATCGTGATCTTTATTCAGCCAAAAGATATCCACTACTAGACACGGACATAGGCTACCCCCAAATGCCCCTTATACTTCCCGCATATCTTCACCACCGGGGCACAGTTTATTAAAGTAACAATATCACGTCTCAGCAGCGACCTTGAAATTATTACCTACGGCTGCTCGGTAGATAAACAAATAATGTCGCACCATCCGCGTCAGTGCGTAACTGCCCCGCACTCGAGACTGTTGCGTACTGAGAAGGTGAAGGGTGGGCGTTTTGGGGGACTGTCTTATGTAATTTTGACGTTCGAAAAGTGCTGATTCTCAGCCTAGTTTGAATACATGACGTTTGAATTTGAATTTGAATTTGAGATATCGAACGCCGCTCGTTTCAGCCGTTTTCTTTGAAGATGTAATACTGTTACTTATTTATACTGTGGCTTCGCCTTTCTGGAGGTACACGGTGCTCCAAAACTTTTCGGCCCCATCGGTCATCTGTTCTGAGAGTAATGTGCTCCGTCTTCATTTCTTATGTGGGATGAAGGATCACTGTTTCAATAAAAAGTGTTGGAAGAATGTACTGGATGGTATTTTCAATAAACTTCAATCTTTGCAAATTGGGTATTGCAATAATAATTTGTAGGTTATCTTGTCCTTTTTCCTAAAATGTATTACCCGAAAATCTTGAAAATCTTATAATGAATTAAGCCACTGATATTTTAAAGAATATCGAACAGTATTGTAGAAATAAAAATATATTTTTCTGTCAATGATTATTTGAAATGAAAAGAGCAAATATAAATAGGTAGTGCAAACAAGTTATTAAAAATGCTCGCAACACACTTTAAAACTTCAGATTTAATTGGAAAAAGTTAAAACTACCCAGTGGCAATTTTTGGTACAAATACATGGAACAAAGTCGTAGTAAACACAATAGTTGTGCTCCAAAATTCACAGTTGTATTTTGAGATGAAACTTGTGAACTGAATATCAGTTTTGTTTCAAAATTCGATATTGTTATCAAATTGAAAAGGTTTTTGTATACCGTGGACGCTATACATAGTTCTTGTCCTTAATACTTAAAATGTAATTGGAGCAATGAATTAAGTCAATCAGACACACTTTGGCATTTTCTTTTAACATAATTAACATTTCTAACAAGACAAAGAAAATACAATCAAGTTGGTAGCATACCTCCGTCTTTTTTTGAAGTCTTAAAACAAGCAAGTATTGATTTTCAATAAAAGAAAAATCACTATAAAGTTGGCCACACACGTAACTGTAAGCATGACAAGCTGGCTTGAACAATCATTTTGTGCAAGCGTGCACGACTACCCTTTAGGCCACACACTGTACAAGCAAGCTGAAGAAGCGTCACTTTTTGCTTGAGCGATGGACGACGACGACGTGCTTGGTTTATATTTAGCTGCATTAATTGTGTGCAACTGGCGTGCGTATGATTGCGCAGGTTTACCTCTATACATACATTCAATCATGCTTGCACGAGCGAGGCGCGGAGTTCTATCAATGTTCATGCCGCTTGCACAAGGAAGATGCTTGCACAAAATCATCATACAGACGCTCAAGCACGCTAGCACAAAATGATTGTTCTTGCAGGCTTGACATGCATGCAGTTACGTGTGTATCTTTACATTCCAAAGGAAATGAGCTATAAAATTACACAACACGAAACACACAAATAATTATTACGGAAAACAACAAAACTTTAAGATATCCCGTAAAAACCATAAAAAAACTGAAACATGACATTTCACCCTTTTTTTTTTTTTTTTGCAAGTCGTAATCATCAAATGACTTCTCCCGCTCTGGGCGGAGCGGGAGGGTGTCAGACTTTTACTGACTAAAACCCACCCGTGTTTCTTCCGTTGCCTGTGTGCCGGGGCCGCGATATCCCTCCACCCGGGCTTGATCATACATGACATTGTCACAATCCACCATTTTGTTTAACGTGACAGCCGTGCATCGCGATAGTTGGTAACTTGACATTCACCTCCGGATAACAGCCCAAGAAACTAGATACTTTGGAGATTGCGACTGAACTTTTCTATTATACTTTGAGTCGAGAAGAATATGTAGTAGAGAAATGAGAATCTTAGGAGACCGTAAGTTTAAGTATTACCGCCGCGGCGCACTATGGAAAATCAAAAATCTATAACTTTTTTATTTCTAAACATTATGTTGTGAAATTTTGCACAAATATAGAGTAGTATATATCACTTCAAATGGGATTATATTTTAATATGAATTAATTTAATAAAATACATTAATAAAATAAAACAAATTCAAAAGCATCAAAAATTATGTTTTTTTTTTTTACTATAAATATATAAATGATTATGTCTGCAAATACCAATAGTCATATACTAAATCCCCAAATACAAATCAATATATAATAAAAACATAAGGTAAAAAAATAAAGAAAAATATTGTGTTGAATTTTTTTATATAGATTACCTACCTAATTAATTAATTGTATAAAGATTAATGCTTACTTTATGCTACTTTGATGATAATTTTCTATCAAAATGCTTGGTAATGCACCAAATGTTTTTCCTCCTCCATATAGAAAAGTATTATTAAAGTGGATTTTTTCAAGAGTTTACAAAACACGTAAGTTTAATGTAACAATTAAACGTCTGTTTATTTATCACTATTTTGCTATAAAGAAGTAAATGTAAGAAGTCTTTATATGCAAAAAATTTGGGTAGTATGCATCTTGTTGATGAAATTTTTCACACGCAACATTAGTGCAAACATGATAAACGCCCAAATATTAATGAATTGACATTAATAAATTACAAAAAATACCGCTAACTATTAATATAAGTAGTCTACATTTAAAACCGCAATAGATAGAGGTTTTCTGTTCCCTGACTTGTGGCATACTTTTCACGATAGCTTCAGAAACCGCACGTATCCGCAGCTAATTTTTATAAACGATATTTATGAATATAAACGCTACAAAACAACACCAAATGTAAAGCATCGGGAGACATCGGTAACTATCAAAAGTCTCGAGGAAGTTAAAAAACTGTATCTTTTCCCCTCACTTATTGTTGAGTTTTTTTTTATAGAAATATATACGTAGGTAATCATACAACCTTCAACATTATAATTTCTTTAAAATCTACATACAATGGGCTTTTTAGAACTATTAGCTTAGCACCTAAAAAGTAGTGAAACAGACTTTGAAAACTTAGACCTTGATCAAATTATTTCTAACCTAACTAACTAACAAAGCTGGCTATAAATTAACTATTACCGAATTAACTAGTTGTCAGATTGGAGAAATAAATCAAGATACTATCCAATTTACAATAACTCTCAGAAAATATACTTAGGCACTAGATTTTACTGAACTATGAAAACTTTATAACTGTTTGGCAGAAAATTAATGAGGTTTCACAGAAAAGGAATCTTTTACAAATAAGATATTGTAACTTTAGTTAAGAGCGTGCATTCTGAAATTGGGCAACGTCGCAAATAGCTGTCAAATATTGCGCTGTTTCGATTAATTTAGCAATATTATTGTGGGAAATATGAAATAAGGCTAACTAGTGAACTAAAATATCGATAATGAAATGCAATATTTGAAATGAAATGAAATGAAATTGTTTATTCTGTAAATAGGATATCATATAAAAAAATATGAAAAAATAAGCTAGATGAGGTCGGTGTTTCCTATCTGACTACTCTGAGAAGAAAGGCCGAAACAAACTCAGAGGTCGCAGTCTCTTTTAAAGTCCAGACATAATCTTGGTCAAGCCATGTGAGGACCATGTAGATTAGTGTCTGAAATGGTCTTTTGAGGAAAGAACCACACAGATTCGAGTGGACCTGTCCAGTCAGTGCAAGCATTTGTCAGTAATCGTGGAGCTCAACTCAGAACTTAAGGAGCTCAACTCGACGAACAATACCAAAGACAGGATATTTGGGTAGGCCGCATCAACTACTCAAACTGCCAGACCATCATTAAAACTAACTGAGCAAGAAAAAATAAATAAAAACGAAAAAAAGAAATTATAAAAATATCCACTTAGTCCTCACATTCACAATAATTAAAATAATATAATACTTTACAAACTAATCGTGTCATTTTGAATATAATTTTCAACAATGTCAATGTGTATATAAAACTGGTTTATTGTGATGAATAATTAAAATGTCAAATTTTATGGTTTTCACAAGGCTTAGCAGAGCGAGCATCTCAATCCCAAGCTTTTCTATCTTCTAAATAATCAGAAATTTTATAGTACCCTTTTTTACAAAGCTTGGTTTTAATACAGGTTTTTAAATCGTTTAATGGGTAAGTTTCGAATGTCAACGGGAAGTTTGTTGTAAAAGCGTATACATAGACCCATGAACGAGTTGCCTACTCTGTGGAGACGAGTGCGATGCACAGCAAGGTTGTGTTTATTCCTGGTATTTAAACTATGAATATCGGACATTTTCTTAAAATTTGATTTAATATCGTGACACCGAATTTTTAGTTTTAGATTTAAAACAGTATTTGGAAACTTACCTAATGACTTTTTTACACCGGTTACAACATCAAATTCAGTGTTATAATTGCAATTCATTATCTATATTTTAGTTCACTAGTTAGTGATATACTCGTATCATATTTCCTTACAGTAATATAGCCAGATTAATCAAAACAGTTAAATATTTGACAGTTACTAGCGACGTTGCCAACTTTTTGAATAAACGCTATCATAGGAATATTGTTTTTGTCTTCGTGCAAGTAAAAAGCAAAAATCGTGAGATGTACATTTTAATTTTTCTCCAAGGAATATCAATATGTCCAGTAAGTTATACGAAATAATATGAGCCATATGATGTTTTATGTTGATTCAATAATTCAATATTGGCTTGAAAGTCAGATAAAAAGATATTGAATTGAAAGATAGTTATGCAGCTGATTTAGTGCCAAGAGTTTGAAAGAATTATGTAATGTTTGAACTGCTTGATTATTAAGATTCATAGTGTTAACTAATTCACATCATCCTGTAAAACTCCTTGTTGCACAATACTTACCTTCTCTATAACTTCATTATTATTATTTAATTTCTTACATCGTTGCCCCGACCGCCTAGTTGGCCTGGTGGTCGCAAGCCCTACTGCTGAGCATGAGGTCCTGGGTTCGATTCCCGAGTCGGGCACAGTGAAATTGGGTTTTTCAGCAGCCAGGAGTCTGATTTTGTGCCAAGTTGATGGCAATAGGTTCGCCCATTATAACATGGGATTTAAACATTGCTGGTGAAATCTGGGTGTACTATAGATACACCTCTGCTTAACTTTTCGGGTCATACAGGTATGAGGTTATGATATATAGATTCAGTAAATGATTCTGAAGCCCCCAAAAAAAAATTGTTGTTCCTTATATATGGACCGCGCGGTAGAACACTTTTTATATGAAACAGCAGATTAAAAAAAAATAACCGACGTAAAATTTCAACGCAGGAGGGTTCAGAACCATGTACTGAATCCATGGTAACAGTTTTCGCGTCGATGTTCCTGCCACCCTGTTTTGTTTTATGTTTAGTTTGTAGGGGCCCTAAACGTCACTTTATAATTAGAACACAATCACGTTGGTCACAGAACATTCTGAGTTGCAGCAAGATGTTTCAATGCTTGAGTGTTTTAATAAACATAATTATCAGACGTCAGGAGCACTTTGGGATTAGAAATACAGCTCTTGATTTACTAAGATCATACCTGAAAGATGAAAGGTTAAAGTTCAAGTAAACGGCGTAAACTCATTAGAGTCTGAAATGGCATTGGGCGTTCCTCAAGGTTCGATATTGGGTCCATTCCTCTTTTTAGTTTACATTAATGATTTACCCCAATTATTTCAAAATCAACCGAAGATGGTGTTATTTGCAGATGACACATCATTGATCTTTAAAATCAATCGACGGTCACAAAATCTTGACGACGTGAATAGCTCTATTCTTCAGGTCCAAGATTGGTTTACGGTAAATAATATGGTACTAAATAAAAATAAAACCAAATGCATTAGATTTAAATTACCTAATGTTAGAAGTAGCGCATGTGACATCATATTGAACGGAGAAAAACTGGAATTTATTAATCAAACGGTTTTCCTAGGAATCACGCTAGACGAGAAATTACAATGGGGACCTCTAACCTCTCTACCTATAACATCTCTTGCGGGGCGGCTAAGCTCGGCCGCTTATGCGGTTAGAAAGATAAGACAGTTAACAGACGTTGAAACCGCGCGTTTGGTCTATTTTAGCTACTTCCAAAGTATTATGTCGTATGGCATTTTACTGTGGGGTAGGGCTGCTGACATTGACCCCATCTTTATTTTGCAAAAGAAAGCTGTCAGAGCCATTTATAATCTACGTTGCTCGCCGCGAATCTTTCAGGGAACTACAATTAGACCTTTATGATTTACATCGTCGCGAATCTCTTAGGGAACTATTTGGAAGGATTAATATTATGACGGTACCTTGCCAATTCATTTATGAAAATATTATGTACGTAAGAAAAAATCTATATATTTTTAATAAAATAAGTGATAGACATAATTTTAATACTAGAAATAAAGATAAAATAGATCAACCATTTTTCAGATTATCTAAAGTACATACATCTTTTATGGGGTACGGTGTTAAAAGTTACAACAAAATACCTTGTGATATTTTACAATTAAATGAAAGAAAATTTAAAACTCATATTAAAAGCACACTTTGTAAACAAGCATACTACAAATTAGAGGATTATATCCAAGATAAGAATGCTTGGAAGCATGCTGGTCCAGCTCCATAGGATAATCTAGAATCTAGACAAAATCAAACTGGTTGCTAATTTAAGTTGTATAAATTATTATATTTTATTATATGACATTGATTTTACATTCTGTGATTACTTCCTCACATACTGACTTATTAATTGTAACTTTTTTTTTGGAAAATCGTCTACTTTTACAATGTTTGTAAATATGTGAGAACCATGTATCTATCACATAAGTAATTAATTTATCTGTCGTTGCTCTCTTAAAAAAAATCTTTTTACCTATATTGTGGTATAGTATTTTTTTTTTTTTTAGATGCATCGTCTTCACATATAATTATATAACTAATGTACCTACATATACAAAATATTGTAAAACATTTTAAAAGAGTAACGGTGGAGTTTCTTGCCTATTCTTCTCCATACGAAAACTACCTTTTGGAAGGGGCGACTAGAATCATTTTTTTTTTTTTTGTAATTTTTGACGTTCAAAAGTGCCTTGCAAGGGCCTATTTGAAATAAATGATTTGACTTGACTTGACTTGACTTGTCAAATTATCTCCTCTCGCATAATGCAAGACGAACCCTTTGCTTAGTTACGCCACGACACCTTCCTGATTCCCAATTATCGTTACCGCGATAATGATCCCACAATTCCCCTATTTTTATATCGTCAATATATTGTGTTTTAACAACCTGAATTATTCTCAGTTCCAGCGTCTTCGTGCGACATCATAATGCAACATGGTGCTTACTGGCACTGTCTGCGGTAAACGACGCTCATTTCGCGCCAAAAGCCTTTGCCATGTCTCCCAACAGAATTTAAGGAGTTATGCTTACGGAAGCGCGGGAGAAAATGGACGTCATTTGCAGCCGTCTTATGTTAAAAGTATATTATTTATTTTGAATGTTACCTTTTTTTGTACGGCAACATACGTGAAATTATACTCATTATTGTTGAGTGTTGTGACGTTTTTATCGCCTGAAAGTAAGAACCTCTTTGGGTATAGACGATGCTGGTGATATCTTTGATGACGTGGATCCACGCGAGACAAAATAGTTGATTATTTGTTTCTGCAATTACGGCATTCAACTGGTTAAAGGGCAGCAGCACATCCTCCACATTAAAGGAATTATTCAAATGCGGTAGCCGAGTTTTCCATCTTCCTGGGATCGATTACTAAGCAAAGCTCAACGTTATTGAGTTTTCGGCTTGGCAACATTCATGTTTCTTAGAAATGTAGGCTATTACATGGGACTTAACATACCTGGCGAAATAATTGTACTAGACTATTGATACACCTCTGCGTAACCCTTGGGAACCAAAGCGTGATGTTATGTTACAATGTCCAAACGAAAGTTCGGTTTCGGTTTCGGTCGAGTTTCGGCAAACCTGCCGAAACTACGATCGAAACCGAAACTGCATTCGGGAGTTCTCGCGCTGTGGTCGGTCATGTTCGGCGCGGTAAATTCCATCCAAGCGACGAAGACATTTTGCCGCGTCCACGTGCCTAATCATGTCGTGACTGGCTTGTTTGCAATTCGTTTTGTTTGTTGTGAGTTTTCGTGTGATTTACTTTGAATTCGGTAAGTTTTATCACAATGATATAGCGTAAGAGTAGGTAGTAAACATAAAAAATATATTTAATAATACAAACTAATACATAGATTATAGTAGAATTAAGTTTAACATAACTATCTAAATGTTTTTTGATTAGTTTAATTCACGCGCTAATGCTTTACGTAACTAATGTTTGTTTAAAAAATTAAACTTATGTTAATTTTTTTTTTAAACCATGAATAATATTTAAAAGAAGAATCTACCTACTCAAATAAACACCTATTTTAAGTATTTTTAAGGCGCAATTAATATTTTTTCATAAATGAGGGGTTATAACAACCCCTCAAATATGAAAAAATAATATTTGTTGATTATCAATAAAATAAAATTACTATGTGATTTAAAAATAAAAAAATAAAACTGACTGATTATAAGAACGTTTTCTCTATTTTACCTCAAAACATGATCCTTTTAAGGAAGTTTCAGTTTCGGTTTCGGCCGAAACGGACACCTTTGCCCAAATTCGTTTTCGGTTTCGGTTTCGGTCGTAAAACCCAGTATCAGTCGGACACTATTATGTTATTAAACTTTCTACCCTATTAAAACTCATACCACTCACACCCTATAACACAGCATACTAAAAAGGTTTAATATTACGCTTTCATTTCCATAAACACACGCCAAGAAAGCGAGTAATGTAAATAAAACCGAATATGAAAACATAATTTTTCGCCGGTTAGCATGATATCCATTAGTAATCCAAATAAAATAAATAGCAGCCTTTGTGATATGAAAAGACCTCAAGTGGGGTCTATTCGGCTCTTTTATTTTTTTACTCCTAATCCAGGTCCACCCATGTGCCAAATTGCATCCAAATCTGTTCAGGCGTTTTAGCGTTTTAGCGTAGCAAATAAACAAACTCATAAATAATATTAGTTACGATTATAGCTAGTTTAGCTACAATATCTCGATTTAATAACGAGTATGGAAGACGTAAAGAGCACAATCAGATGTATAAACTGCTGAAACACAAGCCTTCGAGGTCGTGCATAAATCACGTGATGTTTTTAGCAACTTTTTAACCCCCGTTTCCCCCTTGATGATACGTGGTGAGGTTTTACACTAACGCCTCCCCCCCTACCCAAAGTCACGTTTTTTGGTACAAAATATCTTTAAAAAATACAGAATGTTTTATTTGGGGGGCCGCTTTTCGGTTTAGTCGAAATGCGTGTTAAACGAAAAAATTAATACACGTCATATCTCACTACACCCCTCTCCCCCTTGCGATATTTTCTGATTTTCTTGCGAACCCCCTCCCCCCTTTAGAGCCTCACGTTTTATGGACGACCCTTTCTCTGTGTGAGAAGAAGTGAGCTGCAGTCCATCACAAAGAACCCAGTGCGTTGGTGGACGTCACATGTCCTCGAATTTTTGGTTCGAGAACATGTGACAAATGAAGAGAAACCATGTGAAATAACTCTTTATTACAATAGAACACATTTTCTAACTAAATAGTACTATTACCAGTTACTGCAGTAACTGTCGAATTAGCTGTTACAACAGGCAGTACATCAGGAGTATTCCAGAGTTGGACGGTGGAATTCTTTACTGCAGTTGCATGACTAATAGTCATGGTATGATGATGCTTACGAGTTATTGTTGCAGTTGTTACAGTATTTACTATTTTGGTAGTTGTTTCGTTTAAATTAGCATTTTTACCATTTCTGCGGGAATCATCTGCCTTTTCTATGGCTGCTGCTTCAGTCGACGTTACGTTCACGATTTTTAAGGTGTTGTGCCCACGATCTTTGGAAATTATAAAAATAGTATTTTAAGAATGGAAATTAAATAGCTAACTGTTTGCAAAGATTTCAGTCTAACTACCTTATAGCGAATAAAATAGAAAAGTTATTGTGAAAACATTTTCTTTGTATCAATATTTTGTTATCTTTCAGTCCAAGCTTTGTTTCTTTCAATGCCAGCAAATAATAATTTAGTCGTGAAGAGACATTTCAAAATAAAATAACACCTGCAAGCTTATCGGTTCACAGTTTGTTAAATTATATAAAAAGAGAAATTGAGTCACAAAAGTTTCCAGATACTTGCGTAGATTTAGGGCAGTATCACACTGACGATTTGTCAGCGTGTTTCCAGCTAGGCGTTCTGTGAACGTATTCTCCAGCGGTGCGAAGCGAGTTAGCCGCGAGTACGACACGTGTTCGTGGCGTTTTCGTAATATGTCCCACTCTCTATTGAACACTTGCATGTCCCACTCTCTATTACACACTTACGGCAATAGCTCTCGCTAAGCAAACGCGACGAGCGCGATAAACAAACGTCTCGCTAAAAACACGCCCGCAAATCGCAGGCGGTGCTATAAGACCCTTATGAATAACCAAAAGGACTCGTAAGAACTTCTTCTCGAAGGAACAGGTATAAATGGTTATTCTTACCAGAGAATAAGCCAGTCAATCCAGGTATAAATAGTCCAGTATCTCCAACACCCAGTTCCACGTGAACAACGCCAATGTTAGATATTCCATTAGCATTCATGTTTACCAAAGTTTTACCTAAAAATGTATCAGGCATGAGCAAGATTTTCATAAATTCTAACGCCTTTGGGAGCTAGCTGGTCTCATGTTTACTTATTATAAAAACGCTTTTACGAAGAAAAAAGAAGTCTCATATACAATATAGGTCTACACCGGCCTATTACTTTTCGTAAAAGCATTTTCATAGCTTGTGGTCGCTAAATTACACTTTGCTAGAAGAAACTTTGATGACAGTCCCATGACGGTCTCGTGACAGTCTCATGACTTGTGACCTGTGACTTGTGACTTGTGACTTAGACTTGTGACTTACTGGTAACTTGTAACTTATGATATTTGACTTAAGACCCAAGGCTGAAGACTCAAGACCCAAGACCCAAGGCCCAAAAGCCAAGACTCAAGCTCATGTTTAATAAAAATACTATCAAAAAGTATTTACAATGGAGATGCGAGTGGAAACGCCGGGAGGGCACGCCCTAGGAGGACATATAAGTTATCTAATTGGTGGTGTTCTTTAGAAAAGGCAGGTGTGTAGTATATGAACTTAAACGAAGCAAAAAGAGTAAGCAAGAAGCGTAGCAGGTCAATAGTTTCTGGACCCATACGGCCCCCTCGGCGAGAATTTGAATAAAAATCCTAATCTCCGCTAATACTTCGGTCAGTAAATTATCGAAGACTGGACCTGTGGCGGCATCTACATCGCCACATGCGAACTACGCATCAAAGACCTGACGGCTCACTAAATCCCGACATCACACAAATCCTGCATCGCGCAATTAGAGTTTACGGCGCGAACGACATTCAAAGCTGAAGTTTATTTAACCGATTTCTATTTTATATCTTTCTTTTTTTTATCCCTTTGCAAATCTCAGTCGCAGAAATAATTTTCTTGTTTAAACATTTGTACCAAAATTTATGCTTGTTTAAATATAATGTTCTGGAGGTTTTCGAATTATATCAAACACAATTAAAAGCTTACGTCATCACTAATTAATTTTCCCTGTCAGCGCTCATTACTTATGGAGGACTTGGTTGAATTGACTTAACTTTGGCGCATAATATTAAAAGCAAGACGTATTAATGTGTTTCGAACTCCTGATATTTTAGTTGCGAAATATAACTTCCGTATTGTGGGAATAAATTGTCATTTCATAAAGACTGGTGAAAATATATGAAATTTTATTTGCGATCGTATATCTTCCGAAAGAATATCCTACTGCAGAATCCAAGGTTGATACAAAAGAACATCTAAAAGTCGCTCCGATGGTGAAACAATTTTTACAGAATTTCAGTAGATAATAAGTTTTTTCAACGTCAGTTATAATGATGCTAAAGAACACGCAGTTCTAGACCATATAGGTATAAGTATAGAGAGACAGAAATGAAGGCTCATATGACTAATGGGCGTATTAATAATTTCTAACGTGGCGATATCATCGTGGACGTCCATGGCATCACGATAACACAGGGATGTAAAATGTATGGAATTGTAAGAAGAAAGTTTTATAGTCTCGTCCACGATAACATTATAACGTGCACGTATTTCCCATTTTATGTACATGGACGTGGACGTCTCGGACAATTATCGTCACGTTAGAAATTATAAAAACGCACACTGACAAAAATTCAAATTAGATACTATAACCGTTTCCATACCAGTTCCATACTTGAGTTCCAGATTAGTGTCACCAATAGCACTGATGCCGTTAACATTCAGTTTCACATCAACGTTTTCCAAATGTTTTTCACTAAACTTGTCATGAGTCAGAACATTGTTAGTATTATTGCCATCAACGCTATTCAGCGCTTTCTTTTTCCTTTTCTCTCTGACCTCTTTCAGTTTTGCTTCTAGCTGGAATTAATATTTTAATTTATTCTGCAATTGTTTTTTTTTTTTTTTTATTGTGTGGGTAATTGAATTATATATTAGTTCATCGTGTTTTAAAAAGGGCTATACTTAGTAAATACTGTTTTATTTCGAATGAGTAACACAACAATAACTCTCTAGAGATTTTTAAGAGAACTTTATACAGGTTGGCACGAACATCGACGCGAAAACTGTTACCATGGATTCAGTACATGAGTCTGAACCCCCTTGCGTCAAAATGTTTAGTCAGTAATTTTTTTTAAATCTGCTGTTCCATACATTTTGACCATTATGATGAAATAAGCAGAATCTTTGTACTCAAAATTATAACTATGTCGTATCTCTATGTATATTACGGTGCGTACATAAATAATAAAATAAATAAATACCTAAATGATAAAAGAGGAGAAGAAGTAACGCTTAATATAAATAATAACATTAAGAAATTAGATACTAATTCAACATTAAAAGAAACAAAAAGAGACTGATAATGTTTAATGACAGATATTACGTCAATAGAAGAAATAACGCAAATCTCATCAAAGTTAATAAGAACAAACATAAATGATGGATTCGACCTTGACAGTAGACGATCTGTATTGATTACATTCGGAAGAACAGTGAACTGCCTACACAGGTCCCAATATGTATAGATAAAACGAACACATATAGAAAGATATAGAGAATTGATAATTACGAAGTATTTTATGGAATGGAGAGAATAATACCTATCTCACTACAATCATAGAAGATCGCTAGAAATCAGAAAGATCATAAGGAATAAGCGGATATAAAAAAAACAAATGATCAATTGAATCCATATTATATACATCTTCAATATTAGGTTAAAAATCACACTATTCCATTATTTACTCCGATATGTTATTTAATATCGAGTGGGTGTGAACCTACAACGTTTACCTACATGACATTTTTTTTTATTTTTATTTATGAAGTTTTTCTTAAACAAAGTTATTGTTACTTTTGAACTTCCAATTTCGAAATTGCAATGATTCCCGGCGCCCTGAATATATTAGGTACAATATATCCTTCTCATGATATATTACAACAACATATCTCGCACATCCACGTTACATCACGTAGGAGGCTCCTAACAAGGTTAGTCGTTCGTCCCGAAGCCTCCGGCATCAGATAATTGATTTGTTTCGAAGTTCGCACATCGAGAGTAATTCACCAAAGGAGCAATTGTGATATGTGCCAGTACTCGCATCACGAATTCCGTTAAAAGTTGGTGAACTCTTGAACTGAGATCTGTGTGATGTTGCCAAGTTTCTGATACTTTGGCTCTAATTGTGTGCTCATTTTCTGTGACAAAACGAATAGCTACTTTTTTATTTTTGGATAAGTATGATTTTCTTTGCATTTGTAACTTTGATCTTTGAAGTTTCGGAAACTCGGACAAATAATCATTTGTAGAATGATA
The DNA here is from genome assembly GCA_947364205.1 of Agrochola lota. Classification (NCBI taxonomy): domain Eukaryota; kingdom Metazoa; phylum Arthropoda; class Insecta; order Lepidoptera; family Noctuidae; genus Agrochola; species Agrochola lota. The sequence continues at coordinate 5,718,758 of OX376223.1, forward strand.
GTCGTCTTATATGTGCCTTCCTTATGCCTAAAAGTTTTTGATAATGAATATCATCATCTGCCTAGCCTCCCAACTATGTTGGGTTCGGCTTCTGGTCTAACCGGAGACAGCTGAGTATTAGTATTTTACAGGGAGCGACTGCCTATCTAACCTCCACAACCCAGTTCTGTGGACTGGGTAATACGATACCCTTGGTAAGACTAGTTGTCAGACTTTCGGGCTTCTGGCTACCCGTATCGACTGTCAAAGATCTACAAATGACAGCCGGGACCAACGGTTTAACTTGCTTTCCGAGGCACAGAAGGGTCTCGATATATAATGGATGGCCACCCATCTATATACCGACCTCGGCAAGCGTAGTTTAACCTTCGATTGACCCACGCGGCTGTAATTACTTAGCCACCAGCCCCTCCATATTTTTTAAGATTATCGCTTCCTAATGATACTCACATAATAGGGATGTTGACTAAAAATGTTTTTTTATTATCTGAATGACGGACAATATTTTTTTTTCCTTTCACCAACCCTATTGTCATTTCAATCTCACCAGAAAACTTAATTTCGGCTCTTTTAAGGAGGACGTCCACCCACTCTATTGATACCTACTCCATATTTACTCCTACCCTAAAATTTAAAATAAGCATGTAATACGTACCATTTCTAATAAAATATCTTTTTGTTCTAAAAACGTTTCGTCAACTATTTCACTTCGCCTTTTGGGATCTAAATATGGTTTCACGTTCATTGAACCACTATGTGGATTTAAATTGGCTTGAATATCTTCCAGTCCTGCTAACATCTACGAAAAATATTACAAAGCTGTAAATACATTAAAGTTAAAAATAAAGACTACTTTGTTAGTAGGTCATAGGTCATGAGGTGCTGAATTGGATTTCTAGGTCGGGCAAAGTGTTATTGGGTTTTTCCATCAGGAATTTCTCAGTAGTAGCCCGGAGTCTGAATTTGTACCTGGAAGAAAGCCATAAGCACGCCAGGCTATAGAATAGGACTCCAACATAACTGACGAAATGTGGATTATCGGCGATGTAACTTTTTGTTAAAAGTCGAAAGTTTGAAGGTAGACCCCCACTAGGTGAATCGGTTAAGGTCGCGAGAACCCTTGGATGCGGGAGGCACAGGTCCGGTCCAAGTAACGATGCCTGAGGGAGGCCTATGTCCAGCAGTGGAGGTCTTTCGACTTAATGATGATGATGAAAAGTTAATTCATAAAGCTAATTTAGGTTATCCCACCGAGATATAAAGATCAGATTGTGAATCATCTATCAGAATGCAGCAGCTCAGTTAGTTAGATTCGTCATCACATCATATTGTTAACGTTCAGGAAGATCTGATTCATAGAAATTCTAGGATCTTATAGTTTATAATTTTTCCATAAAAGCATATTTTAAGATTCTGGTCGACTCACCAAAGAACCAATCAAAATATATTCCGAGCTGTTAACAGCCATCGTCTTCACACATAATTAATGTATACAAAATATTGTAAAAACATTTTAAAAGAGTAACGGTGGAGTTTCTTGCCCATTCTTCTCCATACGAAAACTACCTTTTGGAAGGGGCGACTAGAATCAATTAATTTTTTTGTAAAATTGACGTTCAAAAGTGCCAATTATGTGGCTAATTGAAATAAATTGTTTGACTTAGACTTTGACCAACGTATTCTCAAATGAATCTGCTGAAATCTCGCGTGTTTTTCTAATAACATTTTCATTCACTATCAGACGAAGAAACAAGAGGAAATTCGTATCCAAAAGGTGACAAACTCTGATCTTTGATAACTCAAAGAGAAAGAAAATAAAACATCTGGTTTTTTTTTCAATTCAATTTCTTAGACAGTTGATTCACAAAACGAAGCAGACGAAGCATGTTTATTTACAAATGTATTGTAGGTTTTTTATCTAAACCGTACATTTTGATAATTTATAATGTATTTATCTACAACGTCGGTGAAATCTTTTGATGTGGCAGTTTTAAAGATTTTGATTTGCATTTCTGGAGAATTAGCAAACTATATTCTTATTAACCAACTTCAAAAACAGGTTCTCAATTGGACTGTATGTTGTTTTTTTTTTGTATGTTTGTCATGCGTTTACTCCGCCAATTATGAATTGAGTTTGATGACTCTTTTTTTGTTTGGTAGGTGATATTTCAGAGGTAGGCCCATATACATTTTATTAACTTTGCTCGGGTAGGTTTTGAGTTAGCTTCAATAATACATGTTTTTCCAACTTAGCCTATGTGGATGATATGATGATAGGTTGGTGGAACTGTTATTTACTTAGCTGGTAGTGGTATCCGAATTTGTGTAGAGTAGGTACCACAACAAAAAAGTGAAAAATTAAAACTTACCTAATTCAGACAATAAGGAAATGTAAAAAAAATCAACAGACTTCAAAAAAAAACACTTCAAAGTGAAAAATAACTTGAATTTCGGAAGTCGGTGTGTTTGGTTCTAAATTTTTCACTTTTTTGTTGTCGTTGTTTTTTTTTTTAAGTTTTTTTTAATGTTCGTAATTGTCTGAATTAGGTTCTTACGGAACGAACAATTGGAAAAAGTTCCCGGAAAAATGTCAAATACGGGAAAAAACTGAACGTCCTTTTTTGTATTTATTATTGAAATTTGGACAGTACAACATCTGTCTGGCATGTTATAAAATCTTGGTTACATTATTCAATTTGAGACTACAAGTAAACCTCAGAGAAGCAGGAATTATGGCGCAACTTGAATTTGGTAAAGCTAATAAGTACTCCAAGAACAAATTTCATCATTATTAGGGATGTTGACTGGAAAAAAAAAACTATTTAGTCCGTCAGTCAGATAATAAAAAAATATTAGACATGAATTTTTTGCTTTATCATATTCATTAAAAATGGTTTAGATAAAACGCATTAAAGTTAGGGAGTGGGGGCTCGATACGTCACAAGTCAGTATTAAATCTACCGGGGTTTGACGTCATGCCTCATTTTAACGATTGCCTACTCAATGTATTGCCGTAATCTTTTGATTACGTAAAAAAAGAAAAAATATATGTCAAATATTTATTAATATATTAACTGACGGACAAAAAAAAATTGTGGGCCTACCTATTATATCAGAAACACTAGATGCTGATGCAACTTCTTATCTTTTAAACCCTTTTAACCACTTTCAACCCTTTCAAACAAAGACGGGCGAGTCTATTTTAGTCTACGACTACTCGACTAAACGGCACGATTTGTCTATAAATGTTACTCTGAAACCGTCACGTTCCATTTTAACTGTTTTATTAAGAAACAGTCTTATTTACAAAATAAATTAGCTGGTGTTGAACTTTGGGGAAATTAAGAAAAGTTTATTATTTGAATTTTTGGGTTTTGTTTAATTTTGCTGTTAATTTGGGTGTTTCAGACCCAACAGACAAAATTCTGGTAATAATTCTAGTAATTTTATACTGATTTATAGGAAAGTACTCCAAATCAGTTTAAAATTACCAGAATATTACTAAATTTCAGAAAAGCTAAAATCATTTTAAAAATATTCGAGTCGATTTTAAAGTCTACGTTCATGAAACGGAACGTAAGTACTTATACGATTATTGAAATAAAGAAATACGAAATAGCCCGTACCTATTCTTTTAGCTTTATCAATCATCGTAATTACAGTGGCTAGTCACCCACAGTCACCCACAGTCACCCACCCACGTACCCACAACATACATAAAATTACCCCTTTCGACCACCACGCACAACAAATTACCTCCCGACCGACGCCAAGTTATAAATTGGTAATTTCGATAAATAAAAAGTTTACACTGTTTGGTAAATTGTTTACTTTTTATTTATCGACATTTCGAAAATGGAATAATAAATTGATGATACAACGGCAACATCCCTAGTGGCTCAAAGGTTAACAAGATTTATATTCGAATAAATAACGTACGTAGGAATCTCAATATCACTGAAATGTTTTCATTCAACGTCAAAATATTGGCATAAGCAATCAAATATCAGTGTCTATAATCAACATAAACGATAACTCCATTTGGCCTATGATCTGTTCCAAAAGTATCTGATGAAAATGTAAACAAATGGACCAGAAAACGTACCTCCGATGCCCACTTACAAATTGAGTGCTTTAATTTGATTATTTGAATACTAAAACATAAACCTGAAATTTTAATTTTAAATCACCTAGATGTTTTTCTTTTGACATTGGGTTTTTTTTATCTGATAAAATTTATTATTTACCTCATTGTGGTTAAATGACTTTACATATAAATCTTTTATACAATCTGACAGTAAATTAAATGACTAACTAACTATACAAATAAATACAAAAACAAAAGGACACTTAGACGGCGAAGTATTCGACGGCATCTCTGTCATCCGAAAACGTGCCTAGACGACTGACATTGAGGTTGATTTTAAAACCTCCATCTTCGTCGATAATTAATCGGTTCTAATTATTTAAAAATGTTATTCATGGAGGGGTATACAGTTCAAACCTTCTAAATACGGATGAATGGGTTACTAATTCACTTTAGTGAATGATTGTGTAAGAATTTGACGTTAATAGGATTTGTTTACAGTTTCAGCACATACTTTTGAAACAGACTTTATATAAAACATAACATTACCTGTATTTCCCGAAAGTTCGGCAGAGGTCGGTATTTAATACTTATATTTTACTATTATGTCTCATGTATACAGGGTCAAATTAAATTAGCTAGCGAAACTCCGCAGACGTGATGGATACCGATATCTAAACATGATAAAGCAAAAAAAATATTTAATTGATGATTTTCTTTGGGGTCATCAGCCGCAGTGTAGTTAAAAATCTGGTAAAAAAAATAGTTTTTTTTTTTTGGTAAACTCCACAGATGTGATGGATAGAGATATCTAAATACGATCAAACAACAAAACTGATTTCTCAACTCATACATCAAGTAACAAAACTACCAGCGGTCGTTGACGCATTTTTTTTTTGGCGTGTTTATAAACTGAATCCCATCAGGTCTGCGTAGTTTCGCTAGCTACTTTAATTTGATCTTGAAAAGACGTGCTTATTGCCATTAGCCGATAAAAAATCCAGACTCAAGGCTACTGAGAAATTCTTGATAGAAAATAATATCAACACTTCGCCAAATCTGGAAATGAAACCTTAATAAATCAACGCTCTGCAGTCGCCCTTGCTGAAAACAAATCAACGAGCCGGTCTGACATCAAATATTGTTTCTAATCTTATATTTACAAAAAAAAAGACGTATTTATTAACTAGGCTAAGCTGGTAATCCATTCTGTCTCTCACACGATAAGAAATATTTCTAACTCAAAGCCCAGCTATAGAAAAAAGTAAGCTTATCGAATCTGAAGTGACGCACGTACGATTGGCACGTACCACGACGGCGTACATTTTCTTTATGTAAAAGATTTCTTTTTCAACTAATCGGATGCAAAAGATGAAAATTATTTATACTTTTTAGGGTTCCGTACCCAAAGGTTGCCAAACGGAACCCTATTACTAAACCTCCGCTGTCCGTCCGTCCGTCTGTCTCTCAGCGGGCTGTTTCTCATGAACGGTAACACGGGTGGACGGTTGAAATTTTCACAGATTGTGTATTTCTATTGCCGCTATAACTACAGATAATAAAAATAAAATAAAGTTAATTTAAGGGGGTTCCCATACAAGAAACCTGTTTTTTTTCGGCGTTTTTTTTATCATTTGCATCTTTCAAAGAAACAACTGCTTAAACAGCCGTCATTTCTTACTTAAAGCTTAGAACTAACAATATTGATAGCCATAGAATGAATACACTGAGATCAATCAAAAGAAAGATAGGTTGTTTAACCCTACTCCTGCCGTGCGTTTGTTGCTTTGAGGAAAATCACCTTCTGACGAGTAGGTGACTTTCCTCAAAGCAACAAAACGATTTCAAACCATAATGATTACCAACAAAATTTATATCAAGTGCGTGCCCTAATAAGCTTATCGCCATGTATATGTATAGTCCATTTCCGTATACGATGAAATGTTAATTACACAACCGTCTCATCGTACCGCTGTCATCCACATCTAACCAATTAGGAAAAGGTTTAATATTGAAAAGGTTCCTGATGGAAAGGTCTGGTCCATACCGACATTATATATAATATCTATAGATGTAAACTTCTGGGAATACCTACAAACATTCATCTATAAGGCTGCGCGCACTTTGAATGCGTTTTCATACGAATTTCACTCGTGCGCACACGTACGACTATGGTTGTACAAATTACTGAACAGACAGCTGTGCTGCTGGGGAGTTTGTTGCGCCTTTGTCGCGCCACTTCTTCCCAGCTAAAGCACTAGGAAGTGGTGAAGGGCGGGCGTTTTGGGGGACTGTCTTATGTAATTTTGACGTTCGAAAAGTGTGCTGATTCGCAGCCTAGTTTTAATAAATGTTTTTTTTTTTTTTTTTTTTTTTAATTTAATTCTCCTATTAGATACGTTTTTCTCCGTCAAATAGGTACCTAGTGTTTCGGTGACATCGCATTGAAAAAACGAAAAACCCGGATTGTGAAAAAGTTCGGATTGTTCTCGAACGTCCGAACTACACGTACGTATACGTACGACAAAGTCGCACCTGTGGCTAGTCGCTACGTCCGCGTCAGGGGGCGCGGCAGGCGGGTTACGGGCATGGCCCTTAGGCGCAGGCCACACATAAATGGTGTCGGGCGAGGACACGGTGCGGGCGCCTTCCTGTTCCATTCAAATTGTATACTAAGCGCATAGAAATAAAGCGCAATTTAGGATACACGGAATGTCGGAGGCTCGGGCGTGGATATGAAATTTGAATGGAACAGGAAGCCGCCCTCGCCGTGTTCTCGCCCTAAAGCCCCGCGGTTTTGTACGGTGCCCGTCAATACGGGCACGTTCCTTGAGTGGCCATGTAGGCTTGACCTGTGGCAAGTGCGGCGGTAGCGCAACTTGCCTATGGTATTCAGCAGGAGCGCCACGGCACACAGTGTGAACTAAGTCGCACCCAGTCTACCCTTGTACTTGAAAGGTCGGGATCGTTCGTGCGTGTTCGTACGTATACGCACGAGTGCAATTCGTATTAAAATGCATCCAAAGTGCGCGCGCCTTAAGGAAAAAACTACAAATGAATTCCACAGACAGCCAATTGATGCATGCCTCCATGACTAACGCCCGAAAAACGTGATTCGATAGACGTAAAACAAAGCTGTATGTATGTTAGCATGTATATCACACAGGGTACGTACCAGTAATGTGAAAGCCAAATGTATTACCGCCATTGCGTTTAACTGTTGACGTGAAACGAACCAATAAGTCTGGCAATGTACGGCGTTGCCAGCGAAAGGAAGAAAATTTCGCCGTAATTACAAACAGCTAATATTTGAGTCAAAAAGCATAGACGGCCAGCCTGTTCCAAAATTCTTATTTTAAATAGTGTAGTTTTCATTTAGAACTGCGTAGTCATACTTCTAGAAAGCCAATGGACGCTCTTGACTGCCTTATAACCCTATGAGAGAAATTGAAATGAGAGAACACCCGACTAACATCTGTTCTACTTAAGAAAACCGCTATGTATAATTTGAGAAGCCGAGAGTTGGTTTTCAGTTCAGAGGACGTAGCACTGAAAACCGATCAGAAAGGAAAACTTTCCCGAAATCCCGTCAAACATCCTCTCTATAATATTCTCCCTGAAATTACGAAACTTTCCCAAAGCTAGCAACACGAAACGTGCGAAATTTTACGACCAGTTTCTGAAATCGACGTTTATAAATAAATACAATTTAAGCGCATTTTATTGCCTGCACGCCGATGCTGAAATGCATTCGGATCGAAATAGGAATAAATAAAACGACACTTCAACGTGTAGGCATAATGCTGAGTTCCTTCACCGATGATGTAAATAAAATGAACGATTCTTTAAAATATTTGCGTTTATTTTCACAATTTACACTCATGATCATCACTGGAAGCCGACCTCAACATAGTTGGGAAAAGGCTAGGCAGATTGATTGATCATCACCTCCAATCCCTCCATTACCTACCAAGCCTTTTTCCAGCTATATTAGGGTCGGGTTCCAGTCTAACCAAATGTAGCTGAATATCAGTACTTTTATAAGTTGAAGCGACTAGAAGAAAAAACAACAATACAACTCCAATTTTCACTTGGGTAAAAAAATAACGGTACTCCTAAACACAGATAAATTCAGATGAGACACTTCGCATTTTAGGTATGAAGCTACAATTAGGTTCACAGCGGGCTCGACTTGTCGAATTCACTAGGCGTAACGTAGTCAGAAGATATAAGAGTTACGCGATAGAAAGAGAGGCAACTTCTTGGTATATACTGTATACTGTGTATAACTGTAGCTAACTATCGCTGTGCGACCTGAATTGCACTTTATTGTGTAGTATCAAGAGTCGCTTTTTATTTAAATGATTTTGCGGAGTGTTCCATCTGAGGGGGAATTCCCGTAATTTTTAAGAACGTTCACATTCGCATCTCATTCGCAATCTTTCAAAAATACAATAAATTTATCAACATTTTTGATAATTTTGACAGATTGCGACTAGAATGTGAACAGTTTTTAAGTACGAGAATTGGCTTAAACTAATCTGTGTCCTAGGAGAGCATTTCCATAATGGATTGATGACTGCAGTATTCTGTACTTATTTGAATTATTGTTATTATCAAGTCTTCTAGTAAGATGTGCACCATTTGGAGATTTGTCATGGAACTAATACAGCAATGACTTGATAATTTCCAGATTATTTGCTGCTAAAATGGTGTAGTTTGGCTCATTCTGTTGGATTTACTGGACCTTTAGAAGGGCCAGGCATGATGTTATACGCAATAAAATACCTACCTTTATTCACGTAAATGCTATTACACTTTCGTGGAATTTATGGAGCTAATACTATTTATGTACGTCATGCTATTAAAATACAGGAAATTTCGTAGACTAATATCCGCTAAGAAGCGAAGAGAAACTTGTATACGTAGGGCTTTCCCTTACATAATTGTGCACTCGATTTGTAATCATTTTACTGGAACCCTAAATAAATCAGGACAGGAACTACAACTTGCTTTTCTCTTATAATGCCTCGTTTATTTATGTAATCAAATAACTCCTCCGTGCCTCGGAAAGCACGTTAAGCCGTTGGTCCCGGCTGTCATTCGTGGATCTTTGACAGTCGTTACGGGTCGCTAGAAACCCGAAAGTCTGACAACCAGTCTTACCAAGGAGTAGCCTATTACCCTGTTACTGGGCTGTGGAGGTCACATGGGCAGTCGCTTCATGTAAAATACTGGTATTCAGCTGCATTCGGTTAGACTGGAAGCTGACCCCAACATCGTTGGGAAAAGGCTAGGCAGATTAATTGTTTGTGTGCTGACTATCCATTCGGGGAATACAAGTTCTGTGTTATTTGATATACTGAATATACTCGTAATTGTGAAAACGTTAGCCAGTAATGCTCATTCATGTGATTATAAAGATATACCTCAAACCTAAACAACCTCAAGCAACAATTCATAATTCTTTGAAAGCCTTTTCCATTCGACCCAAAGCCTCAAAAAAGATATTCCTTTATTCCCGAAATCGTAATAAGAAAGCCAGTAACTTCGCATTTATAAGTAATATCGTTCGAACCGACAATTTGCCAACAATTCGTATTTCTCAATCGTAACAATAAAATGGAAAACCAATAAACCGAATTGAAAGTTGCGAAACAAAAAGAATTTGATTTGAACAGAATTTCAATCAATTCGTTATTGCTAGCAGAGTAGGGCAAACGGTAAGCAGAAACTTAAATATTCTTTTTTAAGCTTTTCTTAACTCGTTGGCTTTTGGTATTGATTTGATTTTAGTGTTTGTATTGCTTTAATCTAAATCCTATTCGTTAATAACTTTTGTTAGCTTTCTGAATGTATGTAATACTATTTTATAAATTCTTCCATGCCTAAAAACAATTGAATATATCCTACGGTACATTTTAATAGCTATGCAATTAGAATTTAATCTATTAAACTCTTTGCTTACGCTAACATTGGAAGCGGAAATAATGACAGAGTACAATAATAACAACGCAATTTAACTAAATGATGTAATTTCTACGAGTTTTTGGTACTTTAGTTAGAGAATCAAAAATAAAAGACACAAAAATCCATAAATATGCACCTAAAAGCAAAATCCATTTATCCAGAAATCCATTGTCAATACCTCACGCAAATTCTTTGGTTTATCGCAACAAAAACGTTGCAATAAATCCCAAATTGCCATAAAACATTTTTTCTATAATAAAGTTTTATTTATTCCCAGAATATGTTTTCGCACACGTTGACTGTACTGGTGGGGTTTATGGCAGTAGCCTCGTCTCGAGAGGCGCTCCGGCCCATGCCTACCATAACCAACTCCCTTGTGAATCTCGGAAAAATGGAAGTCTCATTTTATTTCTCTGGTAACGGTCGTGGTAAGATTTTGATAAAATATATCGCTGTCCCAAAAGAGAAAAGTATAACTAAATCTTACGAATATATTGAAAGTCTCAAAAGAATTTTGAGGACTTTGTATGACGTATTTGCTTCAGAACTTTATTTTGTTTGACATCTTCAAACCAAGCAAAGACTTGTCTATCTCTAATAACCAAAATATTTTAAATCAAATTAACATGACTTCTTAATAATTTCAGATGGCCCTACACATGCGATGAAACCAAACCATGGCCCAGCGTTTCCTCCAGTTTTTTTCCCAAAACTTGAAGCAGTTATTGAAGAGCCATGTCTGTGCTCGAGTCACCGTAACACCAAAGATTCTTTTCTAACCAACCCTACTGGTCTCATTAACAAAATTCTTTCGAATAGCAATATGTTCTCTTTCAACAACAACGATCCAGTCCGGTCTACGTTATGTTGTGATTCTCACGAACATGTACAAGAAGGTTCAGTGTATTTTGAATTCACTCCCGAACTGAAACCTATGAAGCCCAGCTCAGCAAGATCGAATCCCCTCCCGATGATGCCCTTTCTCTTTGACAGCATAATCCCAAACAAATCAATGTTACCTGTTACGAAGACAAAATCAATAGAATTGATCCTGTTCCCAAAAAGGAAAGACTTGTCAACTGTCATGAGTAACTTCGACATGCCAAAATACAGTTTCAATTCAAAGAAAAGAGACACAATTCCCAAAGATGCTATCACAGTTGTCGGTGATAAGAAATTAGAAAATAATATAATATTATTCACACCACCACCACCTCCAGTAAAGAAGGATTTAAGCGCTCAACAAAAAAAAGAAAGTGAAAATGAGAAACCCGCTGAAGAAGGAGATAAGATTATGGTAGAACTTGCTAGCAAGCCTAATGCAGTGTAAATGAGAAATGTCATAAATAAAGTAGAAAAAGAATTTGAATGGCGTTTTAGTTCATATTACATACATAGACGACATTAATGTAGATTCCGTAAATAACTGTAGATCGTCTTTGCATAAAGCCGGATTAAACTTACAAATAGTGTTAATCAGGAATTAACTAGTAAATTGGTCAACATTAAAATCATCATGAACCATAATAATATTGCTTAGGTACAAACTAGTAAAACCATAAAAAATATGTGTGTATATCAATAACCACACGAAAAGAAGAAGACCGAAAACAGCTAAATCAAACCAGGATACAGCGTGACCAAGATCAAAGATTAGATTCACAAGATTAGGGTCTGGCAAAATGTACGTTTAAACGTAGTTTGTATCTGACTTTGTCTTGGAGAAATTACGTAAGCAAGATCAGAATACTAAAAAGTTCTTGAGTTAAGAATCAGTTTCGGAAGAACCATTTTGTCGTTAGTGTCCTTTAAGGCTTTAATTCATCTGTAAATATTTTATATTAAAGAAAATATTATATATATTAAAGAAAAGAACTCAAGCTGTATTGTGGTAGTCCACATAAAAATATCATAAGTCTAACAGCAAACACGACCGCTTGGGTCAAACGACCAGAGCGTAATGAAGCTGTTTCGTAGTTCGTACCAACGTACCTCTGACATTTATTCATTCGTGCAATTACGCGATACTTGCTATTCAATGGTCGCCAGTCTCCCTCGCCAAAGAACACCAACATTGAGAACAAGCAGTGTACGTCGCTATCGTCAATATGTTCGTCGTATACACGATTTACGTAGGCAGATCGTGCGCTCAGTAAACGTGGTACGTGCCTTTAATGCGAACTACCTTCATTTGCATTTGTATAAGCAAAGGGAATTATCTGCAGGTAATGTGTAATGAGAGCACATGGTTGATTGGGGTCAGGGTAATTTGGGCTTCTTTTCGTGGGATTTTTTAATTATACGTACGAACAAATTAGTTTATATCTAATGAAAGTGGGTAGATGATCGGACCTTCCTTGTCTATTAAAGTGCTTATATTTTCCGTCGACGGCAGCCGGCGACAAGCGCCGACGGCAGCCGGCGACAAGCGCCGACGGCAGTTGGTGACACGTTACATCTGCCGTCTACAACGTGTCGCTCGTATATTTGAGTACTATGCTCAGTAGAACCGAATATAAGGTCATCATTTTAAATTCTTACTTTAATAATGTGAATATTGCCATGGCTGGGCATCAAGCTTTTCCCAAGATACGCAATCTTGATATCGTCTAACATATACTGCAGTCCTTCTTAAGAAAGTTAATCATGCCCCGGGGAGCAATTAAGTAACAAGATACTTTTCACACGTAAGTCGTATCGTAGGTAGGTAGTAAAAAGCCCCAGGGATCCCTTTCATCAAGTTTGCAAAACAGGACCGAACTTGTCCAGCATTTAGGCACACGTATCCTGTATACAAAATTAAGCAATGTTTAAGAATCCATCCTTGATTAACCTTACTTAAGATAATATTATGTGTGTGTACTAAATTATAGAACTTGTTTTTTTTACTAAAGATTGAGTCATCCACATTTGCTCAATGAACTCCTATTACCTAGCTAATACGTTTTATTAACCGACTTCAAAAAATGGAGGAGGTTTAGCAGTCGACGAAATACATTGTTTTTTTTTATAACTCGTCGTGTTGACTTATTGTACTTACTGTTTCTCCTTTCGCTGCTGTCGCTTTTTCTTGAAGGCTCTTTTAACCCTCAGTAGTAAGAAAGCAGCTCTGTCTATAGTTAGCACTGACGGCCGCTTGGCGGCGCTAGGCTCGTCCATCCCCTCCTCTTCGGCCGGCTCATCGCACAACCTCAGGCCGAGCCATCGCTGTTTAGTCGCAGTCCTCGTTGTGACGCCGAAAGGAACACACGCTTAGCTACAAACGCACGCTTCTATAACATTTTATTTTAAATTCGATCCTACTTTTACGTGATTTTTTATTTTTACGACACTTAACACTGTTCCTATTTACACTAATTCTCACTTTGCACTTTTATTTACGTTTCACGGATATACGTAGATCACCTGAAACAAAGAGAAATGTGCTTTTAGTATTATTGAAAATTAAATCTGTTACTTACCTTAATCTGTAAAATAAATAAGTTATAATTAAAAAACATTTATTAAACATATTTTATTCTTATATTTCCTTAAAACTACAAAATAAACAACTCCTAAAATAATTGTTATAAAGTAAACAGAATATTAATATTTTAACTTGTGAACTCCATACAGCCGATCTCGTGGACGTAGATCACGAGTCTTAAAATGATTAAGTTGATAACAAACTTAGTATTTACGAGTACATTAGAGCTTAATTCTTAAGCTTCCAGGAATCCGAAAAATAATTTTGAAAATGTAGAGTAATAAAATAAATATTCTAAACAAGTATCCCTAGATCTTCAGTAAGATATTATATAAGTTAGACCGAAGTTCAAGCTCTAATCCCATTCAAAGAAAAAGTTCCACAAATTTTCGATTTCTATACAAGTGTCCGTTGCGTAAGTTTATCAGATTTGTCGTTTCAAATGGCAGAATTAATACCATTACGATACCAGGATTGATGGAGTCTAGACGGATAGAATATAAATGCAAATTGTTCATTCATGTCTGCAGAGCATCAAAATAGCGTTACTCGTAAATATGAGTCCATAATTCGATCATAATTTCTTCATGTTCGCAATAAATTGTGTGAAATGTAATAATTCTATATTTAATATTGTTGTGTACGCATATGTTATATATTCCTACCTATCTCTATGGCACTCGGGGGCTGCAGTTGAAAATCAGCATCAGATGTCAACACTAGATACGTGTTGCCGTCTGACCTTATACTGAACTGAGTCTCTCTTAACATAAGTTTTTTTTTATTTTATCTTTTAGTATATTTATATTTTTATTTGTTGATAATAAAAATATAAATACACTAAAAGATTGTACTTGCTCGAAAAGTGGCTCTTATTGAAACGCTTTTAGATGCATAATGCAGTATCAAACATGCGTGCTTTTTACATTATTATACGGCACTAGTGCGGTAATGTGCGTCACAGATAACTATTTACTAGTTGGAGTAATGACATGGCAGCATGGATTAGTAAGTACTATCATGGCAGTATACACAGAATTAGTAAAAACTATCCTATACTATTAAATGAGCATTCTCTATTTTCATCTCCGACTAGTAAATAGTTACCTGTGTGCGCTTTTTTAAATCTCATCAAAGAGACTGCATGCCTTTTTATGCTTACTGTGTTAATAAATTAAATATATTAAATTAACATAATATTTCATCAAATTGCATATTTTTCACTACATATTAACGTTCATTTGCGTACTTAAAACATTATTTTGTGTTTATCATATTTTTTATATAGGCTGTTTAGCGATTTTGCCAGTTCCTTTATTTTATGAAAAAATGTATTATTTCCTTTGTAGATGAAATAAAGGAAATAATAAGTTTATTTCAATAATTGTTTACAATGATACACATGTCTCTTATACTATATTTTCTTGTTATAAATGAATTAGACATCTGTAGCCGAACTACGCGAAAATAAAAATCAAAATCGAAAACAAAATTAAAATCAAAACTTAATTATTAAAATGGCGGGCTGTGCTGGCGCCGCTGCAGCGGCTGCTGAGACCCTCAAGCGGCGCAAATACTGTAACCTCATGGGTAACTACAGTTTTGAGCCGTTTGGGGTCGAAACCCTCGGGTCATGGGGTCCGAGTGCGCGTGTCCTTTTTAAGGAAATTTCTCGCCGACTGGTCGACACTTGACGCGACCAGAGGGCTGGCTTGTTCTTTGGCCAAAGAATTAGCATTGCCATTCAACGTGGCAATGTTGCCAGTCTTCTGGGCACGTTTCCGGATGACAGCGATGCGGACGAATACTTCGACGCCTAAGTGTCCTTTTGTTTTTTGTATCTATTCGTGTAGTTAGTTATTGTATTTCGTACCTAGTGTTAATAGTTTGTAAATAATTTTCAATACTTATTATTAAAATTAAAACATAAAATATCGATAGTGCGCGTGTCCTCTCTTTGTTCAAGTGAACGGGTGTGACTCTATAGGTAAACACCTATAAAGTAAGTTCAAGAAGAATAAGACTTAGACAAACAATACTACTGTTTATCTACATAAACAGTTGCCTCATAAGATAACTTAGCCGCAATCTAAACAATATAATACAATTAATTACAATTATGGCCAAAACAAAACACACGGAGGTTATAATAAATTTAAATACAGACGTAATTAGGCCCTCTCTTCTAGTTTAGATGTTGAAAATTATATCTCCCCTTCCCTGAGGTTATTCGGGACTTGTAAAGAACGACAAGGTACATTGTTACTTTGCTTATGTAAAACCTAAAAACCCCTGGGATATGTGAGTGCCCTTTGAAAATGGTTTCAAGGCCAAGTAATATGGGCTCAAAGACTAATGTGGAGTTCGCATGAATTGGTATGAGAGTGGCTGTTTCGTTTTTTTTTTAAAGATATTCATTCGTAGTTACGAAATATGGTATAGGATAAGTGAGCATGTAACTTAGGAAAAGCTTTTAGCTGGTTTTCTTATATATACACTAGCGGCCCGCTCCGGCTTCGCACGGGTATAAAATATATAGCCTATGTGATTAAAATCGATTCAATAGTTTTGATTTATTCATTACTGCCCGTGGCCCGCACGCGTTAAATTTGGAGTAAAACAATACCCCTTTCCCTATACCATGAAGATTTCCTGCTATCTTTGGAATATCTAAATTCATACACTACATTTTTACTTATTTACTTTTTACATTTTTAACTATTTATTTTATTTTTACAACATATTACAGAATGTCTTTATAAACAACGTTCACAGCTTTCTTGTCATTAGACAATACAAACATGTTTTCTCTGGAGGTCACTCTTGAAAGAGCGACATACAGTTGTCCATGTGAAAAACAGTCAACGCTCAAATCTAAGCCTGCAACGTTGAAGGTTTGACCCTGCGATTTATTAATGGTCATTGCAAAAGATGTCTTTACCGGAAACTGTAAACGTTTAAATTGGAAGGGTAAATCCGATGGTATCAGAGGGATTCGGGGAATCAATACATCTTCTCCGGTACCACATCCTGTGAGTATTGTGCACTCTATTATGAAAGTTTTCAATGATTTTACCAGCAAACGCGTGCCATTGCAAAGTTTAGGTGGATTCAGGTTTCTTAATAAAATAACAGGACAACCTACTTTCAACACCATTTTGTGAGGAGGGAGTCCAGACGGGTTCAAAGAATTTAGAAATTCTGTAGGAAAATGAACAGCTTCTTCCAAATCGAGAACAGTATCGACCAAGTAGTATATTTTCGTTGGCGCATCAATCTTTGAAAGAATCAAGTTATTTACTTTATCTACTTGTTCGTTAGTTGGTGACAGAATCGCTCTTTCTTTAAACCAAGATATTGTCTTATAACTTATGTTATCAATGTCAGGATAGACATTGTTGACTAACTCTTGGATGTTGTCTATCAAAACGCAAAGGTTTTCTAGGTCAATCCTTCCCTCACTTTGTGTTAACTCTCCATTGCCAACTTTTAGCAGCATCTCTGGAAATAGCCTGTTCTCACGTGAAGATGACGAAACCCTCATATTAGTTTTAAGCTCTAATTTATTGACATGTGGCCAAAGGTTGGATCTTTTTAGGCAAGCATTTATTTCGTCAGCACGTGTTCCTCGAGTCACAACTGGTAGGATCGGACGGAAATCTCCTGAGAACAGAATTGTACATCCACCCATAGGTGAATTTTTGTTGCGCAAATCGCGCATTGTCCTATCCAGTGCTTCCACAGACGTCTTGTTTGACATGGTAGCTTCGTCCCAGACTATTAATGAGCAGTCACGCATAAATTTTCCTGTATTGCTCTGTTTAGAAACACTACAGACGCTGTTATTATCATCGGTGGCGATTTTCAGCGGGAGCTTGAATGTGGAGTGTGCGGTTCGGCCTCCTTCCAAAAGCGTAGCGGCAATGCCGGATGACGCAACAGCTAACGCAATTTTTCCGATAGATGTCACTTTTTTTTAAAGCAGATTGATTAAAAATGTTTTTCCTGTACCTCCTGGGGCATCAAGGAAAAACAATTTCCCTTCATTGTTATCAATTGTTGATAGTAATGCAGTGAATAGGTACTTTTTTCTGATCGATGTTTAATCGTGGCTCATCTTGAGCTATATTTTGTAAAAGTCTCGTTTGATCGTATGATGTTTCTCTTGTGTATTCGGCACTGTTAGTTAAATCTGAGTTAGTAGTATAGGCACGGTCTTGCCGCACCGGGCGGCCGGCCGGTACCGCCGCAAACGCTACGTCCCGCAATTTTTAAATCTGTAATATCTTCGAAAATATTCACTTAAATCATACGGTGTAAAGGGCCATATAGATCTATATTAAATGAACAATGTATTCAAGATATTTAATTGGTTAAGGATTAATGCTGTATTGGTTAAAATCGCTTCGAAAATTAGCCATTATTTGTCGTAAAAAGTAAATGACAAAAAAAAGTTATTGTGGGTTATCCATAAGAGATAGACATATACCATCACGGACTTTTCTGTAGACCTTTTCAATGTGTACAATACTTAGTACATTATTTTGATAAAACTCGTAGGGTTCAGCCTGCGTTTGCAATGTAAGCGGAAAAAAATGTAACTATTTACGACATCACATTAGAAACCTCAAAAATAACAGTACTTCTCCACTATTTAATGGATGTTATTATACATATAAACCTGCCTCTTGAATCACTCTATCTATTTAAAAAAACCGCATCAAAATCCGTTGCGTAGTTTCAAAGATTTAAGCATACAAAGGGACATAGGGACAGAGAAAGCGACTTTGTTTTATACTATGTAGTGATACCTATCTTTATTAACATTAAACGTTGGTAAGCAGGAACTATGCAACGGTAGTAATATATTCCATATATAGCAGCATTTTTTTTTTATTTGTGTCATTTAATGGTCTTCCCTGACATCAAGTAATAGACAAAATTGACAGATTGCTTGAATATGAGGCTTTTGGCTACTCTGTTTGTGTGTATGTATTTCATGTAATTTGTTTTTGTAATGTGCGTTTTGTTTGTGCAGAATATTTTTTTTTTTTTTTCCTCTCTTTGTCATGTCTGATGATTCCGTGTTATACCAGAACTTATCCACTTCTTAGCAAGATCAGTTATAATGAAGGTGCTATAGCAGAAAAGGAGTTAAACAAGTACTGGGATACGTCATGACTTCATCAGTGGAGCCAGCAGTCAGAAATCTGGCATTGGGCCACATACCATGGTCTACCCGAAAACCTCTAAACAGACTACGAAGCCAGTTTGACAACTTAGTCAATTCAATAGGAGATACTCTGATGTCTCTCTCTTTCACGGACACTGCAGCTTTGCAACTTAATTACTTATTTATTTTTCTGCTAATACATATGTATATTTCCCCAATGCCACATTACCAACTCTCTACATCCAAAACACGTGACTAACTTCGGCGTATGCAACACCAACATGCAATTAGTTACCGTCACCGTTAAACTTAATAACAGACTCGGTAGCCTGGTCACTGGTCTCAAAGGAAAGCATTTGGTGTTTTGTTTTCATTACCTAATTACCTTTGTAAGGCCTCTATGCTGCTCAGCATTGCGTTGACTATGCAATTACCAGTGTGATGCTTCCTTGTCGCATCATAAGTATTGGAGGTCATACGTTCCAATTAGGTGTTCTCGTTCCCTCTCCCTTAATGACCCTTATACCTCTTGGCTATAATAAAACGCGTAACTCTGCTAAGAACGGAATTAATGATACACCCTTACAAATGTTTCACACTTAACAATTTTGTAAAAATCCGTTTCGACGACAAATCTTTTCAAGCTATGTGTCATTTCGACTAGTGGAAGTTGGTCGTTTTTTATATTTGCTACAGATAATATAAGCAGGAAGTCGATGCATGCTAAAATATGATATATTGAATAGGTAAGGATAAACGTTGCTATTGTTTCAATTTAAGTCATTAATATTTACACAAAAAGATGCATGTCATAAATTGTTAGATAAATTAAGCGGAAGGTACTAATATCGCCATATCATTACACTGATAAAGGCCTCTTAAGACGCAGATATATACCAGTGATATTGAGTGGTTAGTTTGCGTGTTCTGTACTGAGCTCACGCAACGCGTCGTACGTCCAGCTAGTAATAGGACTCGCCCATCAAAGAGCGCTGTCACAAATTAGACGCATTATTAATTTATTATACATACAACAAAAGGTATTTTAATACAACACGTATACTAAGAGATCAATAATTAAATTCTCTTTAAAATGGTGAAGGTTTCAGAAAACTACGCTTGATAGATTTTGCGTGATTCTCAGTTTTTTGTCCGCGTTAGACATAACTTTACAACTTAATTTCACTACGTAATATAAACATAATCTAAAATATTCCTTTATTCAGTTACTCAGAAAATGCTCTAATTTAACATATAGTTTTTCCAAATCATTAACACTTCTTCTTCAATAATAATATAATTGTCGTCATTTATTTTCGTTGCTTATATAGTTAGTATATATGTATCTATGTATCTATTATATAGCATTGATCTGTGTATCTATTATATAATGTTTAATGTACTTATATACCTTTTATTTGCACCAAAGCCGGCCCCATTTAATGTCCAGAAAATCACTGTCCATTCCAAGGTTGCCTGGAAGAGATCGCATTAAGCGATTAGGCCGCCAATTGTGTATTTTGTAGTGTATTACTTTTTATTTATGTAATGTATTATGTGGTGTACAATAAAGTATATTTATAAATGATAATACTCGTTTAGACGTGGTCTTGAGTATAAAATCATTAAAATTCGGTTATCATCGCCTTAATATGCAGAGGAGGAAATCACTGCGTATTAGCGAAAAAAGGTATCCAATATCCGAATTCATCACGAGTAGTTTTCCTGAAAGTTTCCTCGACTGATGTCATTATTATTTACCTGACTTTTCCCCAACTATGTTGGAGTTGACTTCCAGTCTAACCGGATGCAGCTGAATACCAGTATTTTACATGGAGCGACTGTCTATCCGACCTCCACAACCCAGTAACTGAGTAATCCGATACCCCTTGGTATGACTGGTTGTCAGACTTTCGGGCTTCCAACGACCTGTAACGACTGTCAAAGATCCACGAATGACAGCCAGGACAAACGGCACGGAGGAGTCTCGGTATGTAAAGCTGGTCACCCACCCACGGACCAACCCTGACAAGCGTAGCTTAACCTGATGGATCGACCCGTACAGCTGTTATTACTTAGCCACGAGCTATCTCCTCGACTGATGTATATGTATTACATTATTACTTTTACCCCACACCTTCAATACTTCCAAATGATTACGGTTACCTTTTAAGGCAGAAGAGGTGACAAGAAGAAAACCACTATTCTCATTATTTTCTTCCGACGTTGTTTTGTCACTAACTTGATGAACATACATGCTTCACTAAACCATCCTATTGGTCACCATCAGTACAAAGAGGGGAAACATGCAATACTTACATTACCACAAAAATGTGTTATTTTGTGAATCTTCATAATTTAAAAAATACACCAAAAAATACGTAATAACTATAACAGACGTGTTACACGCGAACTGGAGTGTGTTGCGGTGACTTTTATTAAGAGAAATATTTGGCGACACGACTCATCCATTTCGTGTGGCGGCCATATTAATCGTGTTATATAATGTACCAGTAGGCCAAATGTGGAGCCATTTTTATGTGACTGTGGCACACTTTTTAACATGCACGTGTATTTGGAAAACCGCTGTCGCTAAGGATTGCCACTTCTAAGGGTCACACGATCGTCTAGTAATTTATTGAAAGCTTTAATAAAGACTTGTGATTCAATCTTTGTTAGCCAAATGACGCTTGATTCTGCTACATATTTGATTGCGTAAACATTTTCGGTAAACGATTACGACTAATCTGTTTCATCTTGACAGTTCAACAACATTCATTGCGTTATTTACGTTGTTGAGCAGATTTCTTTTTCGAACGTATAAAACAATAGATTAGCAATCTCTTTCAAAATGATTCAGATTGTGATTGATCGTGTGTTACGCAATTAGGGCGCTAGTACCTAGGTGTTAACCTAGTAGTAACCTAACCTATAATCATTGTCTTTTTTTGGCTTTTCAAAACATAGTTTTGAATATGAATCAACTGTTGGTAAGAGAATGTGTAGGCAACAACGGCACTCACTAATTATACACTTTTATGTATAGCAGACAAGTATATATAATATAATATAATATAATTTATTATAATTTAATAAAGAGAAAAGATTTGATTTTTTATAAGTTTGTTTGTTTGTAATGAATAAACTCATGATTTCACCAGTAGAATGCTATATTTAAACACAGAGTAACATAGGGTATAATTTATAAAGATATCACGCGGGCGAAGCCGCTGGCGGAAACTAGTCCATAATAAACAGAATATTCCATTATTAGATCAGCTACTGTATAATTGCTGCTTATTAAGGCAGCAAAATACATTTATAAATTGCCTGCATTACAAAATAATCCGATTTGTGAAATAATCGCCCAATAATGCATGAATAGCGTAAAATATCGGTAAATAAATAGAGGGATGATTAACGCCTCATTGTTCGAGCGAGCGGGTAAAGCAATAAATACCAGTAACTGTGTTACATTGACCAGTTATTATTGGTAATGACAATAATGATTTAGCAGGTGAAATTATTGTTTACTAGGTTTTACCCGCGGCTTCATCCGCATAGAGGTCGAAAATTATTCCACGGGAACTCTCTACCGGGCCAAAAACTATCCTATATTGAACCCCTAGTCAGTAGTCATGGTCTACCCGTGTGCCAAATTTCATCCAAATCTGCTCAGCCTTTCAGGTGTGAAAAAGTAACAGACAGACAGAGTTACTTTAGTATTTATTATAATAATATTAACTAGCTACTGCCAGCGGCTTCGCCCGCGTAGACAAGTCCAAAAATAATCCATCAGTCAATATAAACTCGTTTTGAAGTTTATGATTCCAATATTACGATATGAGAGTAGATAAAGGTATTAACCTAATTGTATTTGCCTTTTTGTTTGCAGTTTTGCTAAAACCAGACATTTCGTCCGTCAAAATGTCCTTTCGATTATATAATAATTGCTGAAGTTCTTCACTGCTACATTTTTCTGCGTATGTTTTTTTTATTTCAAACTCTTTTATTGGAATTGCACAGATACCAAATCAATATCCAAGTTTTAATTCAAATGATCCACGTTCAATACAAAGATTGAAATAAAATCTCAAATCTACATCCGAAAAAAATTACATTCACAAAAAGCCAGTCATAACAGATATAACAAACTTCCACTAACTATATAAGCCAAATGTGATAAAGCACGACCCAAGCACTTTATTTCTAAGTAAGTATATTGTTTTTGAGAACAGTGCGCCCTCGAAGTTTCATCCAATAAAACACGTTAGCCCGTGTCGTTTCTTACAAAACTTTGTACCGTGGCTGTACTAAATCGATCTTGACAGACAGTGCACCCAATTTCGTTCGACACAAAGTTTCTCGAAGACGAAGGGAATTGGAAGGTTAAAGTTTATTAATGCTTAATGCTATGGGGGCGTAGAACGACGAACTACCGTGATAATATTTATGTCACGGGCTTTGTATTGTATTCTATTATTGTTTATGGAGGCTCAAAAAGATGGCATTCATGAGAAAGAGAGCGGTCTCCGTTTTACACCGTATCCGAGCAAGCTCCTACAGTATTCTGGAAGCAAAAGCGAACCGGTTAGACGGTCCTTTTCTTAGATACACTCCATGTGTCTATTTTTTTTTTTTTTTTTTTTTTTGGTTTTTGTGGTTTGCTGACATATATACTTCCTGAGTATTTACTAACCCAAATATGGATTTTCTATCTGAAATAAAGTTATTAGTATTATTTATATTCTATTTTTTTATATGGCAATGAAAACCGATGTTGAACATTTTGCGAATATCTAAATTAAAGCAAGTGTGCATGATAAAAAAACAAAATATATAAATGGTCATGCATGTGTCGAAACCCGCTATCTAATTACGTAACACATTTTCGGAAACGATTACGACTAATCTGTTTCATTTTGACAGTTCATCAACTTTCTATGAAGTAGTGAATTTCCCATCTGTTTCAAAACGATTCAGATACTGATTGATCGTGTTACGTAAGTAGGGTACTGGTTGGAACGAAGTTCCTTTCGCTGTACATTATTTATTAAATTAATAACAGGCACAATGAAATAAATAAACAATGTTTGAGAGTAAAAAAGAAAAAAAACAAGTGTCGTAACGGTCAGTGTTACAGTATTTTCGATCTAGCTCTCATTCGCCAAGTTTTAAAAAACCAATTGAAACGTTATAGAACAGATGTGAATTATTTTAAATTATAATAAATATAAATGCGAAAGTGAGTTTGTTATTTGTTTTTTTCGTTTGTTATGCTTTCACACTAAAGGCTTGTGCAGACCAGCGCGACTTGTCGCGCGACGCGACACCGGTCATTGTTATACTGTGCAGTTTTCTTAGAAATTGTATTGTTCGTGTCGCGTCGCGCGACAAGTCGCGCTGGTCTGCACAAGCCTTAAAACTGTTGAACGGATTTGGATGAAACTTGGCACATAGGTAGACCATGACCTAGGCTAGGACATAGGATACTTTTGCCTCGATATTCCCCACAAAACGTCGACTTATGCGGGTGAAACCACGGGGCGCAGCTAGCACATAAAATAGTCAACCGTCCGTTAAGTTCTTGTCATCACGAAAAAAAAGAGAATTTACTGACTAATCAAATGCTATGATTAATACAGTTTAACACAATGTAAGTCTTGTTGGTATACACGGGCATCGTACAGTACGTGACAAAACTTCTAACCGCCTCAGTAGTTCGTGATAATTTTGTTTTGTTTTGTTAATTTTCTTGGTCGCAAAAGTTAACTGTAAAAAAGGGGCTGGAAATTGGAAATGATATTAAAGTAAACAAGGATTAAACGTAGCTTCTAAAACTGGTAAACAAAATTGTTTTCACTATCATTTCTGAAAATTAAATTTTATTAGTTTACGTAATTTTCAATCCAATGTCTTTTAAACGGTGTTTTTAGCAGAAATAGTTAATAGACCCATCAAATTTCGAGAAGCATCCATAATATTATTACATTAGTACGTATGCAATACTACAAATAAGGCTCCCACAGATAGGCGCGACGCCACAGCGCGAAGCGACCCTTTTTTTTTTGAGTGGGAAATTATCAAATAACTTCTGCCGGAGCGGGAGGGCGTGTCAGACTTTAACTGACTAAAACTCACCCGTGTTCCTTCCGTTGCCTGTGTGCCGGGGCCGCGATATCCCTTTCGGACAAACTCGCAACCCTGGCAGAGCGCGAAGCGACACTAGAAGAACAATTTCTAACTTCATGGAAATTGAATTCTACCAGAATCGCGATCCTGCGGTAGCCTTAGCACTTACATTATAAATGTAGAAGTAAATGTCTTTCTCTCATTTACATGTTCTTGTCTTAACGGCTGAACGGAATTGACACGCAGATATGGAGATAAAAATTCGAAGTCATGTGGCATTTACCAACCCGCACTGGGCCCGCGTGGTGACTTACGGCCCACTCCCTCTCACCGACAGGAGGCCGGTGTCACCGGCACAGTGGGAACATTGTAGGCTGATTGTGCTATGATACTATATGGATATGACCATGACCTAGGTTGGGACAGTTTTTCACTGGTGAGGATACTTTTTATCCCGCTAGCACGTTCCCGTGAGATGATTTCCGACCCTCACGTGGGCGAAGCCGCGGGCAGAAGCTAAGAAGGCTGCGCTCCGCGCGATCACCCGCATAAGTCTCGATCCCGTGAGAATATCGGGATAAAAAGTACCCTATGTCCTAACCCAGGTCATGGTCTAACCCTGTGCCAAATTTCATCCAAATCTGTTCAGCCGTTTTAGCGTAAAAGCGTAACAAGCAAACAAACTCACTTTCGCAATGGATAAAGAAATTACAAAAAATGTCTGTAAGCAATTGTATCAGGAAATAGATTTTCAGCATTCACTCGTGATCCATGAGTCTTCCAATTAGCCTGACCTAATTTCCAGCTGATTTAATCTGATTCACTTGTTTTATCAATTTCAAGAAAGATGTCCACTTCTGGACATAAAATGCAAGCATCGCCACAATTCCCGGACCTACGAGCATAGACAAAGTGACTTTATATCAGCGTTAAGTCGATAACGATGATGGAGAAGTCAAAAATGTAAGATACTACCATAAGCTACCGAAAAAAAAACTATTTTGTTAAGTACCTGGTACTTGTTGAAAGGCCTACACTGTCCTCCATACCTATTAACACTGTTATTTGAAAATATTGTAAAAACCAATATTTTTTAAAAGAGTTACCGTGTAGTTTCTTGCCGGCTCGTCACTATAGGAAAATACCAATTGGAACCGTGCACCTAGCTTCTGACCTAGCGTCTTTCATAAGTGCCCATGTAGGTTTATGTGAAATAAAATATTTAGATTTTGAAAAGCTGATGTCAATCCTGTTGAAAAGCACTGTAGAAATCGAAACGCTTTGAAAGCGATTACCACTTATATAGGCACTACATCCAATGGATTTCCACAACCTTCAGTACAGTGGTCTTCAATCTTCCTTGTGAGGAACACCACGCTGCACTTTTGGTGCTTTCGTGACTGCCACTCCAGAACATCATTCTTCATCATTTTAGCCAAAAGACATCCTCTGCTGGACATAGGCCTTGCCCAAGCGTCACCACATCAACCGGTTCTGTGTATCTCGCATCTAGCGGATTGCTTCGGCCATCACAAAATCATCGGTCCATCTGGAGGCCTTCCAACGCTGCGCTTAGGTACCGGTACTCCAGTTACCCGTTCTACTAAAACTGTTACCTGACCATTCTTACGATTCCTACCCATTTTTACGATACCAACAAAGTAACTTAGAACCTCTAAAAAGGTCAATAAAAGTGGTCATAACTACGGTAAGGATGGAGCTTAATAATTAAAAGAGCTATCCTGACTTATGAACCATACACATTTGAGTGTTTTTTTATTTCTTTGTTGTTATGAGTTTGGGTTTGGGAATGCTGAGCATTTGGCCCGTTATCAAACTGTTTTATGGTGAGTGGAATTCTTTCACAAACTACCGTGGTAAGTAGCTGTTAATAGCTAGATAGGTGTGGGTACTTTTTGAACAAAAAGTGCGGTTATTTTACCTAAAGGCGTGTACGCTCGAACGAAGAAGAACATGGTGAACACGAACATTTTGCACTGTGTTTGCATGTGCGTACCTCTAACGAACATCAAACACTGTTTCGTCAAAAATGTTCGTGGCGATTCAATTTTGAATCCATGGGTACTAAAGAGAGCGGGGCCGTTGAGCGCGAACTGTGTTCGTGTTCGCTTTGCTAATTTACGTCCAAACGTACAAATGTTCCGTGTTCGATGTTCATGTTCACCATGTTTTGGTCGTTCGTGTGTAGGTACACGCCTTAACGTCTTGGCCCTTTTTATCTTTTTGGCAGTTTTGTGGAAAACTTTATAACTTCATCTGCACTGTAGGGTTTGGGAACCTTAAAACAAAATTAATGGCTAATAATCTAGCCGATTTTGGTTGGCAAAAAGGTTGGCTTTAGGCACCATGTAATATGTCAACATTGCCCACAAGGGAATCTTTGCCCGAAGAACCATTTATAAGCATATCTTTGATGTGCTAATATCTTAATATTATGGCAAATTTGATTGACTTAGGTTAGCTGGAAAATAGGTTATATGTATGGCAATACTGACTATCGTGTTATTGCTAACTTCGCTTAGTTGCCTGTTGGAACTTGTTGAATGAGGTGCGTGTTTTTACGAGCAAATTTTAGTGCAAGGTCAAGGTAACATTGCCCAATCATTTTATTTAAAAAAATCATAGTCACGAGACGCCACCGTTAACAAAATTCTTGTACTGGTTTTTATAGCATCTGCATAAAGGCCATATTACAAAAAATGAATGTGGGTAAAGTTTGATAAAAGTGCATATAACTTTTCCCGCCAGCAAAATCGAACAAATATTGAGTTCAATGTTTTAAAATTCTTATTAAAATTGTAATTATTCGAAAAAGTGGGCAATATTGGCATGTTTCACGGTATGTGAATACCTAGAAGACATTACAGTGATTATAGAAAAATATGGGGTAGTACACCTTTTTCGAGTCGCAAACGTCATGTATAAAGAAAACATCCCCATTTATTACAGCCATAACCTGCTCTCTCCCTTCTTCACTCTTATTAATGCCTTTAAACCAACCTTTAAATCTATCAACCCATAAAAATACTTCAACGCAAGCGTCCCGACTTAAAATAGCTTCAATAAATATTACAACAAAATGCTAAAACCGTCAATATTTTATCTAGAACGTTCATTGAAGCGTATAAACGTCGGTTTCGTCTCCTAGCTTACAATTTATATTGCATGGACAATTTCCCTGCCACAGTATATATATTAATATTAACACACAGTATGTCGACTAGGAACAAATGGTCGAAACTGACTTTTACACAAAATCTGAGCATGCTTCATGTACGAGACCAGTTAGTTGGGGTTGGCGGTTCGAGACATAAGTGGCTACGCTTTATACCTACTATGAAAGTTCGCCGCCTCACGGGAGACCGTGCGGTATCCTCTGACCAGCCTAATGGCCATGACTCTTTAGAACGCGTTCAATCGCTGGGCCGGTCGCAGCCTTAATGAACGCGCCGACATCGGTGCCCCGTAAAGGGCCATGGACCGTACGATCCCCGCGTAGAGCCTCCGGCAGGAGGCGTTTGGACCCCCTAGATTGGGCAGAAGCCGCTTCAAAGCAGCCCCAGCCCTCTCCAGTTTGGGAGCCAAACGTCGGAAGTGCTCCACGAAGTTCCACCGGCTGTCGAGGACGAGTCCCAGGTACTTCATCGCCGACTCGACACCGATGTGAACCCCTCCCGCCGTTATCTGGGAACCCGACAGTGGTGCGTTCCGAGGACCATAAAAACACATGGCCTCGGACTTGTGCAAAGCCACCTCGAGTCCCAGTTGGCAGATCCTATCGATGATTGTCGCAACCCAACGTGTCGCCAGTTCGGCCGCCGCCTCATGCGACCTCCCCTGCACCAGGACCAGCGTGTCGTCAGCGTAGCAGACCACGCTGACGCTGCAAGGGAGGTCGGCGTGCAGCACCTAGTCGTAGCCGATGTCCCACAGATGCGGCCCCAGGACCGATCCCTGCGGGACACCGCACAACATCTCTCGCCGGTTCCACTCTCCGTGGTGACCGGGGTAGATGACGGCCCTGTCCGTCAAATAGGCCTCGACCACTCGACAGAGGTAGGTCGGCATCCGGTGATACCGGAGTGCCTCCCTAATGCAACTCCAGGGCAGGGTATTGAACGCATTGCCGATGTCAAGAGACAACGCCAAGACGACCCCACCCCGGACAACAGCATCCCCCGTCGTGAAGCATCCCCCGTCGTGATGGTTGACAACCCTAACACCCGTTGTAGTGCGTAGTTTTTGTTTTGACAAAAAGGGCCTAGTTGAGTTACTGGTCATCTTTATACTGTGTGCCCGCTACATGTAGTCGTATAATTAAGTAAATACACGTATTAACTAGCTCGCAGCTTTGTTGTGGGACTTCAACTTGTTACAACTTCGCCAATGGCAGGATATTGACTGTTTTTATGATAAATACCAATGCATGTTTGGTTTTGTAGATGAGTTTTCTTTTAACGACTGTCCCGTGAGTCTAGTGGTCGCAAGCGCTACTGTTGAGCATGAGGTCTTGGGTTCGATTCCCAGGTCGGGCAAATTGTTATAGGAATTTTTCATAAGGAATTTCTCAGTAGCAGCCCTGAGTCTGGATTTGTGCCCGGTTGATGGCAATAGGCTCGCCCTCTATCACATGGGACTTAAATATAACTGACGAAATGTGGGTTTACTATAGGTACACCTCTGCCTAACCCTTCACTTCGGGGATTACACGTGTGATGTTATGCTTTAGGTAATTTCCCTGAATTTACACTTTATGTTAAAACAAAGTGTAGGCAGTAGCAGCTTAGACAGTAGATCCTATTATCCTATTAAATGAGCCATATTTGTAAATATATACAGGGTGTCAGGGACATCGACCCGAAAATTGATACCATGGATTCAGTACATGATTCTGAACCCCATGCGTTGAAATTTTTCGTCGGTAATTTAAAAAAAAAATCTGCTGTTTCATAGAAAAGTGCAATACCTACGCGGCCAAAATGTATGGAACATTTTTTTTTAATAACCTCTGAAAATTTTCAACGCAGGGGTGTTCAGAATCTCGTACTGAATCCATGGTATCAGTTTTCGCATTCATGTCCCTGCCACCCTGCATATTATATAATATTATAATATATAAAATAATATTATTTCACATTTATAATACGAGTATATCCTACTAATATTATAAATGTGAATGTTTGTATGTTTGTCACGCAAAAACGGTTAAACGGATATGAATGAAATTTGGTTCACAGATACTTTATAACCTGGAGTAACACAAAGGATACTTTTTATTCCGATATTCCCACGGGATTGAGACTTATGTGGGTGAAACCGCGAGGTGCAGCTAGTTTTTTCAAATTCATATGGTCTTATTTTATAGATCCATTCATAACCTACCCACAGCAATCATTAGTTCATGAAATGATAAAGATGCCATGTTTTAACAACAACAAGAAATCCGGTATGTGTCTCAGGTGTAAAATAGCGTACTTTAATATTAAAAAAGCAATCTTATTTTATGATTCAAAACCGTCAACAGGTAAATATATAATGTATTTTACGAGATGTGTGAAATACATAAAAACATAGAGTAAGGTAGTGAGAGGGAACATAATGTTTAATCGATAATTCAAACAACAGACTAAGTCGTAAAATAGTAAATCCTAGACTTAAACTAGAAGGACTTCCATTCCATTCACAATAAAAATTGGTATAGAGCAGAAATATCCGATAAAATATTTTGCTGGTTCTACAATATTTTTGAAAAGATTTTTCTGTATTATAACATAACATCACACCTGTAATCCTCAAAAGGTTAAGCAGCGGTGTACCTATAGGAGGGTACACCCACATTTCGCCAGTTATGTTTAAGTCCCATGTAATAGGGGGCGAGCCTATTGCCATCAACCGGGCACAAATCCAGACTCCGAGCTGCTACTGGGAAATTACTGATGGAAAAATCCAATAAAACTTTGCCCGACCTGGCAATTAAATCCAGGACCTTATCCTCAGCAGTATCGCTTGCCACCACTGGGACCAACGAGGCTGTCAGTAGACCTACTCTTATCACCTACTCAACATTAAAAAAAAACTCTCTGTCTGTTTCATTTTGACAGTTCAACAACATTCATTTCGTTATTTACGTTGTTGAGCAGATTTGTTTTTCGAACTTATGAAGCAATGGATTAGCAATCTGTTTCAAAATGATTCAGCTTGTGATTATTTATTATTTTATTACGCAGTTAGGGTGCAGGTGTCAGAGTTTTTATGTCGCCCATGGGCCTCTGACTTGGCTTCACATGCCGTCGAGAGATTATCTTTCAAGCATCCTCACGATGTTTTCCTTCACCGCTTATGAAGCGAATGATAATTATACAATACGCACATGAATCCGAAAAGTCTGAGGTTTGGATTCAAACTCGAGACCTATGATTTTTTTTTCGTTGATTGATTAATTATCAAAAAACTTCTCCCGCTCTGGACGGAGCGGGACACAGTGTCCGACTCTTACTGATTAAAAATCACTCGTGTTCCTTCAGTTGCCTTTTCGTTGCCAGAGGCCACGGTATCCCTTTCGGACTTTCCCGCAACCCCGGCAGGCATCGGTCTTAGAGGACCCCGTCGGTTGAGACCTATGACTTGCCAGTTCGCCGGTCACACCACTCACTGCTTTTAATAATGGTTATAATTATAACCATGATCAGCATATTCCCGTGTGAAATAAATAAAGACTTTCAAGAACCTTCGACTGCATTTCTAGGTGAATCCTTAACGCCTTGAATACTCTCTAAAGAACATCAGCACATTTCGGAGCCCTTCGCAAAAAAACCTAATACCCAGCAAAGTATTAGCACTGGGATGCTATAAAAATCGATATCGAACACAAATCCTCGTCACGTCCCTATAAGTCGTTACTCAAATATAAGATCGTTACACAACATATTGAACTAGCTTCTTTTATAGCCGTTTTATGACGAGTTGCTCTTTCAAATTATTATTTTGTAGATATTAATACTACTATGTACTTACATGGATCTTAGTACTCCTCATCATCTATCTAGCCGTTTCCCTACTATGTCGGGGTCGGCTTCCAGTCTAACCGGATGCAGCTGAACACCGGTATTTTACATGGATCGTCTGCGTCTCTGACCTCCAGTCCAGAGATCTGGTGTCTAGATTAGCTGCAAAACGACCCTGGACTGATAATATGCTAAAAGGTAACTTTAAAGAGTTTGACCTTATGACAGCTAGACACATTATTATAATCATTACTATTAGGGAATGTCTAGATGTGACATGGCATTGTCACATATAGACATTCCCTAATCAAATAGTACAGCTAATATCCATCAGGTAAATAATCTGTAGGAAGCGAGGTCAGGCCACTGCCAATAGAATTACAAGTTAAATTCAGAGCCTAATCCAATTCGACCGCTTTCCTATCAATTGAAAACTTATACGACCACCTGATACGACCACACTTGAAACGCTGAAACTATTTTGTACTAGTTTCGGAGACATCGCACCACAAACCGAATATTCTCTCTAATTTACAACAAAATTAAGTTCCATTAATGTTAATGAAATAAACTTCGCCACAATTGCACCTGTTCTTAATTAATTCAGTTGCAAACGAACTTTCCAAAATTAATTTTGCCCCAATCCAAAATTCACTATTTAACAAATGCCAATGCTGCAACTAAAATCTAGTTTCTTAGTAAATTTAAGTTTAAATGAAACTGTCATAAGTCTTAAATGGATGTCACAAACCGTGGTTGAATCAAAGGAATTCATAATTATATTAACAAAAACCATTTTACCTAGACACCTGTAAACCACAATGAATGTGTCGCTGTTCTTAGAATTTTACTAACACAATGCGTGCTGCAGAGGTCATGTAAGCTGGTCGTCTGAGTTCTTCTAACTATTAAAAGTTTGTCTATTTTGTGGCGTATTAAAAGGCCGAATAATTTCGTTTTAAATGTCATTATAAACCGTTTTGGTTGGGTGAACTATGATTTTACGAGTTGGCATAATTAACTGCTCTTTTAATGCTTACTTTTGGGTTTCCACCTTAGGGATTAGACCACGCTTTTGGTAGTTGTTAGTTGCTTTTAATGATTATTGAAGTTTTATAGAAAGTTTGGGGCAGTACCTTCATTAAGCTGTGAGAAGAGAATGTGACGAAGCGGCTTTCAGGTTGACTAATCCACTTAGTGCTCATATACACGAGCGACACGTAACCAACGGCAGAGGCAACTGCAGCCGTCGACACTCGTCGGCGGCTAACTGAGTTTTTTTTTAAATGTCATCTCGCACCTAACCTAGGCTGTCGGCTAGTTAACCGGACTTTCTTGTGGCTGCCTCAATAAATTAAGGACTCCAGCCAGGGCATAAAACTTAGAAACTAAGCGACTACACGCTAAGGGCACCCTCTGTGGGGTACGGGCCTCGGTTTAGGGCGTCGATGGGGGAGGACAGCAAGGGATAGGCTGGATCGGATTAAGCTAGGCCTGCAGTTGCCGCTCGCGTATACGAGCACTTACCCAGCAGAAGGGTTAATTATTAAGTCAGTAGAATTAGAAGTATCGTAAGCTTTTATAATAATATTTTCAGATTCATATGCGTATTGTATGATTATCACTTAAACGGTGAAGGAAAATATCGTGAGGAAACCGGCAAGCCTGAGAGATATTTCTCAACGGAATGTGAAGCCAAGTCAGAAGCCCATGGGCGGCATAAAAACTGACACCAGGTTAGTCACTAACCACACGAAAAAGAAGAAAGAAAGACAATAAAATCTAACCAAGGAGGTATAAAATAGAATAGGTATACATCATATCATAGAGAATTGCAATATCTTGGCCATTCTTTCGGTGCCAAAGGAACAACTATAAATAAAATTCGAGGTATTTTACAAATATCACTGGCAATCAATAGGCTAAATTACATCAAATCGGATATCGTAGGTAATTATAAAAATACATAATATTATGTATGACTATGTAGAACAGTAAAGGTAACTACAGGTTTAGTTTAAGCCTAATTTACATATTAATATAACTTCATGTATGCAGAGTACTCAATCTTTGCATGTCAATGATGTATGTATTGACACTTGACATCCAATTAAGGAAATTGATATATATTGTAGAAACAGATTTAATTAAATTATACCGGCTGAAAATTTTTACCGTTTCGAGAATAATATGGTGTGTTGTGTAAGTGGAACAAAAGCCACCCGGGAATATTTGCTTAGTAGCATTGAGCACGCGGGTGGGTGGGGGATGCGCGAGCGGCTTGTGCACCTGCGAAAGGATATCAAAGAGGCCGACGGCAAGTGCGGCGACTACCTATCGGCCGCTGAGGAAAGCTACGAATTCATTGATAAATTCCGCGCATTTAGTAGGTTCGATATTTGATTATGAAATTTCGATATTTTGTTACTTAAAAAAAAAAAACTGTGCCATAGGCTTCTACTCCGTTCACCTATTATACCCAATTTTTTTCAAGAAGGTAAAAAAAATCATGCGGTATATACAAACATAGCAAAGAATTAAGGTTACATAACCCGGTAATCCTATTCGCCTCACCCAGAGAAAAGTCCTGTGTACTTTCAAGTCGCCATCGCTTCTCAAAGAAAGAGTTGAGTTAGCAAAATAAAACGTAATTTAAGAGTGTGCATTCTAGAAGTTGGCAACGTCACAAATAGCTGTCAAATATCTTGCTGTTTTGATTGATTTGTCGACATTACTAAAGAAAATTATGAATTAACGCTCTGTAGTGCACTAAAATACATTTTATATTCATACCTATTTATAATAATTTATATATAAAAAAAAATTATGTGCACTACAGAGCGATATTTCACAATTTAATTCAGAACGTATATATCTCAAGAGTTTCCTTACCCACTCATTAGATCTATCCCTACATCAGATCAAATTTATTCATCAGATCCGTTCCTTATTTGTCCCATACGTTTTTATCTCATTTTCTAGCGAAGAATCAACCATTTGGAACAATAGCTTTGCGTGACGTCACAATGGAAAGCCCTCAAACCCCTGTCACGGCGAAGTATGCTCCACCAGCCATTAGGGAAGGCCGTAATTAAGGAATAATCAAGTTCAGCATCTTTGCTATTGTTTCTGTTTTCAATGTTTTTGTGGAGATTCTTGTCGGTGTAGGGAGATTTTAGAACATTGATTTTTTTGTCAATGGATTTGTGTTTCGGCACACAGAATGCAAACCTATCGTCAGATCTGCGCAATCTGTAGAGAAATATGTGATTAACTGTGCTTTACAAAAGCGCACTGTAGGTACTATTAAGATCGGATTTTTTTATATTATAGAGGTATGAGGAACAGGGTGTACTTAAATAAAGTTCAAGACCAGACGGGTATACCTATTATGTTGATCGCGCGGCAAAGTCTGTTTGCGCGATGCAGGATTTTGTGTGACGTCTTTGATGCGTAGTTCGCATGTGGCGACATTGATGCCACCACAACATCCTCGATTTATTGTATTAACATCTGTATACCAACCTTGTTGTTGTTACTTGTTCTCTTGTTGGGAAAGCCTTTTGCCTACCGTCTTTTAATAACAATCAATTACTATACTAAAGTACAATATTGCAGACATATGACATTCACACGTTTACATAATAATCACGTTTAAATTTTAATTAGTATTGGATTGGAATCGTGCTCAGTTGACGGCAATAGGCTCGCCACCTGGTACATGGGACTTAAACATAACTGGCGAAATGGGGTATGCTGTAGGAGCACCTCTCCCTAACCCTTCGAGAAATAAAGGCGTAATGTTATGTTAAATTGTAATTGTCGTGGAATTGTCGATAAACCACTTTTGAAACTTTAATTAACATCTTCAAAAAACAAGTGGACACTGACAGTCGGGCTGGTCGACAAATTCAAGGTCGGTCAGCGCGCTATGCAGCCAACTGTGCTCGGAGTTTCTTTGAAGGATAAGATCAGAAATGAAATTATCCGAAAAATAACCAGAGTTACTGGCATAGCCTGCAGAGTAAGCAAGCTGAAGTGGCACTGGGCTGGCCATGTTTGTCGAAGGCCCGATGGCCGGTGGAGCAGACGAGTCCTGGAGTGGAGACCGCGTAACGGCAAGCGTAGAGTGGGACGCCCCCCAGCTAGAGCTATATGGACCGGCGACTTTAAAAAGATGACTGAGACATACTTGATGCGGAAGATGCAGGATGCAGGATGCAGGATGCTTGATGCTTGTTGTGCCGCAGCCTGGGAGAGGCCTATGTCCAGCAGTGGACTGCGATAGGCTGAGTTGATTGATTGATTGACAAGTGAAATTTTATTAAAATTTTAAAAAACTGACATAAACATTTCCTTATTCACTGTGTGACCGTCAGACTGCCAAGTCATACCTCTCGACTTCGAACCCAAGGCACGCACCTCTGACTTTTTGGAGTCATGTGCGTGTTGTATAATTATCACTAGCTTCAAAATCGGTGAAGGAAAACACCATGAGGAAACCGGCATGACTGAGAGATATTTCTCGACGGTATGTGAAGTGAAGTCAGAGGCCTATGGGTGGCCTTAAAACTCTAACACCAGGTTAGTCACTAACCACACAAAAAGAAGATGATTCCTCTTTCCTACTCCATCACAAGACCCTGTTCATCATCTATCTATAACCTATTCATTGAGACCATTCCAATAAGCCTATACACGATACCTGTGCTGTAAGTTGGTACGGGAATTCGGTATCCTGCAAATTCCATGTGATGCTGCAGCATCAGTTCTAGGTTACTATGTTATTCTAATATCATTGAAGTAACAGAATACCAAATTCAAATCGATCAGACCTGTGGAAGACGCTCACATCCATTCATCAACTAGAAAAGAGCTGATAATCTTCAAACGGCTGAACCGAATTTGATAAAACATGAACAACATCTCAGAACCATCGCTAGAAAACCTGCTTTCAAATAAAAAAACGCATTCAAATCGGTTCACCCGTTTAAGAGATACGGTGCCACAGACAGACACACAGATACACAGCGGTCACCTCTTTTTGCGTCGAGGGTTAAAAAACAAGTAACGCCAAAATGTCATAATATATGAATTGCAATTTACGTTCTATTTCATAGCCAAATTACTGGAAACTTTGATAATAGTTGTGGCCGCAGCAAATAAACCGATTTGAGTAATTGACCGTGAGTCAATTCTGATACTCTGTTGAACTTTCAACGTTGACAACTATCGATTAACTTTTTTGTTGCAACTGTCATTTGGAACCAAATTGACGGGACATTATTTATTATTGCGGAAGTTTCGAAGAATTACACTCAGTGTAACTACAATGTTAGTTTTTTTGGAAAACTACTATTATAGACGTATGTACTGATCGCGCCACGTAAGTTGAACCAAAATGGCGGTCTTCCACGCAGGTGAAACTATAATTATACTTCGATTGAGACCCGAAAATGAATCTCAATCGAAATATAATAATGACTATAGCTATGCTAATCGTACCCTTCAACCTTCCCCCACTAGCCCGGGGAAGTTAAGCCAAATTTTAGGCTAACTTTGCATTAATTTAAAACAGCGATTTTTTTCATTTAACGTGTAGGGTAGTAGTAGATACAACCTTTTTTAATCCACATTAGTGTGTGTTCCGACTCAGGCTTAGTAAACAAACTTACAAATAAGTTAAGTACACCCACATTTCGCCAGTTATGTTTAAGTCCTATGTGGGACGAGCCTATTGCCATCAACCGGGCACTAATCCAGACTCCCGGCTGCTACTGAGAAATGTCAGATGGAAAAACTCAATAACACTTTGCCCGACCCGGGAATCGAACCCGGGACGTCATGCACAGTAGTAGCGCTTGCGACAACTAGACCAACGAGGATTAAATTAACTAATTAAGATATTTAATTTTTTTTTTAACTTTTTACCTCAGGAGTGAAACGAACCGCCGGGGTCGCGGGAAAGTCTGAAAGGGATACCATGGCCCGTGGCAACGTACAGGCAACTGAAGGAACATGGGTGGGTTTTAGTCAGTAAGAGTCTGACACGCCCTCCTGCTCCGCCTAGAGCGGGAGAAGTTATATGATAATTTCCCACCCGCAAAAAAAAAAGTGGTGAAATTAAAATAAATTATCACAGGTCATCCACAACAACGGTTCAGCTGGTCAGAACAACCTTTAGCCCTACAATGTTAATGAAGTCTATGTAACTTTTCTCAAATAAAATCCATTTTAAACTTAAATGGAAAGCGTGTTTTCATTAAATTTATCTTAGCCTTCGTGTTCAAGTGTTAATAAAAGTTAATGCTTCGTAAAAGAAACACTAACATGAATCCAATTACTGTTAAATTGACAAAATCTGCCTAGCCTTTTCCCAACTATGTTGGGGTCGGCTTCCAGTCTAACCGGATGCAGCTGAATACCAATATTTTACATGGAGCGTCTGCCTATCTGACCACCACAACCCAGTAACTAGGTAATACGATACCCTTGGTAAGACTGGAAGGACCGCCTTCGCTTTATAGTAAATAAATAAGTAGGTAGGTATGTAGGTACCTATAAGATTATTCATTGCTACCTCGCCAACAAAGAAATGATAAAAGATGATTATCGCCACAAACTACTGGATTATAAAAGTATAATACTTCCCTAGAACTAAGTATGACAAATGGTTTACAACCCACGCCTTTTATGAAAACTTGCGCCATAAAATCTTGGTACTTAAAAATATAAATGGCTGGTCCTAATTTAAACAACTGGTTTTTTAAACACAGGGAACCTGGAGCTAACAAAATGGCTGTGCAAATTAGTCCGTGGATTCTGAAAACATTTCATATTTTGTGTGCAAGCGACTTGTTGCTTCAAACTCAATACATGGCGCGAATTGAGTAGCTATGTATAATTATTATAATAATTATTATTATCATATGTGTGAGCATATGTTAGTGTTATTGTTATCTATGAAAATAAGGTTGCCTGGAAGAGATAGCAGAACGCGATAAGGCTGCCCATTGTATGTTTTGTAGTGTTAAATTTATTATTTCGTATTTTCTGGTGTACAATAAAGTATATATAATTAAATAAATAAATAAGGAGAGGTCCTCGCTCCGCAAAGAGTGTAAGGCAGCTGGTACATAGTCAATCTCGATCGCGATCTGTGATCAAAATCAATGATCGCATTGCCAATTGATAATGTAGGAAGTAGATTGACGGATTGATGCATCTGATCACAAAATATCTAGATATTTTGAAATCAAGATCGCGACCCACTGATTGGGATCAAGATTGAACGTGTAAGTGCAGGATCGCATCAGTACACGCTGTGCGCTTTCTGAAGATGGACGGCCGATGTTAGTTATATATGGAGCTAACATGTAACTCATCGAAACAACTTTCCCCCATCCTGGTGTAGCTTTTATAGTCATCAAGTTCAGTAGTCAGTTGCTTTTTTTGTTGTAGATTTAATAAATTAGTGTACAATTGTCTCTTGAGTGCCACTGTTTAATCCAGAGCCTTTTTCGAACAAAGTTATGGCCAAAACAAAGCATAATAACGCTTTACCTTTATGTAAATCTATAAGAAAACGTGTTAGCGCGGCGAGTACGATAGACGGACTGAAGAACACGATTGAAAGTGTAATGTTGTGGCGCGATCCTGTGATCAGTAAACGCGATCCAGAGAATTCGATCGCGATCGAGATTGACTGTGTACGGGCTGCCTAAGGACATCAACAAGGATCCAGAATAAGTTCTATGTTATGGGGTTTGGTTTCCGCACTCAGTCCGTCAGGTGGACTATTGTGCGTGGGCCAGGGCGGCCGTTTGGTGGTTATTCCAACCAGACCACCTCCCTCCAGAAGTTAATTAGCTCCTGGTCTGTTCAGAACATCTGTGAAAGATCTGGGTGACCCGAGGGTCTCTGTTCTAATCTGGGTGACGCCCGTGCATTCAAAGAGCACGTGCGCGACGGTTTCCTCAGCCTCCATGTACGCCCTGCACAGAGGACTGTTCTTTATGCCTATTGTGTGGAAGTGTTTGTTAAGCGAGTCACGTCCCGATGGTCCCCGTCACCAGACGCAGGCCGTTCCTGTCCAGGCGTAATAAGCGTCTGGTTAGCCTGCTATCCAAGGACGGCATAGCCTCCTTGGACTGCCTGCATCCCTGTGTCGAGGTCCACCAGTTCTCCGCTTGTGTGTGGGTGAACCTTACCTTCCAGAATAGGTATCTTTTGTTCAAATTAAAACTGATTTCAATGAAAGGCACACACATGTAGACCATGACCTGGGTTAGGTCATAGGATAGATACTTTTATTCCGGTAGTCCGTGGGATAATTTCCGACGTTTAGTGAAGCCACGGGTAAAAGCTACAGTCCGGCCGTCGACAGAATGCATTCCTGACACCTGTCACTTAGACAGTTTCTAGTAATAATAAGGATCAAATTCGCAAAACACATTTTTGTTAGTATGAAACTGACAGCTGTCAAGAACGTATTCTCTCGACAAACGGCCGGATTGTATTACCTTTTCCATGTATATTATTGGTTCACACTAAAAAGCGAAACTGAATGTTTGTTTTTTGTTTGTTACGCTTTCATGCTAAAAGGTTGAACAGATTTGGATGAAATTTGGCACATAGGTAGACCATGACCTGAATTAGGACATATAATACTTTTATCCAGATATTCCCACGGGATGAAGACTTATGCGCATAATATATACTAACATAATTTATATATAAACTTAGTTACATTATTTTGAGCTAGTTCTCTTAGAGATAAAAAATACTACTTTGAATAATGTTAAAGATATTCGTCGGCATTTTTATTCGTCTTCTAAACAATCTATCGACTCCTAAACAAAAATGACGAGTAAGCAGTTTCGATACCGAGCTCGTTAAAAAGATACTCACTTTGCATAGACAGCAAGTTTTACCGTCTTCATTATATTTTGCTTCTTTGAGGACTTTTATCCCAATAATATCATAAAAGAGAAATAAAAAAAACGAAATAAGAAAAAAAAATG
Source organism: Agrochola lota (assembly GCA_947364205.1). Lineage (NCBI taxonomy): Eukaryota > Metazoa > Arthropoda > Insecta > Lepidoptera > Noctuidae > Agrochola > Agrochola lota. The sequence goes on from OX376223.1 coordinate 5,759,634, forward strand.
GAACATGAGAAGTCAGCATACACTTACTTACATAACTAGCGAAATGTGGGCGTTCTATAGGTACATCAAAGAAATTCATATCTAACCAGTTTCAAAACAAAATCCCATGAACACGATGACCACATCTATTACCAGCCCGGTTCTATAGCCGCCGACTGCTCCAAGCAAGAATAGTCCTTAAGGTGGTTAGATAAAACTTCTTCGGTGGTACACCTCTGCTTAACCCTTCGGGAAATAACAGGCGTGACGTTATGATATGTCAAAACGCTTTAACACTTTGGACTCCAGCCAATTTTCATAGAACTCATACGCCATGCCGCCATACATATTGGAAGTGAACCCTCCGGGAGGGTTACCGGCATTACGTTTGCGCTAAAGTTAACCATCGCGGACGGTTAGGTTTAAAACCGTGTTATAAAACACTGTAAAATTGTGTTTTCTTGTCGCGTAGTTCCCAGCCTTTTAATTATTTTTGTGAATATTTATAAACGCGATCAAAAAATAAATGTTAAAATGAAAATGCTTGGATTTTAAAACCAACGCATATACTAATAAATGTGATTGAAATATACATCAGATTTTATTTTCACGGTTTAGAATACTGTATTCGCCAAGAAAAACCTACATTTAAAATGAGCCCTTCGCGAGGACTCCCGGCATCCCATATGTGACAAGGTGAACCCTCCAGGAGGGCTCCCGGCACTGAATGTGTTAAAAGTTCAATATTGTTTTGCGAATTTTAATAAAACAGTACACAATCATTTTGGTCATAAAACATCAGAAGATCACAATTAATCAGCCCCAAGGTTCATTGACCCGCCAAACACAGCTGAAAATGAACCCAACAATTCCAATTTTAAATTCAATTACCAGCATATATCTAGAGAAAATGGCGTCCATGAGATAAGACTCTTAAGGGAAACGGTGGCCACTTAATCCTAGCCAGTTCTAGCCGGATTTATTAGACACTATAAATTCACTTAAGGCATTGTTTCAACACCTCTCTCCTTTCGGCGCTTCGGTGTAAAAATATCTTACAATAATAGGGCTGATGCCTGGGTAAAAAAAACTAAATTCTAATTAGTCCGTCAGACAGATAATAAAAAAATATTAGACTTGTATTTTTTGCTTTATCATATTAATAGAAAATTACTTATATAAAACGCATTTTAAGTTGGAGAGTGGGGGTCGATACGTCACTAGTACGTATAAAATCTACATACTCGTGACGTCATGGCACATTTCACCTCATTGTATCGCCTTAATCTTTAGATTACGTAAAAAAAGAAAAAATACGTGTCCAATCTTTTTTTATAATCTCAAAGACGAACTAAAAAAAAATGTTTAGTCATCATCCTTATTCTTGCTGAAGAGTTGATGAGAAATAATTATTTAAAATTTTCTAGTTTCTTGTTTTAGACAAGCTTGAAAAGGAGGAATTACAACTAAGAAAGTGCCTAACCTAACTAAAACTATTCACAAACCAGCCCTCGGGTCGCCTTCCCGTGACCGAAGGGTTTGTATCAACCATTCGTTTGGAGATTTCATTGAACAAACCATGAGCACTCGGACCCCACGGCCCTAAGGTTTCAACCCCAATGGCTCGAAAATATAGTTACCTACAAGGATATTATACTTTCGCCGCTTGAGGTGTTCCGCAGCGGCAGCGCCAGCACAGCACGCTGAGCCAGAAAGATGGGATTGCGTAGTATTGACACACGTTGCATCCCACACCAAAAAACAAAACTTTCTATTCTGTTATCGAGTTCTCCGATTCGAAAATTATAACTATAATGCTAGACATTTGTTCCGGAAATATAATTTTTTTATATGCAGTCGTTCCTCAAACAGCTAGGCGTCCATCTATCAGCCAATAGCTATTACTGATATGCTCTAATATTTTATCGGACCCTTAGGCTATGAAACACTTTACACATTTAACAGTATTACCTCACTTAATCTCAGTCGTGATCCAACACCCATTTAGAAGGGTTTTATGAATAAACTTTATGTAACGAAGATACTTTTAAAGTTTAATACATCCTGTTTTACTATTCATTCCCTGAACGTTTCAACTACATCATTATTGCACACTAGCGAATAATGATGTAATTGAAACACTCCGCTTCTGCTTTGCATGGGTGCAATATACTCGTAGTAGATGCGCCCCGCGGTTTCACTCGCATAAGTCTCGATCCCGTGGGAATATCATCCTATGTCCTAACCCAGGTCATGGTCTACCCATATGCCAAATGTCATCCAAATCCGTTCAGCCGTTTTAGTGCGACAGCGTAACAAACAGACAAACTCACTTTCGCATTTATAATATTAGTTAGGATAAGGATGGCGAGATGTCAAAACATCGAGATTTTAGTGCTTTATGTAAGTTCAATATTAGTTTATTATACACATAAACCTTCCGAAATAAATTCTCTAAATGATGGTGAAAACCGCATCAAAATCCGTTGCGTAGTTTAAAAGAACAACGTAGTCACACGACACGAAAAGTGACTGTAATTTATTATAGGTATGTATACTGTATGTACCAACCCGCACTAGGCCCGCGCGATAGATTACGGCCCACTCCCTCTTCTTGAAGTGGAGGCCTGAGTCCCAGAAGTGGGAACGTTATAGGCTGAATATGCTATGTATACTGTATAGATATAGATTTATAAACAATACTGAAAGACTGTGACCTTCAGATGCAGCAGTGTTGACAATAAAAAGGATATAAATTGACCACCGATGTTTTGCATTACAAAAGCCAAAAAAGTTAGAAAAGGCCGCTCCCAAAAAGGGCGAGCAGGATAATTGCGTAACTCTCATATAATGCAATCGACCGCAATGCCTTTCATTATGACATCCATTGCTTCATAGATTTGAAAAATTCGTCTACTCAACAAACAAATAACGCAATCAGCATGGCTAAACTAACAATGAAAAGTATTGCAATCGATTGCCATTTTATGTGTGTTACGCATAGACATAGAAAATGGATTGAGCTTTCCGTATTCCGTTGTGCAGTAAACACAGACCGAAAAGTACGAGAGAGACGAATCGAAAGTGCGGCCAGTAGTTGTCTCTTTCTAGAATTCTGTATTCGAATAGAGAAGAAGAATAGATTAGACAATTTGAAAAAAAAAAAATCTACAATGCATTTGCTCGAAAAGAGCATTTTCCAAGCAGTAAATTTGTGCGGAAAGTGTCACTTTTTTTCACTAGTGCTTTTTACATTTCTGTTTTTTTTTTAATTTTTGAGGCCGTCGTCAGCCCGTCTCGTCTCAGAGATTTTATTATTTGAGAAAAGTTTTTCACAAATTAGTATTTACAAATCAGATGATGATGATTACGATGACGATGGCGATGATTATGACGATGGTTAAAATAAAAAAGTCGAAGTCAAAGTCAGAGTCGAAGTGGAACTCAAAGTCAAAGTCAGAGTCACAGTCAAAGTCGAAGTCGAAGTCGAAGTCGAAGTCGAAGTTGAAGTCAAAGGCGAAGTCGAAGTCGAAGTCGAAGTAGAAGTCGAAGTCGAAGTCGAACTCGAAGTAGAAGTAGAAGTCAAAGTCAAAGTCGAAGTCAAAGTAAAAATCAAAGCCAAAAGTCAAAGTCATGAATTAATTTTGTTTTTATCATTTATATACGTCGTCGTATGTAAGATGTTACACATCACAGGCGACTGCCGTGAGCCTCGCTCGTTTTGTTTTTTTTTTTTTTCTTCGCACAATGCATGGTAAAACGTTGTATGATACACGTGCGTAAGATGATTACCGACTCGTGTCGACTTATAGCATAAATAACTATTACAGGCTTGCAGACAAGAGACAGGGTTTTGCGCACAGTCGCTTTGTCTATCTACCTAGAGAGTGGTCACTTTTGTGAGACTAACGCTTATTCCATTTTCTATCTATAGTGTTACGCAATTACCCCCTTTTCATAAGCAAAGGCATGTCATCATCATCATCATCATCATTTTCTTGCCATTATCCCAATGTATTTATTAAAAAAAATAAAAAATACCATTTATCTCCACTAATACGTTAAGAGTAACGAACCGTGATAATTACTCAAATACGTAGAGAAACACACGTGCATGTTAGTGACGTACCCACGCGACGTCCACTCCCTCACGTCTCTAGTGTCTCTTACGTAACACCTCACCTGCACGGTTCACGGGGTATTGTATCACATCACTATCTTATGTAGTTGTGTGGCTACGAATCAGCACGTAGTTAGTATTTTCTTTTTTTTATTCTAACAATAATTGCTAAGTCTTTTAAAAATTACCCTATACCATTTTTTTGAAGCCGTTTGCAATTTCGGTTCGAATTAACTATTTTTCAACACTCTTCACACGCGCGAAAAGTGGCTTGTGATTGAACACATCTCTCCATTCTCATACTAGTGCGGGAAAGTACACCACAAATAACTATATACTACTCAGAGATGTGCGATTTTTTAAATATCAACAAATAACTTTTAATCCGCGAGCCCATCTGTTTTACCGTTGCGGCTGTAAATTGAAAGAATGTAGCGACCAAATTCCATATTACCTACACATGCCAAAAACCACCTTTCTTTTGAAAAAACATCCTAAGTATTATCCATACAACAATAATAGTACATTATGCTAAAAACCTCCACAACCGTGAGATTTACAGTCTCAGAGAATATTTCCTTCAACCTGACGTGGTGATGCACCGAGATGTGGTCGCAGTGGACAAGGGCCTCACCCCGCTCTCCTTGGCGAAAGAGAACTGGCGCAAACCTGCAGTACTTGATACTAACGATCGTAAGGAAGTATGGCAAGGCAAAGAGCTTCACGGACGCTTTTTCCGGGCCCTCATGGGCCCTCCATGGGCCTGATGTAGACTTTTTGGCATCTATATCCTGGCTGCGCTTCGGCGACCTCTTCGGGGAAACCAAAGGTTTTGTCTGTGCGATTATGGATGAAGTTATCATGACGAATAATAATCGGAAATACATTGTCAAGGATGGTACGGTTGAAATCTGTCGGGCATGCCACCGTCCCGGTGAATCAATCAGACATATTGTTTCCGGTTGTTCTCGTCTTGCTAACGGCCAGTACTTGCATAGACATAATATAGTGGCTAGGATTATCCACCAGCAACTTGCCTTGCAATACAACCTTGTGGAATCAGAAGTACCATACTACAGGTATGTGCCCGACCCGGTTCTCAAGAATGGTCACGCCACACTGTATTGGGATCGATCTATCATCACTGACAGGACTATTGTAGCCAATAAGCCTGATATTGTGGTGATAGATCGACGAGAGCGCCGTGCAATGATTGTTGATATCGCATGACGAGAATCTCGTGAAAGCTGAGAAAGATAAAAAAATCAAGTATCTTGACTTAGCACACGAGGTTGTCGACATGTGGGATGTGGACTCCGCAATCATTGTACCGATAATCGTAACGGTTAATGGCCTAATAGCGGAGAGCCTCGACCTACACCTCAGGAGGCTCTCATTGCGCGGCTGGGTCAAGGGCTTGATTCAGAAAGCAGTTCTCCTAGACACGGCACGCATAGTGAGGAGGTTTCTCTCTCTAGAGCCCTGACCACCGGCAGCTTGGACCCTGCTCCTGATGCCGATGGGCCACTATTTTTTATATTTTTATATAATTTTGTATGGTTTTTTATAAAAATATTTAAAAATGTAAATAATAAGTAATCAAAATGAAATAAAGACGATAATAATAATAGTACATTATGATACAATTGTGCTGTGTTTTTAAGATCACTTGAAGCGGATATGATTGGAGTTTCAATTCCCAGAAACAATCTTTTTTTTTTTTTGAGGTTGGGAAATCATCAAATTACTTCTCCCACTCTGGGCAGAGTGAGAGGGTGTGTCAGACTTTTATCGACTAAAACCCACCCGTGTTCCTTCCGTTGCCTGTGTGCCGGGGCCGCGATATCCCTTTCGGACAAACCCGCAACCCCAGCAAAACAGTCTTCCTTTTGACATTCGGTATTGAATGACGACTTTGGGCAATACGTTGGTACGAATTCACGCCAACTCGTGCTCTTTTTAAAGGTATTCGTTATGATTCGTAACAAATTCAGTGATATAGCAGTGTAATATTCTAAAACTTGAGAGGTCTCCATATTACCTATAGACCTACGACATTAAATAAAAAGGAAAATAAGACCGCATCTTTAAACTCGGGCTAGCTCCAACAGCATCTCGAAAATCCTAGCCGAAAAACACGATTTTTGTCAGTATAATAATTATAAATACAGTAAATTGTTTTTTTTTAAATACACGAGAAATAAAATACTCCTTGAACAAATAGTCGATATTTATTATGTCAACCACTGGAATATCAATGACAACATAAATTGTGATGAGTTACTAAAGGATCTGTCGGTCGTTTGACGTTTGTAACAATTCAAAATCCATTTCAGTTTTAGTTTTTATTGTTAAATAAAATTGTATAAAGATATGAAACACGCATAGGATGTTAAAGTGGGTGTGATAATACGTGTATCCTATTTAGTGCGTACCTAATCAGTGACACGTAGATATCGCGTTCAATTCCCAGGCAAGTTCAATGTTATTGTTTTCAGCTAGTCGCGACCAAATCCAGATTAGTTATCTCATAATCATAATCATAATGATTTCTTTATTTGTGTAACATAGGTAGTGAATACAGTTCTTAAATTAAAGATATAGGTCGCTATGTTATGCCAAGAGGCGTACAAATATGGTGGCATGCGAAATACGAACAATAAAACAATTTCTACAGTCAATGCCTAAATAAATTACAATTAGTTACAATATTCAATTAAAAATTATTTCTCCAGTCAATGCCTAAATAAATAATCATAAATTACAATTAGTCATAATATTCAATTAAAAATTATTTCTCCAGTCAAATAAATAAATAATTCTTCGTTAATTTATCATTATATAAATTCATCAGTCGTATAATAACATTTTTAATTAATAATAGTTTTTTTTTTTTAACATTCAAATATTTTATGACATTTGGTAATTTATTGTAAACGTGTGGTGCCATACCTAAAACGCTCTTTCTCACTAAGGCAGTCTTACAACGCTGATTGCTTAAAGAGTTTGCATATTGGCTACGAATCGCAACATCTCGTAACGTTGACACCTTTTCAAACAATCTCATGTTTGTCTTGACGAAAGCACTCATTTCAAAAAAATATAATGTGGATAGGGTAAGTATTGTCAGCGATTTAAAGGATGGTACACAGCTATCATCAACTTTCAGACCACACATTGATCTTATGCACCTTTTTTGTGCCTTAAAAACGATATCTTTATCGGTAGAATTGCCGCAAAAAACGATACCATATCGCAAATCTCTGCAAATATCTGTGGCCCACATTATCGCACTAGTGCGTAATATAAAGTAAAAAGCACACGTATTTAATAAACCACACTACGAACCTAAAAGCGGTTCAATTAGAGCCACTTTACGAGCAAGTGTGTTGAAAAAATAATTAATGCTCCACGTATATTCTTATCTTAACTTCAAGAGAATCTGAATTTCTTATATCGTTCTACTATCGTTCGGATTATTCAATATTATAATTGAATTTAATATTAAATCAAAATTGAACTTGATCTACCCTTTAACATTTGTTCTTTTAATAGAATTCCAAATTACCAACTTCTCTTTGTACATTAAATAATTTAAGTTTATTATTAAATCGTTCTTGAGTCATAAACGAGGAGCTCGTGGCTAAGTAATAACAGCCACACGGGTCGATCCATCAGGTTAAGCTACGCTTGCCGGGGTTGATCCGTGGGGAGACTCCTCCATGCCTCGGGCAGCACGTTTAGCTGTTGGTCTCGGCTGTAATTTTTGGATCTTTGACAGTCGTTACGGGTCGTCAGAAAGTATGAAAACCTGTCATACGAATATCTTAGTACCCAGTTACTGGGTTGTGGAGGTCAGATAGAATCAGCATTACCATCCAACGTGGCAACGCTGCCAGCCTTTTGAGCAGATTTCCGCTGACAGCGATGCGAACGAATTTTTTGATGCCCAATGAGCTCTTCCCTTTATTTACTTTTATTTTTTTCCTTTACGTACTTGTACATAATACGAGTATATATATAATAGTAAGTTGTACATAGATAGTTATTGTATAAACAAATATTATGGAAATAATCTAATGTAATATAAAATAAAACTAATGTAATAAAGCTGAAGAGGTTGTTTGTTTAAACGCGCTAATCTCTGGACCTACCACTCGGAATTGAAAAAATCTTTTTGCATTTGAGAGCCCAATTGTTGAGGAAGATTATGCTATTTAAATATCGCTACGAACCTTAGGAGCCGAGTGAAAAAAGAAAAAAGTCACAAAGAATGCTAGGCGAAAACGAAGTTACAGCGTGGCCGGCGATATGATGCGATGCTGTGGGGTTTTACGACTTCCACGCGAACGAATCCGCGGACAGAAGCTAGTTTTTAAACAAAATGGTAACTGCTATATAATGGACGTTTTACGTAGTGTCAATTTTATTTTACTAACAAAAACCACCAACACTAACAACGGCTGGAGCAACGCCAGAATGGGCCCTAAGGCAATTGTTAGAAAAATATGGAGATTTTACCTACTCCCAAATATAAAGCTACGCAATTTCCAACTTCGAATAAAGCAATAAAACATACCACAACGACAACAGAATATGAATATCATTCTTTTGTGAGACACCGAAAAATTTTCTACGTTTTTTCACGTCCATTTTCGACCTTTATTAGGTTATTCAGTGTCCATATTTCAGTAGCACACCCGAGTACAGCGGGATATAAATCGCGGCCCTTGTTAAAATCTGAAACAAAACCTTTGAGACGTGACCCATTAATATTCCGTGGCTAATAAACAGGAATCGAGTTAACCCTAGATCACTGACCTTAATTTCGACTATTATCGTTATCACAAACCTTTCGTAAATTTTGCGACGGATTAAAACATCAATATTTATTTAATCAACTTCATTTATGACACTTAACGACCTTTTTTTGCAGTTTTAGTTTTCTCTTTATCCAATAACATATTATTTTTTAGAAAAAATATGTAGTGAACAATGATTGCTCTTATGCTCCCTGCAAATTGCTTTTTTGCAGCTTTTGCGGAAGTTCGTAGTCATCGACGTTTTTTTGCAGCTGCACGTTTTGCGAGATCTGGGAACGTCTTGACTAGAACCTTCCTGATCTAGTTTACAATTTTCAAAATATCGGCGATGATTTACTTGAGGTATGGTTGCAAAATTAGTTTACAATTTTACGACCGTCATACGTTATACCGCGAACTACAAAATGTTCACCCGTAATGAGTAATTGCGGGTCACTAATGATGCGAATCAGGAAGGTACATATTAGAAACGGATAAGGTGGTGCAGGTCGGGATCTAATCAAAACACTAATGCGCAAGTTACGCGTGGTCTGTTTCACCAATGGTTAGTGACACAGGGTTACAATGAGGCCTAGAAATTGAGTAATAAAAACCTTTATAAATTTCTCGGCTCCAAAAATGTTGAGCACCTCATTTGTTGACAGTTCTGGGAAATACTAGCCGTAAATGGGTAATTTCGAGGATTTAAAAAAAATCGAATCAGCGTCTTTCTCCCGCCCTATTCCAATTTATTTGGGATAAGATCTTCCATACTTCTCTATTTCTTTTGTAAATGGAATACCCAAAAAAACTCCGAAGAAAGTGGTATTTATTTCAATGCATTGTATGAATACCTAGTTAGTTAGATCTATAATAGTTACGAGCTAGGTACTACTATGTTATTTATAGTTTTATTCATGTCGTCTTACAAATTGGATTTTTAGTTTGGTACGTCACTGTTCACCTTCACTTTTACCATCCTACTCGTCCTTCAAAAATAATTAACTGTCTAGTATTTAATAAGCCTAGGTTACCTAGGTTATATCATTGTACTAGAAACCATTGCGTGAACATGCCTCTTCAGTTAAAAAAACACGCTATAAAAAAAACAACCTCACATCAAAAGTTATATGACAATGGATGAAACCTTTTGAAAATTATGAAACAATGAATAACAAATTAATTGGTAATGAGACGATATTTCTATACATAAAAATAAACAAAGTAGCTTTTCGTGTTTGTCTGTATGTCCGCGTTGTTCTTATAAAATACGCAACGGATTTTGATGAAGTTTTCGGAAGGTTTATGTGTATTTAACGTTACTATTAAAGTTACGTTTACCTAAGAAATCTCGATGTTTTGTCAAGTCATAAAAACCGTGCGAAGCAGGAGCAGGCTTCTAATAATCCTACTAATATTATAAATGTGAAAGTTTGTATGTTTTGGATGTTTGTTACTCAATCACGCAGAAACCGTTGAACAGATTTGGATGAAATTTGGCACACAGATACTTTATGACCTGAATTAATACATAGGATACTTTTTATCCCGGTAGTACGTTTCCGTGGGATAGTGCCTACCACCACGCGGGCAAAGCCACGGGCAAAGTCTAGTTATATAATAAAACTGAATAGTTTGTTTGTTTGATCGCGCTAATCTCTGGAACGACAAGTCGGATTTGAATTTTTTTTTTTGCATTTGATAGCCCTATTTTTGAGAAGGAGCCGACCAAAAGGAAAAAGAACACTAAGCGAAACCGAAGTAAAAGCGGAGACGGGCGATGCGATGCGACGCGGTGGGTTGGAGGAACAAAAAATTTCACGCGGATGAAGTCGCAGGCAGATACTAGTCAAATGATGTTTCACAATGGATGAAACCTTTTCAAAATTATGAAACAGAACAACAATGGAGATGTACATCACTGATTACCACTTGTAATGTAGTCGAGCGCTTTCAATCGGGTCCCGAGATACATATCTCGGTAAGCTAGGTATCACCAGATTTATCTACACCCCTACTAACATCTTAAGTTATCTTTTGCCCGCGACTGATCGCGTGGCTTTTGAATATTCGAATTAAAGCTCTTTCACCCTGTAGAATACTGTTAGTCTATATTTTTAAGCTGATTATGTCACTACACTGGCTCATCATCACACCAAGTCTCTCGTGCAAGCACCGCTTCACTTTCAACTGTTTCCCGCCATTCGTCGTAACTGACAGTTGACATTAGTGACAGGTGACAGTTACCTCACTACTGATGTGCCCAAGATACTGTTAACATATTTATTGTATAGATACACTACACACTCAAACTACGAAACACCGTTGCACTCTCCATTGGGTTTATTTTCAAGAAAACCTTTGTAACTCTCTAAGGAAAATAAATATTTCATTTTATAATGTTCCAGTGGTGAGGCAGTACATTGCCTGCCAGTCAATCAAAATCAAGTCATGGAACTGTTTTCATAGAATTCCCAAATTGTTCGCCCTTCTGATGAAAATAAAACTTTCAAATTTCCTGTTACCATTTTGACCAGTGTGTGCTGTCTACCAGTCAATCAAAATGAAAAGTCACGGAACTGTTTTCACAGAATTCCCAAATGGTTCATATTTCGTGAGCGTCGACGGTCGATCTTGGATAGCAACAAAGTCATTGAGAGATCTAATTGAGGATAATGTCACCCTAATGTTTTGCTCACTTCGTAAATGGAAGGTGAAGGCCACTCGCCTACACAAGTTTTTGACAGTAAAGCTTTTGGAAAAGCAATGTTGATGATCAAGCCCGATAAATGAATCTGACCTTTAAATAGTTGCTAGATTGAAATTACATGCGACTTAAAATTCGTGACCGTTAGGGTCTGAACTGGAGGAGCTCGTGGTTAAGTAATAACAGCAGCACGGGTCCATCCAACAGGTTATGCTACGCTTGCCGGGGTTGGTCCGTGGACGGGTGACAATCTTTACATACCGAGACTCCTCCGTGCCTCGGGAAAAGGCTAGGCAGATTGATTGAGGGTCTGAACTAAGATAACGTAGGTATCAACTATACATTGTAACAGCGCATACATTTTCACGCCTCCCCCTTAAAACCTAGGCCAAATATTTTATTGATATTCGGATAGCTCATGACCTAAAGAGAGAATATGAATAAAAAATCGAATATATATATATACCTATGTAGATCTGCGAAATTTCTCCCTTTCCAATGACAACCGCCGTACTACGGCAGGTGACAAGTCATAGTCTACTGACACTTTCTGTGCTACCACAGGTAGATTATTGTCCAAGTAATGTAGTTTTTATTAAAATTTATAAATAATTATGAAAGAAAGAATTTCCTTGTTTATAAAAAAAAATTGTGAGTCGGAACCATCGTGGTCGGTGGTGGTTTTTGATTGTGATGTTATGTGGTAATATTTAATCTAGTTGAACATTTAAGCGTTTGTAACACTTAGATAACCCACAAACTTGCAACTTATTTCTCAACCTATACAACTTTGACATGTTTACAATAATTACAGAGCGTTGAGTGAGTCGGGTTGACGCCGCGACATTCTATGATGCGTTTCAATTCGTTATTTGGACATATTTTTTAATTGTTTTAAAGTATAATATTGTTTTATTTTATTTATTTTTATTTAACAGTTTATGTACACACATTATAAATAGACAAGAAGAAAGGAACAGAAAAAAACGTACAAAGGTGATGCTTATTTTTTTCTTATTGGAAGTATTAAATACACACTTTGTACAACAATAATCTTTTATTTCAAATTAATGAAGGATCATAAAACGTCACCAACCGTCAGCGCGACAGACGTTGTAACCTTGGTGGCCAGTATATATCAGTCCTCCGCCGCCATTCCTGGTTGTACCACACCTGGGGCTGAAAGCAACTGTTCCAGGTGTCTACGCCACACGACGCCACCATCTGTCTGTACTTCATAATGAAGCCTGCCTAGGCGACGCACTATCGTGCCGAACTCCCATCTTCGTCTCTGGTCGGAGTGGGCTCTAGCCTGGATTCGCTCACCTACGGAGTAAGCCCTGATGGGAGGCGGTGTGTGGTTTGGGTCGAAGGCTTTCGGGGCAGATGAGTCTTTAAACATCACGTGCAACTTTGTTCTCACATCCCGGTTGAACATCAATTGATAGGGGGTCTGTCCGTTAAGGTCTGGTGTGCGTCTGAGCCGGGTCTTAAGGATAAGTAGCTTATCCGTAAGATCGCCCCTCTCCCCGTCCATTGCGCGTAGTGCTTTCTTTATTGTTTGCACGTAACGTTCAGCCTGACCGTTGGTGGCTGGGTGGTACGGGGCTGACGTCAAGTGTGTTACACCGCAGTTGGAAAGGTAGCTCTTGAATTCTTGGGACACAAACTGCCGTGCGTTGTCCGAAACAAGTGTGTATGGTATGCCGAATGTGCAGAATAATTCTTTCAACTTAACAACGCACCAAGCACTTGTTGTTGTCTTTGTTGGGAAGACTTCCACCCACTTTGAAAGGGCATCCACGACTATTAGAAGTTGATGTCCTAAAATAGGTCCTGCAAAATCTATATGAAGACGTTGCCATGGCCCTGTAGGTTGTTCCCAATGGTGTGGGGGTGCTTTTGGTGACTCATTTTGTTCTAATCGGCATGCTCTACAGGATTTTACTTTGTTCTCGATATCTCTATCTATATTTTTCCAGTATATGTAGCTGCGAGCTAGTAATTTCATTTTAAGTATACCAATGTGTCCGGTGTGTAGTTCATCTAGTACACGTATGTGTAAACTTTTGGGGATTACCATTCGAGTTCCTTTCAATATGCAGTGGTCTTGAAGTGTTAATTCATTATCACCGTAGCCATATTGTCGTAATGAGTGACCTGCTTGTAGCGCTTCCAGTAATGTTTTAAGTTCATTGTCTTTTCTAGTTTCATTAGCTATAGCTTCTGGTCGAATTTCTAGGACGTTAATCTGCTGTAGTTGGTATGAACAATGTTGGTCTATTGAGGTTTCTTTTGCTATTTCTACTGGGAATCTTGATAGGTAATCAGCATTTGAATGTTTCGCTGAAGCTCTGTACTCCACGTCGTAGTTGAATCCAGATAAGAAATGTGCGTAATGAAATAATCGCATTGTGCTCAATGCTGGTAATGTCTGGTGGGGATGAAAAATTGAGGTAAGGGGCTTATGGTCTGTCACTAATGTGAATTTTCTGCCGTAACAGTAGTGAAAGAATTTTTTAATGCCCCAGTAGATCGCCGTAGCTTCTTTGTCAATTTGACTATATTTCCTTTCACTAAATGAAAGTGATCTAGAGGCGAATGCGATTGGTCTATCAGAACCATCAGGTAGTTTGTGAGAGAGAACAGCAAGCCCGTTGGTGAAGCGTCAGTAGCTAGTATCAGTGGTTTTCCTGGGTCAAAGTGAATAAGAACTCTTTCGCTCAAAATCTCCTTCTTAATGTTATTAAAACTGTCTTCGCATTTAGAAGTCCAGTGAAAATCTTTCTCTTTCCTTAGTAACTCATTTAGTGAGTTTGTTAAAGAGGCAAGGTTCGGTATAAATTTGTTATAGTAGTTTGCCATACCAAGGAAGGTTCGTAGTTCGTTTATATTAGTTGACCTTACAGTGTTCACGATGGCCTTTACTTTGTCTTTGTTCTTATATAAACCATCTTTATCGATTGTATGTCCGAGGTAATTAATGTTACGTTTAAAAAAATGACATTTTTCTCTGTTAACGTGGAGGTTACTCTCTTTCAGTTTTTGCAAGACTTGTTTTAGACGTGTTAAGAGTTGGTCCTCTGATGCTCCTTGAATTATAATGTCGTCAAAAAAACATTTTATTCCGTCTAGTCCCTGAAGTAATTGGTCCATGAATTTCTGCCAAAGGCTTGGTGCTACTTTGACTCCAAACATTAAGCGATTGACTTTGTAAGTACCTTTGTGCGTACTTAATGTTTGTAATATAGCGCTTTCTTCGTCCATAACCAAATTTAGATAGGCTTGGGTAATGTCTAAGGTGCAGAAGTATTTGCCTCCGTTCATTTCTGCAAATATATCCTCTATTATAGGAATTGGGTAATGTTCGTCCCTGATGACTTTGTTAAGGGTGACCTTGTAGTCTGCACATAGTCGAATGCTCCCATTTGGTTTCACAATCGGTACGATTGGCGTGCCCCAATCCGAATGGTCTACTTTGGTGATCACCCCTTCTGCACATAGTCGTTCAATTTCTTTATCGACTTTTTCCTTTAACGCGTACGGTAATCGCCGCGGTTTTATAAAAATCGGTCGTGTGTTTTCCTTAAGATTTAAGTGAGCTTCATAGTTGGGTATTTTTCCCAAGTCTGATCTAAAAACAGTTGTTGCAAACTCTTCTAATAATTTATCAAGTTTGTCGGATTGTTTAGAAGTTTGCAAAACTCTTATGTCTGCAATTTTCACATTTAGTTCTTTCATCCAGCTTCTTCCAAATATTGGGTCAACGTTTTGATTGATTATGTATAATTTCCCGTTGAAGGGTTGGTCTTTATAAGTGCCTTTTACGTATGTCACTCCTGCAGGCTTGATAATTTCTCCAGTGTAGGTTCTCAATTTCATTTCCGTTTTGAAAATTTTGTTTGTTAATTTTAGGCTTTTGTATTGTCTGAGTGACATTGAGGACAAGGTCGCTCCTGTATCGAATTCCATGCTAACCTGTTTGTTCTCTATTTTTACTGTGATCATATATTTTTCAGATATCTCACTTTTAATTAGGTTGATATCTCCCATGCTTTCGTTAGTCGTATTACTTGTATTGTCATCTAGTTGATTGGTATTTAAGTTCCGCTGTAAACAGACTCGTGCCAGATGTCCAGTCTTCTTGCATTTCAGGCAGGTTTGATGGCGCCACACTCATTAGATCGATGGTCGTCTTTGCCGCATCGGAAGCATTTTCCCTTTAAATCTCTTATCGTTATAGGAGATGAAAACGATGGGGAAGTTGACAGTCCGCTCTATGGTGAGTTTGAGGATCCTTACTTAGGTCTTTTTATCGAGCTCGTAATTCTGTTTACTGTATCCGAATGTTTGTGCATGTCTGCGGATATTCTTAGGTTCTCCGATTTTCCCATTTCTATGGATGTGGCCATGTGTAGCAGTTTCGTAAAAGGTAGTGTCTCCCTTTCTTGAAGAATTTTTGCTCGTATATCACTGTCTTTCAATCCCCGAATAAATTGTAGGGCTAGAAAGGTTTCTAATGTAGGTTTTTGACAATTTTGACAATTCGACAATTCGCAGTTCAAGGATCTTTTTTTTAATTCAGAGGCATATGTTGCCACTGTTTCTTCTTCGCATTGTGTGCGCGTAATAAATGTGTGTTGTAAAGCCCATATGCTAGGTTTAGGGTCAACGTATTCGTCTAGTATCTGTGTGAGCTCCTTAAAACTCATGTCAATTGGATCATCCGGTGAGCATAAATCGTGTAATTTTTCATGTAATTCTCGTGATAAAGCAGCAAGTAAGGTGTAAACTTTCATTTTAGCGTCTTCGATCTTGTTAATTAAGAAAAATACAGTTAGTCTTTTAGTAAAGTTTGCAAAAGTCTCTTTTTCATGAAAAGGCTGGAAATTATTTTTTTGGGCCTCGTTCTTGTTGCGTATTTGTACTTAACTGTGATGTTGATGTATGTAGCGGTAAAACGCGTCGATTTTCTCTATATTGATATATTAGGAGTTTTGTCTTTATACATTTCTCTTCGAAATCATACCTGGTTTCTATCTCTTGGTCTAGTTGTTCGTCTGGAGTTTCTAATTCTATGTTATGCTGTATTTCTTGTAATTTCTGTAATGTTTCTTGAAGTGATTGAAGTCTTGACTCTGTTTCTTCAAATGTTAGGGTTTCCCGGCTGTTCACGTAGTTTTCTAGTTTTGTGATTATACCACGCAATGAGGCGCGGGTTTTCTTCAGTTTTTTAATATTAGTCGACATCCTCGTCGCCAATTTATTAAATACACATTTTGTACAACAATAATCTTTTATTTCAAATTAATGAAGGATCATAAAACGTCACCAACCGTCAGCGCGACAGACGTTGTAACCTTGGTGGCCAGTATATATCAGGAAGGTTAAAAATCTTTGTAAAAAATATATTTTTTATCTAAAAATATGCAGAATTTTGGTATTCATGTTCTTGAATGAGAAAAATGGGTGAAAATGACAAAACTTTTTTTTTGTGTAAACAGGCTCGTTTTATTGTAAACGACTTATAAGTCTTTTAAGAACCAATTGGAAATATTATACAGATTACGAAATAGTTATTGTTTTATATGGGTTTCATAGTAAAATAGCGAGAAATCGGGGTTTTATCGCAAGAAAACCCAAAAGGGGCGGGGGCCACGTCAAGGTCACGATCAAACTTTTTTTTAATGCGTTTTGACAGCTGAATCTTGAAAGGTTAAGACCTAGGCCAAATATTTTTTTGATATTCGGATAGCTCATGACCTTAAGAGAGAATATGAATTAAAAATCTAATATATATATATATATACCTACGTAGATCTGCGAAATTTCGCGGGTATTCTGGTTTGAAATAATATAACTTTTAAATACAACTCCTTAAGTTAGTATAATCTTCAAATGTCATTATTTCATAAAATAGTTCTTTTATACGAACTTAAAGAATTGTATTGATCATTTTTATGATTATAATTCTATAAATAAACATGTGATACGGCCGCGAATCATATTTAGATCAACATACAACCTGATACTGACCTGCTAATTGCATAAAATGTAGGAAAATTTTAATTTCGCGGGCTACTCTGACGCGGAAAGAAATATTATATGATTCTATTTTTAAATTTCGGTATTGTGTTTATAAAGTATGTCAATATAAACTCGTTTTGAAGTTTATAATTCGAATTTCACGATATGAGAGTACATAAAGACATTTTATAAATCAGTATGATGCGTATCTAAGGTGTCAAGATTAATGACGGACCAACTGAAAAATTTGTCAGAAGGTTCGACCCCAACAAAGGAAAATGACACTTAAAAGAGACTCTCCTCGAAGGTCATTCTTACTTAAGTTGTCTTAAAAAGAAGGTCCATATTTGAATGGACCTTACATTTCACTATTATAAATGCTTTCTTTATTTTCTTCTGTCCTCCAGGCAAGGTTCCATTTCCAGGGATCTTTAATCCAACAAACATAAAATGTCGTTTATATTCTAGAGCAACTACAACAAAGTATCATGAACTTGAAATAACGACATTGACATTCACAAAATGTTGAGCGCAACTGTGAAGTAGATTTGAAAATAGAACAGTTATTGTTGATAAATTGGCTCTTGAAATAAACTTGGCTGATGATATAAATATGCAAGGAAAATGTTTCTTTACAGTGTCTGAGACTTACATTTAAACAAATGATTAAATGTCACAATTAGTAAACGGTCGTAGATTTGTGTGAATCGGATATTCACATTCGCACATTTATGATATTATACTCAATTCACGAATGACATGTTTTTTTGAATAGATAGAAAATAAAACCTCTTCAATAATAAACCTTGAAGATGTTTTCATGACAAACACGATGTCTCTGCGTTTTGTCTGGCGACTGCATTATGTTTTATATGTTATTTCTATGTAAGTTTGGGATGAAAAATATCGCTTATTTTATGTAAACGCTCATCAATAAACACAAAGAAGATTAGACTGCCGTTTTTCACACATCACCTGTTTTTCAAGCTTAGTTTGCTACAGATTTTAATGGAATATTTTATTAATACCAAATGCCAAAAAACAAATTTTCGAACAAACAAATAAACTTTTTTTTTCAATGCTCCATTTACTTCAACGCTCGATAAAAAGGTAATTTTCAACGCCATCACGTCCTTCATGCCCAATATTACTGTCACGCTGCGCTTGCACCTAATACATTACTAAGCCAAAAATACCCCTTGTTTACAAGGAAAATACTTCTAAAATTATTCATTTAAAATCTATGCAGACATTTATAAAATTGTCACGCTCCATTTAGTAAAGCTCCCTATAAAAAGACCACCTAGACGTCGTCATGTCGCGAGCAAGACCCTGTCTATTCACGCTCCGGTTGCGATCGCGATGCATTGTCACAGCGCGTGCGTTAAGCTGGAAAATTTCACTTTTTGTACGGGTTTGAAAGAATTAGGTATGCAGACGTTCTTTATTTTTACAAGCGATCCACTACTGCTTGGCACGGTTTGTGCGACAATTATTGTCAAGTTTAATATTAATGTTTTATACACATAAACCTTCCGGAATAAATTATCTACATGATGGTGAAACCGCATCAAAATCCGTATCGGAGTTTAGAGAAACAACGCAATCATACAGACGGACACGAAAACTGATTCCAATTTATATAAGTCTCGTTAGAAACAAAACCTACACGCATTAAGTAGGTAAGGCCAAGGACCCAACTCTATTATTATCACTTCCATTGTATAAAAAATATAAATTGCAAAACAAAGACTCATCATATTCTTGAATCGATTTGGGAAAAAATTAAAACAGCTGCTGATGCGAAAAACACAATTTTTGCTGCACTGTAAAATAACAGACACTTTGACCGCGTGATGAAGCTTCGCTTCTGCAGTTATAATTCACGTTATAAGACACTACTTATTCGTTTTAAGCAAAAGTAACATTTTTATCTTTCATTTTCTTGCAACAAAAAATTGTTGAACTGGAAACTCTAAACATTTTTTTTAATTTTTATATATATAAAATAAGGCCGAAATCTATACACGTTACTTAGCACATACTTTGGCAAGCGTTAACCCTGGCACCCTCGCATAACTGTCACACTTAAAGTGCAAAAATAAATACGGGAACATGTCTAAATCAAAGCACCTACGTGCCAAGTAACGTTTATAGATCTCAGGCTTAGACAACGTAACAAGCGACTAATTTTCCGTACACGTTGTTTTTAAATAGCATCCGTACTTTGCAGACACCTGAAGAAAAGGTGCACGTAGACAGTGACAACTCAGTCACGCTCCGATTGCACTCTTACAACTTGCACGTATATTACAACCGGAGCGGGACGGATTTCTATAGACGCGTGACAGTGTTGGGAAATCACCTTTTACGTTTAAGTACATTACACCAGTTTTACTCAAATGTAGTAGTTTTAAAGGAGTACAGTAGCTTCTTTGGATAGTTACAAAAGAAAAAAAGAAAGATTGAATCGTCTCTGGGTTTTTAACTTTGCAATTAGTAAAAATAGTCTTACTTTCTTATCACTAGGTACTGAAATTCAGTACCATGCATAGGAATAGTATCCTTTAATTTATAAACAACCAATTAATTGTTTAGGAACTACACAAACGTTCAGACAGATAATCCTTAGAATTCAAACAAATCAATCTCAAAAATGTTATTTATTTATTTAATCCGATTTACCTTCAGCTCATTCATGTTATTCCAACCTTTAACAAAAATAAATAATTAAAAAATCATATTGAACCAGCATCCAATATGATTAAGCGACGGCCAACGTCGCCTCGTTTTATATGAGAAACGGTAATGAGTTGAAAAAAAAAACTAATGAGGTTTAAAACCCACTGCAAACTGACCTTTAAGCAGAATTTAATCAAAAAGTTAAACTACGTCTTTGAAAAATGTCAACCGAAATCTAAAATTCTGATAATATTTAAAAGTTGACGTAGTCAAGAAGTGACATTGAAAATATTTTTACATAAACGATCCGCGGTCTCTTGATCTCTAACATTTAGCTTCATTTATTAAGATAATAAAATCAGAACATCCCCACATAATTATTATTAGAACCCCGTTATGATACTTTGTTAAAATTCAAAAAAAAAAGAAAAGATTTTACAAAGAAATTATAAAAAAATTAAACATTCAACCTTCTAAATTCCAACCTTTCTTAAATTGAAATTTTATTAAGAGGGTAAAAAGGTTTCCTGAAAGGTCATAAACATCGTCGTATTTTACTAGGTTTATGCCGCTTTGGAAGCTTTTTCTTATGTTTCGAAATAATCATATAAAATCTAAGAGAAGTCTCTCAGAAAGTGATCCCTGAGGCAAAACATAAAACCAGCAAACATACACATCATTTCAGCCAAAAGACGTCCACTGCTGTACATAGGCCTCCCCCAAGCACCTGCACCGCCACTTCGACCGGTTCTATGTTCTTGTATCCAGCGGATTCCTGCGGCCTTCACAAGGTCATCTGTCCACCCTGTGGGAGGCCTTCCAATCAAACGTCTTCCGGTACACGGTCGCCACTCCAGAACCTTTCGGCCCCATCGGCCATCTGTTCTGCGAGCAATGTGCCCTGCCCATTGACATTCTTCTTTACGTGTGGCTAGTGACTAAAATGGTGTCAGAGTTTTAAAGCCGCCAATATGCCTCTGACTTGGTTTCCAATGCCGTCGAGAAATATCTCACGATGTTTTCATTCACCGTTTTTAAAGCAAGTGATAATTATACATTACGCACATGATTCTGAAAAGTCAGAGATGCGTGTCTTGGGTTCTAACTCGTGACCTATGCAGTCTGACGGTCACACTACTAGGCTATCACTGCTCTTACTTCGGGCTATGTCGGTTACCTTGGTTCTCCTGCAGATCTCTTTAGTCGATCACGTAGGGAAACTCCAAACATAGCCCTCTCCAATGCCCTTTGGGTGATATTTAGCCTTCTACTAAGGCCCATTGTGAGTGATGATTCACAATGTACTATAATTTAAGTTTTCTGGGTTGGGCTGTCATGACTCGACATAAGTTAATGAATTATACATTTTCGACAAAGCTTTGTAGGTACTGAAATACCTTTTTCACATTTAATTATTTTGATTTCAATTTACTAACTGTCAGCATAACGACTGTGATTTGAATGAATATTTACCAAATACTCATTCAAATCACAGTCAATCAGGTCAATTTAAATAAGCCTCGTTGGTCTGCTGAGCATGAAGTCCAGGGTTCAATTCCCAGATCGGGCAAAGTGTAATCGGGTTTTTCTAGCTTGAATTTCCCAGTAGCAGCCAGGAGTCTAGATTCATGCCCGGTTGATGGCAATAGGCTCGCCCCATAATACATGGGACTTATACATAACTGTTGCAATGTGGGTGTACTATAGGTACACCTCTGCCTTACACTTCAGGAAAAACAGGCGTGATGATATGTTTTGTAAATTAAATTAGCTGGCAAAACTTCAGAGACGTGGTGGTTTAGTTGGCAGTATCATCACAACGTTAGTGTTTTTCCATTGTTTGTCTTATTTGTTTTAGTATATTTATTTGTGCTTATATTTATATATAATTAGGTATAATAGTATATGTTCATGGTTTTGAATAGGTATATGTATATTCTTATACATATTTAAATAAATGATCATTCCACAATTTTCGTTATTGCACCTCCCAGTGTTTGTCTCTGCATCACCCAAAGGTTGATTGGTAGTAAGTGCTTATGGCATTAAGGTGTCCGCCTCTGTACATTTGTTTGCTTAAAGTATTAAATACTTAATAATAATAATGGATAGCGATATCTAAACACTAAACAAGAATACCTAAACTTATACTTCGAGTAACGACAACTGATGCCAACGTCCGCGGGCAGTTACTTGAAAGTAAAGGTTTGGAAAAACATTTTTTTTTTTTTTTTAATTAATGGCCGTCACGCCGGTGAACTTCCGCCAGTAGCCACACAAGTTAGCTACATGTTTTTTTTTACAGTTTTGAGAGTATAGTGTTTTTTATGCGCTATTAAATACACTTGAATGTTCCTTTTTACTTCAAGAAGCTATCTTGCGTGGTTTCGGAAATATTTAATGATATATTAGTGGCTTTTTATATTGCTCATCAGTGTACCTATGTGTCTTAAATATCAAATTAAGATTAAGAATAAAGTACCCAAATGAAACCCGCAAAATAATCTGAAAATTCGCTCCATTTTAAATGATTAAAATGAACAACCCTTTGAATAAATTTGAGAAAACATTCCACAAATGTGGTATAATATTTTTAAATTAACTATGAAAATTACATTTGTTTTGACAGTTCAAATTTCTCATTTCGGCCCAGCGGCAGTTGTAATATTTTGCCATCAGCTGTTGGTAATCAAAACTTGAAATAGCCAAGTTGAGAATATTATCATTTTGTATTGGATTCATAAATATAATTTGAGATTGTTAGATCCAATCCCATCAATTTTGGCTAACTTGACGGTTTAGTTTTGTAGATGATGCTACAATAAATGGATAATCAGAACCCCGAAAGTCTAACAAGGATGTCTTGCCAAGGGGTATTGTGTTACCCTTTTTTTTTTTTTTTTTTTTTTTTGGATGGGAAATCATCAAATGACTTCTCTCGCTCTGGGCAGAGCGAGAGGGTGTGTCAGACTTTTACTGACTAAAACCCACCCGTGTTCCTTCCGTTGCCTGTGTGCCGGGGCCGCGTTATCCCTTTCGGACAAACCCGCAACCCCAGCAGGCATTGGTCTTTCGACCCCGTCGGTTGGTGCTGACATCTCTTTGAGGCGCGCGTGGAACACAACGCGCCGTCGACACGGGCCTGGTCCTTATCGGACGGCGAACTGCCCATTGCTCACCGTCCGCAAGCCCGCGCCTACGGTGGCCGGAAGTCGGCTCTCGACTCCCGACGCCCGGGGCGTCTCCTGCGGCGACTAGGGCCGCGAGGGCGTGCAGCTTGCATCTCCCCCGCGCGCTCTGCCTCCTCCTTCGCGAGCATAACTGCTTCGCAGAAGGAGGTGACGGCCTCCCATGCACTCTCGCTCCGAACCATGGCCTGAACCAGGGCCGGACGCGAGAGATCGCCGCCGCCGATCGCCTCCGTGAGGACACGGCGGTGCTCCGCCCAAGCTGGGCAGACCTCCACCGTATGCTCCACCGTGTCCTCCGGGCGATCCACACAGTGGTGACACCCGGGCGTTTCCTCCCGCCTCACGCGGAACAGGAACCTCCCGAAACAACCGTGTCCGGTGAGGACCTGCGTCAGGCGGAAGGTGAGGACGCCATGGCGCCTCTCAAGCCACTCCTCAAAGAGGGGACTTATCGCCGCAATTGTGGCGTGCCCAGCGCTGGGTTGCGACAATCGTACACTCCATGCCGCCATGAGATCCCGCCGGAGCTCTGTCCGCTGTGCCGTGATTTCTCGCGGCAGCGGAGTTACACCCCGGCGTTTCGCCTCCTCGCGCAACTCCCACATGTGCGCGAGGACTTTCGCCTCCAGATCCCATGGCGGTAGTCCGGCAAGGAGGCTCGCCGCCTCACGGGAGACCGTGCGGTATCCCCGGACCAGCCTGATGGCCATGACCCTTTGGGACGCGTTCAACCGCCGGGCCGGTCGCAGCCTCAATGAACGCGCCCACACCGGTGCCCCGTAAAGGGCCATGGACCGCACGACCCCCGCGTAAAGCCTCCGGCAGGAGGCGTTTGGACCCCCCAGGTTGGGCAGGAGCCGCTTCAAAGCAGCCCCAGCCCTATCCAGTTTGGGAGCCAAACGTCGGAAGTGCTCCACGAAGTTCCACCGGCTGTCGAGGACGAGTCCCAGGTACTTCATCGTCGACTCGACACCGATGTGAACCCCTCCCGCCGTAATCTGGGAACCCGACAGTGGCGCGTTCCGAGGACCATAGAAACACATGGCCTCGGACTTGTGCAAGGCCACCTCGAGTCCCAGTTGCCGGATCCTTTCGACGATTGTCGCAACCCAACGTGTCGCTAGTTCGGCCGCCACCTCATGCGACCTCCCCTGCACCAGGACCAGCGTGTCGTCAGCGTAGCAAACCACGCTGACGCCGCTAGGGAGGTCGGCGCGCAGCACCCAGTCGTAGCCGATGTCCCACAGATGCGGCCCCAGGACCGATCCCTGTGGGACACCGCACGACATCTCTCGCCGGTTCCACTCTCCGTGGTGACCGGGGTAGATGACGGCCCTGTCCGTCAAATAGGCCTCGACCACTCGACAGAGGTAGGTCGGCATCCGGTGATACCAGAGTGCCTCCCTAATGCAACTCCAGGGCAGGGTATTGAAGGCATTGGCGATGTCAAGAGACACCGCCAAGACTACCCCACCCCGGGCAACAGCATCCCCCGTCGTGAGGGCTCGAACGCGCATGATGGCATCCACCGTAGAGCGCCCCTTGCGGAAACCATACTGGCTCTCCGCCAAATCCGGCCCCACTCGCACCAGCTGCCCGACAAGGCGGTCTGCAATTACTCTTTCAAAGAGCTTGCCCACCTCATCGAGCAGCACGATGGGCCGGTAAGCGGACGGAGAGTCCGCCGGGCGCCCCGGCTTCTTGATGAGGACCAGTTTCCCCGTCTTCCAACGAAGTGGGAACTGGCCCCTCTCCAAGCATGCGCTTAGGAGCCCCCTAAGTCGAGGCCCGAGAGCCTCTAAGGCCAGAACCCAGGCTTTTCCAGGTAAGCCGTCGGGTCCTGGGGCGGTATTTTTGGCACTCAGCCTACGTACCGCCACTCTCAGATCTACCTCGGTCACCTCCGGAGTATCGTCGTCGTCGTCCCTGGTGTGGTCCGCATCGGGCACCGCAGGAGGCGGAGCCATGGGCGGGGGAGTATGTTCCCCTCGCGAGGGGAACAGAGCGCTCACCACGTCCTCCACGAGCTGGGGCCGGAGACTCTGCGTCAGCGGGGGAGCCCATGGGCGGAGCTTATCTCTCACCCATTTGTATGGGCGTCCCCACGGATCTCTGTTCAGAGTCTCCAGCGACTCCTCGCGGGCCAGTCCTCTGGCCCGCTCGATCCCCGCTTGGAGGGCGGTCTTCGCCGCTCTGTATCCTGCGTACAGCTCCGCCTCAATGGCTTCCGTATCCGGCGGGCGGATACGGAGCCTGCGGTGCCTGGCGTACAGGGGGCGCGCAGCAACGCACGCCGCGCGTAAAGCGGTCAGCTCACGCGACCACCAGTACACCTGGCGCTGAGCACGTCCGGGCTGGACCCGGGGCATTGCCACGTCACAAATTTCGGACATGGCCTCCCGGAACCACTCCGCCTCGTCGTTTATGTCGGCAGGCCTGTCCGGTGATGACACCCAGGCCTGCACGATCGAGGCTTCCAGGAGGAGCTCCCGGTCCAGCTGCTTCAGCGCCCATCGCGGACCACTCGGGGTCTGTCTGACCGGCGTGCCCGAGGTCTGGGCGGAGACGTCAAACCGGATGTACCGGTGATCGGAATAGGTCTCCACCCCCTCCATGACGCGCCAGTCAATGACACGCGGCGACAGAGCGGGGCTGGCGAACGAAATGTCCACCACTGACTCGCCCCGCATCCGCACGCACGTGGGTACAGAACCCCGATTTAGGACGACCAGGCCCGACTCCAGATAATCAGAACCCCGAAAGTCTAACAAGGATGTCTTGCCAAGGGGTATTGTGTTACCCTGTAATTGGATTGTGGAGGTCAGATCGGCAATCGCTCCATGTAATATTGGTATACAGCTGCATCCGATAAGACTGGAAGCCGACTCTAACATAGTTGGGAAAAGGCTAGGCAGATGACTATGATGATGATTGCAGCAATAATCACTAAAAGAAAGAAAAGAAAGAAAAAGTATTTATTGAGACAAGCAAAGGAGATCTCAAATTAAACTAAAACACACCCATTAGTCCGTTTGGTGCCGGACGTAAAGAATAGCATCACCCCATTTCTTCCCGTGGGTGTCGTAAAAGGCGACTAAGGAACTCACTAGAGAATGGGCAGCAGCGTTCTCTATGCCTTTTAATACCATACTGCGATCGCCGACCCGCCTGCCAAGCGTGGTGATTATGGCAAAACCCCCCCATTTGGGGGAAGCCTATGTCCAGCAGTGGACGTCTTTCGGCTGAAATGATGAATGATGATGACACTCATTGAAACATAAATAGAAAAAAAACAATAAAAATAAAAACATACCTACCTTTGCCTTTTTGCAACTGGCAGATATAAGAGTGAGCTTCTGCCCATCACCTTGCAGGACATCACCAGCTACAGTTAAACCCTCAATCATAGATTTTGGAAGATAACAAAAAATGTCGTAAAGAAAGTTTTGAGTATGAATTTGGATGGCTGGATAAGGAGAAGACCATCAAAGAAACGATGGATGGACTGCGTGAAAGATGATATGGTAGAAAGAGGGTGACTTCTGAGATGACTAATAGAGAAATATGGAAGCGGGCCCCAAATAAATTGGAATAGAAGAGAATAATGATGGTGAATAAAAAAAGTCGCTAGAAATATAGAAAGAAAAAGTATTTATTGAGACTCGCACAGAAAATCACACATACTAAAAACACACTTAACATTAAAAAAAAACAAATTAACATTAAAATTTAAACAAGGAAGTCCTGTACGAGGCCAAAAGGCTTCTATCTCAGCATGATGCCGCGACACTTAAAATGTCGCAGCGCTGGTATTCAGATAGGGTCCGAATTTTCGTTTGCGGTAAACGTGACGCAAAGAAAGAACAAAAACACGAAAATAACAATTTGGGGGAAAATATGCGTCACATCCACGCAAAACTTTATGTTTTTGATCGTTGTTCCAATAAGTTTGAATTTACAAAATAATTCTATAGAATCACTTGCATATTTACAACAAACCATATCTCCGCTCAATGTAAATATTAAAATACACGGTTGAAAAATAACAGCCACAATCTCAAAGAAGCGAATTCATTCCACAAGAACCCTAGACGAAGCTAGAATCACGTCGTGAATGCGACTCATTCATAAGCTGAGCATTCTTACCGTCTGGCACTTGATTACAACATATTTCTTATTTCATACAAGTTACATGGGAAACATGTATTACATTTTATATATAATCTCATGAGGAAAGTTTTGAGAATGAATGACATCAATTTCTAGACAAAATGAAACTGGTTGCTAACTTAATTGTATAATATTTTATTATATGACATTGATTTTACATTCTGTGATTAGTGTGATTACTTCCTCACACACTGACTTATTAATTGTATTTTTTTTTTTTGGAAAATCGTCTATTTTTGCAATGTTTGTAAATATGTGAGCACTATGTATCTATCCCATAATTAGTTTATCATTGCTTCATTTTTAATTATTTTTACCTATGTGGTATAGTAATTTTATTCTAGGTGCTTCGTCTTCACATATAATTGATGTATACAAAATATTGTAAAATATTTTAAAAGAGTAACGGTGGAGTTTCTTGCCCATTTTTCTCCAAACGAAAACGAACTAACTTTTGGAAGGGGCGACTAGAATCAATTCAATTTTAATGTGAATTGTGACGTTCAAAAGTGTCTTTTATAAAATAAATTGTTTGACTTTGACCTTGCATGTGGATGGCTACAAGAGTAGAGGAAGACCAAAGAAACGATGGATGGACTGTGTGGAAGATGAAATGATTAGACAGCGAGTAGTAGTAGCGAGTAGTAGACTAATATAGAAGTTTGGAAAATAAGACCTTTTACGCCGTTCCTAAATAAATTGGGATAAGGCAAGGAGACTGATGATTTCGTTCTATTTTTATGAGTTCCTTTCCTTCTTTACAAAGGTTTCTATAAAGTTAATGATAGGTATACTGATGAGACGACAAAAAGGCTTGGGACTAATTAAGCTGCTCCAATGTACCTCCCCCCCCCCCCCCCAAGCAACAAAAGTCAAATAAAATAATCCAAACAATTATATGAACTCATATAATTGTTTGGATTATTTTATTTGACTGTAAGTCAATTTATTGTAATTTATTGTTGATCTACTCCTTAAAATGTTTTTATTTTATGAGTTGAGTTGTTGCAATTTGTGGCAATGTAAATTATTTTTGCATAAGTACTATTATGCAGAATCAAGTTTTTCCAACTGAACAGACAGCTGTGCTGCTGGGGAGTTTGTTGCGCCACTTCTTCCCAGCTTAAGCACTAGGAAGTGGTGAAGGGTGGGCGTTGTGGGGGACTGTCTTATGTAATTTTGACGTTCGAAAAGTGCTGATTCTCAGCCTAGTTTGAATAAATGACTTTTGACTTTTGAATCTTGATGGTGAGATTACTTGACGTGGAAAAAGAACAATATATTATAACAATTAAGTTTGACATATAACGACAAGTACCTGGTCGACCGAGCTCTGCACCGGTTAAAATAAAGACAACCAATTTTCCCAGTTATGAGACCTAGCTAGATCGCTTTTTCGTCCCCGTAAACCCCTATATATATATTGCTTCTTTCATCGAAATCATTACAGCTGTTTTCGAGAACGTGATTACAAATATTGCTTATTTAATAGAATAGGATAGGATAAAAGTGTGGTGTGATTCTATGTGTCACTGTAAGAAAAAGAAAAAGTTTTCCAACGGCACTGTATTAACTACATACTTATATAATATATGAAATCATACAAAACACGCCGCCAGTTACTGGTAAAAAAAAAATTAGCTGGCCTCTTACTCTATTAAAATTTCGTACTACGCTAGGCCAGCTCTAGGTACGGCAGCATAGTTTACCCGAGGTGCATGTCAGCCTAAAACCGATCTGGGGTTTCCAACCAACGTAGGTAGGTCATAAAAAATACAAGCACGGAACACGTTGTTTTGACAAGTGATCAAGTTGACATACGGGACGATGTTGACCACACACTTCAATACCTTTTTGAGAAGGGAAAACCTTAAAAAGCTCTAGTGACCAAAGGGTAATTTTCCTTTATAAAGTGTCCTTTTTCTCACTAAAACTTGTTATCGACACTGAAGTGTCACCGTGTTGAAACTCAACGATGATACTTGAACACTTACTGATGGATTATTGTATTAACGACTTTGCCGAAACTCGACACGAATAAAGCGATGAAAATATTAATGAAGGCAATTTTAAAATACCCATAGCAAAGTATTAAAATATTAAGCGACATTCACGCCATTAATATGCAAAGTGGTTATTACAATATTCGTTATTTCACCCCATTTTAATGCTACTGAAACTGAAATTCCGTCATTAAACTTTACCTCCGGAAATTGCCGAACGGCCAATTAGCAAAACCGAACGACCGAACGAATGAATACGAATGATTTTCTTGGTTTCATTCACGAAAGAGTTTTCGCCATAAATATCTTGGGGTTATTCTGTTCGATGGAGAGCAATTGGTTTCGATCCCAACCCTTGCAAGGGCCACTTAGACCTCAGATAGCCGATATTGCTTCCGATGGGTTAAGAATTCCAATGACCGTCGTAGTATTTTCTTCAATTTTATTTTTCTTAGTACTACGCTTTCGCCTGAATTTGACCTTTGAGATTTCGATTGACTTTAGAATTATATTTTGAGTATGAAAATTCACAGTTAATAATTCAAAATAAGAATAAACCATAGCAAAATGCTTACTTTACTCGACCTCTCCCCGCGCCTTTATTTGTCTCACTCATAAATAAAGCTAACTAATAAAATTACTTTCAAACAAAATACAAACTAGGCTTATCAGCGTCTGTGTTATTTGAACTAACACATAAATTCAAAATTACATCTGAAAATATAAATAACGCCACATTTAAGCCAGTGTGCTCAAAGTGACAAGTTATTTTAGCAGAAGCAAACAATCCTGCTCAAATATTACACCTCGCGTGAACCCCTCGGGTCTTCAGGTTGCTCAGAGATTTAGTAAATCATATCTAACTTGATAAACAGAAAGATACATTGGTTACCTGAAGTTTGTTGTAAATTATATTTCTGTATTTAACCTTCGTCGTATTAGAGACGAATAATACAAAACAATGCGGTTATTTGTATCGGAAAATTCAACCTTCTTTCACTGGAAATCCATAGAAAATTGCAAAGTAGGTACCTAAGCATAGCAAGGACAATTATTATTTTACGGTATGTGTGTGGCGGCATCTACATCACCACATGCAAACTACGCATCATAGACCTGACGTCACATAAATCCTGCATCGCGCAATTAGAGTTCACCGCGCGAACGACATAAAATTCTCCGACATCATTCGTTGGACAGTTGCCCGCCAGACACGACACCCGTCTGGTCGGAGGATTCTCCCTTTTCTATAGAGGATGAGTAAACTTTATACCCTGTTCCTCAAGCCTCTAAAGGTGCAAACTTGCAAAAGAAACGCTAGTTCGACGAAATACAAGACAACTACCAGTTTTAACGACGCGTTCGGCGATGTCGACGAAGTCAGCACTCCAACTACGTAATACACTTTCAATCACAGTCGAGTCAAGAAATTTCAATCCATTGATGGTAATTCATCTGCTCGACAACTGTCAAAATGAAAGGAATTGCCATTGTGTATGTTCTAGACCTAAAAGTACCTAAATGAAGTGCAATAACATCTACAATTAAGAAGAAATCAAGATGCCAGACAAAAATGCATCCTTCAGTATAAACAAAAGCACTGATTTCACTAGAATGCAAACCTTATAAGCTAACCTTTTTCTAGACAACGTCTAAAGATGCTATTTTATCTGATTGGAAGTGCAATGTACGATAAACCGTCAAGAAAGCTAACCCCCAGTGCAATCCGATAAAAGTGGCAATGTTATTTGAATAAAATAACTGAGAACGTATCTCATAAGACACACACACATAAGATTTCCATCGGGAATAAATTGTGAAAAACGAGAGCATTGTGTGTACTGGTTGTAGTAGTTAACTCCGTACACCGATTTGTCGTGAAGGTTTGTAAGTTCAGAGGCCGTAGAGTGAGTTTCTTTTAACCATCTCGGCCACTGGCCTTCTCTGGTGAAGGGCCAATTGGAGCGCCGAACGCGGTCGTTGCGTAAAATCGAGATGGTTAAAAGAAACTCACACTAGGGCCTCTGAACCGCGCGGTGACCTCTCGCGTCCGGCCCTGGTCCAGGCCATGGTACGGAGCGAGAGAGCATGGGAAGCCTTCTCTATCTGCGAAACAGTAATGCTCGCGAAGGAGGAGGCGGAACGCGTGAGGGAGAGCAAATTTCGCGCCCTCAATACCCTAGCCGCCGCGGGAGACGCCCTGGGCATCGGGAATCCCAGGCCGATTACCGGCCACCGTAGACACGGGGCTGCGGACGGTAAGCAATAGGTCGCTCGCCGTCCGCATCCATGGTGGCGGGTATGGGTTCTATGAAAAGTAGAGGGAATCGAAAGTGTTAACATTTAATGAGAAATCTGAAAGTCTGACATCGGAATCCGCGATCGAATGAAGAAGATCAACCGCTAACATGCTGTCAAATCTTATGTCAGCCGCTGTGATGGTTTTCGAAATTACAAAAGCGAATCTAATCACTTGGGATTTGGGATATATTTAAGTAATAGCTTTAAGAAGCCTACTAATAGCTTTAGGTAGATACTGTAGCGCTAGAAGGGCGATAGCTGTAGAGCAATATTATGTGGGGGCGGAGAATAATAGATAATAAATTTATATTATATTTGTGATCTTATCTGAAAGAAACATGCACTCTTCTACGCGTCTATTTTAACACTGTAATTTTTTCTTAAACAAAAACCTATTAATTTTATTTGTAATGAATTCCATATTCGCTTCAATAATCGAAGGCAACCAGAGTTATTTTTCCATCAGCCTGTACGACATAAGTTCGCCTTTTGCATTTAACCTTTACAGTACCTTTGTGCCAATCCTACGCACATATTTTACGCCTTGACAGAACATCGAGATTTCTTTATTACATGTAAGTTTAATATTAATATATTATACACCTTCCGGAATAAATTCTCTAAACGATGGTGAAAATCGCATCAAAATGCGATGCGTAGTAGTAGTTAGACGAACAACGCAGTCAGACAAACAGACACGAAAAGCGACTTTAATTTATAATCATACACATATATAGATTTCAAACCCAAGAGCAAGAAAAACAATATTATAATCTGGGGTGTTGCGACATCAGATATTTTCAAGGTAGTTTCGAGAAGCTATTCCAAATAATAGTGTTACTAACTGGTCTAATTAAACTTTGTTTCTAATTAGTTTTTGCTATAATGATTGGAAGAGGATATTACTTAGGTATACTCGTACCTCTAGAGAACATAGGCTTATAACTTTGTGTCTGAACTTTATAATCTGTTTACAATTTAAATTGAATACGTT
The DNA here is from genome assembly GCA_947364205.1 of Agrochola lota. Classification (NCBI taxonomy): domain Eukaryota; kingdom Metazoa; phylum Arthropoda; class Insecta; order Lepidoptera; family Noctuidae; genus Agrochola; species Agrochola lota. Next base: position 5,792,610 of record OX376223.1, read on the forward strand.
TAACAAATTAAGTTGTCACATAATCATAACCCTCCTTTTTGCTCCGCCGTAGTCGGGTAATAAAAAGGCTAGTCTTTTTCTTAAACTAAGGGTTACTTTTAAGTTGATTCATGTGAACTAAAAGTTTTTGGTAAACTGTGTTAACGGCAAAGGTTCTATTACAGAGTCTGTAAATAATAATTTCAAGAACTGATTTTGCTTATGGTCATAAAATCATCCTCTTTTTGTAACTTTCATGCTTTTTGTAATTTGCCAGTCAAGTTTTTATTTTAAATAGTAAAAAGAAATGTTAATATTTTAATTATTTTAGAAAAGAAGTATATTATAGTAAAGAATATTATACTCCTTATTGGCCTCTTTGTCTCACGTTAAAATAACTTAGTTAATTTTATAGCCCAAACATACCAACATGACCTCGCTTAAACTTTACTTTACTCTGAACACGAGACTATTTAAAACGCATTATACGACGTATATTTAGTAACCTAATCCGCTTAACTGTTCTTAAAGAGTCATAAAGAACCCTGTAAGAAATCGACACGTGTTTCACCTCTCAACGAGGCATCCTCAGGATGATGATTGACTTGTTACAAGTCAATCATCATCCTGAGGATACCTCTATAAGTAGTATACCTAGAGTAACTACCCTAGTATAGCTAATAAATTAGGTGTACCTACAGCTCTGCTTAACTCTTCGGGAATTACAGGCGTCATATAATGTAATGTTAAAAACCTTATTCATATTTTTACCAAAGCTCATCAGAAATCTGTAACAAATATGAAAGCTATTACAGTTTGAAATTACAATTTGTACCCTCGATGTAAAATGTCAAGTTTTGACACGGGTCCCAAGATGAAACATTATTATCAGGGGTATAAAAATATTATGACGTAGAAAATATAAGTTACTAGCTGCGCCCTCCGGTTTCACCCATATAAGTCTCGATGCTGTGGGAATATCGGGATAAAAAGTACTTTCTTTCGCATTTATAATATTAGATAGGAATATGACACAAAAATATACGAAATTTTTGTATAAACTACTCGTAAGTTCCCGAAAAAAAATGAATGGGTTAAGTAATAGATTAAGTAAGTTTTTTTTGGTTTTTTGGATAGGCCATGAACATAATTTTAAAATCTTTGTAGTCTGTTTAATTAACAACGTGTTTTTCTTTGCAGAGAAACAGACAATGCCTCTTTAAATATTAACTAATAGAGGAGCTGTCTAATTTTGGTGCATAATTATGTAATTAACCTATCGATTACTAACACACAGATAATTATATCAACTGTTGATTATGTCCGTTTTGGTGGGATTTCACCAGTCAGGCTGACATCATGTAAGCCTCTATTCTCCCTAGACTAGACATGCATGATAATTTTAAAAGATATAACATAAGGTAGGCAGAGCTGCCCCATATGTAACGTAACAGGTTGGGCAGAGGTGCATCCACATTTCCCCGGTTATATTTAAGAACCATGTAAATAGAGGCCGAGCCTGTTGTCATCAACCGGGCACAAATCCAGACTGCGGGCTACTACTGAGAAATTTCAGATGCAAAAACCCAATAACACTTCCGACCAACTTTGCAGTAAACTAACGAAAAAGTGATTGTTTTTGCTCACGACAAAAAACCTTTATCTAAAGAACTAACAAGACACAGTATAAATAAGTAACAGGATTATTTCTTCATAGAAAACGGCCGAAACGACGCGCTTCGTAATCTCAGTGTATCGGTACGCAACAGTATCGAGTGCGTGGCAGTTACGCTAGAACGCAGAAGATATATCTACCGAGCGGCCGTTGGTAATTATTTCAAAGTCACTGCAGAGACATAATACTGTTACTTTATTCTACTGTGTTAAATATTAGGTAGTTATATTCGGGTGGAAGTTTAAGACATTATTACTTATTTATGTACAAAAGTCAAGTTCCTAACAAGTCACAAGAATACAAAAATTACCAATAATCCCAGACGATAAAGTACTAACGAGCGCCTTTGTACTGTAAATAAATTCCTCTGTATTCCAATAGATTTCCTTTATCCATGCTCATAGTATTTTCTTGGTAAATAATTTTTCCTTTGCTCACGAGTTTGACGGCGAACTCGATAAACACGTAATTCGGTTTTATTGATTCAACTTTTAATGAAACTGAAATGTAAAATGTATTTTATACCCGAAAATAATATCGGGTATAAAATACATTTTGGCATAGTATCTACTGATATTGGATCGAACCACAGAGGGATACACATCGACGATCGCTGTCAGTTAGAGCGTTATCACATTGACGAATTGCTGACGTGTTTAGCGAAGAGTAGCCGCGGAGAGTACGTTCACAGATCGCTGTGAACGTACTCTCCGCGGGTGAGAAGCGAGCTAACCGCAACTACGCGACGTGTTCTCCTTGTTTCCACAATATTATACACACGCGTGTCTCGCTCTTTCATGTACACTCACGTCAAGCGCGTTACGTACACGTTGCGCATACGTTGCGTGCTCGCTACGCAAACGCAGCGAGTACGTTGAACAATCGCGTCACTGATAACTCGCTCGCAAATTGTGCGCTCAACTGTCTTTCAGCGCCACAAATGTTATTGACATTGCCGTTTCTCATACCTAATATACAGTGAAAGGAACTTCTTTCCATCCGGATATTCTTTCGATGTCAGTCACATACCTGAAATCAAATCAAGACAACACAATGTACCTATATTCTCTTATCAGGTAAACATAGGTAGCTAAACAATCTAATAACAAAAAGTAACAACTGCAGAAACCTTCAATCTTTCCACGAAAACGTGAGAAAATTACAGCCATTAAATCCACATATGAGTCCAGAAACAAAGCTCCGTAAACAGTGCAGAGGTCATCAACCGCAGTGTCTGTCATATCGAGCAATTTGCCGTGAATTATCGCCCCCACTCGTTAAGGCAGGAAGCTTTTACCTCCACCTACGTACCGCACTTCACACGTAAGGGATGACCATAACAGAGCCGTTTGAAGGGATTTTAATGTTTTTTTTATTTTTTATAAGTACCTACAAGACTTTTTGCACCAATTTTGCACCAATCATACAATATTGTCAAATGCGACCCGCACCTGTTTCGCACGGTTTACTCGACTTTACCAAATGCCAAGATGTATTTATTATATGTTAGTTAAATATTAATATACAATACACATAAATCTTCCGGAAAAAAATATCTTAATGATGGAGAAAACCGCATTAAAATCCATTCCGTAGTTTAGCAGAACAACGCGGCCATACAGACAGACACGAAAAGAAACTTTAATTTATTTATAACCAGAACACCCGGGAAATTTCGCGTTGTTGCGTAATTTTTTTATTAGTCGTGATTATTAATTCATATTCTTTTTAAGTCGTGAGCTATCCGAATAACAAAAATTATAAGGCCTAGGTCTTAAGAGGGCCTGCTGGGGTTGCGGGTTTGTCCGAAAGGGATATCGCGGCCCCGGCACACGGGCAACGGAAGGAACACGGGTGGGATTTAGTCAGTAAAAGTCTGACACACCCTCTCGCTCTGCCCAGAGCGGGAGAAGTCATTTGATGATTTCCCATCCTGAAAAAAAAAAAAAAAAAAAAAAAGGTCTTAAGAGGGAGGCGTGAAAATTGATTCACTGTTACAATGTATACTAGATACATATATGTATGCCTAATAGATAGAATAGATATGACTCGAACTTACGCCATACGTGTTGCCTGAAAACAAAACACTGTCGCGACTGCGCGCGAGGCCACCATTTTCATAAAGATTCATTGGCTCAAATCTGCGCACAGCCTTAGCCGAACCCATATAGAAATACAAACTTATTTTTACACATAACATTACGCCAGTATTCCCTGAATGGTTAGGCAGAGGTGTACCCATAGTACACCCATATGTCAACAGTTATGTTTAAGTCCCATGTAATAGGGGGCGAGCCTATTGCCATCAATTCGGTTAAATATGCCTAGTCGAACGCACACCGCCAAATCTAAGTACTACAAACCCAGTTGTAATCGAATCGGAATTAGATATGGTTGAAACCCCGCTGTCCCGTGACCGAGATTCGGAGAAAATTATTTCTTCAAAGGTCAAACGTCCGCGCCCAACTGACTCGCCCCAGGAACAACAACCTAATGAGCAATCTGTATGTACTGAGTACTCTTTTACTGCGGAAATTATTGATACTATCCGTGTCGAGATACGCAAAGCCTTAACTGACGAGATAGCCACCACCATCAAAAACTGCGTTACCACCGAACTTTCCAAAATTAATGAACATCTATCTTCACTGCCTGGGTTGGCTAAATCAGTTCAATTTATGAGTGACGAGTTCGACCGTATTAGCGCTGAATTTACCGTCAACAAAGAAAAAGTTAAGGTTTTGGAAAAGGAAAATGATACCCTGCGGACATCTGTTCAGGAATTATCGTCTCGACTAAATGCACTGGAGCAATTTACCAGACAGGAGAATGTTGAGATTAATGGTGTTCCCGAAAAGAATAATGAAAACCTCATAAAAACAGTCGTACAGCTATCTAACGCCGTCTCTAATGCCATCCAAGTACAAGATGTGCTTTCTGCAAACAGAGTCAGGAAAATGGATACGAAAAATAATCGACCTAGATCAATTATTGTCCGGTTTAAGAATACAAGTATCCGTGATGGTCTCTTGACTTCAGTTGCGAATTTCAACAAAGCCCACAGCGATAGCAAGCTGAACTCTCAACATCTTGGTTATGGGGGTGAAAAAAGGTCAGTATTTGTATCTGAGCACCTATCTCTATCAAATAAGGAAATTCAAGCTGCTGTTCGAAAGGTCGCCAAAGAAAAGGCGTACAAATTTGTTTGGATTCGTGATGGCCGCATCCTGGTTCAGAAGGAAGAAAAAATGTCGGCAAAGCATATTAAGTGCCTCGATGCTGTCGCGCTTCTTTAAACCCGTTTTATTGTCACCTGATATTTGTTTTCTGTAAAAACTTACTCTTAAATTCATGTTGTTAACTGTTGTAAACAAATATTTCCTTTTCCATACACCCTTACACACATTGCTCTTTTTTAATATTTTATCCTATAAGTTGTCCAGTGAGTTAACTCCCATTATTACTAGAACAAACATTTTTAATTTTATTTATTTCTACCCCCTTACTTTGTTTCCTGCAATGACATTGACATTACTAGAGTGCCTTGCCTTTTCGTTCATCCCCTTCCCACTTCAGAGCAATGTACCTGGAAACTTTAAATTGTATTCGATAATGTAAACGAAATAAACTCCATCTTGGATTCGGTTTCAGTTGCAAAATCTCATCTATGTGACGTTGAAGACATTTCTACCCACATACCTAAATCAAAACAGTACCTCTCATTCATCCACCAAAACATTAGAAGCATTAGACGCAACCTTCCCGCATTCCAAACATTAATCAGCAGGAGTAATATAAATTGGGATCTCATTATACTGACCGAATGTTGGCTGCCATGCACCCAGGTCATTCCTTCTCTTAATAACATCACACTCTACCTCTACTAACAATACCCAAAACGAAGGTGTAGTAATTTATCATAATTCTAATATGAAACTATCTGTTGAAGAACCTTTACTGATTGATGCAAACTGTCTTTTGGTGAAAGTAAATATAGAAACTGTTATAATAGCAATTTACCGTCCTCCTACCCAGAAAAATATCTCTAGTTTCTTGAACTCTTTGAATGAACTCCTCATAAAGTACTCATCTACTAAAAATATTGTGTTGGTCGGTGGCATCAATATTGATATTACAGAAAACAATTCTGACTCTCGATCTCATGGCTACCTTAATTTGATGGCATCCCACGGCCTACTACCAGCCCATAATTTTCCCACTCATGGTCGTACCTGCCTTGATCATGTAATCCTAAAAACCAAAAGGAACGCCCATTGTTTCGTAATGCATTCCTCAGTGACTGACAATGACAGTAGCTCCCTTTTTCTGGACAACTCGACCTATGCACCCAAAAAAAAACAAAAAAGTAATTGACTTTAGTGGCTTGGATGATGCTATGAAAGCATTGGACTTTTCCCCATTGTACGCCATGAGCGACGCGAATTTAACAGCTATTTATCTGATTGATATTTTAACCAATGTCATTTCTCTTCACACGAGGGTTGTCTCTGTCAGTAACCGTCGCCGTATTATTAAGCCCTGGATCACTCCAGGACTTTGGAGGTGCTCAATAAATAGAGACAACCTCCATAAAAAGGTGAAAAAGTATCCAAATGATGAGTCATTACAAATCACCTACAAAAGATACCGCAATTTTTGTAATGACCTATTGAAAAAAATCAGACAAGATTACGAGAAAGAGGAGATTCGTAACGCGAAGCATAATAGTAAAAAGCTTTGGAAGGTCATTAGAAATTACTGACACAGACAAACCTAAGCCGCCCGCCCAAGAACTCATAAAAGTTGAAAACCCTCAAGAGTCTGTCAATGAGGTAAATTACTTATTTTCTAATATTGGCAAATCCCTAGCTGATAGGATAATGGATCATCACGCTCCTAGCCCTACCAGTGTCTCAGTCGCTCATCCCCATTCAATGGCTTTTCTTCCCACAGATGAAAAGGAAGTAGACTCCCTCATTTCTAACCTAAAAAACACTTGCTCTGAAAGTGTTGACCCCATTTCCGCCGTTTCTAAAGCATTACAAGATCTACCTGGTTCCCCCACTTACCAAGTTATTTAATCTTGCATTTTACACAGGCACCTTTCCCTTACCTTTAAAAAAGTCACTTGTACATCCTATCCACAAGGCTGGGGATAGAGGCTATGTCAACAATTATAGGCCGATCTCTAATCTACCTACTCTTTCCAAACTATTGGAACGATTCATGAACAGCAGACTTATCGAATACCTTGAACGCAATAACCTCTTATCTCAGGGTCAATTTGGGTTCAGGGCTGAGAAATCTTGTGCCGACGCTGTTCATGCGCTGACGGATCATCTTGTTAACGGTCTTGATGGTAAAAAGAAGGCACTTGTCATATTCCTTGACCTGGCCAAAGTGTTTGACACAGTCTCTGTACCCAACCTACTTGACAAGCTGGAGAACATGGGAATCAGGGGTCTGCCACTTAAACTCTTCCAGGACTACTTGTCTGATCGTTTCCAGAGGGTTAAAATAGGTAACTTTGTTAGTGATGATCTACCTGTCACTTTTGGTGTGCCACAGGGAAGTGTGATTGGGCCCTCCCTCTTCCTTGCCTATATTAATGATCTCTGTAACCTACAGCTACCCCATGGTAAAATCATATCTTTTGCCGATGATACGGCACTACTTTTCACAGCAGACTCATGGGCTGATGTCTACCATTATGCACAGAAAGGTTTTGATACGGTCCTAGCTTGGTTAAAAAATAATGTCATTACCCTTAACGTCGACAAAACCAAGTATCTAGCTTTCTCCCTCACAAACAAACGCAATGAACTCTTATGCCAGTTCAAGATTAAAGCGCACTCTTGCATTGAATCTATATCCAACCCCTGCTCCTGTCCCGTTTTACAAAAAACTACCACTATTAAGTACCTTGGAATTATAATAGATAATAATTTAAGCTTCCAGCCACAAATAGATAGTCTTACATCAAGAATTCGCAAAAGCTACGTGACGAAGACCCCTGAACAGAAAGATTTTCTGTTCAGGGGTCTTCGTCACGTAGCTGACACTGAGGTTATAAGGTGGGTATATCATGCGATGTGTCAGTCCCTTCTGACATACTGCATAGCATCATGGGGGGGTGCTCCCAAATCTAACATTTTGAAATTAGAAAGAGCCCAGCGTGTTTTCTGCCATACATGTATCCTACTTTTGATCTCTACAAACACTTCAAAGTCCTGTCAGTGAGGCAACTTTTTGTTTTATACACTTCTCAAGAAGCACTCCTCCTTAATATTTGATCCCCACTCTGTCTCGAGTAAACGCAGAAAATACTCTGTTTGCAATACAGCTAAGGGTCTAAGAACGAGCTTCTCACAAAGATTTTGTACATTCCTAGGTTCCCACCTTTATAATAAAATTAATCGCATTACCGCTATCTATCACCTAACAAAAAAAATCCTGTAAGAGTACCTACTCTAGTTGAGTGGCTCCTTAAGTTGGATTATAAAGCAACTGAGGAATTACATACTCTTCCAAAATAGTCTTCCCACTAATTTCCCCACACATCATAGGCATTTCACGCATTTTTCCACTTCTTTATTGTTTTGTTTTATGGTTTTTTTTTTTCACTTTGATTTGGTTTTATTGGTTCCATTGATATAAATGTAATTTAAGTATATTTTATGTTCAGCTCCTTCACATTTACTATATCACTTCACAACTATAACTAATTATGTTTACATTCCGCGTGGTGGGACCCTGGTGATCTGCTATACAAGTATTCCTAGTGCAGACACCAGTCTCTCACAAACTTTGTCACGTAATTTTTAAGCCTGTTTTAAATAATTTATCTTGTCAATGTTTGTGAAGCGAAAATAAATTATTTGAATTTGATCAACCGGGCATAAATCCAGACTCCAGGCTTATTTTGTTCTGCTGGGGTTGCGGGTTTGTCCGAAAGGGATATCGCGGCCCCGGCACACAGGCAACGGAAGGAACACGGGTGGGTTTTAGTCAGTAAAAGTCTGACACACCCTCTCGCTCTGCCCAGAGCGGGAGAAGTCATTTGATGGTTACCCATTCTGAAAAAAAAAAAAAAAAAGGCTTATTTTGTTACACACATCGACATCGAGGAAATTGGGTACCCAGTCTTTATAATATTTTTAATTTACATTTTAACGATTCATTAAACTCAAAATTCTTTCCACTAATATTGTGGCACCGCACACAGGCGAAATATCGCCAAAAGTTGGCAAAAACTAAAATTTACAAATTGCACGCTAACTGGTTTTTATTGTTCAAACAATATTCTCGGTAAAACGGGTTAGCTACCTGCGTAAGCGCCCGCCCCCCCTTGATACCCGTTTACTTAGTATCTTAGTCCAAAGTTTAACTTGTTAAGCAGCGGATGTGTTTTGTTTCATTTATTCTTAAAATTCAACTGTAAATTTTATTACGTTGTTCGGTGGATTTAAGTATTTTAATGATGGATTCTACTCCTGGAGGTATGGAACTATTATTATATCTGTTAAAAAAATATATTTTAGTTATATTTCTATGGTTTTTCGTATTTCTTGTTAAAGAGGTCGCAATATTGGGTGTGGTCAAACTTCTCTTAGAATAAAAGTACCATATCCAATGGAGTCAAGATCTCAAATGTGCTTTAAAATGAGCATTACACATTCTTCTTTTATAAACACTTACAATGAGATGCTCGTTTTTGCGCATCTTGAACAAACTTTATAAATTTTAGTGCTAAGGTAGAATTTTAATAATTAAACATTTATTTTCTTTTTTACCAGGATCAAACTCTGAAGAGATTTTTATTAGTAGACGTACTCTTATTGAGTATTATAGAGAGTCTACTTTAAGAAAGGACTCTGAAAAAATGCAATTTCTTTATAAAAAAGTGGAAAATGCTCTAAAACAGACTCAAATTTCAAGTGATGCTAAAAGTTGGTTGCAAAAACTAATACATCAATATAAATCAAAACTTGAGAAACATCAAAGACATTTTGAAAGATGTCTTAATGCGCATAAAGATTGGTTTGACCAATATGTTTCTTTTAACGTCTCGCAGTCTCAGAAAAGAAAAGTATCGGTTGGTCGACCCTCAAAGGATTTTGAACAATTAAGTGAACGAGCTAAACGGCACAAAACTGAAAATTTACGACAGCAAGTGACATCCGCAGAACTGGCGTATGCCACACAAATGAAATATAGAGAGTGTGGAGAGATAGAAAAATCTAAATTTATAAAAGATGTTTCTCAAGACGTTATTCCAAGAATGGATAAAAACCATGCTACTCTTTGTCCTGATAAAGCCTTATCTATTGTTATTGAAGGGCAGCTTACGAAGCACCAATATAACATATTAAGAAAAAGTGCAATGGAAGTGAATTGTAATTTATATCCAAATTACGAAGCAATAACCAAAGCTAAAAAAAAGTGTTACCCTTTTGGTGTTTTTGCACTACAGAAACACGAGCAGAAGTATCTCTCCAAAATCTTATGGATCATACGGCTCAAAGGCTGTTACTATCATTAAGTGAAGTAATTCAAAGCCTTAATGAAAGCGAACGTCAACATCTTTGTTTGATCTCAAAGTGGGGATGTGATGGTTCTGGAAGTCATTCTCAATATAAACAAAAATTTCAAAATGTCGAGTCAACAGATGAATTTATGTTGATAACATCAATAGTGCCATTACGCTTTGTGACTTTAAATCAAGGGGAACATATTGTCTGGCAAAATCCTCGCCCGTCATCGCCGAGATACTGCCGTCCTTTGAGACTTCAGATGGCTCACGAAACAGTAGAATTGTCCAAATTGGAAGCTGTAAATATAAAATACCAAATAACAGATTTGGTTCCTACTACAACTGCTGAGTGGTCTGTCAAACATGATCTAAAATTGACGATGGTTGATGGCAAAATGATTAATGCGCTCACCGATACAACCTCAGCCATGCGGTGTTATCTTTGCGGGCTTACCTCTAAAGACTTCAATCATATTAGAAAGTGCATCAATAAACAAGTGACTGAAGAAAATTTTGAATATGGGCTTTCTTCACTTCATGCTTGGATAAGATTTGCCGAGTGCATCTTGCATTTGGGATACAAATTAAAGTTAGGAAAGTGGCAAGCAAGAGGTGATGACAAACAAATTGTTGCCAGTGAAAAAAGACGAATACAAAGAGAGTTTTGGCAAAAACTAGGGCTACACGTAGACAAGCCTCGCCAAGGAGGAGGGACATCGACAGATGGAAACACTGCTCGAATACTTTTTCAGCATGCAGACGAAACTGCACAAATTACAGGAGTGACTTTAAATATTATAAATAGATTCCACACTATCTTGAAAATAATATCAAGTGGTTACAAAATTAATTTTGTAAGATTTAACACGTTTTGCCTACGGACTGCGTCAGCGTTTGTTTACAATTACCCATGGTTCAATATGCCCACTACGGTGCACAAAATTTTAGTCCATGGGCCCCTCATTGTAGACAATATTGGTATTGCAATAGGTCTTTTGAGTGAAGATGCTCAAGAAAGTAGGAATAAAGATCTCAGAAAATATAGACAAAATTTTTCAAGAAAATTCTCGAGAAAAATGACAATGGAAGACACTTTTCAAAGATTAATGGTATCTTCAGACCCATACATTACTGGGTTAAGGAAACTACCGCCAAAAAAGCGTGTAACTTTAAGTGCTAATGAAATATGTTTAATCCATGATGATTAAATTAATAAATGGTTTAATTTTTTTTATTTTGCATTTTATTTACAATCCTCTTTAGTTAATAACTATGATAGGAGTATTTTTTTAATGTTTCATTAATAATTATTGTAAAACTCGTCCACAAAACTGCAATTTGGATTTTTGCCAACTTTTTGTGATATTTCGCCTCTGTGCACCGTCTCGAACCATTACGTGCTTCAACAATGAATTTCCGGAACGTTGTCAACTCCCGACCAGATAAATACGTTTCTTTAAAAGAATATTACAAATGGTGAGCGATGATAAATAGCTGTTTCCCTTCATTCAAAGGGTGATTATGGCCATATTTACTCAAGTTTTATCAGAGGAATGTCAAGACGGCATTGCACAGGTTGAATGCACTGTTATTGTGTTCTGATTTTCTTTAGTTAAAGTTAGAAAATGCCATCTTTGGTTTGCTTATGCAGCACGTAGGCTAACTTTTTGGTATTGCCGGTGTGTATAACCGTCATTAGCAGCTTATAATATTCCCACTGCTGGGACCTGAGACACAGGCCTACTCTCAGTGAGAGAGGGAGTGGGCCGTAATCCGCCACGCGGGCTACGTGCGAGTTGATTGATGTCACATGTCTTCAAATTTTTTGGTTCTAGGACATGCCGGTTTTCCTTAAACCGGAGCCACACGTTATCTGTACTGTATGTGCTGTGTTTAATTACATTAGGAACGAAGTGTGATTCCGGTGTGGCGGCATCTACATCGCCACATGCGAACTTCGCATCAAAGACCTGACGTCACACAAATCCTGCATCGCGCAATTAGAGTTTACCGTGCGATGGACATATATACAAGCTATCGACTTCAACCTCTGGGCAGTTGCCCGCCAGACCGCCAGACACGACACCCGTCTGGTCGGAGGATCCTCCCTTTTCTATGGTGGATGAGTGAACTTTACACCCTGTTCCTCATGCCCCTAAATTGCTGACCCCAAGTATGAACGTCAACGCAGCCTTCGTGCAACTACTTCAGCGTGACGTCATCATTATCATCATCACTCCCGCAAGCTTTCGTGAGGCGAGTCACACAGCCAACCAGCACATACGAAAACCGATTTTAATTTGTTACGATGTCTTGTTATATTATATAACAATATATATATATATATATATATATATTATATTATACCTTTTTAGTTGACTTTTTTATTATGTTGGTATTACGTTCCCTTGGGATAATTTCCGAAACCAGGCAGGTGAAGCCGCAGGCTAAAGCCGGTAAAAAAACCGGACAAGTGCGTCTCAGACAACGCACAATCAAATTTTCAGTAGTTGGAATGAATTTATCCCAAGAACAAAACTTAACGTTGTAGTTGAAAAACATTTCCTCCCATACATTCCAATTGCAAATGTAAGTTTGTACGCACAATATTGAGAGATTTAGTATGTTACTCGTATTTTAAGACCATAGACTTCTTATAGGTTTTCCTCTAATCTATGAGTAAAGACCCTTTCTCATTACCTGCGGTCAATCAAATTACCCCGCAAAAGTGACCCCCATATTCAAAATTCATTTATTTATTTATTTACGTTATACGTCCGTGCCCGTGTCCGTTTCTGTGACCTCCAAGGGTCACATAAATACATACAATATGTACCAAATTTCAACTTAATCGGTCCATTAGATTCGGAGAAAATTAGCTGTGACAGACGGACAGACAGACACACGAGGACACACAGACATATAAGGGTTCGGTTTTTTCCTCTTGACATACGGAACCCTAAAAACCAAAATAAAGTACTTTATTGTTCCTGTGTACTTAAAAAAACATTAAGAATATTAGGCATTCCACATGAACAATCAATCAACCAATTTCCCATACACAGACATATTACTTCATTAAGATACACATTATTATTCCCTTGGGATATATTAACACCCGGTACCGGTCTGACTACTTACACAGTAAAACCATTATGCTTATGTAACTTTATTTAATTTAACTCATACAAATTAAAAGGGAAGTGTTTCGGGTGTTATTCATAAATTCTGGCTACTAACTGCCTACAGCCGCCATTTTTTTCGTAATCAGAGCGGGCACGCTATTATAATTAAATTAATGGCTGTCGACGTAATTCTTTCATTTTTCTCTTTGATCTTTTTTTCGTTAATTTATTTTTAATTATAGCATATTTTTTTTAATAATTTTGTTAATAAGTAAGTGCTTTTTTTTCAATGTCAAAACGAGGTGATTATATACTTCATAGTTCGTCACGCGAGTTTCCTAAAGTAAGTGTATCGTAATTAAAAGCCTAGAAAAACATTATTTTTATACCTACCTAAGCCTTCACCAACCTTAAAATGTTTTTTATTACAAAGCATGTATTCTATGTGAAGTTCCTGTGAACCAACCATCATACTACCGTGAGGCTAAATACCACCTAATGCAGGTACTTTAGAGGTATGAGGAACAGGGTGTAAAGTTCACTCATTCTCCATTGAAAAGGGAGGATCCTCAGACCTGACGGGTGTCGTGTATGGCGGGCAACGGGCTTACGTTTTTTTTTTTTTTTTTGGACTACGTCATCTCGCAGTTGACCACTAAGGTCCTGGTTGCTTATCCGGGCTTTCCTGTGGCTGCCTTAAGGTTCTACACTCAAAGCCTCCAGCCAGGGGCATAAACTATTCTAATTAAGGCTAGGCGAACGCTCGCTAAGGGCACCCCCTGTGGGGTACGAACCTCGGCTTAGGGCGTTCGCTGAGGGGAGGACAGCAAGAGGGACAGGCTGGATCAAAAATATATCATGATTATTGATCGGGGAATTTAAAGCTACAGGCTCAGCAGCGACGCGGGCTGGGGCATTGTCGAGCAAGGGTCGGGGGGGAGTATCATTTACTCGGGAGGGTCGCGGTCGCGATCGCGGAGGACCTCGGTGGCGAGGTTGGTATGACGGACCGTGTCGGTTGTGTTTGTATACTGTACTTGTGGCCCTATTACTTTCCTGAAGGAGGGTGATGGGGTCATCTGGGTCGGAGAGGGCTTACGTTTAATGTCGGATAGTCTTATATATGTCGTTCGGGCGGTTTCGTAGTTCGCATGTTGCGATGTAGATGCCGCCACAGTATTATACCTTTCGTAAGAGACGGCCGACCTAACCAACCGACTAGATACAGACCTACACTTGGACACAAACCCAAGATTCTCATCATCCGTCATCACCAGCCTACAGCAGTCCACTGCTGAACATTGGCCTCCCACCCAAGATAAAGCAATTTACCCAAGATTTCTTCATCCATACTTCTCAATTAGACGTCATAGTTAATTGACTCAGGCGTAACTTTGCGGAAATCCAGTATAAAATACAATAGACGACGTATATTTAATAACCTAATCCGCTTAGCTGTTGAGTCATAAAGAACCCTGTAAGAAATCGACACGTGTTTCACTTCTCAACAAGGCATCCTCAGGATGACGATTGACTTGTTGCGAACCCGGACACGATGTGTTGACACGTCAAGCGTCGAGAGCAGAAACACAAACACACAACGGGACACACATCGGATCCGGGTTCGCAACAAGTTAATCGTCATCCTGAGGATGCCTCGCTAAGTGGTGAAACATGTGTCGATTTCTTACAGGGCTCTTTATGACTCATGTCATGGTATGACAACCGATTACATCACAACTTTTCACTCACCAGTGCCACTTCCATATTCTTAAATTACATTGCAAATGTTAATAGTTTTGGTTTAGTTTTACTTATTTTCTAGATATTAGTAAAGATTAGTTATTTTGTCGGATATGGACCCCTCCTCGGGTGAAGGCCTTCTCCAACTTCTTCCATGGGTCTCTGTCTTTGCCAATAGTCTGCCAGTCTTTCCCTGCTAATTCGATTACGTCATCAGCCCACCTTCTTTTAGGCCTACTCTTATATAATTACATATTTTTTATTCTATCCATTCATGTTACACCACACATCCCTCTTATCGTTCTCATAAGATAAGATAAGATAATATTTATTTTGTAAAACATGAGTACAGTATGAAGGTCTTATAATTTATGTGGTGGCTACATGTTTTGTCATTATGGCGTACAAAATTAGTTGCACTGGACAATACTTTAATTATTTATAAAAAAAAAAATTAAATTAATATTACAATACAAAAATTTAATTTTCATTCAAAATTAAAAAGTCATAATTTAAATTAAATTTGAGTAAGACATACAGAAAAAAACAAATGAATCAGAATTCTATACAAGCCAAATATCGTTAAAAAATTCATCTACTCTGTAATAGCACTTCTCTAGTAATAACCCCTGAAGAGACTTTTTGAATTTGTTTAGAGGCATACATTTGATAATATCTGGTATTTTATCATAAATATTTGGAGCAATACCACAGAAACTCTTTTTCAATAAAGCAGTTTTACACTTGTTTTGACATAACAAATTCTCATATTGGGCACGAATTGGGGTTCTCGTAACTGCTGCTGCTCATCTCAGCTGCATGCAAATTACCTTTCATTCATAGATCGTTTGTGGCCGAATATTCTGATAATTTAACCCGTAATTCTTTGAAAAGTTTAAGTCATAAACGCGAAATAACATCTACCCCTGCACCTCAATCAAGTTATTTTAAACACTCATAAAAGAATCAAGCCAGACATAATTTCGCTATCTAATTAATCATATGCCGAGCCATAAAGCGGTTCTTAATTACTTTTTCTCAGGAAGCAATAAAAAACCCTGAACGTGACATAATCCTGCTGAAGGAATTAATATTGTATTTCGGGACATATCTATTTATATTCATTAGGAAGTATCAACGTAATTACGACTGTATTATCTTCTAAATAGAGTATAATTTGGCTGTGATGTGGTATGAGATGGGTTAGATAATTTGGTGTTGGAAATAAGACTTAAGGAAATTAGAAATAGGGTTGGTTTTGGTATGTAATGGTGGTGATATTTGCCTTAATTTTGATGCGTGAAATGTAGGTGTCTGTTCGTCAATTAGAAGAGAATTTAGGTAGCTATTGCGTTAATATATCATGACACCTCGGTTTGAGAACTTAATAATAGAAAGCAACTAGATTAAAATAGAGAATAATGTCTGAAACTTTGAAATTGATAGTGAAAGGTCGGTGGAGTGAATTATTTCAGATTTTAATCAACTTTATCATAACTTGAGATATGAAAACTAAGTTGATTAGGTTTAAGAAAGAAGGATTGAGTGAGGTTGAACGACACGGCTGCTTCTGTCTGTGGCCAGAAGTATATCATCATCTAATTCAATTGTGTTCACTTTTATTCACATTGTGCTCAACACATATATTTAAAAATATGTGTAACATTGCTCACACTTTCGTTAAGTGGGTGATAGACGTGCGAAGTTAAAGTACGCTGTTTTTAAGTTCGCGAACTTACTCGGCTCGACGTCGGTGACTCACGTGAAGCTTGCTCACTCTGAATCGCGATGTCGTCGACAGAGGAAGCTTTGTGTTATTTAGATTAAATGCGTTTCTTCATGCTTAATTTCCAATAGATTATTGTAAGCTTGAACTGATTTTTTTTTAACTTTATAATAATTGCCAAAGGCAAGGATTAATTCCCAAATCTTTATTCTGTTAACAGTCGGTCGATTCTGTAAAAATATTAACGTGAAGCTTAGGTGAAGTGACCGTGAAGTGAGCTGTCACTGCCAAAGAATCGACAGGCAGGGTGCTAGGGATTACCACTATTGACAGCTCACTTCACGCTCACTTCACCTAAGTTTCACGGTGATATTTTTACAGAATCGAACGGCTGTTCATGCTAATAAGTCCGGAAATCACTCATTTTAAGGAGGATGCGCTAAGGTAGCCCGCGAAATTCATTTTTTTTTAAGTTTTTTGCAATTTGCAGGTCAGTGTCAGGTTGTATGTTAATTAAAATATGATTCGTGACCGTAACAAATATGGCTTTACATAATTATAATCATTACTGTAGCGGCATCTACATCGCTACATGCGAACTACGCATCAAAGACCTGACGTCACACAACATCCTGACGTCACACAAATCCTGCATCGTGCAATTAGAGTTTACCGCGTGATAAACATATATATAAGCTTCCCGACTTCAACCTCTGGGCAGTTGCCCGCCAGACACGACACCCGTCTGGTCGGAGGATCCTCCCTTTTTTATGGTGGATGAGTGAACTTTACACCCTGTTCCTCATGCCCCTAAATTGGTGACCCCGAGTATGAACGTAAATGCAGCCTTCGTGCAACTACTTCAGCGTGACGTCATCATCATCATCACTCCCGCAAGCTTTCGTGAGGCGAGTCACACAGCCAGTCAGCACCCACAGCTTCAACGGGTATCCTGACCACCAGCATGCAGCGAACGCGCATTCCTGGTCATCACCCTCAGCCACAAACCAGCGCTGTACCACGTCCGACCCACTGGATCATAACGCAGCGCTACCCCGACTCACCGCGAACTATGCGGCACCCGGTTCCAACTCACTGGAACCACAGCTGGCACTGTGAAGCATCGCAAGATTCAAGACTCAGCCCACTATCGAGCTCCGGTCTCTGGAGGGGAGTGATGTAGCGGCATCTACATCGCTACATGCGAACTACGCATCAAAGACCTGACGTCACTCAACATCCTGACGTCACACAAATCCTGCATCGCGCAATTAGAGTTTACCGCGCGATGGACATATATACAAGCTTCCAGACTTCAACCCCTGGGCTGTTGCCCGCCAGACACGACACCCGTCTGGTCGGAGGATCCTCCCTTTTCTATGGGGGATGAATGAACTTTACACCCTGTTCCTCATACCCCTAAAATTACAATAAGGAATACAACTCCATAAGTAAGCACAAACGTCAAATGTCATGATTTCATGAAATAGTCATTCAATGGAATTGTATGAACTTAGGGAGTTGTATTGATAATTTTTATGATTATAATTCTATAAATATACATTTGATACGGCTGTGAATCTTATTTAAACCAACTTACAACATGATACTGACCTGCAAATTGCAAAAAACGTAACAAAATTTGAATTTCGCGGGCCACCTTGAAGCTCCCGCCTTAACTAGAATAAGAATTTTCTGAACCAAACTAACCAAACTTTACAAAAATTATGTCATTGTCAAATAACACAAGCGTCGCGCACCCACAGACTATCGAACCAAAATGGCAGCTCGCGAGTCGCGGCGATGCCAGACGGATGAGCCAAGGCGTCCTGCGACCAAAATTTCAAACCTGTTGGATCACCGACGAACTTACTCAGCGGTTATAAAGTACGCGTACTTAGACACACGCGGGCAAAAAATGTCGTCGAGCCATAAGTACGCGTACTTGCTCGTGCGTCTATGACCCCCTTTACATGTTGCTGCATAAAATTATAGAGGCTTTATAATATCACAGGGCTTTAAGCCCGATTGACACGGTGCGATATAAATGCCTGTGCATACCAAAAGCTGAACAAACAAGAAAAGTTGCAGTCTTTATTTGCTTAAATTTGATTGTATACCAAATATTGTTTTCTCTTGTCTCGTCCTTGTTGTCTCTTGTCCTGTTTCTTAGTAAGTGAAATTGTCATTGTATTTTAAGAGGGTGTAAGCCTGGGGATCTGTCACACAGGTCCCCCCCAAACCAGTATAGATTCCAGCTCTCACAAAGGTAATCTTGCTGCTACTGATGATATCTATGAACCAAATATTTTACCTTTTTGAGAGAAACGAATGAAGTATTATTATTATAGTGTAAATGGGATTTGATCAGACAGACTTTAAACTATATTTATATAGGTATTAGGGTATGTTACCACCAAAGCGAAGACGCGCGGACCTGAGCGGACGTGCAACAATCAATTGTTCAATCACAGACGAGACGAGAGACTCGATGAGGATTCCAACCATTGTGATTGGTCGATTCCTGCAGGTCGCCACTCATCTCGGCTTCAATGGAAACACACCCTTAGGGTAATTAACCTCCTGCCAGGGTTGCGAGTTTGTCCGAAAGGAATATCGTGGCCCCGGCACACAGGCAACGGAAGGAACAGCGGTGCGTTTTAGTCAGTAAAAGTCTGACACGCCCTAGAAGTTATTGATCATTTACAAACAAAAAAAAAAGTTATTAGCCTTCTAGCCGTTTATCCTTTTCTTAGGTGCCCTAAGAGATATTCAAAAGTCATTTATTCAAACTAAGCTGAGAATCAGCACTTTTCGAACGTCAAAATTACATAAGACAGTCCCCCAAAAACGCCCGCCCTTCACCACTTCCTAGTGCTTAGGCCGATACTATTTCAGATCAAAGATAGACAGCATCCACTTTGTACAGATGACATCATTCCGCGTCAAACATCAAGGACGTTAAACTACGAAGACAGATAAGAAAGAGTACTTTAATGAGGAAATAACAAGCTCTTGACTGAAACTTTTCAACTTTGTCTCACAAGCAGAACAATGATAAATGAGGATCCCAACTTTTAGTGTTGGTTACGTTATTCAACATTTGGTCACATTTTGCACATTGCAATTAAGTTATACGAGTACAATTCATCTAAACTTGTAAACTTAATATTATAAAGATAAATGATTTGATTTTTTGTTTTGTATGTTTAAAAAAATACAATAGACGACGTATATTTAGTAATCCGCTTAAATGTTCTTAAAGAGCCATAAAGAACCCTGTAAGAAATCGACACGTGTTTCACCTCTCAACGAGGCATCCTCAGGATGACGATTGACTTGTTGTGAACCCGGACCCGACGTATTGACACGTCAACCGTCGAGAGCAGAGTGACTGTTTAAGAACAGTTAAGCGGATTAGGTATACGACGTCCATTGTATTTTATAATGGATTTCTGCAAAGTCACAACTAAGTCAATTAACTATTGTGTTTGTTTATTTGTTACTCTTTCACGCTAAAACGGGTAAACGGATTTGAATGAAATTTGACACAAGGGTAGACCATGACCTAGATTAGAACATAGGATACTTTTTATCCCGATATTCCCACGAGATCGAGACTTATGCGGGTGAAAGGCGGGGCAGGTAGTCACTGAATAAAACTGTGTTTTCTCTTTTCAGTTTTAACTCATTATTTGTAAAATTATCCGACCAATATCAACAAAGTATGACGACTACATAGAAAGAAGCCTTATTGTACGACCCATAATGAAAAGCATTAGAGAGTGCTTTGTGATCGAAAAAGTTTTGCCTGCTTTCTGCAATTGTTTTTATTGTTACACTCCAGCACGCGTAGCATGAGCACCGTTTTGTCGACGGAAGAGTAGACAAAAATGACGTTCCGTGTAGACAGTACGACGGCAGCAAAGTAGAAAGAGTCAACTGCACTTTTTACGAAATTCACTCTGACATAATTCGACTCAGAATTCTTTGTTTTGTCATAAGAGTTTTTCTGTTTGATTCTCTATTTTTACATATATAAAGACAACTACAACAATTTTTCTTAAAATGACGAAGTCCCGTGTTTTGGAACAAAAAATATTACAGTAATATTGGCCTTAACCATTTCTTTGGTATAGCCCTAATAACTAAATGATGTAAAATAGGAGAAGATAGCTTTGTTCTTCTATTAATTATCACAATTTTGCATTCAAAACGTTCTTCTGTAAAATCATGGTTTTAAGATTTTGTAGATAACCGTTTATACTTTGCGGCCGTCGAGTAGAAAATCAAAGTCAAAATCACTACTTTAGACAACTGTCAGTTCTCAGTGTGATTTTGACAGTTTGACAGTCTACATAAAAAAGGACCTAGACAAAGATTGTTAGAAATGAAGGACAAAATGACAGTTTGTGGAAAGATTTCTACGGTGCGATGTCAAAATGGAGAAACGAAATGTCACTTTGTATAGAAAAAGCTATGTCTATTCTTCGTAGAAATAGAAAGCGTCATGCTACGCGTGCTGCTAGTACACAGAATCTACTTAATTTATATACCATTGTATAGATAATTTAATGGAGATGATTAATTCTGTACTTCAGTAAAGTATGAAACCTGAAAACATTGTACTTAGCTTGCGAAAACATCAATTAATTGAGTCTCGTTTCAGACCATACGAGGAACTCTATTGAAAATGGCTCTTTTATTAAAAGTTTTTTTTTTTTAAACTTATTTAATATCTATTTCCAACTTCGATTTCGTTGCCTAGCAACCAACAAAGCAAACCTAAATAGTCTTTGACAGTACATTAAGATTGCGAGGTGAGAAATTTTACCCATATTGATGGGTATTTTTTTTTATTGAGCATTATGAGGCGTGCAGTTTTGGGTTTATTTGCAGTCTAAAATTAATCCTAGGACGAAGCAGCTAACTTTTATTATCAAGCTGTCTCAGCGATCGTGATGGTTACTGAAGCATGCTGCATAAGAACTACCTAATATTTATGCAGCATGCTTCAGCTACCATCAGGGCCGTCAAAACTATCAGTTCCCTTCGACAAGTTAGGTAACTGTAATCAGGATTAGACTCTTATCAAATCGATTAAACCTTAAAATAATATCGACACTGATAACGTTGATAAGGTTTTGTGATAGTTCGTATCGTGAAACATGTGTTCCTGTTAAGATTATACGAGAATTTACCGAAAGTTTTTCCTATTAGAGCTTTTGATATGAAACATAGTTGTCGACCACGCGAGTTTAAATTATTCAGTATTTAAGTTGTTATGTTGCTTAAACACGGAATGAATCTGCCTAGCCTTTTCCCAACTATGTTGGGATCGGCTTCCAGTCTATCCGGATGCAGCTGAATACCAGAATTTTACATGTAGTGACTGCCTATCTGAGCTCCACAATCTAGTTACTGCCAGACTTGCGATAACGTCTCAAAATAAAATAGAGTTGTTGAGTTATTACTTACTAACTTCCGCCAGCGGCTTCGCCCGCCTGATATCTTTATAAATTATAGTCTACGTTACTCAGCGATAATATAGCATTCTACTAGTGAATGATTTTTTTTAAATTGGTCCAGTAGTTTTTGAGTTTATTCATAACAAACAAACATACAACAAATCAAATCTTTTCTCTTCAAAATATTGGTTTAGAAAGGTTCTACCTACTAAAAACCGTTACCGAATTAAAAACGTTTGATCCCAAAACCGTCAAATAGGGATGATGACAAAAATTTTGTTTTTAGTCCTCATGGAGATTATTAAAAAATATTGGACACGTATTTTCTCTTTTTTAATTAGATCTAAAGATTACGGCGATACATTAAGTTAAAATGTGCCATGACGTCACGAGTATGCAGATTTCATACTTAATTGTGACGTAGCGACCCCAACTCCCCAACTTAAAATGCGTTTTATCTAAGTATTTTTTTATTAATATGATAAAGCAAAAAATACGTGTCTAATATTTTTTTATCCTCTGACTGACAGACGAACTAGAATTTCTTTTTTTTTACCCAGGAATCATCCCTATTTCAAGACAATATTGTAAACAAGGAGACAAACCGAACAAATAACTCTAAATCACTGAAAAGACACCCATGGGAATAGACCAGTTGGCCTATTAATATTCAACACTATACAACCACCCTTCTGTAACCTTTAGAATAATAGATACAACGTCCAACGTATTTACTAACATTTAAAACATAGTTTAACATTTTCGACTCCACCCATTTTCATAGAACTCATACGCCATGCTGCCATACATATTAGAAGGGAACCCTCCAAGAAGGTTGCTGGCATTGCGTTTGCGCCAATGCTAACCATCGCGGACGGTCAACGGCATTAGGTTTAAAATAATGTAAAAAAAAAAACGCCGAAAAAAGAAGTAAAGTAGTATCTTCCGGGAGTCTTGTCGCTATTTTTTTTTTTTTTTTTTTTTTTTTTTTTTTTTGTGAATATTTATAACAGTGAACTAAGATTTAAAAAAAAAAAAAAACTTTGATTTTAAAACCAACGCATATAATAATAAATCTTGTTAAAATGTACATCAGTTTCATCATTTTCTTTTCACGGGTATGTTAAAATATACATCAGATTTTATTTTCACGGTTCCTAATGCGGCATCCCATATGCGACTAGGTGACCCCTCCAAGGCGGCGCACAGAACGTCTTAAATTGCAAATCACATTTGTACATATTGTTTGTTAATTGACTCAGGCGTGACTTTGCGGAAATCCATTAGTATACAATAGACGACGTACATTTAGTACTCTCTAAGAACAGTTAAGGATTTCTTACAGGGTTTTTTATGAATCTTTAAGAACAGTTAAGCGGATTAGGTTACTTGTTTGGATTAGGTCACTTGTTGTATTTCATATTGTTTGTATTAATAAGATTTTACCCGTGGAACCAAAGGAACCATGCATTTTCCAGAGTATAATACTTTATAATCTGGAAAATGCACGGTTCCTTTCCTTCATTCTTCACTTTTCCTTTGTCACTTTATAGCCCATAAAAACGTATCTCCATACAAAAGATCACGTCCATCTGTAGCTCTGTTGCTGCGTGAAAGAGGAACAAACGAAAAAACACTCATTTCGTTTTTATAATGTTATAAACAATGCCTGATTCCCCGAAAGGAAAGGCAGAGGTGTAGGTACACACTACACCCACTCGCCAGTAATGTTAATATTAAGGCGAAAGCGTCAAGGTAGTCCGCGAAATTCAAATTAACTTACGTTT
Source organism: Agrochola lota (assembly GCA_947364205.1). Lineage (NCBI taxonomy): Eukaryota > Metazoa > Arthropoda > Insecta > Lepidoptera > Noctuidae > Agrochola > Agrochola lota. The sequence goes on from OX376223.1 coordinate 5,816,646, forward strand.
TTTGCAATTTTCAGGTCCGTATCAGGTTGTATGTTGATCTAAATATGATTTGCGACCGTATCAAATGTTAATTTATAGTTTTATAATCATAAAAGTAATCAATACAACTCTCTAAATAAAAATTATTTAACGACAGGACTATTCTTCGACCTGTCACAAGCCTTCGACTTTGTGGCACATGACATCTTGTTGAAAAATTAGAAAAAAGTGGAATAAGAGGTTTAGTACTGCAGTGGGTTGCGTCTTATCTAAGCAACCGAAAGCAATATGTTGTTATTAATAAAGTTAATGAAAATTTACTAACCTCGTATTCATCTGACTATAGAGTTAATAATTGCGGCGTCCCCCAAGGGAGTGTATTGGGACCCTTATTGTTTCTATTATACATAAACGACTTACCGCTAGTGACGAACCATAAATGTGTATTATTTGCAGACGACATTTCAATGATTGTGACATCTGACAAAAAGTGTAGAACTAAATCTGATCATGAGATCGACATTAATAATACTATTGATGACATTATTAAATGGTTACAGGCAAATAAATTGAAAATTAATTTAGATAAATCTAATTATATACAGTTCAATAAATCAAAACATAGTAAATACAATTTCAAACTTTATATTGACAGGTTAAAAGAAGTTCCACAAACTAAATTCTTAGGAGTACTCATAGATCAAGATCTGAATTGGAAAGTACATCTGGACAGTTTGTGCAGTAGGATTAATAAGTTTGTTTATGCTCTCAGACAAATAAAGAATATAACCAACAAAAATATCGCTATTACAGCATATCACGCCTATATAGAATCCATCTTAAGATACGGGCTTATCATTTGGGGTAACAGCACAGATAGACACAGAGCATTTATTGCGCAAAAGAAATGCATCAGAGCCATTTGTGGTATCCGTCCTGACGAGTCATGTAAACCGTTCTTTAAAAAGCTAGGTATATTACCACTTCCGTCACTGTACATTTTTGAAATTTGTAGTTATGTTTATAATAATAAGGGATTGTTCAAAAAAGCTTATCAACTGAACTCTCGAAATAGAGATCCATGCAGACTTGCATTGCAGGATACTCCTAAATCAGCCAAGTATGCGAAAAGTTTCCTAGTCATGTGTATACGCATTTATAACACAATTCCTAAAGAAATAAAATTGTTATTTAATATTAACTCATTTAAAATCAGATTACTGAAATGGTTGAAAGAACACATGTTTTATGACATTAAAGATTTTCTCAACAATAAATTATAAATTTCTGGACTTCTGTAATTGCAGATAATGCTGAGAGAAAACTATTATTATTGTATTGACATTGAACTTTTAAATTTACTTATAATTATTATTTTGCATGCAATTGATACATATCCTGTATAGCTGAACATGCGGACTTTAGATTAATATCTGACTGTAACAACTTTATACCATGTTTAAGGCAAATAAAGACTTATCTTATCTTATCTTATCTTATCTCTAAGTTCATGTAATCCTATTGAATGACTGTTTCATGAAATCGTGACATTTGAGGATTATGCTAACTAAAGGAGTTGTATTACTAATAAACGTGGCTAAGTAATAACAGCCGCACGGGTCGATCCATCAGGTTAAGCTGCGATTGTCAGGGTTGATCAGTGAATAGGTGACCGAGACTCCTCCGTCCCTAGGAAAGCACGTTAAGCCGCTGGTCCCGGCTGTCATTCGTGGATCTTTGACAGTCGTTACGAGTCATCAGAAGCCTGAAAGTCTGACACCGGTCTTACCAAGGGGTATCGTATTACCCAGTTACTGGGTCGTGGAGATCAGATAGGCAGTCACGCCATGTAAAATACTGGTATTCAGCTGCATCCGGTTAAGATAGAAGCCGACCCCAACACAGTTGGGAAAAGGCTAGGCAGATTGATTGAAGGAGTTGTATTACTGATTGTAATGATTATAATTGTGTAAAGCCATCTTTGTTACGATCGTGAATCACATATTAATCAAGATACAACCTGACACTGACCTGCAAATTGCAAAAAACGAAATAAAAATTTGAATTTCGCAGGCTACCTTAGCGCATCCCCCTAAAGTAGGATTGATTGGATTATAGCAGGTACTTTTAAATACTGGATTACTAAATGACCAAGTTGGATTATCACATTCTGAGTGGTCGTTTGAGCGCTGAAACTTTCACACCCGCTTCCAAGACGTAAATGGGTTAAGCCGAGATCTGCTGAATAAAGACTATCTTAGCACCCTAGAGTAAGTTCTTGAATTTTGTTTGAACTCTTGGTGCTTTGATGAATAGGAGTTAAGTGCGTTTTCATTCGTTCGATTTATAGCGGCAGCAATGATAGCCTAGTGGTGTGACCATCGGACTGCCAAGTCATAGTTCTCGAATTCGAACCCACGGCACGCACCTCTGACTTTTCGGATTCATGTGCGTACCTATTGTATAATTATCACTTGCTTCCAAAACGGTGAAGGGAAATATCATGAGGAAACCATGCAGGCATGTCTGAGATTCTCGACGACTTGTGATAAAAACTCTGACACTAGGTTAGTCACTAACCACACGAAAAAGAAAGATTAGTTAAGTACATTACATGAATTAAGTTTATTACGTTTACTCAATATGCCTAATATCAAATCAAAGCAAATTTTATGCATAAACATAACATTTATTTATTCGGTAAACATCTTAAAAAACCTCATACGTTTTAGTGCGAGTACTGCAAGGAAACAATAAAACAATAATTATGATGGATTCCTCTGTTTCAACAACAAACTACGTTGAGTAATCTGTCAGTTTATCATAATAAAGGAAAAAATCGTGAGGATACCGGCATGTCCTAGAACCGAAAATTAGAATACATGTGACATCCACCAATCCGCACTGGACCCGCTTGGTAGATTACTTACTTACCCTCTCACCGAGAGGAGGCCTGTGTCGCTGGGACACAGGCCTCCTGTGTCCCAGCGACACAGGCCTCCTCCAAGTAAGAACATTTTAGGCTGATTATGCTTATAATGATATCGGGATATTCCCTTTTGGCGTTTCATGGTCGGTTAATGACCATAACCATCACTTTTTGGGCCTAATTCCAATTATATCACATTATTCACACCTGAAAAGTAATTTCAGCTCCTCCCAGCTTTCAAGGGTTTTTGACCTTGGAAACTACAAAACAGCCCCCAAAAGTTCTACATGGTTACCAGGGTCGTATACAACGTAACGAATAGTTTTATAGATAACAATAAAACAGAGCTGCCATCGTTAATCTTAACTCCTTTTGTTACTGACGCCCTGGTACCGTTTGTGAAGGTAATATCGAACATTGCTTGTAATTAGAATGTTTTCCTGGTCTTCGTGGCTTTTCAAGGAACTAACGGCCCGCCTACTTCGCTCGGTTTTTCCATTTCATAAAACATCGAGATTCTTTATTTGAAGTGTGTTTAATAAATAAAAAATAAAAATATTTTATTATCAGGCAAATTGAATATATTTATATATATATATATTATATATATTTTTATATATTAATATTAATCTGTACAACTAAAGAGTTTTTTTTTTGTTTGTTTGAATGCACTAATCTGCGTAACTGCAAGTCGTTTTTTTTTGCATTATTGATAGCCTAATTTTTGAGGAAGGTTCAAAGCTTTTTTTCGTCACGCTAAGACCTTCAGGAGCCGAACAGAAAGAATAAAAAGTCAAAAAGAACGCTAAGTGAAAATGAAGTAATAGCACGGGCAGGCGATGCGATGCGGTGCGATGGGGTGCGACGGGACTAACAAGACATTTCACCCGGATGAAGTCTCGGGCAGAAGCTAGTGTATTATACAAATAAACCTTTCAGAGCTTTCTAAATTATGGGAATGGTAACACAGACAGACACGAAAGCTGACTATAATTTAAAACATGTAAATATCAAAATACCCTTAAATGTACACACGGCTACACATCATGCTTTAAATGTCCAGTTTTTGCTGATCTCGCATTGTATAGGATTTCCGTACAATGTGAGGTCAGCTTATACTGGAAATGTATAGCTTGATGTGTAGCCGTATGTACCACTACACTATACTATAGACTTGCAAACATTTTCTGCCCTATAGTTTATTGAACATCTATATTTTCAAGCGAGAATTTCAACGTTAACAACAAAGTTCCATAATTTATTATTTTCACAATCCATACAGAGTTCTTTTCATTTTCGTGTGGCTAGTGACTAACCTGGTGTCACACCTATAAACAGATAGGACAATCCGCAAAATCATTTAAATAAAAAGCAACTCTTGCTACGACACAATAAAATGCAATTCAGGTCGCACAGCGCTAATCACCTACAGTTATATTCACCTAGAAGTTGCCTCTCTTTCTATCGCGTAACTCTTAGATCTTCTGACTACGTTACACTCACTGAATTGGCCCAGCAAGACGGGCCCGCCACGTACTTGTAGCTTCTTACCTAAACTGCGGAGTGTCCCATCTGTATTCATCTTTGCTGTTATCAGAGTTTTTATGCCGCCCATCGGTCTCAGACTTGGCTTCACATGCCGTCGAGAAATATCTCTCAGGTTTCCTCACGACGTTTTCCTTCACCATTTTTGAAGCAAGTGATAATTATACAAAACGCACATGAATCCGAAAATTCAGAGGTAATTGCCTTGGGTTCGAACTCGAGACCTAGGACTTAGCAGTCCGACGGTCACACCACTAGGTTATCACTGCAAACAAGGTGAAATGTTGTGTAATATGTTCTACATACACATTCCTTTTAAAATTTATAGCCAGTGTGAAAAACAGCTTACGAAACCATATGAATAAAACAACATTAATCAAAGACGTTTCGTAAATAATATAACTATAATTAACATAAATCTTCATTTTATTTTATTATATTTTGGAGTTTTTAATTTATGGTAGGCCTACTGTCCCGGAATGCCAGATATTTTAAGTGGTTTGTGACAAATCTTGATGGATTTTATCTTTGTTTATTATTGCCATAATTTACGACACGAAGGTTTTGTTTCAGATTCCGTCGTAGAAAAGCTTTCACAAAAACATCACCCTCCTTTTGGGATCCGCCGCAGCCGGCTAATAAATTACTTTTACTATGAACCAACCTTTAATATCGAAAGAAAACTAGTGTAAAAATATTTACGAGACGAAAGTTTCAGAGCCGTTTTCAATCACCTGCACTTTTCTTCTATTCCATAAAAGTGTTAGTTTCATGCAATGATATTTTGAGATATTACGTGGAGACAACATTGTGCTCGGAACTCGTGGCTAAGTAATAACTACTTAGCCACGCCACGTTAAGCTACGCTTGCCGGGGTTGGTCCGTGGATGGGTGACAATCTTTACATACCGAGACCCCTCCGTGCCTCGGAAAGCACGTTAAGCCGTTGGTCCCGGCTGTCATTCGTGGACCTTTGACAGTCGTTACGGGTCGTCAGAAGCCCGAAAATCTGACTACCAGAAAGCATAACAAGATTTGTTCCATAAGAACTTTGGAAAAGTTCTAAGTTAGAGAGATTTATTAGAAAGAAAGAAAGAATGAAAAATAAGTTTATTTGTCACAGAAACACGTGCATAAAAAAAAAAGATAATAAATTAATTTGAACAAGAAAATAAAACACAATAGAATTAAATACAATAACGAGCACAAAACAGAAATAGTCGGCAGCTACTGGCACGTCATGACTGTGACAAGAAGGCTACTCAGCATGATGCTGTGCTATGGGGGAACCACAGCACAGCGCTGATTTTCAGTGGTCACCCGAAAAAGAAATTATTATTAATGATTTCAATGTTCATAATTCTGTAAATACATTTCTGTTATAGTCGCGAATTATATTTTGATCATTACAACCTGACATTGACCTGCAAAGTGGAAACAACGTAAGAAAACTCGAATTTCGCAGACAACAACTGCGGCTTCACCTTATGTAAGTTCAAGAGCGTCGAGCGTTGTTTGTAGAGCGCCGTCTCTGTCACTCATACCTGTGCGACAGTCTCTTTCCAAAGCTCGAAGTGTAATCTACCTGGTTTACAAACCGTATCGCTAATTCAAATTAAATTGTTTTGCGTCAACGGCTTATCACGTTAATCAAGAGATAAGCCGGATTCTGGGAGAGTTAACACCGTGACCGAGCATAGCATAATGCACGATAACAACGCCCTTCAGTATCTGCACCATTGTTGGAAATAATCGTTGTAAACATTCTGTTAGAAGTTATTCACGGGTTTTTACTGAGAGTTGGAGATCCAAAATTTTTGAATCTAAAGTTTTGGAGGCTTTTTAGGGTTTTTCTTAACGTATATTTAGTTTAGATATACCTTTAAAAATACCCTAAAAAGTCTTGAGGATTTTGCAGTCCTGACTGATTGTAAAATAGTGTGTTGTTCCCCATTAATTGCTGTTAACTGCAAATATCACACAGGATTGATAAATAAACAAGATAGGTATGATTATGCAAATCGCTTGAATTGCATTCATCGGGTCTATAACTATCACGATTTTACTTTATCTTTTAAATTTGACATATTTTTTAATTTTTTTTAATGGGATTGTGAATTCTTGTATATTAAACAAAATACAATATGACCCCTCATTTTACAATTTAAAGAAAGACTCATCACTTCAGTAGTTACGTAAGGCTAAATCATATTATAAAATAATTTTTACAAAGGACGTTGTCTTACTTCATAAAAGCGTCTATCTAAAAAAGCTATTCCATATTAAAAAAATCAGAACTAAAAGTGAAAGCGAGGCTTGGCATAAATTAATTAATCAGCCCATAACGGAGAACGTGTGAAAACGTAATGGAGTCTAAAACGTGTGTAATGTTCAGGAAAGGCGAGAGTTCCGCCACCGGTTAATTTTAGAAAATACTGGCAGTGTCTGGATCCCTATTTTCGAGAATATGCTCTTATATGGAAACTTTATCTTCACCTGGTTGGTGGACATTAACCTGAACCGCCGATACCTGCTGCTGATACCTTGAACAGCGGCTCGACTAAAAGTATTATACAGGTGGCACGTTAATACACGACTAATTTGTTTTTATTTCTTTCAGAAATATAACACCTTCACACACGAAAACAAGCAAGAAGCCAAGCAAAAAGCCAAAGCAATCATTTAGAGGAACACTAAACGCCCATACTGCCCTGCTAAGCCAAAAGGCGCTATCTCTGAGATACACCCTTTAATTTTTTTTTATACCATTCAATAGGTGTAACAATTTCGCATCTAATGGTATAAGCCAAATAGCGCTATATAACATAAAAAAAACACTAAGAAGTTTTTTATATCTCAACTTTTCTTTAATTACAATTTACAAAAAGTCAATTTTCTCAATACTTACTCCGATTGAGATAGCGCTATTTGGCTAAGCAGGGCAGCATAGGCGGTATAACAATAAAACTTATTTTGAGCTCTTTCAGTGTCCTTGAATGCGTTAAGCATCTAAATCATCATGAGACATGGGCATGTCTTATACTTAGCAATTATTCATAGTTAAACATGATTTTTTTTCATCTTCGGGAATATTTTCACCTGACTGTATCTGACCAATATTGGAGGCCAAGTTGGCGTTCTGCCAACTTAAAGTAAACAGGCGCATTATCAATTTTGCTGAATAGCCCATCTTTTTACCACGACTTGCACTTATTCCGACCCGACACTAGAAAATATTATACTGACATACTTTTACTAGTCCAATCCCAAATTGTTTATCAAAACTTCTATAGCGCTGAAAGACTGAGGGAGTGACTGCAGATAACGAGACGGCTGCTGGCGAGAATTGGAATCGGTCTAGCCGTCGTAGGCCAGAAGCAGTGGCGGGGCAAGATCTACATTTGACGTGGGCGAGGTAAATTTCGCGAGGCCCTCTGGTAGCACAAGACGATAAAAAAAATATTAAAAAAACAGTGTTAACCGTCAAAATTCTAGGTAGGTACCAATAGGTGGAGATATAGGATAGGCCGTGCAAAAATATTGTGGGTCTATGAAAACCATTTTTCGATTCAGGGATCCGTTTGCTTAATATGAAGCGAATTAAAGTACATTTTGTTGTTAAAATCAAGTGTGTGTGTGTCCCTGCAGCCAGCGAAGTTAAAAGGAAAACTATTACAGTTAAGTAGACTTTACAAATTAACGAGTTATAGTCGACCAACTTACTAATACTATTACTATATAATTCTATACTATAACTACTTATTGATTGGCATTGACAAACAGAATGGGAAATCCTCAGCTCTAGCCGGCGGGGATTCCCCGCGACTGCAACGCAGCGCCAGCAAATGTTGCTAGACTAATTTAAAAAAAAAATGGTATATGTCAATATATTGATCGTTTTATGACGAGTAAAATTGTTTCGTCAAATTCACGGCTTTTAAGTAATGCATAAACCTTCGAGGTGCGAGGCCCCTCGGACCGCGAGGCCGTAGGTGGTGGCCAACGTCGCCCACGCTTTAAGCCGCCTCTGGCCAGAAGTCTACTGCATGTAACCATGGTCTAATAAAACAAGGTCTGGCATTCCGGGACTAACACATGCTTACATCACTATCCAGTTGCCACTTTATTGCAACAAAACACGATTAAGGAAAGATTTTCAGCCACCATTCTGTTAAAAAATATGTACAAAGCATTTAAATTGTCGTGTCGTGTGTCTTATCAAACGAAACCATTCAGTTAAAACATAAACCAACGTAAATGTTAATTAAAACCTCATTGTTTTATCGGATTCGCACAGGTAATAAATGTGGTTGAGGAGTTATTATTACAAAGTTCTGGTAACACAGATATGATGACGTGGACTTGTGTTTGTTTTTTTATTTTGTGTTTCACGAACTGTGTCCAAATAAACGTTTTCTTTATTTTACTGACGTGACCACTGTGTCTCAGAATGCTATACCTGGCGAAGTATATTATTATACCATGCATATACCTAAAGAAAAGCAAGACTTTTCGTGTTCGCTGCCTACATATCAAGCAAGCAAGCATACTTTTAATTTTTAAGGTTTTGAATACGAGGCTTTTGGCTATTTTGTATTAGTGTGTGTATTTTGTCTATATTTTTTTGTAATATGCGTCTGTTTTGTGTAGATACAAATATTCTTTCTTTTTTTTTTTTTGTAATTGTTCGTCGTCCGTTACTGCAGCATCAAATCAAATCCCACAATAACCATAGGTAGAATTTCTTTAACAACTTTAAAATCCGAACTACACTTTTGGCCACACGAAACCGGTGTTCTATAACAAATCGTGCAGATTACAGTACCCAGCATCGTCTGCGCGTCTGCACGTCTGGCCATAACAATAATACAGTCTAGGATACCCCATTAACGGAACATGAAAGGTCAATCTGTCTAGAATTCTAGATTTTTCTCCTTTTCCCTCAAACCGCGAGCAAATACTAGTTCGCTATACATTGTTGTATAGCGAACTAGCATTTGCTCGCGGCTTTGCCCGCATGGAGATCAATCAAAGTTAAAACTTTCGACTGCGATTCCGGTTCCGGTAAAACGACATCCGTAACATACCTGGTTTATACGGTGGCAGCGACTGGACCCAGTGGCTCGGATTTTCGGACTCAGTCAGTGGGTTCATGTAGACGAGATCGACAGTAAATCAGTAAGTTAAGCGCGAAAAGCTACTGGGCCCGGAAATAGACGTGAGTCGAAGGCGCAAAGTCAGCACTGAACTAGTCACATTACTGGGCTCGTATAAACCTGCCTATAAGGTGTAAAAAGGTTACAGACAGAGTAACGTTAGCAAGATAATATTGTGGCGGCATCTACATCGCCACATGCGAATTACGCATCACACTGACATCCCGCAAAATCCTGCACCTCGCAAGCAAAGTTTACCGCGCGACTGCCATATACACAACGTCCCGACATCGTCGGGCAGCTGTCCACCAGTCACGACACCCGTCTGGTTGGAGGATCCTCCCTTTTCTATGGAGGATGAGTGAACTTTACACCCTGTTCCTCATGCCTCTAAAACATCAAGAATAGATTGTCAGTGGAGCTAGATTTATTTGTTTACCAGTTTTATTTGAATCTGTCAAACAATTCGCAAAAGTCAAATTCTGCCTAGCCTTTTCCCTACTATGTTGAGGTCAGCTTCCAGTCTAACTGGATGCAGCTGAATACCAGTATTTTACATGGAGCGACTGCCTATCTGACCTCCACAACCCAGTTACTAGGTGATTCGATATCCTTTTGGTAAGACTGGTTACCCCAGACTGGGCCTGGCTCCTGGGCTGGTGGACCCAGACTTTCGGGCTTCTGATGACCCATAACGACTGTCAAAGATTCACGAATAACAGCCGGGACCAAGCAGAAGCAGTTCGCCAAGTGTATAAAGTTTTTGTTTTATTTCTTTGTGGTAATAAAGAGTTAAACGGTGCAGTTCCGGGTATTAAATGGAGCGATCTTATTTACTTTTCAGGTCACGTCAGGAAGATATCGCTTTTGATAAGACTGCCATTGTACCCATAGAATTAGTAATATTCTAAATGAGCTGTGTAACAATTTTGGTATACAAAAAAGAATACATATTCTATCGAAATTACATTAATTTTTATGCCATATTAATCCGTAATAACTACATTATGGATGAATCGTTTTCCATTCCTCATATATCTCAAGACAATGCAGCCTCATAACAACAGTATAGTGTCAATATTAGATTTGTCACTCTCACAAGGAACAAAATGCCCGTCGTAATACCCTGGGAATTACGAGAAATTCCCGCTTCCTACTACGGAATTACGACAAATTCCCACTTCCTTCCCTATACCTTTTATTGTGTTGTTGATCTTGAACGAACGTGTTGAGATTGTAAGCTTCTCTCGAAGGTGCAATTTTATTGTTAGAAATCTTCGAAGATCGACTTTATGGTCTTACCTGTTGAAAAAAGGAAATAAGAATTAGTTGTTGAGTAGAACACTTAGTAGGTACTTTTTTTAATTAAGTGTAATATAGGCGCGATCCACCCACGCTTATTATAAAACAAAGTCGCTTTTCGGGTCTGTGTGTGTGGGTCACACACGCAGACCCGAAAAGCGACTTTGTTCAGATCTTCTAAACTACACAATGTATTTTCATGCAGTTTTCACTATCATTTAGAACATTAATTCTGGAAGGTTAACGTGACTAATATACATATTTTATATTTAACCTAGATAAAGCACTGAAATGTCGAATGCGAATGCCACTGTGTCTCACATTGAGCGTCAAGAGCGCGGCAGCAACACGCGGCGTCTGCAGGACACATTCTGCCGCGCTCTAGTTAGGAATAAACCGACGAATGTTCGCGCGACAGTCGTCCAATCACAGCGAGGCAGGCCGCGCACGATTGTCGCTCAATGTTTGGACACACCTTTACATTTTCACGACTACACCGCGTGCCGCCGAACCAATTGATAAGACGAAGTTGCGGACAAATCGGTAGTATTTTTTTTTTTTGTTCGCGATCACTCGCGTGCAAATGTCAGTTTTTGTTCAGAAAACCGGAAAGCGCCCTCTGTCGGCGCGACTACGCGTTCAGGTTCACCGAACAAAAACTTCGAAAGATCGTTTATTCGGGCGACGATAGCTTTTCAATAGAACGCGGGGTGAATGTACTAAATAAAGTCAAGCACTGAAGTCCATCAACTTCAATTTTAATTAAAACGAAACACTCAAATCAACATGACAATGCAAAGATTTAACTTAAACAAAAGAGCAGCAGGAAATTAAACAAGCGCTCCTTTAATCACATCCGATGAAAAAACTGAAGCGCTTGCATTTCAGTTAGCAACACCATCATCTCGCCGTCCTTATTACAAGGAGTTAAGGTTCATTATTCGGCGACGTGATAGCAATACGGCTGTAGAGCTACCGCCTTGAAAATTGAATCAATTTGCGTTAAGAGCAAATTGCGCGAGAAGGGAGATTGGCAGTTTCTTTTTTTTCGCTTCTAATCGAGTTAAATCAGACTCTGTTGTCACTTGTCGTTAATGGACGTTGACCCACATAAAGACGGAATGGATTATATATAGGTACAGACCAAGTTAATTTTACCGACTGGATGTCCATAACAAATTGCAAATCGCTGTCTGCGGGCTAAGCGTGAAAATTATAAATTCCTCTTTCAGACAGTTCAAATTGTATCAGACAGAAATAATTTAACTGGGGTATTTAATTGCTAATACTTTATAATTCCGGATATTATATCAACTCATTTTTTTTTTAAATTTCGTACCAATACGGAGCTGAATATTCTATTTCGCCCGTCGGCGTCGGACGAGTGCGATGTCCAAATTGTTCAACCAGTTTCGTTCAAATATTTCGAGCAAGACGTGACCAGCACTTAGTGCTCAGTAAATTCAAGTCTGGCCCATCTAATTTAATTTATGTTTGAGTCTGCTGACTCAAACATAAACGTAACGTTACATAACTTTGGTACCTAATATTTGAATATTTTATCAGTTTTCAAACAGTAGTTTTATCGTAGTATCGCTATTAAAACTAACAAAAAACTGAAAACTAGTTGAGATTTTATCGAAAAAAATCATGATACTAAATTGTTCAGCCATCGTTTATTATTATGTGGAAATTATTTTCAAATCACTACAACTTTCAGTTTATTTTATTGTCTGCCAATTAGGATCACGATAATGACTTTCGTGTTTCGAACAAATCTACAACACATTCCTAAATTCACCTAATTGTATTCAGAATTTCTGAGCGTTATGCATGTTCACGACAGCTGTTTCAAATTTACGTAACACGTTATGAGTTCAGACAGAACTATTCTGAAATATCTGTCACTAAAGATTACTTCAGAACCAATGGAAAATGTTTAATCTGAATTTCAGATATTAAAATATTCAAATAGGAAGTCAAAAACGAATTTGTTAAGCAAAAAAAACGAACGTAAATCTGATTTCCGAAAGATTGACGACATCGCGGTGTTGTAGTCATAAAAATAAAAGTGGCAATAAATATATAGCCGCGGATTTTAATATTAGAAAGAGGACGGGACTGGGCAAGTCAACGAGTTTCGATTTCGTGTTGTCACCACCATTTCTGTAACTGGCAGCCCAGAATTTGATTTTAGAACTTTTTGAACGTTCATTCTTTTTTTGTATTCATAAAAAAAAAAGTTTTTTTTTAGTCGTCATGTAATTCGTTTGATTAGTCTATCAGGCACGGAAATAATTTAGTTTTAGAGCTGATAACAATCTCTATTCCACCCCTGAGTTGTGAGAGATGTTTTAAGGCTTGTGCAGACCAGCGCGACTTGTCGCGCGACGCGACACGAGCAATACAACTTCTAAGAAAACTTCACAGTATAACAATAACCGGTGTCGCGTCGCGCGACAAGTCGCGCTGGTCTGCACAAGCCTTTATTCAAATTTAAAAACACAAAAACAGAATCTACAAAAACCGATAAATTGTAAACGCTTATAAACAACATTTTTATTCCACTATCTTTGACAAAATCATTCAAAATTGAAAAGGTTTTGGTAGATTCTACTGGGAAATGCAAATGAAACGTTAAATAAAAATCAATTTAATGCTGAGAGTCACACAATAGGCTATTCTGTGGTAAGGCGGCTCAATTTTCAGCACCAACGCGTCTACCTCGAAGTGATTTATGACATAAACATGATAAGGGAAATCTCAATGCCACATATTTATGTGTGAATATTTAGGTGGGTGCTACTCGGTAAATGTGAGGCTATTTTATACGTTCTGGTTTCTTTTTTCTTGCAGGATTGGCAGAAATCTGTGACTGTCGTGCAAGTAATTAACAAAAAAAGTAAAATATTTAATAATTTCTCAGGTTATTTGTGGGTTCTAGAGGATCTCCTGAACCCTCCACAACATTTTTTTGTGTAAAAATTGACAGACACATACATTCATAACATTTAACGTGGAAGAAAATGAGATAGGAAGCTTTTTTTTTTTTTTTTTATATAGGGCATCTCGTAGCTGACCTCTGAGGTCATGACTACTTAACCGGTCAATCCTGTGGTTGCCTTAAGCTTCTACACTTAAAGCCTCCAGCCAGGGGCAAAACTATGCTAATTAAAACTAGGCGAACGCTCGCTAAGGGCACCCCCTGTGGGGTACGAACCTCGGCTTAGGGCGTTCGCTGGGGGGAGGACAGCAAGAGGGACAGGCTGGATCAAGAGTATTTCATTATTATTAGTCGGGGAATTTAAAGCTACAGGCTCAGCATCGACGCGGGCTGGCGCATCTTCGAGCAAGGGTCGGGGGGAGATAGGAAGCATTATACAGTGTTTCTTATATTCGTGGTTCTCTTTGTGCTCTGCTTCGTACCCCCGCCACACGTGTTTACCAAGGCATAGTGGGAGTTTGCTAGGGCCTCAGCGTTGTACGTTTGTTAATACGTGTTTGTGCGCGCATGCGTAGTACAAAGCTTGAGAAAAGGCATCACTACAACCGTGGTGAAATTTTTGAAGGTTTCACTTCTACCAGGTGTGAATTGCACACATTTTTTTTTTTTAAGTAGTAATTTTTTTTTTTTTTTTAGGTAAGTTTAAAAAAAACTACTTATTTACGGATGCAAGAGCGAGTGAAGTGAGCTTGTGACTTAGGGCACCCCGACTCGGACAGGTTAAGTTCAAAGGGGATGACATCATCTCCGTCGTGTTGATTCCTTTAAACCCTGCAGACAGAGACAGGACCATCGACTACGCCTTACTTCAAAAATGTTATATTTACCATATAACACTGTTTAAAAAATTTGATCTTGATTTTCGAGACGTTCGACATTGACCTTAAAATGTGTCTCCTGTGAACTGGTGGGCTCTCCCCCCTTCCACCTCCCTCTAAATTTCATTTATCAACCTATATGAGCTTTATGTCATATTTAAAAATCGTTAAATAAAATGTATGTCCAGTGGGGGGTTTACTGACCCTCACCCCGTCCCCCCTTACCTACCCCTTATCGAGGCGGCACGTTTCTAAACTTTAACCGAGATAGCATTAGCCACCAAACAAATTAATTTAGAATAAATACATCGCTGATCAATTAAGCACATAAAAGCACTATACCCAACCCCAAAACAAAAATATTTTCATTTAACGCACAATAGATTGTGAAAAATCTTAGCAATAAAAAAGCGAGCAATAACAAAAGGCTCTTCACGCCAGGCTCAAACAATAGCCTAAAACCTACCCTATTTCAGCGCCGCGTCGTAATTAATAGTTCCAATTTATCCGGGGTCAGCCCTGATAATTTGTATTATGAGACTCATATGTCCCTGACCTTCGACCTTTGTTGTCTTATTGTACTGTTATTTTTATTCTGTGGCTTTTTCTTTGCAGTTTTATTTCGACTTAGGGGGATTAATTGAGGTTGTACTGCGTATATTGTGGTATAAATTGAAGTAATCTGTGACACATGCTGGGATTTTTATGATTAATGAATGATTCGTGTTATTTTCATAATCTTTACGAAGAAATATAGTATGTAAGGAGCTTAGTAGATGCCTTTCTATAATTTCTGCCTACTGCCGTGGGAAGACGGTGAATTTGAGTTTATGTATGTTTCTATACGAAGAATGGGGATACTGACTTTGTCCATCAGGTAGATTATTAAAAAATATTGGACACGTATTTTTTCTTTTTTTACTTAATCAAAAGATTACGGCAATATATGGAATCAAAATGTGGCATGGCGTCACTCCTCGGTAGATTTTATACTGACTTGTGACGCCTCCACTCCCCATTTTTAATACGTTTTATAAACCTTTTTTTATTAATATGACAAAGCAAAAAATACGTATCTATTATTTTTTTTATTATCTGACTGATGATGGACTAAATATATTTTTTTGCCAGGCAGCATCCCTATTGCATAATTATTTATCAATATTAATATAGAACATTTAATATTACAATATTTTACTAACATACGAGTAGATGTAAGGATATACTAACATCACTAAAACTATGGATCTCATGTTTCTGATATCCGTGTAGCAACCTCAACCTCAAGAAGTTTGATGATTTTCATTTTTGTTTTTACTTTGACCTTTGTCATCGACTATCAAGTAATATAGATGAAATATATTTTAATATTTTTGTATTTCAATCTATATTTAATTTTCGCACGGGTCGATCCATCAGGTTAAGCTACGCTTGCCGGGATTAATCCGGGGATGGGTGACCATCTTTACATACCGAGACTCCTCCGTACCTCAGAAAGCACGTTAAGCCGTTGGTCCCAGCTGTCATTCGTGGATCTTTGACAGTCGTTACCGGTCGTCTGAAGCCCGAAAGTCTGACAACCAGTCTTACCAAGGGGTATTGTGTTACAAAATAGCTAGGTTGTGAAGGTCAGATAGGCAGTCGCTCCATGTAAAATACTGGTACGCAGCTGCATCTGGTTAGACTGAAGCCGATCCCAACATAGTTGGGAAAAGGCTAGGCAGATTGATTTAATTTTCCTACCCATATCTTACTTCGGTGACTCCTCAGAACATCATGACTTCGAATCAGGGGATCAATGGTATAGGATCAAGCAGTTTTAGAGTGAGCAGAGTGAACAACTTGAGTAGACTGACCGCACAGCTCACTCGACAAATGCAAGCCCTTGCTTCGCAGGTCGACCAGTTGTCCCAGGAGGTTCGGGTTCAATTCCCAGTGCTAACCAGGACGGGGGTGATGCAGCAACCTCAACCTCAAGAAGTTTCACGATTTTAATTTCCTTTTTGTTTTTACTTTGACTTCTGTCATCGACAGTATTTTTTTTTTTGTTAGTTTTATATTTAACTTTCCTACCCATCTCCCATATTCGCAATAAAGTGATATTATTCGAATCATCAACAAGAGTCAAACATACTTGGACTCCTAATCGTCGCACAGGTTTAGAATAACGAAGCGTTCTTTTACTTTTGGCAACCTCCAATAGAAGGTACAGAAACCTATACACGCACGCCGTTATCAGGTTGCCGCAAAAATGCCAAATACCGAACATCGGCAATTATTCGCTTGATTTTGCAATCTTAATGGGGGAATAGGGGATCTCGCTGACCCTTACTATTTCCCCTGAGATTAATCACAGACATTGCTGATGCCAGGTAATCTCTACAGGTGTGGGGAGTTCAGGAGAGGTTACGTAGGTATGAGTAAACGTAATATTTTTGTTACGTGAATCTACTTCTACATTTTTGAATAGAAAAATGTGAAAAGTTTTGAATAAGAACCTATAAAAAAACCGCCCAAGAGCGTGTCGGACGAACAATGAAGGGTTCCGTAGTTGGGATGAATTTATATAAAAAACATACTTAACATTCTAGTTGAATAATATGTCCTCCCACGTCACGTATACGTCACGGTCAATTCTCTAACTGCAAATGCAGATAATGCAGTAATCGCAACAAAAAAAAAAAAATACAAATTAACGATTTTCGGACTTTTTCCTTTACTCGTGCAAGGCAGTAAGGTCTCACACCTTGCTTCTTGCTAAACTTCATGACTCTAGGTCAGCGGGAAGTACCCGTTTTGATTTATTTGCGAGTATCAAATATGTCGCATAAATGGCCGTATTTTTTTATTGCGTTGATTTAGAAGATTTGGTTTTGATATTTTTGAGGTACATGTGACCGACCTACGTATAAACGGTATTTGATATTAATTTCAACTTGATACCTCCACGTCTTCCTGACAAAAAGGGTCTAACAGACTGACAGACAGACAGACGGGCGGACAGATGGACAACCAAGTGAAATAAGGCTTCCGTTTTTTTCCTTTTGAGGTACGGAACCCTAAAAATGGGTGAATGTTGATTTTCCTAAGTCCTAGTATCTTTATAAGCTTATTTTGGGTTTATCCAAAATCTTGGTTTAGCTTTGCGCGAATATTTCTGCAACCATTATCAGCTGCCATTATAACCTATATTTTTTTTTAGATACAACGTTCAAAACAATCAAGCATAATTTAAGTGTGAAGGAAAACATCGTGAGAAAATCGGCATGCCTGAGAGATATTTTTCAACGGCATGTGGAGCCAAGTCAGAGGCCCATGGGCGGCTTTAAAACTCTGACACCCTGGTTAGTCACTAAACACACGAAAAGAAGATATCAAAAGTAGTCCTTCAAAAGCTTGTCTAAAAACAAGTGATAACACAAAAATCTAATTAGCATTATCGATCCACATTTGAAACTTTTAGTCGATGCTATATCTGACCGATTATAACAACCACTCATCCATCCATCATTCGATAACGTAGGTATATTCTGATAATTGCAATGTGTGATTTCATTAGGATTAAGGCAGATAAAGTCGCGTATTTAGAAAGTATATAAAAGAAGTTCAATAAGCTCTGAGCTCGGGTATATGTTCGGTAACTTTTAATCCCTATATTGGTCGAGTTGTGGAAAGGTATTGTATATAGATCTTCGATCTTTTTAAGTCGGGATTTAGCAAAGACACTTAAATATTTTTTATTGCAGGTATCTTTAATCTATTTAGGATTTAGTATTGATAATGATCAGTTGAATTCATATTGTACTTGGTAAAAATTTCTTTTAGCAACTTGAAAAATATTGAATGAAGATATTACAATTTCTGCTCACCTCATTGTCTAACAATAAAATAATATTGCAACAACATTCCGCATATTTTTTATACAAAAAACCACATCACCGCGAACCAGCTACGTAGAAATAAAACTGAAAATGTAACCAATTTGCAACATCTAAAAAAGACCGTATTTTTTCACTAACCAAGCAAGTTAACACATTTTCACATTTTAAATTTTCAGTCTCTTGGGAAAGCACCTAATTGCTCATACTTTTGCTATTTCATCTGAGCTCGTACATGATTATCTTTTAATATTTATTGCGTCTGCCACCAGCTGCAGGGCTACGAAATTGTGCACTAAATCAGATTAAACAAGTCATTTTTCAAAGTATGAAAGTAGTGTTATTTTGATGTTATTTTGAAGTGAAGCCGAATGAGGAATTTAAAATATTTGTTGTAAAGGTTAGAAACTTTTACTCTGGGTTTTTCGATAAACTAAAGAAGACATAATAATTATGCTTCTATAAAATACATATAATGTATATTATATCGGAAGAAGCGGTTTTTATTCTCTACTTGCACAACGTAATTTGGCCTCCATGAGTAGGGGTTGTCGTCCGGATTTGTCCGGACAAGTCCAGCTTTTTGGCCCCCTGTCTGGAATTTGTCCAGACTTTTAATAATAATAATAAAGTATTGATTTCGGAACAAATAATTCATAGAGTGTTAGTAACATAATATTTAAACAACTTATTATGTTAGTACCAATTACCCTCCGCACAAACTGTTTTACAATTGGAGAGCAGAAGCTCTCCGGTACAGTTCTCAGAAAGCAATTGCGGCTGTCTGACTCTCCTCAGAAGTGAGGCTATTTTCTTGCAAGCAACCACGTGAAACACGTCGGTATACAGTACAATTAAATGATTACTGAAAAAGGAAAGAATAAATAGTAAAATGTTTATTTTTGCAAATATCCGGCTTTTTATCACAAAGATTAAAGTTTCTAAATGATCACCCTACTCGTGAGTCAAACCGTCACATGTCACACAAGCAATACCAACATACGTTTTAAATAAATTGTTCTAAGAAATACAGTACAAACGCTTAGTAAACTAAGACTTAACCTTTGAATCCTCCACATGACAATACACCCACAGATGATAAAATTAAGCCCAGGAAACTATAAATACGAGTTCAAAATAGAAAGAATCATGTATATGTCAGGGTTACTTCAACCACAGTAGCTCAACGGGAACGGGTAGGAGTCGACCTTTGCTAGTATATCATCTGTTAGGATATTGTCACTTTGATTGCCAACGACAAAGCCTTTCCGCGTGGAGGTCTAAATCCAACACACTTCCTTTTGTTTTTTTTTTGTGTTTGCAGAGACGACAACGAGCTGAGCGATAAATTCTTGTGATAGATGGGAGTTTCAAACTATCCGATTAATTAGCATTGAACGTTGCATTCCTACAGCACTTTTCAAAAGGATTGACATAAAGCTATTCGGTAGCTAATGTTAGTCCCATACATTTTTAGGGTTCCGTTCCCGAAGGGTGTCAAACAGAGTCTTATTACTAATCCTCCGCTGTCGATCCGCCCGTCGGTCTGTCTGTCTGCGGTCTGAAGCTGTCAGGTAGACAGTTGAAATCATTGCAGATTGTGTATTTCTATTGCTGCTATAACAACAAATAATAAAAATATAAAAGTAAAAAAATTAAGAGGGTTACATACAGAAAGTTTTTTTTTTTTAACTTAAGTATTTTATTATATTTGGTAGTGTTAAAATATATTGTTCGGTGGTACGGAACCCTTTGAATCCAACTCGCACTTGGTCGGGTTTTTTACTTTTTCGTCATCGTTATAACTTCATCGTCAGGTTATTTAATTAGTTTTGCCACATTACCAGTCGCATTTTTATTTATTTAACAGTTATTATTATAATATTATTAATAATGTGGAAAACTTTTTATACCCAAACTTAACATAGCCTTTCAAATAATTAAACTTAATAACAGAATAACGTATTTTACCGTCAAAGTAAAATTCTACAAATCCTATTAGCTACATTTAATTGTTCCTGAAACGGAAAATATAATTTAATTGTGAGATTCGTAGCGCTACGAAACGCTACGCGACGTAGGCGTTTCGTAGCAGTCCGTAGAAGACATTTATCAAGTGACTACTTTATTCTTGGCTTCTTGAAATGTTTGTGAGTACTAAAATCTGGTATAATCACATTATAGAGTAGTTAGTTGGTACTTTATTAAATTATTTATCGTTTATTAAAGGAACTTTAGGATTTTTAGGAATGTTCCGTTCATTTTCCCGTTCGTTAGTAATTTTTTCAGATTTTGGGTTGGTACATATATACCTTAAGCTTATCCCAAGGGTTCCTAAACTTTTTACTACTTTTGTACTTTGTCTCGGCGCCCTAGCTAATTAAAGTAGGGTACAATGTTTAAAAACAAAACAAAACCAAAAACATCCACAATAATTATGAAGCTAAGTTTTTATATTAATATTGATACGCAAAAATACATTTATTATTTAAGAAAAATTGGCAATAAAATACAATGGCAACAAGTCAATGTGACGTGGCTTGGTGATCGCCACACATTTTTTCAAAACGTGAGATAAGTCTTGACAACGCTACTCTAATTTCTTGCTCCACATAGATCGTTGAGCGATACTTGCTCTTTAGTACAGCTACAGTTTAAAATTTGGCTTCACATAAATATGATGTTGCAAAGAGCTGAGCCTCAATAAATTCAAATAATTTATTAAACAGAAACTATGTCAAAAAGGTTTCTATAAAGTTAAAGATTACTTAGACGACAAAAAGGCTTGGGAATAATTAAGCTACTCCAATGTACTCCTCCCCCCCCCAAGCAACAAACAGTGTTTTAGAATCAAAGACTACATATCACTATATGAGCACCTACAATTGTTTAGTTTATTTTATTTGACTATAAGTCAATTTATGTTAATTGTTTTTAATTTATTATTGTCATAAAGTACCTACTCATTAAAATGTTGTTATTTTATGAGTTGTTTTGCAATTTGTGGTAATGTAAATTATTTTTGCTTAAGTACTATTACATAGAATCAAGTTCTTCTAACTGATCAGACAGCTGTGCTGCTGGGGAGTTTATTGCGCCACTTTTACTTCCCAGCTAAAGCACTAGGAAGTGGTGAAGGGCGGACGTTTTTGGGGGACTGTCTTATGTAATGTTGACGTTCAAAAAGTTCTAATTCTCAGCCTAGTTTGAATAAATGACTTTTGAAAGGGAATAAAAATTCTTAGAGGTTTTGAATTTAAAGTTAGTTATTTATTTTGGACCAATATCCAAAAGTCCACCAAATTAAGGCTCTTGTCGCAAGAGAGTTCAATGATACTCGGAGCATGGGAACATGGCGCCCCTCTTTACTCTCTACGCTCAGGCCGCCGCGGCGCACACTTTGAGAACCCCTGGCATTTCAATACAAACTAACACTGCCTGGTTGGTCTAGTGGTCGCAAGTACTACTGCTGAGCATGAGGTCCTGGGTTTCCCGGGTCGGGCAAAGTATTATTGGGCTGAGGTCTTTGAGGCGCTTCTCGTAAAGTAGATTACGCATGGTGGGTAGAAATCGACAAACGTTTAGAAAAAAAAAAAAATTACCTTCATTTTTTTTATATCCCCTCAATGAAAGTAATTGTTTTACAGGATCCCTGGTCTAAAGCCATCAAGTGGTGATAATAACAGCCCGAAGCGAAAGAAAAGGCCTTTGCCTTGTACTGGAAAATTCTCTCGCAAGCGCTACTGCTGAGCATAAGGTCCAGGGTTTCCAGATCGGGCAAAGTGTCATTGAGTTTTTCCATCTGGATTTTCTCAGTAGCAGCCCGGAGTCTGGATTTGTGCCCGGTTGATGGCCATAGGCTCGCTCCCTATTACATGGGACTAAGTTGTACTTGGTTGACAGAGCTCCGCTCTGGTGAAAAGAGAGAATCCTCATTTAATAGTATAGGATAGTTCATACTAATTCCATGCCGCAAGAAGAGAAAAAATATGAATAGGCGAAATCTTAAAACTAACATATATTTGTTGTCATAGCGGCAATATTAATACACAATCTGTGAAAAGTTCAACTGTCTACCTATTACGGTTCATGAGGTACAGCCCGCTGACAGACAAACGGACAATAGAGGCTTAGAAATATAATACGTAACCCTAAAAAACAGCAAAAAACAAAAGAAAATCACACATTCATTCGAATCCATTTTTAACCAAATGAAGGCAAATGTGGACTTCTCCCGGTTCACTGAACTTTAACTTCCGATTGCCTTTCCATGTTGAAGCCCAGTTTTAGATAAAATTACGTACGTACGGAATTATTTGCAGATGTGCATATATACTATGTATGGTACGATTTATGTATGACGGAGAAGGTACGTCTCTCTCGTTATTATCAGCCATATTTTAATCACTGTGGGCATACTGTTGCTATTGTTGGTTATTGCGCAATAGAAAAACCGTTTGCAGTTCAGATCACATAATAATTTACGGTCAAATTAATCACACTAACAACTAACACAACTGTAGCGGCATCTCCTTCGCTACATGCAAACTACGCATCAAAGACCTGACGTCACACAACATCCTGACGTCACACAAATCCTGCATCGCGCAATTAGAGTTTACCGCGCGATAAACATATATACAAGCTTCCAGACTTCAACCTCTGGGCAGTTGCCCGCCAGACATCATACCCGTCTGGTCCTTTACACCCTGTTCCTCATACCCCTAAACAACTATACCAAACGCGAGACAGTTTCTAAACATATGAATTCACTGCTTGACCACCACCAACCAACTCTACTTAACTCCGGTCGAGCGTTACGTTGTAGACTATGTCGAGCGCCACTACGGGCCACTGGCGACACTGGCGCCTCGATTAGTCAAATCAGTGACGTATATCCGACATGTTTGTATGACTTTTACAAGGCGATCCTTGTAGCAATGGATATAATTAAAGGCTAATTCTAGGAGAACCGTTAGTTTTAAAAGTTTTCGTTGTCATAAATAAATCTACACTTATATGTTTATTTGAACCAGATTAAAACTTTTTCAATGGGGAATTCTACGGGTTTATGACATGGGGCGCGGGCGGCTGTCGTTTGCCGGGTATCTACAAGTCATAACTTTTGCCCCTGTCGAAAATTTTCTATGAGATTGGATTTTGCGGTAAATTTTGTTACAAAAAATGTGAATTTTAAAAAGCAATAACTTTTTTTCAGTAATAATTTATTAAAATATAACATTTTGGAAATGTTATTGCAGTACCTATGTGCGCTTTTCGGATCGGACAGGGTTTTTTTTACATATCGTTGTACGTACATATATAAATGCTCATTTAATAGTATAGGATAATACTTGCGTGGTTCTATTTTTGGTAAAAATTAAGAATGTCTACTATCAAACAAAACTTGTCAAAATATTTTTATTCGGGTCATAATAAGTTATATGACCAGTTACCAGTTATGGAACCATAACAAAGTATATATTTATTATTGATATTATCAATACGTGAAAGTCCATTGCTTAGCTCGATATTGCCATAACACCAACCGGTGGCCAACAGATTGCCGATTGCAGTATTTAAATATTTATTAAGGCTACCTTTTGCCCGCCGCTTCATCCGCGTGGAGTCCGGAAATTATCCCACGAGAACGTACTATCGGGATAAAAGTATACGAGACAAGTGTACGGCTTTTGGCTAATTTGTAAAAAATGCTTTTTTTTTATTTATTAAAAAAAGTGACAACATTGTAAATGTGTATTATAAGCCTAACCCAAGTCATGGTCTACCCACTTGCCAAATTACATCCAAATTCGTTCAGCCGATTTGGCGTGAAAACGTAACAAACAAACAGACAAACTCACTTTCGCATTTATAATATTAGTTAGGATTAGAATGACAGGAGAACGTTGCTCCCTTTCATTAATAATATCCATACTTCGATACTTAGAATATTAAAAATGCGAATGTATTTATGTATGTCTGTCTGTCTGTAGCTTTTCACCCGGTAACGGCTGAACAGATTTTGATTAAATTCGCCACACAGATAGACCATGACATGGGTCAATGGGTTCATTAGATACGTTTAGCATGCATGTCATTTCGTTTAAAATAGATTTTTATTTTTATTTATTTATTTATCTTTTTTATAGATTCTTTTCTATTTTGTGAATGTGAGAACGCTGTAGGCTTAATGGAATGTAGATTTATTGACGATGTTAAGTACCTGGTACTTGTTGAAAGACCTACACTGTCCTCCCATACCTATTAACACTGTTATTTAAAAATATTGTAAAAGCCAATTATTATTAAAAGAGTAACCGTGGCGTTTGTTGCCGGCTCTTCTGCATAGGAAACGACAAATTGGAACCGTGCACCTAGCTTCTCACGTTTCATAAGTGCCCATGTGAAATAAAATATTCTGATTTGAATTGCCCCGGTAGTACTTCTCGTGAGATAATGTCCGATGTCCTCGAGGGCGATCCCACGGACAAAAGCTAGTAATTTTTAAAACACTTGGTAACCATCTCAAACGACATGTATTAACTTAGCTTCCCACACATTTTTCCATTCAATATACTTACTTGACGGAAAAATGTGTGGGTCGCTAACTTAATGCATGATTACATATAATTTATTAAAAAATAGAATAGAAGACGTATATTTAGTAACCTAATCCGCCTACGTCGTCTATTGTATTTTATAATGGATTCCCGCAAAGTCACGCCTGAATCAATTTACTACATAATTTATTATATAAAGCCAGAATAATATATTATATAATAAATTATGCTTAAAGTTAAGTCAGAATATATAAGAGCAGCGTATTACTCCTGTTCATGCACACACGTCAGTCACGTCAACGTCAAGTCGGCAATCAGTAACGTCAATTTCAGGGACGTGTGTAAACAGATAGTCAGTCAGTTATAGCAACGCCTATTTCGTTCGTAGCAATACAGGTTTTGGTTTGCCGGCGACGCGACGTCGACTGAGAGGCGCCGGTAGTGACGTGACTCATGTGTGTAGCCAACGTCCTACAACTTCTAAGTAACTATAGTTTTTGACGTGACTGATCGTCGACATGACGTCGACATGACTGATGCGTGTGCATGAACCCTTAAAGTTACTTACTCTACATATTCTTAAAGGTATATACGTATAATATGAAGAGGAAAATAAATGCAAAAAGTGTGTGATACTTCATACTCAAAGACTTTTAAATATCAATCTACCTAGCCTTTTCTCAACTATATTGGGGTCGGCTTCCAGTCTAACCGGATGCAGCTGAATATCAGTGTTTTACATGGAGCGACTGCCTATCTGACCTCCACAACCCAGTAACTGGGTAATACCTTTGGTAAGACTGGTTGTCAGACTTTCGGGCTTCTGACGACCCGTAACGACTGTCAAAGACCCACGAATGACAGCCGGGACAAACGCCTTAACGTGCTTTCCGAGACACGGAGGAGTCTCGGTATCTAAAGATGGTCACCCATCCACAGACCAACCCCGGCAAGGATAGCTTAACCTGATGGATCGACCTGTGAGGCAGTCATTACTTAGCCACGATCTCCTCCAAAATCAAAGCTCAAAGACTTTATATATAAATTAAAATTCAGTATGATCTAATGATGCTTCTACATGGTACCTACATATAACATGCACTGCATTTTCACAATACTAGCTAAGTCCCGCGGTTTCACCCGCATAAGTCTCGATCCCGTGGGAATATCGAGATAAAAGTTATCCTATGTCCTTTTCCAGGTCATGGTCTACCCATGTGCCAAATTTCATCCAAATCCGTTCAGCCGTGTCAGCATGAAAGAGTAACAAACAAACATACAAACAAAAAAAAAATAGTTTAGACTAGCTGCTGCCCGCGGCTTCGCCCGCGTGAACCCTAATTCTTTTTCTTAATTATTTTTCTAAAATAAAAGTACTCTTTATAACATCAGCTATCTACCAGTGAAAGTCCCGTCAAAATTGGTCCAGCCGTTTCGGAGATTAGCCGTAATAAACAGCACCGTAACTTTCATATGCATTTAGTAAAAAGCTGTTATTTTGACATTAAAAACAGACACTTCAATTTTGTTTTATTTGTATGTACAGTAGGCGCTCG
The DNA here is from genome assembly GCA_947364205.1 of Agrochola lota. Taxonomy (NCBI): domain Eukaryota; kingdom Metazoa; phylum Arthropoda; class Insecta; order Lepidoptera; family Noctuidae; genus Agrochola; species Agrochola lota. The sequence continues at coordinate 5,843,376 of OX376223.1, forward strand.
GTAATCCGGCACCCATTTTTTTTCTCCGAGACAGATTATCAGAAACACCGTAATATTGGATTTCTATAGGAAATGACAACTACCTAGTAAGAAATAATTTTAACGCAGATTTGCAAAGTAAATAATCTTTATTAGTAACAGTTTCTGTAATAATACCTACTCGCAGAATCGCACCTGACTGCAGAACGACAACGATCAATGGACTCGCTCTGTAATCCGGCAATTTTGTATTAAACCTGCCGGATTACAGAGTAGGAGACGGATATCTATGGTAGGAGTGATAAGTTAGAAAACGGCCGGACTATCTAACCTTTACACAATTAATTAAGTTTCGTGCCAAAACTTTATATCATTTAAACGTGCTATTGTGATATTTTTAGGGTTCCGTAACTCAAAAGGAAAAAACGAACCCTTATAGGATCACTCGTGTGTTTGTTTATCCGTTTCTTACAGCCAATTTGCTCCGAATCTTATGGACCGACTTAGTCGAAATTTGGTACACATATGTATTTATGTGACCCAAACACGGACGTGTAACGTAAATAAATGAATTTTGAATTTTGGGGTTACTTTTTGGGGACAAAAAATTAATTAAAAAGTTTTGCAAACTGAACCTTATTTTTTGATTCTTGATCTCAAATATATTATTTTTATAATTTTAAACTAAATGTTTTTAAAGATATTTAAGAAAATTGATGAAAATTTACCATTCCCCCCCATTATCTCCGAAACTACTGAGCCAAAAAATTTGAAAAAAATGCAGAGAACGGTTCATACATATCACACTCATAGATTACAGGAAAACCTATAAGAAGTCTATGGTCTTAAAATACCATGGTAAATCTCTCAATATTTTTGTTGTAATGTTAAGTTTGTTCTTGGGATTAATTCATCTCAACTACGGAACCCTTCATTGTGCGTGGTCCGACACGGACTTGGCCAGTTTTTATACTATATTTTCGTTTCGTCACGTTTTTCTCTGGAATGCTTAAAAAGTATTAAAAAATCGAGCTTAGTTTTTTTCCAAAAAGTCATGTCACACACGTGTCGCAAAAACGAGTACGAAATAAATTTCACAGCCATTTTTTAATAAAAATAATAAACAAAGTCTTTCTTATTTTTCTCACAGATGTATTCCTTATAAAAATATTGCGTAACAAGAGAATTCTGACTGTAAGGTGGTTCAATTTCGTCGTTATAAGTTTACACAAAGCTTCTGAGAGATATCACCAAATAGTTTGTCTAAGATATTGTGTTGCTTATGTTTACAAAGATACTGTTTCGGCTTGATTAAACGAAAATATAGTAACATTTTGTTTTGAACTCGCAACTAAAATAGTACTAGTAATAATGGATGAGAATAATATAATAACACGGCTTGTTTCCCCGAAGGTTTAAGCAGAGGTGTCCCTATAGTACACCCACATTTCGCCAGTTATGTTTAAGTCCCATGTAATAGGGGGCTAGCCTATTTCCATCAACCGGGCACAAATCCCGTCTTCGGGCTGCTATTAAGAAAGTCTAGATAGAAAAACCCAATAACACTTTGCTTGACCTGGGGATCGAACCCAGGACCACATGCTCAGCAGTAGCGCTTGCGACCACTACACAAACGAAGCAATAGATGAGAATTTTCCAGTACAAGGCAAAGTCCTTTTCTTTCACTTCGAGCTGTTATTATCACCAACAAGCTTGATGGCTTTAGATCAGTGATCCTATCAACCAATAACTTTCATTGGGAGCCATAAAAATAACAAAAAAAATACGAAATAAAACGACAAAAAATATTTTTATTTCAGACCTTTTTTTTTATTAATTTTTTTTCTAAACGTAAGTCTATGTCTAGCACATGCGTCATCTACCTTACGAACAACGCCTCAAACACCTTGGTCTTATCACACTGTAACAGCGTAGACAAAGGCTCCTTTAGACGTACAAAATACTAACTGAACACTACCAAGTACCTGCCTTCAAGACCACTCTGAATGCCAACAAACATTTGCGAGGGCATTCCCTAAAGTTATGGGAAAGTTCATCAAAGCCTTTGAAGCAATTCGTATCTAACCGAGTTGTAACAGCATGGAATAGGCTCCCGGAGAGTGTTGTGACAGCTCCCTTACTGAACTGCTTCAAGAATCGACTACACAGATTAAAGATCTCCAAGCTATTTAATACACACGCATCAACTAATTAGCTGCTAGTGTGTCTAACCAAATAATAATAATAACAAAGATTCAAAGATGTTCATCAGTAACTAGAGATCGTAGCGTGTAATGCTGAGAATTATGGTAAAATGGTAAATTACATTTGGAAGCCCTAAAATCACCCTTTAAATTAAAGCATAAATCTTTGAGTCACTTCATGTTTCTTATCGATAATAGGTTCCTTAGTCGCTTGGTCAATGTCCTTTACACACAATTTTTATCCAAAATTCTTGGAAAGGAACTTGCGTATGTTTGTGTTTTCTTGGAAATCGTTAATTTCCATCTGTAGAGTAACTTTATTACTCCCGAAAAAATGTGCAGGTTCATGCGGCTTGCGTCTCGCGTCGTCCGTTGTCGTGTCTACGGCAGAAAGTACAAAGCGCGGGCTTTATTAAATTACTCAACATTATTAAATTAGGCTTTAGTGATAAATTTTACTGTTTACTTAAGGTCCGCACACAATAGCTCGGCGGCCGCGGCGGTCCAGAACCCGACCGCGGTCCGCCATTTGTTGACTCCTGCTTTAGACTATTAAACCCAGATTTATACGTTTATGGATTTAAATCAAACTAGCACAATCAGCAAAATTACCAAACATGAGACGAGACATTAAGGTTTCGGTCGGCACGGGTGCATTAACAGTACGTGACCGGTTAAATCAGAAAAAAATATTAGGTTTTTACTCGTACATTTAATTTTGATTGAATTTTGTACGCAAATTGAGGAGTTAGATTTGAGGGTGTGATTTGCATAGATCAGGGTTTCTCAAAGTGGGGTACGCGAACCCCTAGTAGTTCGCCATTCGACGACATGGGGTTCGCGACAAGATTTACGTAATGGTGGCTTGGTGACTGGCAGGCACGTGTGGCACACAAAGTGGCGCGCGCGCGAATTAGAATGAATTAGTTAAGTGTATTAAAGTATATGTGAAGAAGACTTTTTATTTTGTAAGACCTTGGAGTCTATGACGAAAGGAGAAGATATGTTTTATGTTACTCATGATTTTAATGAAATACATGACATAGATTGGACAAAGTGTGTTGGTATATCCACTGACGGTTCAAATGCAATGACAGGAAGGATATCTGGACTAATATCCAGGATTAAAAATCTCGCTCCTGAGGTCAAAAGTATGCATTGTGCATTGCACAGAAAAGCATTGGCGAGTAAGAAAATACCTAATGATTTAAAAGCAGCACCTTCAGAGGTCGTAAAATAATAAATTACATAAAAGCGCATCCGCTAAATTCAAGACCTTTCGCATTATTATGCCGAGACATACCCTAGTGCACATGTTTCATTACTGCTACACTGTGAAGTACGTTGGTTTTCAAAAGGATATTAGCTCGCTTTGTTGAAATTCGTCACGAAATCTATATGTTTTTGAAAGACAGTAACTTCAACCTTAAATTCCGATTTGAAGATGAAACCGGGCTCAAAAGAGTAACCTATTAAGATGATTTTTTTTCTTGTCTTGATGAAACGAATGCTTCGATACAAGGTTCCACGTGCAGTGTATTCACTGTGCAGAACAAAATAAACGCACTTATAAAAAAAATTGAATTTTATGAAAACTTGCTTGAGATCAAACTTTGAATGTTTTCTTGTATGAATTTATCACGACGAACGCCTTATCCGTGGATTCCGAAACAAGGGCTCAAATTGTGGTTCATCTTTCTCAAATCTCCGACGAACTGAAAAGGAATTTTCCGGATATTGATAATGCTAAAGATGGCTGGATTCGTAACCCATTTGCGGTCACGAATGACAACATAAATTCTAGTTTCAGTATTAAGCAAAAGGAGTCACTATTAGAAATATCCGTAGATGAAACTCTTCAAGCTGATTTAAATAGGATGTCTTCGATAGTTTTTCGGGCAGCTAGACAGAAAGAGTATCCCGAACTGTCATGCAAAGCGGTGAATTTCCTTTTACCCTTTACTACAACATACTGTGAGAGTGGGTTTTCACATATGCTCATGATAAAAACTAAATACAGAAATCGACTTGATACCGAGTCAGAATTAAGGTTAAAATTTTCCAAAATTACTCCTAAAATTGTCTCCGTTTGCGACAAGACACAAGCACACCCATCACATTAATATTAAAAAGATATTTCTTTTGGCACTTTATTTGTTACCTTTTATTGAAATAAAAATCTTATTTTCTTCAACAGTCAATTTTATTATTTTCTTTGGATAGTTATATAGAGATTGGGATTTAATGAGTTAGTTAAGGGGTTCGCTGTCACCTGCAAACTTTAACTGGGGTTCGTGGAGCCGAAAGTTTGAGAAACCCTGGCATAGATCAATCAGACACGTACATAGGTCCCCCAAAGTTCAATCGGTTTAATTTATTGTTTGCCATATTAATAATTTTGCTTATTTCTAAATTAAGTGGCATTAAATTCAAAGATCACAGAAAATAATTAAACACAAAAATAAGTAATATTTATTTAAAAAAATATTTTCGCAGACAAGCCCGATATTTAAAATTACTGTAAGGCAGTTAAGTTTTTAACGCATAACTAAACTTTCTGTTGATTAGTAAAGAGTCACTAAATGAATTTCTTTCATAAAAGGTCTCATAATGGTAATTTTAAAACGTTTAAGGAAATTTTCCTGAAAAAGAAATCTATATTACTGTCCTTTCGCTAGAATGCTCGCTATACGCTCGCTAGAATGCTCGCTAAAACACTCCTGTTTATTTTCTATAATGACACATTCGCTAGAATGCTCATTACAAGTGAATGCTCAAGTCTGTGAGCACCTTTATAATACCAGCCTGTTACTGTCCCACTGCAGGGCAAAGGCCTCTTCTCATACAGAGGAGGCACCAGCATTGATCACCACGCTTGCTCAAGACGGGTTGGTGATTTCAGACTTATATTAACTATAAGTCCAGTTTTCCTCACGATGTTTTTCTTTCACCGATGTCAGTAATGTCCAAGATGAAACTAAGAAAGTGCATATGAGTTGAAAAATTCACATTGGTACTTGCCCGGATTTGAACCCACAACCTGGTACATGAGAGGCGAGGCCTTAACCACTGGGCTATCACGACGTGAGCACCTTTATGGGTATATTATATCATATACCTACCTATCTACGAAACTCACAAATTACCCACTGAGCATTTTACAATTTCATTATATCTTTAAAGTGTAATATCTCCCTAAGTGACGTGCATAGATCTCTGCTTGAGAAAAATGGCGTTAATTTTGTGCGATGAAAATGAGATTACAGCCGCCATTAAACCCCGTTCGAAGGCAATTTAAAAGTGATAACATTCTATGTGCCATATTCTCAAAGACGGCTAAGCCTTTGAATGATGCTATAAGCCGAATATTCCAACAGAGGCTGAAGAATTAATTTTATTAAAACATTTGTAAGCATTCAAAAGAGACTGTCTGATAATGAATCGAGTTAACTTTAAATGTTTGTGGACTAGTTTTCGTACGGCGACTAATTCTCTGTGTGACTGGTTAATTTTTTTCGTCGAAAAGGTTGTAATAAAACTTTTTTCAGATGGACATTTAAGTATAGATGTTTGTGTTTTGACATGTATCATAAGGCATTGACACCGATGAATGATGACTGGTGACTGTGGTAATGCACAGCACAATAATTCAATAAGAGCAGATTTTTCAATAGACAGGTAACTTTTATCAGAACAATAAATATAACAGTTTTACATTTATTTTCTATGCTACTGCTAAAAGCGACAAGAGATTCTTTTATTCTGCTATTATATTATTACTACTATTTTATTACTATATTAATCATTTCGTATTTTATTTATTTATTTTTAGCCTGTGTTGTCCCACTGCAGGGAATTTCTTCTTTCCACTCCTCTCTGTCTTGAGCTAGTGTGGACCAATCTTGTCTGTAGGGGTCAAGCTCGTCTCGCCATCTTCTCTTGGGTCTGCCTCGAACGGAGATAAACATAATCGACACAACATCTTCATCACTCGAAGACGACATTTTCTCGCGAGGATTATACCGAAAACATAACGTCAGGTCAGTAAATGAATGCAGTGCGGTATAGTTTCGATATACAGAGCATACTATACTGAAACGATACCGCACCGACCAATGAGGAGACGGCCTAAGAATTATCTGAAAGCTCAATAAAAACAAAACAAAAACGTGCTTGAAAAAAAAAACAAATATTAGCAGACTGTAACGTAAACGCACCTTCGCTCCATTGACTTTCAAGCTAAAAATAAACTTGCCTAAAAGTGGACAGTTTTAGAACAGTCCCCTCCATACATACATATCCAGTGATGGCACAGCAATTAACAGTGAACTGAAATAACTGGATGGACTATATACATATAAAACGTTTTTATAAAACTTTTGTTTTAATCAAATAAAAATAAACAACGATAGTCATTTATTTAAACTTGGCTGCGTAATCCGCCCTTTCCAAGTTGTCAAAATTACTTAAGACAGGTCCCCAAAACACCCGAACTTCACCACTTCCTAGTGCTATAGCTGGGAAGAAGAAGTGGCGCAACAAACTCCCCAGCAAGACAGCTTCAGTTAAATATATGCATACTACAATAATATAGACCTCTTCGTGACTGCAGTAAAAAAAATCCTACAGCAAAGAAAGGGCCTTTCTCAGGAGGCATAATTTTTTAATCATCGTAAGTAAATGGTGTTCAAATAGTAGATTGTTTGCCTAGGGAGCAAACAACAATTTTAAAGCAGAGAGATTTTCTTTGAATCCAGAGCGGTGCGAAGGATTTTAGAATAGAGTAGTATTCTAAAGTAGTATCCTGAGCGCAGCGAGAGATTCAAGGTACGTCATTCGAGCTTAAAATAGTGTTGGTCCTGAGGTGGACTCTCTTCTTTGTATCACCGTCTATGAGAAAATAAGTAAGTGCAACTTATGAATAAGAATAGTTGGTACGATTTCTTTAATTCTCACTGCTTGAGGAACACACATTTTTTTTATAAAACGTAAAATCCGAATTTGCAATACGAACGAAGGCGGAATGCATTTCGCGCGTTTTTTATTTTTTCACAAACCTTTTTTTTTATTTGTCCCGCGTCCGGTTTCCTTTATGCAACCTGCTATCTCATTACGTAACACATTTTCGTAAACGATTACGACTAATCTGTTTAATGTTGACAGTTCAACAACATTGGTTGCGTTATTTAAGTTGTTGATCAAATTTTTTTTCGAACTTATGAAGCAATGGGTTAGCAATCTGTTTCAAAACGATTCAGATTCTGATTGATCGTGTATAACGCAATTAGGGTACTGTTACTTGTTCATAGAATATTCGTAATTGAACTTTTTGGTGATTGGAACATTAACGAACAATATCCCCATTCTAAATTCAAATCACTTTTAGTCCCTAGGGGTTTAAGAGCTATTTTAGTCTCTGTTTACGAAGATTAAACTAGTTCTTTTTGAATAGAAGTGATATAAAAAAACCTTTTTAGTACGCAAATGTCATGACATGACTTCAAAAATACGTAACATTATTTGGGACAAATTATTAACACCTAAAACCAGTACAAACAGAAACATAAACAAACAAATCTTGAATCGACTGCTCGCCCAGAATGTCCAAGTAGAAACAGCAAAACTTTCTAAAACCTGGGCTGAAGTCAACTCTGTAAATATCTAACAATCCGTACAGCTGAATGGTTACAGTACAAACAAATGTTCGTTTCCCGAAACTGTGAAATTTGCAACGTATAATGTTGAAGATTCATTGAATTTAAAGCAGGATCCCTTTTGTGTCTCGGTCATATCGATCGACATGACAGCCGGATTTGTTAGAGACGTTTGGGTTTTTTGAGCCGCCATTTGAAGACAGTCACTTTTAGGCAGTATTAGAAAGTTACTGTCCGGAAAATTTAAAAGCCGTAGAGAAGCAAAGACGAAAACCGAGAATTAAAAAAAAAACGGCAATCGTCTTTCTAGCTTACTCCTTTCCTTCAATTTGACTTTCCCGTCATTCAAAATACTGAGCAATATCAGCCCTGGATCTAGGGGCACAAGCCCCGGTTTGCCCCCAAACCGGGGCTTGTGCCCCGGGCGCCAACTTCATTGGGCGCCTAATTCAAGAGTAGCAGACAAGTGCACCACCCAGCACACCGTAACTTTGTAATAAATGAGACGCGCAGCACATTATAATCCTTCTATTTCTTTCTTTGTTACAATATTTTTGGCGCCCCTGTTGGATTGGCACATTATCGATCGATAAAATGTGACTAATATGTTGCTGCCAAAATTTTCATTTCTAGAAAATTTTAATTTCGCGGGCTACTTTAGCTTTACTTTAAAGCGGGTGGCAGCAGACGGCAGATTTGCCTCGCCTCCAAAAAATCTCGATCCGGGGCTGGGCATTAATGACATGTATTATCAGTCATCAGTTCCCTCACAGAACCAAAGAAGTATCTATAGTTTCAATGTAGAAAACAAAACCCCAATTCATTATACAATTCATGGCACTCATTTTTAGTTTCATAGTTACACCTCAAAAATAACCTGAAACCGCGTGGGTTTGGAACCTACGCATACCACAGACAAAACTGAAATGTAAACTAAACACACATAATGTTACTAAACACAAAAACATTAGCATATTGTCATATGAATATTTAGTAGTAGGTTCCAGAACAGGCATAATATATGGATTTATACTTCATTTCTAAGTAATCGAAATGACAAATTGAGGTTTCAGCGATTGTTTAGATACTCATAATAACAGAATAATAAAAGGAAAGGTTGCATAAATCATTTATGTCTTAAAATAGGATTACATCGTAAATTGAATAGTTTTTGGTATTATTTCGACCTTTTACGTTCTCTATTGATGTTATACTTATTACCTGGGCGACCGAGCTCTGCTCTGGTAAAAACAGAGAATGCTCATACATATTACAGGATAGTCCATACTCTATTCTGCCACGATATTAAGTACTTACTAATTCCATGCTGCCACGATAGTTGTTACTTACTAATTCCATGCTGCCATGATAGTAGGTACTTACTAATTCCATGCTGCCATGTCATTATTCTAAGGTAGACATCTTTTTCTAAATTTTGGACGACCGAGGTCTGCTCGGGTGAAAATACGGAGAAAACGAATTTTCCCAGATATGAGACCTAGCTAAATCGATTTTTCGGCCCCGTAAACCCGGATATTGCAACTTTCATCGAAATCGTTAGAGCCATTTTCGAGAATGCGATTACAAATATATATTATATATGTATAAAAATATTACTCGTTTATTTGTATAGGATAGGATTTAAAGTTACTAAGGCATAAGTAGAACGCATATTATGCCTTCAATAATCAGCTGGCAATAATTTAACTCCATTTTCGCCTTTTTTATTTTTTTTGAGGGTGGGAAATTATTAAATAACTTCTCCCGCTCTGGGCGGAGCGGGCAGGCGTGTCAGACTTTTACTGACTTAAACCCACCCGTGTTCCTTCCGTTGCCTGTGTGCCGGGGCCACGATATCCCTTTCGGACAACTTGCAACCCCGGCAGGCATTGGTCCTTACGGACCCCGTCAGTTGGTGCTGACATCCCTTTGAGGCGGGCGTGGAAAACAACGCGCCGTCGACCCGGGCCTGGTCCTAATCGAACGGCGAGCAGCCCATTGCTCACCGTCCGCAAGCCCGCGCCTACGGTGGCCGGAAGTCGGCTCGCGACTCCCGACGCCCGGGGCGGCTCCTGCGGCGACTAGGGGTACGAGAGCGCGAATCTTGCCTCTCCCTCGCGCGCTCCGCCTCCTCCTTCGCGAGCATTACTGCTTCGCAGAAGGAAGTGACGGCCTCCCATGCCCTCTCGCTCCGGACCATGACCTGAACCAGGGTTGGACGCGAGACATCGCCGCCGCCGATCGCCTCCGTGAGGACACGGCGGTGCCCCAAGCCGGGAAGACCACCGTATGCTCCACCGTGACTCCATTTTCGCCTTACGATTCAATCAATCTGCCAAGCCTTTTCCCAGCTATGTCGGGGTCGACTTCCAGTCTAACCGGATGCAGCTGAATACCAGTATTATACTCGTACATGTAGCGACTGCCTATCTCACGTCCCCAACACAGTTACTGGCTTGTGGGCTTGGTAAGACTAGTTATCAGTCTTTTGGACTTCTGACTACCCGTTACAACTGTCAAAGATACTACGAATGACAGCCGGAATCAGCTTAACGTGCTTCCCGAAGCACTTCGGGGTCTCGATATGTAATGAATGCTCAATAATCAGCTGGCAATAATTCGATTCCAATTTTTAATAACGACTATGTAACCCTAAAAACGTTAGGTAAGTTTAGATTGGCTCAAAACATCAATTCCAAAACTTTCGCGGCCAATTCCTGACATTTTAGTTACCTAGCGATTGAAACTTTAAAACACAGTTTTGACAGGAATCCGATTCGGGCCGCAATTGGGTGAATGTTCTAGATATCGGCCTGAAGAGTTCGACAGCGCGGTATTAGAGCCCGCTTCAAAGAGGCTCTAAATTAATTGTGGTTAAAACAAGAGGCTCTATTGGAAAACTAAAATAAACATTATCAATTACCTGTAATAAAATGAAATTAGGCGGTATTTTTAACCGTCTTCCAAAAGGAGGAGGTTATAAATTCGCGTGTTTATTTATAGTCCCATTGTCATCAGGTCAGGGTCTAATGATGGGATCCTGGACAAATCGAGAAAACTCTTCAAATGTTATAGGCACACCTATAGCGATTTGGATATTTTTATAGTAACTCGTGCAGTTGCTCTTGTAAGCACTATTTGGTGAAGCGAAACTGATGATGAAGATCACAGATGGCCACTGGAACTGCTCAATAATAAGTGTTTCACAGGTTGCGATTCGATTACTTTAATATGGTTGCCAAGCAATTTATGCTCGTCACAATGCATATGTAGAAGTGGAGCTGAATGATGTAGTACCAGGAGAATTCCTCAACGAAATCGTGCGAAATTTAAGTTATTCTTCACTTTGTAGTGTTTTTTTGAAAATCGGTTATTTTTTTTGTATAAAAAAAATTATGGTAGTATATTGATGGCTAGATTCGCAATCGAAAAACGAGCCTCGTTAACGACGCAAAAGGAGTAGGTAAGAATCGTACCAGGTGGCGTTCTGTAGTTTCTGCTCACCCCCATGGGAAGTAGGCGTGAGTTTATGTATGTGTATGTATAACTAAATTCTAATCGATTCGTATTCTGTACACATAATAAGAACAGCTTACGTACAGTACAACTATTTTCTTAATCTCGGCAAACTTCGTGTTTCGTCAGTCGTCGGATTTCGGACGCTCTCTCAATCGACGATATGTACTTCCAAGTCGATTGAGAGCGTCCGGTCTGCACGAAGTGCTAAGGGCAACTGATAGAAATCCGACGTCTGACGAAACACGAAGTTTGCCGAGGGACATTAAGAAAAAACTTAACTCTGAGTCGGTCCTTGGCTTTGTTCCCTTAATTCTTATAGAATTTTAGCTGGTTGCGTTATGCGCCTACCACACGTGCATGCTTGACCACAGTTTTACTTGCGCATGCCAGCTGGTACACTGAACACTGTGCGTGTAGTTGGTAAAACGGTAGTATGCGCAAACCCCAAAGCTTGGCTTGATGGTTTTTAAACTTGCTTGAAATTCTGGCATGCGCAAGCTATACTTGTACAAACTTGTCTGCGCGTGTGGTTGGTAGTTCAGTGTTCAAGCCGCTCTCAGTTAAGTCGGGTGGAGTAACTTTGCGCGCACGGTCGTAAAAATGGCGGATTTACGTACATACAATCGACAGTTCGCTACTGAATTCATTGAATTATATAAATCTCTGCCCGCTCTGTGGAAGATCAAATCCAAGGATTATTCTGACAGGAATAAAAAGAATGACGCATACGAACAAATGATAACTAAATTGAAAGAGGTATGTATGTAAGAACAGAATATTTTTATAGGTAGATATTAAATTTCATAAAATGCATATACTGTTTACAAACCCTTTTTATTATTTCAAATACCAACACGTGAATACGTAATTTAAATTTATGTTTGGTTTTCGATTAAAGTTGAACAATGTTTAAGTATTCAAATTACATTAAGTTTTAATTGTAATTGGCACCTTATTCAATGGTCATCTACCCATTCATATCCTTTTTAGGTAGAACCTGAGGCTACGAAAGATACAGTCAAGAAAAAAAATAATTCTTTGAGAACTTGCTATCGGAAAGAGATGAAAAAAGTGAATGCTTCCACAAGATCTGGAGCTGCCACAGATGATATTTATGAACCGACGCTGTGGTATTTTCACCTACTCGATTTTTTAACCGACCAAGAGACGCCCAGAGAGACAGTGTCAAATTTTGATGACCTCACACAGGTAATACAACATCCCAATTTGTTTTTAAACAAGGTGTTAAGGATTTAAACCAGGATTGTAATATTGTAGGTTACAAAAAAACATTTTGGAAGAGTAGGTAGTTACTTTTATTTTATAACAAGTCTACAATGTGTACCTATGAAAAAAATTAAATCGTATTTATATTACACATTGCATTTTGCCACGATACAGTGCCTTCATTATTAAAATAATTCGAAAATTCTTCTCTTGTCGCTTTGGCATCTTGAGAAATGTTTCTATAATGTCCTCCTTGTAATTCTAACAAATGTGACGAATCTGCTCTTAAACCCGATGTTAAAGTACCTTGAATTGTATCTTCAAAGTCCAATGTATTAATTGGCGTATAAGAGGTACTGTATTTTTTTCTTAAAAAATTATGCAACACACAGCAGGTCATGACTACAATGTCTATGTTTCCTGGAGACAAATTAATACTTGTATGAAAGATTCTGAACCTAGATGCTAATATGCCAAAGGCGTTCTCAACAATTCGCCTTGCCCTAGATAATCTATAATTATAAATTTTTCGCTCATTTGTTAATTCCCTTTGGTTGAATGGTTTTAAAAAGTTGGGAGTTAGAGCAAAGGCTTCGTCACCAATAAAAACGTAATTTAGAATTTTGTTAGAATGATTTAAAAGTTCTGGTTCCGGAATATGCAACGAGTTATTTCTCAATTTATCGTAAAATTTCGTCTGCTCAATAACACCTCCGTCAGAATTCCTTCCTTTTATACCAAATTCGCATACGATAAATTCATAATTAGCGTTTACTACTGCCATCAAGACCATACTATGAAACCCCTTATAATTATAAAAATAGGAACCACTTCCTGGCGGTGGTATAATTCGTACATGTTTACCATCAACTGCTCCCAAGCAATGAGGAAAATTCCATTTTTGCTCGAAGTCATGTGCTATTTGTTTCCATTCTTCTTGTGAGCTTGGTATCTGAAACAACATTTTTTTTCAGAATGAAACAAATACAGATGCAACCTTGGATTCACCTCTTCCTCGTCCGCAATCTCAGGCTTCTACGAGCACGTCAGACCATCCATCTTCATACCTTGCACCTACTTCTCCTGTTGTCCAATCTTTACCACCTCGAAGAGTACAAAAAAGGACAAGGGATGACAATAAACTCAATAATATAATAAATGAAGTCGGTAATTGTATCACTAATAAATTCACACAATCACAGCCTGACAGACATGATATTTTTGGACAAAATATTGCATTTAAATTGAGAAACATGACAAATGAGCAGCGTATGTATACTGAAAAACTTATTAACGAAGCAATATTTGAAGGAGAACTGGAAAATTTAAATCGTCATTGTTATATTGTCAACCCTGGATCAAGCGCTATAAACCTACAGTCAGCAGCAGCTGACACTTCTGCTAGAAATTATGCAGTAAACTCTGGACCAGACGCTATGAACCTACAACCAGCACCTGACACTGCTGCTAGAAATTATGCAGTGAACTCTGGACCAGGCACTATGAACCTACGGCCATCTACAGCATCTCAGTACTTTTTGAGTTATATGCCATAAATACTTGTGTGGTTATTAACATTTACATTTTTTTAATAAACTTTTTAAAACTCACCTTCATGTATTCATTTCGCAACACCATGATAATAGCTCTGCATGTATCTGGAATTATTTTAGATAATGCTTGTTCCGAAATTGCCGCAGAAAACCTCAAATCTTGATACGATCTCCCAGTTGCCAGAAACCTTAAAGTAGCGGTTAATCTCTCGTGAGGGGATATACTCTCACGCATAACCGTGTTTTGTCGTTGAATGAGAGGCGTAACCAAACGCAACAATTCACTATAGGCATTTTCCTCCATCCGTAAATAATTCCGCCAATCGCTTGGCTCATCTCTTAAATCCTTGAGTAGATGTATATGTGAATGAATTTTTCTATTCAACAGCCATTTTTTTGTCCACTTTGATCGTTTACACTTTGACTTTTGTATTTTCTTTTTTTTCACTAGCAAACACTTGAAAAATAATAGCAGAAGAAATAGCTCTTCATTGGGAAACATTGTTTCCATGCCGACGATGTCGACAAGAATGTGCCTTGCGCGTACTTAACTGTGCCGTGTGGTAGACACGTCCGTGTTCAGTCTTTTCATGCGACAAGCATGCGCAAATAAAACTGTGGTCAAGCATGCACGTGTGGTAGGCGCTTTAGGGAACCAAGCATTGTGGGACATCTCTGGTGAAGCTCGTGTAAATGCTCTGAGGAAGACTTATGTAGCTTAATTATTGAGCAGAGAAATATGTTCGTCTTTAAGAAAACAAAACGTATTTAATAAAAAATAAAAACAAAGTGAAATTAAATATTAGATATTATTATTTGTTTTTTTTTTATTATTATTATTTATTTGTTTTTTAGATGTTCTATCTCAGAAAATTATATCTAACCCTTTTTACGGGGATGATTCCGAGGGCGATATTCTGAAGTACTAACGAGTCAAGAAGATTAACTTCTAAGTGCCTTCACGTAGAAGTTTTAAAATTAAGTGCGCGCAAGTGGAACGTAGGGTAAGTGACATAATTACCCGACATGCTGAGTTAATTTAATTATTGTTGTAACTGGATTGTCATGATATTTTTTGCTTGAATTAGGTATACTCGTATTTATAGCTGGAGTAAAGTAGGGTTTCACTCAGTATTTTTAATAATTCACTGTTTTCTCATCCGGAATACAAAATAGTTTCGAAATATTTGTAGCTTACATGGAGTTGGATAGGCACTGGCTTTTTATTAGCACCAAATTAGTTTAGTGTCTTTGAAAAGGACATGACAATATCGATATTTTCATCGGAAACTTTAAAGATTTGATCCTCAAAAATACCAAAGTAAACCCTGAACCTTTGGATCCTTAAATATACCTGAATCCTGAAACTAAAATTTTAGAACTAATAGCCATACCGCCATGCGAAATAGATATCTAGATTTTACAGCAGTATTGTATCGTATATTCGTTTACAAGCCCGACTGGTTTGAATCTCGACTAGTATTAATTTATTCATAGATTGTCATTTACGAGTGCACAAGCATTTAACAGTAACTAAACTAACATATAGCTAACCAACGTTACCGAATAACTTTAGTTTGTACTTGAACATTTTATATGACCTCAAAAACCCAAAGTTAAGTGTGTTATTGGGTTTTTCCATCTGGAATTTCTCAGTAGCGGCCCGGAGTCTGGATTTGTGCCCGGTTGATGGCAATAGGCTCGGCCCCTATTACATGGGACTTAAACATAGCTGCAAAACTGTGGGTGTACTATAGTACGTCTCTGCCTAACCGTTCCGGGAATACAGGTGAGATGTTATGTTATATCCAGAACCAAAAGACACAGTAACAAATATTCCCTTACCATATAAGACCAGATTTTTTTATTAAAGAGAGAAAGAAATTAGAAAAAAAATATTAAAAATAATATTTGAGAGTAATTATGTAGTTAATGTACTATAGATCTGTAGACCATTTTCTATTTTGCTAAGACCTGGTACTTGTTTGTTGACAGGCCTACACTATCCTCTCATACTTATTAACACTGTAATTTGAAAACGTAGTACCTAAAATCTATTTATTTATATAAGAGTAACCGTGGAATTTTTTGCCGGCGTTCTCCATAGGAAACGACCAATGGAATCGTGCACCTAGCTTCTGACGTTTCATAAGTGCCCATGTAGGTTTATATAAAATAAAATATTTTGAGTTGTAGAAAGACTCCTCTCTCTGTGAGTGCGGGTTGGAGGAGGGCACTCTAGACCATATATTTTTGATCATCCCACCTCTAGATTTTTATAGCCGCCTCCTTAAATTTAAGACCCCTCTTCCGATTAATTTCCCCTCCCTTTTAACATATCCGTCTCCAGAACTGCTTGTAGCGCTGATGATTTTCATCCGTCACAATAATATAAAATTATGACCTGTCTCCCAAAAATATTCTGTCTGTGTGGATGTGATATTATATGTTTTTAATGTTCTAACAATAATTAAATTTAAAAAAATATTAAAAATAGTAGTATAATAGTACAGTAGTGGAGTAGTATAATATTAGTAAAAATAATATGGGTATTTTAACATGTATTTTTGGTGTATGCTTTGTTAGTTGTGCTTAAATAAATAATTATAAGATTTATGTTATTTAATTCTTTTCTTTGTTTCAGTCCAGTACTAACCCCACAAGTTCTAAACTGTATCATCGAAGATTTGTACCATTTTTGTTTTTTTTTTTTTGCAATTCTTACTTGCTTTTCCAAATTCACTTTAGATATTGGCAGAATGGTCGACATCGGCCATAACAAAAAATAGAATAGAGTTGTAGAAAAGATTTTCGGGTTTCTGACCTCTTGATACCTACAATCAAGTCTTGAAGAAAATCAACCTCACACCCTACAGACAGTTTATGATAACTTTAGCTGTAAAAAAATACCAAATAAACCCATTGTAAGAAAGATTTGCATACTTTATCCCAACTTTAATTGAAAAGAGAGAAATAAAACTTTATTCGCCGAACCTTAATTCGTTTGTAACTTTCCAACTTCTGAAGAAAATCCAGCAAAACAGTTACAAAAGTAAACCTAAATTCAGAAAACTTATTCTTGTCACAGAATCTATAAAAACGGTTGCGTGTTTGGTACAGTTAGCAACGTAAGTTATAAAACATTCCCACTGCTGGGACACTGGCTTCCTCTCTGTGAGATGGACTGGGCCATAATCCACCACTGGGCACAGTGCGGGTTGGTGGATGTTTTCGGATTTATTTTTGGTTCTAGGATATTCCGGTTTCCTCACGATGTTTTTCTTTTTGATTACACAAAGTAAAATGCCTGCCTGGGTTGGAACCCACGGCCTACGACATATAAGTTGGGGCTGTAACCGAAGTTTTCAGTGTCAATTTCATTACATACCCGCACCAGGAGTAATAATGCCGCAGAACATTAAATTTTCAGTTGGAAAACTCTCTTTGAAGTTTTTCTCGTTAGGTAATGTATTGTTATTATGTTGAAAATATATGTAGAAAGTTTGTTCCGATAAAAGAGAAAAAAAATATTGTCTCTCATGGGGACTGTCGACAGAAATATAAACTTTAAACTAAAACACGCTTTCAATGCTGGCCAAGAGCAACACGTCATACTCATAGCTACAGATACACTGTTAACTTAAGCATGTCTGTCTTTTTCTTTTCGTGTGGTTAATGACTAACCTGGTTTCAGAGTTTTAAGGCCGCCATGGGTCTCTGACTTGGCTTTTTATGCCGTCGAGAAATATCTCTCAGGCATGCCGGTTGCCGGTTGCCGGCAAAAAGAAGCATGTCGGCGAAGCAAATCCATAAAATTTTCCCCCACCATAAATCGCTCAACGCGCCTAAATAAATTTTCACTTCAAAAACGCATTTTTGCACACATGTCACTCACTTTTTATGCTGTCTGTACAAAATAAATCTTATACGTTATGTCATATTTCCCACCAACAGAAAGTTGAAGCAGTAGACAAGAAACCACAATATTTTTCTTTCATATTTCGAACAAACTTCGGTTATAAATAACGGTCACTAACTTCCATTTACAGGGTCGCTGACCTTTGTTTCATACGAAAATAGATTTTCCTCGAAACTATGATGAAAATTTAATAAAAATGTGAATAATGCATGTTATATTTTACCTGGTAAGCCCAGCTGTCGATATTTTATGCGTCATAAAAAAATGATAGCTCATACCATGTAAAATACTGGTATCCAGCTGCATTCGGTTAGACTGGAAGCCGACCCCAACATCTCGTAGTTGGGAAAAGGCTCGGCAAATCATGATGATAAAAATTATAGCTCATTTTACTAGGTCATGCTCTAAAATAGTCATTACGAAAATTCTTTCCAACATATTTTTTGTTAGAATATTTTTATCTCGAAAGCATTCAATAGCCATGCTTGTTCCGATCCTGTCATATTCAGGGTGCGCTTTGCTTGAAAGGCTTTGCATCAAATGCAATTATTTTATTCTTGTTTTTACCCTGCATCATTTAACTATGGGCAGGAAGTGACCCTATTTCTGGACGGTAGTGCATGAAGACATTAAATGTAGTAAATATATAAGTAGCAGTAAAAACAAAATAGCTTGCCCCAAATTAAGCTTTTCTACTACATCGCAAGCGTTTGGGCACAATGTCAATTTACGTATTGTTTCCAGAAAATGTACCTATTGTGTTTCGCCTTATTGCCGTTTTGTTGAATTGATTCTCTTTGTTAAAACACATCATCATTTGAGTAGCCTTTTCCCAACTATGTTGTGGTTGGCTTCCAGTTTAACCCGATGCAGCTGAATACCAGTATTTTAGATAAAGCGACGGCCTATCAGACCTCCACAACCCTGTAACTGAGTAACACGATATCCCTTGGTAAGACTGGTTTTCAGCCTTTCGGGCTTCTGACTACCCGTTAAACTGTCAAAGATCTACAAATGACAGCCGGGACCATCGGTTTAACGTGCTTTCCGAGGCACGGCGGGGTCTCTATATGTCATGGATGATACAAAAACACACTCTTAAATATATGTTCCGTCATCAAACTCACTACAAATAACAGCAGCCACTATGCCAACCGTATTGCCTTTAGAATACCGCAACAAGATATCAAAAAACTTGTAACACTTATTAGCAGCTCGCAAATATTAGTAACTAGCTTCTGCCCCGACTTGGTCCGCTTTAAATTTCTTAATCTAACATACAATATATCCTATGACTCGGCAATACTGTAGCTTTCTATTAGTGAAAGAATTTTCACAATTGGATCAGCAGTTTCGAAGATTAACCCTTACATACAAACTCATTTTATCTCTTTATAATATGAGTAGGTACTAGTAGGTACTATAGATTTATAAAAGGGGACGACAAAACATGTAGGTACCTCCAGTATATTAGATTTTCGCGACGCCATTATACTTAATATATAAGTGTAATATTAGATTTCAGATGTCCTCGTTAAGCTTCCATCACTAAAAGTATGTCCCAAATCGGTTGAGTGGTTTTGTAGGATACGCGACATAGAGAAAAGTATGTATGGATACGATAGTTCTTTTGACGACCGAATTCTTTTTAAGATTCTTTGTGAAAGTAGGTACTTACATAAAAGTTTTTTCTGACAGAGAATTGAGATTATTTGCCGGACATCTTTAGTTTTCGAGATAACGTAAGAATCTAGTCAATTTGACTAGATTCTTACGTTATCTCGAAAACTGCACGGTTCCCATTGATCTTTTCCTATCGAGAAGAGCCGGCAAGAAACACCACGGTTACTCTTTTAAAAATAAATGGCTTTTACAATGTTTTCAAATTACAATGTTAATAGGTATGGGAGGACAATGCACGGTAAATATAGAGGTGTAGGCCTGTCAACAAGTACTAGGTACCTACTTAACAAAATAGAAAATAGTCAACAAATCTACTGTCTATTAAACCCCCGTTTCTAAAAGCCTCTTCATCATCATCAGTCATATTTATTTATTTATTATTTATTATTGATTATTTATTATTTATTATTTATTAATTATTATTTATTATTTATTATTTATTATTTATTATTTATTATTTATTATTTATTATTTATTATTTATTATTTATTATTTATTATTTATTATTTATTATTTATTATTTATTATTTATTATTTATTATTTATTTAATACTTCAAGCACAGAAATGTACAGAGGCAGACTTAATGCCATAAGTATTTTCTACCAGTTAACCTTTGGGTGATGCAGAGACAAACAGTGGTAGATAAAACAAAATATTTTAGTAATATATATAAAGATACACATATACCTATTACAAACTATAAATATAATATATATATATATATATATCTAATTATATATAAATATAAGCACAAATAAGTACACATTAATACACGAATATACTAAAACAAATAAGATACACAATGGGAAAACATTAACGTTGTGATGATACTGCCAGCTTCTTACGAATGTGCTCGCAAACTTTAACTTTAAGGCGAAAGCGTCAAGGTAGCCCGCGAAATTAAAATTTTCTTACGTTTTTGTACAATTTGCAGATCAGTATCATGTTGTATGTTGATCTAAATATGATTTGCGGCCGTATAAAATGTTTATTTATAGAATTTTTAGAAGAAATCATGACAGTTGGCGATTGTGCTTACTTATGGAGTTGTATTGCTGATTGTAATGATTATAATTATGTAAAGCCTATTGGTTATGGTCGCGAATCATATTTTAATCAACATAAAACCTCACACTGACCTGCAAAATGTAAAAAACTAAAGAAAATTGGAATTTCGCGGGCTACCTTAGCGCATGCCCCTTAAAGGATAATCAGTTGGTTGCCATCCTGATTTCCTTATAATCCTAATTTATTTGGGGTCGACGTGTCTGACGTCGTCATGACATGTCTTTTTTTTCCAAATGTCTCTAGTAGTTAGTCGTCAGCTCGGTAGTCACTCTTTCTAGTCATAAATCATCTTTCACACAGTCCATCCATCGTTTCTTTGGTCTTCCAATACCCGTACATAAAAGCGATGGTGTGTAGAGCAGTGTGGTGGCCCAGTGATAACGACCGCGATTTCGAAACCAGACAGGCGCTTTCCTTTGTGTAAATTATTTCATCACCACTGCTCTCAAAACGGTGAAGGAAAACTTCGTGAGGAAACCGGCATGTCCTAGAACCAAAAAAAATATGAAATCTACCAATCCCCACTGTGCCCGCGTGGTGGATTATAGCCCACTCCCTCTCATTGAGCCGTGACAACATTATAGGGTGATTATGCATCAGAACAATCTAGTATTAAGAACACAAACTTTTAACTGATGGGCAGAAGTAGTGAGAAATTTTCTTGCGAAAATATGCATGCACACTAATGTAAAACTAAATACCTAAATCTTTTAACAAAATAAGTAACAAATGTATTCAGTAATTGTTTGCGTCTAAACGTTTTTTAGTTTGTATTAGTCGATCGTGTACTGCTTTTTTCCTAATTTATGTTATAGGTATTTTGTACCGACCTTTTTTTCGTGTTTTTATTTTGATGTTTAACAGTGGTAACTTGTAAATGGCCTTCAATTTCATATTGTTTTCCCGAATAGAATAAAATAAAATAAACAAAAAAGAATATCACAGAAATTATTATATTTCTACACACTGTAACATTATTGAGCATGGTATAATACGGGATAAGCGCTTGACCCCTTAAAACGCGGCAGTCGTATAGTAAATGACCCCCTGACAGGTGGCGTTCTTTATCGGCCTCCTTCGTCACACAGTTTTTATTAAAAACGTGGGACCCCGTAGTTTTTTCCCGTCTCTTAAGCTGAATATAAATTGTTTCGTCGCAAAAAAAAACTGAGAGAATGCCTGCTGAATTGTCAAATACATACAACTCTAGATTCCGGGGATTATATAACTAATGTACCTATACAAAATATTGTGAAATATTTTAAAAGAGTAACGGTGGAGTTTCTTGTCCATTCTTCTCCGTACGAGAACTACCTTTTGGAAGGGACGACTAGAATCAATTCAATATTTTTCAAAAGTGCCTTGCAAGGGCCTATTTGAAATAAATGATTTGACTTTGACTTTGAAAAGCCTTTGAGGTTGTAACCTATAGTGTATACTTTTATGTAATACTATTACTTATATCAATCCATAAACCAATTCCATTAACAATATTGTACTTAAATCAAATAATATTATGATGGGAACGTCAAAATAAACTATCGAAATACAATTCATAATACGAACATGAAAAATATCTCAAGGTGTCGACAAAAGTAATATTTTCTTCAGCCATATTATTAATACAGTCATAAATATCCTGTTTACTGTTCGAACCCGTTGTAAATAAACATTTTTTAAATCAAAATAGACATGATCAATTTGATTCCAAATAATATTCAAGTCACATAAAACCAGATTTAGACACAATATCAATAATGTTCCTATCATGTATCAATGTCGATTGTGGATTCTACTTCGAAAAATTGAATGGTATAAATTCAATAAATCAAATCTTTCAATAATGTAATCCGTCGGACTTCCAACGGAATTCATTTCCTTGGCGAAATACCTAGGTTTTTCTTCCAGCTATCAATGATTTCTACAACCATCATATCTATAATCTACCTCCGTCGGGCTTTTACGATATTGCTATTCCTGATCAAACCAGCGAGCATATAAAAGCGGAAATCTTAAAAGTGGATTTCCCAGCGTTTATGCAAAGGATCACATCGCAATCTCTGGCCTTCGCGCGGTTTACGAACATCCATGTAGATGTGTTATATTTCAATTTTATCTAGCACATTATGGCTAGATTATAGTACTATTTAAGATAAACGTTCATGCTATCACAATAAACCGCTCGTTGGGTATGAGATATTGGGTCAGTTTCGTTTAGCGCCACAAACTTATCATCACTGACGTCAGGATAGTGAATGAAACCCGGTAACAACAGATAAATCTGAGGCCGATGCCCTTACGTCGAACCGAGTCGACTGCGGTTTTTGTATTGTATTTCTTACCGCGGATAGGGCTGGTAAAACCGATATCAGACGCTTCAATCGAAAGATCGTTCATCTTTATTTCATTCCACGTTCAAACGACACAGACGAAATTACAGAAGAATGAACGTTCATCTGCTCCTTTCAATTAATTTTTCAATCATTTGGTAGGCGAGGGAAAGTTGTCGAGTGCCGATATCCGACATTGTTGGATCGGTTCACTCATGAATTTATTTTTCGGTTTTGGTTCATTCTGTGTTCAGACGCTTTTAATTTTGAGTAAATATACCGAATGAAAGGCAAAAGTGAGATAAAACTGAAGCGCCACTAAGCCGATATCAGAGGAGCAATTCCCGTAATTAAAAACGTCCGTATTAAGAACGTCCGCATTCGCACCTCATCCGCAATCTGTCTAAAATACAATCAATTTACCAACATTTTTGACAAGTTTGACAGATTGCAACTAGAATGTGAACGTTTTTGAATACGAGAATTGGCCTTCTGATATCGCTTTAATGGCGCTTACATTATAACCTTGTTAGTAATCCTACATAGCTACTTGTAGGATTCCTCCATTCATTAAGTTCAGCTCTACTTATGTAATAAAATTATATGATCGTGTAATATAGGGTGGGGTAACAGATACTTTGACACGCCATTTTTAAGGCGACTTGTGTACCATTTTCTACTACATCAATACTTCCCCCGAAGTTTTTTTTTTTTTCGAGTGATTATAAGATGGTATTATCTAAAACAGAGGTGAATGCTAAGATGACGGTTGATAGCTGAGATTGAAGAATTTGTCATGTGGTGCCGACACCAAACTGAAGCAAAATCGAATAGATTTTAATTTCATCCTCATCATTCATAATTTCAACCAAAAGTCGTCAACAGCTGGACATAAGGCTCTCCCAAACACCACCGCCACTTCACCCATTCTGTACTTCTCACATCGAATGGTTTCCTGCAGTCTTCACCAGGTCATCGGTCCACCTTTTAGAAGTTCCAACGTTAAGTCTTCGGATACACGGTCGCCACTCCAGAACCTTTCGGCCACATCGGCCATCTGTTCTGCGAGCAATGTGCCCTGACCACTTAAGTTTGACAATTCTTCGAGTTTCTTTTTACTTTACATGATTGGTTTTCTCAAATCACCTTTAACTTTAAGATCTGTTTTCCTTAGTAACATCACATCTATCCCAGTAATTCTAGCGTATACAAGCAGACAATATTCACCTGTATTATCACATAAATCTCCGTATGCATCTACGTGAAACATGACTTATTTTAGAACCTGTGACGCATCTTGTGCATAACTTCATACAGGATCAGAAATATACAATGTACTGTTTATAGCTTCGAACACATTTATACATCGACCAATATACGATACGATATGTGAGTATTCCGACTAATAAAACTAAATTTAAACTTCAAAATCTTTTACTGCTTTTAGTGTTAAATATTGAGCAATGAATTTTTACATTGTTGCTGTTGGTACTGTTGCCATTTTCCACATGATACGAGAAGTATTTTTAACAAAATTTACTGTGTGAAAAAAAAATGTTGATTGTATTTTTTCAAGCATATCTTTAGGTCATCCTTTACATTTATTTCAGGCTCATATTTCACAAAAATTAAGCTTTTTTTGCTCCATAGACAGAGAGGTACCTAATGTATCCATGCAATAACTTGCAAAATAACACAGGTAGAAAGGTTTTAAGCCTATGTTTGTGTGTATTGTATGTGGCGGCATCTACATCGCCACATGCGAACTACACGCAAAATCCCATCACATTAACGTCACGCAAAATCCTGCATCGCGCAAGCAATGTTTACCGCGCGACTAGCATATAAACAAAGTCCCGTCTGGTCGGAGGATCCTCACTTTTCTATGACTGAATTTTGCACCCCGTTCCTCATACCTCTATAATGTAAGACCACGCATTGTGTCACTCTAAGTTAAATTTCAACATTTATATCTGTAAACCACATGGTTTACATAATAAAAAGTATTCTATTCTACTCTATGGTTGATTCGTCCCAAATAAATAAATGTGGTATTTTCTTTGATTGAGACATTGATCATCCAATTTTCCTTCAACACATAACTTATCATTGCCAATTTCATGTGTAAACGCCTTAACACATAGATATTTGGCAACCATCCAACTCTATTTACCTAAACGGATAGTGTGCCATAGATAAAAATCTTTGTAACGACTATATCGCCCGCGTAGGCGCAACATCCACCCAATAATGATTTTGTTATTATTTTGATTTATAGGCACGGAATTAGGACAATCTATAACATAAAGAATTCCACGAAAATATGAGAAAGGAAGTTTGAAATACTTTCTTCAGTATAACGAGAATTTTGTTTTTCATGTTATCGGTAGTATGAAAAATTCGGTATTCCAGATTTACAGCTGCTGCAGACAGATGACTCTGGTGGAACAATTACTATCTAAACGTCATGGAATTGTTCTATAGGAATCGCGCTGAGCCATCGCGTCGCACTTGTCTGAGCGAGCTTTTATTGATAAGTTTAATATTTTAGTGAAAATAAAAATGGCGCTCGTTAACAACTTGTCTATGAACTAAACGTACTTAGTGGAATAACGCATCAACCAAGCATGAGTTCCAAAACTTTGTTCACAGATCGTTGACAACTGTCAAAGTAGATTTATATATATCTAAATAGAGTTTTAAATTGTGCTCACCATAGCGATCGACCTGGAATGTACTAAATGAAATTATCAGCATCACAATATAACATATAAGTTCACCGTTTTACGCCTACATGGATAATTATAGGCGAAACAGTTCCATGCTTCGTAATCTATATACACCATGGTAAATGAAAAAGGATCATTGTTCATTTTCCATCATTGGAAAACATTGAGTATGTACCATGTCCGTAGTATGTAAAGTATACATTATAACTACATGAAGGATGTTAATTACTTGAACAACCTCAAAGGGACGCATTAAATACTCTTATCTATGTAAACTAAAATGGAAAACGTTTTGCCACATGTTGCTCCACTAATATCTAGAACTACAGAGAAAATGAAAACCTTCCAATTTCGAAATAAGAAGTTCACTTTAAAAAAAGGACAGTTTTGTGCCAATGCGTATAAAATAATATTACCTACTATTCAGGTCAAACCTAGGCTATAAACTAATCAGCCAGGATCCAAGGAGTCTAGAATACATTGGCCGAAAAAACATTTTTCCTAAATTCTATTTTCTTTACTGGCCACTAAAGAATAAAGTTAATGTAAGTATCAATAAAAAAGTATTGACCACAAAGGAGGCCACATGACAGGCGAAGATTTTAAGGCCAGCGACACTCGCAACCTCATTCGGCTTTCAATGAACCACACCTTTGATTGCTCACGCACAAAGGTTTTGGCCCATTTTCTGTAATGTTATTCTGAAGATAGTTGACAGAAATATTGGTTGGAACAAAAGTGAATTATAGGTACTAATCGTTACGGTACAATAACTATTGGATACGGGTTCTTGTACGAAGTGGGTAGGTAGGTAACTACCACGACAACAATTGAGTATTAATACTTCAAATCTTAAATCTTCAAATCATGCTGATGAAGAATTTTTTCCTGAGCTTAATAAACATTATTTTAAAAGTTTGTTGCTATGAGCGTTAATTCTGAAAGTTACTCAATTGTTGGACCTGGTACCTTTACGAAAGAAAATTTTAAGAGGATTTTATCCTAAAAGTTGGAGATGTCGCAAATAGATGTCAAATATTTCGCTGTTTAGATTAATTTGGCAGTATTACTGTTTGGAAATATGAAATATGGCTAACTAGCGACTACAATATTAATAATAAATTGCAATTATAACACTGAATTTAATGTTGTACACCGTTTTAGGTGAAAAAAGGCATTTGGAAAGTTTCCAAATCCTTTTTTACATCTAAAACTACATATTAATCATCGCATTTCATAATCAATATTTTAGTTAGTTAGCCGCATTTCATATTTCTATACAGTATTATTGCCAAATTAATCAAAACAGATAAGTATTTGACAGCTATTTGCGACGTTGCCAACTTTTAGGAAAAGCCCTCTTAAAATTTTCTTTCGTTAAGGTACCAACTGTTCCAGCAATTTAGTTCTAAAATAAAAACAGCGAGTTGTTGCCGTAGCAAGCTACCTACGGTATTCCTCCGAAATGCTCTATTTTTCTTTTTTTAACTCTTTTATAAACAATATCGTAGTTGCAAATTACATTTCCGAAGTGGCTGAAAAAGTAAAGTCTATCCAGTCCAGCTATATAATTACGCAACACATTTTCGTAAACGATTACAACTGATCTGTTTCATTTTGACATTTCAACAACATTATTATTATTACATTGTTGAGCAGAATTTTTATCCGAACTTATGAAACAATGGATTAACAATCTGTTTCAAAACGATTCAGATTCTGATTGATCGTGTATTACGTAATTAGGGTACAGAAGTGTTTTAATATTCTGTACCATCCGTACTGTGTACTAAGATATCTGATTTATTTCTGTATACATATTTAGTTACAGTAGTTCAGGTGAAAGCAATTACATGGGCCTCTGTGCGCGTCGAGGAACCTTCTTGGAACTTCGACCGCAATTTACTTCCGCTCTCCTGAAGCTTAGCCATTAAGTGGTGATCAAATACGTAGTTTTACACATAATACCATGTATTTATAGGTAGAAAATGTCTTGATGAAGAAGTGTAGATGTTCTAAATGAGTAGTTAGTAAGAGCAGGGCCCTATTTAATATCTACTAAGTATACATTGTAACAGCAAATCAATTTTCACGTCTCCCCTTTAAGACCTAGACCAATTTTTTTTTGATATTCGGATAGCTTATGACCTTGAGAGGTGCCATAAAGAATACGACTTAAAAAAAAAATACTGTACTATTAAATGAGCAATATTTGTATAATTATATACATAAATATTATATTATATTATTTTATATATATTTGTAATGACGTTCTCGAAAACGGCTCTAACGATTTCGATGAATGTTGCAATATAGGGGTTTACGGGAACGACAAATCGATCTAGCTAGGTCTTATATCTGGGAAAATTCGTTTTCTACGTATTTTCACCCGAGTAGAGCTCAGTCGACCAGGTGCTACCTACTATATATAAATCCGTGCAATTTTATGACAACGCGACATATTAGTCAAAAAATTACAAAATTGACGCATTTTCAGTGCAAGTGCTGTTTATTTTAGCAGAAAATAAATACAAAAAAAAACATGTGTGCAATTCACAAGTGGTAGAAGTGAAACCTTCAAAAATTTAACCACGGTTGTAGTGATTCCTTTTCTCAAGCTTTGTACTACGCATGCGTGCACAAACACGTATTAACAAACGTACAACGCTGAGGCCCAAGCAAACTCCCACTATGCCTTGGTAAACACGACTGGAGGGGGTACGAAGCAGAGCACAAAGAGAACCACGAATATAAGAAACACTGTATAATGCTTCCTATCTCATTTTCTCCCACGTTAAATCTTATGAATTTATGTGTCCGTCTCTTTTTATTACTGTCGCTTTTTCGTTTCATCGACTTTCAAATCACAACGATGCTAAAGAAGTTTTCACTTCAAAATAGAAGAAAAAAAATATATTGGAAAAAAAGTTTTCAAGTTGTCAGATTGTCGCCTGTCGGTTTCGGTTTTATTTAATAAGCCCCAGATGAAAGCCAGGTCATTACCAGTGGGGACGCTGCATTTGATAATGGGCCAAATCTGTATAGGTAACACGTGAAATATACAATTGAATTGAGGCTTGCATTAAAAGCCACTTTCGGCAGCACTTTCGGCGGGCCCTGGGCAGCGCCACTCACTACCAAACTTGCTGATAGCATTTTCCCCACGACTGAAGCTATCCTCAAAATCATATCATAACTCATGCCAACATGAGAATTAACGGAGAACGTTGAATCACTCTTAGTTTTGCCATACACCATGTCGTGCCCTATTATTTATTTACTCCACAAGAGCCGATTTTTTCAATTATTAGATAAGTTTTTCTGCAGAATAAATATAGATCATACTGTGAAAATCATGATTTGATTTGACAATTTTTATTGTTATAAGTAGGTTTGTATAAACACCTTTACACGTCAGTCATATTTTTAACAAGTGAAATAATATTAAAATTTCAAAAGCCCCCGATGCAAACATTTCCTCATTTCTCTTTCCTACTCAAATTCAAATAAGCCGTGGCAGCTAAGAGATGACTAGTACCCACTGACGGCGCCCGTTCACGAACATGACGCATGCATCAGCACCATTTAGCTCAACCATTTTGAAGGGAACTTAATGATCCAACACACACGCCACCACCAGCGAGACATTTGAGTGAGCATGACATACTCTCAACCGCCAGGGCACACTCAAGTCAATGAAAGACGTACCCAGTAAATGGTAACTGTAAAGTAGGGACATAGTGCTCACACATGTGCTACTCCATCACCAGACCCTGTTCATCATCTATCTATAACCTATTCATTGGAATGGTGCTGTAAGTTGGTAAGGAAAATTGGGTATCCTGCAAATTCCAGGTGATGCTGCTGAATCAGTTCAAGGTTACTATGTTCATCTAATATCATTGAATTAACAGAATACCAAATTTTAAATTGATCAGACCTGTGGAAGACGCTCACATTCATTCATCAACTAAAAAAAAGCTGATAATATTCAAACGGCTGAACCGATTTTGATAAAAACATGTCTAAGAACCATCACTAGAAAATCAATATCAAATCGATTTACGACCTACGGTGCCTCAGACAGACACAC
This sequence comes from Agrochola lota, assembly GCA_947364205.1. Classification (NCBI taxonomy): domain Eukaryota; kingdom Metazoa; phylum Arthropoda; class Insecta; order Lepidoptera; family Noctuidae; genus Agrochola; species Agrochola lota. Next base: position 5,873,336 of record OX376223.1, read on the forward strand.
ACATAGCGGTCAATCTTATAACAACCCTCTTTTTGCGTAAAAACTAGATGAGGTCGATGTTTACTATCTGACTACTCTGAAATGAAAGGTCGAAGCAAACTCAGAGGTATAATTACAATTTGACATATACGTATAAGTTTATATACAAAAGCTGTGAACCGAAGTTATCTCACTATTGAAAAATCTGCCCTAAATGAAAAAGTCATTTGTAGTCAAACAGTAAACTTTACTAACAAAACTTATGAAACGCTATAATTATCTACAAAAGAAAAATTTTAATAGGATATTACTGTATTCTTTATAACAACTACCGAAGCACAGACGTCTGTAAAGTTTCCAACGAAAATATTTCTTTGTAATTTATAAGCTGACTTTTGTAACTTGGCAAAAATATGGCTATTTGTGTCAAAATAACTCATATTTTGCCGGATTGGCTCGCCCAATTAATAGACTATTAGAGAATATATATATACATCATGCTGATAAATTTGAATTAAATGGACCTGCGGGCAATTGCGCAACACACATAAAATGACAATTGATCGCAATGGGTTTCATTTTGACAGTTTACTCGTTTTTTCGTTGTCGAGCAGACGAGTTTTTTAAACCTATGAAGCAATGAATTAGCAATATCCTTCAAAACTCTCGGATTGTGATTGAAAATGTTTTACGGAATTAGGGTACAGGCTGTGGCCGATTGTTAGTTCAAAGTTTCAAATACCTTCAAGTACGACAAGTAATAGATTATAAATTAATGCTTTGTTCTTTGTTGACTTGGAACGCGCCGGGTAGGTATGTGTGCGGTGCGGGGCGGATGTTCGGAGGGAACGAATGATGTGAACGGGATCGCGCCCGCGCAGGAGACGGAGTCCGGCCAGTCGCTTCTAGGCTGATGTGAGTGCACGTACCGCTTTGCGTCCTGTCAAGCGCCCTAGCAGACACGGCCATTATTAAAATTATTTATAATCCTTAACATTTTCTACGAGTTTATAAAGTTTAGTGAAAATCCCGTTATAGGGTAAGTTTTGAATAGCACACAAATCACGCACATCATAATCATGTATTGCTTTGCCAATAATTATTCTGTGTATTAGTATATAAACTTCTTGTCTTCTTTCTCAATTTCTGTCGCTTATTCAAATTCATCACATTAATTAAGCACTATTTAGGAATAGCCTCAGAAATTGCTAATAATGCTTTATCATGCCTGCATGCATTTAATTTCCTTCTACCGTCGAGTCCTACAATATTAATTTAAAAATTTAAATTCTAAACGTTTTAACCGATCCATAATTATCGTTATTTTATTGTTTGTATAATGTTAACTCCGTTCTGGTTAGTACCACCACGTCAATACTACTACTACAATCAAATAGGTATCTCTTCCTCGTTGTCGTCGGTGGTATCCCAGCACGGAGGTTATTAGACCGGGTTCTAATCAGCTGGAACGGTGGTTTCCAGGTTTCATTTTTACGCTTCGCCACTGGTGTGTTGAGAAAGTCGGCGGCTGCGCCTTCTGTGACGTCGTGCAGCAGAGCACTGAACTACGGCCAACTTCCATATCCGGCCAGCGGCGGGAATTCGACTGCAGCTACAGGGGAGTACCTATCCTGCAGAAGTGACAATAGACATCCGTAACACACGACCCACAAATCTTTGTGTGCCTCCGGCTATACCAGCTTGGTATTTTATTATCATTATTATACTTTTGAAGGTACACACCCGTTTTTTATTCATTTGCCAATTATCAGTTGGGAATCGAACGGGTGGAGGCTACAAGACGACTCCACAAAAGAGTCCCTCCCAACCACTTTTTTAAGGTCCATCGGTCCATCTAGCTGGAGGGCGTCCCACACTACGCTTGCAGATACGCAGTCTCCACTCCAGAACTCGTTTGCCCCCCCGGGCATCGGTCCTTCGACAAACATGGCCAGCCATCTGCGACTTCAGGTCGCATACTCTGCAAGGTATGTCGGTAACTCAGGTTCTTTTCCGGATAATTCCCGGTTATTAAATAGATTTTCTTTATTTGTGAAAAGCAGAACTTACAATTAATCTAAATAAAATAAAAGCCGAACTAAAACTTACATCTAGACAAAATGGGGGATAGTGTTAAAATGTGTGGGAATTGTGTAGTGTGTAGATGAGAGTGTTTGTGTGATACTTGTACTGATGAAGTAATTTTACCCCTTGAAAGCTTAATGTATTCATCTGTGCTACCAGTCGGATTAAAACAATATTTTTGCATTTGACAGGACAATTCATGAGGAAGGTTAGCATCACGCTACGACCCTCAGGAGCTGAGAGAAAGAAAAAAAAATTGAAGATTTAAAAGTGCACGCCTCATAAGCCTCATTCAAATTTTTTTGCCATCAATATGGGTAAAATTTCTCACCTCGCAATCAATCTGTACGTACGATACTAAATCAAAGAAATCCCCGTATCTCGGCGTTAACCATTTTTATTCCAGTTCTATAATTCTTCCTTTCTTCAAGTTCAACCCCGCTTTAATACAAAAACATCGTTCCTCATTCTGTCTCATACAAATTACCGTCTTCTTTTCTTCGCACTGAAAAAGGTCTTCATTTCCGCTTACAAATATCCGTACGTCAAGTTGATACATAGATGTTTTTAACCCTAGAAACAATACGGTAACCTGCAGGGTTAAAATACCTGCGGGCGTTGGTCATTACCTAACTAAAGTCTGTTCAGATTCTTGTTTCCAGTTCATCTTATTTCCACTGAAACGAACATCAACTTCGTGTTAGTGTAAAAGTTAATACCAGAATAGAAAAAGACATAATTTTTTTTGAAGTTGTAACTCAAACCGAACTCAAACATAATTATATTTGTTTACATGTTTGGAAACTACATCGCGAACGCAGTTTATATCGATTGTTCCTAGCCTTCTATCTAGGCTTAGGTATCCGAAATTAAGGCTCTCGGGTAACAGTCGTAAACACTTCGTATCTCACACATTTTATAGCTTTTGTGGTTGATAACGTTTCTGCTAATATATTGAAGACAAAAGGTTTTTTTTTTCAACCCTCTAAGTTCTGCTAACTGACAGAAATGTTTCAATGACTTGCTATCTCGTTACGCAACACATTTTCGATTTGCAATTGAGTCAAATTTGTTTCGTTTGACTAGAATTGCTTTCAATTTACAACTTTTGAAAGCAATTCTTGTCAAACGAAACAAATTTGAATCAATTGCAAATCGAAAATGTGTTGCGTAATTAGATAGCTGATAACTATTTCGCTTTCAGAGGGAACAGTCACCAGCGATGTGATAATAGTTATTTATGCTATAAGTGCGGAAGGTAGGTGATTTCCGACGAGTAGCAATTTTATTCACGAGCGAGCGAAGCGAGCGAGTGTATAAGTTGACACGAGTTGGAAATCATCTTACGCACGTGTATCATACAACGTTTTACTATGCATTGTGCGAGGAAAAAAAAAAAAACGACCGAGCCTTACGGCAGTCGCCTGCAATGTGTCACATCTAACATACCACGACGTATATAAATGATAAAAACAAAATTCATGACTTTGACTTTGACTTTGACTTTGACTGTGACTGTGACTGTGACTTTGACTTTGACTTTGACTTTGACTTTGACTTTGGCTTTGGCTTTGACTTTGACTGTGACTGTGACTTTGACTTTGACTTTGACTTTGACTTTGACTTTGACTTTGACTTTGACTTTGACTTTGACTTTGGCTTTGGCTTTGACTTCGACTTATTGATTTTGACCATTGTCATAATCATCGCCATCGTCATCGCCATCGTCATCATCATCATTCTGAAATAATAACATCTCTGAGACGAAACGGGCTGACGACGGCCTCAAAAGAAAAAAAAAAAAGTAAAAAGCACTAGTGAAAAAAAGTGACACTTTCCGCACAAATTGACTGCTTGGAAAACGCTCTTTTCGAGCAAATGCATTGTAAATACCTATATAGTTTTAGCTTGAAAGAAAATGCTTTCAATCCTACTGCTTTCGATAGACCTTCTAGGTATAGCCCTAGGGCCCTTTGATCACACAAGTTTTTCTTGCCGTGAAGAACTACGGTTTATTCGCAGTGTGTAGGCATGATCGTCAGTGTTGTATAGAATTACGGTGGAGGTCTGCCCTGCTTGGGCAGAGCACCACCGTGACCTCACGGAGGCGATCGGCGGCGGCGATCTCTCGCGTCCGGCCCTGGTTCAGGCCATGGTCCGGAGCGACAGTGCATGGGAGGCCGTCACTTCCTTCTGCGAAGCAGTAATGCTCGCGAAGGAGGAGGCGGAGCGCGCGAGGGAGAGCCAAGATTCGCGCCCTCGCGCCCCTAGTCGCCGCAGGAGACGCTGCTTGTTGACAGACACGCTTTTTCTATGACGCGGCTTATACAACGTGTGTGGGCGCGGTGGTCAGTGTTGTATGGATCACTATGGAAGCTTATTGACAGCTATGCTTTTTCTACGGCGCGGTTTATACACAGTGTGTAGGCGCGGTCGTCAGTGTTGTTGGATCACTATGGAAGCTTGTGGACAGACACGCTTTTTCTACGGCGCGGGTTATATACCGTGTGTAGGCGCGGTCGTCAGTGTTGTATGGATCACTATGGAGGTTTGTTGGCAAACACGTTTTTTCATAAAGAAACCGTGCCGTGTACAAATGGCCTAAGAGTATGAAGGCCTGAAAAAGAAAAACTCATTTGACATCAAACTTTGTATCCAAAAATAAATGAAATAGGCACTCATATTGTTACACAAAAATCATATCTCCAATCTCCCATAGTAGAAATACTAACTGTATTTCTACTATGGGAGATTGGAGATATGATTTTTGACCCAATACCCCCCCTTTGACCCCTTTAAACCCAATCAATAAAAATAACCTGAATACAGAAATATATCGTTATGATAAATATCGTTTGAAAAAACAAAAAATCCTCGATTGCAAAGCCCATTACAGGTTTATTGTATCCCTCGTATCCCTCCACCAATTGGGTAAGCGTAGGAAATAAAAACACAAGTACACAAATACACTGGGTACGCAATATCTACGTGTACCTACTTGAGTACTGCCGGGTACCCACCTGTCACGCACAGATATTATACGAGTTATGGCCGACAGGTAGCGACCGCATTAACGAAGGACTTGGCTGGAGGACCGGACTCAGGTAACAGATGAATACAAGATAGTTCACTCCATAGAAATATAACTTATATCTATGGTTCACTCTGAATTTTAGTTATGAAGCTACAAGTACGCGGCGGGCACATCTTCTCGGGCCAGTTCAGTGAGTGTAACATAGTCAGAAGATATAAGAGTTACGCGATAGAAAGAGAGGCAACTTCTAGGTGAATATAACTGTAGGTAATTAGTGCTGTGCGACCTGAATTGCACTTTATTGTGTCTAAGCAAAAGTCGCTTTTTATTTTGAATGATTTTGCTGAGTGAACCTTCTGTATTCGTCTGTGCTCAAGTAGTGGCCTCCCACGAGTTTTTGAATAAATATAGGAATAATAAGAACTGAATTAAAAGAGTTACCATCTGTTATTAAAACTGCCTTCAAGAAGCATAATTTTCTTTTTGAAATAGGAAGCAACGTAAGCTAGATAATGAAAGATGTTAATGAAGCATTCTGTTTAAAATATTTTGGCATTCGTCATATACCGTCTTACGTAGGCATCATCAATTATATGGCCATAGTGCGTGTTTCTTTATCTTTGGTATTTTATAGCCCTGACTCCATCTCTATGTCCAGCAAATGACAATTTGTCCGTTCGCCCGTACCCCTCGAGTTCCTGATTGAATAGATATCATTTATTTTACGAATACAATTTACTTCGATTCCGACAAATGGGCTAATGTTGATCAAATAATGTAGCAATTTTGTTCAATTCTCTGAAAATATTTTGTATTTTATCGAGGTGCAAAGTTGTTAGGCTTATTTTCCGTCCCGTTCTCGGCGTTGAACGGGCATTTTCCTCTTTTACCCGATACGTCGTAAAACGCGACTAATGGATTATCTTAGGAGTATCTTGGTACTGTAATAACGTCATATTGCAATCGTTAATTCTGAGGCAATATTGTTCAATGAAACTGGAAGAAACGTACCTATGAAGCTTTTATTTGTTCCTAGCTTACCCTTTCAGATATTGTCCTTCATTATATTCGATACATGAAGGAGCTTGTGGTTAGCCACAACCTCCTTCATCATCGAGCTCGTGTCTAAGTACTAACAGCCGCACGGGTAGATTCATGAGGTTAAGCTAAACTTGCCGGTGTTGGTCCGTGGATGGCTGATCATCTTTACATACCAAGACCCCTCCGTGCCTCGGAAACCACGTTAAGCCGTTGGTCCCGGCTGTTATTTGTAGATCTTTAACTGTCGTTACGAGTCGTCAGAAACCCAAAAGTCTGACAACCAGTCTGACCAAGGGGTATCGTATTACCCAGCGACTGGGTTGCGGAGTCACTCCATGTAAAATACTGGAATTTAGCTACATCCGGTTAGACTGGAAGCCGACCTCAACATAGTTGGGAAAAGGCTAGGCAGAATGACATTCGATACGTGAACAGTAGGTAAGCCAGTATACCGAAGGCCATGTACAAAGTTAGTCCATTTCGACTCGAATGGGTCTAAGAACAACAATGATTGATTGTAGGCAAACAAACAGCACCAGATACAATCTGGCTCCAAACATCTGTGTTACCAATCAGACTATGTTGTTTTACCCTATGTAAGATCATGTTTTAGCAGTTATGAAGATTATTTCAAGTTAGAACTGTTGCGTAGGCATTGAAGGGAGCAAAAGTATTGATCTTCTCTTACAACTGCACATCAAAGACACTTGTGTTTCCGAATTAAAATGGTAGCTGGGTTATTTCATGACATCCTAACTACTAGTAAAGTTTTAATAATACATCTATGATTATAAATGATAAACTGAGTTTGTTTACTTGTTACGCCTTCACGCTAAAACGGCTGAACGGATTTGGATGACATTTGGCACATGGGTAGACCATGACCTGGGTTAGGACATAAGATAATTTTTATGCCGGTAGTACGTTCTTGTGGGATAATTTATGGCCTCCACGCGGATGAAGCCGGGGGCAAAAGCTAGTTTTACTAAATAAGTTCAGTTGGTTAGCGCAATGCTAATCCATCTTTAATAATATATAGAATGTGTTCATATTAATTTCTTTAAAAGTTCTACTATTGTCAAAATGCTGCGAAGATACAGTCAGTGGGTTGAGGATTTGAGGATTCCGCGTGAAGCTCGCTTCCACCTTCGGCCTTATCATCAATTACCATCAGATGAGACCATCAAATTGTCATAGTGGTTATAAACTTCCTCATTTTGTTACCCATTGACATAATTTCTCGACGGAAGTAAAAATAATACATAATATCGTACGCTTGTATCCAAACATTTTAATACCTGTTACAAATAATAACAAAAGGGTTAAACGTTGCATGAAAACAACCGCTTGTTTGCGCATGCACAACATAATTATAATACAAACATCATAATTAAATGTGACATAATTATTATTATTATAACGCCCAAATACGAGTAGTGGGTCATGGTCGATTTAACAACAGCACCTGGACGACCGACCACTACTCGGGTGAAAATAGAGAAAATGAATTTTCCCAGATAAATATAATAATATATATGATAATTGCAACTTTCATCGAAATCGTTAGAGCCGTTTTCGAGAACGTGAAAAAGACACCCTTAATGAAACCGAGAGTTACTTGTACTTTCCGTTATTATGTGTTTTTTTTTTTTTTTTGTTTCCCAGTGGATCACCAAGGAACCTTCTGGTTACGGAGATATTGAAGGTTAAAGTTCCAACACTCTTTCTTAACGTATAAATAATCAAAGGGTAACTTAACTAAATACTCCCACGATACCTGTACTGCAATTATTTTTGCACAAATTTACTTAGTTTGATTTATTTTCTTTTTATTTGCGTTTTGTTAAATATAATATATCGGTTTCTGTATGTTTTATGTTTAAGGCTAATTTGCTTTATATATGATTATTTTTAAATCTCAATCTCACGATTTTTTTTAAATTGTTTCTTTTATTTTTTTCTATTTAGTTATAAATTTTGTAATAAAGTGCTTCTGGCACATTTATAACGTTTATGGGGCATGTGGTGCTAAACTTAATGACATTGTTACACTAAACTTAGATTTTAGTAAAAAAAAAAAAAAAAAATATCAGTGTCAACAATTGTTGGACAGCTATTAACCCTTCCGTCGTCGCCGCGCAGGAACGTTCGAACACAAACGTTAACTCTACGAATGCCGTAAGTGACCTGCGTATTAAAGAAAAATAAATAAATAAAATTCTACATCACAGTGGGCTTAAAGTTCAAAAGATCAATAACTACACCGCTATGTACAGTTAATTTGGCTGTAAATGAACCTATTTACGAACTGAAAACATAAATAAATACTTTAGTATAGCGAAAATAACATTATATAAATTACTTTTTTAAAGAGAAGACCACTTTAGTAAATGAGTTCTCCAGAAATTATGTTTATAATTCAAAGACAGTTTTTCTAAAGCGTAATTTAAAAATAAAAAGCGGCATTTAATTTCTGCATTAAAAACGTAAGTAGGTACAAGAGGACACCACCAGTACCAGACCAGGGGAGGGGACCAGGGGTTACTAGAGGAGGGAGGGAAGATATCAAGAGAACTCTGGATATATACCTAACTTTGTCGACTAGGTGTACTGGTAAAAACCTAAGTAGGTACAAATTAATAACATATTTGGATTCACTTTTAATGGACCATATAAAAACCATATGGATCCTAAACCTAGAACTAGTTAGCAAAACCCAGTTAGTTAGGCATCTTATCAATTACTATGAGTAGGTATTTCTTTAGCTACTAAGAAACACGTGTTAGCTCATAAATTGTACTTACTTAGCTATTTTTTAATTAATACAATACAATACTGATGAATACTAAGATATTGTAAGTTTGTAATACAGCATAATTACGCAATGAAGTGTATTTGTGACCGCAAACGATAGCGATATGATCGCCTAGGTCGCACTGTGCAGATGTACCTGTATGATGTATATGTAGATGTATATGAGATGCATAATAATTACCTAGGATTGAAAAAAATTGCTACTGTTATTTGTATAACTTTTGTGTACATAAGAGATATTGAGAGTCGTGAGAAATATTTTAGCGTCAAATTATCTTTAATATGTTTCCATCATAAAATTGTTATTACATTTTTTTTTTGTTTTTTTTATTTACACACTATTTACACGAATTAAAAACTAACGGATTTAAAATAATTATAACAATATGTACATCTCTTACACTTATTTTTTTAGCAAAACAAATCAGATTTTTCTAAATTAACTTAAGAGCGTTTATTCTGAAGGTGGGCAACGTCGCAAATAGATGTCAAATATTTCACTGTTTTGATTAATTTGGCAATATTACTGTGTGAACATAAAAAATGTGGCTAACTAGCGAACTAGAATATTGATTATGAAATGCAATAACTAATATCATAACACCGAATATTTAGTTTCAGATGTAAAAAAACTATTTGGAAACTTTCTAAATGCATTTTTTACACCTAAAATGGGTACAACATAAATTAAATATTATAATTGCAATTCATTATTAATATTCTAGTTCGCTAGTTAGCCACATTTCTTATTTATATTCAATAATATTGCAATAAGAATCAAAACAGGTAAATATTTGACAGTTATTTGCGACGTTGCCAACTTTTAGGATAAACCCTCTTAAGTACCCAACCCACATGCTCAAGGTTGTACGAAAAATGCGACCTAACAAATCCATTATCCAGTATTTTATTTTCTATAAGAAACAGTTATACCGTATTTACTGTTCTTTGTGGAGATCCGTACAATGATAAAAAAATCCCTTTCCTTAATCTAGGGTTAATGAAGACAGATTCAACGTTGCGTGGACGGTGGGAGAAATAAGGTTAGAAAAAAACAGGGTGAAAAATTAGTTCCACGTGGTCGTGTTTATGTGGCACGGGAAACGAGAATATATGGTAGACAGGGGAAACTTACTGAAGAACATTTCAAGGTAGATGTGGAAGGAAGGATGTTAATGAAGTTTTTTTTTAAATAAAATACTCTTTTTTTATCTTAGTTACTAAATAAAAAATTAAAAAACAATTTCAACCACTACACCCAACAGGGAGATTTTCAGTATCGTGTGACGCTGTCAGTAAAGGACAGCGTCACACGATACTGAAAATCCGAAATTAAAAAAGAAAACAGACAGAAATTGGTACCTAATAATGAAGTCAATCACAAGTTCACTCTCACACTACCACCTAAACCCCTACATATACTCTTACTAATCATTCTCTCGCACGCACCCTTGATAAACATCAAATTATAAATACGGTGAAAAATTAGTTCCACGTGGTCGTGTTTATGTGGCACGGGAAACGAGAATATATGGTAGACAGGGGAAACTTACTGAAGAACATTTCAAGGTAGATGTGGAAGGAAGGATGTTAATGAAGTTTTTTTTTAAATAAAATACTCTTTTTTTATCTTAGTTACTAAATAAAAAATTAAAAAACAATTTCAACCACTACACCCAACAGGGAGATTTTCAGTATCGTGTGACGCTGTCAGTAAAGGACAGCGTCACACGATACTGAAAATCCGAAATTAAAAAAGAAAACAGACAGAAATTGGTACCTAATAATGAAGTCAATCACAAGTTCACTCTCACACTACCACCTAAACCCCTACATATACTCTTACTAATCATTCTCTCGCACGCACCCTTGATAAACATCAAATTATAAATACCTACATTTGCATCTTAACTACATTCACTATACAAACATATTTGTTTTACGATTTTGTTTTATTATTAAAGTCTTTTCTTATTGATTTTGTTTTTACATTAAATTTTTAAAACAATATGTAATAAATACAATACACTATCGACCCTGAAATTTTAAATTGGTAAATACTCTCAAGGATTCCATGAGACAGGCTCAACCTAGTATGGAGTCCATAAGTTAAAATATTAAAATTATGTTTCCTTTATAACAATAATTTTAGGAATAGTTTATTTGTATTACTTTTAAGGAAATGTAAAGATTCTTTATTTGGTCAACAAACGATTTATTTTTATAATTATTATTTTATAATAAATATATGTTCGACACACATTCTCATGAAATGAGACTCTATAACGATTAACGACACACTACAGTTGGCGCTATCCTGTAAAAATGCAGTTTCAAACCACGATTGCATCTACAGTAAAACCAGGATATTGCACTAGCACTGTCGATGCCGAAGATAACTCGATACTTTTGATTGTGAGTTTTTATAGAATAGTGAGGCTGGTGTGTTATGTCAAGCAGTATTTAAAAAATGACCTACTCGTATATAACCACAACATGATATATCTCTGGCATTCATTAAATACAAGCAGTGACTGCATCAATAATATTTAATTGCAATAATCACCAAACTTTGCCAAATTTCATTCGTAACTTCACAATTTCATAACCGTTCATCGATTCCCATTCAATTAAACAGAACGTTAATAATGTTCAGTAACCACGGATTTAACATTTATCGCGATCGCAAATTAATTCCAATGATCGAATTGATTCATAATAATCGACTAAATAAACATTGCCAACTCTATTCTCTGTGGCGCATCACTAATTTAAATGACGTTAGAAAACGCGGGAATTTATTTATTTATTTATTTATTTATTTAAACTTTTCACACTCAAAAAAGTACAAAGGCGGACTTAATGCCTTAGGCATTCTCTACCAGTCAACCAAGGGTGGTGAAGAGATTAGATGGCAGGTGCTCTATATGAGAGGAACAAGGATAAATTAAAAAAAAAGTATTCTAATTCATTATAACTAAAATAGGTACAACAGTACAAACTACATACACATACATACATATTTATTATAATATATACCCATATTATATATATATACATATATACGAATTCAAGGGAGAGAGGTGTTGAGATGACTCTACTCTATTTATTTTGAAAATAACTCCGCAATTTCCGCTTTAATGCATACCGACTGGTGGCCGTCCTGATATCAAGAGGAAGCGCATTCCAAAGAAGAATGGACTGAATATGAAAGGAAGAATGAACAAAGTCAGAAGTATGAGCAGGACAGAGTAGGAGAAGATTGTTAGAAGAACGCAGATTCTTAGTGTGTGAAGAACATAGATATTGAAAGTGAGACACAAGATAAGAAGGAGGAGTGGGAGAGTTGAGAAGGGAGAAAAGCGTGGTCAAAGCGCGCAAACTTCTCCTTTGACGAATGGACATCCATTTGACTAACATTAGAGACTTGGCGTTGCCAGCTAAGTGTCGAGTCAATATGCAAACCGAGATCTTTCACCGTAGGGCTAATAGGTATGACGGTATTATTAAAAATTAGAGGAGGAAGAGAGCTAAGTGCCACCCTACCCATCATGCGCGAGCTTCCAATTATAATGGCCTGACACTTTGAGGGGTTTACAGACACCCCAAAACTATCAGACCACTTCTTGATAGCATCTAAATCTCGGTTTACATCTGCTATAGCGTCCGACAAACTCTCTACCCGCTCAGCTGTATATAATTGAAGATCATCGGCATAAAGATGATACGAACACCGAAGGCAGTGAGTTATAAAATTAATGAAGATGGAGAATAATAATGGAGAAAGAATACCGCCTTGTGGAACACCAGCATCCAGGTCGCGCCAACTCGATGAGCTCTCTTCAACGCGAACCGACTGCTGACGTCCACGAAGATAAGACGAGAACCATTTCAGAGCCTCGGACGAAACCATAAGATGAGAAAGGATAGAAAGGAGAATATCGTGGCTGACGGCGTTAAAGGCGTTGGAGAAATCAATTAATACCAAAACGGTAACCTTGGTATCCTCCATCGCTTCTCTAACATCCCCAGTCACTTTAAGGAGAGCGGAGGCTGTACTGTGCCCAGGCCTGAATCCAGACTGAAAAGAGCTAACAAGGTTGTTCCGGTGAACAAACCCCGTAAACTGCTTGTGTACGCAGGCCTCAAGCACTTTAGACAGGAACGGGAGAATGGAAATGGGACGAAAGTGACTAGGTAGGGAGGGATTTGAAATTTTAGGGAGTGGGCGTACATAGGCCATACGCCACGGGGATGGGAATTGTCCGGAATCAAGCGAAAAGTTGATGATATGGGTAATTGGAGCGAGAAGGCTATCCAGGATCCAAACGACCATACTACGACTGATGCCGTCATAGCCCACAGCCTTGGATTTTATGGACAGGATGATCTTTTTAATTTCGTCCAAGGAGACCGGAGAGAAGCGAAATGGTTCTATGATGGGACTAGCTAGGCCAGTAATGTAGTCGACCGTCTGGGACAACATTTGGGAATCCAAATGACAAGTGGTTGTGAAGTGACGGTTGATATCATCAAGGCCAATTGTATTAGGAAAATTCACATGACGTGGTCTGCCAATACCAAGAGTACCAAGGAACTTCCAGATATCAGCAGGTGAAGAAGAAGATATGTTCTCGAGAATATGGCGGCGTTTAGCGTTGCGTATCATCTGATTACACCGATTTCTAGCAGCTTTGAAAAAGTTCCGATTTTCTTCACTACGATCCTTTTTAAATTTACGAAAGGCCCGATCTCTGCGCCTCATCGCCATGCGAATCCCTGTCGTCATCCAAGGAGCAGGAGGACGCCGAAGTTTAATCATCTTAACAGGGGCGTGTTTGTCGTAGAGAGCAAGGACCGTCCGATCGAAAATGCGCAGTTTTTCGTCTACAGCTGTCGCCGCTGCCAGGTGTTCCCAACTGTGATCCGACGCATCCTGACGGAGCTTCTCAACGTCCATGCGCGCAAAACACCGCATGTGCAGAACTTTTGGGACGGGTTTAGGCGGTTTTAGGACATACGAGAGGAAAATGAGGTCATGATGGGAAAAACCAGGAGCAGGACACTGACCATGAGAGGAAACAAGGGAGGGAGTGGATGTAAGGATTAGGTCCAGCCAAGTGTCATCGCCAGAGATATTAAAATGGGTAGGTTGCAGCGAAAGTATATTGAGACTAACGGACTCAATGATGTGAAGAAGTTTACGGGATCGGGGATTGTGGTGAGCAAGGTCAGTGTTGAAATCGCCCATGATGACGCAATGTGCATACTCTGACCCTACGGATTCCAGCGCCAATTCAAGTTCAGAAAAATAGTCAACGGCGGGTGGACAATAGACAACACCAAGAAGGACCTTGGCCCCTTTGAGGTAGACCTCCAAAAAGAGGTATTCAGCGGAAGCATGGTATTGTGAGGGAGATGAGGCAATGATTTTGAAAGGGAAATCGCTACGAAGATAGATCGCTACACCACCCCCTCCCTTTCCAATTCTATCATTGCGGATAAGAGTGAAACCTGGGAGAGAGTAGGTGGTGGAGAGAAGATGAGGTTTGAGCCAGCTCTCAGAAACCAGAACGGCATGGGCATGGGCGTCGGTAAAGGTGTCCAACAGATCACTGTAGTGACTTGGGACACTTTGCGCATTTATATGGCAGACATTAAACAAATGACCCTTCTGTTGACTGAAGTTCCGACGCACAAAGTCACCAAGGGTGTCAGTCAAGGAGCTAAAACTTGCATTAGCGGATGAGCTAGAGGAATCAATGGCAGAGTGAAAAGAATCATCATCGGAAAACATAAAATATAAATAAAAATAAAATAAATAACTGATAAGTAAGCAAATAAACTATTAAATATGCTTTAGGTGCAACACCAATATCTGTGCACCACCCACCAGCAACACCAGTATAGTTGTACATGGATCTTTTGGCACGTGGCCAAAATCGGAACTAAGGCGTCCTGCATTCCAAAATCGACAAAGAAAATCAAGCGCCAAAAGATCCCTGTACAGGAGTATTAACAAAACCAGAAAAAAAAAACATCAATAAGGAACAAGAATCACCAAAATAAACACAAAATATTATAAAAAGCATGGAAAAAAAAAAAACGATACATGACAAAGTTACGTGACTAAAAACGGAACGCGATTTACGAAATACAACACAAACACGGTACAAGAAATGGGACGTCAGAATTTAGGCAAATTCAAGATTGACAGGTGTCAGTGACAACTAATGACGAAACATAACATTTTACTAACACAAACAATTAAACACATGCAAATTACCAACAGAACATAAGAAGTGAAAATAAGAAATAATGCAAAATAATATATGCAGGTAGAACGTGTACGATAGCAAAATATTTACGTGAACTGACGTCCAAGCACAAAAAATAAATAAAAAGTGATTAGATAAAGAAACATAAACACCAATGGGTTGCAAACACTTAAGTTTTACGCATTCCACCATCAGGCTTGCCTCCAGAACCAACAGATGATTCCCCGGTTTTCTTTGGGTATTTAGCCAACAACGGATTGAGTTCGTCCAAAGAACAAATCTTATGCCGCGTTCCGTCGGGGGATCTGATGACAATAACCCCGTCCTGAGTCCAGCATGCCGGCATCCCGAAGTGCAGGCGCGCCCTGCTGAATACAGTTTGCCTAGACCTGGTCAAGAACTCCTTGACTGTAACTGTGGAGCCCTTCAGTGCAGACTTTGCCTTCCAAACAGCAGATTTCAGGTCAAAATTAGAGAACCTTACCAATATAGGTCTGCTAGTTGTTGGTCCCTTGCTTGATGTTCCAAGTCTGTGACACACTTTGATGGAAGATGCAGTGATGTCAGGCACAGCCAGTTTATTCTTCAGAACATCCAACACAAGAGCCCTGCAATCCTCTTTGTCTGCTTCAGCAAACCCAGTGAAAATGAGAGCTTTCCGACGAGATCTTGTCTCCAGTCCATCAACTGCTCTAGAGCACTCCCCAATTTGCTTCCTAAGAAGTCCTAGCACACCGAACATAAGCTCTCGGAATGACCGGAACTCCTCAGCGATCTTTGCTACGGTGTCTTTTGCGGGTCCAGCACATTGAATCTGTGCCTCAAGCTCGCCCATCTTCTTATGGAAGCACTCCTCGAGGTTCTTCTGAGCTGATTGGATATCATCCAGTTGCGATGCCATAGTGAAGTGTTTAAACTTGTAGTGACGAGTATTAGTGAGAAGCTGGCAGGTGGTGTAGTTTGTGCTAGCGTTACATGGATTGTTCCGCAAATGTAAGTGCTACTTTTTTAATAGTGTATGCAATAAATATTAAACTCGAAAGCAAGCAAAAATACTTAATAATAATTTTAATTAAAATAGATTTACGAAGTTGCGTGTTAACTTTTTTGCACCTACCCACACAATCTCCGTGGAATCGTTATTTGCTGCAATGCAGCAGGTTATGTCAGTTCAAAGTGAGATAATGTGTCTACAGTTTGCCACGATTGAATTAAGTCTCATAATAGGAGTTAACCCTGCCATTCAAAGGGCAAAATTTTAAACTCCAAACTTCCACGGGATACTATCTAAAGGAAATATTAAACTACCTATCATAAAGTATGATCAGAGATGTAAGTATGAGTCATTTTTATATGAAGAACCTATAACGGTATAATTACTACAAATGATTCATATTGTCTATGATCATAGTTATGGGATCCTGTTTGACAGTATACAAATATGATCATAAAAATATATCCTATTTGATAGCATACAAATATGATCATATCCGTCTAACCTCAAAAATGGCTAAATCTTTATACGTATTGATTAAGTGTGACGTTCATTATGATCATAAGTGTGATAAAAATGAAGAAAAGTATCATTGCTCGTGGAGAGGAGAGAAGCTCGTGTCTAAGTAATAACAACCGCACGGGTCGATCCATCAGGTTAAGCTACGCTTGCCAGGGTTGGTCTGTGGATGGGTGACCATCTTTACATACCGAGACTCCATCGTGCCTCGGAAAGCGCGTTAAGCCGTTAGTCCCGGCTGTCATTCGTGGATCTTTGACAGTCGTTACGGGTCGTCAGAAGCCCAAAAGTCTGACAACCAGTCTTACCCAGGGGTATCGTGCTACCCAGTTACTGGGTTGTGGAGGTCAGATAGGCAGTCACTCCTTGTAAAATACTGGTATTCGGTGACTAGAAGCCGACCCCGACATAGTTGGGAAAAGGCTAGGCAGATAAATTGAAGAACAGCATCATAGAATATGAAATCATATTCGAATAATAAATGTATATGATAGTATACTTGGGAAAGACATCACTTAAAGGCTCGTGCAGACCTGCGCGACGCGACGGCGCGAAGCGACTCAAACAATGCAATTTCTAAGAAAACTGTACGATATAACAATAACCGGCGTCGCGTCGCGCGACAAGTCGCGCTGGTCTGCACAAGCCTTAACTTTATTAATCATAGTCATCGAGAGGAAAAATCACACATAACCGCCGTGCTAAGCACCAATATACTTGATCAAGTGTGAGCCTTAAAACATTTATAAGGTCAAGTACCTACCTCATTACAGAGAAAGCCGAACCAACGTTCATTTAGTACGTTCCTAACCAATTTAACATCACCAGATGCAGACGACGTAAATTGGGTAGCACTTTAAGGAAAATTAGGTCCAAGTCCTGCCAACAACAAATGTTTTGGTATTTGCTGAAGTTAGTAGACCTTAATAAAACTATTTTACATGCCGCTTTGGGTGGATATTAAGGTTAACGACGACTATATTGAAGTGGTTAAACATCCTAAACTGACGTAAAATACTGTCTTATGTACCTACCTATAGAGTCCGACGAATTTCCTTTTCGATTTTTAGCAATTTTCAGCTGATATACCTACTTATCCATTTTCGGCCATTTTCGTTTTCGGCCTCTGCCGAAAATACAAAAGTTTCAGCATATCAATACTAACCAAGTGTCTTAGCCAATAGTGTCATCACAATGTATATTGACACCTTGTGGCTATATTCACGTATTTAGTTATTATTTAATCCTGTTTTTGTATTTTGTGCTATGTCTTTTGTGTGCACCAAATAAACGATATATCTATCTATCTAACATTTTATTTTCTCAAAGAAAATCTATCGTTACAACAAATAAAGGTTCAACAACTGAGAAAATGCAGAAAAAAGGCTTTTTCTCGCGTACAATATCAGATCCGAAGAGATTCCTTAGAACAAAACCCTATCGACACACAAAAAACCATTTATTCGTATCATTCGTTTGCGGTTTTCGGCTAAAAATGCAAATCTGGCCGAATGATGTTTTTTTTGTCGACTGATCGAAAAACCATTTTCGATCGGACTCTACCTACCAAATAGAAATGTGAAAGCAGGATGTAGGTTCTTAAAAAAAACACACTTTTTGGAACACGGATACCTTTCTACAAGTAATCAAAAATCAGAACTCATCTAGCATCTCTTATGCCTGGTTTAAACGATGGCATTGACTGGTTGGGCCCAGGACTCTGAATTTCGGACCGAGTCAGTGGGTTCATGTAGATGAGATTGGCAGTAAGTCAGGCGGGGAAGCTACTGGGCTCGAAAATAGACGGGTAGGTTAGCCAACTGGACTGACTTGAGGGTCGAAGTCAGCACTGGACTGGGTTGAAACTAGTGTCTACACGAACCCAGTTGCAAGTCAACGCTGCACTGACTTACTGTACTGAGCTCGTATAAACCTGCCTTACGTCAAATAATCGTATAATATAAATAATATATTATTTAATATTTCATCCTACTAATATTATAAATTTGAGACTTTGTATGTTTGGTTTGCATGTTTGTCACTCAATAACGCAAAAACGACTGAACAGATTTAGATGAACTTCATATCTCGGTAAATGACATGGACCCAATTATAAAGACCACGAAAACGAAGTTTCGGGCTGGAGCTAGTACTTACCAAAAAAATTACGTAATCTTAGATACAATCAATTTACACCAAGCAGCTTTCTAGAAACCATTTAGACTAATGAATGTCTAATTTTAATCAATCAAATTGAAAGACAGCCGTAATTATCCTGTACTGACTACCGTATTGTTTGTAAGCACAGTGAGATTGAATACTGCTGCCCTGATTACAGACTAACGGACTATAATCCGTCTGTCACGGAGCCATTAATTGATAGATTTTCTCCCACCAATAAATCAACGCTGAAGTTTAAATTGCTTTCACGGTACGAAGAATTAATTGTAATTGCTAAGCCGAACGTGTACTAAAGGAAAAGTATAAATTTTGTTGTTATTGGATTTCTACAGACCACAAATTGCAACTAACTAATTAATTCTTATTTATTGTTTAATTTTCGGAACATGCTTAAAAAGCTTAAATAAAAAAATAAAAAAAATAAAAAATACTCGTGTCTGAGAAGGAATTATGAATAACGGCAAATAAGGACCCTCGGTAAGTATGTCTAGAATTTTCTAACCTTTTATAAAGTTTCGTAATGAGACACGAAGCAAAGTCAAAGTCAAAGTCAAAGTCATTTATTTGCTTTAAATGCGGTTACAAAGGTGTTAATAAATAAGTATTGTGCGATGACACATTTCGCCATATTTTGGCATGCAAATATGAACAGTAAGGCTTATTTAAATAAGCAGTTATCTATAACTCAAGTTGAAAATATTTACTAAACCTGAAATTATTACAAGTAAATCAATCTTCAAGTTACACAACAGAAATATAGTAATAATAAAAAAGTATATGTAATACATTTGGCACAACATAAAAAAAAACAGATCAAAATTATATCTACAATCGCAGATTTAATAATATATTCTAAGTAAAGTCTACAATGCATTCCTGAAATGATAGGACCGACAAGAAGTTTTTTTTAGAAATTCACCTATTGAATAATAACTATGTGAAATGAGCCATTTTTTTAGTACTACGCAGAATTTTCTGTAAGGAAGATCAGTTATGAAATTTGGAATTGAATTATAAATAAGTGGTGCCATATATACGCAACTGCGTCGGAATAGTTCGATCCTAGGTACAGGTAGTTTTAATAAATATTGTGTGACTTTTCGTTTATTTGTATTATTATTAAGTTCAAAAAGTGAAGCAACAAAATTCGATCTAAAGAAAAGCGGCCACATTCCTCTAGATTGTATTTTATTGCTTCATGTCTCATTATGAAACTTTATAAAACGTATTAGAAAATTCTAGACATACTTAACGAGGGTCCTTATTAGCCGTTGTTCATAATTCCTTCTCAGTCACAAGATAATATATTTATAAAGAAGTGTGCCGTTGGGTGTCCTCTTAACTATTGAATGTGAAAGAGTAGGTATCCATTCCTTCGAATCATACTAATAGGGTACCTACATCACCAGATAAGGGTCCCCGAATCGATCAATTGCAATTTTTACGTGATTGATACAAATTGATGCGCAAATTGATCGTCTACCAAATGCAATTGAAGTGATTGACAATATAACTACAATACGAATTTATGGCAATTTATCGTTTCGGGGAGCCCTTAGAAATGAGAGCCGTTTTCATAAAAAGTAACGTTACAAAATATTATTTTGTTTATCTACATAAGTAAATGTGTGACAGTTAACAAGTTTAATTATCCTAAAACTATGTAAATTATGAATACCAACCAACTAAAATGGTTTTTGAAATCACTGCACAAAACATTGTTTACAGCCAATAAATGAAATCCTAGCTATATTATTTACCATACGCCGCTGGCTTTGAAATCAGAGAACAACAATTTTATTCCCAAAATTGGAAAATCGAAACATGAAAATTAAACGAATATTTTTTATCGCTGCTCCGAAAAATCGTGTCTATGGATCCTATTTAACTTTTTTAACAATATGGCTTTGGCTTCTGACTTTTCATGCAGCCAGTTTACTTTTTAAATCGTTGAGCACATGAAACGATTTATAAAGGCCAAACTGTATGGCGACGATAAAATATTTAAACTTCAATATCCCCTTCAAATATTTTTAAAGCTTAAGTAATTGCTTAAGATCTTAAATGATAATGAAATCATAATCTTGCCAACGGGTGCTGGAAAGGTCAAAGTTAATTAAAATCGCTTAGCCCCATCATTATGATATCTACCTGTAATGCGCACTTGGTCAAAAAGCCATATTGAAGAACGTAGAATGTTTGCTAAACAATTTTTTTAGTAAGAATCGATAATGTACTGTAAAAATCTGTAAATATTATTGTCTAAAGTGTAAGCTTTGAACTTTTGTAAATATTTATGTCATCATCATCATCATTTCAGCCGAAAGACGTCCACTGCTGGACATAGGCCTCCCCCAAATACGGGGGTTTGCCATAATCGCCACGCTTGGCAGGCGGGTTGGCGATCGCAGTATGGTGTTAAAATGCATAGAGAACGCTGCTGCCGATTCTCTAGTGAGTCCCTTAGTCGCCTTTTACGACACCCACGGGAAGAAATGCGATGGTACTATTCTTTACGTCCGGCACCACACGGAACAAATATATATGTACTTTGAGGCATCTACGCGTTAGGCACACTTTTATATTAATATTGTAGAAATACCTACCTATACATATAAGAAAAATTAAAATTTATTATATTGAACATGTTTTTGCACCTATTATCTGTTGTTTGCATAATGTAGGTATTCAGATTTTATCATGTTTTTTTTGCATCATAAACAGATTTTATATTGCATGT
The DNA here is from genome assembly GCA_947364205.1 of Agrochola lota. Lineage (NCBI taxonomy): Eukaryota > Metazoa > Arthropoda > Insecta > Lepidoptera > Noctuidae > Agrochola > Agrochola lota. Next base: position 5,895,001 of record OX376223.1, read on the forward strand.
ACGTATGGTGTAAAAACACGCAAAACTTGAAAAACGTTCTATAACACATTCATATTCTTAACCACACATGATTATTTACATTCAATCCAAATAACATAATGTCTTTATTATAATTAAGTAGTTTATCTACTAATATAAGTTTCTCAATCTTAACAAGCGGAAGACAACTCTTTGACAAAACCCAAAAATAAAAGCATGGAATCTTTGATCTTATTTATAACTAAGTATTTTAATGTGTACGTTAAACATTTGTGACACATTTCCCAACTAACTAACATAGCTGTTTTTAGATAGCAATATGTGAAACACGCCTGGCAAGTGATGGACGCGGTTTCTTAATTAAACAGGTATTGCAACTGACCGTAAAAAATTGTGTTCAGACTATTTACACCTGAAATAAAATTGACATCTTAAGTTGCGTTATGTGGAAAAAGCTAATGGCTTAAATAAACCATCAATGTTCTTATCACTTAATAAAAAACTTATAATTTAAGTACTTACCGAATAATAAACGACGAACGGGCCAACCAAAAAAAATCCGCAAACAAAAATAAAACTTTAATAAACCGTAACCAACACTCTATAAATAATCAAAACTTTTCAGAACTAAAACTTTTTACACGTACGACACTTTGACACAGTACTGGCCACTTAGGCGCGCGAACTTTTAACCATTAGAATTCAAATTAGTTCGGATTTCGAAAAGCGCGGGAAAATGTCCCCGGGCGTGCGTTCAGAAGAAAATTTGAGTCGAACTGAAGGGCGGCGCTTCTGAATGGACGCGTCGCGACCACGCTCATGCGCTCTCATGTTAGCTACAACGAATGTTTTTCCAACGGACTTTAAGCTTTTTCACGCTTTAGCTGGAAAAGTGGAAAATATATTTTCGTCTTTAAGTGCAGTGGGTGCCCGGGGTTTTTTTCTAAAACGAGGAAAATTCTGTACGCTCGCTCGTAAGGTAGTGGCAACGGATCTAATAAAGGGAAACTTGTAATCTCTTGCAGCGGTGCTATTACATCTCGACGTTTACCCATTCTGTGGGAAAAAAATATAGACTATTGTACAACTTATTCATAATGCAGTATTGTAATTTTTTTTTCTTTATACCTAATTGTTTTTTTCTAAAGAAAAATCTTCCACAATAGACACCAATCTTGATCCCATTGTTTTTCCTTACAGTTGGAATTCTTGTATGATAAACATTCGGTGCATCTTCCTGGAAGCTCTTATTACAAGTAAACAATATGCGTCAATTTGTTGGTGTTATTTGAAATCAACTATGTTACGTTTATCTCGTAGAAATTCTTGACTTGACTGTAGTCGAAATCTACTAGAACCTGAAGGAATTTAATTTTGTATGAATCGTCCTGGGTGCACACGGGCATCAATAAGACCCTCAGGTATATTTGCGCTAAATCAACTCGGCAGCGCGATTGGCGTCGGGACGCAGACGGAGCTATTAACTTCTGCGCTACGAATCGCAGATCGCAGGTTGGATGTCTGGACAAAAAAGTTGTGTCTTGGACATAGATTTTCCAAAGTGGTCTGGACATAAACTTAGATAAACTTCCTGGTGTTGGGAAATGATCTTAAAAGATCCTACAAAGAATCATTTTCAAATTCAAATTCAAAATATTTTATCGCACATAAACGTACATGGACACTTATGAAACGTCAGAAGCTAGGTGCACAGTTCTAATTGGTCGTTTTCTATGGAGAAGAGCCGGCAAGAAACTCCACGGTCTCTTTTAAAAATAATTCGAAACAAGGTATGATAAGGCAATCAGAGTTATTTCCGGTTATTTTGAAATATATTAATGTACCTAACATTAATTTATTTCAAAATAACCGCGCCATCTTTGTAGCAAGCATACATACAGATGGTTCACTCCACAAAATCATTTAAATAAAAAGTGACTCTTGCTACGAGACAATAAAATGCAATTCAGGTCGCACAGCGCTATTCACCTACAGTTATATTCACGTAGAAGTTGCCTCTTTTTCTATCGCGTAACTCTAAATCTTCTGACTACGTTACACTCACTGAATTGGCCCAGCAAGACGGGCCCGGCGCGTACTTGTAGCTATACCTAAACTGCGAAGTGTCCCCTCTGTATTCATCTGTGCTAAGAGGTTTATTACTAAAAGATCCTAATCCGAAACTTGACCGAAGCATAACATTGAGTGTTCCTACAAAAAGTGACGGGTCTAATTACTTTCGTAGCTGATAAGATAAATCGCCTTAGTGGGGCTTAAGATACGTAATGAAACCGTTTTTCTGGAAGGTGATTAGGTCGTAACTTCGACCATGCTTTTACCAATATCTGTAGGTACGTATCTTTAACGTAAATGTTTTTTTTTAATTCGAAATACATATTCCAAATGTACATATATTTTGACTTTATTTTGACAATAAAAAATTACCTTCTCAATGGTCTGGTGGTCGCAAGCACGATTGTTGAATGTGGGAACCTGAGTTCGAATTACAGGTTGGACATTTTCACTAGCAACTTTGTGCCCGATTAATGGCAACAAACTGGCCCCCGTGATACCTATTTGCATGGAACTTCAAAAAAACGATTGCTTACTATTTTTATTGTTGTTTGTTATTGAGTTTTTCCATCTGGAATTTCTCAGTAGCAGCCTGTAGTCTGAATTAGTTCCCGGTTGATGGCAATAGGCTCGCCCCCTATTAGGACTTAAACATAACTGGCGAAATGTGGATGTATTATAGGTACTTACACCTCTGCCTAATCCTTCGGGGTAAACAGGCGTAATATTGTGTATCAATAAAACTAACAAAATCAAAACAAAACACTTCTACTTAACCCTTTTTTAAATACAGGCATTATGTAATAGCTTTTGACCGCGGCTCCACCTGCTTGGGGGTTGGAGATTATACATTCCATGGAAACGTACTACGGAGATCCCACGGGAACGTCTCTGTCTAGCCTTTTCCCAACTATAATAATAATAATAAAAATCTTTATTGCAGACCACATGATCCATAAAAACACGATTAAAAACATTTATAAAAATAACAATTTTTTTTTTAAAAATAACAAAAATTCAATTCCAACTTCACCCAAAAATTCAAATTCAAATCAAAATCTGAATGTCAGGGTCGGCTTCCAGTCTAACCAGATGCAGCTGTATACCAGTATTTTACATGCAGCGGCTGCCTATCTGACCTCCACAAACCAGTAACTGGGTAATACGATACCCCTTGGTAAGACTGGTCGTCAGACTTTCGGACTTCTGACGAACTGTAACGACTGTCAACCACGAACGAACGTACTCCCGAGATAATAAAAAGTAGGTATCCTATGTCATAACCCAGGTCATGGTCTAACTGTGTTCAAAGGAGCCCTTGCCTATCTCCGTTCAGTCGTTAAGGCGTCAAAAAGTAACAGACAGACAAACAGACTATCGGACACATATACAGAGTTACATACCAGAGGTGGCAATTGTTTCTGTATGTCAGACGCGTTGAAGTTTTTAAGTTAAGACTCGTTTAAGTTAAGAGCGGTGTTGTTGTAATAAATTAATATCATTATGAATCTAAAAAGTGTTATATGGAACATCTTTCTTCTAACTCCGCCTCCGACTCCGGCTCCGATTCCGACTCCAACTCCGGTTCCGACTCAAACCTCTAACAGTAACATCGGTATTACATACATACATAAACTCACGCCTTATTCCCACGGGGATAGGCAGAAACTACAGAACGCCACCTGCTACGATCCTTACATAGGTACTCGTTTTTAGGGTTTCGTACCTCAAAAGAAAAAAAACGTAATAATGGTTTGGAAGATATTTAAGAAAATTTATGAAAATTGACCATACTGACCCAAACATTAAAAAAAAATACAGAGAAAGGGTCTTTACTCATAGATTACAGGAAGACCTATAAGAAGTCTTTGGTCTTAAACTAACACGGTAAATCTCTCAATATTGTGCGTACAAACTTACATTTGCAGTTGGAATGTACAGGAGAACATGTTTTTCAACTACATACAATGTCGCCCATGGGCATGTGACCGCCCGTATTTTTCTGAATATTCATGACAAATTATCGATAATAAACTTAAAAAGGGGGGTCTATCTTTAATTGTTTTTTTTTTTTCATTTTTTCTTATTTTTTTTTTTTTCAGTATCCCGCTATAATTTTATGTATAATTAACATAATTTCACTTATGTTTTTTAAAATAAATACTGTTTTTTTGGAAAAAAAAAACTTCACCTCCGTTTTTTTTTCATAGTCGACAAATTTTACCAAAATTTTTTAGTTAATCCGATAAAATAACTCGTAAGCTATTAGAAATAATAAACAGAATACAAATCGAGCCAATAACATAGAAGATATGGCAAACGCTACTAAAAACATAAAAAATTGAATAACATGAAAAATATTAAAGATAATGATGATGAGAAAGTTAATTTTCGATAATTTTTCATGAATATTCAGAAAAATACGGGCGGTCACATGCCCATGGGCGACATTGTATATATACTTGTTCTTGGGATAAATTCGTCCCAATTTGGCCGGTATTTTTATAGACAGAGTTACTTTCGCTTTTATACAGGATGTCAGGGACATCGACGCAAAAACTTTTACCATGGATTGGTCAGTCGCTCCATGTAAATACCTAGTGGTATTCAGCCGCATCTGGTTAGATAGGAAACCGACACCAACAGGGTTGGGAAAAGCCTAGACAGATGATGATGATATTGATACAAGTGGGAAAAGTTTGTCATTACACTCGAGGCGGGATTGCAAGCCGAGCCGATGACAAGGGCGTAATGCAGTTGCATGAAGTTTTTTAGGAACAATTCAGGTATAACTTGAACAAAAGACACGAAGATAGCTGCAAAAGTAAAAAAATTACTGTGGCATCATAGCTATCAACGCGCAACACAAAATACAAGGAAAACAATTTTGTTCCAGACACTAAGAAAGTCTTATAAAAAAATTATAATTACAAAACAAAACAAAAAAGTCACTAAAACTTTGTAAGTAATGACTAATGATGTATTAGAGTGGTGCGGGTGAGAGTGTTTGTGAGTGTAAAGGCTTGTGCCGACCAGCGCGACTTGTCGCGCGACGCGACACCGGTCATTGTTATACTGTGAAGTTTTCTTAGAAATTGTATTGTTCGTGTCGCGTCGCGCGACAAGTCGCGCTGGTCTGCACAAGCCTTAATGTGTTTATGAAAGAATGTGAGTGTGTGTAAGATGTGCAATTATGTAGTCTATTATGAGAGAATGCTAGTATGAGAATTAAATACCTAATGACAAATGCTCACACGTATCAGACGGCGTTTTTGAATACACTTGCGAGGAAAAATAAATAATTCATAAACATAATAATTAGTAGGTACCTAATTAATATTTGTGAAAAATGGCTCGCTGATTAAATGTAAGTATACGTATAAAAAAATATTATTGTAATGCTTATTTATACAGTTTTCATAACTAAAGGCATAACGATTAATTTATCAATGTCATTCTTTGAACAAAATCATCACAGAGATTATGTTGTTCTTGGTAGTTATGGACAAGACAGGCGCTTTACTTTGTGTAAATTATTTCATCACCACTGCTCTCAAAACGGTGAAGGAAAACATCGTGAGGAAATCGGCATGTCCTAGAACCAAAAATTCGAAGACATGTGACGTCTACCAACCCGCACTGGGCCCGCGTGGTGGATTACGGCCCACTCCCTCTCACTGAGAGGAGGCTTCTGTCCCAACAGTGGGAACATTATATAGACTGTTATTGCAATGCAATGGTAGTTATGGCCTGCATACATAATGGCTGCCTCGTTGGTCTCGTGGATGCAAGCGCGACCCACCAAGCATTGGGTCCGGGGTTGTATCGGGGCAAACTGAGGCGACGATAGCCGACTTTTAATGATTTCATACAGAAGATCACGTCTAAACGAATAGTGTTACTGATTTGTAAAAAATATATATTAAATCAGAGCATTTTCTTAAGAGCGTTTATTCTTAAAGTTGGCAACGTCGCAAATAGTTGTCAAAAATTTACCTGTTTTGAATAATTTGGCAATATTACTGTATGGAAATAAGAAATGTGGGTAACTAGGGAACTAAAATATTAATAATGAATTGCAATTATAACATTGAATTTGATGTTGTACCCGTTTTAGGTGTAAAAAAGGCATTTGGAATTTTCCAAATCCTTTTTCTACATCTAAAACTAAATATTCGGTGTTACGATATTAATTATTGCATATCTTATTCAATATTCTAGTTCGCTAGTTAGCCACATTACTTATTTCCATACAGTAATCTTGCAAAATTTATCAAAACAACGAAATATTTGAAATCTGTTTGCGACGTTGCCCACTTGCAGAATAAACGCTCTTAACAACTTAATTTATTAATATTTTAGATTATGTTTATATTACGTAGTGAAATTAATTTGTAAAGTTATTTCTAACGCGGACAAAAAACTGAGAATCACACAAAATCTATCAAGCGTATTTTTCTGAAACCTTCACCATTTTATAGATAATTTAACTATTGATCTTTTAGTATACTATACGTGTTTTATTAAAATACCTTTCGTTTTATGTATGTATAATAAATTAATAATGCGTAAAATTGGGGACAGCGCTCCTTGATGGGCGTGTCTTTTTACAGAACACGCAAGCTTGCAAGCACTCAAGGTCACTGGCATATATCTGCGTTTTAAGGTTTTTCTTACGAAAATTCTCAGTAGCAACCTGAAGTGTATATTTCGAGTCTCGCCCCGTTTTACACCTCTACCTATCCCTTCGAGAAACGCAGGCGTAATTTTATGGCCATTCATCACTAATTTCATCCAATATCGCAATAACCGAATAAAGGCTTGTGCAGACCAGCGCGACTTGTCGAAACACCTCCAAACCAGATACATGTTTTAATTATCTTACTGCAGATTCACAGCGTTGCATGCAATTCGCAGACCGCTACAGAACGCGGTCCATTGATTGAAGCTTACAGATTCAATTATCGACGGTCTTCGTAGCGGGGAGCAGGGCCACAGTATTATACAACCAGCAGTATTATGTCTTCATACAAAACGGCCGAAATGACGCGCTTCAAAATCTCGGTAGGTACCTACCGTACAGTCACGAGCGCGAATATGTGTCCACTTAGCAAAATTCAAAAGCAAATTTCTTATTGAATATCGAGTACAACTTTGAGATAAGACCTAGGTATTTCATATAAGTGTGGGTTCCAAAATACTATGATCCTGCCTTTATAGACAATGAATGAAAAATGTTTTATTTTAATGGATGAGTACATTACATGTATGTATGGTTCGTGACTAATTAATAACAGCCACACGCGTCGATCGAAGGTTAAGTTACGCTTGCTGAGTTCAATCCGTGGATCAAGACCCCTCTGTGCCTCGGGAAGCACGTTAAAGGCCTGTGCAGACCAGCGCGACTTGTCGCGCGACGCGACGCTGGCGCCAGTTATTGTTATACCGTACAGTTTTCTTAGAAATTGCATTGTTTGAGTCGCGTCAATTTATTTAGTAGCATATAGGATTTCAAACAGTTTTGCGTAATAAACTTTTACGTGTATGAGAATTGAGGGCATATTTTGTACAAAGATATACAAAGTATGACAGTGTTTTGCGATAATATCTTGTTTTCACAAATTGTGTTTGGCATTAGCTTAGATTTTGGCATAAAGACTTTTTCTGTAGTGTCCATAGTTTATCAGGTTCACAGTCCTCTATGTGAGAACTGAGGGCCCAACTTTACAGTCCATAACTTTTATTTAACTTTCACAAAATCTGATTCCAACTTTCACAATTCTTTGGGAATGTTCACTAAATCCTAAGCATATTTTCAAAGAATTTTAACAAAGTGGCCCTCACATGACAAAACAGTGACAGACATGAGTTGACATGACGGTCCCTGTTTGGTTGGACTAGCATATTCTGAGGGGACGGCGCGTACGCAGTCCCCACTACCAAAAATTACGCATCCGAGTTATCCACATTAGGGATAATCGCAGGGGTCAACCCAACCGCAGTGCAATGGGAAGGCCTCGCCCTGGGGGAACCGCCGTCTTGATCACGGTATCCCCTATGCCAGGTAAGTATGATTTTTTTACAGAAACGCGCGAAGGTCGTTCAACAGCCTACAATCTTGACACCGCGATTCAGAAACGTGACGTAAATATAAAGCGCCATCTAGTGAAATTGTACAAAACCACTATTTCTCTCATGTAGTCATTCCACATTTGTTACATACTAAAAAACCTTACCTGACTATGCACTATTTGTGTATTCAGCGGTGGTACAAATGTACAATCAACTAAAAGATACTGCTTCATTGAACGGGTTAATTATGGTGACCTATACTTTTGCCACCTAGTCTTACATTACCCCAGACATTATATTTGAATGGGCGTAGGTACATAAAAAAAACTAGATTGAAAATGCCAAAGAATAAATAAATAGAATATTAACAAGTTACGACTGCATCGTTGGTTCCACAACGAATTTATCAGCAGCAGCACGGAGGTGAACGTCAGCACCGCGGGACAAGTCGAAATATTGAAATTTGAAATTGAATGTTGAATAGCATAAATAAATGAATAATAAATCAAATACTTAGTACCTAAATACTTTTTACGTACTAGCATTTTCAAACTGGCCCGCCAATCTGATGGATGTCTGGATGGCGGGACCACTCTCAGTTGACCAAGATCCAACAGCGGATGAGCAGCATGAGGATTAAAATATCTCAAGAATTGGTACCTATTGGTACATGAGCATTTGTATTATTTACGATTGAATAGCTTCAACCAATTTAGATATTCAATGTTTGCATTTCAATGTTTATTGCGTGATTACTTCTTGAAATTGATGAATCGCAATATAATTTCACGATCTTCAAAAGCTAATAAAGGCCCGTTCACTCGTCCCACAACCACACTCCATCGCAGCGAAAAAATATGGGCAAGGAGTGGTTACGTGCGAATAGGGTCGCTGCAGCTTCTTGCAGTTGCGTTGTGATAACTACAAAATCAATTCAATGGTTGACCCAACGTTGTGTTTGCGATGTGGCCGGCCGCTAGAGCGCGGTATCGCTGATGACTGCAACGTGGTCGGTATCGCCGAAACGGTTGATTTTGACGGCAAAATGTCTATGTGAATAAACTATTCATTTTCATGCGAGTTAGCGCCCGACTACATGTTAACGTTGTGGTATGGTTGAGGTACGTGTGATCGGGCCCTAATAAAACTCGCAACTTCAAAACTTTCTCTATTTTGAACTTCAATTTTGAAAACAATCTTGAGTTGGCAGTATAAATAATTCTCCCTTTTCGGATGTTAATCAATTGTTTATTTCATACCATCATCTTATAAATAAATGTAACAAAAATAAATACAAACAGGTATTAAAAGGCAGTTTTCCATTTGAAACATATCAATTTAATATGATTTCTATTAACATTACCTATTGTATAATTTATAAACCGAAATCTTACACTGAACATAATGAAACTCGCGTATAAAATGCTTTTGTGACTTTAGCGGGATGAAGGTATAAAAAAACTGTATAGTTTATGGTCTGTTTATTAAAAAGGTGTGTATCCGTTGTCCGGACTATACCCGAGGCCGGTGTTCGCACGCCGACCCCTAACGTTGACGCGGAATGGTGACTACTCGATGACCGTTTGTTCCTCTTTCACGAAAAATTCTACAACTTCTTCTACCGTCGTCGTTGTCGAGTCGGTGTCGAAAGCGTCTGTATCGACATCTGCAGAAAGAAAAAAAGAAGTAAATTCATTACATTAAAAAACTTATAATGTTACAGGATAGCAGACCATATCGATGGTTAAAGTGAGAACAGACTATTAACAAAAGACTTTCATTATGCAAAAGAGTGAGCTAAGTAACGTCTTAACGAGTTTTGATATTATTTAAAACACTAGCAACATCTAAATTCCATTCAATTCCTTGTTTCCAATTGCCATTATCTCCACTTTCACAAATATCAGCTTTACAAAAGCTCAAATAAGTCTGATTCCAGAATGACTTGAAGTCATAGTGGAAAACAAACTTTATTTGTAGTCATTGTTATTGTTCCAAAACGTAGAGCACGAAATCGAAAACTAATTTGTGAACGCAGTTTACAGAGCTTCATCACTCCACAGAATTAATTAATGAATGATACGTACAATTCCTGAGCTCGAGCCGGCGCGGCTTCTGCTCGTTCCACTCCTGCACCTTGGCCTCGCGGTACTCAACGTGCTTCTTCATCTGCTCAGTACGCTTCGCCACCAATTCCTATAAACAAAATATCACATTTAATTAGTCAAATATCATCTGTATCTGTGTAGGTTTATTCTGCACTCCAATAAAATTCAACATTTGCTTCTAGCCCTGAGTTACTGTCATTTGTCTTACCAAAATACTATCAAAATTGATATTCCGACACAAAAATTTTATCTCCGAATGAAAGTACCAAAAGACTTTTGCACTATGAGATTTAGCTACCATTCGGAAGAGACATTTTGTCATTTATAGGCGAAGTTTACACGAAAATTTTCTCGAGCGTCGAGGTGAGAATATCCATACGAGACTCGCCAGGCGAATTATCGTACATGTATTTACACTTTACAGACACTCTCATCGTGTAAACGCGGCTTAACTGTTTTGTATATTGGAATGAGTATCATGATAATAATATAGTTTACCTTGCTAGCTTTGCTGCTGCGCATACGGTCCTTAGACTCGAACTGTGAGTAGTATTTCTTGAGGTTCTTCTTGATCTCCTTCTGCTGTTTCTCGGAGAGCAACGTCGGGGGCCTCGGTCGCCAGTTGAACTGTGCGAAGCCTTCTTTCATCACTCTGAATGAAACCAATATTAACGTTAGATTGGCAGAAGATCGCGGAATATCACAATAAAAAGTTTGGCAGAATTATCAAAATAATGAGCTATGAGAACTATACTAATACTAACACACTTAATCAGAGGTTTTCTCTAAAGGTTGGTTAAGACCATATGAAAATAAAACCAGAACCCAGTGAAGAGCATTATTTTCTCGCTTTTCTTGATATTTTAGTATAAATAGAACATTAGGTCAAGAGCAAGCCCATCTAGCAATCATTTTTTTTTTATTGAAACTATCAATTCATGAGTTTTCCCTGCTTACACACAGAACTTGACAGAGTAGAGATAAAACGTGCATTCACTCGTTAGGTCTAAACCCACCTTTATAAATATGGTCTTTTCCCTGTACATTTCTAAATAGAAGAAACAATATCTCGCAGTATGACGACAAACATCTCACTGTATGCTGGGTACTTGCAAAAGAGATTATGCCTTACATCCAACTTAGTGTATGCTAGTTTAGCAATCTCGGTAGATTAGAGATAGCTTTTTTTGGATCAAAACAACCATTAATCGCCCATTTAAACACTTTCAGATAGCGATTATCTCTTCCATTTCTGAATATTCATCACTACAAACATTTTTACAAAGCTGCTATACGAAAATAGTCTATAGGTTTACTAACCTTCTTAATATTTTGCCCTGGAAGGACCAGATGTAGTAACCAGTATCGATCTTGCTCTTGAGTGAAGACACGCCAGTCACCACGAAGCGACCGGTGGGGTCCCATTCAATGCCAGACATCTGGGGAGAAAAAAGATAAGGTTATAATTTTGCCTAGTAACAAAAGTTATAATGAATGTGTCATGCATGCCATTGTAGATAAAAGCCCCTTATGAATTTAAGAATTAAAAAATGAATTTTTCGAGTTTTCGTTTTAAGACATTATATAAATAAATTGCAAAGAATATCTTTAATTCATTGTATGACTATATTAAATATGTAAAATCTATAAGGAACGAACAAGGTCGTTTAAAGACTCACATAATTATGCTTTTACTAAAACGTTACTTGGTTGTGGTATGAATAAAAACCATAAAATAAATAGTCAGATACACACCTGGTAATGGTCCGAAACATTCATGATAGTGAAATCATTTGTGTCCAAGAACTCCAGCGCACCACCAGTCAGTCCAAGATTAGCGAGAACAATGAACTGTCCCGACGGAGACCAGAACAAGTGGTTGAAGGGCTGTCTCTCGAACTTCTTCAGCAAGGTAGGTGCCTGACCTGTATTTACTTGGTAGAAACTTATGCAAATGTTAGCAGGATCACCATGGATAATAGCGAACTTGGATCCAACAGGCTCCCAAGCAAACGCTTGAATAGATTCCTTAATTTCTACAGAGTCAACGGGAATCTCCTTCTCCCTCATATGGAATATTTCAAAGTTGTAGTACATTCCTGAATACTTGATTTCATTTTTGTCTTTCTTTACTTTGGAGTAGCGGTCTACTTTGACGCAGAGGTAGTCCCCGCTCTTCTGCCAGTGGATCTTACAGTCGGCTACGGAGAACAAGTTCTTGGACCGTATTTCAGTGCGGTTGGGGAGCTCGAGGAGTGTTACTCTCGCTGGTACGTCTTTGTCTTCTGCTACCCAATAGGCTACAATGTTGTCTGTTGGTGACCAACTGAAGTCCCTGTGAATGGAAATAGAAATATGTCAAATGTTGCTACTAATCAAAATATAACGAAAATTTAATATTTGAGCTTCTCTATGTCAATGACTAAAATACTAAAAGTGCTATAATAAACTGTTGTTTGAATAAAAACATATTTGCAACAGAAAGCAATTTTATTTCCTGAATGCAAGCATGAATTCATAACCTACATGCAGACTGTTATAAATAACAATGTACCTATGTGTAATTTGTATAAAATAATGCAGATATTGTTAACACAGAAATAAATAAGCTAACATATACAATATTATTTCCTGAAAAAACGCAAAATTCAGCTTCATTCAGGCGTTTATCCATATATGCATGATTATGGATTCATGCTACTCAGTCATATTTTTTTTTAAACATTCTCCATAAATAAAATTTTGTTAAAATGTCTTACCTAATTCCGGGTATTTTGATAGACTTCTTGTCTAGCAGACCGAAGCTAGGCGTCTCGTACACAGAGAGTACATCCTGGCCGATCCTGGCGAAGTACCTGTCGTCCTTGCTCCAACGGAACACGGGCCATGTCACATACTCGTCCGGCGGCGGGAAACTACGCTTCTCTACACCCGTCCTGTGTGGAATAACGGAATTTTAATAACGGAAATAATGCAGGTCTTCTATTACATGTTACTTAAACATAATTGGCAATGCGGGTGTACTATTCACCTTTACCACCCATTCGGCGTGATGTTATTTAAATAATGCGAACAGTAATGAGCTGAGGTGACAGACTTATATTCTGTTTAATATAATACATAAAAGTCATTCCACAGGCATGGAAAGAACTATTAATTGCATCTGAATACATAATTAGAAAGTTACAAATGTTACAATTTAGTTCATCAGCCACCCGTTAAAATCCATTATTTGACTGCACTATTTTTACATAAGACATTGATTAGTTCCTGGGTTATGTTTATCTAGTTTTCCTAACATAACTCTTACAAAATAACGTGAAAAGTCGACTTTCTACATCATTACTGTAATGAGCCTGTTAAAAACATAATATGAAAGGACTACTCAGTAAGACTAGTTTTTGTTTATATGTAAATTGTAATACCTGTTGGTATTCTAACTGTCTCAGACTCTCTTCTGTTACGTCGCGAGTAGAATATGTAATATGGAACTGGTTTGCGTGAGTTGGAACAATTCACATATGTGTCTGTATTTAAATCTAGAAATGTTACACATTTTTTGTTCAAGTCTTCAACTATTCTGAGGTGGTTTAAGTTAAGTATGAGTATTCTAGTGTAGAATAGATTTCTTTTCAACTAAAACGTATGGCATTAGACAACTACGATACAAACACTCAGCACATAAAATAAGTTGAACATTTGTTTAGTAAAGTAATTGGCTGCTCAAACATAACTTGATTTGCAGGTTATCTGAGCTAAGTGTGCCAACTAACAGTCAAATGGTCTACTGCATTATGTGTTTATTTTATGCATGTGTCCTTATCTTAAACAGATCAATGCACATATTTGATGTGACATGATTAATCTATCTATTGCATTTGATAATGAAAGAGAAATTATCACAAAAGATTCCTAAGTAAAAAAAAAAAGTATGTATGTATTATTTCCATATGAAATATCCTTAATAACTTTACAAGTTTCTACAAATATTGCTTACAAGTTTTTTACAATGCAAAGAGAACAATTCATTTATTAACTGATCAGTTACACAGAGACAATAATGATGCTAAGCCACACTCATATTGAGTGCGGCTTAGCATCATTATTGTCAAACATGCATTTTGTATGTTATCAATCAATTTCATTACTAACCTGATATCCCAAATAATAAGCTTCTTATCTTCACCCCTATCGCCAGTCGGTGAGAATGTAACAACATAGTTTTCACAAGGTGAGAAGGAGATGAACCGAGCTTCTGGGTGGAAGAACTTCTGGAACTGGGAGAACTTGGGGCCGGCCCATAGGGCTACGCCCCGCCAATGGAACGTCGCCAGGTATGTACCCAGCGGTGACCACGCGGCGTAAGTCTCCGTCCAGTTCTGAGAGAATTAAAAATAAACTAATCTTAAATATGATGTCAGATAATAATAGTCACATACATTTTGATGTTTATTGTAGCAGGAGTGCCAATATTTTTTAATTATTTTTTTTGCCTTAAATAATTGCCATCAGTCTTTTCTGGACTATTATCAAACTCAAACCATTTATTTCAATTAAACCATTTACAGGCACTTTTGAACTGTCAAATAGTCGCGTCAGTTAGTCAGAAAGTTGAAGCTTGCTTGCCCATTCCAAATGTAGATCTTTACGGAGAAGAAACTCCAAGGAGATCAGTTTGGTTGTGTGAATGTAGTTGGTGTTTCAGGTACAAGGGCCATTGCCACTGCTACCTCTTTAGATTACTTGACCAAGTGCCAATATTTGAATTCTCAAACACATTTGAATAACAACATCCACAATCAAAACATTTTGTTTGGGCAATTTAGAAAAAAAAAATTAATCTTGATTCCTTGGCATTACAAGATGAAGACTTCAATACTGTCTGACTGGCTTCCCTAAAAACAGATGAAAAAGCAATATATAACTTACCGGTCTCTCCTGCATAAGTGTAGGTTCTGGCAGGGCATTCTGCCACACTTGTAGTGCAGTACCAGTGCCGATGCCCACCAAGAACTGGTCGTAAGCATCGGGGTCCATCAGGTACCATTGTAAGTCTGACGCGACCTTGAACGGTTGGGGTGCTGGCGGCTCCCATTCTTTAGGGATATCTGAATATCTAATGGGGAAAACAATTAATTTATATTACAACATACTAAAATTATTAGAGAAATATAATATAAGACATATGTTGAATCTAAAATTGTAGAAAGCGAGATTTGTTTTGTTGTTATAGGAGTCACTAAAATGCTTAGTTTTTTTTTAATGTAACATGTTAAAATTATCAGTCATTCATACATAATTATTTGTTTGCAATAAGGAAAATGTGTGGCAAATTACCTACAGCAAACTGTTTAGTTTAGCTCAGAAAGTTGTGGAGTTCATATGCAATTTAATTTCTGCGATATGTCCAGTTGTGACTAAGATAAATGTTAGCAGGAAAACATCTAATTGACTTGTCACAAAGTCAAAATTAGTACTTTTTAAGAGCTCAATGAACTTTACATGATATCACGCTCATCTTTGAATAATAATTTACACCTGTAACTTTTAGATTCAGGTGTAAAGAATAGGGGTACTCACTTCTTAAAATCGGTGAACAAATTCACCAAGAATGTGTGCTGCTTATCTAATTTACAGTTGTTTGTCGCCTTCACGGCTTCGGCGGCGTTCTGAGGATTGCTGTACTCCAAGAAAATGTAACCAGTCGTGTTTCCATTCTCTTGGGTAGTGTAATACTCGTTGACGATCTTCCCGAATTTGCAGAATATCTTGTTTATGACGCTCTGGAGCTTTTCTAGGCGCTCGGGTCCGACTTGCGGGCACCCGTCGACCACGACCACGTTCTCATAACTGTCAGATTCCTTCGGTTTCTGCTCTAAAAGGTCGGCCAACAACTCTGCAACGTCAAAGTTAGGTTAGGATTTTATGACTTTCATTGCACTGTTAAACTCACTGGGAAAGTTCAAAATTTTAACTAAGTACACTTGCCACCACACACTAATCCTCACAATTACGTTAAAAATAGTAACAACATGAATGAAAAGTTGTAAAATGCGTGGGTGACGCATATGGCCGGTCAAACTTGTCACAGAAAATTGCCCACCTTCATCGGGAATATCATCAACGAAACCCTCCGGATCCTCGAAATCGGGCTCCTCGTCATAATTGGGCTCCTCATTATCACTTTGAGGAGCTGGGTTCACTTTTTCGTCGCCTTTTTTCTTAGCCATTTTGACGATTTAACGTGTGTAACAGGAAGACACGCCATTAGTGACTGAGCATAGAGAACGAATTTTTTACTTTCACTCAAAATGGCGAAATTGCGTTTTGATAGCACTAGAGAAGATTTATTTTCAATAATTATTAAAATGCGCGAATACTTTACCGATAATTTTGTCGCGTCCCCAATATTCCTAACTAACTGTTAATATTAAAAATTATTTCTCAACAAATTAGAGTAAAAACAAAACGTAGATTCATGGTCAGCCATAGACAAAATAAAAAGACAAGGCGGGAAAATTTAAGTTTTCAATAAATTTTTATTTGCACATATTGTTTGTTAGTAATAACATTTTGTTAATTTTATAATAATGTAATGTATAATTTTATATTACGCACAAAAAGGTATATGAATTAAATAAGAGTCGATTTTATAAAACAATAAGGCCAAGTGTATCAAAAGGTGAGGTCTTTTTAATCATTTCCCCTTTTTGTGATGTGCATTTTTATTATCTTACTCAGTATTATCTAATTTAAACTATTAACAGTTGGAAATATCAGCAAATCTAATTTGACTGCAAACATCAGAAAGGTTATGAACTTATTAAAAATAAATCATGTTTTCCAACCAGACAATAGCTTAGAGATTGTATAAAACTTCTTATTAGGTAAGTCCCGCCCTACTACGTAAGAATATACCGGGCTACTATTAATGAACTTGACTTTGTATATCAGTTAAATATACTTACCTAAACAGCCATGTAAAAATGCGATGCTCAAGTAAGTTGCCGGCGTTGCTGAATTTTTGGGGTAAACAAATTCAAAGAATATGTGTTTTGTTATTTTTGTCATCGACACTAGACACTAAGGAGAAGATTTCAATTTGCAATAGTAGTAGGTACCTACCTAAGTACTTATACTTACTCGATACTATCGTAACGGCTACTCAGCCAGCAGGACCATTATCTCAGCTTTATTGAATTCTTTAATGTTTTTGGGTAAGTTACCCTCGTCTTTCAGCCGTTTAGTCAATGCTGAGTGTAGTGATGTGTCCGTCTGCTCGACTAAAATAGTATTACCGAATGGCCAGTAGGATTCCTAATCCAGGTAGTCTCTAACCTCACAAATCCAACGCGCAAATCGAAGCCAGAAGCAAACTTCCGAATGTTATTATACCTTCTTATTCAATAATAAGGCTCATATTTCCTCATACAGCCAATGTTCTATATTTAAAAAGCCAATGTTTTTAAATTGCCACTATAGCACGACACGCATCTCATCCATATAACAGATGAGGTGGCATTTACGGACGGCTGACGGGGCACCGCACATGAAAATTGAGGTCGCACTGCATGCACCGCGCTGTAGCTCTACGTAGGTATATATTAGCTGTATAGGTAGGTATAGAACTGTTACAGTAATGTTAAACGCGAAGGTATGCAACCAGACGTGTTTCGATTAATTGTCAATTTATGTCTTGTGAATTTTTCGATGACTTGTGGACATGTAGACATTTGGCGAAAAATTGTTGATTAGGTTAAAAGCTACACTAAACTGTCATAAGAATTTTCATACACCGATCATTAAATTAACTTTCATGAATGAGACACACATAAACAATCTTTAACACTTTTTCTATAACTTATTAGAGGAACTTACAGTTACAACGTTAATAATTTTGCATCAGACAAAAATCAGCTTTCCAGCCAAGTTCAAATAGAGAGTAGGTGTGATTATGGAGAAAAGTTGCTGCCTATTCCCTTATCGTGGTCTCTTGTCATCTTTATATTCTAAGAAGCAGCCTGAATTCTGGATTTGTGCCCGCTTAATAGTAATAGACTCGCCTTTACTGGCGAAATGCGAGCGATACTATACATTACTACCAACCCCTTTCTTCTACAGACTGAAGCGTGATGTTGTTTGTTCTGTTCCCAATTGTAACCAGTAAGTAACTGTCCCTACCAAAGAGAATTAAACCACTTGAGAGCTGATAGACCGATTTCGTCTAGGCACACGACTCACCACTGCGGGTCGGGGGACGAAGAAAATACAGCGGTTGTGATTGGCCGATGCAACAATGTCAGGACGAATGTTCGAAAGATAGTGATGTACAAGTCAGTTTTGCAACAATAATATCGATATCGATAAAAAGTCTATTTCGACGTAATTTTTTTTTTTTTAACTATAGTAATGTTAACGGGGTGCAAATAAAACCTGACGTAACACTTCAAATTTAATTTTATTCAATTTAATCAATGCTAAAATTAAAAGAAGCTTATTTAATGGACTGAAAGTATGTCTTATAAACTTAATAGCAATATCAATCCCTTTCGGATAGAACAATGAATTCTCATATGTGAAATTCAAATTGAAATTATTTATTGTACAATTAGGAATCACTTGTACACGTCATTATTTAACAAGCTAGCTGGAGTCGAGATTTCCTAACTGATAGTCTTAAGGAATGTGAAAACAAACTCAGAGGTCACTGTCTGTTTTAAAGTACAGAATTTAATTGGCTCATATTATATGTTATCTCTGCATCAAAATGCCTAAGGCATTAAATTTCTCATTTGTGCAGTTTGTAATTGTGCACAAAACATTAAATAAATTCGTTTGACATAGCCGCGAAATTCAAATTTTCATTAGTGTTTTACAAATTTCATCTCTACTTGACATAGTATGTTGTTTATAATGCGCGACAATAACGGTTTAGTAAACACGTCACCCGCCGTCGTTATTGTAGTGAATAGCGTTATTAAAAATAAAAGAAGACGAATAGTCCTTTTTTACTTTTTACCAGTAGGAAACATCGTCATTTTTATCGTGAAATTATATAAAGACTTTGTTTTGAAGTTGTCACAACACTACAAAATTAGTACAGATAGAAAGGGACAGACGTATTGACATACCCTAGTGAGAGAAAGAGACTTTTCAAAAAGACATCAACGCGGTATATATTTTTGTGCATTTTTACGTCAACAACCAGTTTAGCTTGAGCCCTGCAATTATTCATAATATTATTAAATCATAAATATATTTTATTTACCGATGAAAAGTTATGCCATCTTTTGCATAGCTGGATGTTCTAGACGATTTCCCACACCATTTAATAGAACAGGAACTCATTATTGTTTATAATTACGCAGAAATGTTTTAAAATGTATCAAAATAACCGCGTATGCAGAGATCCAATAACTGGTCAAAACTAAAATGGCAATTCATATTGTCATCTAATATAAGTGCAATTTCATTGATGTGTCGTGAGCCTGAGTCGCCCGTATGAGCAGTCAAGAGGCTATATAGTCATTGGTCCCTACCTATCCCTCCCGCAGAGGGTGACCTGTGTGTGACCAATCTTGCCAGAATGCATAAGAATACACAACGTTCAACGCCCTCCTCTTCAATTACGTATACATTTATTTGGCTATTATTACAGGAATGATGAAAAGGATACGCGTTAGATTCACACAATGAAAAAACAGACATGTACATAAGCAGGCATAGCAATTTGAGCTGTGTGTGGTTGGTAATAATATACTTAAGTCATTACTCTGATGGTACCGTTATGCTTGAATGACAAGGCGATATGATAATCAAGTGATAGAGTCAGTCGTGTTTTTGTGCGTTGTAGGTGCCATGACGAATGACGAAATCAAGGATCAAAGCACATTCACAAAATACTCGATTATTTAAAATAAATTAAATGGTGAAGAGTGCACGATCCACGGAAGTCAAAGTCAAAGTCAAAGTCAAATCATTTATTTCAAATAGGCCCTTGCAAGGCACTTTTGAACGTCAACAATTACAAAAAAAAAAAAAAAGATTCTAGTCGCCCCTTCCAAAAGGTAGTTTTCGTATGGAGAAGAATGGGCAAGAAACTCCACCGTTACTCTTTTAAAATGTTTTACAATATTTTGTATATGTAGGTACATTAGTTATATAATTATATGTGAAGACGATGCAACTAAAAATAAAAAAATAAATTACTATACAACAATATAAATAAATTACTATACCACAATATAAAAACAAGTCAAAAAGTCAAAATAGACAATTTCATTCAACCGACAGTCCCTTCCGCAATCCCAAGTTTCACCATAAAAATGCCGAACTACACTTGGATTTCCTACCAGAAGATAGATGTGGCATGGATGGTGTACCAACAGTGTTTTCCAGTTGCATTTCAAAGATCGGTAGTTAATCATCTAAAGAGCTTCATAAAACAACACACTTGTTACCTGACACAACCCTGTAATCACCATCCAAGAATACAACCGTAAGTACAAACTTAATAGAGCCATTAGAATGAGCCCAGCATCTAACATTCCATAAATAGCTAGCAGAACACTAATTCCCTTATCAGGCCATTTCATAACTCTTATCTGAAGCTCGAGTATGTACAACAAGCTTACCGGCACCGCTTTCTACGGGCTTCGGGCTCGAACGAGGTCGCAAGTCTACGCAGGTTTTAATACTGGTACCTACGTCTTTCGTCACAGCCGATGCCACTGACCGATGTTGATTGCGGCTTGTGCTGTGATTAGAGTGTTTGATCTTTTTCTTGCTGGTTTTTTTTGCTAAAGTATGGATTGAGTTAAGCCATGTTTGCGTGTGTGCTTCCTAACGTTGGATGATCAAATTTTTGGAGAAAATTAACTTCATTGTAGCTTTGGACCCTAGACTTAACAACTTAGACTGATGCAGATTGATATGGCTAGAAAGGGGATGACTACCATAGTCATGACTATAGTCGTCATTTCGGTATGGACGAAAAAGACATGTTGCGCCGCCGACCCTAAACAAATTGGGGATAACTGTAGGAGAATGATGACTTGGAAAGATACTGATAATTCAGCTTTTCCTAAGTGTAATTCTTGTTTGTAAAGCGGGAAGCACAAGAACCGGTTGAAGTGGCGGTGCTTGGGGAAGGCCTATGTACAGCAGTGGACGTCGTTCTGCTGAAATGACGATGATGATGATACAACCTAGGTATAGGTACTAACAATTTTATCTGGTGATCGAGTTTTTCCATTTCGAACCTTGTTCGTGGACACCGCTAACAGTGTCATCAAGTCCGTATATTATTGCTCCCTACATTGTTTTTACGACTGGCATGGCACAAACGTTATTATTTACACCTCCATAACAAACATACACCAAAATACACCGGTGATTAATGCATACACAAAATGTTGCGAGAGCTCGTCTTTGAACATTGTAAATAGGTAGTTCTTACATCAATGTTTCAGTAAAAATTACCAGTCTTCTGCTGCTCTAGCTACTAAATAATAACTCGGGTCGTGATAGAAAGATGCTGCCAATCAGCAGGTCTGACAGGACTAAAAAACAATTACTTTGTGCAAAAATCTGACAAGACACAGTTACATAAAAAATAATTCAGGAATACATATTTTTCATAGGCTCCTTTTATCTTGCACAAATTGATGCACAGTGATCAGTAGACACAATGATGCGTAACAGAGAAATGTTCCCATGCGATTATTCTCTCGGAACAATCAAATAACAAGACAAACAGCCGGAAAATAGGGCGTACGGTTTACGTCATTATCTTACGGTGGTTTTGCGGGTTGGTGGGAAAACTACGAACTACAGCCACACATCTACCAATTAGTTACCATCGGAAGTTTTTTTTACGCTGATGCCGAAAATAATTACAAAAACGTTTCCACTATTCCAGCATCATTTCTTTTAATCATAATTTCATTCAATTCCAAAGAAAAGGCGATGGAAATTGGGCTGAATGGCTCCATAAAGTTCGAAAGTTACAAAGAAGCAAGCAGAATTTATAAACAAGTTGTTAACACAATCAATTTTCCATAGACAGCTTAACTCATAACTCTGACTCCTTCTGGATTACTTACGC